>CM031234.1:662937863-664219796 GCA_018340775.1 Taxus wallichiana var. yunnanensis | reverse complement strand
GATAGGATATCCTTAACCATGGTATGGGAACATAAGCTATGACTTTAGAGCTCAAAATATATGGCCTAAATATTTTTGTGGCCCTAACCAAAGCAAAGGCTTGTTTCTCCATGATAGTATACTTCAATTCTACCCCTTTTAATGCTTTACTAAAGAAAGCAATTGGCCTTTCAGCTCCTTCATCATCCTTTTGTGGGACAGATGCAATGGTATTCTCTGAAGCAAAGGAAAACATTTGGAAAGATTTTTTATAATCAAGAGCTGCTAAAATAGGGGCATTATTCAATGTTTCCTTAATCCCAATAAAGGCCTGAATAGTTGCTTCTTCCCATATTAGTGATTTGGATAGTCAATTCTGCAAAGTTGGAAATAAATCTCCTAATAAAATTTATTTTCCCGAAAAAGGATTGAATTCCCTTTTTGGTTCTTGGAATAGAAACTTTGATAATGGCTTCCACTCTCTCAGGATCAATCATGAATCCTTATTTTGATACAATATGTCCAAGCAACTTAGCCTTTTGAACCCCAAAATGACATTTCTTAGGGTTCAGTGAGATACCATATTCCTTGCACCTTATCAACATCTTTCTAAATGCTGCATGTGATCACTTCTCTTCCTTGAAAAAACTGTCACATCATCCTAATACACAGAATGAAGTCATTTGTATATCCTAAGAATGCTACATCCATTGCTCTTTGAAATGTGGCTCCAACATTCATCATGCCAAATGGCATTCTGACATACACATAGGTACCCCATGGAGTAGTGAAAGTAGTTTTGATTCTCTCTTATTGCTTCACAACCACTTGGTTATACCCAAAAAACCATCTAAAGTGGATAACAACTTAGAACCACTAACTAATTGCACCATGTTATCCATATTTGGCAAGGGATAGTTGTCCTTGATTGATGCCTTATTTAAATTTCTAAAGTCAACACACAATCTTATATCCCCATTTTTCTTTCAAACAGGTACCAGGTTTGCTACCCATGAGGAATATCTTGTATGCTATATAATTCCTCCATCCCTTAATTTTTTCAACTCTTCTTGCATTTTTGAGGAAAGGAGTGGATTAATTGGTATTTGCTTCTGCCTAAACAGCTTGGCATTAGCTTCCAGAGGTATTTCATGCTAAAAATGTCTTCCTGTATGCTTTTAGTTCTTAATATGACCAATCCAAGCAGTCCTGGTACTTTTTTAGCAATTGGACATATGATTGTTTTTCTTCTCTGTTCAAGTTGTTGCCTAGCCATATTCTCCTAGGTTTATCCTTTTTTCCCAGGTCATATTCTTCAACATCTCTCGAGGCTGACATGTGTCTATTAATAGTGCAGTCAACATTATCAAAATTTGATTCCAATGTAACCAAACCTCTGGGAATAGTATTAGTTTTCAATTGGATAATGTCCTTACCAAATAAGGTCTCTTTTCCTTCACCTGCACAAACCATTGGTTCTTAGTCCATACTTTGATTTGTAAATTCTCCTTTATTATGTAGAAACCTTTGGACCTGAGCATCATCTTCAAACACCTGTCAGTGCTTGATATTGTCAAGGACAGACGGCCTAGTCAATATTTCAATATCATATTCACAATAGGGAGACATTGTACAATTTTCAAACCTAGATCCCAATACTACCAATTTTATCCTACAGTATTATAGCTCCTATCATGATGTATTATATTGAAAGAATCAAACATTTCAATGAAGTCCCAAACTGAATGCTTATACTGTTTCATTCTTTGATTCTTTGTAGCATACATCTTTCTGACTTGTTTGACTATTAACTTTGAATCTCCTTTAACAACAATGTCCTTAACACCATATTTCCAAGCAATCCTTAAACCCAACAACAGTGCTTCATACTCTGTAATATTGTTTGTACACTCAAAATTGAGTTTAAAAGAAAAGTTAAACTCCTCTTGGCTTGGAGATATCAAGACAACACCAGCGCCATTACCAGATCTAGAACAAGATCCATCAAACATCAGATTCCAAAGAGAACCAACCTACCTACAGGATACTTTCACTCATTAATTTTATGCTCCTTATAATCAGCATATCCCACAAAGTTATCAACATCAACATCTATGTACAATACTTCATAAGAAGCATTATTAGGGTCAATGAGATGTAACATTTTCTTCTCACCATATAACTTTACAAGGCTTCCCTCAATTGGTATGGTTGCATATGACATGTCCATTTGCACACTTCCACCCACACTAGCTGCCCACTTTCTGGATAATAACATCCCCCATTTGGCAGGACAATCCACAATAACTACATTCAAGGTTAAGTACTTTCTTGGATAAGCTACCAGTTACACTACTAATCCTTTGACATATCCAATTACTGGCACTTATCTTGAATCCATGGTAGTACATTTCCCAAAAGTTGTTGTTACCTTGATATTTAACTCATTCATTACCTCAAGAGGCATTACATTACATGAGGCTCCTAAATCAAACATGTAGTTATGTACTAGCCTATCTTTAATAATCAAAGTGGTAAAAAATGGATTGACATCCAACTGAGATTCAACCAGAGAAGTTCCCAAATATACCTTAGATGATTCACCCATTTCCTCCAATGTTTGTGGTATTTGATTCTACAATAATAGGAGGAATCTCTACATTATTAACACTTTTTCCTAAGTAATCTTTTCTTCCTTGAATCCCAAATATTCAATTTCCATTTTCCTATGCTCAAGGATTCTAAGTAATTCAACAATAGGAATAGTAACCTTGATCTGACTCAAGATTTGGGCTATGTCACAAGGAACATATTTGGGTAGGGCAGTGTTAGAAGGGAGATTCACAACTTCATCTGATAATATGGGAGTCTTCATAATTTGGGCATGGGTAGGAGCACATGTTTTATTTGGGGTAGTTAGGCCTTTTCCAAATGTATCTTTCTTAGGGATTTCCCTTAGGATATTGGTAAGAACTGGAACTTTTGGCTTGGTTTGTGGCCCTCCCCCTTTGACAACCTTACTTTTGGTATTATATTCTTTCTCTTGAGTAACTATTGCATTCATTAACAAGTGTCTTGTCCTCTTCGGAAGGGATCCCTCCATCATAATTTTTAATCATCAAAGCCCTTAAGTATTCAAAATCATGATTAGGCAGATCAAATTCTTGCACCATATCAATTTCAAAATTATTAATAGGAGGAAGAGGTAATACCCGGTGAACACAATCCCTAGAAGTTTTCAACAGTTCTAGCACTTATCAATTCAGTTGAGGTTTCCCCTCGTGAGTTTACAGGGCATTCCATCATGCACACATCATCATACGTATCATCATCTACTTCCTCAACTTCTTGATCTACATCACATTGGGAGTGTGGTAATAAATACCTATCACACCACTCGATAACATTGGCCTCCTCCATAGTAGCAACCCTGGCATTCAAAAGATCAGGAACCAATCTATTCTCCCTAGTTTGAGGTTGTTTATTACCTGATCCCATGAGCCCTTTCCCTCTATCATATGGTCTGTGATCACCTTTGGGATGATTTCCAAATCTCTTGACCATGTGGCTTGTGTTGACCTTGGGAAATTTTTTCTATCCATTTTTTCTACTCTAGCTAGTTTATAGGATATCTCTTTAACTGCTCCAGCCAAATTTTTTACAACCTCTTCCAGATCCACATCTTTGTTTGATTGAGGCCTCTCCAGATTGATTAACTTGACACCCTCTCTCTTAGGAGGCTTTCCAACTACTTTGATGTTATTTTCTATTTGTAAAGCCATAGTGAAGGCTTGCCTCAATGTTCCGGGTTCTTATCTCTCAAGTAATAATCAACATTTTTATCAAAAGCATCATAATATTTTATCAAACAGGACTCATCACTTGGCCTTAGGATTATAGGTAGCCTATTCAAGGTCTTATTGAATTGAGTATTGAAATCATGGACAAATTCATTTGGATTTTTCTTTATATTTTCAAATTCAAATAAAAGGAACTTGGGATTTGTCTTATCCCCATATTGCAATCTAAAGGCATTTTTCATCTTGGTCCATGAATCTATTGAATTATCTAGTAAATACTTGTACCAATCATATGCATCTTCCTCAAGAGTATGAATAAACAACTTCACATACACATCTTCAAACTCAATTTCAAAATCTTCCATCATATTGACAAAGAGTCTTAAATGGTGGTCACCAGTGATGGCATTATTTCCTTGAAATTTTGGCAACCTATTTCTGACATCTTATAACACCATATTAGGATATCCATCCATACCTCTGAAATCTATAGGTCCAAAAGTGTTGACAACAAAAGGAGGTCTAGGTGGAGGCTGGGCCATATTGCCTTGAGGAGGTGATCTTGTAGGAGAATCAAAATTATAAGGGACGAGGGTCTCTGGGGCACAGGAGTATAACTCTACAAGTAAATATCTCTAATGATTCAATTTCTTGGAAGACCCTATCAACCTTGGAAGAAATAGGGGAAAACGAGGGGCACACTTTTAGACACAAATGATGGCCCCTCTCTAGTTGGAAAACTCAAATTTACATAGAAATTACTGGTTGAGAATCACTTGAAGACGTATGGTAATCTTCAACCACATATTGATCACCTTTCTTTAACTGATATCTCCTTTTTTTATTCTTGATTTCAACAACTTTCCAGACTTGTTTTCCTTTACGAATTTGCTTTTCCTAGTTCTACAAATAACTTTTTAGTAGGATCCTATTAAGGAAAGACCTTCTACCCTCGACTTTGTAAATATTCGATGATAAATTTCACTTGACACGAGGTTAAGACACTTTGGTAATCATGAAAATTTCAATTCAACATGGAGTCACCACAAGTTATAAGGAATTCAAGTATGACATTATTCCTAACCAAAATCTCATTAATTCTTATACTCTTTACATGTATGCCATACTTTGGTCTCACTATTGGCATTGTTTTAGAAAAATTATAATTCAAATGATACATAATTTACACTTAGGGATTCATGACTACAAGGAGTGATGACCTTACACAAAACAACTCATTTCATCACTCTTAAACACTCAAGTATTAAATGCATAATACATGACAACCCAAAAACTATATGCTTCTCAAATTTCTTCCAAGGAACTATTTAAATCATTTAGTAAATATGCATCAATGTTTCTTTCACCAATACCCTTAAGAGAGGCTCCACGATCTATTAAATTCAAAAGCATTCATGGATGGGGAAAAATTACACCATACGAGAAGCACATGGTAACCCACTACTACATGCTAAGGGACACATTTATCTAAGAGGGGGAAAGGGGTTCAAATGTAAAAGTTATAAAATTTTACGTGTTCAAAATCCTTCTAAAGCAATATTTACAATCTTTGATAATCATACGTCATATGTCCTTTACTTAATCACTAAGATCCTAAAAGTATGATTTCACACTCAACCAAGTTTGGATTCCTAGGAAATTAAGTATTTGATGCATGTTACAAGGAGACATTCAATTATAAATATTACGCACCTTACTAAGGTCACAACTAGAGTGATTGAAAACCCTTATTGTAGTGCCCACTCCTCTTCGACACTTATTATATATTTTGATTTCGATTACTGCTAACTGTAGACATAGATATTATCATATCATTTTGGTTTAGCATGATGTTAGATGATAGATATATTTTGACTATTGATGGATTGTGATTCATAGTATGATTTGTGTGGATTCTTAGAGACATAGAGAGACATTTTATATTCATGATGATGATGTGTTGTTAGCATATATATTTACTGACATTTGTAATTCTCATCATGTTGACTATGATTTAGTGTTTGAACTAATCTCATGATTTCACGATACCGATGAAATGGTAGATTTGAGATGTTGTTGAAATTATAAACAAATGATAGCATTGTTAGTTTAGATGATGATTTAGTTATATGAGGATATTATTAATGGATGTGCATATATTTTATCTTGATGTATTTGATGCAGCCATGAGGCCGAAGGAGGTATTTTGTGATTTTGTAGGTAATTGTATCACAACAATCAAAAGGGGGTTAGGAGACCAACCACAATGGAATACTAGATGGATACAACGACGGTCACCATGGAAACTTGTGTAATGTTTGATGTTTTGTTATTAGATTGTTAGGGGTCCCCATGGGGGTGACCTTTGAATGTGACCATGGGCTATGTGTGTAATTATTTCCCTTTTCTTTTTTATTTACTTTGGAGTATGTGATTTATTTAGTGATGTAATTCATTTAATTATTGTTGATTAATGTGCCTTAATTAAGTGAATTAATCATATTTATTAAGTTATTTGGGGATGTGAAAAAGGGGCCATTTATTAGATTAGTTGGTCCTTTTAATCTTGTGATTTAAGTTAAGTGTATTTGACTTTGAGTGTTGTACACCCTACCTTACTTGGGAAATTCAGATTTGGGCTTAAGGGCCATTTTTGGAGGCTTGTGGGACAAGTTAAGCTTGTCCCACACCTCTTAATTTCATATACTAACTATACCTATGGGTTGAGGGTGAAAAATAGACCCCATTATGTGTTTTGTAAGGAAAAAAGTGACATTTATTGCACTTTTCTTACATGGGTTTTAAATTATGTCCTGAGGGTTATGGATTTGGATTGAGTGTGTAAGAGGCTTGTCATTTCTCTCAACTACCAATTAATTATGCATTAGCGTTAAGGTTTGAATTGTGAGGTAGAGTTGAGGATAAGTGATGTGGCATCCTACATGGAGCCACCTCACCCTCCTCTTCTCTTCTTCTATTAATGTAAGTTTATTTGTTTGTTTGGGGGTTACTTCATTTTATTGTGCACCTGTATTTTTGGAGTTAGAGAATTTTTGGAGTGCTTGTTGAATTTTTGGAGCTTGTTGAAGTTGGATTGAGCTTTAAGGAGCTTGGAGTATGTTTCTTTGACCAAGTTCTTACTATGGAAAGGTAGGAGCTACACCTTTGTTTTATTTTTTATATATGTTCGTATTTCATGCAAGTGAATGGTTTGTGTGCTTGTTAGGATCATGGGTAGAATGCCTAAGTATGGTGTAGGAGAAGGTTATGGGGATTTTTATATTGGAGGGAGGCATAATAGTTTTATTTCATGTTTTGGGAGGGATTTGGGTTTGAGTGCCCCACCTTTGATAAGAAAAATTCTTTATTTTCTTACTTGGTTATTTTGAGGGAGACAATAGATTTTAGGGAGGCATAAGAGAATGTGGGAGGCATAAAAGGATATTGAGGGAGGAATAAGGGTTGTGTAGGGGTTTTGAGTTGTGTTTTAGAGGGCTATAAGGTGGGCACCTAATCCCATTGTGAGGCATAATTTATCTCCCCATAGATTCCTTACTCCATTGGCTTTGAGTTTTCAATTCTTGTGTATTTTTGAAATTTACATTATTTTGATTGTTATCTTGTGGTTGAATGTGTGTTAAATGTTTTGATATCCAAATTGATTCTCCGTGATGGATGAGAAGCATCACAAAACTAGCAGGATGCTTAGAGATAGACAAATCATGATATAAGTCGTTTTGTAGTCTGGGGAGGGGATTCAGCTGACTCTTTGTCACTCAAGCGTTGGAGAAATGGATAACACCTCACTAAGGGTTTGATCTACCCTCACTACTTTAGGTTGTGCCTTCAACCAGGGTGAGAGGACCTGTTCTGTAACCCATGTTGGTGAAGGATATCAAGAGATCCTTCTTTGCACAATCTTAATGAGAACCTTGAGAAAATATGATCAATACAACACAATCTAACTCTCATGAGTTGTCACACTAGAGAGTGGAGATGTTTCCTGGACAAGGTTTGGGTTACTAAAGACAATAATTGAATCCTGATTGTCTCTGCATATTTTGGCAGTGGAAATTGTTAAACCTTTGTGGATACACAATACAAATAGGGGTAGTTCATGTAGGATTTATCATTTGAGAAATTTTTGGTGGGAAGTTAAGCAAGATAAAGTTGATTATACCAGATCTTTGATAGCCTTTACAAATATTGAAACACTCACAAACAAAATGCTTCAAAATAGCTAAGATATTCCTTCAACTGAGAAGGTGTGTATGTATGGAGGCCCCGAGAGATGCACGGTTTCATACACTCTTCAAGAATTCAACACAAAGGCTCATGTTAAAGACTCAATTAAATGTTGAAATTCCCTGATTCATCACACCTAAGATACCCTCATAGACTTACTAACAATCTTTATCAACATAATGAAAGTAAAGTGATTTTAAATTGTTTATTTACATCACAAGATGAAAGCTCTTCTCATAATGAAATTGCAAATGCCACAATACTAACACATGGATGATATCTTGTGTGATTCGAGAGGATTTCAACATAAGATTGCAATAAGAACAAGAAAAACTATTTGAAAACATTCTGAAATGAGACAAACACAATAATGCTCATGATCAACACAAATTCATTTCAAGGTTCATTAGATTCATCGAGGGAGAGTTTCTTGAACAATCTCAGAGCTTGTCAATGGTTGTACACTTGCAACCATCTTGACGTGATTAAATCTAAAACACATGAAAATAAACAGGTTTCTTAGATGGTCTCTCGGGAAAATGGTTTTTCTCAAACTTTCTCAGAAAAATTAAAACCCCCATATGCAAGAGTATTCTCATTGCATTTATACAATTTCACTCGCTCACTCATCCCAAATTTTCCCCAAAATTCTAAATCTTCAAGAGAATATTCCTCTTTACAAGATACCATTTCATCATGTTTATTCTCTTTAAAACATCTTACCTTCTATTGCTAGGTGGATAAATCATGAACTAATCACGTTTTTTACTTCCTCAACTATGACTAGGATGCAATATCATAACTTTTAATAGTCTTTTTAATCATTCTTTTATTTTTTCATGTAATAAATCCCCTTTTTAATAATTCTCAAGTGGCTCCATATGGCTTGATCTGATAAGCAATCCTTTTCACCTTTGAGAATACACCTTGATGAATAGATACTTGCATTCGTGCCTCTCATAAACGAGTGTCCTCTCATGGATTATACCACATATATGTGCTACAAGTCCGAGCTAGAAAAGTATGAAGAGGAGCCAATGGAATCCTCTGCATGTCTCCTTGGCACAACTACAAAGGTGAAGTCTAGAGGCAGGTTCCCAAAAGAGCACGGGCTCACCACGTGTCCCGGGAATGGAAAGTTGTACCAGCCATTGAAAATTTTTAAGAACCATTGGAAGGTGCCACGTGCCCTAGGTCCAAGAAAGTTACATCAAACACTTGAAAATTCTAAGTATGGGAAGATCCAGTTGAAACCTCCACGTGTCTCTTCGGCACTCTTTCAAAAGTAAAATTCAGGGGAAGGTCCCCAAACAAGCGCAGGCCAATCACATGGACAAGATTTGAGTTGAATCAGAGCAGAGGGTGCTTTTCACAATTTACATCACTTGAAGAAAATGAGTACTTTTAGATAATTTGGCCTGCCCATCCATTTTTAATATAGGCTTTACACGTGGCTTTCCTGGGCATCGACAGGCTATGGCTTACTTTATGACTTTTATTCTTTTTCAAAACAAAGCCGAGAATCTCAAAATGCCCCAACAACCCGCCTCTCCACTTTTAACTTTTTATGTGGGCCCCAGTAGAGTCGTGGCTCACTTTTATACTTTTACTTCATTTCAAAACAAAGCTTAAAACTCCAAAGTGCTCTAGTGACCCACCTCCCTGCTTTTGATGTAGACTCAACAAGTGGATTTACTTGGGCATTAGCGGGGCCGCACTTCACTTTTATACTTTATTCCTTTTTCATAACAAAGATAAAAGTTACAAAAACCTCTAGCGACCCGCCTCCCGCTTTGAATTTTCAATGCTGACTCAAACATGTGACATTAATTGGTCCCCCGCAGGAGTCACGGATCATTTTATAACTTTAGTCCTTTTCACAAAACAAAGTCAAAAAAACTTCAAAGTACTTCGATAGCCCACCTTCTCACTTTTGACTTAAAAGCATCCACGTGTCCTCTTATGGGCCTTAGGAATTTCTTTTACCTTTTTACTCTTTTTTCCATAACACCTTAAAACACAAAATGGCCCGCTTTCCCGCAATTGCTCAATTTATGACACGTGTGCACCTTCGGGGAAAAAATAAGAAATTTGATCCACCACTTCATAATTTTTACTAGCCAATTAGAAATCAATGAAGCCGCGAGGCCAATTTGACATTTTTGTAAAAGATAAAAAAGTGACAAGTTCACCAAATAAACCCGCCATGCCTTGTCCAGTTAGAGATGGACATGTATCTGCAGAGGTTGAGATAAAATTTGATAGGGAAAACATGACCATGGAAAAATAAAATGCAGGGGAAACTTCACCATTTGCACCCAGGATTCAAAATGTTCCTCATGGACAAAGAAATTGCAAATAATACATGGCTAAACGTGATCCACGACCATAGAGAAGGATTAACAATAGCATACAAATGAAGGAGAATGTTTTTATGCATCCATAGAGGGAGGAAGAAAATAATTCAAACCAAGCAGGTGAGAAATTTTTGAACAAACAGGGCGAGATTAAATCAAGCACCAACAAAATGGATGTGAAAATGTGTATTGTGATGTGGAATTATTGTGTTAGTTTCCATGATTTATATTCATTCCTTATTGCACTTTGGTTGGGGCTTGAGGGTCAATGAGGAGGATAACCTCTTCTCCTCATTGGATTATTGGTTGGGTGGAGAGTGTTTCCTACTTCCTCATTTTTGTTGTTGTGATTGAAGTGATGAAATGTTGGAGCTCTTGTTGAAGATTTGGGACTTGGAGTATTTGTTAAATTCAAAAAAATCCTTGATTGTAGAAATTTTTCTTGTAGTTCCCACTTAAGGTGGAAGGCTAGTAATCTTGCATTTTAAAGAAAAGTTGTATTGTATACTTTATTTATTAATTTCTAATGTATTGTTAGAAAGAAAGATTTTTGCATTGTAAGAAATGAGCTATGCTCGAAGGAAAAAGGGAAAGTTCATTGTTAGTTGTAGGAGTTTGCATTATTGTAAGAATGAAGGAAGAACTTAGAAGTTGTAAATCATTAAGAATGTATTCTTAGCAAATTTGGAATGTAATATAGTTGCTTGTGCTTTCTTTGAATAAGTGATTGTGGTTGTAATGGAAAAATGCACTAAGCTATAGTGAATTACCTTATTGAAAGATTACATTTTTGTTGTGGAAAGGAAAGCAATTATACTTAGAAATAGATTGCATTTCATTCCTTCATTTGAGATTGAAAGCAATTTTAATTGGAAAATTATTATTGTAGTTTTTTTCTTATGTGCTATTGAAATAGGGAATCTTGTATTTCGTGAATCAAGCCATGGAATGAATAAATGTTTTAACCTTACAACTAGTGTCTTTAGGTACATAAATTTAAGCTAAGGTTAAATTGTAAATCACCCTAGTATTTAAAATTTGTTTTTAAAAAAATGAGGAATCGATGGTTTTATTTTCGAATAACATGACCACCGCCCTATGCAGAGCGGTGGTCCCTGGACCACCATAATTTGATTTTTGTTTATCATGTCTTCATAATTCTTCAAAGAACCAACCAACTCATCTATAGAAAATTTTGTCAAATCCTTGGATTCCTCAATTACCACAACAATTGCATCAAATTTTTTGGCAAACATCTTAAAAATTTCTATAACTTTTTGATTTGTTATCTCATCACCAGTATGTCTTATTTGATTAATCAAATACTTGACACGATATTTGAATTTATCTACTGATTCAGAATCTTTCATCTGTATATTTTCGAATTCTTTTCTAAGTGTTTATAATATAGCAATTTCTACTTCTTGCTAGTACCTTGATATGTCATCTCTAGGATGTCCCATGCTTGCTTGGTTGTAGTAGTTGGCTTGATCCTTCCAATAGCTGACTCATTCAATCCTTGTGCAATGATCTGCAAAGTATTCTTATTTTCTTTAATAATATTCTCATCATTTGGACTCAAGGTAAAGCTCATCTTGTTGTTCAGTATAACCATTTATAACTATGTTTGATAGTTCACATGAATCAAATGTCAATTTCATTTTTAAATCCTAATTATCATTATTTTTTCCAGAAAATATTGGTATTATATATTGATGTATACTAAATTCCATACTTTATAATTTATTTTTAATACAAAAATTAGATCTTATTTGAAAATAATAACTTACTACCTAAGAGATCACAATGGAATGTTCAATGCACTACTACCTCAACCAACTACTTAGCTGAATATGTGAGTGCCTCGGCCTCATCCAATGGTATGCCAGTTTCATGTTACAAGCTCGGCCTCATTACTTGGCAATGAAACCAAATGGCTTGGCACCTTTTCACCAGTGCAGCGAAACAAACTTAATGTACTGTGAACCATCAGCCAAACAGCTCGGCAGATTCCTTGGGAGGTCTTACAGATTCATTGTGTTTATTTCCACCTATTAGAAAAATACAAAAAAATGGATTTGTGTTTATTGAATGGGGATAGTGGGAGAATGCTAAGGCCATGCTCCAGAGGATATGTGAACTCCCAACATTCGGTGGGAGTTTGATGATTTGATTCAGGCTAGCAACTATTCCAAGATGATCCAACATCCCTTCCATAATATTCTCACAAAAAAAAATACAAGCCTTAGTTTTTCATGGCTTTGATACCACTCTGTTGGTGGGAAGAGATAGGGAAAAACAAAAACAAAAACAAGTTGTGTTATGGTACAATCAGATCAAATTTTATTGCATGTAAAAAAAATTACAATCCCTCTTTTTATAGATGACTTTAGAAATTTTTGGACACTCATTTTTGGATGTTTTCAAACACAAACCATTCTAGATTGACTAGAGAATTTGGTGGTGATGTTAGAGATTTTAATATAGTCGATGGAGAGTTAGGTATAAATTATTGTTTCTAACACTCCCCCCTAATTTCTACTATCAATTACATTAATATTTACAATGACCAAAATTTCTCTCAAATACTCAAATTGTTCTTGTGATAATGCCTTTTAGAATATGTCTACAAGTTTCTCGTTTGATATACAATGTTGTAGGATAGTTCTCCATTGTTGACCAATTCTCGAATGAAATGATATCTAGTATCAATGTGTTTTTTCCTCTTGTGGAAAACATGATTCTTTTATAGTGCAACAAGTCAAAACACAATAAAATGTCCCACTTTTTGGTATGTTTTGTACCTTTATAAACATGAATTTTCAGTTTCATTGATTTTCTAAAGGTAATAGCCACAAAACCGTACACATTCATGAAATTCCACAAACTAACGAAATGTTTTGTTTAGAGTTTAGAATACATGTATATTTTTTAAAATAAAATTGGTAAAAAATATGGTCTTTTTCTTAATTTTTTTCATGCATTGTTTCTTATGTTATAAAAGAGTAATGATTGTCCTCGGGTGGTTTATTTATATGAAAAATTATTTTTTGACCATGAAAATTTAGATGTATTTTTAAGATTTGAATTTTGAGATTCTGTCAAATTTTCATATTTTTTTGACTTATATTTTTTTAATTATTTATTTAGTAAAAATATTTTCAAATAAATAGTGTACATATGTCTATGCCAATAAAATTTAAGATTTATATCGAAATTGAGGTTTTTTTCATAGGTACGAAGAAGACTTCAATAAATAGTAATTTTATTTTTTCAATTTTTTTGATATATTCTACTATTTTTCAAATTTGGTTGATTGTGTACTATTGATTGTCCTAAAATACCGTATGTTAGTAAAAATTAAAAAATAAAAAACAAAACAGATTTTTAAAAATGAAAATTACATTTTTAGAAAGCTAATAAAAATATGAATTTTGTGTCAAAATTTTGTAATTTAACTAGTTCGTTTACCCTAATTACGTGGCACCTGAGTGGCAGATTTTGGATCAAAATTATCCCCCAAAAGGATTTAGAGCCAAAATGTGCCACCCGGTGCACCACGTCAAGTGCAACTCGGAGGGGTTCGCATGAACGAGGGGCTCGCGTGTACCATGTTCACCCGAACAAGGTTCACACGAACCCCCGTTTGCGCGAACCCCTCCTACGCCACCAAAGTGCTGCCAAAACGTCACCTTCTAAATTTAATGTTTTACAATTTCGTCTCCCCTTCTAAATTTAATGTTTTACAAGTTACTTATTTAATATTGTTCGTTTTTAATGTTTTAAATTTCGTTTTTTACATATTTTTTGTTTTAAACTAAGTTTGTTTTTTTAATTGTTTTTAACCAAAAATATGTAATATTAAATTAGAAATTTTGTTTTACATATTAAATATAAATTCTATTAAAATTAGAAAAGTTGTTTTAAAGTTATAAAAAACTAAAATTAAAAATAACCTAATTTCTATTGAGATTTGTATATAAATAGAGTTGCATGCACATATAGTTGTGTATCAAGTTTACTCTTAGACATTCAGATCTATCACGATTTATGTGTGTAGGTGAAAATTATTGAAGTGGATGAATCATGGGAAATGTAAAGAATGAGAAATGAAAATATACCGAGGAAGAGAATGCAAAGAAGAATGCTAGAAGATTTGTTCGTAGGAAGGCACAAAGAGAGAGAGAG
The DNA here is from genome assembly GCA_018340775.1 of Taxus wallichiana var. yunnanensis. Classification (NCBI taxonomy): domain Eukaryota; kingdom Viridiplantae; phylum Streptophyta; class Pinopsida; order Cupressales; family Taxaceae; genus Taxus; species Taxus wallichiana. The sequence continues at coordinate 664,205,227 of CM031234.1, read as the reverse complement.
AGAGAGAAGACACAACAAGTGAAAGACAAGGCTGCAAAAATTGGTACATATATATAGAAACCCTTGATAGATCGTAAAAAAAAATTAGTTCTAAGGTTTAAATATGATAATATGTTTTTTAGATTGGGTAAAGGCAAGGGTTTTGATAGGATCCCATAACCTAAAACAATAGAAATAATACATGTGAAAATAAAATGATTTGACATAAGAATGATGTCAAAAACAACTAAAAAAATAATAATGGTTATATCATAGATAACGTGCAATCATCATATGTTTCCTTTAAAGTTATAATGGCATCCTCTAATTTGTCTATGTAGAGAACAGACAAAGTAGGAGAAATTGGAAAACCGTGTTTAATACTAATGATGATATTGATATCTAGTGTAAAACCAATATGAGTTTGGACATGTCCAACCACCTTATCATCAAGTGTCATCAGAAGAATACTCAAATGCCTTGGAATATGTAGATCTCAAATATGTTAGATTAGAATCTATTTGGGAATTCATATTGTTAAATTCCTTCCAATAATGATCAAAAAAACAACAATAAACCTTACACGTATTTGGTTTTTCTTCTTTGATTTTAACCCTAAGTTCCAATATATGGTATATTATATAGTGATTCTACTTAAAACCAATTTTCTTTATTTATCTAAGTTTCTTGAACTTGCCCAAGTAGAAATATTTGAAATTGGATTGAAGTGCATTAATATCATGGGTGGGTCACTTGGTAATAAATGTTTAAAACATTTGTTATCATGGGATTCCAAATATTACCCCTTATTTTATGATTGACCATTACATCCTATTTTTCTACCAATACTATGATACAAAAGCAATACGTAAAAATTACCAGCCTAGATACAATTGCACATGGTATGTGTCATTGAAAACAAGGTTAACCACCCCGGTGATTAATCTAGGGGATATATTTGATGGTCTACCATACCTTTCATTAAAAAAATTGTTACGATTTACTCTCTAATATTGACCTTCATGTGATAGTATATTTTGAATTTCGAGAGTCATTTTTTTAGTTTATATAATTTATATGGTGTGTATTGGATTAATAATGATCTCATATATAGATGTAAATTATTGACAAAATTTAAATATAACCTATTGTACATAATATGACATTTGAAAATAATTTGTGTTATGAAATTTATTGGGTATAAATGTTGTGGTAGATCTTGGTAGCATTCTAAAGAGGACATCATTTTGAATTGGACAATGCAACTTATGTATTATTCTTCTACACTCTCTCTTCCCTAATGAGCTCGTAATTAAATTATTAGTGATGTTTACTCAATATTATAAATATAGTACAAGATTTTTGGGTTTTATGTGTTGAAAGTTTTTGGTCTAGGTTTGATTTGAAAATTAGATAGCTCTAACACCATATATATATATATATATATATATATATATATATATATATATATATATATAGTAGATTTCAAGAAGGACCTCATGAAGCTATCTAAATACAATTTTAGCTTGGTCAACTTAATCAATTATTTTTTACTAGATAGTAAGCTAATTTATTATATATTAAAATGCTTACTAGCTTGGTCATTAATGGTGTAATCACATTTGTATGTTAATTTTTTTTGCAAATTTTGGTGTACTCACATGTGTATGTTTATGGACACAGATCATGATACACAACATTATGCTAAAGTGATAACAAAAGTTATGGAATTACTTCCCAAGAAAAATTTGAAACACTTGGTGAAGATGGATTTACAAAAATTAAAAGAATTTTCCCAACAAGAACCACTATCATGAAATAAAACAACAAAAAGTGTAGAGATAATATATGGTGAATTTGTTAATTTGACTACAGTTGCTAGAGCACATTTGTTGGTTACATTATTGAATCATGTTGATATGAGGGAAACATTGGAATTGTTGGGTGTTGATTTTGGATGGAAAATTTCAAAACGTGTAGAAGAAGAATTTTTTGGGAATTTTTTTAAAGGAATAAGTTCTTTAGGTACAAAAACTAGGTCTGCTAATAAGAGTATTTCTCGTAGAGAAATATTAACTTCAATTGTAAGTGAAGATACAACAAAGAATCGTCATGTTACCACCGTTGCCAAGGCATTGGGTTTATCTAGAAAGATGGTCAAAAGGTATGCAAAGAGGAGGAAGACATTGGATGACTTTACTATGGAAGGAAATTGGGCACTAATGTGTAGAAACCCACGTTCTTATAAAATAGAGGATAATATTGTGAAGATAGTTTCTGATTTTTGGACTGAGAGGACTCGTCCTTCTCTGAATGTGAGGGATGTTTTAAAACACAGGATAACTCGCAATAACTATGATGAACATATAAAACATTGGCTTGAAATAACTCAACATGATATATACATAAAGTTTATAGAAGAAAATCCAGATGTTAAGATTGGACAACGAATGTTTGAAAATTTGAAGCCTTGGTATGTGCGAGCTGATAAAGTCCTTGACACATGTTATTTTCACTGTCAAGTTGAGTTTGATTATCACTATCAGGTACAAAAAAAATTATAGATCATGTATATATATTTTGAGGTGTGCTTTCATTTATATCTATATATTTGAAATTTGTTTAAATATCATTTTTTAGAAGTGATTTAAAATTAATGTATTTCAAAATCTATGTTTTTTTCAAGTGTATAGAAAGTTACGGGAAGAAAATTCCCCACCTACATGTGTCAATGAATTCATAAATTCAATTCTTTGCACGATATCCAATGATCATGTCAATGATCGTATGACTTGCATCAAAGGTGTCTGTGAAAGTGTGGGGACTTGAAATTATTCCCAAAAACAAATGAAGATTTGGACACAGTTAAAATGGTTGCTTGCAAGAGGTGATATATATAAATTTATGTTTTTAAATTTGGATGTTAGATTTTATTTTGATTTTTATGTTTACTGCAAATGAATACATGACAATTTTTCCATGTTATGAATTGATTTTTTAGGTTCAAATACATAAAATTTTCAACAAGGCTTGGAAAAGATGCAACTAGGTTGGATTTGGTAGAAGAGGAAATCCCCATTACTACATTCATGCAAATTTTTTGAAGTTTAATTAGTCTGTACATCAAACATTCTCACTATTCAAAGTGGTAGGATACATAATTCAAGACTAACATAGACACATTCCATATTGGTTCCATATTTTCCGTGGTTGATTTTCCTGAGAATTACTCATTTTCTCATCAAAAATAAATTCAAACACTATATTATCATACTGACTAGGTTACTATCATGGTTCAAGTATTTTATAGGCATGCACAATTGGATTTGGATGGGGTTGAAATTACATATGTGAAGCGAATGATCAAGAAGGAGTATCACTTCTATATAAGTGATGACAAGGAACATGACACCCACTTTGTGCAACATTGTTTTGGTTTGTTCTTTCAATATCTTCATCAGTGAGGAATACAAATAGATCAACATTTTGTTTGGTCAGATGGTTGCGCATCACAATTCAAATCCTCTCGCCCTTTCTTTGCACTTAGTCGTTATCATCGTCATCACAAAATTCCTCATTTATGGAGTTTTTTTGAGAGTGTTCATGGGAAGGGAGAACACGATGGTGTGGGTGCATGCATCAAACGTGCTCTAAAGAAACAAAGCTTTGATTATGAGGGAGATAGATTGATTGATGCCCACATCGTTGTTGAATGGTGTAAGAAACATTTTATAGTTCAGGTTTCAACCTCGCAAGATTCAACATCATGCGCTTCAACCCCACAAGCTTCAACCCCACACAGAGTGTTTTGGGAGATAACAGGTACATGCACATTTAAAATATAGATATGTAGATCTTGATGTGATTTATTAAGTGAACTACAAGTTACTAACTTTTAAAAAAAATATGAATTTTGATTTTTATTTTAAACTTTATTGATCTTTTGAGCATGATTAAATGAAGGTATTGATCGAAGGACAAAGTATGGATGTGAAAGGATTCCCAATTCTAGGTCTTTGCACTCTTTGATGACTATGGATAGTAATAACTAGACAATCTGTATAAGAGATTATTCTTGTTTTTGTTATGAATGCATGAACAAATCATATTCAGAGTGCAATAGTCAAAAACATGGGTATGTAGGTGAGTGGAAGCAAGTTCCTTTAGTTTTGGATGACACATATGGATCAGATCATGATGATAGTTTTGAAGATGTGCCATTAATTTCAACTGATTATGACCACATATCTAGACTGGTTAAACAAGGTATGTTTTATTTAAAAGGATTGTATAATTTGATAATTAAATATTTCACTTCAAATGTATTTAAGATACCATATGAAAATAGGTTGGAAAAGATGACCTATAATCCCATCAAGGGGATTCTTAAGTGTAGGTCATGAATACATTATTTTTCTCTCCTAAAATTCAACTTCTTATTCTTATGAATAATTTATGGAAATAAATCATGTATCCTCCAAGCATCTAAGACTTTTCCTTCTGATGATACATTGGTCCGAATATTTATGGCTATGATTAAATGGATTACACATGAAGTTATGTAGAACTCATGCATTAATTCTAGATTGATCAATGCCTCATAAGTGTTGTCACTTATACTTTGGTTGCGATAAATAATTTATACTTTGGTTAGATCAATTTATTGAGTCTTGCAAATATATATATATATATATATATATATATATATATATTCATGGTAGGCTCACCCATCACTTTTCTTATGAGAGTGATCATATTGAAAATATCTTCATATAAATCATCTCAAGAAAAACTTATTTGGAAATTTATAGGAACCTTTTCTCTACACCTTTATCCAAGATTGTGCCAACATAGTCAAATATGTGTTATTTTCATTTTCACATTCCCGTAGCATATCTTTTTGTGAGGTTCACTAATATTTTCATATTTCTTAACCCCGAGACTAAGGCGAGATCAAGTTGATGAAATAAGTAACCGTTAGGAGTCCTGACTTCATGAGTTTATTAATTTTAACATCTCACATAAACAAGGACCAAATCATTGCATTGAATAGACAATGGAAATCCGGTAGCTTAAAATATCCCACTATAGTAAATATGGTATCCTAAAGGAATACATTTTCCTTCAACCATTCGTAAATTCCACATGCTCAACATTTCTATTACTTATGTTAGGGATGTAAATGACCAAAATAGATATGTACTCGTAGCCAAGTATTTGAACTTCATTTTTCGTCATTCGTCGAAGTTTACTTTTACACTCATTGCTTATATTTAAATGTTATTTTAGCGAGGAACATAGATATTTTTAGGTTTTTTCAAGTCTAAGATGAGAAAAACTTCCAAAAAAAACCAATAGGACATAACAATGACAAAATAAAATTCAAAATTACTCACCATTGAAACGATGATATAGACAATTTTTCAAGAAAATAGTTGGGTGGAATGAAATATATGATTAAAAATTGGTCTTCAGGGTCACACTAAGATAATGAGGGAATACAAATTTTCTTGGATGAAATGATTTTCAATTGATTTGAATAGTTATTTTAAAGGAACATTATATTATGAATTTCACCTTTATAAGGTGCAAGTAGGGATCGAAAACTAGATTGGGATTTTAAATGGAGTTTAGAAAAAGTTTGTATATAGTCATAATATTTGTGAAATGTTGTGGAAATTATTTTTCTCATGATCTCATCAAGATTCGTGATATTTATCTCTTTTATATAGATATGCAATACTCTTATGGGGTCACACTCAATCCCAATTTAGGTCAACTTATTACGCAATATAACTAATTCCACAAGCTACCTATTTGACCCAATATATTATAGTCACAACTAAGGGGGATATGTGACATATGCCAACATCTCCATTAACTCATATGCATTATAATATCATATCTCTAGGTACATAAAGAATACCTTCAATACAAGTGTGTATTACCCACTTCTAGATCCATGACTATTACACCTCTAGACTCTATCTTTGACTTGTGTGTTGGCCCTATTATGATCCTCTCCTTATATCATAATTTATATTATTGAATAGATAAAAAAATAACCATCTTAACTACCATGTGGAAACTGAGATTGTCAAGCATATGGTTTTCTTCAATAGTGTCACAACCATATCCATCTTGACCTTCTATTAAGTGTGATTTTGGTATGAGCATTGGGACTATTTTGAGATGGCCTTTAACTTGAGGTTCTAGAGTGGCATTGTGTTTCACTAACAAGTGACGGTCTAGCTTTCTTTTTGTTATAGATGTGGCCATGTTGACTTGTACAACTATGTCCAATTGTGCTTTAGTAAAGTGGGGGAAAGAAGAGGCAGCTTCAGTTGAGGTAAAACCTAAATGATTAGAATTAGTGGGAATGTAGAGGCAATCAATGTTTATTAGAAGCTCTCAATGGTTTTATGGAGGTTTGATATAGATTTGTAGAATTTTGTTTTGCATTTGAGCCATTTGATCATACAACAATGACTCTCATAGAGTAGTGTGTACCTGCATGTTCTATTGTGTTAAACAAACCACTAAATATTAGTAAAGGTACAAAACCTCTCTTAATATATAATCAAATAATAAACAAGTATTGTAATATGCAAGGCAATAAAGTAAATATGTTAATATGAAAGAAAAAGTATTGCACTATGCAAAGCAATAAGTGTTAGTGTGTAAGGCAAATAAAACGACCTCCACGAATGCATAAAATGAAAGAGAGGAGGGTAAATCTCAGGCGGGAATTGGCACATTGATCTTCATTGACTAAAGTAGTCATGTTGCGCAATGAGACAACATAGGTGAAAATAAGAATGATATAGAAGTCCTAATGAACAATGGTAAGATCCATCTAAGACTTGGTGTATGTTGTTGGTATCTCTTAAATTCTTCAAAGCATGTCTTTATGAACAATATTTCTTCAATAACCTCATTTACTCAACTTGTCTTTAAATGTCCATGGGAGAATCATTTCTACATGCACGTGCAAAGCATGAAATCTATAAATTGAGAGTATTATGAACAATATTTCTTCAATAACCTCAATTATTTCAAAATTGTTACCCATGTCCCTTCTCATCCGCTTTACTTGCCTAGTAACCTAGTAAGCACGTTTACATCACCAACTATTTTACATGCACGTGAAAGCAATTTTACTTTATGGAGGTTTTTGGAAATAGGCTATAAATTGAGAGTATAAATACAAATGTGAAATTTCAAACCTATTTACTATCAAGCAGTGCTACTAGCCATGGTCGGTTATGTCAGCTTAATTTAAGACAAAGAAGGAACATTATTTCTCATGACTAATAGATTTTAATGTAGACACCTACTGGTTAATTTAAGTGTCCCTTCTCATCATCCCATCACGTTTATCTTACCCATGGGAGTAATTGATTTAATCACCTACTCTAAATATTTAATTCATCCCATCACATCTTCCCATGCATCTTAATCATCTTAATCACTTATCCACCCCAAATTTATTCTACCCATGTATCACATCTATTTTTAATCTTCCCTAAGCGGGATATTTTCCCGTAGTCGGGATGAGTCTTATTTTTCTCGAATCGATCATTTTTAGCCATCTCGGGAGTCTTCTCCGCGATCGGCGCCGACCCATATGGTCGGCGCCGATTTTCTAGGAGCGGCGCCGATTATAAAAGCAAGTCCAGAACTCAGTTCTAAGCGCGGAAAAATCGAACCGAAAGAGATCGGAGCAAGAGCGAACAAGCGAAAAAAGGAGCACTTGCACACGAACAGAGAGAGAGAGATACAGTCTGAGAGATCTTCAGCATCAAGTGTATCAAATTAGGGCAGATCCTGTCCGAATCAATCCCTGAGAGGAGCACCATACTCGTCCTCGTCATATCAAGCATCGCACCACCATCTATCATCTGGTGACTCTGTTCCAGTGTCTCGCCAACTTCGGCTCATCCAGCAGACCACATTCGTCTTCTAATTCCCGAATCTTATCGCACAGCCTCCCGATCGATCGATCGACCGCTTCCGCCGACGCCGATCGCCTTTCAATCGCCGACGCCGCCGATCGGTCGCCCAATCGTCTCAATCGACGCCGACCAGTATCAATCGACGCCGATTTTAAAAAGCGACGCCGATTTTCTCTGCAGATAGGTAAAAGGTGCAGGTGTAACACAAATCAGCGACTTTTATTTCATAGTTCCTGTTTTTCGTGCATCGTCTGCTCTTGCTTTAGATTTCGTCTTATTACCGCAATCGATCGGAAAATCTAGTCTTTATTTACATCTTTTATCATGTATGCTTCCTTTCTTTATTGAAAACGTGGACTGACATCCGCCGAGGAAGCTTATCGCTTCTCGGACCCGCTTCTCGGGCAGTCCACTAAAATATCTTTTAACGTGGTCTTTTTCTGTCAAGCATCGGTGTTTTACAGGTTATTCGGATCTATTGTGCGAATTGCTTGTGTGCGCCCGTCTTATCTACATTGGCTTCCTCATCCATCTACATCTTCATCAGGTATCAATTTCATTGGAGTTTTTCAGGGTTTTTGTGTTTAGTTTGGTACATTAACTTGGACAGGTAACAAGCACGAAATTCTTGATCTACATTCTGGCACGCCCGGTGGGACCCAACCAAAGTCCTTTATTGGTAAGTTCATTTCTTTTCTAGTTTTGAACTTTGTTCCTTTTCTTCACTGATTTCTATCAGTCCTATTTGAGCATTTCTGTTCATCATTTCAATTTTGCTCTTAGGCGAAATCATTATCTTGAAATTTTTCTATTTTCTTAAAATAGAAGTTTTTCGTTTCGTCATTATCTGGATGTATCTTTCCGGATCTTGTTTGTTGTTTGCTTGATCCTTTCTTGCGGAGCACTTTGCTTGTTCGTGGGATTGTTCGAGGGGAAGAGCTCAACAACGCGCTTTTTGAAGTCCACACACCTTGGAGAGCTAAAACTACAGGTATTCCTCTTTTTCGGTGTTTTCTCCTTTTTAGGTTTTCTTTGTTGGTTGTTTATCACATCCAAACACTTCAGTTTTTGGTGCTTAAAAAGAACCTAATCGCATTTGGGAAAGAACTTGTTTGAATTGTCTTCATCGAAATCAAACATTTCGTTTTAAGTGCTTAAAAAGAACCTTTTTTTTTTCATTGCGCATGCTTTGTCATCTAGTGTTAATTAGGTTGGAAAATTGATCAAAATCGGTAGTGACACTATTTGATTTTTATTTTTCACCCGCACACAAAGCCAAAATCACTAGGTATAAAGCATCTAAACAAAACTCCTTCCCTCGGCCTCGCCTACTGGAAGTGATATCCAAGAGGAAGAGCCTACGCAGTACTCGGGCCGCGCTTATAAATTCACGAAAGATTTTGGTATATATTGGCAAAGCACCCGACTCCCTTATCGCAGCGGTGTGTGAAGTGCGGGGGTAGGCCCCTATATCAAGCCACGTAACGGTCTTTTACTGAAGTGCCTTCGGGACTCCTCACCAAACATTACCCAAACCATCCCTAGTTTGGCTATCTGAGTAGTTCCTGTTCTAAAAAGCCTTCCCTAACATTTTCATTTCTTAAAAGCATCAAAATTTAAAGGAGATAATCACTTGCGCTGCTTGAACTATTTGTGCATTAGTTAAGACAATCTTCTTTCTTGCTTGTTTATGACGGCTATCACCCGTTCACAATCTAGGAAAATGGCCCAACAGGTTCCTTCTTCCTCCGAAATCACCACCGGCCGTGGATGTTTCGGCACCCTCCAATCTTCCTCGGGACCACCTGTTAGTGGGTTCCCCTCATGGTCGTATAATCCTTTCCATCAAGCCAAAACAATCCCATCACGTCCGGCTTCTCCTAGTCCATCGAAATATCTTCTCGACTCGAGTCTATTCCTCGCGGGATCTCAATTTCGTGCCTCTCGATCGCAATCCGTAGCCCTCATGGACTATCTAGTACACAAGTCGATCCAAATATCTCGACCAAGACCCACCAATCCGACAAGTGTACAATTATCCTCGCGGATCATCCTGTGCCTCTTTAGAGCAAGGTTTGCACCATCTCTCTTGCCTCGAGCCACGGAGAAGGGTGAGGCCCCTATGCCTCCCTTTTTCTTCCACCTACCATGTCGACTAATTCTCAATTAGTCTTACCTATCCCTAACACCGCAGCTACCTCGACTATTCCACAACCCATTTCGAGAGGTCTTCGCCTGCTATAGTAAATTGCCTCGCACATCCGCACACATTGCCAATTCGCTCTATGCCCTCTATCGTTTCTCAAGGTCAATACCTCTTCATGAGCCAACCCTCCGAATAGGCGCTTGGCTCCTACTCGCCCTCAGGGGTCTTTCTTCCAATATTCCAGCCATCGTGACATTCGCCCATCCTCTAAGATCGGCACCTTGATACCTAATTCAGCAATAGAAGGCCCCTTTCGTGTCTTGTTCCCAACATGACCAATCCAACCAACACTCATATTCCTCAATCTATCCCGATCCAATCAACCAACATAGAGTCCACAATCACAGCTCCATCCGTCACCCAACCTTTATTTGCTCAACCACTTATTATCTCGCACTCGCCTATACGCAAGCCGCCTCACAAAGAAATACCCACCGGTGTCACCTAACACCGGTTATTCCTCTTATCATCCTATCCAACAACAGATGAATCCCCCATCGACACCTCAACAACACCCACTACTTGCTTCTCATATAGGACAAACCAATGTACCTCCTCCCCAATCGGATGTGGTTCAATTTCTCTTCAAGAAAATTGCAGACTTGGAAGCCTCCACAAAAGGAGCCCGCCCTTCATACTCCTTTGAAGAAGTATGCAATGAACCCATTCATCCTTCGGTGGCTTTTAAGCCTTATCCTCCCCAATGGGAACTTCCCAAATTCTCAAAATTTCATAGTCGGAAGACCCCAACAACATCTCATGCGAGCATTCAAACATGCTTGCTACCTCATTGTCCAAGATCGGGAGCTCATGCTCCGTACCTTTCCTATGTCTCTAGCTGGGTCCCGCTTTGGGTACAATAATATTCTCAACATTCATTATTTTCTTTCTCTCAATTGGCCCAAATGTTTGTTGAGAACTTCTCAATAAATATTGCCCATAAGATCTCAATCACAGATCTTTACAACATTCGCCACCCGATTTGACGATGAGTCTATTGCAGACTTTTGTCGCTCGTTGAGAGGGATAATCAACCAATTGTCCTTCTCTCTTCCTCAATCACAATGCATCGAGCTGTTCACCCGATCTTGCGCTAGTCACATTTCTTCCACGTTAAGAATCCAAACTTTCCACACCTTCAAGAAGCCTTCACAATGGCACGCAAACTCGAATCTCGTGCCATCAACAAGGAAAACTAAAACTTCGCTCCAAATCTAAACCCGATTTCTCTCGGTTCACCAAACCAAATTCTTTTCCTCCTAAAGATAAGAATCAAGGGTCCACCAATGCTATCGTATTAAAAACATCGAGAACCGATAGTACTCCTAATCAACCACCACGAAGAGACCCTTCATCTGCTCGAAAAGGGGCTTCATCATCTCGATCCTTCGCTCCATTGGGGGAATCATATGCCTCCATCTTAGGAAAAATGTTGGAAGTTCGCATGATCGAACTTCCACCCATTAGAGATATTGATGAAAGTCGAGAACGTCCTTTGTGGTACAGAGAAAACGATTTTTGCCACTATCATAGAACCAAGGGTCATGACATCGAACGATGTCAGACTTTCAAAAATCTTGTCCAAAAATTCATTGATAAAGGCGAGCTTATTCTGGATAACCCAAATGCTCCCCCAAATCAAGCGCTGGACGTTTTCAAACAACCCTTCCCCAATCATGCCCCAAATCATAATTCTTCAGAATCTCAAAAACCAAACACCCACACTATCAACTTCATTTCTACTGAAGAATCCGCTTCTGAAACCACATCATCTACAAACGCAGCAATCGAATCAGAACCCTCTTCCACTTCACCAATCACTGGAATTCCTCCATCCTCAGATAACCCATCTTTGGATATTCCTACATTGCTAAACACGGAGTCATCTCTCTCCGCTCCTTTGTCCGATCTCCCATCCATACCCGAGACAGTATCTTCCTCATCTGTCTCATCATCAGACATCCTTTCAATGCTCGAGGCAATTACATCCCTTCGAGTTTCCACTTGAGACACACATCTACTCGCTGCTCCCATTCCGGCTACAACTATGCCCTTGATAAACATCCCTATAATCGTGCCGACTTCGGCGAAAGTGTCCTCAACTTTGACTCTTCCTATCTCTTTTCCTATAGTAGTTCCACCCATGATCACTACACCAAAAGTGGTCCCTTCGCAAGGAACTTCTTCATCACTTACTTCTTCCATCACTAATACTACTTCACCTATTCAGGAAAAATCAAAAGAAGTAACACCAACACCTGCACACTCGATTCCTCAACCTAAACCGCGACAACCAAAATCTAACATTATACCATCAATATCTCCCCATTTGCTTCCTCCAAAAAGGTTACAATCACCTTATGACGTTGAAGTTGTCACCATCCCTGAAAAGGGGAAGCCCATATTTCGGACCATCAAAACTCTCGGTGTTCTTCCACAAAAATCTCTCTCCACGCCTCATAAACGATTAGATTTGCCCGCTGAGAAGGCATCTTCTTCTACACACCTATCAAAGTCATCATCTTCTTCTTCATCAACATCCCTAAAAGTAGACTTACCTACCAAAAAGATGCCACTTCTTCTATCAAAATCCTCATCTTTGTTACCAAAAATCAAGACACCCTATCTTCCTCCAAATTCACCTATTTTGGGAGCTTCTTCCTCTTCCAAACCGACATTATCTAAATCATCCGTAAATCCGACTAAGCAACCCCCTTTGTCTCCAAAGACCACAAAATTTATCACATCTCCATCACCTTCAAAGTCTATTTTAGGGGCTCCTCCTCCACCAAAGACAATCATGTCTCATTTACTCCCATCCCAAGCACCCAAGACTGCTCCTCCGAATGTCCAAACAAATAAGAGGATCCCTAATAAAACTGTTAAACCTAACATGCAAGTTCTTTTACCCCGGCAGTCGGTTAAGGTAAAAGAACCATCTCCATTATCTCTATCCTCATCTTCGTCTACCGGATTCTACACCGAAATCCTTCATCAACTTATCCAATCTTCAGCCATAACCCTTCCTCCGATTAAGCCTTATAACCCCAAAGGAGTGAAACCTACCTGGTTTAACTCTGATCTGATTTGTGCTTACCACCGTACTCCGTGTCATGACATCAAGGATGTAAAGCTCTTCAAGCCGTTGTCAAGAACCTTACGGAAGAAAGTGACCTCTTCTGGAGGAGGAACAAGTACCTCCTGTTACCCTAGCCTCATCCGAACCTCAACCATCCATTCGCACCTCTAGTGGTTCCACTCCACTTGATCTCCTCCTTCCCAATTGACACAATCCATATCGCCACTAGAACCCAACATTATCATAACCCATCTTCATCTCCAACATCTAGACCACGGGTTGTCATTTCGCAGCCCCGAAGGCGTGTCTCCTTCCTCATCGCCCCACGACCCAAGGTCTCCATTCGTCTTGCCGCACTCGGACTCAAGTTCCCGTATCCGCTGAGGAGAGTGTCATGAAGCAACTCACCCAAGCTCCGGTCAAAATGTCTTTTTGACCTCATCCAATCCTCTTCCACAACATCGCCAGTTTCTAATCGATGCGCCGCATCGCAAAGAAATTCCGATGAGCCCCACTCTTCGAGTGGGTTGTTGGATTGAATGGTCCATCGACCGCCATTTCTTTTGAGGATTCGAAATTCCTCATCTTTCTTGAGAGGATTTGAGGCTCCTCTCTTCATCACGGCCCAAGTCAATAACATCGCTTAAAACGTGTTATGATCGATAGTGGAGCTGCTCTCAACGTCATCTCTTCCCACACATTCGAACAACTTAAGTTACCTAAGAATGTGGTGTCACCTCCGCCTTTCGCCCTTCGATCATTTAACGATCAGCTAGCAATCACTCTAGGAACTGTGGTCTTACCCATCCGAGTAGGTAAAAAGCTGCTCCATGAACTCTTCTATATTGTCGAAGGAAAATTCCACTATAACATGATCCTTGGACGCTCCTGGGTTCGCGCAATGCATTGTGTCCCATCCACCCTCCATCGATGCCTAAAATATCAATATGAGGGCAAAATCTACACCCATCCAGGAGATCCTTTTCCTTCTGCGCAATGCGACATGACCACAAGGTCTGCCCCTTTAAAAGAAAATGCATCTTCTCCAGATGGGGCTTCATCTTCTTCCATACCTGCAACCAAACTACCAGATTTGCGAAATCTGGAAGAGACATTGCAGCGTTTCTCACTAGGAGAGCTTCCTCTCTTTTCTTTCGATGCCCATCTCAAACCTAATGAGTATGGTAGACCCGACAAGCAACCTGAATATCAATCAGGTCTCGGTCGCATCGTTACCATTGGTTTGCCCAATCAACTGACCAATTTCATCTACGGTGGTCTTGATACACCTCATTATTGTCCGGATTCTCCTCCTAGAGCCAAACCTTACCTAACAGGGTTTGATTATCTACAGAATCCCACGTTTGCAAAAACTTATCTATATCGATGCGCGTGGAAAGGTTTTGGCCTTGGAAAATATGAACAAGGTATACATGACCTCAAATCCATTCCTACTCTCATGCCACACCAAAAGTTTGGTTTGGGATTTAAACCCATTTCAAAAGCCACTGTCACTATTCTTGATGAGCCTCTTCCTACTGAAGAACCATCTTCCCCCACCAAATCCGAAGCATCACTTGATGTGGACGATGACATTTCCATCCCACCTAACTTTTTTTTTTGATCAATACCATTTCCTTGGGACCTTTAGTCTATGAGACTAACAATCGGTCTGCTTCTATACCATTAATCTTCCCTGAGATAGTTGGAGACGACTCTCCTACTATCAACACTATCCACTGTGCGGATGACGACTCTGTCCTCACCTATCTAGGGGCAGAGGATTCATATCTTCCCAAAACCATTCCTTCTGACACGTCTACCCTTCTCAACGAGGCCACTATCGACCTTAATATAGGGACTTCTGAAGACCCTCGCATCATTAAGGTCGGCCAATCCCTTAATCCACAGGAATTAGGGGACTTTACCGCTTTTCTTTCCAAAAATCGTCAAGCCTTTGCTTGGTCATATGAAGATATGCCAGGGCTCGATCCCGATATTGTGGTCCACAATATCGTTACCCTTCCCAACATCAAACCAGTTAAGCAAAAATTACGTAAAATGCACCCTAGAGTAGCCCTTCTTGTTAAAGAAGAATTACAACGCTTGTTTCTCGGCTAACTTCATCCAACCCATCGATTATCCGCAATGGGTGTCCAATGTAGTACCAAGAATTCAAGGCTACCGGGAAGATTCGAATTTGTACCGACTTCCGGATCTTAATCGCTCGCCCAAAGGATGATTTTCCTCTTCCTAATATCGACCAACTCGTAGATTTAATCGGGTCATGAAATGCTTTCTTATGGATGGTTTCTCTGGATATAATCAAATCCTCATCGCACTGTAAGACCAGCATAAGACTTCCTTCATAACTCCTTGGGGACCTTTTGCTATCGTGTCATGCCCTTCGGTCTTAAGAACGCTTGAGCAACTTATCAACGAGCAATGACCTACATCTTCCATGATCTTTTACACAAAGCGTCAGAGGATTACGCTGACGATCTCCTCGCAAATCCAAACGCCGTCAGAGCATCTTTTCATCCTCGCACTCTCTTCGAGAGGCTTATCCGCTTTTGTCTTCGCTTCTAAATCCATCTAAATGCGTGTTTGGCGCCCTCACCGTAAACTTTTAGGTTTATCATTTCCATCGGGGTATTCAAGTGGACCTGCAAAAATAAAAGCCATCCTTGAGATGCCTCCCCTGCCTAACTTAAAGCAACTCGCGAGCTTCCAAGGACGTCTTCAATCGCAAGGTCGTTTTATCTCCCAATTGTCGGACCGTTGTCAACCTTTTCACCATCTTCTCCGTAAGAATGTTCATTTCAAATGGGATGAGCATTGCAAAAGGCCTTTGATGATCTCAAAGCTTATCTTCTTTCTCCGCCCGTGCTTACACCTCCACGCGAGGGGGAGCCTTTCTATCTTTATATCTCTCGTGGATCGACCATGCTCTCGGGAGCCATGATTTCGCATCGGACACTTGTGGTAAAGAACAAGTCGTCTATTACATCGCCGCACCCTCCATGAGTATGAGACACGTTACTCGGGGCTGAAAACTATGTTGCGCTCTCTTCTTCGCAACTTCTAAGCTTCGTCATTATCTTCTTAATCACAAAACTTACATCGTCACAAATGTCAATCCCTCAAGACAATTCATGCAAAGCCTTATCACAATGATCGCATCACTCGTTGGCTTATGCTCATGATGAATTTGACCTCGAATTTATCCCGCAAAAGGCTATCAAGGGTCAAGTTATTGCAGATCAACTAGCTAGTGCTCCTTCTTCCGACACTCAAGACCCCCTTGCTCAATTCCCCGATGAATTTATTCAACAAATCGATTTTGGTCTATCTCCATTTAAAGTAAAGCTCTTCTTTGATGGATCCAAATGCCAGCAAGGGGGAGGTGCGGGTTTCGTGATGATTCCTCCTGGGGTACGCCTATCCTGGGCCGCACACAAATTGAACTTTGAGTGCACCAATAATATGGCTGAGTACGAAGCTCTTGTCTTAGGACTTCAAAATGCCATTAATCTCTGCGCTCGTCGATTGACATCTTTGGTGATTCAACTCATCGTTAATCGTGTCACGGGTGTCTATCAATGCAAGAATGATATCCTTCAAAAATATCGCGACATTGTTCTTGCCCAACTCCAATCTTTCGATAAGTTCACCATCCAATCCATTCCTCGTATCGCAAATCGATTCGCGGATACCATGGCCTCATACAAGCATCCCTTATCCCGCTTTTATCAAGACTCGCGTCTTTATGTGGTCTGCGGCAACGATTAGATCAACCATCTTATCTTCAACAGCCTAACTTCGATCAATCTTTGCCACAACCCATACTCGTGGATGAGTGGTATCAACAGATAGTTGATTATCTATCTCATTCGGTGCTTCCTCCAGATCTCGACTTCCAATGGTAGAAGGTCTTTTGTCCAACGCGCTAATCGCTATTCTATCCTAGCGGGATTCTTTACAAACGCGGCTTTGATGGTATTTTGCTTCGATGCCTCAAAACCCATGAATCATCTAAAGCTATTCAGAGGTCCATGACGGTATCTCGTGGTGGACATTTTAGTGGTTTAGCCGTGGCTAAGCGCATCTTACGTTTGGGATATTATTGGCCTTCTCTTAATCAAGATTGTTGTGAATACACTAAGAAATGCGTCAAGTGTCAAGAATATTCCAATCTCACGCACGTCCCTAGTCAAAGCTTTCAGAACTCGCGGCGGATTTGTGGCCTTTTTCACAATGGGGCCTTGATCTTATTGGTCTCATCAATCCCCGTTCTTCACAAAGCGTCATCATTCTATCATTACATCGCCATCGAGTACTTTACTAAGTGGGTAGAAGCTATCCTCTTTCTTCAACAAAGGCTAAACCATAGTTGATTTTGTCTATCAACACATCATTTGTCGCGCATGCTCCACACAAGCTCATCACAGATAATGGTAAATCTTTCAAGAACGCTGATTTGCAGAATCTCTGCAATGCTTTCAATATCAAGCTCAGTTTTTCTTCTCCATACTATCCTCAAGCTAATGGTCAAGCCGAAGCTTCCAATAAAACTTTGCGTAATATCCTCGCAAAGGTAACTAGTCGAGCTGGTAGGGATTGGCATCTACATATCCCTTTCGCTCTCTGGGCTTATCGGACTAGCATTCGTACTCCTACTGGTGCTACTCCCTTCTCTCTCGTCTATGGGTCTGAGGCCGTCCTTCCTTTGGAGGTCCAAATCCCATCTCTCCGTGTTTCTCTCAGAGAATTTGTCTCCGATGAGGATTATCGTCAAAATCGTCTAGCACAACTTGAATTATTAGATGAGCGCGCCTCAACGCTTGAGCATCATCAAGTCTATCTCGAGCGTGTCAAGCGTGCTTACAACAAGCATGTGCAACACCGTGACTTCAAAATTGGTGACCTTGTTCTTAAGGAAAATCAAAATGTCACTACACTCGAAAGGAGTCAACGTGGTAAGTTTGCTCCCAACTGGATGGGTCCCTACATTATCACTCATAAATATGGGTCTGGGGCTTATCGTTTGTCTTCCATGGATGGTATCCTCAAGGTAACCTCTTAATGCCTTGCATTTACGGCCCTTCTATTGTTAAAATCTCTCTTACACAAATCTAGTCGCAACTCAGATCTTCCATCTGTCCTAATAACCAGTCATCTACTTTCGTGGTGATTTGAAATTGTGTGGTTCTCCGCCTATTGCCTCGTTTACCTTAAATATGAGTATCGCGGCTCTACTCTATCAGACGCTTTTGGATATGTTCCTCCTCATGGTAGGAATACCTTAATCACCACTTCATCGTCCCAAGTACTTATCTTAATCGGATCTCGCTGGGCATGAGTACATGTTCTTCCATGTTCTCCTCCCCTTCATCTGATCTATCTAGGTCTAAACTCAGCTTCTTCCAAAGAGTTTCAAAAAAAAAAAAAAAAAAAAAAAAAAAAAAAAAAGATGCTATCCAAAAAGATAGACTGATCCCTCGAAGGACAGCTATCCATACATTGTCAAGTGAATCAAAAAGCAAATAGACCATACCCTCGAAGGATGGCTATCATACAAATTTCAAAATACAGACCGCTCCCTTGAAGGACGGCTGTTTCTCAAAGAAATATTCAAGGCTTCTTGTAATCAATCAGCCTTCCAGTCCTGGGCTTTATACACTTGTTAGCATCACCTTTGAAAGACTTCCCGCATCGATCGGCTTTTTCCATATCAAGCAAACTTCCCACATTGATCGTTTGCTTTTCTCGTCCAAATCATGAAGCCGAGATTTTAGACCTTTTGTCGATCATATGGAGAATCCTATTTTCCTATCATGGACATGTATTCTCGTCCCTTGTAGGTTCCGACAAGATACTTACTTTCTTTTCTTTCCATTTCTATCCTAGATCCTGGTTTCATGCGACTAGTTAGTGTCAGTTTATTTTAATCTTATATAGGGCCTTGTATGCTTGGTCTTTCGGTTTCTTATCTCGGATCTTCTCTATGGTCTGGTTGGAAGTCCGACTTATCATTTCCTTCTTTTCCGAGTGTCTTCTTCTAAGTCACGGTTATTTTTGCTTTCATCTTTTGCTCTTACAATAAGCATTCTCCATTTCTTTGTCTTGCATCCTGTTGAATTGACATTTCACATGTTAATTCAATCAAAATCTATCTTCTATCAACATTCCTCTTATCTATCAAAACATCTATCTTTATTCATTTCTCATTAAAATTACATCCATCTATACATCAAACGCATCTATCTATCTATCCATCAAAATATTTAAAAGCTATGTCCATCCAAGATACCTCCCATCATCTATCAAAATTAAATCAATCTATCTAACCACATCCATCTATCATCTATCAATCTATATCTATCCAATCACATCTATTCTATCCACATTTCAATCTATCTAATCACATCCATCTATCATCTATCAGTTTATATCTATCCAATCACATCTATTTTATCCACATTTCAATCTATCTAATCACATCTATTTCTATCCTCTATCAGTCTATATCTATCCAATCACGTCTATTCATCATCTATCAGTCTATGTCTATATCATCATCTATCAGTCTATCGATTTATACTCATTTTTGCCCGTGGTTTGCGGTATCGCTTCTCCACGTCGTTTGCTTCCATCTGCTAATCTCTTTGCCATAGTGTTGATGCTTGGCTGGTCTATCTGATCATTGTTGTGTGCTAAATCTTGTCTTTTGGCACATCTTTTAGATATCATTCATCTATTTCGAGTTTGTTCCCTTTGCGTGGAGCACTCGCTTTTTGTTTAGCCGCTTAGAGTTACGCGGGTCTGTAGGCACTAACGTCGTCTGATTCATAGACCGTCTAGTTGTCCCTACCAATGTGTCTCTCTTTCGATGCTGACTATTTTGCAGTTCTCCTTACACTCGCGGGTCTGTAGGCACTAACGTCGTCTCATGAGGAGACCGGCTAGTTTTCCCTACCAATGTGAGTTCCTTAGGTTGCTGCCCTTGTGTTTATTTTTATGCGTCCTCAATGATCAGTTCTACTCCAGCTATCCGACTGGGGCATCCTGCATTTTTTTATCTACCTCTTTCAAACTCGGGATCGTCTGTTCTATCATCCATCCCATCCCTAGTTTGAGGGGGATCACATCACCACAAATTCTTCTCTTCTTCCATCTCCATGTTTTTGTCTCATAACCTTGCTTATCGCAAGTTACTTGACAAAAAGGGGCAAAATGTAGACACCTAAAATTGGTTACCCAATTTAGTGTCCCTTCTCATCCGTTTACTTGCCTAGGTAACCTAGGGCACGTTTACATCACCAACTATCCCCTTGGGATAGTTTTCCAATTTGTGATTTAATCACCTACTCTAAATTTAATTCATCCCATCACATCTTACCCATGAGTAATTAAGTATTAAATATTTAATTACGCTTCTTCCCATGCATCTTAATCACTTATCCACCCCAAATTTATTCTACCCATGTATCACATCTATTTTTAATCTTCCCTAAGCGGGATATTTTCCCGTAGTCGGGATGAGTCTTATTTTTCTCGAATCGATCATTTTTAGCCATCTCGGGAGTCTTCTCCGCGATCGGCGCCGACCCATATGGTCGGGCGCCGATTTTCTAGGAGCGGCGCCGATTATAAAAGCAAGTCCAACTCTCGGTTCTAAGCGCGAAAATCGAACCGAAAGAGATCGAGCAAGAGCGAAAAAGCGAACAAGCGAAAAAGGAGCACTTCGCACACGAACAGAGAGCGAGAGAGATGATGCCTCGAGAGATCTTCAAAGATCAAGTGTATCAAATTAGGGCAGATCTGTCCGAATCAATCCTCGAGAGGAGCACCGCTATTTGTCCCTCGCTATATCGCATCGCACCACCATCTATCATCTCGGTGACTGCTCCAAGTTGTCTCGCCAACTCGGCTCATCCAGCAGACCACATTCGTCTTCTAATTCCCGAATCTTATCGCACTTTGCTCCCCTCGATCGATCGATCGCTCGATCGACGCCGATTCAACCTGATCGCCGACGCCGATCGCCTCAATCGACGCCGACCAAGATTCAATCGACGCCGATTTTAAAAAGCGATTTTAAAAACGACGCCGATTTTCTGCAGATAGGTAAAGGATACAGTAACACAAATCCACTTTTATTTCATAGTTCCTCGTTTTCACGTCTATCTGTCGCTCGCTGCTTAGATTTCGTCTTATTACCGCAATCGTAAAATCTAGTCTTTATTTACATCTTTTATCATGTATGCTTCTTTCTTTATTGAAAACGTGGATCGACATCCGCCGAGGAAGCTTATCGCTCTCGGACCGCTTCCTGGGCGGTCCACTAAAATATCTTTTAACGTGGTCTTTTTCTCGCAGACGGTGTTTTACAGTTATTCGGATCTATTGTGCGAATTGCTTGTGTGCGTCGCCTTATCTACATTGGCTTCCTCATCCATCTACATCTTCATCAGTGTATCAATTTCATTGGAGTTTTTCAGGGGTTTTTGTGTTTAGTTTGGTACATTAACTGCTTGGGACAGTAACAAGCACGAAATTCTTGATCTACACATGGTCGTGGACCTCCCAAAGAAAGGGGGGCTCAAGATGTCAAAGGGATGTAAGTGATGTTGACGATGAAGTATAGGCCATGAGGCGTTTCTTGCAGCAAGATTATTCCAATTGACACCCTGATTCTGATGGGGAGGTTAATATGCCAACAAGCCCTTGAGAATAGAAGACATTCGTGAAGCATTTGTAGTGTATGCAATACAAAATTGTCACCATTTTATGCATTTGTTGACATGCAATGATGTGCTACAAATTCAATAAGGAATTTCCCTACACACGCCCTACAATATTTTGTGTTCTTTCTGACAATCTTCAAACATTTAACTCCTCTAAGCCATCGTGAACTACACCTCAAATGTCAAACCTTCAATGTGGATCATTGTTTCAGTTTGTTGTGGCTCGATATCATGTTCACGTTTTAAAATTTTGAGAATATTGACCCAATTACACAAACAATAAAACCTTATATTCTCACATTGTAGTTTACATATTTTGACAGACTTTAATTAAATCCAATCCCACCATACTCATTGATGAACAAACAAATATTTGATGGTCAAAAGGCTATATAGCTTGAAAACATGGAGAAGGCACAACAAACCTTACTACATGTACAGATTACATGTATCTTGGGGGACAACAATTCCTATCATCCTATTCTTGTAAAGGGATTTCAAAAATGACATTTAAAAACTGCAACTAACAAACTATAATTTCTAAGAACACATAAATAATGCAATAGTTAAGTGCATAGCATTGGGCATCAATTTTCTCAAGCCACAGGTTCATAAACTATTAATAAATGCTAAAGAACTATTCACACGAGGGGTTCAACCCTTTGTCCAACCAAATAAGGCTACTCATAAAATAGTTTTTCCATTGAATATCCAAAAAAATTTGGATACTAAGATTTTAATGCTATATACGAACATATTAAACAAGTTATCTAGACATTTATAAGAATTGCAATAGGAATAACTAGGCCTGTGATCATGAATGATGATTTTCAAGTTTAAGTCCCTTTCTCCAAAAAAAGCAATTAATAAATTGACACAATACCTAGGCCTGTAGTAATTAGTTTGTGTTGCTCCATCTAAAGCATAGAATACAAATAGGGCACGGGCTGTTTCATAATATCAATGGAAGAGAGTCATAGTTGTCAACTATGATTTCAAATGAATTTGCATCTAGGTATCGGTGCTAATATATAAGATATTTTCTTTCTTTATTTTTTAGAACCACCATCATTTATTGGTAAAATATAATAATTAATCCAGAAAATCATGAAAAAACAATTTCAACTAATCTTTTTTTGGAAAACCCTAACAAAATTTTAGATTTTAAGCCAAGCATAAATCTCGAGTACTTTGCATATGATCTACTCCAAGATACCTTGGATTACTAGTATTGGTTTTCATATGATAACAATATCCATCGTTTCATTTTTTCTTGTTTTCTTTTCTTGGCAACCATAGAGATTTGGTGGCATTTTTCTATGTTGAGATTTCAAATAAAAAACTAGGGTTTCATTTATTTTTTGCAATTTGCTAAGGAACTTCCATTTTCACCAAAAAAACAACAAAATGCATACCCAGATGGCCTCCTCACTCCTCAGTGGGCTCATTGGGCATGGTGGGTGCTTGTGGGCTCGGCCTGGTCTTCATTTGTGAGCTCGGTTGGTCTTCATTGTGGGCTTTGGACGCTTGTGGTCTGCTCTATGTAAACTTCACGTTGTGGGCTCGGTCTTTGGCTGTGGGCCTGGTCTCCTTCAAAGAGCTTTGGATGTGGGCTCAAACTGTGTAAATTTCACGTGAACAGAGGAGGGGTGGAGGAAATTGATTTCCTCTGCAGCACCTTCAATATATAAATGGGGGTGTTCACGTGAACTCGCTTCATGCGAAGGGTGTTCGTGTGAACACCCTCTTCGCACAAACCCTATTTAACATTGTACATGGGAAAAAAATGGCCGATGTGTTGGTTCACACAAACCACATTCGCGTTAATGGGGTGTTTGTGTAAACCATTTCTTTTTACCACCCAAACTTAATCCCCACTCACATTTTTGGGACAACACGTGGGACTCATCACTATGCATTGACCCAATGGTGGACTTGTTGTCACAATAGATTATAATATTCTCCTCTTGCTCATGCATTAGATCCTTCAAGATTTTTGCATCCAAAATATTTGACATGTTGTTGATGTACCTACTACATACTTTGCTTCCGTTGATGAGATTGTCACTATTGGTTATTTCTTTAATGCCCATACTACAATACATGTTCCAAGATGAAATGCATATCCAGATGTGTTAACTCTATCATCTATTTCCTGTAAAGTCACTATCTGTATATCTAATTAACTCAAAAACATCTGAAGTAGACTACATTATGTCATAATTCATAGTTCCTGCAATATACCTTAACAACCTTTTTCCTGCTTTCCAATGTGATTTATTTAGTGAATTCATGAATTTTGAAATCAAACTAACTCCATATATTATATTCGGCCTAGTTTTTGTAAGATACATCAAACTACCCACCAATTTTTTGAATATAGTTGAATCAAAATTTGTCTTATTATCTTCTCTACTTAGTTTTGTGTCTACTACCATAAGTGTAGAAATTGGATTGCAATTTATTATTTTAAACCTTCTCAATACATCTTTTGCATATTTACTTTGACAAATTAAAATCCCATTATCATTTTATATGAATTCAATACCAAGAAAATATTTCATCAATCCCAAATCTGTCATCTCAAATTCTTTTTCATTGTAGATTTAAACATGTTTATAGAAATATTTCTTGTAAATATCAAATCATCAATACACAATCTAACAATTAGAATTTGACCTTGCTCATTAACTTTGGTTTACAGTGTAGGCTCACTAGTACTTTTGTTGAATCCATTATTTATCATGTATGAATCTATCATGTTATACCATGCTCTTGGTGCATGCTTTAATCCATAAATTGCCTTATTCAATCTACAAACCTTGTCTTCATATCCTTTTACTTCATATCTTGGTGGTTACTACACATAAACTTCTTCTTCTAGATAGCCATTCAAGAAAGATGATTTAACATCCATTTGATAAACCTTCCATTTTTTTAGCTGCAATAGTTGGTACCATTCTAACAGTATCAAGTCTTGCTACGAGAGAAAATTTTCATTATAATCAATTCTATATTCTTGTGCAAGTCCCTTAGCTACTAATCTTGCCTTATATTTGTCAACTTCTCCATTTTCCTTATATTTGGTTTTATAAATCCATTTCACACCTATGGATTCTTTATCCTTGGGTAAATCAACTAGATCCCATGTATCATTTTTTTCAATAGATTCCATTTCATCATTCATTGCATTAATCCAATGTTCTTCCTTAATTGCATCTTCAAAATATATAGGATCTTGGGAAAATAAAGAAAAATTAGACTGCAAATCTATCATATCTCCTTGATCATATATTTCTTGTAAGCTTCTAGTATTTTTGCCTCTTAGTCTTGGTCTTAATGATGCAAGTGTAGGATTTGAGTCATTACTTACTTGTGGACTTGATGATTCTCCTTGCTCAACTTGGCTTTGGGAGTTTTCTCCTTGTGATGTTCCTCCTTGCTCATTTGATTGTTCTCCTTGTTCTCCTTGACCTTTTTATTTTTGGTCTTCATATGGCATTGTTGTTGTACATGTAATTGTTTTGTCTATATTTTCATCCCGTGATTCTAATTCTTTAAATACAACATCTCTAATTACAATGAATTCCTTGGTTATAGGATTAAACGACTTAAATATGCCTTAGATTGTTCATTATAGCCAATAATAATACATTTTTCACTTTTATCATCCAATTTACTCCTTGTTTCTTTAGGCACATGTGCATATGAAATGCATCCAAATACTCTAAAATGAGAAACACTATGATGTTTACCACTCCATGCTTGTTGTGGAATCATGTTCCTCACAATATTTGTTGGAATCTTGTTTAATATATAAATGGCACAAGCTACTGCTTCAGCCCAATATTCATTAGATAGATTCTTGCCTTTCAACATGCTCCTTGCCATCTCCATTATTGTACGATTCTTCCTTTCTACAACACCATTCTGCTGAGGTGTGTATCTTGTAGTGAACTACTTCTTTATTCCATGATACTGTGATAATCCAAAAACTAATTTTACTTGTATTCTCCTCCTCTATCTGATCTCAATACCTTGATGGATAGGCCACTTTGTTTCTCAACCAATGCTTTGAATTCCTTGAACTTTCCAAATGCCTCATATTTATATTTGAGAAAATAAACCCATGTTTTTCTACTATAATCATCAATGAATGTTAGAAAATAAATGCTCGCCCCTAATGATGGTGTTTTCATTGGACCACATATATCTATATGCACAATTTCTAATGGTGCCCAAGCTCTATATGACATTTCCTTTGGAAAAATCTCTCTATGTTGTTTGGCTGAAATAAAACTTTCACATAAATTGAATGGTGATTCAATAGGGGTAAACCTCTTACCATTTCCTTTTTTTTGCAACAAACACAATCCTTTGAAGTTTAGATGACCATACCTCAAATGTCATACCCATGCTTGATCTTGACTTGATGCCTTGAAACTTGCTCCAATCTCCTCCATCATTTCACTTTTCATGTGAAGTGGGAACATTTTGTTATTTTTCATTTCAACTTTGCAATCACCATGTTACTTGGGAAAATATAAAATATAGTGCAAACATTATCCTCAAAAACAACTCTATAACCCTTTTGAATAAGTTGTCCCACACTTATGAGATTATGCTTTAAACCAGGTACAAAATAAACATCGGGAATAGTCTTCTTACCAAGTTTTGTTATCACATTAATTGCACCTTTTCCCATGGATTCAACTATATTATCATTCCCCAATTTGATTTCTAATTTAACTGAAGTATCAAAATTCTCAAACAACTCTTTGTTTCCAATCATGTGATTACTACAACCACTATCTAGAAACCAAATGTTACTAGAACTTTCCTAAGCTACATCACATGTAATGAATAAACACCTTGGATTACTTTCAGAAGATCTTGCATTTTAATTTCTCATATTATCTTGTTTCTTTCGAAATTCATTAGTAAAGTGGACATAGTTCTTGCAATAGTAACATTACATATTTGATTTTTCATACCTTCGTGATGCATGATTGTTATTGTGTCCCCTTGAGCTGAAATTTTGATTTCTCCTTCCTCTTGGATCTGTTGGAGATGGGTTTACTTGGAAACATTTACAACTATAGAATATCAAATCCAAAACATGCAAATATGGATCTAAAAATCCCCACAAAATATACAACAATGGAAGTATAAACAAGAATAATCCAAATCACACAAAAATACAAACAAATAACACATCATGTACTGTGGTTCACCCAATGTGAGCTACATCCTTCAAAGATAGATATCTCATATATATAATATAACAAGAGATTACAAATGAACTCTTATGCACAAGAGTACATGTATCTCTATAAGAGTATCTCTTCCTCCTAGATCTCCAACTGGATCTCAATGCCTTCATAACACCACCTTTTTCTCCTCCAGATCTCTAACCAGATCTACCTGAGTGCACTACAACCATGCCTCTGAAACACCACCAGATCTAACATACCTTAAGCTACCCTACATCTGCCACTTTGTAACCAAGCTCTCACTATATTATGAATCTGCAAACAAGACCTCTAAAACGGTCTACCAATGTGCAAACGTAACCATCCACCAAGAAGTAAGTCACTCCTCCATCATTGCATCAACATGTGCAAACATGAAGACAAATTCCTCTATAATACTAGATTCATATGGATCAACAATACATCATAATCTCATGGTTACAAGATCTCACAATATGTGGAAGAATGAGATCAAGATCTCACAACAACTTATGTGGATTTGCTATACAAACCAGAATGAGCAAAGAAAATAAGAAGATCTCACAACAACTTATGGAGGTCTTCACTTTCCTTTTGTTTAGCTTCTCTCTATGAAAGCTCCTTCTTCATGCAATCTGATTTTTCCTCTTCTTATTATTCATCCTTTCAACCAAGGATTATGATCTTCTTCTCATATCATTATTCCTTATATTCTAACCCTATTTTTCTAGCTTATATAAGCTTATAAAAACTTAGGGAACCTTAGCTATGCATTTACAACCTTTAAATCAACTTTAAAACAAAAGCTAGATTAAATTCCCGTGAGTTAAATATAAAATTTCATGCACAGTAACGAGTGTTGATTCCCGACCAATGTCAGATCCTTTGCTAACCGATGTCGGCTCCTTTGATGACCGATGTTAGTTCTGTGTATTCCAGCAACATGTAATGCATGCTTATTGTGAAGCAATCTAGCTCCACAACCTAACAATCTCCCTCTTGGAGATAAATTGAACCTCTATACATGTACTTGTACATCACCATCCTCTACACACCATGAATATCATATATTATTTCCTTTAACAATTCTCCCAAAAATAAAACCAAAATATCAAACCATCTTCTCAAACAAAGAAGATAAAACAATGACTTACCAAACTTGCATGAAGCTACAACTGATCCATGACACCAAGCCTCAAGATCCCACTGAATCATAACACCATACCAGTTGTTGGTATCAAAAAATTAAGTCAACCTAGCTCCCCATGAAATAAGCCATCATGAATAATACACTTGCAAGATCTCCCACTCAAAATGAAGTACATAGCTTTAAATGCAACCATATGCATACCAGTAAAACTAACCATTTTCTCCATCTGTATATCCATGTCTACATGCAACAACCAATGTAGCTGACCAACACAAGTCAAAATAGAATATGTGAAATCAAAACAATATCCTAGGTAAGACAATTCAAATGAGTTCTACATGCAACCAGTGGGTGATTAATCCAAAAACACCTACATAACTCAAAAGAATCCAAATACTGCAATCTACAAATCCAACCTTGCATAAATAACTAGCATGTCCAAGACAATCATCTATAGATAACATCTCCCATGGAATAACATAGTAATCAAGAGGAAATAAAAACATCCCCTACTCATGCTCAAGGCATCCATGTGTAAATCAAACATCTGCATCATCATAGACTCACAAAGCTAAATCTATCTACATGTACAAACTCACCATGTGCATCCATCCATATCACCAGGCTCTCTAGAAGCTCCAAGTCTGCGACCAACTAACTCCAAAGATGAATATGAATCTTGTGCTCATCAATGTCAATAAAAAAACATCCATGCTAAACCATGCCACTAACACTAAGTGCAAATACCAGCAAACATGTCATCAACATACTCTGCACAATAAAGTAAGATGAAAGAAAAATAAGTACACCATCTAAAACTGGTAAATAATCAATATTGTCAAACTTGTGACCAAACCAGCCATGGTTTCCTAACCAGCCCCGGCCACTACTCCGACCGACCACAATTAACCCTAACCGACACCTGCATCTGTGTAACTAGTGAACTTTCTCCTTTTTCACCCTTCAAACACCTGAAAATTTCCTATCATCTAAAACCGGTTGAATCAAACATCAACTACCTTCCCTAAGGAATATCAAGGCACCAAAAATAAACCAGAAGTGACATCACAAAACAATAAACTCAAAATACCTACAAAGCAATGATTGTCCTCCAAAACTAACTTGTGCCTCCTGTCACTTTTAATATTAGCAACCTTATCTCACTCTGCATGTGCATCATGTATCCAATACTGCAATTCTAATAACCATGGCTTGCTCCCACTGAACACAAAATCACCTACATTTCCTCTAACACAAAGCTCAAAAGCTAATATCTCAGTGAGAAATAAAAACAAATGATAGAACTATAAAATTGATTCCCTTTATTTTCTGAGAATACTTCTACACCACATAAGTTTAGAATTTTTATGAAGTAGGTGAATCACCTTCGTTCGATCCATGTTTACTCAACATCTCTCGTTACCTGCAACTGTGTCTAATCATGAATTTTCATTGAGGATCTCATCCTTAAACTAGAAACCCTTGTCCTCAAGATTCCACACAACTAGGAAATAAAATTCAAACAACACCAAAAAACCATGGTGTAAATCTGTGCACACTATCCAAACATAATATTAGTTACTCCAAACGAAAGAAATAAAACATGAATCATATAGAGATACCTGACTCAAAGTCTCAATGGACTAACCAAGCCAACTCTATCCTCTTTTTGATCTAAACCATGAAGTGATCTACACCATCTCTTCCATGTACACTCTGTGCAAGAAAATCGATCCTCCAAACCAAGAAAAAAACCATCTTCCCTCTCTTGCTACAAAAATTATGTGAGATAAGATTCCACAAAGATCGACCATGGTCATCTCCTAACCGAACACGGTTAGTTGAGCAATACCGGTTCTTCTATGACCAACCTCGGTTCTCATACCAATGTCAATGTTGTTGGAATGAAGCCAATGCCACACAATTTGGCATAGAACACCACACCAAGTTCCTACTTTGACCGAATCCGATAGTTGAGTTGAGCCAGTCATTTTAAGAAGCATCCAAATCGTAAAAAACTACTACATCAATAATACATGCAAATAAATTGCACCAAGATGAAACACATCACCTTACCAACACCAAGATACTCAACCACATCTTCAACTGAAGAACATGTTTCTCTGATGGAATCCCTATCTTTGTTCTATGTTATTACCTCTCTAATGAAGCTCGTGCATCTAACTGCACCAAGGATGCATACCTGATACTTTTCTCTGTCTAGATTTGCAATCCAAAACCATGTGTGTGTAACCAAAACATATAAGCACTATAATACCAAGATAAAACCATACCTCTGTAACATGGATCTGCAATCTAACCAACATGCTTGTGCCTCTAATAACTAGGGACACCTCAAGAAACAAGATACATTTCATGCATCTCTCCATTTCTTCATATCTGTGATTTTCTGTTTAAAACCAAGCTTCCCAGTAACCGACCATGGTCACCCTGCCGATGTAGATTTCCACTTAACTGACACTGGTCACTATAATTTCAATAAACCTTACTCTTCCAACTCCCACTTGAGATTCAATCTCTTCCTATGCTTTTCTCATCAAGAAAAAAAAATTGTGCTCTCATCCATGTCATTAATAACCACTAACAAAACCATGAAGTAAACCCTTGCTCTGAAATAACCAAGCTAACCATGCTCTGATACCATTTTTTGGGGATGGGTCTATGCGGAAACATATGCAATTATAGAATATCAAATCCAAAACATGCAAATATGGATCTAAATATCCCCACAAAATCTATAGGAGTGGAAGTATAAACAATAAATCCCAATCACACAAAATTACACACACATAACACAACATATACCATGGTTCACCCAATGTCGGCTACGTCCACCAAAGATAGAGATCTCATATATATAATATAAAAAGAGATTACAAACAAAATCTTCTACACAAGAGTACGTGTATCTCTAAAAGAGTATCTCTTCATCCCATATCTCCAACTGGATATTCCTGAGTACACTAAATCGTGCCTCCATACCACCACCTGTGTCACCTCCATATCTCTAACTGGATCTTCATGAGTTCACTACAACCATGCCTCTGAAACACCACCAGATCTCACATCCCTGAAGCTTCCCTATATCTTCCACTATGCAACCAAGCTCTCATTGTACTATGAATCTACAAACAAGACCTATACAAGGTTCTACCAATGTGCAAACGTAACCATTTACCTAGAAGTAATTCTTTCCTCCATCACTACATCAACTTTGTGCAAACATGAAGATAACTTCCTCTACAATACTAGATTCCTATGGATCAACAATACATCATGATCTCATGGGTCTATAATACAAAGTCTCAAAATATGTGGATCTACAAGAATGAGCAATAACAAGATCTCACAAAAGCTTTTGGATCTAACAAGAAAAACACTAAGTATTGTGCATACTATGCAAGCCATTACATAAGACTAAATAATACAAAGGAAATATTGTAGAAGATGATACCATCTTCTCACCAACAGTGTACCTACACTATCCTTTTGTTCAGCTTCTCTCTATAAAAGTGCTTGTCTTCATGCAATCTACTTTTTCTTCTTCTTCTTATTCATCCTTTCAACCAAGGATTGTGCTCTTCTTCTCATCTCCTTATTCCTTATATTCTAACCCCTAGTTTTCTAGCTTATATAAGCTTAGGTAAACTTAGGGCACCTTAGCTATGCATTTACAACCTTTAAATCAGCTTTAAAACAAAAGCTAGATTAAATTCCTATGAGTTAAATATAAACTTTCATGCACAGGTAACCGGTATCGGTTACCTTACCGTAAATATAAACTTTCTTACGAGTGTCGGTTCCTTACCGATGTCGGATCCTTTGTTGACCGATTTTGGCTCCTTTTTTGACCGATGTTGGCTCCTTTGATAACCGATTTTAGTTACTATGTATTCCAACAACATGTAGTGCATGCTTATTGTGAAGCAATCTAGCTCCACAACCTAATAGGATCTGGACTCTTTCTTTCATCTCTTTGAAAAATATTTTTCCTCTTCCTCTTCCTCTTCCTCTTCCTCTTCCTCTTCCTCTTCCTCTTCCTCTAAAGCCTATATTTCCTATTCCTCCGCCTCTACTAAATGTCATTTATGTTTGGAATGCATGCTCTAATTAATTATTGTCATTTCTGTTTATCCTTTCTTCATAATTCTTCAAAGAACCAACCAACTCATCTATAGAAAATTTTGTCAAATCCTTGGATTCCTCAATTACCATAACAATTGCATCAATTTTTTTAGGCAAACATCTTAAAATATTTTCTACAACCTTTTGATATTTATCTCTCACCACTCTTCCTTATTTAATTAACCAAATCCTTTACACAATATTTGAATTGATCTACTAATTCAGAATCTTTCATCTGTATATTTTCAAATTCTTTTCTAAGTGCTTGTAATCTAGAAATTTTTACCTTACTAGTACCTTGATATGTCATCTCTAAGATGTCCCATGATTTCTTGGGTGTAGTATTTGGCTTGATCCTTCCAATAGTTGACTCATCCAATCCTTATGCAATGATCTGGAAAGTATTCTTATTTACTTTAAGAATATTCTCATCATCTGGACTCAAGGTAAACTCATCTTGTGGTTCAAGTATAACCATTTATAACTATGTCTGATAATTCACATGAATCAAATGCCAATTTCATTTTAAAATCCCAAGTATCATTATTTTTCTAGAAAATATTGGTATTATACATTTATGTATACTGAATTCCAGACTTTATAATTTATTTTTAATACAAAAATTAGATCTTATTTGAAAATAATACCCTACTACCTAAGAGATCGCAATGGAATGTTCAATGCACTACTACCTCGACCAACTACTCGGTTGAATCTGCGAGTGCCTCGGCCTCACCCAATGGTATGCCAGTTCCACGTTACAAGCTCGGCCTTATTACTTGGCAACAACACCAAATGGTTTGGAACCTTTTTACCAGTGCAATGAAACAAAATTAATGTACTGCGAACTATCAGCCAAATAGCTTAGATGATTTCTTGGGAGGTCTTGCAAATTCATTTTGTTTATTTCCACCTATTAGAAAAAGAAAAAAAAAAGAAACTCCTAACAATTTAATTGAACGGGGACGGTGGGAGAATTCCAAGGCCATGCTCCGGAGGAAATGTGAACTCCCAACATTGAGGAGGAATTCCACGATCTAATTTAGGTCAGCAACTATTCCATGATGATCCAGCATCCCTTCCAAAATATCCACACAAAAAAATACAGCCTCATTTTTTCATGGATTTGATACCACTTTATTGGTGTACAGAGATAGGAAAAACAAAAACCAGAAACCAGATGTGCTATGGCACAATCAGATCAAATTTTATTACATGCAAAAACAAGTACATTCCCTCTTTCTCTAAAGGACTTCAAAAATTTCTAGACACTCATTTTTCACATGTTTTCAAACACGGACCACTCTAAATCTGCTGGAGAAGTCGGTGGTGAGGTTGGAGATTTTATTGTAGTCGGTGGAGAGTTAGGTATAAATTATTGTTTCTAACAAATTTTCCCTAAAACTCTTATTCTCTCTGCCTCTCGCATTAGTATACAAGTTAATCAATAAATTGGTTACTTAGACATACGATTTGAGACATTAGTATAAACGGTTGGGAGTATGCTAAAAAAATTAAATTTATCAGGTTGGGGACTTGTTTGTTGCATATGGTGAAACAACGTGACTTCCTTATGAAGAAACATATGTCTTTTGTACACTGCAACAGTCATTTATTCCATGGGAATTTTTCATTGTTTCATGTGAAGAAACACTTTACGGGAATCTAGAAAACTTGTGCACTTGACATACGTGTAAATAATTTTCTTAGGAAAAAAATTTTGTAGTAAATGAGACATTATGAGAATCAATTTCTTGTTGCAATTGTAATTGTTTCTTCTTATAACCCCATTTTTCTTTAAGCTAAAATTAATTACCTTTTTTAGAATCTATTTCAAGAGAATCTATCCTTCTGAACTTTGGACTCAATTTATTATAAGAGGGAAAAAAAAATTTAGGTTAGGTTATGAGTGAGAAGCTCCTTTTCTAGTGTCCGACATACCTCGACCTTCCCTCCAAAAAAATTGGATTTAGAAGGACTAGGATCGGGTAGGTCTAATGGTAGCTATATTATTTTCCTTAAATATTTATCCACCATTTCCTGACTAGACTCATTGGGTTTATTGTTCTTGTCCCCAAACATTCTTGTTATAGCCATTTCGATCATGGTCTTGTACATACCCAAAATTACATTAATCTCACAGTCACTAAAAGCAGATTGATCACAACTAATATTTGTAATGCACATTATATAGAATTAAAAATCAAAATAAATTATTCATAATCATACATAAATTTATCGTTAGATCTTTAGATAAAACATTATACCTAAAACATGACATTTTCCTAACATCTATCAAGATCATCCTTAATAACCTTCTAATGGCAACCCAAAATTTCACTATGGTCTCGAAGACATATAATCCACCATTTGAGAACTAATGGACTTCATAAAAAAACATGGCTAACTTCACAATATCTCACACAAAAAAAAATTAGAGGTAAGCTTCCATAGTTAAAATGACTAGCATTTCAAATTTTGACGTGGTCTAGAACTAACCACATAATGACAGTAAAGAAAAGGGCCAGAAGTATTGCAAGAATGTAAGGGAGGAAATTTTGATTTCCCAATTATATCTCCAACTCCCTCAACTTCTCCACCAAACTTATCATTTCTTTGAATTCTTTTGATTTCTCTTTGATGCAGACCTTCCCTCACCTCAGATGCATTCTCGTATTGCCACACATTATATTCTATGGTCAAAATCCAAGTTATGTTAGTCCCTTGCATTTTCCTATATGCATTTGAGTATTTCTCCAATGTAACTATCTACCACCCTCTTGTTGATCTTGATTCCCCTTTATTTTCATGATTTTGAAATTAAATCTCATAAAACATTAGCACCATTAATAACTTGGAATTCAATGAAAATATAATGATAAGTCAATTATTCCTAGTTAATATCACTCCCCATAGTAAGGAGTATACCCACTCATTAACGAAAAATTTTATTACTATGGGAAAAAATGAATATAATGTGAAATAAGAGAGGCAAAGAAAAGGGCATAATTTCCATCTCTCTACAATCAAGACATCCAATGAATTAAAAACTTGATGATAGTTCGGATGATAAATAATCATCATTCCCTCAAAGGATTTCTCTCCTGAAACCAACACCATGTATTGTCCATTGAAAATAAGTTTAGAAAAGTTAACAAATCTAAATATTAGTTTATTAGGTAAGTAATCTACCTCTGCCTTAATTTTGAAATGATAATCAATCTCTACACTTCAATCGGAAGAAAAATGTAGCTACAACTAATTTAGGAAAAACCACCCATATAACTGCAAAAATTTATTGGTTCTATTTATAGTAATAAGTACCTCCTAAAAATATTTAGATCTAATAAATTCATTGAGTTGTTCTAATGGATTGAAACGGTGGACTAATAATAGGACAACCTCTTGTGAACTTTCTATGAAATAATAATTTGACTGAGGTCTCTCGAATATCATTATAAACTAAAATTGTTTTGAAAAATAACTAACTTGCAATAAATATGGAAGATATAATAAAATTTTATTATTTACCCTTCTCTAGATTCAAAATTATCTCATATTCTTGATTCACACTCTCATATTTGAAAACTTATCGTTTTTAATTTTTGGAATATGCCCTCATATCTCTTCATATGTGAATGAACATTATATGATTTCTCTAGATTTAATATATGGGACTATCATTCTAGCACTTCTATGATGCTCTACCAAACTATCTTTCTATGCAAAACTTACTTAGTTAACATGTTTGATCATTACGCTAATGTGTAGTCATCCCTCATTTGTAGTATCATATTAATGCTTCCAAGTTTCTAAATTTGTATATTATATGGCTAGGTATTCTCATTTAATGTTTCTATTCTACAATATTCAAAACCTTATTTCTTTGGTAATTAAATTGTTGTGAGAAGGTGCTTATCTGGATGTTGTTCCTTGATAGTTTCTGGGAAATGGCGTTCTTTGAAACTTTAAGCTATATGTGATTTACGGTTCCAAAATTTTCTATTTGTATTTGAGCTCACCTGAGAGTTGATCTCATAATTAACTTGTGCATAGGATCTTGTTATAGAATATTATTAGTAAGATTATGTCATGCTTTTTTGCTTATTATAGAATACTTTTAATTTTTTATAGGGAAGTTTTCTTCGGAAATTGTACTTGAAAGTAAGAATTATATTGTATTCATATTTTCTCAAAATGATTCCAGGAAATTGTATTTTCCAATCTCAAGGAATTATATAGCGATGAAGTCATTGCCAACCCTCCTATTTTGAAGTTGGTTGCTGAAACAATCTATGTACATGAACAATATTATAATGGGGCTTTGAAGTTCACTCACTCATGAGGAACACTAGACTTATAAGTATATTGTATTTCCTTTATCTCATACATGGGTGTATTATGAAAAATTATCTGCTCTTTTCTATTTTGATTCATTTCTTGATTTTGAATTTTAATTTCCTACAGCACTTCCACTCGCTATGATTATCAAAGAACTCATCTACATCCCACATCCCTCATTTTTTAAGGAATATTTCCACAAAAGGAATATAAGAAACAAAAACAATGGATTGTGGTTTTGCTTTGAATACCTCTCTTTATTTGTTTGATATATCTAATTTTTCATTTAGAAATCCTTACCTTTATCTCATTTGTTCAAAGCACAAATAAAATAAATGATTTACCATACCATTTTTCTCCGATGGATTTTATGATATTTTTAATTCAATGTTCCCCACCATTTTTCCTTTCTATGTTATTAGTTATAACTTCAAGAGAAACCTAATGAGTTCAATGAATTTAGGTTTAGTTATAAATTAAGGTGTTGATGATGTTATGTTGTGTATTGATAGTGGGGCATTTATGCAACTACAAATGGCGAACAATCCTTAAATGAACTGCTAGAATTTACAATAAACTCAAATGAGTGCCTTATAAGAAAATTACATCCATGTGATAGTGATCTAAGTCTTCCGACTTCCCAACTGATCCAGAGGACATTTTGGACCTTTATATCTTCCCAGAATTGTCCATAGCATATTTAATATAGAATATCTTTCTGATATCTTTCCAACACATATTGGAATGTGTAAATCGAACATCGTATGCTCTTGGTGCAACTAGTCAAAGTTTGGGTCAAAGTGTGATCAACATTTAGTCAACATTGGTCAATGGGAAAATGGATGGTATTGAAAACATCTAGAGTTATCATTTTTGTGTAGGGATCATCGATACCTTTCTGATGCATTTTAAATGAACCAAATCCGAGTCCGTATGCGAAATATATGAGCAGTCAAAGTTCTAGTCAAACCTGAAAAAAGTAATGACATGGCATTAATGTGGATACTCTTGGTGAGTGACATGTGGCATTGTTGTTTATGGGCATGTGGATCTATTTTTTTGGACACTTGGCATGGGTTTTCTTTTTTGAAAAAAGAAAAAAAGAAAAAATCATATAATAAACAAAAGCTATTTTGTTTTTTATGTGGGAAACCCACGTGGGATTCTCCATCCCTATTAATGTGGGATATTCCCACATCCCATATAACCATGGATATGGTCTATGAATGTAATGGGTCAACACCCACGTGGAGGCCATATAAATGAATAAGCCTATAGCTACGTGAAAGCACATTAAAATGCCTATCTTTGTCGTATGGGATTTAATCCCTAGTAAATATAATGGTGGAAAGCCTAATCATATGATTATAAAATAGAAAGGATATGATTCAAATCCTAATCTTTCATGCCAAATAATCCTATGAAATACCCCTCATACACATTCACTCCATACAACGAAGACAACTCAAAAAGCTCTCAAGCTTCGAAGGATTGGAGAAATTCTTAAATCCTTTTAAAGGCATAGTTTTTGAAGAGTAAAGTCCTATTAATTATTTATAGGAAATTTTGTGAGAGTAAGTCCTATTCATTATATATAGGCAATTATTTTGTGGGAGCTAAGTCCTATTATTTTTAATAGGAAATTGTAATTGGGAGTTATTACAAAACTACCCAAAAGGCCCATAGCTCCACATAAACTTGCAAGTATGTCAGGAAGGTGGAAGATGATTTTGATTGGTCATCGGTGTTCTTCGAAGGACTGGATAACTATTAGGCAAGTTGAAGTTCCATAGGTTTTTTTGTAGGAAACTTTACTATACTTACAAGTTTTTACTAGTGGAATGGTTCTACAAGAACCTAGAGATGTAGGCTATTTCCAAACTCCGTAATCAATTTTGTGTGCAGTGGGATTTACATTCTTGCATTATTTTGAGTTGATTTGTTTTAAATGGGATAATTTTATTAGCAATATTAACAAGTCAATAGAGGTTCGAAGGTCATTAAAATTTTGTGACCAGTATTTTCGGATCAAGTTGGTATCACAGTAGGTTGTTGACCTACAAACTTGTTAATATCTAAGAAATTTTGGTATCATAATCGGTTAATTTGACCATGTGATTGCTTCATTTGTGCAGTAGTTAGTGTGATTGAACAGGTATAGGTGCACCATGGGTAAGATGTCCAAATAGGAAAAGCTTGATTAAATTGAAGCTTATAATCACCAGATCCAAGAAGAGAACTCTCTCTTGTGATCAATGTATTACTCCTTGGAAGAGGAGAATGCTCACTTGAAATCAAAATTACAAACCAAGGATGAGCTCTTGGCAAGGCTGCAGTGTGGTGATCAGAATAAGGAAATGCCTTCAACTTTATATGCAAATACCATGATAGATGATTGCACTATAAGTTGTTCACCATGTGAATCTTCTTCTTCCTCCCATTCGGTTTCGGATTTAGGTAATGATGTCTTTGGTTCATTTGAAAAGCATACTAGAGGCATTGGATCCAAATTGTTAGATAAAATGGGATTTGATGGAAGAGGCCTTGGTAAAAATGGCCAAGGCATTGCTAACCCAATACAGGTCAAGGATCATCCTCATTTTGCAGGTTTGGGTTATCCTAGTGTGGGAATGGATATTGGAGATTTCTCCAAGAATGTTGATGGGAGACAAGCTTATGAAAGCAAAGAGAATACCCCATTAGTATTGCAAGAATATTTTGAGCAAGAAAATAGTGCTTCGTCGTTACAGGAAGGATATGGTGGGAAAAATTGGCAAAGAGGTAATGAAATTCCACCTCCAGTTTCTTACCATAATCATAAGTACAGTAAAACTTTGATCCACTTTTTCAGCTTAAAAAGTATGGCTATGATTTTAAAAACTATGGAATGCCTTTCCTTGTAATTTTTGTGGATTGCATAACCATTTTTTGTCCAAATGGTAGAAGAGAAGAACACTAATGAAGAAGTTAATGTCATTCTTAATAACTAGGAAAATCATACGAGACCAATCTCATCATGCAAAGACGAGAAATGGCGTAATATTTCCTCATCCCATAAGAGGGAAAATAATAGGAATTTTTGTGCTCATTTCCAGAGGAATGGGCACTGGGTGGACAATTGTTGGAAACTTCATCCATCTCACCATCAAAGTAATGGCAAGCTAAAGATGGAATGAATACTTATTGCAAAGGTAAAAGAAGTTCCTAATCCACCACCATTTGAAATTCCTTTGAAATTGGTAATTCAATAATTTTTCAATTATATATTGCATAACTCAGATTGATGAATAGTATGTAATATTTTTGGAGTTCATATTTTGTGAGAAAATGTTGAGAGAAAGGTTTACCATACTCAATGGATTTTCTTACTTGGAAAATTTGATTCATACTCCAATTATATCTCCTAATCATCTTTTGAGTGCCTATTACAACTTGGATACAGGATCTAACTCATATTAAAGCTTGGATATTTTTCAGCCATTTGTGCAGGTAGTTGAGCTCATTGGTGTTAGCTCGGATCTTCATTCTGTGTAGAGGCATTGTGACCGTGCAACAGAATGGTAGTTGATCACCATTGGCATCTGATATCAGGTCGGATCTTCATTCTTTGAAGAGGCCCATTATGGTCATGCAATAGAGTGGTACCTAATAATTTTTGTCAACAAGATGCTTTATACCATGTAGAGGTAGTAGTCATACATTAGGGTTGAAGTCACCATTATTGAGCTCATGAGAAATTATCTCATATCGTCATTTTGTATAGAGGCATTGTGGTGCAGCAGAATGGTAGCTGATCATCATAGACATGACATCTTCGAAGTGTAAGACCCCTAGAGGGTAGATGTGGTGATGTTAAGTATTTTTGAAGTGTACCTCCGAAAGGCGGATGTAGCAGTACATATTTCTAGGTGTTGTCGAAGTGTAAGACCCCTAGAGGGAAGATGTGGAAATATCTAATTCCATGCAGACTATATGTTGTTGAAGTGTAAGACCCCTAGAGGGAAGATGTAGCAGTATATTCCTTCTGTGTTTCCAAAGAGTAAGACCTTAACAGGAAAATGTGGCAGTACAAGTGTTAAGGATTGTCGAAGTGTAAGACCCCTAGAGGGAAAATGTGGCAATCAAGACAAAGGAAGAAGCATGGTGGGACCATAACCCATAGGGCTAGGATCGAGACCAAGTTTTCAAAGTGAGAAGAATGTAGAAGAGTAGACTATAAATTCCACTGTAGTAGTACTTCGATGTGTATGCAACAAACTATTCATATCCAAGACATGGTGCCAAAAGTTTCCAGTAAGCTTTTAGTGGAACAAAATCCTTTCCCATTGGGAAGGTTTTATTTGGAGAACATTTTGGACCTTTACATCTTCCCATAATTTTCTATAACATATTCAATATGAAATATCTTTCTGATATCTTTCCAACACATATTGGAACGCGTAAATCGAACATTGTATGCTCCCAGTGCAGTTGGTCAAAATTTGGGTCAAAGTTTGGTGAACATTTGGTCAATGAGAAAATTTATGGTATTTAAAACATCTAGAGTTAGCATCATTGTGTAGATCTCATCAAGACCTTTTCGACGCATTTTAAATGGACCAAATTGATTCCGTATGCGAAAGATATGAGTAGTCAAAGTTCTGATCAAAGATGACAAAATGATGACATGGCATTAATGTGGATACTCCCGATGAGTGACATGTGGTGCTGATATTTATGGGTATGTAGATCTATTTTTTTGGACACTTCGCAGATTTAAAGTGGCATGGGTTTCTTCTTTTTAAAGAAAAAAGAAAAATCATATAATAAACAAAAGTTATTTTGTTTTTATGTGGGAAACCCACATGGGATTCTCCATCCCTATTAATGTGGGATATTCCCACATCCCATATAACCATGGATATGGTCTATGAATGCAATGGGGTCAATGCCCACATGGAGGGGCCATATAAATGAATAAGCCTATTTAAAGGCTAAGCTACATGGAAGCACATTAAAATGGCTATGTGATCAATATGGGATTTAATCCCTAGAAAATATAATGGGTGGAAAGCCTAATCATAGGATACTTGGAGCATTCAACACCAATCAAGCACATATAATGGGATTAAGCCTATTCAAAGGCTAATGTGTGGAGTATGGTGGGGATTTTAACCCCTTAAAAAATATACGAAGGATTATAAAACACAAAGGATATGATTTAAATCCTAATCTTTCATGCCTAAGAAGCCTATAAAATGCTTCTCATGCACATTCACTCCACACAACGAAGACAACTCAAAAATCTCTCAATCTTCAAAGGATTGGATAAATTATTAAAGCCTTTTAAAGGCATAGTTTTTGAAGAGTAAATTCCTATTAATTATTTATAGGAATTTTTGTGAGAGTAAGTCCTATTTATTATATATAGGCAATTATTTTGTGGGAGCTAAGTCTATTATTTTTAATAGGAAAATTGTAATTGGGAGTTATTGCAAAACTACCCAATAGGCCCATAGCGCCACACAAACTTACAGGTACGTCAAGAAGGTGGAGGATGATTCTGACTGGTCATCGGTGTTCTTCAAAGGAGTGGAGAACTATTAGGCAAGTTGAAGTTACATTAGGTATTCTTGTAGAAAACTTTATTACACTTACAATTTTTGACTAGTGGAACAATTTTACAAGAACCCATAGATGTAGACTATCGCCAAACTCTATAATCAATTTTGTGTGTAATGTGATTTGAATTCTTGCATTATTTTGAGTTGATTTGTTTTAAATGGAATAATTTTATTGGCAATGTTAACAAGCCTATAGGGGTCCAAAGGTCGTTAAAATTTTGTGACCTATATTTTCGGATCACCAACTCTTAGCTATTACCATAAAATTTTGTTTCACTTCAGTCTTAAATACATCTACTCTAATAGATGTGTAATAAATAGGGAGGAACTCAGATGTATTTTAAGGGTGATATTACAACCTCTAAGTATGTTATCTTGTATGTTTTCCAAACCTTAAACTATTTGACAACATTTTTCTACCCTATATTGCATTATAGTTAAGTGAGTTCCTACAACTTTGAGAACAAGCATAATCCCACCAAAAAATTGGAGAAGTTCAATTTTATCTTTGATTTTTTGAAGTTTTTTGGGGGTCACTATACATAAGGTTTCCAGCATGTTTGTCGAGAAGGGTATTGACACTATAGTCCCTGAGTAAAATTATTCCTTCATGAAGCATATCTAGTGATTCCCAAGTTTCTAGTAGCTACAAGAATTCTTCTACCAAAGTGAAGATCTTCATGCACAATCACTTTCAAGTCTTTTGACCGTAGAGCATTATCAATAAAGTATTAAAGAGAAATATTTAATTGGTTACTCTACTTTAAAAATGATTTGATATATGATATTGACCTTGAGTATAACCCCTAAACATTATTCTCCCAGATTTATAATTTGGAAGTACATCATTCAAGACTTGTCTCATTAGTAAAGTAATAAATTTCTAGTGCTAATTCAACTAGAGTAGGAAAAGAGGAGACATCTGCAATGTGGATTTGTATCTAAGCACCAATAGGATTTTTAATGGCATGAGTTGTATCTTACCTTGGAATGAGACTGTAGAATTTACACAGCCTTATTCATGTACATGAACTTCCAAATAATAGAAACCAAGAATATCAAACAAATGCATTGATCGGTGTAAAGCTAGAATCTACATCCTTTTCTAGAACCTCCCCAATTTGCATAATTTTAATACACAAAAATAATTTAAATACTATTGTAAA
Source organism: Taxus wallichiana var. yunnanensis (assembly GCA_018340775.1). Lineage (NCBI taxonomy): Eukaryota > Viridiplantae > Streptophyta > Pinopsida > Cupressales > Taxaceae > Taxus > Taxus wallichiana. The sequence continues at coordinate 664,161,621 of CM031234.1, read as the reverse complement.
GATTCAACTTTTTTTATATTTCTCCTCTTATCTCTTTTTATTACCATACTTTTATCTAGTAGGTATGTGTTGTTTTTTCCTATTCTCAGGTTTTTCAAGTGCTCATTGTTGATAACTAGAGGACTCACGCATGGCTTATTCCATACTAGGTAATTGTTCTTTATCCATTTGAAGCTAAGGTAGAACATTTAGCTTCATTATTTGGTACTGAAATAGATAGGATGAATTACACATTATATTTCAATATTGGGGCATGTAGGTATAGGGAATGTTGTTCTTGTTTGCACATGAAGCTTAAAATTTAGTTCCTCTATAAGTGATGTGAATTATCCTTCAATTTTTGTGTGTTTATCCTTAATTTTTGGTTTTTTGTGCTTATGGGGCTTTAGATAGTATAATGACACCTTTAACAAAAAACAAAGCAAACATCGGCCAAAAATGCTAGTTTCATTTGGTATTGTTTTGAATTCTCTTGCCATCTTAGATCTTATTCAATTCATAATAAGCAAAGTGTAAGGATTGCAACTTTAAATGATAGTGAATATGTTATGTGATTGTTTATTGATTTTGTTTAACGACCTTTTCAACATATTCATTATGCACATCTAGCAACTAAAGTATGGATATGTTTCAAGTGGTGATTTATGTTTTCCCTCACCTTATTCATTAGATTGATTAGTTTGTGACTACTCTCTACTACCCATAATCATACTCTTCTAAGTGATAATATGATTCTTCACTTTCTTATTTTATCTATAACTTGTTGTTCTAGCTTTTTATTTACATTTATTTCATGTTCTATATTCAAAAATTTGTAAAATAAATGATTAACAAGTAGTCTTCCTACCATATAAAAATCTCAACTCTTGAGATTCTATAATTTTTCTATATCCTAAGAAGTTTTTAGAAATAGACAACATCACAAGGTAGAATTTTGTGATAACCATGTTTTATATATTATATTTTTTGTTAAATTTAGGAATAATACTTGTTAACTTTAATAAACCCAAAATTTTTAGGGAAGAGCTCAAAAATATGGAACATTTTTGTCGACTTATTAAATGTGAGGTTATAATTTTTAATGTAAACAATGCTAATTTTTTTAGATTAGGTTACATTGGTTCGAGGTACATTCATTATCTCTCTTTAAATTTAAGTCATTTATTACTGAGTTGTGTCTGAAATTGTTTTCATAGTTTAATGTGCAGGATATATTGATTATGATGTGAAACTTATATTTGCAACAAGTTCAATAAATGGGCTACCCCTAATAGAGTCTTCTAAAACATTGAAGCTTGGTTTGATTGTAGTATAAAATTTAATTGTGCCTAAGTAAGGAGAAGGCAGCCCTATGCGAAAACAAGTTATCTGAAAAGGTTATATGATGATTGAAAAATATGGAATCCAAGATTGAATGTTGGATGGAATATTAGAATGCAAGATCGTGCCCTTCATCTCTGCTCTATCATATTATTATCCATATGTTCTTATCTTCTCTTCATCATTTCTTCGAGGCATTGTGTGCAAAGATACCTATGTAATCAATGTTTTTCTATTGAAATAACACGGTCAAGGGTCATGAATAAGAACCCCTCTTTGATTATCAAAAACAATTCACTTTTAGGATATATCAATTTTTATCGTTATTTGTCATGCATTCTATGTCAAGGGTTAACAACATTTAGGCACCCTTTTGTATTTTCACTTTTTGATATTAATAAAATGTTTGTGGACCCATTTATGGGCACAAGATTCAACCAAAATTGTTTTTTATTTATAATATTGATCACCAGGTTGCTCTAGTGTCATTGAAGATATGTATCTATTGATTGCACTAGAAGAAATTAATTAGTTATTTTTTATTCTTGAAATTCAAGTTTTTATTCATTAAATTTGTATTGTCTCTAGAGACAAAAATTAAAATTTGTAATGTCTCTAAAGAGACAAAAAAATTAAAATTTGTAATGTCTCTAGAGAGACAAAAAATTATAATTCATAATGTCTCTAGAGAGACAAAAAGGATATTGTCTCTCAAGAGACACAAATGATATTGTCTCTCAAGAGACAAAATATGTATTAATCTATATTGTCTCTAGAGAGACAATAATTAGAGACACCCACTTTGAGACAATATACAATTTTTACTATCTTAATTTGGGAAAATTTGGTCATTATCGTCTCAAATCACCCCCTCGAAATAGTGGGAATGGTCAGTTCTACCCTCCAACCCATATAAATATATGGTCATAAATATCCTAACCCAGATAGAAAGTGGGGCCCTCAAGATAAAAATATTAGGGCACCATACCTATATATAGGTACTAATTAATATTAGGTCATGGGAAATCATTAACATCCAAACGTATTATATTCATGCTTTAAAAGCTATATGGGACCCTCTTTGTGTAAGCTATGTGGGACCCTCTTTTATATGTTTCCTCTCTAATTTTTTCTATTTTCTCCTAATTTCTCTCTTACCCTCTACTTCTATTTGTTTTCATTTTTATCAATAAGTTTCGTATCCATTAAATTTTAGTTATTTATTGTTAGTGCGGGAATCACAAAGCACTTGAATGTCTGCAACTGACGGATGGGTTGAGACTTTTAATATGATTGCACAACATGGAGAATCTCTCAAGGTGTTGGACCTTGTTAGTTGAGAGAGCTCTCCAGATTAAGGTTGGTTCCTATTCCTCTGTTCAGGTGCACACAAATAAATTGTAGAGGATCTGTTCTAAATCTACTCTATTTTACTAAGGAGATAGGGTTGAGAAGATGCAAGAAAATAAACCTAAGCTAATAACTTCATGCACCAAAGGAATGTTAGACACCCATTATGTAACTCAACACAAACCACAAGAGTGCAATACAACACCAAGCACATGTAACCAAAATGCAATGAAAGATCAGAAAGACAACAATGAACACATGAAAGGGTTGGAAATCACCCACAGACATATATTATTGCTCCATAATCGATACAATACATTACAGTGAAGCCAAGAGGTGAGGAAATTTGTATTACAGTTTGAATGGGAGGTTTGAAAGCTCCACAAATTCACTTGTGAACAAAATAAGGGAGGGCGCAAAACAGAAATGTCCAACCTTTACAATGAGCCCAGCTCCTTCTTTTATAGATGCAAAGACATAGAGAAGATGGAGAGAGAGACAGAACACTAATTTAAAGCTCAACTAATAGCTATCAATGCCTCTATAAAGCCTCCCAAATCTTTCATGTCCTCCACTTTGTATCTACTCGATGTGTTGAAGAAGGGAGAGTGGAAGATCGAATCAAATCTGATCTAGTTGTTGGGGACAATCGAATTACATATTAATGGCATGAAGGAATTTCCCATTTTTCACCCACCAAACCTATTTTAAATTAAAATTTCATGTTTCCATGGCATATGAGAGGTCGAGACCTTTCCAACGGTGCCAAATTTGTTTAATTTCGGAACCTTTGGGTCAAAAGATATGTCCATTTGAATGTTTGAGCCAGTCCATACAAAAATGGTGAAAATCGGTCAATAGAAGCGGGTCCACAGTGGGCCCAGAACTCACTTTGTGGCTTTTGGCACAAAAAATATAGAATTCAAAAATTTCCCCACATCCTGCAATTCACTTTTGGCAAAAAAAAAAAAAATTTGGACCCGATGGCCCGCATTTTTCATTTGGGTGAAAAGTCTAAATATCTCCCGTCGGTCCACTTTTGGGCAAAAATACCTTCCAAGGTCTGTCGGCTCGTAACTTGCAAAATATGAGAAGTTAGAAGGACTTATTTATATTTTTGGAAAGGGGAAGAAATTTCCCATCTGATGAAGATGTTTTTAGGGACCTTAAGTGCTTAGAATATCTAAAAATTGGATTGAAGCACTAAAAGAGGAAAAATGGGTGCAGTTAACCAGAAATAAGCAGGAGCTTATTTTGGATAAGAAGAGATCAGCTTCCTTTTGAAGCATCCATTGGGCATGGATTCATAATTGATAGCTTGATTTGATCTGAACTTTGGAAATCCGATCCTGAGCCAGCTTGGACATTGTTGGAACCAGAGATGACCCTGAATCTTTTGAAATGGGCCCTTCGAGACTCGATTTTAGTTTCTCTACATTTTTCTATTTTAAAATTAGCAACTATCGTGGTGACCATGGGTCTCCCTGATGCAAATGCTGAAGGGCCTGGTGCATTCACCTGGAGGCACATCGAATTATATAACGATGCAAACCTGGAGCAAAAAAAACCTGTGCCACAACACTTAGGGAAATAAAACCTACGCTACAACAAAACAATGTGCATACACACTTTAGGAAATTAAAAACCTAGGCTAATATTTTACAAGGGTGAGGAATTTTTCCTTTTAGTAGCAGTGTTTGAGGTAGATCCCATTGACTGGGATCTGCAATTCTTCACCATCCAACTTAGCCATCCGGAAGGCATTGCTACTTGTACATCTTGTGACCATGTAGGGGCCACTCCAAATGGCATCAAACTTAGAATGTTTTCCTGGTTTTTCCCGATCTCGCATCCCACTTCAGAAAAGTCCCCTTCTTGAAAGGCCATTGTTCTTTCTTTCTTATCAAAGGTCTTCTTGATCAATGTTTGATTCTTCTCCATGACTTGTATTGCATGCTCTCTTGCATCTCCTACTTCCATCACTCTGCGCATACCTAATTACCACGGGTTAAAACTCAGCCGCTTCAATTGTTTCATGAGCTCCAAAGTGGGAAACTCCAATGATATGGGCAATACTACCTCTTTTCCATATACAAGCTTGTATGGGGAGCTTCCTGTGGACCTTTTGGATGTGATCCTATCAGCCCATAGAGCTTATTTGAGATTTGTATGCCAAGTTCTCTGATTTTCATCAAGAGTCCTTCTGATAATCCTTAGCAAGTTCTTATTTGTGGACTCTGCTTGGCCATTACCTTGAGGGTAATAGTTTGATGAAGTGTTGAGGTACACACCATTCTTGACTACCTAGTCAGTGATCCTTGTACCAAGGAATTCCAATGCATTATCTAATATAATGGTGGCAGGGACTTCAAACCTAGAGGCTATTCCTTTATAGAAATCCAAGATGTTGGATTCATTTGCTTCTTTTAGTGCCATTGCTTCAGTCCACTTGGTGAAATAGTTTGTTGCAGTAAGTATCCACTTGTGGCCTTGGCTTGAATTTGGGTTAATCACCCCAATGAAATCTAGTCCCCACTACATGAATGGCTGATCCACTGAAATGGGATGAAGGGGTAGGGCTGCTAATTTCTCTTTTCTTGTGAAGAATGCACACTTCTTGCACTTCTTAACCCATGAATAGCAGTCCCTGAACACCGTAGGCCAATAATAACCAGCTTTCATGATCTTGAGAGCTGTTACTCGAGGGAAAAAGTGACCTCTTGCTTCTCCATCATGGAACTCATGCAACATTCTCTCAATTTGGCCAGTCCCAATGCACCTCAGTAGAACACTATTGATATCCTTCTTAAACAAGACACCACCAACAAGCACATATGGGATGGCCTATAGTCTGAAGTATATCCTTTTTGTTTTATTCCATTCTGGAGGGCACAAACATGTTTAAAGGTAATGCACCAAGGCTTGGGTCCAACATGGAGTAGGTGCATCATCAGTTGGCTACTCTTGATCATTTTGTAGAAATAGGATAGCCTCTTTTTCACCCACTGACTCAGCCTGTTGCTTGGAGGTGAGTTATTCACACAGACCCTTGCCTCAAACCAGTTTGGTCACCTTGATCTCAATATCATATTCCATTACCTGGGTGATCTAACCTGCCCTCTTCTCATTCAAGTCCTTGTTTAGAAGAAAATCCTTGACACCAGCATGAGATACTAGCAGTTGAATCCTATTGTTTGAGACCAAGTGTCTGAACTTCTTTAGGCTCCTAATAATAGCAAGGACATGTTTTTCAATGAAAGAGTATTTTACCTCATAGTCCTCCAAGCTCTGACTGAATAAGGATATTGGTTTTTTGAACCTTCCTTATTGGGCTGGACTAAGATGGCTGAGATGGTTTCGACCCTCCAAAATCATATAGCATGAAGTCTCTTGAGAAGTCTAGGTTAACAAGAGTTGGAGCATGTGATATTGTGAGCTTGATGGCTTCAAAACTCTCTTTGCCTTTTGTTGTCCATTTAAATGCAAGACTCTTCTTTAACATCATTATTAAAGGCTTCACAAGAGTAACAAAATTAGGTCCAAACCTATGAAAAAAGTTTATTCTCCCCAAGAAGCTTTGGAGATACTTTTTATGTTGTGGCAATGGAAGTGTTTGGATGGCTTCAACCCTTTCACGATTAATCGTCAATCCCTCTCTTGAGATAATGTGGCCCAATAATTTCCTTTCATGAGTTAGGAACACACACTTTTTGGGTTTAATGACACCCTAAACCTTCTACACCTCTAAAATACCTGTCTAAGGTGGAAGAGATGGTCTGTAGCATTCTTTGAGAAGATGGTGATATCATCTAGATACACTAGGACCACATTGTTGATCAAGCCTTTGAATGCCATGTCCATGGCTCGCTGAAATGTTGCTCCGACATTTGACATTCCAAATGGCATCTTCTTATAAGCATATGTTCCCCATTTGGTGGTGAAGGCTATCTTGAATTGATCTTCCTCTTTCACCATTATCTAGTTGTAGCCTGAGTATCCATCTAACAATGAAAACCTCTCAGAACCAGCTACAACCTGTAAGATCTATTCCATTGATGGAAGTGGATAGTGATCCTTAAGTGATGCTCTGTTCAGATCATAAAATTCCACACACAACCTGATTTCTCCATTTTCTTCCTCACAGGCACCAAGTTTGCAACCCAACTCGAATGTTTGATAGGGAAGATGATATTGGCCTCAATTAGCTTGTTCAAATTTTTTTCTCATGAGAGGCTCAATGTGGGGATTTATTGGCCTTTTCTTCTGTCTAAAAGGATTGGCTCCCAGATCCAACTCAATGGTGTGTTGTGCTAACTTTGGGTTGAACCCTCTTAAATCTTTGTAATTCCAGGAAAAACGTCTGAGAATTCTTGAAAAAGTTGAATGAATTCATATTTCTCTTCTGAGTGCTTACTTTTCCAATCTACAATGTTTTTCCCTCTCTATAAAAATGGGCTCTGAATCTTCACCCTTTACCTGAATATTTTCCTTCTCCTTCTGGAACTGGTCATTTGGGTTGAATATTGATTCCAAAGTAACAAGACCCTTTGGTAGTTTGTTGGTCCTCAGTTGCACCACTTGATCACCATATTGTTGCTCTAGTTTATCTTGGTTCCTAGAGGAGAACTCAGCTTCTTCTTGTAGAAAGTTGACAATTTGTTGATCATTTTCAAAAACTTTCCAACTTGTGTTGTTGTCTGGGACAGCTGGCCTTACAACCAACTTGATATGGGGTTGATGCTTCTCACTCTTGATACTCTCTATGACATCAAATGTTGCCCCAATTGCTGCCATTATGTCTGTTGTTTTATTCTTCTTCCTTGGGATGGAGTTGATGTTGAATGCCTCAAAATCCTCAATGAGATCCCATACCCTGTTCTTGTAACTCTTTAACAGGTCGTTCTTGCCAAAGCATTTTTTCTTGGACTTGATTTGCAACTAGCTCACTATCACCAAACACCTGCAAGTTCTTGATCCCTCATTTCCTTGCCCAATGTAGTCCATGGACCAAGGCTTCATACTCTGTTATGTTATTTGAGCAAGAAAATTGGAAATGGAAAGTTGAGTAGTATTTCATACCTTGAGGTGAGACAAGCATAGCTCCTCCTCGTATCCTTGCCTACTTCTTGAGCCATCAAATAATAACTGCCATACCTCGTTGTCATCTTTGTGGTCTGGCTTAATGATGTTAGGAAGAGGATGATTCTCCTCATGTAAATAGTAGACTCCTAGCTCAGATTCCTCCATCTCCTTATAGGGGTCAAAAGCATGTCTCTTGTTCACCCACTCATCGAGGGTCAAGTCTGGGATACACCCCACCTTAGTATTTGCTTCACAATTGTTTGGGAGGTCCTCCTGATCAAAGGTTGAACAATTGGCATTGATCAGGATGGGTACATAAGACTCAATATGGTAATCTGTAATGGGCTCGGATCTAATTGTAGCCTTAGCTCCATACCTTGTTCTAAAGAGCATGTGTGACCAATCAGTAGATAGATAGCCCCCAATCTTAGTAGTGAAGTCTCTCGACAAACACAATGCAAAATGTGGCGGAAAGTCTATGGTGATAAGTTTTGCAAAAAAACATCACATTGGTACAAGCGTGCAAAGTGTGAGGTTCAAATCTTTGATGACTCCAATAGTTGTCACTAATATCCCATCTAATTGCACTACCCCTCTGGAGATGACTTCATATTGAAGGCCCAGTTGATCGGCTATTTGTTTTGGCATTATAGAGCTACTTGCCCCGAATCAATCATGTAATTGTGTACCAATTTGTCCCCAATGATCAATGAAACATAGAATGGAGGGGGCTTCAGATTCTTACCTTATTGTCCTCCATGGTTTCCTTTGGGTTGAGCCGCATTGGTAAGTACTTTCTCTTGTTGGTTAGGGGGCTGATTTGAGCTTGATCAATTGGCCATAGTAGTCTGCAATAGATCTCTCTATCCTGGATTGGCAGTGACTCCCACATTGAAATGTTCACATTTTTATTCTTCATTTGTTCAATGATATTAAATGAGCTATCTTGTTTCTGCCCCTTCCTTGGTACAGTTTTCTCTTGCACATGGGTCATTCTGACAACCAGTTCAGTGGATTTGGAAGGTGTCTTGGAGTGACTCTTCATATTGGGAGTTACATTCTGAGTGCCAACACCTTGTGGAGTAATGGAGGGTTGAGGATTACCTAAGTTTAGTGATTGTCCCTCTCCAATATTCCTTTTCTTGGAACATGTATTGGCAGCTACACTTTGAGAAGGGGCTTGATTCATACCATAGAAATCTTCAGCTTGTCAATTGACAAGCATAGTTTCACTTGGAGGTGCCTCTTGTTGAGCTCCTTGTTGCTGATTTTCTTCTTGGCTAGACTCTTGTGACACACCAATGGTCTATACCATCAAGGCTTGGTTTAGTGCACCGTTAAAACACATTGATTGGTTATAAGGCTGATTGCATGGGAAACACCAATCATATTCTTATGTCATGTTGTTTTGTGTTGGAACCAAGGCCCTTGATGTTGAAGTTGTGTTTGGATCATATGACCGGAAGGGCCTAACAACTTGAGGTTTCCCTTGGCTTTGATTCTAATTTGTAGCCTGAGTTGGTGGCCTATTTTGTTGATATGGGGATCTAGCCTGATACTGAGTCGAGGTGATATGGCATAGAACTTTGAGCTTGTTGCCTTTTGATAGTTACTAGCTCATTCCCTAGGTTTTGTAGTTGTTTCATAACTTCTTGAAGCTCTTTTGAGGTACTAGAGGATGAGGTAGAGGCTTCAGCTGAACTCTAATTCCTAGGAGTAGGTATAGGAGCTAATGTAGGTGTCTGACTAGTGCTTGGATCTGATAGTTCTAGGTATAGAGGCATGGGTGGCCTAGGAGAAATTTTTCTAGCCTAAATTAAACAATTTTCAGCTCTTATGGAAATTTCATAGGCTGCAGGTAAGGTGGTGCCTCCCATTGATTGAACCATTAAAGCAATATCAGAATTTAGAGCTCTAAGAAAGTATAAGAAAGCACCTTCATATGTGGGCCTTACAACCAATGGAATCTTGTCCCATGTCCTTTGAAATCTAAGGTTGAAATATGTCAATTGCTCATTAGGGGCCCTCTTGATTGTTGTCAATTGCTCCAACAAGGATAGATTATCTCCCTTTTCTCTAAATTGATTATGAAGAGCTCTACACAGATGGTCCCAAGTTTGAATAGAGGTTGTTGTTAGACTCTTAAACCATTGTGAATCTTTACCCTTGAGTGAAGAGGCTAGTAACTTGACTACAATGTCCATCTCAGTGATCTCATGAATTACACAAACATTTGCAATGTCTTGAATGTGGTCACTAGGAGAATTTTAGTTCTCTCCATTGAAATATGGGATGCTCTTTAATGGCGAGTGGGCTGATGCCAATGAAATTTACATAAGGATTTGGTTGTGCCATCCTGATTATCCTAAGAACCCTTGTTGATTGAATGAACGGCCTACCAGGAGGAGGTGTTGACAAGGTTCTATTTGGTGGAGATGGAGACCTTTGATCTCTTCTCTCCCTATTCCCTTCTATCTGGGGACAAGTGTAGATAGACAAATAGTCCCTCCTCTCTAGTTCTTGACCTTGTTTGTATTCTTCTCATGAACTTGACAAGCTTGGAATGTTGAAACCAGTAGATTATGATTCTTTTGGAGTCACCAGATGTGTAATTTCAAAGCTTCTTAAAAGCTAAAATTACAGCAAGTGCACATCAATCTTGTTATAATAAAGATGGAGACTTCTTGGTCCCACCAAGCATGCCAAAAATATTAGTGCAGAATCACAAAGCACCCTAAATGTCTGTGACGGATGGGTTGATACTTTCAAGTATGATTGCACAACATGGAGCATCTCTCAAGGTGTGGGACCTTGTGAGTTGAGAGAGCTCTCTGGATTAAGGTCAGTTCATATTCCTCTATTCAGGTGCACACAAATAAATTGCGAGAGGATCTATTCTAAATCTACTCTATTTTACCAAGGAGACAGGGTTGAGAAGATGTAAGAAAATAAACCTAAGCTAATGAGGTGATGCACCAAAGGAATGTTAGACACCCATTCTATAACTCAACACAAACCACAAGAGTGCAATACAACACCATGCACAAGTAACCAAAATGCAATGAAAGATCAGAAAGACAACAATGAACACATGAAAGGGTTGGAAATCACCCACAGACATATATTATTGCTCCAGAATTGATACAATACATTACAGCGGCCAAGAGGTGAGGAAATTTGTATTACAGTTCGAATGGGAGGTTTGAAAGCTCCACAAATCCACTTGTGAACAAAAGAAGGAGGGCGCAAAATAGAAATGTCCAACCTTTTACAATGAGCCCACTCCTTCTTTTATAGATGCAGCACATAGAGAAGAAGGAGAGAGAGAGGGAACACTAATTTAAAGCTCAACTAATAGCTATCAATGCCTCTATAAAGCCTCCCCAAATCTTTCATGTCCTCCACTTTGTGTCTACTCGATGTGTTGAAGAAGGGAGAGTGGCGGATCGAATCAAATCTGATCTGGTTGTTGGGGACAATCGGATTACATATTAATGGCATGAAGATGTTTCCCCATTTTTCACCCACCAAACCTCTTTGAAATTAAATTTTTATGTTTCCATGGCATAGGTGAGGTCGAGACCTTTCCAACGGTGCCAAATTTGTTGAATTTTGGGAACTGGATCAAAAGATATGTCTATTTGAATGTTTGAGTCGAGTCCGTACAAAAATGGCGAAAACCGGTCAACGAAACAGTCCAAGGGCCCGAACTCACTTTGTGGCTTTTGGCACCAAAAATATAGAATGCAAAAATTTCCCGCAGCCCACAGAAATTCACTTTTGGCAAAAAAAAATTCAGACCGGATGGCCCGCATTTTCATTTGGGCGAAAAGTCTAAATATCTCTCCTGCCGGTCCGCTTTTGGGAAAAATACCTTCCAAGGCCCGTCGGCCCGTAACTTGCAAAATATGAGGAGTTAGAAGGACTTATTTATATTTTTGGAAAGGGGAAGAAATTTCCCATCTGATGAAGATGTTTTTAGGGACCTTAAGTGCTTAGAATATCTAAAAATAGGATTGAAGCACTAAAAGAGGAAAAATGGGTGCGATTAACTGAAATAAATAGGAGCTTATTTTGGATAACATTTATAACCATAATTTTTCATGCTCTTCTTTGTGTGGGACCTTCTTACTAATATTCTCCTTGTATGTTCTCCCTTCTTTTATTGGTTTTTCACACCATATGCATCAATATACATACCAATAAGGTATAAATTTAAAATCAATAAGTCTATAAATATGTAAATGTATTATTGCATATAGAATATCAAACACACAAGTGAATGAATGCTAGAGAAGCACTAATATGCTAAAATAAATTACATGAATTTGGAATATCCAAGAATTTATGGAAATCAAAATAACATCTAACATGTATTATGATGCATTGATTATGGAATTAAAATATATACGAGCGGGGTATACATTACACTTGGTCACTCATTAAATTATTATAATTGGTGTTATGGCTTCAAAAATATGTTCTAAGGTAGGAGCATTTGGGTTCATTTACAATCGTGCATCGCCCCAAAACATAATAGTTTAGTAAGTAAGCTAATTCTAAAAGTGCACAATATTTTTGTTTGACTTAGCCTCTTCTTTGTAAAACACACATATTGGTTTGCACCAAAGTCTTATGTGATTTTTACATCCTCATAATGCACATATGTTCTAGTAATTTTTGCACCTAATTTTGTATTGTAATATGTGTTGTAATGTTCCACAGAATCTTAAACATAAGAAAAAAATTATATTGGTTCGTGGTTGTTTTGTGGTTCCAATATGTTCAAAGGAACTAAATAAGGTTTTTGTATCTTCTAAAGTTAAGAACATTTTTCAAGAGATAGTAAAATCATATATTTTAGTAGCATAACTTAGAAATATGTTTCTAATTGAATTACTCCATGCACATAGCATCACCATTTTTGTGTTGTATCACCAAGAGCATTTTCATAAGCTTACATTTTTAGCTACATCTTCCACATGGTCTTTGGCATGCACAAATTATTTTTAATGGTTCATGGTATTTTTGTGGTTGCAACATGTTCAAAGGAACTAAGTGAGGTTCATTATATGTTCTATAATTCTTAACACTTTACAAGAGATAATAAAAACATATCTTTCAATAGTGCAACATAGACGTATGTTTCTAATGGAAGTATTCCATGCAATAACATTGTCATTTTTATGTTTATCACCAAGAGAATTTTTATAGGTTTTCAATATTAATATGAGTTCATCTAATTATTGAACGTCTATTACTAAAACTAAGAGTTCATTGAAGATGAATTGAGATAGAAAATATGAAAGGCTAGTACGTAGTCTTATGTGCAAGGGCATAGTTTTGCACATCACTTTCATGATTTCAAATAAAATATTGTTTAAAGAAGGTGATATAAGTTCACCTAGCTCACAGGTATATCTTTTTATCCATCTCGAATGCATCTAGTTATGTTATCATTGCAACCCTATTATTTCATTAATGATTAAGACACATTTAATGTCTTATGGTTCACTTGTTGTTTCGAGGTAATATTGAAACGAGGGTCTTGCATCTATATAATCATGCCAATACACTTCTATTGAATGAGGATTTACACACAATATAAGATTTTTAATATAAACATGTCATTTGAACATGTTTGTGTTTTAAGGGTTATACTTGTTGAGAATATTGATTAAGTAAAATGTGGATTTATGCTATGAAAATGCTTAATCTAATTGTTATTGTAGTAGTAAATAAATAACAATTAAGTACAACAAATGACCCAAGAAAATTAAGCTAGTAAAATGTAAAACCCTAGTTGCAATGAAGGGATAGAATGACTTATTTGTTTCATAAAGATCTCGTAGATACACAAAGCTGGAAAAATGGAAAATCTCAAGCATGTAATGTCACACCAAAGCTCAAAAAAATGCATATCTAGAGGAGTATGCTGAGGCAGGGGCACCCGAAAGGGAAAGGGCACATGTGGGTGCCATACACTACTAATGGGTGCCTGTGATTGCAGAAATCCTCGAAAACCATCTTTCACTTTGGTCGTAAGGTGTTCATTGTTCTACACCTTTTGTCACTATGAGATCGCACAATGATCGCCGAGGCCGTTGGAAGCCTACAATGAAATAATGACCTGTAAAACTCTCATGTAGACAAAAAAATCATGCAATTTGGGTATTTACTTAGTCTTAATTACATACTACCATTCATATGATTCCTAAGTATGAAAAGTAATGATTAACCCATGTCTTTGGCCACCTTTCTTTGTTTTATGCTTCTTCTTTTAGTATTTCACTCTTACTTACTCAGTCTATCTTTTCACCTTTCAACATTTGTCATTCAAGACACCAATGCCTAGCCAGGATGCCGGTGTCATGCGCCCTCATCCCCTTTGGGAACCCTTGTTCTCTTTTTACTTTTGTCACACTTTTGTTAGGAATTAATAGAATCTAATGTGGAATAATTCCTCAGAATCGCAATAATAATAAGTATGAATAGAATTACAAAAATGAAATATGCACAACACGAAGACAATATTTAATGTGGTTCACCCAATTTGGGCTACATCCACCAAGAACACTTTCTCAGATTTTATTACAAGCCAAACAGTCTTCACAAGTACAATAATTATATCTTGTTTAGAGTTGCACTCAACAAACCCTCCCAAATTCACACTTGAATTCGCACACGCTATTCACCTTCACAAAACACACTGATATATATCCTATTGTATGTCCATCTATTTATAAGTACATCAATAGGTAGTCAAGAGGTGGTTTTACTAAACAATGGAAACCGAAGGCCATGGGCCCAAAAATAGCCCATGATGGTTACCCATTACCCATGGGTTAATAAACCACCCATGAAAATTTTCTTGAGGGCTCGCCCGAACCCCTTGACCCACTCACTAGCAAGTAGGACTGCCGTAAAATATCCGAGTGTAACACATGGAAGGTGTACCAAACTCTAACATGAAAACAAGCTCCACAAACATAACAATCTCCCACTTGGAGATTGATTTCCACTGAGCAAGCTTCTCAACCCTTCACTATCATCCGTGAAGGCCAACCAAAGCTGAACATAGCTTTATTTTATCCCTTATGACCACCTTGGTCATCATGTCTATAGGATTTTGACTGGTATGAATCTTCTCCAACTTCAACTTATCTTCCTCCAAGGTTGTCCTGATGAAGTGATATCTCAACTATATATGCTTTTTCCTAGAATGGAAAGTAGAGTTCTTAGCTAAGTGAATAGCACTCTAACTATCACTATATAGCTTTCCAACTTCCTGCTTATGCCCCAACTCATCAAGTAATTGTTGTAGCCAAATCATCTCCTGCTAGCTTCGAATAAAGAACATACTCGGCCTCGGTGGTTGAAAAGCCATAACCTTCGTCAGAACTATGAAATCTAGCTCATTGGTGTATCACCTACAATAAACACATAACATGTTGTGCTCCTCCTACTATCCAAATCTCTAGCCATGTCTGAGTCAACATATCCACACAAAGTAGTGTCGATCCATTGTAACACAAAATAGTACCCATGGTCCCTCTCAAATACTGAAGTATCCACTTTACTACCTGTCAGTGCTCATTTCCTAGATCACTCATAAACCTACTCATTGCTCCCACTGCATGGGAAATATCTGGCCTAGTGCATACCATAGCATACATCAAACTGCCAACTGCTGATGAGTAAGGTACCTTGGACATATTGAATCTCTCCTCCTTAGTCTTGGGACACTACTCCTTTGATAACTTGAAGTGACCTGCCAAAGGAGTCCCAACTGGTTTAGCATCTTGCATACTGAACCTCTCCAAGACCTTCTTTATGTACTCTTCTTGAGATAAAGTTAGTTTCTGCTCCTTCCTATCCCGAGTTATTCTCATACCAAGGATTTGCTTTGTTGCACCCAAATCCTTCATAGCAAAGGGGTCACTCAACTGCTTCTTGAGTACCTTAATTTCATGCATGTTCTTACCTGCTACTAGCATATCATCAACATACAGACATAAAATAATGTAGCTATCATCATCAAATTTCTTTATGTATACACAATGGTCAGAATGACACCTGGAGTATCCTTGTTCCATCATGAAACTGTCAAACTTCTTGTACCATTGTCGTGGAGCTTGTTTTAATCCATACAAGCTCTTCTTCAGTTTGCACACCAAGTTCTCCTTCCCATTGACCTCATATCCTTGTGGCTGCCTCATATATAATTCCTCCTCCAAATCACCATGAAGGAATGCAGTCTTCACATCTAACTATTCTAAGTGCAAATCTTCAACTGCAACTATCCCAAGAACAGTTCTAATAGAAGTCATTTTTACTACTGGGGAAAAAATCTCATCAAATTCAATACCTTTCTTTTGTGCAAACCCCTTGACCACCAATCGGGCCTTGTATCTTTTCTTTCCTCCATCCTCCTCTTTTATTCTATACACCCACTTATTCTGCAATGCTCTCTTGCCTTCAGTAGCTCGACCAAATCCCAAGTCTTGTTTTCCATGAGAGATCTATGCTCCTCATCCATGGCTAGCTCCCACTTATTTGTGGTATCCACTGCATTGCTTCATCATAAAGCATTCTCGGCTCTCCTTTGTTAGTGAGTAATAAATAATTTAAATATGGAGTAAAACGTTTAGGTTCTTTTCTTACCCTACAAGACCTTCTCACCTCAGGAGTTTGGGGTTCTTGAGGAGTAGGTACCTGATCTGGTTCCTTGAAAACTTTTCCATCTCCAATATCTTCTAACACTGTGTACTCCTTTTGTTCCCTATTTTTCTACAACTGATCCTTATACATGACTTTTTCATTAAATATTACATCCCTAGATCAGATTATTTCCTTATCCTTAATGTTCCATAAATGGAAACCAAATTCATCCACACCATATCCAATAAAAGTGCATTTTTTAGATTTAGCCTCTAACTTGGTCCTATCATCCTTGTCAATATGAGAAAATGCTTCACATCCAAAGACTTTAAGAAATGAATAGTCAACTTTCTTACCAGACCAAGCTTCCTTAGGTATGCCTCCATCCAAAGGCATTGAAGGTCCTCTATTAATCAGATATACCGTTGTGCTAACTGCATCTACCCAAAACATAAGAGGCAGCCCTGCATGTAACCTCATGCTCCTAGCACGCTCCATGATTGTCCTATTCATCCTTTTTGAAACCCCATTCTGTTGTGGAGTTCCTGGAACCGTCCTCTGTCTTTGAATTCCATTCTGAGAACAATAATCATAAAATTCATTACTGCAATACTACTCACCTCCATTATCGACCCGAGGCATTTAAACTTGAGACTGTTTCATTCTCAACCAAGGCTTTCCATTTCTTGAAATTTTCAAACACATCAGATTTCTTCTTAATGCAATATACCCGAACTTTCCTAGTTGCATCATCAATAAAGGCAACATAATAATTTGAACCACCGATGGAAGATACGGGCGGTGCCCATACATCCGAATGTACCAGCTCTAACCAGTTCTCCTTCCTTATGGGTCCAACCTTGAGAAACTTTACCCACTTTTGTTTCCGTACACACAATCCTCACGAATTCCGGATCAATATCTTTTAATCCAGTAACTTTGTCCTTCAAAATTTGCATGCCTTTTTAGCTCATTTGATTGAGCCTATAGTGCCAAAAAGTTGCATCTCCATCTCTGCAGCAACTAAATTACAATAATCAGCACTACTAGTTAAATATAAGGTACCAACCTTCTTACCTCTTTCTACCACAAGAGCACCCTTGGTCACCTTCCAAGATTCTCATTGTAAACCGACCATACGACCATCACTACCCAGCTGCCCTGCTGATATTAAATTTCACCTCAACTTAGGCACATGTCTGACATCCTTCAATAGCCATGTGTTCACATTCTGCATCTTGACTTGAACACATCCTTTTCCAGCTATACTACAAGGCTCATCATCACCAATATAAACATGTCCAAAATCTCCTTGAACATAATCAGTAAAATAATGCCTATGTGGAGTAGCATGAAAAGAAGCCCCTGAATATGATACCCAAGACTCAACAATGTTATCCAAAGAGAGAATCAAAGCATCCTAACAGATATTACCTTCTTCCACATTCACCTCTTTTGTTTCTTCACGTTGGTTCTTCTTTTCTTGAAGAGCCCAATAGTCCTTCACATGACCAATCTTTCCATAGTTCCAGCATTCCATCTTACTCTTGGATTTAGATCTTCCGCGACCATTTGACTTCCCATGGTTAGCTTTTCCTCTAGTCCTAGATCTCCCTCTACTCTCCACTAACAAAGAATTCCCTAAAGCAAAGGATTCCCCATAACTTTTCCTTCACATTTCCTCACTCAGGATCACACCTATAACATCCTCAAACTTTAATTTTGCATTGTTATAAATAGAGTTACTCACAAACCATAACTAGGCTATCCCAACTATACGGTAAGGAGCACAGAATTAATAGAGACCTTATTTCATCATCAAATTTAATCTTCACAGAGTTTAACATACTCACAACCATGTTAAAATCATTTAAATGATCAACAATGAGCCATTCTCAGACATTTTTATATTAAATAATCTTTTCATCAAAATATTTTATTTGAGGCGAAGGTTTCTCATATAACTTCCCTAATTCATCCATGAGAGATTTTCTAGTCTTCTCTCTCTGTTATATTGAATGCGATTGAAGATGAAAGGCATTACCAGATTTCCCAAGTGCTTTCCTATCAAGCGGCTCTCTCAATCATCATCCTTCATACTTGTTGGTTTCTTTGCTCTTCTCTTCCTTCCAGTGGAATATGAAGGTCCTTCTGATAGAGAAAATCCTCCATATGCATCTTCCATAGACCAAAGTTCTTCCCGTTGAACTTCTCAACCCGATATCTATTATCGTCTACCATAGCTCCCACTCAAGCTAATAACCCTTCCTATGATTCAACACTTTAGCAAACACAACCTCAGCTCTAATACCAGTTGTTAGGAATTAATAGAATCTAATGCGGAATAATTCCTCAGAATCGCAATAATAAGAAGTATGAATAGAATTATAGAAATGAAATATGCACAACACGAAGAAAATATTTAACGTGGTTCACCTAATGTGGGCTACATCCACCAAGAACACTTGCTCAGATTTTATTACAAGCCAACAGTCTTCACAATTACAATAATCAAATCTTGTTTGGAGTTGCGCTCAACAAACCCTCCCGAATTCACACTTGAATTCGCACACACTATTCACCTTCACAAAACACATTGATATATATCATATTATATGTCCATCTATTTATAAGTACATCAATAGGTAGCCGAAGAGGTGATTTTACAAAACAATGGAAACAAAAGGCCATGGGCCCAAAAACAGCCCATAACGGTTACCCATTACCCATGGGTTAATAAACCACCCATGAAAATTTACTTGGGGCTTCCCCCGAACCCCCTTGACCCGCTCACCGGTGAGCGGGACCACCGTAAAAATATCTGAGTGTAACACATGGAAGGTGTACCAAACTCTAACATGAAAACAGGCTCCACAAACATAACAACTTTTTGGGTCCTTTCTAGCCATTTGAGCATCTTATCTTTTTGGTAGTCAGAATTTTTAGGGTTAATTATAAAATTCAATAAAGGGAATCATATAAATATAAATTTATGTGATCATAATAAAGTACCGATCACTAAGCACTACTTGTCACCACCTAAGGTTGCATCCATCAAGGCATCTAGAGCTCCATTTGCATCTATCTAGTTCCATCACAGGTACAAAGGTGAGTTGGTTCTTCTACATCATTTCATAGGAGGAGAGTTTATTATTTCCATACACCATTATTTACATTCTACATCTAGTTAATTGCTCCTTCAAGTGTGGCATACACAAGAGAAACCTAAGGCACAATTCCACACACACACAACTACATTAGGTCTAAGATGTTGTGCGGTGCTTAGTTGTAAGTTCACTATTGTGGTGGTGAGGATAGTCCGACACCTCATTTTTGCATCTTTCCTTTTTAGGATTTGATATCTATTTGAGCGTTTTGCGGGTGCATTCTTTGTTGTAGGTTTTACAATGACCTCAACAATCCAAGTGAGATATACATGTGAACAAGTGAAAACCTCTTGTGATACCTTAGAGGAGGTTTTTCGAGCATCTACGTAGACCGGGAGCCCAAAAATAGGACCGGGGTGCCCACAGCTCCCCATCCCTCTCCAAGCACCCAGGTCCGGTCAAACCGTCTAGATCTAGAATTTTCCAGACTTCTATGTAGCGGTCTCCCATATTTTTCATCTCGGTCACCATTGCGACATAGTCCAAAGAACCTTTGCAAATCAGCTAAAGTTCTTATAACCCTCTTTGCACTTAGGATTTCATATTTTTGTTGCTTAGTTTCTTGGGTTAATTTCTATATTTCATTATCATTTATTTATTACTGTATGGCATCTAGATTAGGCTATAATTTTACATTTTAACATAATCACCTCAAAGAGACATCTAATCCCAAAAAAGAAAGATACAAAATGAGGGGTCGGACTGTCCTCAGTCGTCAACTAGTGAATTTATAACTAAGCATTGCAGTACATCTCAAACCCAATATAGTTCTATGTGTGTGTGTTAGAACAATAAAAATAATACATTGTTCTAAGGTTATCTAGATTTCTTTATTTTCTAGATACGTCCATTCTAGATCATTCCTAGTGCCTTTATGGAAATCCTAGAATTTTCATCTAGTTATATAAATATAAGTGGTTGTATTGATTTTCAAGTATGGAATAAAGATCTAATTCTCCTCCATCATTAGTATCGGAAAAAGGCTAGACCTCCACATCGGAAAGGGGGAACAAAAAAACGTATCACTTCCCAAATCTCCACGTAGACCTCTTTGGTTTGGTGGAGAAACTATGGGCTTGTCCCACATGCATGGTCGATCAAAGTGAATCTACTCGGTTTTGAAATGGTGATAGACAAACAAATTTGTGGCAATAGCTACGTCTACTTTTTTTGGGATGTCCACTAATCTTCTGAGTTGTTTCTAAGGCTCTTTCACCGTGGCGATTTGTTTGGTGGCATGCCTGTTTCTTTTCGTCAAAGCCTCACGAATAGAGATTCAAGCTAGTGGTTGTTTGATCACCCAATACACTAATGGGCCAAGATTTGAGAGTTGAGTTGTGTAAAATGTATTTGTTGTTCCATTACGACTGTAAGGTTGATTCGCTAGATTTTAATTGAGATCCAAACCAAGTTCTTATATTGTTGAGTGGTGGGGATCCCATGTCAAATTCTATCCAACTACAGGGGTTGTTGGCTTTGGTTTGACCGCCCTCATTGATAGGGCTGAGTCAAAGCGTTATGCATTTTTGAATAAAATGTTGAGGTATATGTTGGGAGAGATAAGGAGGTGACAAGTTGTGCAATTTGAATCCTTTGGTGTGCCAAAAAAGAGGTTCCAAGCTATGGTTACTTGAGTTCCAACATGGTGAGCCTAGATACATGAGCCAGTGTGTTATATATATGCCTCGTTGCCAATAAATAAAGTAGTAGTAAATATAATTTTGTCTCACAAATATTGATATATATATATATGTGTGTGTGTGTGTGTTGTGTCCTCCGGAGATAATCTTGGCCGAGTTGTATGTGAGGCATCTGTTGTGACATTGTCAACCTATAAGTAACTTGGAGCATAAGGAGACTTTTAAGCATTGAAGATCACGTTAAGCAACCTTGATTGGAGCGCCAGAAGACTACTACAAATCGTGAAGGATCAAGTAACATATGTCACGTATTCCAGATGTGAAGAGCAGCCCTGCAAGAAATCCACAACATGAATCCCCATTAACAAGCCAATAATAAAGCACTAGACTTTATTTTTCCTTCCTTGGCACTCTTCATAACAACAACAATTTGCAATTCAAGGAGCTTGTGCATCGAGGACTGTTGGAGTGGTTCCGGTTCAATGTATGGTTTCAAGCCAAAAAGTTATGTGAGGATGTTGAAAAAGGCTACAAAGTAGATGATGAACGTGAGATAGAACACCCCACAAGCATCTGCGTCTCACTACAAAAGGTTATCGATCCCATCTAAGATCTATTGTTCATTAGTAAGACATTGTACTTCTAAAATTTTAATTTTTGACATCATGTCCACTCTAAAGATATTGCTTTCAAATTCCCAGCTCTTGAAAGGGCCAAATTTTTCTGCATGGAAGACAAAGATGCAATCCATTCTCCTTTTTGAAGATCTCTAGGAGATTATTACTGGTGAACCCACTCATCCCACCGACGATGATGAACAAGTAAAGTATGACAAGGTTGACGCCAAAGCATTGATGTTGATCACTCTAAGCATATCCGATGAGGTGCATCCACACATTCAAAATGTGATAACATCAAAGAAAGCCTAGGATACTCTCTCCACTATATATGAAGCCAAGAATTTGACGAATATTATTCATCTCAGTCAAATCTTCATACTATTAGTATACAAGTAGGTGAGAAAGTGGAATATTTTTTACATCAAGTAGTAAAGTGATGAGCAGAGCTAAGCGTACTCGAGAGAAGAGTTCGAAGACAATTTGTTTGTCTCACTCACACTATGAGCTCTTTCATCCCGATTCGGGATGTTCATCACCACATTGATCATCACTAAAAAGGAGGTGAGTTTTTCTCGAGATGGTGAATTTCCTACAATAGGAAGAAGCCATTCGGTCATTATAAGAGGAGTTCAAGGACAAAGCATTGATCTCAAGAAAAAGAGGCGAAGCCTTGCAAAGGTCAATAAGAGAAGCAGAGACACAAAATTAATCACAAAAGAAACCATAGAAGCAACAATAGAATCACAAGTCTCAAAAGGCATATCGATGGTATCACATCTACTCCATGAATATGCACAACACTGCCAACTATTGGTATAATGGCCACACGCAATGCACTTCTAGATAAGAGAGCACACATAGACGAGGTGATTCAATGAAAACCAGGTGGATTCCTTGTGCAAAGCAACAAAAAGGACATGTTGTAGCCCAACCAGATGATGACTTGGATGATGATGCTCCAGAATCAACAAATTGTGGCACACACAAAGATGATTTGGTGCTTGTATCCCAAACATCATAGCCATCAGATAATATTTGGCTAATAGATTTAGGTGTCAACAAGCACATGACTAGAAATAGAAATATTTTTGATTCCCTAACTAATCAACCCACTGGTGATCGGGTTCGTATTGCAGACAATAAGGAGTATACTAAGAAGGAATCAACAATGTGACCATTCCTCTCGGGATGAGAAAATTTACTCTCACAAAGGTACTCTATGTTCCTGGCCTAACCACAAATCTCATGTATGTCTCTCAGCTATTGAATCACAAGCTTAAGGTGGAGTTCCTAGTTTAGAATGACATCAAGTCTTGTTTGATATCTCAAAAAGGTAAGATACTTGCTAGAGCATTTTTGAAGGATCATTTATTTGCACTAGATGTAATTTCATCCTCTACAGTTGTGTTATCTACCTCCATGGTGGAATCCACTGCACTCTGGCATTATTGGTTTGAACATATTTCGGCCAGCTCCCTCTATCATCTCAGTTCAAAGCAGATGGTACGAAGACTTCGTCCTTTTTCTCATTCATTATCTCTTTGTCCTAGATTTCGGTGTAGGCAAACAACACCAGGATCTATTTGATACAAGTACTATTCCATATATCATACATATCAATTTGCATGGACCCTTGCCTACCTCTTTTAAGGGATTTCAAGTATTTCTAGTTATTCATTGATGATTATTCCCGCAAGACTTGGGTGTTCTTTCTCCAAAAGAAGAGTGAAGCATTTGAAAAATTCCAAATCTTTTATAGGAGTGTTGTTCAGCAAACCGGGTAGCCCCTTCAAGTCCTCTACTCAGATCAAGGGGGAATTCATGTCAAAGAAGTTATTGACATTATTGAAGGAGTAAAACATCACATAGCACCTAAATTCCACCTATACTCCATAAAGCAAAATAGAATTGCAGAACATCGTAATCGGATTGTCATGGAGATGGCTCGTTGCATGTTTTCCACTATAAAGTTGGGAAACATATTTTGGGCGAAAGTGGTCTAGACATTTGTATCTCTACTGAATCAAGCACATAAAAATATTTTTAAGGAAAAGACACTAGAAGAGGTATGGAGAAATCACAAACCATCTATTTCCCATTTAAGATTATTTGGTTACACTGTTTATATGCATGTTCCAGATAAGAAGAGGAAGAAGCTTGATACAAAGACACACCAGTGCATTTTTCTGGGATACAATACCACTTCCAAAGCATATCGTCTCATGGATCCTAAGACAAAGAAGATATATGAGAGAATATGCGTTTGTGATGATTCATCATTTGACTTGTTTCCACAAAAGGAAGATTCAACACTGACCTCCTCTCATAGACTGCTCACACATCCAGATGATGAGCATGAGGATCATAGAAAAGAAGGAGGATGAGATGCAAGGAGAACTATATGTTGACATTGGATATTTTACAATTAGTTCTTCACATCAACAGTAACATCAGCGTCAAAATGGGTCCAAAGCACCATAAGAGACTCCCACCTGAACTCTCTTCTAGACACTTCATCAAGAGTTCATACGAGAAGTCAAGTGAGAAGTGAATTAAATCTCACACTCATGAGTTCAGTGGTTGATGGAACTGAACCTAGTTTAGTTCATGAGGCACTCAGTCAGTCAGAGTGGAAGAAAGCCATGGATGCAGAATATGACTCTTTGATACAGAATCGACGTGGAAATTTTTTTGATCCGCTACAGTAAGAATTCCATTGGCTGTAAGTGGATTTTCAAAACAAAATACAGGAAGATGGATCTATCGACAAGCACAAAGCATGACTAGTTGCAAAAGGTTATGCTCAACAGGAAGGAATTGACTATGATGAGACCTTTACACCCACTGTAAATATCATAACCATCAAGGTTGTTTGTGCAGTGGTTGCACAAAATGGATGGAAACTTCAATAGATGGATGTTAAAAGTTCTTTCTTGAATTTTAATCTTAGATAAATAGTATCCATGACCCAACCTTAAGGATTTTTCAATGACCAACATCCTCAGAAGGTATGTCATTTAATTAAGTCTCTTTATGGACTTAAATAGGAACCTAGGGCATGGTACATAAAAATAGATGATCACCTATTGCAACATGGTTTCACACGTAGCCCCTCTGATTCAAATATGTATATCAAAAATATATATAGAGAGATTTTCATTTTGGTTTTGTATGTAGATGATCTTGTGATTACAGGAAGTTTTGAAAATCTTGTTGAAGATGTTAAGAATGATTTGAAGAAATCCTTTGACATGATAGATTTGGGGCTACTTCACTATTGTCTTGGCTTGGAGATATGGCAGAAAAAGAATTATATTTTTTTCTCCCATATGAAATACACCAAGACACTCTTGGAAAAGTATGGAATGACATATTATAAACCCGTATCCACTCCAATGGAAAAAAATTGCAACTTTCAAGATTCCAAGATTCACCTCAAGTAGATGGTACTCTCTGACATCTTGTTGGGAGTCTCATTTACTTGACATATACTAAACCATATCTTTTCTTTCATGTGAGCTACCTTTCTAGATTCATGCAGAGCTAAAGAAATTCCAATGAATAGCGAGTAAACCATGTTTTGAGATATGTCCAAGGTACAGTCAAATATGGTCTAGAGTATCAGAATAACTCTTAGTTCTTATTGTAGGGATATACAGACTCAAACTATGTTGGATCCGTTGATGACAAGAAATCAACTTCAGATTATAGTTTTCATATCGGGTCTGGTCATATCTCGTGGATTAGCAAGAAGTAAATGGTGGTTGTTCTCTCATCCACCGAGGCGCATTATCGTGTCGCATGAGGATTTATGTGTAAAGTGATTTGGTTACATCGCATTTTAGAAAATATGGGCATTCTTGAAGAAAATCCTCCCATCATTCACTGCGATAATCAGGGTGTGTTAAAACTTGTGAAAAATCCAATTTTCCATGAGAGAACCAAGCACATAGAGGTTTAATGTCACTACATTCGAGATCAAGTTTTGAACCACCATATCCATCTCTAGATTACTACTGACAAATGCTCAGATCATAGATATTCTCACCAAGTCTCTTGGAAAAGAGAAATTTGAACTATTTCGGGGTATATTTGTAAAAATAATGTATTAAGGGGGAATGTTAGCAAAATAAAAATAATACATTATTCTAAGATTATCTAGATTTCTCTATTTTCTAGATACGTCTATTCTAGATCATTCCTAGTGCCTTTATGGTAATCCTAGAAGTTTCATCTAGTTGTATAAATAGAAGTGTTTGTATTGCTTTTCGGTATGGAATAAAGATCTACTCTCCTCCATCGGTGTGTGTGCGAGAATCATGCCTTAGGTGGCTCTTGTGCATGTTACACTTGATAGTGAGAAAAGTAGCTAGATGTAAAGAAATGTAATAGATGTGTGTATGGAATAGAATAAACTCCTCCTATGAAGTGTATGTAGAATAATGCAGTCCCTTTCCCTTCAATGGATTCTAGAATGGATGCTTGAATGCTCTTGAATAGCCTTTAGATGCAACCTTAGGTGGTGATAGCTAATTCTTATTTCTTAGTCCTTTATTATGATCACATAAACTTATATTTATATGATTCCCTTTCCTGAATTTTGTAATTAACCCTGAAAAGTATGACTACCAAAAATTTAAGATGCTCAAACGGCTAGAAATGACCCAAAATATGTGAACAAAGTACAAAGATGTCAAGGGCACGCAGAGGGGATAGGGGTTCCTAGAAATTGCATCCTCGCTAGGCACCTTCGGTGTCTAAAATGAGAAATGTCGAGGTATGAAAATAAAGACTAAGCTATAAAGAGTGTAAGACCAAAATTAGCAATAGAAAGAAAGCAAAGATGTCCAAAGACATGGGTTAATTAGTACTTTTCTTACTTAGGAATCATATAAATAGTAGTATGTAATTAGGACTAGATAATTACCCAAAGTGCATGATTTTGTGTCTACATTTTCCCCACTTTGTGTTGTTGAGTGAAAGCTCAATAACATAAAGTAGATAGAGATGTGTACCTGATAACCATGTAAATTGATTGCGAGAAGTGTTCTAAGGGAAAAGGAAAAGCATGGAGACTAGAGATGAAAAAGTGTAAAAAGTGATGAGATAATGACCCTAGGGGAAAAATGCATGTTTTAGATGCCATAGAGTATGGAGGAAAAAGGTCACCAAGTTTTCTTGCTTTTTTTGCTTTTTTTCTAATTTCTGGGAAAAGCCAAAATTGAAATTTGTAATAGGGCTTCTTATGAGTTGTCAATTCATCGGAACTCTTTCTAGTTTTCTCCTTTATAGCTTTCTCCTTCCTAATTTTCTCCTTCCTAATTTTCTCCTTCCTAATTTTCTCCTTCCTAGTTTTCTCCTTCCTAGTTTTAGAAGAATCGGAATCGGAGTAATCGGAATCCTCTAAGTAATCGGAATCATCGGAATCATCGGAATCATCGGAATTCTCGGAGTAATCGGAATCCTTGGAGTAATCGGAATCCTTTTCGGTTCTTTGAAAATTGGTAATAGCTTGATTGTCCGGTTTTGGTATATAGTGTATAGGGGATCCGTGAGTATCCTCTTTCATATAATCGAGATAACTATATGCTAAAAGATTATATCTGTTACTTTTGATCTTTTTCTGGAGTCGTCCTATAAAAGACGCAAATTTAATGTCTCCCAAAAAAGATGCAAATTGACTCCATCCCAATCGGTTACCAATTACATTTATCCTTTTCTGGGGTCCTATTATGTACCCAGTACACCATTTTAACCATTGTTTCGAACCTTTTACCTTTTTTTTCTGGGGTGCTATTCTGTACCCGGCACACCATTTTAACCATTGTTTCCAATCTTTTACCCTTAAATCTTGAGGCCCTTTAGAATGTGCCTTTTTTTATGTTGGTGTTGACGTGTGTGATTTTGTTGATGTAGGATTGCAATGAATGATGTTGACTACTGCTTCCCATACAGACGGACCTACAAAAGAGAAGAATGAATAAGTAGTCAAATATGCATGTATATGTAAAAAGCATGTAAAGAAGTATGTAAAATGAAAAATGTGAAAAAGGAACATGTGCACCTAATCTGTGATGAGGAAAGAGTATAGAAAGGATCATGTAGATGATGTAGAAGATCATGTTTTTGGGTGATATCACGCCATTTGTGTCGGCTGCAAGTTTTTCAGGAGATCTCACACCAAGACATGAAAGAAGTGTAGGGAGGAAAATTTAGTGTCATCCTCCATCATTTAACTTCTTCCCGTAATGTAGAACACTACTACAGATGGTGTGTAAAAATCCAATCTAGTTCGACCAATTCCGATCCAATTTTGAATGTTGTATGTATGGTGGGTGCTTTGGAATTTCTTCCTTGTAAAATCCATTGTGTGGCATGTTATAGACTGTGTTGCACTAATGAATTATATATAAGTTCCCCATGGTCACAAGCATATAGGAAGGGTCGGGGCACCAGCACTATTATTCAAGTCTAGGCATTGGTTTTGTGTTGTGTCAATGACCCAAGTCAAGATCTCGAGCCTTGTCTAATATTGATGATTTTATTATACCATTTCTTGTGCTATGTTAAACTATATATATATAGTTGTATGGGATGAATGATTCACCCAAATGATGCCCCTCTTGTTTGGGGTGCATACAACTTCATTTAGGACAATGTAGCCTAAAGGAGGACCGACAGGTTGTACTTAAACTATGCCATGCAGGGGGAGGGAGTGCGCTTGGTGGAAACCAAGGCGCAAAAAAATAAGTAGCTAAGAGACAAGTGTTAGTACAATAAAACATGCATGTAAAATGTAAGATAGTAAACAAGTAGACAATGTGTAATATAAGATGTAATAAGATGACACGTAAGAAGATAATGTAGACCGTGAAAAGTATGTTTCATACATGGGACATCACTCATGATGTCACAAGACAATCAAGGCTGCGTAGTCCACAACTAGACAAGTGTGCATACGAAATAAAGGGAAAATCCCACAAATAGTGGCAAAAAAAATAACAAGTAATGTAAAGAAAAACCATGCTAGCAAATAGGTCTGCAAAACAAATGTTGCACATGAATCACCCATTAGCATGTTAGAGAGATAAAAATCATGTCAAAGCGTGTATAGTATGATAATAATGTGTTATGAAATAAAATGAAACAATAACACCTGTAATATATGAAAGTGGATTCCCCCACGAGCCGTTGTGGGAATGGTAATAGGTACTACGTTAAGCATCTATGTTGTGTGTATAGATCTATAGAATCTATGATCACAACTAGCAATCAAGGGAACCCACATGTTTTTATGGAAAATATAATGGCATATAAGATATCTATCTAGTATGTGTAATAAAGTGTACATGTAAGCATAAGAAAGCAAGAGTAAATGTAACCAAGATATGCAAGATGTTATGGATGAGATGAAATGGAATGCATAGTGAATGATAGGAGAAACATGCCCCCTGAGTGGATGTGTATGTATGAGATGAGGTTCACTTATACATACCTCCTCAACAATCAAGAATGAACCATAAATGAGAGTGTGTCATCGGGAAATAGTTTGAATTATGTGTACTAAAAATATGTGATCATCAAATTGCAAAGTGAGTGAGTGAGTGATTGATTAAATGCGTGAGTGTGGTAAGGTACATTTGAGATTTATACCATTGGAAGTCAAGTATGGACCGTGGATCTAGAGTGCGCCATAGGGTAAAATGAATGCAAAGCATGTGAAAATAGATGTCAAAAATATATATCATGAATGTGTAGAGTAGAAGCTATGAAAGAGAGAGAGATGACAAGTGTGTGATGCATGAAGTATGTAGTGTGTAATGTGTAGTGTGGTGTATAGCATAGTGTGTAGTGTGTGAGGTTCATGTGTATAGGATGTCCTCAATAGTTAAGTGTGAACCATAGCATGAGAGTGTGTCATCGGGAAATGACGATACTAGAGTGTGTCAATATGTGTATGTCATATGTGAAAGTATAGATGTGAAGTGATGAGAGAATAAGATGCATGTCAATGTTATAGCTGAGGAGAAATAAGTGTGATGCCCCCAAGTGTGTGATGATAAGAGTGAGATCAAGTGACATTGTCTAAAAGATCATCATTGTCCTGATCAAAGCCAATTGGAGATGTGTTGGATACTTGATAAGAAATAGTATGAGGTGGATCATATAAATATCCATTACAACGTAAGGTGTACATGGTCATTGCATATTCTTCATCGATGAAAGGTGTTGGTAGACACTCGTGTACATACAAATGAGTGAGATTTTAGGAAGATCCAGGAGATTAGAAACACGGTCGAACGACATAGGAAAAGTTATGAAAGTGTGAATAAGATTCTAAAATTTCCCCAATATAATCAATCCAAGATTAGCCAAGTGTCATTGGAGAAGTACGAGGGGCAAGTGCAATGAATACTTCTAAATGGAACACACAAAGACCATAGGTGGACGTAATGTGAAAATATCCATGATAAATATGAGGTGAGTGAGGCATCGTAGAATATCATTGAGTGTCAAGCCAAGCCTAGTTAAGTCATCATATGTGCAAATAGTATCGAGAAAGTACGATCCAACGGAATATGATGCCAATAAGAGTTATTGATGAAGAACGTGCATGTGAAATGTGGTGGTATGGATGTAAACTACCTATGAGAAAGTGAAACGGCATCCAAGGTATGGACGGACTCCGATAAAGTACCATAGAATTAGTAGAAGTAGGAGTTTTAAATTTTTATTCACCAAGACCATCAACAATGAAAGTTTCATTGAAATACGAGTCATCTATATCGATAAGAGTGAAATTAATATTACACAACTTCTCATCAATGATTTCAATCGTATCAACTTCATCATCGAATCATATGTGTTAGCATTGTCATGTTGAAACGCTTATGTCGAGGATACTATGTGGGAGGTGCATTAGATGTAGGAGCGAGAGGATCCTCAACAAGTGGAGCAAGTAGTGTTTATAGGAGTAGACATTGTGGGTGAAATGATGGCAGTAGTATGAGTAGAAATAACCAGAGTGCTTAGAGTGGCAAAAGAAGATTGTGAAGCGCTAGATTGACCAATGTCATATGTATCAATACTATTATATGGAATAGGTTGTGAAGGAGGAATAGGCATAGCAATAAAATGGTCTATGCGATAGAATTTGAATGGATCAGGGTCTACAATAAGGGAGTGTCCATATCATCATGTAATAATTTAACGCATTGGTGCAGTGGATGGAATGGGCGCTTTCATTACATGGATCTAAGGTCTTCTTAGTAAAATGTTGAATTGAAATGAAGTGTTGATAATGAATAATTTTGTGAGGAAATTCTTATCCTTGACTTGAATATGTGATGAAATAGTTTCTAAGTAGGTGTGAGTAGTTGAATCATAGGCCTGAGTGGCATTCTTAGAAATCAAACTATATTTAATGCCCAGTTGTTTGAGAAGGGAATGAGCACATAGGTTGAAATCCGATCCATTTTCAATAAGTACACACTTAATGCAATTGGTGCCAATAATTATAGTAATAAGAAAAGGTTCATATGGATTTTCAATAGCTAATGATGATATATCCTCATTAGTAAATGATACAACACATGGAAAAATTTTAAGAGACTAAATGAGGTGTGTGAATGCCACCAAATAATTATCACTTTCAATGTGAATGGAATGAAAGGTAGCTTCTAATGTATGACAACAACCAGTGCATTGTGTAAGAAGTCATAGGCAGATTATTTTGGCTGGTGTATTCTTAAGTTTCTCAATGGTATCGTAACCCTTAGAATTAGTGGGAGGATCCATAGAAGTGATAGGGGTGGGATAGAAACAGTGGAGTTCTATGAGGACGAGTGCGGCGAGTGGTTACTTCATTGATAGAAGATTGGCCATAGGCATAAAAAGCAAGGAGGATGTTGAGTATGAGCTTGCATGAAATCAAGAGCATTATTAACCATGTTAGATACCCTAGTGGGAGCGAAAGAAGGATAAGATGATTAGTCCATGACTCTATAAGATGAATACATATTCAAAAGGAAGGGTTGGAAGCAGTCGAGTTCACCAAAATGATTTTAAAAAATGTGGATTTATGTTATGAAAATGCTTAATCTAATTGTTATTGTTGCATTAAATAAATAACAATTAATTACATAAAATGATTCAATCAAATTAAATTATTAAAATGTAAAACCCTAGTTACTGAAGGGATAGAATGAATTAGATATTTTGCAAATATCCCACATGTAATGAGCTAGAAAATATGAAACTCTGAAGTATGGAATGTCACACTGAAGCTTAGAAAAATGAAAAACTGGAGGAATATGTTGGACAAGGGTGCCCAGAAAGGGCCAAGGACGCTGCGGGCACCAAAGACTAGTAATGTTCACCTATGACTATGGAAATGCTCGAAAATTATATTTCACTTTAGGGTCGCAAGGTGTTTTCTATCCTTCACCTTTTCTCACTATGAGATTGCACAATGATTGTCGAGGTCACTGGAAACCTGCAATGAAATAATGACCTATAAAACCCTCAAAGAGACATCAAATCCCAAAAATAAATATTTAAAATGAGGGGTTGTATTGTCCTCATCTCACAACTAGTGAACTTACAACTTAGCACTACACTACATCTCAGACCTAATGTAGTTCTATGTGTGTGTGTGTGCAGAATCATGCCCTAAGTGGCTCTTGTGTGTGTTTGTCGCACTTGATAGTGAGCAATATAGCTAGATGTAAATAAATGTAATAGATGTGTGCATGGAATAGAATAGACTCCCCTCCTATGAAGTGTATGCAGAATAATGCGTCCCTTGCCCTTGAATGGATGCTATAATGGATGCTTGAATGCTCTTAAATAGCCTTTGGATGCAACCTTAGGTGGTGATAATTAATGCTTAGTGTTTGGTCCTTTATTATGATCACATAAATTTATATTTATATGATTCCCTTACTTGAATTTCATAATTAACCCCAAAAAGGCCGACTACCAAAAAGATAAGATGCTCAAATGACTAGAAATGACCCAAAAGATGTGAACAAAGTACAAAGAGGTCGAGGGTATCCAAAAGGGATGGGGGCACCTAGCGTTGGCGTCTCTTGGCTAATCGATGTCCAAAATAATTCCAAGGTATGAAAATACAGACTGAGCTATAAAGAGTATAAGACCAAAAGTAGCAATAGAAAGAAAGCAAAGATGGCCAAAGACATGGGTTAATTAGTACTTTTCTTACTTAGGAATCATATGAATAGTAGTATGTAATCAGGACTAGATAATTACCCAAAGTGCATTATTTTGTATCTACAAATATAAGTTATTATAGACACATAAATTTTGTAATTATATGCTTGATAATACTAATTTGGCTTATATCCATTAATTATGACTTCTACACAAACTTGGCTTAAATGCATTATCTCATTATCATTAAAACTAATAAATAGTTCATATTCTTTCACTCAACTACTTAAACACATACATGACTAATATTAATGCTTATAAACATCCAATATCCCTATCTTAGTTCTTAATATCTAACATTACCTCCTCCTAAACACTACCATCTAATATCAACACAAGTGTTAAAGCGGTATTGTCAGAACACTCCAATTGTAAGATTTTCTTATTTTCTTATTTTCCCATCCTATTCATACTTAGTAAGAAACCATATCTCATAGATAACTATAAAACAATGACATAGACACTCAATCACACACTAAAAGTTTCAAGAGCTCATCTAGAAAATATATATTAAGTCTTATATAAAGCTACTCTAAACTTCGGTAAATCAAGATAATACATTAGGAGCATCCCTTATAGAATTATAAAGTGATCCAAAGCATGGGGATTCACAATCCAAAGCATTTCCTATCATGTGAGTTCATATTTTGGTTTAAAATATTATTCCTTGAGTGGACCCAATATATTTCCCCTGTTTAAGGGGTCTAAGGGGTTGAAGTATAAAGTTTTTTAAAATTTATTAGGAGTAAGGTATGTGGACAAATAGTTAGGAAGGAGGAGGTGTATTTGTTGATAAGATAAACAAGATCTACATTTAGATCATTTTTATTTGTCTATTTTTTCAAAGTATTGGTGTGTTTTTAGAGGGAAGACATGTATTTCTAAAGTAATGGCACTGCGTAACTCTTTATAGCTAATACATCCTTCATAGTATCATTTCTAAGGTATTTTTATTGTCATTCAATTCATTTTTAATAGATAATGGGCATCATGAATATTAACAAATTTACTTAATAATAATACAACCACATATGACCCTTCACATTACTAAACAAATTTTGATTACTGTGACAAATGTAGATAGAAAAGAAATAAATAAATACATTAAATTACACATATTAAGTGTTTTCACTTTGCATATATAATATGAATTTAGTCAAGTTGGGTTTAAGTGGAAATATAATTAAATGTTGTGAAAATATAAGACATTGAATCCAAAGACTAAAGAGGTGGAAATAATAAGGGGTATAGAAAATGGTAGAGGGAAAATCAATAAATTATATGTATCAAAAAATAAGGGTTATATTATAATTGAAATTTTTTATTGGGAAGGGGTACTAATAATATAATATTGAGATGAAGAATAAGAAATAGGGGTATTATTTAGTATCTTACGAATGTAAGTGACAGGATATAAGTTTACATGGTGAATCCCTCATGCTCCAAACAATGTTAGAAGTAAGATAATCCAAGTAAAGAACATCTCAAAGTCAAATCAAGCATTCTCAAGTATCTACTTATCAAAAGTGCACTTTGAGGCCCAAGTTCACTTCTAGAAATATCTATTTACAAGTAATCTATGTTGGCACTTTAAAATTTAAAATTCCCTCATTTGGGTAATGTGGTGCAATGTTTGTTCATGATCAATAATGTACTTGACCATTAAGGATAGTCCAACTCCACTATAAATCATTTTTTCTTATATATTGCCTACTTGAGTGATAATGTTGGAAAATAGGGTTTTGATTAATACATTTTCATACATGAAGGGTTCGAAAAAATAAAAAGTGTAGGAATCAATAAGTGGCAAAGATGAAAACTTGACCTAGAAATAAATAATTGTGAATAACATATATATACACTAGTGCCAAGTAGGAGAGAATTTCTGCATGTTAGTGTCTAAGTCCGATATTAGCATTTGGTGAGTTTCCAAAGATTTGTTTTAGAGGAAATCCCATTTTTCACTATAAATCATGTTTTTCATAATTCCATATCTAAAAACTTTGTGAAAAAAATAAAAAAATATAATATAGTAATCCTCTTATGTTTTTCTATAATTTAGCATGTGACCTAATTCAATATCATCTCTTTATAGAATCTACATGTATTGTTAGATATAAATATTGGATCATTTATATAAAAACAATGATTTGTGCATTATTTTCAAGTTTAAATCCAAATTAAGTAGGTGAACACATAGTATATAAATTTTGGGTGTAAACATTTGGTGAACCCACTTACCGATCTTACACAACATTCCCTGTCCTTTTAGGCTTTTATATCTCTTTTTTATGGTTTGATCTTCAAATTTTGGAACTGATTTTTAATATCTTAAATATGATATTTCAATATTTCCATAGGGTTTCATCCTTTATACACCTCTTGTAGAGTTTATGTACTTTATAGGGTGTCATATTTGTGCCATAATTTGTTGTATTATATATTGGCATTCTCTTCCCTATAGGCATAGTGCTTAGGATTAGTGACCATCCCATTGAGTATGCATAACTTCCATACATTGTTAAGAAGAAAAAATCTAATATATACCATTTATTATTTTAATACTAATCTTGAAATTATAATTGAATGTGTGCCAAATAAAAATGATCACTTACATTTTATTGACAATAATATTTAAATTGGCCTTAATCAATCTAAAAAGTCTAAAAAGGTTCGTCTTGATGAAGTTAGTTTTGTTGACCCTAAACAAGTTCAATTCTAATCTCATTTTTGTACAATTCTATAAGTAAATCCTCAACACACGAATAAAATCCTCAAACTTCTCATAATAAAGATAAAGTGCTAAATATCAATCAAACCATGGGAAAGCTTCATTTTGTTATCAATAAGCCATCTACATATACTCCACATACATCTACTATATTTGCATCTACCCTTAGCATGGAGGAACCTCCAGTCGATTGAAAAATTCTTGTGTATATCCCACCTACTTATACATCATTTATCATGTACATCCATGGATATTTAAGTACCAAAGCTAATGCACATTCCTAGTTGCAATTCATTCATGATTTATAGCCTAAGGTGTCACAATTAAAGAACGTAGGTATGGGAAATATTTTTCCATGGATTCACATGCTCTACTTCATTATCCATTAGTTCTTAAAGTGACTTCTTATTCTTTATATATATGTTTTTTTACTCCTAATATTCATATCTGTGAAGGTAAAGGAGATCCAAAACATATCCACTCCTTTCACCCATCATCTCTATATTATTCCTACAAATATAAAATCCTTACCAATATTTTCCAATGAAGTATCAAATATTACTCCATACAATGGTTTTATGACCTTCTTATTCATTCTATTAGAGCCTTTAATCCATTATATTATCAATCCTTAGCAAACTTGTCAATAACTATTAGTAAGAAAATCTCCTATGCTTACATGTCAAAGTTTAAATAATGTTTTAGTGAGAGTGTTAGTGCCTATATTTTATGATAATTACCATATTAATAAGATGAATAATGAACTTATGGACAATATTATTCAAGACATATTCACACAAATAATAACTTCTCCTTACAAGTATATCATATTTTAAACTTTCGATCCTTCAATGAATTATGCCATACTATAGAGTATCTCACAAAGTCAAGCTTATAGAAATGAAAAAGATTAAATATGTGAATAATCTACCATGTGAACCTAATACTAAGTTTCATATCTAATTCTAATGACATGAGGAAAGAAAAAGGTAACAACCAATGTATCCCCTCCTAGGTGACAATTCACATGGCTACATGTGTTACCAAATATTCTACTTAAATAATTACTTTAGTGTAACCTCGTGTCTCTCCCTTCTCATTGGAGGTTCATGTGAGTAAGCCTCAATTGAAATCATTATATGTTAATGCACATTATGACTATAATCATAGTATTTTCCATTATACAAATAAATGCAACAAGCTAAAGGATGTCATTTAGGACCTCATTGAGGAAAAGCAAGTTATCAAATTTGAAATCAATCAAGAGGAATTTCAACCACCATTAAATGAATGAAGATATTAAAATATTGACCCATTACATCAACACACAATAATGTCAAACTATAATCCTAAGGTTCATCATGTCCAAAATACACATCCTCTTCCTTCTAATATCCATATAGAGTATTCTCTTATTAGAACTATAACTACTTATCCACCTCCATGTCCTACTATTACCTTTCATTAAGGGAAATTATGGGTAATTTTTCAAATATAAAAACACTATTTATTTAATTTTATATCAATCAACATCTTATCTACAATACTAAGGTTGTGATGGTTCAAGTGATGATCTATGTATTTGTTTGTGGTGGATTTCAGTTTGTTAATTATATAAAAAACCACCAAAAACTCAAAAGACATTAGGGTTTAACAATACTTGTGTCGACAATACAATGTTGAGACATGTGGATGCAAAGCAGGTGTGGGAATCCTACTTCTAGTGAATGAGAGAAACCTACACACAAAGATAGCTAGATGAGATATATATTAGATGAGGATAAGACGAGTTTCTCGAAAAGGTTGATCTCGGGAACCAAGGGATTCCTTGAATGATGTCAACTTATTTTTACGATCAATTGATAATGATAACAATATAATAGGCGATAAAAGGATTATTATAAATCCATAGGGATAGAGAGATCTTGTTCCACGTGATAGGTGGCCCGGGAAAAATTTAGGAATGCCAACGATACACAAAAACACATCCACTCAAAATTAGAAAAGAATTATCATACTAAGTTGGATGTTGGTAGGGATCTCTTGGTACAAAATAATCTAGTAACATAGAAGGAGGATTTGAAGGAAAATGCAAAGGTTATTCCACAAATGAAAGTTAATGTGTGGATTAGATTCCATTTCTTTCTATTAGCTAAGAAACGTATCAATATTTATTAAGTAGAATATGTAATGGGATACTCTACATATATTAGAGGTTTTATATAGCCCAAACCTAACTAAGTATAGTATAGTAGAAAATATATAATGTGGTGGGGAGACATGGGATCTGTCAACTCTCTAATATAGTTGGTTCAACATTCAATCAATCAAAATTAGCTATGATTGATATCTAGGGAGATATATATAGATAATGGGGGCCTCGGACCCCTACCCCCACCTCATATATCTTAAAGTACCATTATAGGAGCATGTGTTTATGAATAAGGGTGTGACATGTATATATGGGTGGGTAACCTAATGTAGTGGATCACATATGACAAGTGATATGGGATAGGGGAAGAATATGGATGGACTCAAAGTATTCCCTCATGTGGAGTTAGGTAGGACTTAACATGTCATGGATCGTTTTCAAATTTTAGTAAGGGGATATGTTTTGATATCTTAATTATTTTAGCCAAAATAATTGTTATTACTTATCATTATTACTAGGAGATATTTACTCCTACCTTGTTCATTTGTCTACCATTTTTGGTGACTTGATTTTACACATGGTATTCTCTCTTACTTTACCAATTTCTTGCATCTTACTTCTAATAAAGGGAAGGTGGACTTTCACTTTATGAGAGGTGTATGGGGAACTAGAAGGATCGTGATTGTAGGTAAATCACTCTGATGATACTCTTTCTCCTTAAACGAGATAGAGTGGCCATGTTATGGTAAAGAATCGTGGTTTCTTTCTATGATAAATTAAAAAAATGTATATGCAAATCAATATGGGCCCAACAAATTATGGAACTATAATGAAATTAGTGTACAAGAACATAGGAATTGTTGCAATCATGTCATTGCTAAATTAGGATGCATAATTGTTCCACTCATTATGTTAAAAATCATAGAATGGATTACCATATTATGTTGTGTTAATGTAGCAGGAAAAAGTATTCCTAGATTTTACATTTTCAAAGAAAAGAGACAAATTTAAAACTATATAATTGGATTCTATCCTAGAGCATGCATGACATCCCAACCATATGATTGGATGACAAAGGAGTTGTTTATGAACTAGCTGCACCATTTTGTGAGATCGTGTGCGACAATGTTTCACCAACAAATATGCATATTCTAATATTTGATGGTCATGACAACCACATAGCTTTAGGCACAATCCAAGAAGCTATAATATATTCTTTGTGATTCTTATTTTCAAATCGGGATGTCGCCTATAGAATTGAGAACACCTTGATCTTCCTAGTGGGTCATTATTGAATGGATTTGGTTTGCATTGACAAATGTGAGCTAAATAGGCCTTTTGGTGAATGGGGTAAGTGCACCAAGTTGGGGGACAATTAAGTGGACATCAAATTCAGAATTTTACATTAAAAACATAAAAACATCAAATTTAGTCTTCCGCGGACTTGAACCATGCCGAAAAGTAAAAACTATGTCATAAAAATGGTACAATTGCGTAGGGGAGACTATTAGCTTTGTATAAATACTGATTTTAAAGTGAATAGAAGAGGATAAATATCATTTTATAATTTTTTACTAATAGTAGGTTTTTAAGACACTTTTTCCTATAAATGTTTATGTCTACATTTAAGACTGCAAAATTTGTTTCACTTATTAGAATGTGATAAAACTTATACCATCCCAACCATGGTGAAATTATATACATGTTCAAAAAAAAATTATTTGATTTCAATATTTTTTGATGAAGTTATGGCGGGCAAACGGAAAGTGCTCTGTTTTCTTTATGTTTTCAGACCACTTTCACGGAAAAAATCATAAAAATAAAATATTGCTCAAAAAATACAAAATAAAATCTATCCCAAGATAGATAGCGGCATCTAACTTCTCACCAAAGGAAAAAAATATATATCAATTTTTGGTCATCCAAATTGTGAGCAAACGGACTATAATCTTTTTGGCGTTTTTTAAAAAAATACCAAGTCATTGAATTTTGAGTGTTTAATATAGGTAATCTTGTCCATTTTTTACAAAAATTAGTATTTTAGAAACTAGATTCCGGATGCTACGATTCATATTAATATAATTTTGTCTAATTTTGAGTGTATGTGTTGCTAATAATCCCTACAAATTGATATTATGTTGTTATTTGCAATATGATGTCCACGGATGACCCTATATTTGTCCATCAACTTCCTGCACTTACCCAATGATTTCAAGACAACAAACTTAAAGGATATTGATTTATTTATCATAACAAATAATACTTGTAGGAAGAGAGAGCCAACTTTAAAAAAAATTGTGCACAATGAGTTTATATGGAAGGGAAACGCATGAATTTGATTACCCAATTTTGAACTACAAATGCTATATTAATTTTTGTTTTTGAAATCTCCTTTAAATATTCATTATTTGTGAAGGTGATTATATTAATAAAGAAGATGGTAGTGGAAGTTGAAATTTTTGGATGAATAAAGTTTGCATATGGATATGAATTTAACAAAAATAGTATAAGGAGTTGTGCGATTATAAATCGTTTATGTTTATGTCTATGATAAATATATATACTTATAAATAAAATATCATGTTCGGTGATTGTAATGACAGATTTTTAAAGCTAAAGTTTAAAAAAAAATTGTTGATTCTTCCTCCCCCGTGTAGCCAACCTTGGTTGAGTGGATTGTGTGGAAAGAGAAATGTTTGTGGTGGTGCTTTTGAAGGGGTCTGAGTGGTGTTATTGGAAGGTATTGTATTTAATGTGGGAATTAACATTTTCTTTACCTAACCTGGTAGACTTGGTCTTCACGCAGGGTCTTCTAAACTGCTAAATTTATGGTGATTTGGACTCCCCCTTCCACTGACTATTAGAGTAGGTATTTACCTTAGCTCATGTTCACCTAGGTACTTTATTTACCTTTATTGTATTTATCCTCACCCACTTATGTGTGTGGATATTTCTTTTATCTTATTTAGATAAATTAGGAGATATTATCTAGTTGTTAGGTATAGTTCTTTCCTTGATCTATGGTATTGACTAGTTCTTTCCTAGATGTATGGTATTGACTAGATCCTTGATGTCTAGTTCTCTCATAAATCTATGGTATTGACTAGATCTTTGATGTCTAGTTCTCTCTTAAATCTATGGTCTTGACTAATTCTTTGATGACTAGTTATTTCCTTGATTTATGGCTCGATCTATGACCTTGACTGGTTCTTAGATTTGTTATTCCTTACCTTTACCTATTTAAGCAAGGCCCATTCTCAATGTATTGCATTGAGTTCCATAATAATATATGGTATTGTTTCTCATTTGTTTTTTGCAAAGGTTTTATGTAAAGCTATTCTAGCGAATTACTTCCTTAGCCCTTGGTCATATGGTATGGTCATATGAGGGCTTAAAGCTTGTGATTTGCTTAACTTCAGCCCCCTTTAATTTTATTTGTGTGGTGAAGGCAAAAATAGTTTATTTTGTTTTAGTGGCAACTAAAATAAATAACAAAGCAAAATATTAAAAAGCTTGTATCTTTTGATCGGTAACTCGAGTTTTTAGTGTCATTTTTGCAAAAGTGCTTGTTTTTTCATGCTCTTTCCATTGGAGTTATTTATTTTGAGACTTGCACTATAATTATAAAGTGTCAAATATGGAGGAGTGTTGTAATCAATTGTAGATACAATTTTGGCTGAGCCCGACATCCTAAATTTGAGAATGATATGTTTTTCTCTAAAGTATGTGGACTTCAAGAGGATATTGTAAAATTTGTGGAAGAAAATAGATCACTCAAGAAGTGAAATTCTCTTCTACAATCACTCATTCATGATAAGGATACAATAATACACTCCCTACAGAACAAACTTGCTAGCCTACAACATCACCATCATATTGTGGACAACCATATCCATGCTCCTAGTCCACTTGTAGTTGTTTCTTTTGTACCCATGACATTGATCTACAGTCTATGAGCACGAACCTGCTTTTGATGCTTCTAAACCTATGAGGCTTGTTACTACATGTTCTTCCACATTTGTGCCTATTACATTACCTTGATTTTCAAGCGAGATACTTCATTGGGATCACACATTGTGAGCTCATTTTTTTGTTTTCTCAACTCTTTCGAGGATCACGAGCAACACATGAGTTCGCACCTTCACTCGAGACTTGAGAAACTTGAGATTTCAGTTTTCGAGACATGATCAACCTAACACACATTCGATGTTCTTTTCATGCACCCATTGTGCATTTTGCACCAAGTCATATGCAGGCATCTTCTTCATCCATCCTTGTTGATTTAGGGTGGATATGTGATCACTCATGGTGGCGACATAGGCATTCGTTGAGAGGACTCTACATGTGTGGCTCCTCCACCATTCGGCCTCTTACTCTACTTTCTATACCTTATGCATTGTGATGCTTCTTGTTTTGATCATTTTTATTTAGCAGGTGTAGTGTATCTCTCTTGTTTGTTGAGAGATTTTGTATCTGATTTTGAAACTTTTGGCATGTTGACCGTATCTCTTGTGGGGGATCTATTCTGGTGAAGTCTAGTGTTATTTTGTTAGTGTTTGAGTAGTTGATTTTGGGCAACTCATACATATTTGTAGTGTCACTCCACCCATTCAGA
This sequence comes from Taxus wallichiana var. yunnanensis, assembly GCA_018340775.1. Lineage (NCBI taxonomy): Eukaryota > Viridiplantae > Streptophyta > Pinopsida > Cupressales > Taxaceae > Taxus > Taxus wallichiana. The sequence goes on along the minus strand of CM031234.1, from coordinate 664,119,051 downwards.
AGTATGGGAGGGTGTGGTGTTGATCCTGCTTCTTCGAGGTTTTGTGTCCTTGCCTTGTTACCTTGGCTTTTCTTGGATCGTGACACTCTGGAGTTTGTGTCCTTGCCTTGTTGCTTTAGTTATTGTTCTTGGATCGTGGCCCTCCTATTTAAGCGAGTTGATTGAATTATGTTTGGTGTTTTTTTGCACTTTCGACATCACTCTGTTGATCAGTCTCCTTGTATGGAGCTATTCTGGTGGAGCCTAGTGTCAGTTGTTTTTGAGTTTTGTGATTGAGCAGTGGATTTAGACCACAATGCACACCAAACTTCTTCAACATTGTATGAGTTTTTGAGCTGATCTTCTTGGGATGCCTTGGAGCGGATCTTTACTCTCTTTACTTTGTTGTTACTAGTTTTGGGTACCTTATGGTGTCCCTTTTTCCCAATTATTGTACATGAGTACCTCATCAGGCCTAGTTTCGGGACTCATACTGTGGACATGCCACTTCTATTTTGGCCCCTAGCTTCACTTAAGGGGGTGTTAGAGTAGGTATTTACCTTAGCTCATGTTCACCTAGGTACTTTATTTACCTTTATTGTATTTATCCTCACCCACTTATGTGTGTGGATATTTTTTTATCTTATTTAGATAAATTAGGAGATATTATCTAGTTGTTAGGTATAGTTCTTTCCTTGATCTATGGTATTGACTAGTTCTTTCCTAGATCTATGGTATTGACTATATCAATGATGCCTAGTTCTCTCCTAAATATATGGTATGACTAGATCCTTGATGTCTAGTTCTCTCCTAAATCTATGGTCTTGACTAGTTCTTTGATGACTAGTTATTTCCTTGATTTATGGCTTGATCTACGACCTTGACTGGTTCTTAGATTGTTATTCCTTGCCTATTTAAGAAAGGCCCATTCTCAATGTATTGCATTGAGTTCCATAATAATATATGATATTGCTACTCATTTGTTTGCAAAGGTTTTATGTAAAGCTATTTTGGTGAATTACTTTCATCTTATTGATCATGGTGTTTGATTAGCATCTGTGTTCTTGGCTTGGTACGATCTGGTTATCGTTCCTTTCACCTGACTTTGCCATTCCCTTCGGCACTCATTTTGTAACTTGTTCGACATGTTTTGGGGATGCTTACACTTTGGCTTGTAGCTAGACACGGGGGTGGATAGAGTTTTGAGGAGAAGGCACGAAATCTCAAGTTTTTTTAAGCATTTCGCTTCCTGTTGTTCTTCCATGTTTACATTCTCAGCTTCAAGGGTTCCTGTGACTCCATTCTTCAAACTGTTTACTTTGTGACTCGTTGGATGTCCAATCCTGTCCCAAAGCTTCTATTTTCTTTCTTGGGCCGTGTGTATTCTAATTTGGAAGATCGAGCGGGTTGTTTTGTTCTTCTTATTTTTGTTTCCTTTTTGTGCTTATCTTGCTATCGTGGTGTCCCTATAGGACCTCGTATCTTTGAGTAATTATTCCGACAATTACGGGCCTCGTGTGTCATATTTTACTTACCCGGCCCATAGGCACTGCAACTAGTGTTATCAAATTTTTTTCCCTTTTTTGCTTTGATGGATGTCCATGCTCGATCTAGCATCCCCTTTTTGGTCTAGCTATGTGAGAGGGGAGAGGCGTAGATAAGTGAAAAGGGGAGAGAGGCTCATAAAACATACTCCTAGTTTTGCTTGTTGTTTGTAATCCTTCTTAGGTGCCTTCAACTACAATAATAGAAAGAAATATTTTCTCCTAATGCTCGATGGATGTCCATACCTGTTCCTAAGCTGTTATTTTGTCCTGACTATGTACATGCTGACAGAGGTGAAATGAGGAGGTTGGACACCGTTGGTTGCTTTGGTGATTCAATCTGTGTTGTAGATCATGTTATGTGCCTACCCCGACACCGTGGTATTTATTGAGACCACATCTCCTTGAGGTTTTTGTCATGCAGTTTACCTACCTCGTGTATTATCTCCCATGTTTTGAATACTTTCCTTCCAGGCGATGTAACTGAAGATTTTACCTAGGTCTCTTCTCTGTTATGCTTGGGTTGAGGTCCATTCCTATTACAGAGCTGTTATCTTGGCTCTGGCCACGTGCATGTTTGTGAAGGTGGGATGAGCAGGTTGGACACCTTTTGGTCACATATGGTGGAATCGGGGTCATAAAATCAAACCCATTTTGTGCACATATTGCAATCATTGCAGTTCTTGAGACCACATGTTCCTTTTTGCTCGTTGGATGTCCATACCCTACTCCATCCGTCCCATTTCAGACATAGGCTATGAGGATGTTGGCAAGGTTGTGGAGCCTAGCTTTCCCCCTCCCCTACCTCACGTGTTTTGAAGTTCATGGTCCTTTTCATCAAACCCCATTGGTGTATATACTACAGTCATGGAGTCCTTGAGATTGCATTCTTTCTCGTTTATTGAAGCTCATGGTTTTGGAGCTCCCTGCCTATGCCAATGTGGGATTGAGTGTATTTTTATGCCTAGCATGTTGTGGATGGAGATCCAACTAGAGGTTTGTTGCTGCAGGACTTTGGGGTGTTTGTGTGCTTGTTGAAGCTGGAGAAACAGGCAAGATAATCCTACCTTTGTTACAATTGCTAAAATTTAAAAATGTCATGAAATAGAATTTTCTTTTCCTCAAATTTGGGTTGTCCTTGCTGCTTTTGTTGTGGGTTTGTACGCCTTGTGGAAAATCTCTCCCTTCCTCTTGTATCTTCTTGTTTTGACTTTAATCATTGTCGGTGTTAAAGTGGATAACATAGATTTACTTTCCTCCTACATTGGTTGTTGTGTGTTCATACTCGAATTATCAACCTTCTACCTTTATTAGCTGCATTTTTGGGTTTGAGTATCAAGTTTTTCATGTTGTTTATAGTGGGTGTTTTCTATTGTGAAGGAAATCCTATTGTATTTACAAACCTCTTGCTTTCTTACGAGCTTGTCATTTTGGATTAGATTTCTTCCTGGATAATCAGGTTGCTATTCGTTTTGTGAACTTTTAGATCAGTTATTCAAGTAGTCACCTTATCGGATAATGTCCCTTCCGGGTTGATTATCGTTTTATGGAAACTTAATTACCCTTTTGGATTTTTTCAACAATCTCGTAATGCTAGTTGTTCTTTGGTGTTGCCTAACCTTGGAGTGGTGTGGTTTTCGAGGTCTGTTAGACCTCCATGTTCTCTTTTCTCAACCAATTAAATGTCCCCTTCGAACTATCCCATAGGTTTGCAAAACTTTATGTGTGGTTGACTTTTGTGGTTAGATTTTTTCTTGGAGGGTGTATCTTGGCTAAGGTGTCCTGAATTACTAGTTCTCTTGCACCTTGAGTATTCCTACATAATTGTGTTTGATGTTAGACGTATACCCTTTTTGCCTATTGATTTTCAATATAGTTCCAAAATGTTTAAGGCTTTTCCCTGAGGGGAACTTTGACCATTCCTTATGAAGCTTAAACCGTAACAAAGGTTTTCGTCACCGAGATTTGTAGTTTCATGTGTGTGTTATGGATAGTACTTTGTTATATTAGAACTACCTTGGCATAGTTCTACTTGTGATGACTCTTAGTGGCATAGTTATAATTGTGCATCTCGCTGAATTTAATTGACTTTTGGATGACGTATGTATCTTGTTGACTTATGATAAAACGGTTAAGAGCATTAGGGATTTTTGGGGGTATTTATTTATAGATGCGTTGTTGATTTATATTTGAATTTAATGTTAATTTAATGGCTTTTGTTGATACTTATAAATGAAATTTCCTTTTGAATGGTTTGAATATGTTAACGAGGGGTACTTTAAAAGGACTTGTGATGGAAAGTGGTGATCCACATTGTTTTAAACCAAAACTATAGGCTTATAGAGAAGGTTTGGAAATCCCTAGTGTGGTAAAACTTGGATTGATGTTTAAAATGTTAACTTGTATGTGGAACTCTCTTTTACTCTCACTTGTCATTACTAGCCTATAAGGGCAGTGGCCTCTTCTTGAATGATTGTGAAATTCCTTGGAGTCAATGGTCAAAACTAGTATTATTTATCTTCCCTTTTTTAAGAAATGTTGAGGGGTGGTCATGTTTTAGGTTTCCATCTTATAACCTATATGATCACATGATTAAAATTTTAATACACTTGACCTTTTGTGTTAACCTTTGGATCTGTGTTTCCTCCTAGATTAATTGTTCATTTTTTTGTCGTTTCAGAAACCTAGTATCGTAGCTTGTGCCCTTGGTACTCTTTGTTTTATGAATTTAGAATGTTGGTTTGAATAACAGTTCTCAATTTTATAACCTAGTTGTTTATTGATGGAAACCCCAGTACACTGGACTATTGTTTCTAACTTAATCAGGCCAATGGTCCCTTCTCGAATGATTGTTAAATTTTTGTTGCTTTGAGACAATGTTCTTAAATGAAGTATAAGGTTTTCTTCTTAGATTGACATGGTGGAAATTTTATTTATCTTAAGGGGTTGTTAGTTTTAGAGCTTTGATCCAATTCTGGGAATAGAATGTTTCCTTTCTTGATATTGTTAGATAGTAGCTTATTGTTGCTTTGTGTAGTCTTATCTTGCTCAGTTCTCATGAACTGACTCAGGTTAATAATTGTTGCAGATGGCTTATGCGAGTAGATGAGGGAAAGACTTGTAGAATATTGCATCAAACATGGTTGTGAAGTTCTTTTGTATGAATACTTTTATGTTGTAAAACTCAGTATGGGTTAAGTGGGAAATTTAGAAGAAAACTAGTGCCTTAATATCATGTGTTGTGGAGTAATGTTGTCATAACTATTGAAACTTTTCCTTGTTTTGTTATCATGGGAAATATAAAAGTTGATTTCCACTTGGTCATGAGTGATTATAATGTATTACATAAATTTGAAGAATAGTATAGTTGGGTGTGACCAATGTTTTTACTCTCTTGTTATTTAGTTATGGTTCCATAGAGTGGGCTTGTCCCTTTGGGTTGCATGCATCTTGGTGTTGAAAACAATTCATGTAACCATGTATAGTTTTCACAAATGAGTAAGTAGTAAATTTGCTCTTGAGATAAAATGTTTAGTTGTAAACCCTTCTAAGACATAGTAACAATGTAATTCTAAGCATAATAAAATGGTTGGATGATCCTTATAAAAGTTATAAAAGTTAAGATAAAATATATACATATGAATAAATTAATGTAGATGTAAGCTTCTTGATAACTTTGGGTCCTTAGGTGATCAAAGAGGAAACTAACTTTGTAATAAAAATATATTTACCTTGTTTTCCCCAAGCTAAACTAATCAACATTATCTTTTATGGTGAATTCTTAAATGATCTTATGGTGAAATCAATTATTAGTTTTTGGAAGATAATAAGGTTGTATAAGTAGAAGGAAATTTATTAAGAAACCCTTCAATCTCTCTCAATCATTTGAAATGTAAATTTTTTCCTTTGTCAATCTTAATCAAGCAAAGTCTAAATGAAACTTTTAACCAATCTTGATAAATTCTTAGCCTCAATAAAAGGTGGGTTAATAAGCAATGAGACCCTGAAGCTGAATTCTTTTTGACTTTTCCATTAACCCTTGCCTTGATTCATTGTGATCTTTCTTAAGTAATGTAAAAATTTTGATCCTTAAACAAAGAATATTTTGTTTTAAACCTAAAATCAGTATTCTCCCCAATCAGAGCTTTTGCTTGCCACCTATGCAATAGAGGTGTGGAACAAGTTTAAGTGGCTGAGTAAGATTAATTAACCTTGAGAGAAATGGAAAATGTTCTTAAATCAATGAATTAAGAAAGTTATTGACATATTATAGAATGATTCTCCTTGAAGAAAACTTGGTCTAAAGCTAAGTAGTCAATAGTATAGAAGAAAGAAGTTCACCTTTGTAAAAGAATGGTGTGAATCAAAACATGAATCTTCTAGATCGTAAAGTCAAGTTTGAAAGACAATTTTTGTAAATACATAACCTTAAAATATGTTACATCGTGGGATGTCCTTAACTGTAATCTATGTAATGTGTTTGGACCCTTATGTTGTGCCTTGTCAAAGAGAAAATTTGATTGTTCATGTTATGTGTTGTATGTTTCCTTGTTTGCATATGTGGTCATATGTTGTGTCTAATATTGTTCGAGAATTAGTTGTAGCCATTGTGGACCACATGTGTGTGTCATTAATACTTGAACAAGTAAAAAAAAAAAAATTATCATGTATTTTTTGTTATGTTGTCTTGTGTGTCTGTTTTAGTGGGCATTACACTTGGTATCAGAGTGGAGGTTCATGCTCTCAAACCTGGGACAGATTGGAGTGGTGATGGTGTTGTGTGATGGTGGTGGAAATTGGAAGAGTAATGTGGTTTAAGCGTGATGTGATCCATGTCGTAATTGTGATATTGTGAATGCACATGATGTGTATGTCACTTAGTGCGTAATTGTTTGCATGTTGATGTGTTGGAGATGAGAGTATTCTTCCTCCTTCCAGGAATTCTATGAGAATTCAAGTGTGAAACATTGTCTTGTTGTGTGTGTGGAAGAAATGTGATTGTTGATTTTGGAGTGTTGAATCCTTTTGATATTTGTGATGTGTGGGTGTGCTTATATGTTGTGTGACCAAGGTTGGTTGTAGTGAATTGGATTTCTTAATGATGTCATTATCATTTGTGTAGAAATGTGTGTATTTCCATGTATATGGTAGTTGACTGTATGTTGTAATTGTGCTCATCATAAATATAATTCATATAACATGTAATGATTCATGTCATGATTTAGGGAAATATGGTGGGTATATGATCCCTATCGTATCAGTGATTGCACTTTGGGTGTAACATGGGGTGATGTGGTGTGTTGTAAACCATGAATGTTATGTATGTGATTTACCTTGTTTATGTACCATGTCAAAGGCACTATGTTATATGTGTGAAGTACCATTGTGTAGTATTGTGCATACATGTTATGTTGTGAACCTTATGCTAACCGACCCTGAGGGAAATTGGTAAAAGTATGTTTGGAGTGAGGGAATGTGTACCATGGGCCAGTAACTTCAAGCTGACCTTAGGCTCAGTAGATGATGACAACTGTGCTCCTCTTTCTCTCTCTCCTTGTGGTTGTTGTATGGATGCAACCTAAGTGTAGTTATGACTGTGTTTAGCCTTGTCGAAGTGGTGGCGAGATGATTCGGATAGAGATGATGATAGTTGTACTATTGATATGTTATTTTGTGAGCTGAGGCTCAATTTTCGAGTGCCAACAACTCGTTGAGTACCCCCTTGGTGGCCAGATAAGGCCACATAGTCATCGTAATGTGTTATTCTTATATATGTATTTTATTCATAAATTGAAATTTTTATGTTATTTCTGTAAGGACCAGTAGTTTTCTTGATTGTCATGTTTTACATTTTGGGCATTTCCTTGGTTTGTGGTACTAACATGTGGATTTTTGCACTAACTATGGCTATTTGGCCATTTTTTTCTTGGATTTGGATTTTAAATTTTAAGATTTTACCGCCTTGCCCAAGGCTTGTACTTTTCCACTTGGCATTTGGATTGGATTGCTATGTTGGTTCTATTGTCGTGATGTGTGGAATAGGGTCATGGGATGCACCATGGAATGGTTGGACCTATGGACCCACTTCATTGTATGGGGTATGCCCCAAGGAGTCATAGATAACTAGCGGGTTGTTGAACCATGAGTTATTATGTCACTTGGGTTAGGGGTGTCTAGACTCTATGTGCCTAGGGCCATAGGAAACCGGCCTCCTGAGGAGGAATAAGAGAGAGGAGGCATTAAGAGATTGAGGGGCATAAGAGATGAGGGAGGCATAAGAGACTTGAGGGAGGCATAAGAGATTTGTGTGTATGATTGATGTTTGTGTGTGATATGATGCTTTGGGAGTTGTTGTATTGTGATGTCTTGGGAGTGGTCCTATGATGTATGTGTTACTCATGTTAGTTGGATATGTTTTATAATGTTGTGGATATGGTGTTGATGCCCTTTTGACACTATGTACTGTAGTTATTATTCTGAGTTATGTGAAACCTTCATCTATGGAATTGTGGAAAATTTTGGTTGTTGAAGTACACTTTTGTTCGAATATTGTATGTCAGTCATAGGTGTGTGTCAAGTATGATTTCATGTGGACAGAGCATGTTCTCTTCCATAATTTGGTTAAGCTCTTGTGGTGTGGTACAATCATGATAGTATGTAAATTTATGCTTGTGAATCATTAGTATTGTGTATGACCCTGGTAGGGTGTTGTGATAGTGGTTCATGTTGGGCACCCACAAGAAAGAATAAACTAAAACTCTTCAACAATGAAATTTTAAAGAACTTGAATTAGGGATAATGTAAACGGAAAGAGACTAGTGAAATAATGAATAAGAGGGAAACTGAAAATCTTCACATAACAATAAAAGTTGAATATTCTTCCAAACTTCACATAACTTTGAAAGTTAAAAATTATGTCAAATGTTTATAAGGCTACCCCGTGGCAATGCTTTAATGATTGAAATTTTAACCATAGGATGTACTTTTTTCTTTATCTATTCCTTGTTACTTACGCCTTCCTTCCTCCAATCTTATGTCACATCGAGGACAATACTTTCTTAAGGGGAGGAGAATGTAATGCCCGTATATTTTTTAAAAGCTAAATTTTAAAAAAATGTTGATTCTTCCCCCCTGTGTATCCAACCTTGGTAGTGGTTTGCGTGGAAAGAGAAATGTTTTTGGTGGTGCCTTTTGAGGGGTGAATGGTGTTATTGGAAGATATTGCATTTAATGTGGGAATTAACATTTTCTTTACCTAACCTAACATACTTGGTCTTCAAATATGGTCTTCTAAACTTCTAAATTTATGGTGATTTGGACTCCCCCTTTCACGTTGGTGGGACTCTTCCATTCCCTTACGGCACTCATATTTTAACTTTTCCAACATGTTTTTGGGGATGTTGCACTTTGGCTTATATTTGGACACTAGTTAGGCGGATAGAATTTTGAGAAGAAGGTGCGAGAAATCTCAATTTTTTAAGCATTTCACTTCCTGTTATTCTTCCACATTTACATTCTGGCTTCAAGGGTTACTACAACTTCATCCTTTAAACCATTTACCCAGTGCCTTTGGATGTCACTCTGTCCCAAAGCTTTATTTTCCTTAAAGTGCGTGTTTATTCGGACTAGAAGATCGGAGAGTCGTTTTGTTCTATTTTCTTTTGTTTTCTTTTTGTGCTTATCCTTTATCGTGGTGTCCTATAGGAACACGTATCTTTGAGGCATTCTTCCAAAAGTTGCAGGCCTCGTGTATATTGTCATATTTTACTTACATGGCCCAGAGCACATGCATTTGGTTAGTTTTGTCAAATTTTCTATACTTTTTGATTTGATGGATGTCCATGCTCCTACTCTAGCGTCCCCTTTTTGGTGCATGGGCTTGTGAGAGGGAGAGAAGCGTAGATAAGGGAAAAGGAAAGAGACCCTAAAACATACTCCTAGTTTTGATTGTTGTTTGAATCCTGGAAAGTCCTTGGGTGCCACATCTCAATAGGAAATATTTTCTCCTAATGCTTGATGGATGTCCATACATGTTCCTAAGTTGTTATTTTGTCACATTTTTACATCTTGTGCTCCGAGAGGTGAAATGAGGAGGTTGGACACCCGTTGGTTGCATTGGTGAGTCAAGTTTGTGTTGATGAGATCTGTCTTATGCCTACCTACGCCTGTGGAATTTCTTAAGACCACATCTCCTTGAGGTGTTTGTCAAGGTTTAACTACCTTGTGTATTATCTCCCATGTTTTGCATACTTTCCTTCAGTCCCCAATTTTGAAGAGTTTACCTAACTATCCTCCATTATGTTTGGGTTGAGGTCCATTCCTATTCAGATGATATATTTTCTCCGGCCATGCGCATGTTTTGTTGTGAAGGTGGGTTGAAAGGAGTTAGACACCTTTTAGTCACATATGGTGGAATCGGGATCATAAAATAAAACCCATTTTGTGCACAGATTACAATCATTGCAGTTGTTGAGACCATGTGTTCCTTTGTGCTCGTTAGATGTCCATACCCTGCTCCATCTGTCCCATTTCATATGCAAGTTGTGAGGATGTTGGCAAGGTTGTGGAGCCTAGCTTGCCCCCTCCCCTGCCTCATGTGTTTTGAAGTTCATGGTTGTTTTCATCAAAACCCATTGGTGTATATACTACAGTCATGGAAGTCCTTGAGATCACATTCTTTTCCGTCTATTGAAGCTCACGGTTTTGGGAGCTCCCTGCCTGTGCCAACGTGGGATGGAGTGGATTTTTATGCCTAGCATGTTGTGGATGGAGATCTAGCTAGAGGTTTGATCTTTGTAGGACTTTGGGGTGTTTTTGTGCTTATTGAATCTTAAGAAACGCAGGAAAGATAATCCTACCTTTATTCTGATTGCTAAAATTTAAAAATGTCATGAAATAGAACTTTCTTTTCCCGAATTTGGGTTGTTTCTTGCTACTTTTGTTGTGGGTTTGTACGCCTTGCAGAAGATCTCTCCCTTCCTCTTGTATCTTCTTGTTTTTGGTTATGTCGTTGTCTGTTGTTAAAGTGGATAGCATAGATTTACTTTATTTCCTACTTTCTTTAGCTTGTATTTATGTGTTTTCATCTTAAATTATCAACCTTCCACCTTTATTAGATGCATTTTTGGGTTTGAGTATCAAGTTTGTCTTGTTGTTTATACTGGGGTGTTATTCTATTGTGAAGGAAATCTTGTTGTATACCTTTAAACCTCTTGCAATTTTATTTACAAGCTTGTCATTTTGGATTAGATTTCTTCTGGATAATTAGGTTGCTCTTATTCAGTTTATATATGAACTTTAGATCCCCATTATTCAAGTAGTCACATCTTATCGGATTTAATGTCCTCTTTTCCGATTTTGATTATCTAGGGTTTATGGAAACTTAATTACCCATATGTAGCTTTACCTTTTTTTATTATATTTTGAGAAGTTTTCTTTAGGATTTTTGGAACTTAATCACCCTTTTGGATTATGTCAACAATCTCGTAATGTCAATTGTTCTTTGGTGTTTTCCAACCTTGGAGTGGTGTGGTTTTCGAGGTTTGTTACACCTCCATGTTCTATTTTCTCGAACCAATTAAATTTCCCCTTCGAACTATCCCATAGATTTGTAAACATTTATGTGTGGGTAGACTTTTGTGGTTAGATTTTTTTCTTGGAGGGTGTATCTTGGCTAAGGTGTCCAAATTACTAGTTCTCTTGCACCTTGAGTATTCCTACATAATTGTGTTTGATGCTAGACATATACCCTTTTGCTTATTGATTTTCAATATAGTTCCAAAACGTTTAAGGCTTTTCCCTGAGGGGCACTTTGACCATTCCTTATGAAGCTTAAATTATAACAAAGGATTTCATCACTGAGATTTGTAGTTTCATGTGTGTGTTATGGATAGTACTCCGTTATTATCAGAACTACCTTGGCATAGTTCTACTCATGATGACTCTTAGTGGCATAGTTATAATTGTGCATCTTGCTGAATTTAATTGACTTTTGGATGATGTATGTATCTTGGTGACTTATGATAAAATGATTAAGAGCGTTAGGGATTTTGGGGTATTTATTTATAGATGCATTGTTGATTTATATTTGAAGTTAATGTTAATTTAATGGCTTTTGGTGATACTTATAAATGCAAATTTTCCCTTTTGAATGGTTTGAATATGTTAATGAGGGGTACTTTAAAAGGGCTTGTGATGGAAAGTGGTGATCCACATTGTTTTAAACCAAAACTATAGGCTTATAGAGAAGGTTTGGAAATCCCTAGTGTGGTAAAACTTGGATTGATGTTTTAAATGTTAACTTGTATGACAGAACTCTCTTTTACTCTCACTTGTCGTTACTAGCCTATAAGGGAAGTGGCTTTTCTTGAATGATTGTGAAATTCCTTGAAGTCAATGGTTGAAACTAGTATTATTTATCTTCCCTTTTTTAAGAAATGTTGAGGGGTGGTCGTGTTTTAGGTTTCCATCTTATAACCTATATGATCACATGATTAAAATTTTAATACACTTGACCTTTTGTGTTAACCTTTAGATCCCATGTTTCCTCCTAGATTAATTGTTCAATTTTTTTGGTCGTTTGAAACCTAGTATCGTAGCTTGTGCCTTTTGGTACTTTTATTTTATGAATTTAGAATGTTGGTTGAATACAGTTCTCAATTTTATAACCTAGTTGTTTATTCGATGGAAACCCCATGTTACCTGGACTATTGTTTCTAACTTAATCGAGTCAATATTCCCTTCTCGGATGATCGTTAAATTTTTGTTACTTTCAGACAATGTTCTTAAATGAAGCATAAGGGTTTTCTTCTTGGATTGGCATGGTGGAAATTTTATTTATCTTAAGGGTTGTTAGTTTTTAGAGCTTGATCCAAACCAGGAATAGAATGTTTTCTTTCTTGATATTGTTAGATAATAGCTTATTATTATTGCAACATAGTCTTATGGTTTGTGAATTTCTTTTTTATGAATACTTTTATGTTGTAAAACTCAACATGGTTTAAGTGGGAAATTTAGAAGAAAACTAGTGGAAAATTTTAATATCATGCCTTGTTGTGGAGTAATGTTGTCATAACTATTGAAACTTTTCCTTGCTTGTTATCATGGGAAATATAAAAGTTGATTTCCGCTTGGTCATGAGTGATTATAATGTATTACATAAATTTGAAGAATAGTATAGTTGGGTGTGACCAATGTTTTTAATCTCTTGTTATTTAGTTATGGTTCCATAGAGTGGGCTTGTCCCTTTGGGTTGTGTGTCATGTTGGAAAGAATTGATGTAACCATGTATAGTTTTCACAAACGAGTAATAGTAAACTTTGCTCTTGAGATAAAATGTTTAGTTGTAAACCCTTCTAAGACATAGTAACAATGTGATTCTAAGCATAATAAAATGGTTGGATGATCCTTATAAAAGTTAAGATAAAATATATACATACGAATAAATTAATGTAGATGTAAGCTTCTTGACAACTTTGGGTCCTTAGGTGATCAAAGAGGAAACTAACTTATGTATTAAAAATATATTTACCTTGTTTTTCCCCAAGCTAAACAATCAACGTTATCTTTTATGGTGAAGTCTTAAATGATCTTATAGTGTAATCATTGACTAGTTTTTGGAAGATAATAAAGTTTATAAGTAGGAAGAAATTTATTAAGAAACTCTTCAATCTCTCTCAATCGTTTGAAATGTAAATTGTTTTCCTTTGTCAATCTTAATCAAGCAAAGTCTAAATGAAACTTTTAACCAATCTTGATAAATTCTTATCCTAAAAAAAAGGGGGCGGGTTAATAAGCAATGAGACCCTGAAGCTGAATTCTTTTTGACTTGTTCGTTAACCCTTGCCTTGATTCATGGTGATCTTTCTTAAGTAACGTCAAAATTTTGATCCTTAAACAAGAATATTTTGTTCTAAACCTAAAACAGTATTCTCCCCGATCAAAGTTTTTGCTTGCCACCTATGCAATAGAGTTGCAAGGAATAAGTTAAGTTGCTCCAGTAAGATTAACTAACCTTGAGAGAAAGGTAAAATGTTCTTAAATCAATGAATTAAGAAAGTTATTGACATATTATAGAATGATACTCCTTCAGAAAACTTGTTCTAAAGCTAAGTAGTCAATAGTATAGAAGAAAGAAGTTCACCTTTGTAAAATAATGGTGTGGATCAAAACATGAATCTTCTAAATCGTAAAGTCAAGTTTGAAAGACAAATTTTTGTAAATACATAACCTTAAAATATGTTACACCATGGGATGTCCTTAACTGTAATCTATGTAATGTGTTTGGACCCTTACGTTGTGCCTTGTCGAAGAGAAAATTGGATTGTTCATGTTAGGTGTTGTATGTTTCCTTGTTGCATATGTGGTCATCGTTGTGTCAAGATGTTCGAAGAGTTAGTTGTAGCCATTGTGACCACCTGTTGTGTCGTTCTATACTTGAACAAGCTAAAAAAATTACCACGTGCCTTCTTTATGTTGTCTTGTGTGTCAGTTTTAGTGGGCGTTACTTGATGAATTTAAAATTGATGGGAATGTATATATAGTTGTGCAAAAAAATCTAACATTGTGCATGTTGAAACCATCAGAAATATATATGGTATTAAAACGTGAGTTGTTAAAATAATATGTTTTATGTTCATATTAGAGTTTGTATTTTTGAAATATGAACTTAATTTTGTGAGAAATGACATATATTTGTATTTATAGATTGAAAAAATAACACAATAAAATTGATTAAAAAAAAAAATTGGAAATTATAATATATATTTATACATTTTTTCATGTATATATTTGAAAAATTATATCTTAACAATGATATTAAATTAGATGAAAACACTGTAGTCATAGCCTGTAGCCTCTCCTCAACTATTGTGTCCCCTCCCTAATAAGCTACTGCCTTTGTGCTTGTGATTTGGTATATGCAAAGAATGACGTTTGATTTTATGTTTTTTGTTTTGTTTTGATTGAATCAAAAGTTTTAATATATTTTATCTTATGAAACAAAATAAATTATTGTCTTTTGTACCGACACGAATGGGATAATGAACGAATTTTGTCCGCTAATCGACTGTTTTTAAAGCTGGCTTTGTGAACACCAGACAAACTCAAAGGTATAACTGGAAGTCGTTTGCACGATTACACAATATATTTCTCCATTCAGAAGAAGATTTTAGACGTTCGAAATTCATTAAAAACGCTTATAATTAGATTTGTTTTACACGGTGCGTGGAAAGCGTTAAAAAAGAATCGATGCCATCTTAACGTGTCGCAAGGAAACACCCACTAGAAAATAATACAGCAATTCACTACATCTGTTGAGGAAACCGAGTTTTCCCAGCAATGGAGCTCAAGGTGCTGTCCACACTCGACGTAGCGCGACCGCAATGGTATCATGTCAGTGCACTCATCATTTCAGGTCTGGGATTTTTCACGGATGCTTACGACTTGTTCTGCATCCCGCCTGTTTCCAACCTGCTCGGAAGCATCTACTACGACGATGTTCTGCCCATTCACGTAAAAGCCCTGGTTAACGGAATCGCCTTATGCGGAGCGTTTGCAGGCCAACTGTTCTTCGGCTGGCTCGGCGACAGAATGGGCCGAAGAAGAGTCTACGGATTTACTCTCACCCTCATGATCGCCAGCTCGATCGGCTCCGGCTTGTCCATCGGCAGGTCGCGCGAATCCGTAATAGCGAGTCTCTGCTTTTTCAGGTTCTGGCTCGGCGTCGGGATCGGCGGGGACTTCCCCATTTCCGCAACAATCATGGCCGAATACTCCAACACAAACACCAGGGGGGCTTTCATGGCTGCCGTATTCGCCATGCAGGGCGTGGGGATTCTTGCGGGGAGCATCGTGACAATGACAGTGGCGGCCTGTTTTAAAGCAGCCTACAAAAATCCCACATTCGAGCAGAAGGACATCGTGTGGAGGATCATCTTAATGCTCGGAGCGATTCCTGCAGGGTTCACATACTACTGGAGAATGAAAGTGCCGGAGACGGCTCGCTTCACGGCACTCGTCGCTGAAAACGTCGAGAAAGCCGCAGCGGACATGTCCAAAGTTCTCGGCGTAAATATCACGGAAGATAAATCCGATGTTTCCAAGATCCGGAAGCGTAAGCCATCCTACGGACTGTTTTCCAAGGATTTCGTAAGAACCCACGGTCGACACTTGGCGGGCACAATGTCGTGCTGGTTCTTCTTAGACATTCCGTTCTACTGCAGCAATCTGTTTCAGAAAGACATATACAGAGCGGTCGGATGGCTGAAGAAATCGGATGAGTATGCGAACCCGTTGGAGGAGGTTTATCACATAGCAAGAGCGCAGGCGGTGGTTGCACTGTGCGGGACTCTGCCCGGGAGCGTCTTCACCGTTTTCATGATCGACCGTGTTGGGAGGGTCCAAATTCAGCTATTCGGTTTTCTATTCCTCTCGGCTTTCAGTTTCGCACTTGCCATCCCCTACGAGACTTACTGGCTTCAGAAATCGCATTGCGGCGGGTTTCTCGCAGTTTACTCGTTTACGTTTTTTTCACGATGTTTGGGCCCAACACTACAACTTTCATAGTTCCCGCCGAGTTGTTTCCTGCTTGGCTACGGTCGACATGCCATGGCATTTCTGCTGTGGCTAGAAAGGCAGGTGTTTTCGTGGGATCTTTTGGTTTTCTGTATGCCGCGCAACCCAAGCATAGGAGTTCCCTTGATTATGAAAAGGGTTATCCAACCGGACACGATGTAGAGAAAGGTTTAATTGCTCTTGCAGTCGCCAACTTTATGGGTTTCTTGTGCATGTTTCTCATACCAGAAACAAACCGCAGCTCATTAGAAAAAAATAAAGAAGAATTTGTTGGTGTGAGTGGTACCACTACCAGCTATACGGACCGTAGCGTAGAAACCAATAAAAAACTCAACGAGTCTTCACCTCTCTCTGTAAATAGCTATTATCCTCAACTTTGACAGTAAATAACACCTATCTTGCCAGTATGTTGGCACTATTATCCATCGTCTGTGTATATCTTGCAAATACACTTTTTGCGTGCATTTGTGTGATAAACCAGAGACACACCAATCAAGACACGGTCAGCAGTTACATTGCAGTCAAGAGAATATTTGTAAATTTATTTCCTATGTCAAAATTATAGTTTGTACAATGGACTGCCGAAATTCATGTATAAACAGTGATTACAAATGATGAGCTGGGTTTTACAGGTCATTAGGGGAAGCAAGCGCTATTCTCCCCACAAAATGCACCACGTACACAAAACAAACCATAAAGTGTATCATGTTTTATTGCTACGTGGCATGATAGAGGTGAGTGCTATTCTACCCACACTACAAAATGCAACACATACATAGTGTACCATGTTCCGTTGTTATATGGCACGTGATTCAATAATTAGTTTTTTTGTTTGTGATTTTGGCTTTGTTGAGTCCCAAGCCGATTCAAACCCACGACCTCCTTGTTATTAGCGCATGTTCCTACCAACCTGCCTAGCACAGACCACATGCAACCATTTCATTTCAACCAGATATATTCAAAAAATATTAAACCTATGATTTGATTGTTGATGCGTGGGTCCCACCCATGCATGGGCATGCATGTCTGTATGGTACGTTTTATGGGTCTTTTGATGTATGATAGTGCATTACATTATTATGTATTTTATGATTATGCTACATCATCATTTTTGTTTCAACATTTATTTAGAAGGAAAAGTAGATTTTGAATCAATAAAATTAACAAAAAAGTGAAAAACTATTAGTACTCTTTCTATCAAGTTATAGAGAAATCAAATGTACATGTTTTGGTACATGCACACCCATAGGATCATTTCCCTTAGTATTAATGAGGTATCAAGGTCATTCTCGACTCTTTGGAAAAAAAACTCAAATAGTCAACAAGGAAGGAAGTAAAAGTATTTCTTGATATTTGTGTTTTAATTAAGAATCTAGACATGGATTTGTTTCAGCCCTAATGTTTGTTGTTCTTTTTAAAGTTTGTCTTCAGGATATTTATGTTGTTCTTTTCTAATAAATTTCTTAAGAGAGAATGGCAATTGAAATAACATGGCTTTTCTCAAGTAAATAAAAATTGTGTTTTGATTATTGAAAACCATCTTATAAAAAATATTTGTGGTTGGTCTATCTATTAGCAATTGCACGCATGGGTGCAATGGTCACTTGTGGATAGGGAGGAAAATAGTTGAGCATAGAATCAAAATATGATAATTTGCACATAAAAAATAATTCAGTATTATCAAATCCATTCTTATTTAAAATTAATTATAATGATATAAAATAATAACTAGTTGCGACAGTAAATGAAAAACTGTAATTAAAGAGAGATTATAACGAAGCAATATACAAACAATATATATATATATATATATATATATGTATATATATATATATATGTTAACAAGTTAAAAAGAAAAACTCCACATAATGACTGTTTTCCTAATATGAAACGACTGGCATTTGTTTTTAGATGTGTTCTAAATGGCGAATTTGTGATTTTAATAGAACTACAAAAGCATTGAAAGAAGCTTAAATAAATAATGAGAAAGTAAAATAAAGAGCAAGAAAATATGTCTAAAATATACAACACAACACATTAACATTGTCCAACCAAAATGGAGGATCTTTTATGAATGCATCATTTTCTGTGTAATTATGTGTTGTAACAAGATAACAAATTTTACACTAGTTAAGAATAGAAATTATGATTCATTGTGTTTACTGCAAACAATTATATGCAGCATTATATAATTTTAGCAGTGCCTATTTGATAGAAACACCAAATATGGAAAGGAAAGTTCAGCTAAATTCTGGTCTCCCTCAGGTTTATGGTCAGCACTGTTCATTTGAATCTCATATAATTTAAGAAAAGTTAAAATTAATAAGTAAAGCGGGTCAACTTTGGAAGAGACAATATAAATGCAGACCCTGCGGTTTGATGACATGAATGTGTGGCTTAAGTCTAGAGAGAAACGTTTTATTATAATTACAGGCCAGAAAAAGCCTGCAACAATGACTGTATAAAATATGATATTTTATGAACAAGAAAGCGAATCAAAATGTAGACATGAACGAAAACGCTGGAGATGAAAGAAACAATTCTTTTAAGCATCTCTGAGAAGAAGCCCACATGACATTGCAGAGCAGTGTTGAGTTTAACATAAAAATGCAGTGGTCATGCCGATTCCTGCCTGAAATGCATCATCTGAAAAATTTCATTATATCATTGAAGGTCATAGTTTTACTCTAATCAGAACCTTCTTCGTTCAACAATTATGGGCTTGAAGTCGTAAGAGAAAAATGTAGGGTTTCCACCGCTAGAACTTAACAATTTGCAGTGACAATATCACCAAAAAAAAATACTCGTGGTGCTAGGAAAAAAATAGATATAATTTTTAAAAAGAACTCCAATTAGCATAAAATCTCTTTTGGAGTATTTTTAAAGATAAGCGGAAGCCCGTAAGGTCTTCGGTTTAAAAGTAATGGTTCACTTCCACTACTAATTACGCCGAAAGGCGTGTTCTCTGCGAGAACGCCCCTCCCGTCTGACGCGGACAGAGACAGCAAGGGTTTAGATGCAGTGGTCGACGATGCACGGCCTGTTAAGCGCCCTACATGTGGCGACCAAGAACAGGAGTGAGCAGAACAAAGGATTGTAACGCAACGTCATCCATAAATGCGGGAGATGGGCCGGGAGTCGTTTGTGCAGGCGGCCACACCTCCATCGTCACGATGAACAGGCGAGTATGGTCGCCCCTGTGCGATGCAACTCGTGGTTGTTTTTAACTGGTGGGTGATCAGGGTTATTAAAAACGACATGACATTTTTAGGGTTTCGGGAAGGGTTTTGCTGTTTGTAATGAGGAGTGTCTTTACAATCCGTTTTTATTGTTCTTTCCCTGTTGAGTGTGCTTCGACTTGGAGACTGCGTGACTGGGGGAAGACATCCAGCATCACAGCCGCGATTTACAGAAGAGGGTAATTATTTTTGCATCTTCTACATCTGTAATGTGTATAGTTATTGCCTGGTGCCGCATCCTGTTTTGTTTTAATTTTGTGTGAAATATTAAATCTGTTTACAGTATTACATCAAACTGACCTGTATACTTTGTTCTATTGTATTGAATTTGTTAGAAATGTGTGTTATTTTTGCCAATTTTGGTTTGTTTTGATTCCTAGCTTTTACCGACCTACATCCCATCTCTAAATGTTTTGGGCTCCAGTAACCACGTGCAAAAGAAAAAGAGGAATTGTACGGGATCAAATTAAGTGGTGGAATTTGGTTTCTGGACTCTTCAACTAAGTTTTCATTGAAAACTATTAATCTTTAAACTGTAATGCTTCTAAAAGAGTGAGTTAGCAACTTTGGTAAATTGGTGGGAAATTACTTAAACTGAGAGATTGTGTTTATTTAGTAAATTGTGCATCTGATGTGCTTTGAAAAAAATGAAAGTGTGCTTATTTATCCGATCCAAAATGCCAAAAACCAAAAGACATCATTCCTTCTTTTTTCATCGCTCATTTCCCCCGGTTTCAAGAAATCTTTTTGAGCTCTTCTAAGTTACGTCAAGTAGTTGTAGCTATGTGCATTTTGTAAGTAAAATTTAAAAATTATTTATTCATGGCCATTATAATCGGCTTATGGTAATTACTCTCTGAGTCTTTAGTCAGCGTAGACCCAATGCGTGCGTGGGTTGTAATTTTGGTTGCTTTGTGTTTGCTTATTGGTGCTTTTGGGTCAGGTGTCTTTGGTTGCTTGTTCAAATGTGACTAAGCGATTTGAATTTACATCTTCAAGCAGTTTGATTTCCATTGCGAAATCCTTGTATTCACAAAACTCGAGTATTACATCAAACTAACCTGTATACTTTGTTGTGCTGTATTGAATTTGTTAGAAATGTGTGTTATTTTTGCCAATTTTGGTTTGTTTTGATTCTAGCTTTTACCGACCTACATCCCATCTCTGCGAATGTTTTGGGCTTGTTGCAAAAGAAAAAGAGGAATTGTGCGGGATCAAATTAAGTGGTGGAATTTGGTTTGGACTCTTCAACTAAGTTTTCATTGAAAACTATTAATCTTTAAACTGTAATACTTCTAAAAGAGTGAGTTAGCAACTTTGGTAAATTGGTGGGAAATTACTTAAGCTGAGAGATTGTGTTTATTTAGTAAATTGTGCATACAGTGTGCTTTGAAAAAAATGACAGTGTGCTTATTTATCTGATCCAAAATACCAAAAACCAAAAGACATCATTCCTTCTTTTTCCATCGCTCATTTCCCCCGGTTTCAAGAAATCTTTTTGAGCTCTTCTAAGTAACGTCAAGTAGTTGTAGCTATGTGCATTTTGTAAGTAAAATTTAAAAATTATTTATTCATGGCCATTATAACTGGCTTATGGTAATTACTCTCCTGAGTGCTAGTCAACAGACCCATGTCTGTGCATGGGTTGTAATTTTGGTTGCTTTGTGTTTGCTTATTGGTGCTTTTGGGCTGTGCTGGTTGCTTGTTCAAATGTGACTAACTGATTTGAATTTACATCTTCCAAGCAGTTTGATTTCCATTGCGAAATCCTTGTATTCACAAAATTCCATAAGCCTATAGATGGATGTTCCGATTTTGAACAACAGAGTTGTCACCTTCATTATTTTTTTGGTAAAGCGAAGCATTCCATTTCATAGGCTAAGAACATACTGTGTGATAGTTTTATCCAGTGATCGAGTATATTGAGCTAAACTGGACTCATCAAATTTTCTGTTTTCAGCACTGCATATTGTTTGATATACTTTCAGCTAGTTACTGCTTTAAATCCCAAGTGTTTTTACTGGACTTAACTAATAGTTGGTTGTGGGTTTAATAAATTCTTGTATAATGGTTCACATCAGCTTTTATTATTTATTCCTATCCATTGTCACAATTCCTATGGTGTCATCATATTGTTGACTGTAATTTAGCTGAGGAATGTAGTTCTGAAGCTAAACCGGTATGTTGCAGTATTCTGCTTTTCCTGTGTTAGTGATCCAAATTTTATTTGATAGTATTTTGCATTACCTCTCGTCTCAGAATATTATTTCGTTGATCTGGGGAAACACAGCTTATGATAATACAGGAAGCACACATAGATAGTTTACAGTATTTGCATGGAATTGTTTATATAAAGATAGTTGTTATACAAAGAAACAGATGGATTGCAGTTTGCCAGAATAGTAATTTTTGATTGTGTGTGCATAAATCTAGAGATACTTGTCGGATGTGTTAGAACAGTTTGCATAAATTCTAGTGGGTAAAGCTTCCAAAGGGTAGGTAGTGCTCAACAGGTTTAAAGGTAGAACAAGGCAAAATGCTATATTTGTGGAAGAAGAGATCATTATTTCAGGTCAATCCCATAGAGACTCTCAATGATAGATAAGGAGAATGCCCCTATGTTAGAGACCGCAATCAATGATATGGGTAGAGCACACATAGTTTACGTGGCATTTGACAACTTCTAAATAGAGCACAAGGCCACCGTTGTTGAATCAGTAGGTAGTATTCAAGGAGTGTTAGTATCTATTTTATTTGATTCATGTTTTTCTAATTATTGTATTTCCCCCTTGGTTGTGGATTGGTAGAGGTTGGTGGAAGTTATATAGGAGTAGGATTGGATGTAAAGTTATTTCCTTTCAGTTTACAGAACTCCACAATTTCATTAATACTTAATTATGTGGGTTAATTTGTCTATCTTAAAACATCTTACTGTTGTATGTGTTGCATGAAAACACTATTTCTTTGCTTTCGATCTTCAACCGCGGCATGAAGGGGCATGCGCCTTCGCCGATGGCAGGATTCGGTGTGTGCTGAGGGGTTCTTGCCCCTGGGATGCCGCATCGGGAACGCCCATTATTGGGTGTTAGACTGTCCATTGGCAAGGCTTTTAAAGCTGCCTGCCAAAACAAACGACACACCAATTTTTTCCTTTGATTCCTTGTTGGTGCTCCGCAACAAAAAAAAATGTGTTTGGCTTTCATTTCCGGCATGGAACTTATCGAGGCTTGCATAATTTCTACATAATTATTTTTTTACATTCCTGTTGCTTTGGGTTGCTTGTGAAATTGCAGCAATGAAGACACGGAATACAATTGTTCTTCCTCCACACGGTGTGACAATTACTACTCCGCACTTGGAACGGGAAGATGCTTTTAACCGAACAAAGTTTGTGGTCAATGTGCTCCATTGCAGGCAACCGAAACCGGCAAAACCTGTGATCGCTGAATTGGTTAGAGAACGTCTCCAGCTGCATCCTTCCTGCCCTCTTTACCTTTCCAAGTTCCGTACGGCGGGCCCCAACTCGAGGGGGTTTGGCCTTGCATATGATCATCCTGAAGATGCTGTGCAGTACGAACCTGCTCACAAACTGAAAAAGATGGGAATAACTGCAGAGGCAATACATGCTGGAGGGAAAAAACCACATCGGGCAAAAAAACTTGCTAATGTCAAGAAGGGAAAAAAGGGAAATGCCAAAAAAAAATGAGAACTAGTACTGACATGCTCCATTAAACTTTTGTACATAAAAGTAATTTAGGTGGTTATATGCTGCAAACATCTACTGTGTGCTCTTTAAGTTGTTCGATCGAAAAAACATTGTCTTATGTTTTTGATAGCTCTTACTTCCTTAACTTTGAGACTTGCTTCATTGTACAATTGCCACTTTCTCAATCTTTTTAATGTAAAAAAACCTTTAGAAAGATACATTTCATAGTTTCTTTTGTTTTGCATTTAACTAGCTTTCCTATCGTCATATTATCCGTCTTCTGGCTATATCTTAATAACTTCATATGCTTCTCTTATACTGTAGCTAGGATGCTATGTGCTATACGTGCCAATTTTTTGGGCGCTGTAAATAAAGTGATTGCTTAAAACTGTCATCAGAAGGAGATATTGAAAGTTTTATGATAAAAAATTTTGCAGGCAGTGCCGGTTTTATTTTTGCAGAAGGTTTATACATTTTCAAATTTTAAATACTGAGACTCTGTGTTCTCCTTTATTTCGTACAGTAGGAACAAAGCATTATCTTGACCAAGATGACAAGTTTTTATACGAAATGTATGTTAGTACAGAGTGCATGTTTCTAAATTATTATTATGTATGGTCTATCAATCAAATGTGCAGGCTTAATGTTCTGTGAAGGGTTGGGGTTTCGCTGTTTTGTTCTGATGTTTATATAGGGCTTGAATTTTCTTTTATTTGCTTTCCCTTCTTGCATATGGTGAAACAGTGTGAGAGCCTTGTGACAATAACCATGTTTTATGTATGCTGCAATAATTGTATTCCATGGCAAATTGTCTCGTCATTTCACTTGGTCAAACTCTTTAAGTGCATGTATTCGTATTAGTCGCAAATCGGAGGGGCAGCAAACTGTTACTGTCAGATTAAATTGGCGTGTCATTATTTCTCCAGAATCAGCTTCCGTGTTCCCACAAACGTGATCTGTTCGACAGAATGCCTCGAAAAAAATTTGGATGAATTTGTTGAAAATGCACATGAACTGTTTGATAGAATACCTCGAAGAAATGTGATCTCAAGGAATGCCATGATACCAGCAGTGTTCTATGTTACATGTTAAAGGATTGCTGGAGTACCTTTTTCAATCATGCTCTTGTTTGGGTGTATGTTTAATTAGTCGAGATAAGCAACCATGTCTGTTTCATACCAGATCTCAATCACAATAGCTGGAATTCTATGCAATTAAAGCTGAAATGAGCCATTTTATGAATGCTCGAAACATGGTTGAAGAGATGGATTTAAAAATGTGTATGATTGAATTCAAAGCAAACCAAAGCAATATGGGTATTGAAAATTTGAAAAAATTGCTCCAGCCACCGAATCTATAGGAACTGAACAGAGAGATGACCAATATAGAAGCTTTTGCATTACATTCTCTTCTACTTCTGGCACTTGGCAGTTGGGAATTGGTTTCAATTATTCTTCCTCATCTTCTTCTTCTCTATACATGTAATCAACTTTTAAGCGACATTTCAGGACAAAGATCATAGCAGCATTTCAGGCATGTTTCAGTACTGTGGTACCCGTTTCAAGTACATTGGTGTGCAGAAACAACATGCCCTTAAGTGTTTGCCTGTGAAAGGTCTAAGTAGATGATGAACAATCTGTTTAGGGTAGTCTGGTTTGGTTTGCTTCTGGTTGATATCACCTGTGTCCTGTCGTGGTTTCCCTGAGCAGGTGCATCCTCAACTCTGCTTACAGTTGGTATAATGTGTCATATTTCCGAAGGAATCTTGAAAAATTTTGCATTTTTTGGGAGGAGACCACAACAACAACCCGTATCAGCCAATCGAATAAAAGTACTCCCTTCATTAGTCAGTTCATTAATGAGTACATCAAATAAATCTATTGGATAAAAATATTGGTTGCATCATGGAAAATGTATTGCCAATTATGGCAGTAGATTCTTAATTTTCATCCAAAAATTGTTTGCAAACTACTCGATCAAATTCATTACTTCAGAGGAAAATAGTAGTAGACCATTATTGATGGTGAACTTTGCATTAGAAGTTAACAAGCCAAAGCTGGTTTAAATGAAAGGTAAATCTTTCACTTCAAACCACTACATACCCGCTCCAGTTTATACCACAAGTATCAAGATAAAATTAAGAAAGCAGGGAGAAATGAATGTCAATTGTGTGCATTAGAATGACAAACCTTTGTTAACCTTCCAACTGAACAATATTCGAAATGCATTATTTGCAGTATCTGGATCTAGATGCCTTGAAAGCCAAGAAAAACCACGCCTTTACAATCATTGACGGCAGCTAGCTCTGCTGGGGATGCTAATGCAGCATTTTTGTCAATGAGCTAGAGTCTCTTGATGCTAAACGAACTGCAGCTTCGACAATAACAGGCTGACAAACTGGCCTGCAACACTCTTTCAGAGGATCAACAGATTTGCATGCATCTAGCAATTTGCTTGTATTCACTATTTGCTCAAAGTTCACCACGTCTTTCACTGGACAGGATCCTCCAGTGAGATTAGAAGGTTTAACAGAGCAAAGGGCTGAAATTGTATCATTTGCTCCACTGCTGGTTAAGACACTGGTAATATCCTTTAAACAATACTTTGCAACTGTTTTGTTTAGCACCAATGAACCAGTGGCCAAACTGTGCTCTCCCTGAAAAATCCGAAGCATACTATGAACTTGGGGACAGCAAATAACATTCCCCAAGTACGTAGCAAGAGGTGCAGAACAATCAGCTGCTGTCACATTCATGGTTTGTGTGATTGAGGAAAATTCACTGGGCATTTCCCTTCATTAGGAAAAAGACCAAAACAGAATTTAGAGAAGTAAAACAATAATAACAAATAAGATCACAGAACTATGTTAAGACAAACTTCATAGCATTTCATGCTAACCACCCAGCATGCCATTACCAAGATCTATCCTGGCATGACAGCCCAGAATAAGTAAGCCCTGACAGAACATTATTTCAAAGACAAGCAAAAACCTCATTGCTCAGTTAAGAAAAGGAACTTACATCAGAATTTAACAAATCCTTAATTAAGAGCTCAATGAGATGCAGTAACTTACCTGTGAGCACTGGATTGGGTGCAATGGGAAAGTATGGATACATAGGTGGCATTGGCATTGCTGGTGGTATTTCATGGGGACAACTGAAGGTGAAATTTGTATGGGACCAAAAAGGTCACTGGGTATATCAGAAGGTGCTGTTGCATAGACACTAAGAGGAGGGGAATAATGAGGTTTAAAACCAACACATACAACAAGGGTACAGAAAAGTGTAGGGAGAAGTGTACAGAGAATGGACTACAACAAGGGTGATTAAACCTTTTTCAGAGGAAAAAAATCTTCTAATATAGGCAGATGTACCAACACAAATACAACAAGGGTACAGAGAAGTGTAGAGAAAGTGTACTGAAAATGAACTACAACAAAGGTGATTAAACCTTTTCAGAGGAAATGAAACCTTTCTATATAGGCAGATATGTAGGAAAAAGTGATCTATATTGGGGATGTTTAAAAACGAACACGAATACAAGTGATCGATGTTTTTTTTTGAAATAAAATTTGCAAGGAAAAAGTGATCTACAACAGGGATTAGTAAAACCTCCACAGCTGGAAATTCAAGGAAATGATGCACACAAATAGGTGGTGTGTATAGAAAGAAATAATCTATAACAGAGAATTATTAATATATATTATAGACATGATTAAACTTCCTCAAATACACAGGTGATGATCCCCTCTATTGAAAACCTCCACAAACATATAGTTGGATATCCAGAGGAAATGGTACCCACGAATAGGCTGCGTTTAAAAAGATGTAGTCTATAACAGAGAATTACTAAATCTCCACAATTACAGCTGGAAATTCAAAGGAAATGAAATCTGTGCGTGTAGTAAGAAGTAATCAATAACAAAGATTATTAAACCTCCACAAATACAGCTGCAAATTCAGAGGAAATAGGACCCACAAATAGGTGTATCGAAAGAAACAGAGATTGGCAAACCCATTTGCGGGCTTTAATCATTCTAAGTACACTAATGCCAATTCAAAATATGAGGTCTTGGGGCCGGTTTGAATTTAAATTTTATAATTATTATTGTACATGTCGCTGTATTACTGGGCTTGATAATACAGGTCACAGAAATTTATGAGGACAAATAAACCTTAAATAGGATTATATGCTAATTTTATAATGTATTGAAACTTTTATCAATATGAAACACTTATATACACATTTAATTTTGGAATTTATTTTAGTTAAAATGATTGTAGACGCTTATATCAATGTATAGTATTATATATATAAGTAGTTTATTGTTATTTGATAATATAGATAATATCAAATGTGTAAATATAATTTTTAAATTTTATTTGCTTATAATATCAAATTTGTAAATATTATTTAGAGTAATAATATTAAAAAGGAATTTTCCTTGAGGCTGTAATTTCTTTACTGACAACCTAAGTTTTCGAACATATGTCACCCCAAAAATTAATGTCACCCCAAAAGCAAATATCTACTAAATCAAAAAAAACAAGAAGTTGTTGTAATGTAATGCGGCTAGATGAATAATGCGGCAAGGTGCAAGGCTTAAATCTGTTTAAAAAAGATGTATGTATCGGTCTAGGCATCAAATCCAAAGCTTGCCTTGCGGGTATTTACCAACTAAATAGATATTTGTTGAAATGAAATCTAAAATGTAGAGAGCAAATGAAATGATTTGATTCTATTAAGGTTCACCCGACCAAAAAAATTCTTTCTTAAATTATAACTGTATTTCTATTAGCCGAATTTAATCATCTGTTTGTATTTCTATTAGCGTTCGATTTTACACTCGACGAGTTCGAACACAAATTCCTATGCATACTTTTTACTTTCCTGCAAATAAATATTTAGAAGAAGATTGCCCACTTTCCAAATTCTTTTCACGTTAAGGTTTGTATTTATTTTGGTTTTCCGCCAAATTTATAAGTATTGTGGTGCGGACTTGTACGCTGTGCAGACACGCATTTGTTGTTAAACAACAATCTTCGTCATGACTGCACCTTTGACAAATGCTGGCATCTCCATGTTGATTGAGGGGAGTGCAAATGCAGAACCAATAGTCCAACTTCTCAACATTTGTCCCCTTCAATCTACGTTGAACACCGAGCTCCAACATCGCGTGCATCTCTCCGATGGTGTGCACTTTCAAACAGCTCTTTTGCCCTCGAAATTTGCAAGCCAGATATCAGATGCTCGGTTACAACACGGAACCATTGTTCGCCTATGCAAAACCCTTTGCAGAATGATAAAACATGAACTGTAAGCACCCATTTTCCTTTGTGCCTGTATGCTCCACTTTCGTTTCTTTTATATACACTGAATTTTTTGTCCCTTTTTACTTTCATCCTTTGCAGGACTATTCTTGTCTCCGACCTGGAAGTTGTGATACAAACACATCCACAAATTGGTGCTCCCACTCCTCTTCCTACCAGTGTCATTCGCGGAAAGCAATCAAACGATGATGCACACCATGGAGCCGTCGGAAGTCTGGTCCCGCAAACACCTCCCCAGAAGAAAATAGGCCTGCCTAACAATTCAAGAATGCCTCTAAAAATAAGTGCACTGAATACAACCATGCGTACATGGTCTATTGAAGGTCGTGCCCTTGGGAAAACAACACTAAAGGAGTATGCAAATACAAATGGCTCCGGCTCTTATTTCGGCTTTGATTTTGTGGACTGTGAAGGTGGGGAAATACGCATTACATGCTTCAACGAAATTGCAGCAAAGTTTTTTGGACAAATTGAGGCTGGAAACTTATACACCATCACGAATGGAAGGATAGGGAATGCAAAACCAGGTTACAACCACCTTAACAACGAATTTGAGATATTCCTACAAGCTTCGTCCACTATCTCTCCGTTGCTTGTCGATAATGCCACAATTCCTTTGCATAACTTTCACTTCACAGGAATCAAAGATATACCTGCAAAACCTGTTGGTTCCTTCATTGACGTTATTGGCATTGTTTTGGCAATCTCTCCTTGCTCCACTATCAGTAGGCGAGATAAAGTGAAACTAAATGAAGAAGCTTGCAATTGAAGGACATGTCGGATTTAGTGTTCTTTGTAACTTTATGGGGCCAACATTTACATGATCTTGCTCAAGAACTTCAGGAGTTCCTTTCTATTCCGCAACTTCCAGTATTGGCTTTGAAGGTGGCGCGTCTTTCAAGTTTCAATGGTGCTTCCATAGACACTGTCTCCAGCACAAAATGGTTTGTTGATCCTCAAATTCCTGAAACTAAAACACTGCACGACTGGGTTGCCTCTGAAAATTACACTGTTGAAACTCCTTCTGTAACGAACAAATTTCTAGGTCCTCCTCAAAGCTTAAAACCTGTGGCAACAATTGCCGAAATACTTCAAATGGGCAATACAGAGAGCAATGAATGGGCTACGCTTAAAGCTATAATTGCAGACATCGCAATGGATAACTTCTTCTACATGGCTTGCCCCCTTGCAATCGGTGACAAACAGTGCCGAAAGAAAGTGAAACCAGCAAACAATGGCTCGTGGTTTTGTGCAAGTTGTAAGTCTCATGTGCGTCAATGTGATTACATAGATATGCTCTCCGTATAAACTTGCAAGATGACTCTGGAGAGCTACTGATCGGTTCTTGCATTTGACACATTCTTTGAAGAAATCATGGGTGTTGCGGCGGTGGACCTCTCCAATTATGCATAGACGACGAGGCAACAACGGAAATTGCAAATCAGATAATTGGCCATGAATACAAATTCACTCTATCTGTGAAAAAAGAAACTTTTCGTGGAAATACACAGCTGAAATGTGTCATACTTGATTCCCTTAAATTGGATGAGTCGAAAGTCATTGATTGACTTGGCCTCTCCTGGGCACCATAACACTTTCCTATATTTTAGTTTCTTAATTTTTGCACATATCTACCCCTGTAATATGATTTTGTCATGAGATACATTTGTAATATGCTTTTGTCGCATGTTATAATAGACTATAACTCTCAAGTTTTCCATTTAATGGTTATTCTTTGGTTTGCATGTGCATCTATATCGCAAAGAAACCTTTTTTGTAATTGAAAAAATGTATGGTCCAATGTCTATATATATATATATATATATAGTTTTTGCTAACATTATGGAACGCTTTATTCATTTCTTTACTTTTTGTCTATATTTCGCATGGATTTTTTTATTCTTTCTAGCTCGTTCCTTCTTAGTGCCTATATAAAAAAAAATGAACCCATATCTATATGTTTTTTCCTAATCAAAATCTCGATACACACCCTTCTAATTCTTCCTTTGCTTCCTTAAAAATATATGCAACAACAAATCATTTTGCCTTTGTTTTATTGCCTTTAGCTACCAAAATATAAAACATTTACAATGAGCTAGGCATTTACAAATGGTTTTTGCATTCATTTCCCCTTATGCACATACAAAATGTAGCACTCTTTTAATCTTCTCTTATGCCACCTTTATTTTGTGATTTCCGCAGATTGTTTTATGCACAATGCCTACCCCGGAGCAAAGACAAAGAAGGAGAGATATTTATGCCTTGCACAAAGAAGAAATCAATGCTTCCCGACGTGAGCGCTATCGCCAACTCCAGCAAATGCCTTCAAGTTCTAACCCCTTCCAGACTAGTCGCCACCCCCTTTCATGACTCCCCCTACTACTTTCCCCTCCACATCGCACAATTCCCCTTTTCCTCTTTGCATTAACCGTACAACTTGTGTCGAACTACAACCCTCTCCATCGCTGCACTATCCTCCATTTTCGCATTCATCTGCACGTGCGTCCCCTTCCACCCAAACTCTTCACGGTAATCACACCCAGGATTCCACCTTCCCTGTGCCGCTCCACAGAACAAACACTTCAGTGCCTTCTTGGGCAGATGCCCAACGCAGATTCCGCCGAAGACTGGATCTTTTGTCGCAAATCCACACCTGCTCCATTTGTCTTGAGAACTACCCAGGCATACATACTACTTTCCATGAAGGCAAACACACATGCATTAGATGCAAGTCCGAAAGAAATGGACACCGCTTCTCCTCTTGGAACAATATGGATCCTGGCATTCAACCTGCCGTTCTCAAATCTTTAACCCAGGTTGAAGAAATGTTGATTGCTCGCATTAATCCTATTTTACAAGTCACACAAATGCGCGGGGGACAATATAAATATTCAGGTCACATAATAAGTTTCCCACAAAACATTTCTTCCATCCAAATACCTTCCTCGTCATTTAGGAGATTTGGATCTCTTGTTGATCAAAAAAATGGAAGTCAACAAACAAAATACGACTTCTATGTTAGTAGGTCCCGTGTTTGGAAAGCGCTTCAATATAAAATTATCCATGACCCCTACTATAAGGATGTTCTTATTGACACTGAGGCTCTTTCTTCTCTCCCGTCGGAACCAACAAACATATCCTCCTCCCTTAATTCTATTCCTATAGACCTTCCAGCCTCTCACTTCTCTGAAGCACAGGATAATGACAACCCTCCTTCCAACCCCTACGAGTATCCAGAGGAGTCGTCCTCTTTTGTTCCTTCACACCCAAACACTGGCACTGAAGAAGAGTTGATCGAACAGTACCTGCTTTCAAATGGTCGGGCTGCACCTTACACCCTGTCTTGGCCTGAAGTCGGAAATTCGCCAATAAATGAATACACCACTGAGGGCCTTTTCTCAATGGCTTTTCCAACTTTGTTTCCAACTGGTGCAGCATTGTTTAAACAACCTCGCATGAAGGATGTTCAAATGCATGAATATGCCCTCCACCTTATGCGCTACCATGATGATCGTTTTGGATCACACCCCAGGTTCCGGTATTTTTTACTTAACCTTATTATGAGACATAGGAGCCAATCTACAGCTGCAGTTTTCATGAGGTTAAACCTCGAACAAGGTGTCCCCCCTACTATAGGCCAACTACGACAACGTCTACATGATTTCCCGATGATTGCCTTCCACGAGTTTAATGAGATTCGGAGCCAGACTGCGAGGGACACGAACATTTTGGTCGAAGAGAGAGGGAGGTCTCGGACATGATTGAGCAATTAGGGGCACCTACACTCTTCTTCACTCTTAGTGCGGCAGAGACACAAAATGGCGGACTGCATAGCACCATGCCAGGTTTTCTCTCCTATTGAGGGCCGTGCCGCACAACAATGGAGGACCCAAAACATTGTTAGCCACCCACATCGTGTCGCTGCTTACTTACATCAGAGATTCACAATATTCCGTGAAGAAGTGTTAGAAAAACATCTTCAAGCCAAGGACTACTGGTACCGGTACATTTCTTCATTGGTCTCTACTTTATTTGTTGCTTAAATACATAACGTTTAACATTCCTTCACTGTAGGTATGAATGGCAACATAGAGGTTCCGCGCATGTTCATGGTTTCTTGTGGCTTGGAGATGCTCCCAACGTTGATCGCATCGACTGGTCAAATAATGAATCTGTGGACAAAGCAAGACAATTCTTTGATACCTATATATCTGCATGGAATATGCGCCCTCCTTCCATCCACTCGGAATTTGTTCACAGGAATATCCAGGATGACCCTTGCCTTTTAGTTTCGTCTCGGATCCTTGCAATTTCACCGCTACAAGATTTGCAGGAGTTGATAAATCGAGTGCAACGCCACACAAAGTGCTCCGAAAATACTTGCCTCCGGAAAAAAAATAACCGCCTCCAATGCCGATACAATGCACCTTGGGAGAATAGACCCGCTTCTCTTTTGTTTGTTGATGAGGCCATACATTAAATACCTACTGCCGGGAATGATGATAGATTGAACACACACAATCCAGCAATGTTATCCATATGGAGAGCCAATATCGATTGTCAACTGTCTTTATCTCGCCATCTTTGTCCTCAAATACATTGCTAAGTATGCTTCAAAGCAGAGCAAAGGTCGAAACATACCACCAAATGCTTTCTAGATTTTCGTCAAATTTAGATCTGATCACCAAAGACACATTTGGCCATAAAGAAAATGTTAACTGAGAGTGTGGTTGAACATGACATTAGCGCACAAGAAACATGCCACATGCTCCTCAAATTGCCACTTGTAATGTGTAGTCGCACTTTTGTATCGCTCAATGTAGGCAGAAAAATCTTAAGAAAATTGGTTGAAGCAGAATGTGAGGATGCAGAGACATCCCTCCTTTTAGATGCATATAAGGTCCGACCTTCAAACATGGAAAGCCTTCCACTCATTGAAGTTGCGCGCGATTGGAGTTACAACAAACACCGCAGACACAATAAATGGAAGAGTCGTCCCGTACCAGCTGTTGTTCGAGTGTTCCCTAGGTTTCAATGCATTCCATCTAAGGATTCCCCCTCTTTTGAACTTTTCTGTTGGTCAGAACTCCTTCTATACAAACCTTTCCGCAACATTTCTACTGATATTGGTTCGACACCTCAAGAAACCATTTCTAGATGGAGCTTGTTCAAATACAATTATCAGCCCTGGCATATTAGACGGCATGAGTCAAATCCATCACCCCCCTCCGGCAGTGACATCGACTCAGAGGACGAGCCCTCCCTGCCTGTTCAACAGCTGCATGATTGGCAAGTTTTGGCTCGATGCCGCCCGGGGAACGCTTCATTCCTTGACAGCTTGCAATTGTTGGGCCTTCGTGAATTTGACACCCTTCACAATTGGAGTGCACACCGAGTTCCTATTGCTCTACAATCTCTTGGTGCCACTTTTATCGAAGACAAAAAGGCAGAGTATGTTTCTTCTTCCCTCATGGACAGATTACACCCTCCAGCTTCAGGTTTATCTCCTGAACAACAACAAGCTTTCAACATAGTTACTCAACACTTCGCTCAAAAAAACAGCCTGCCTCCACTGAGGCTTATTATACAAGGGACTGCTGGTATGGGAAAATCATTCCTCATTAACATTTTAAAGTCTTCATTTGCTTCTTCATCCAATGAAGGCCTTTCATCTCTCCTTCTGCTTGCCCCAACAGGGGTTGCTGCTTTCAACATTTCAGGTTCAACAATACACGCAAGCCTCCGAATTCCCATTAAAGAACTCAAACCCTTAGAAGGGCAAGCTTTATCGTCTCTTCAAGACTCCCTCAAACACATCGAGTACATTCTGATTGATGAAATGAGTTTCATCGGGCCAAAGTTGCTTTCCAGAATCGATTACCGTCTTAGGGAGGCTTTCCCGCACTTCAAGAATTCTACATTTGGAGGAGATCTATGATCCTTGTTGGAGACCTCGGTCAGTTACCTCCAGTTATGGACATTCCTCTTTATGCCAGCAAGTCTTACGGAGCTAGCCTTTGGCAAGAATTCAACATATCTGTCTGCCTTCATTCAATTTTCCGACAACAAGGCTCAGATCCAGCATCAGACATCATTCCGTAACTTGCTGCTTAACATTCGTAATGCGATGCCTCTGGTGCAGGACTGGGAAACTCTCATGTCAAGATCCGTTTCCTCCCTTTCCGAACAAGAAAACATTGATTTTAAAGATGCGCCTCATCTTTTCGCTCAAAATAGCCTTGTGGACTCGCACAACCTTGTTATGTTGAAATCCCTTAACTCTCCTATTGCCAGGTCAATTGCCGAACATACCAGATGCTCAACATCGGGTGACACTGAAGATGATCAATTGAACCCCAAGGTTCTTCTCTGCATCAACCAGAAAGTAATGCTCTCCGCTAACTTATGGGTTGACAAAGGTCTTGTCAACGGTGCTACTGGTTCTATCATCGACATAGTCTATGGGGCTTCCTCCGGACCTCCTGCTCTGCCTCTTTTTGTCATCATCAAGTTTGATCGTTACACAGGACCTCCTTGGGATTCGAACAACCCCTTCCATGTTCCTATTCCTCCGATTTCTAGAGGGGGTCGCAGGCAACTACCGCTCAAAATGGCATGGGCTTTTTCTATCCACAAGTCTCAAGGACTTACATTGGCACGCGCTACAATTGACATTGGCGGAACTGAGAGACAAGGCCTAACATTCACCGCTGTATCGAGAGTTCGTCTCTTTCTTCACTCCGTATTTCTCCAGCATTCTCTTTCTCCCGATACTCTCGCATGTCCTCCACCCCGCTTCTGCAATCCAGGCTCAAAGAGGAATCTCGCCTTCGCTCCCTTCCATCATCTCTCCCACCCCTCCCCCAACACTCGCCCTGATTCCTTCTCCTCTTCTAGCTTTCTCGTGCTCTAACTTCCATTGCTGCAACAACTTCTTTATAACATCATCGCATGTACATAACAAACATATTTTGTATCCTTTTCACTTATTTTCGAATGTATATATATATCCAACTACTTCCAGCTCTCTATTAGAAGTTATCGCCTATCTTTAATATTCCAAACAAAAGAATTAACACTTCGCTACTCATGAATCTATTATAGCAAAATCTTTTCAATTACCTCCTTCTTATTCTTTTCTATTTACCGTTCAAAAACATAACTCTCCTCAATTTTTGTTTTGAACGAAACCGCCGCCCTGCTTAGGGCGGTGGTCCTTTACGCGTTTTCCAAAAAGCTCTTTTAACACGACTCACGTAAATTCAACGTTTTACCAGCTTTCTTTCACCGCCATAAGCTTGCATTTATGATTCTAGTTCCCTGGAATAGTGTTTTGCCATTGTTTATAGTTTAAGAGTTCTATTTGGCTTTTACCTTGGGTAAATGCAAATGCTATAAATAGTTGGCTTGTGCTCAAGCAAATGGCCCCTCAAAATTTGCCTCTGATTTCTCTTTGCAATAGATTTAGTTTTCCTTTTGCTTAGAATGCTTAGTTTCTTTCATTGCATGCTTAGTTAGCATTGTTTTACTGTTGGTAAGCCACATATCCATCTTGTGCAAGCACTGTTGTTATTTCATCCAATCCATTGGAGTAGAATAGCTTAGGAAGCCATTAAAGTTGCAAGTTTTGCTCCTCAAACAGATAGTTTCAAGTTGGACACTTTATGTTGCATGACTCTCGCAATAGATCCCGCTTAGGAATTGCATAAGCCAAGCTCATGTACTCTTGCGCTATCCCTCTCCTACTCGCATTGTATTGATCGGCCGTGTTCGAGCTGCCTTTATCCCAATATCTACTGCTGATGCTAGCATTACACGCTTTTCTCGGATCCACATGAACACGAAGGAACGAGGAGATCACACCGAGGGGACAAGATCACACACACCAAAGGATTCGCCACACGCTCTATAGAATCCGTGTTCTAGCTTTCAAAGTTCTAGTTAGAATCATATCAAATAGAGTATTTAATTACTTTATTTTAGTTAATTCTACTCGATATTACCAGGGAAGTTGTGGGGATTGATAGTTTCTGAGAAACTATGATTCACTCCTCACTTCTGAGGTAGGATCGAGAATCTTGCAAATAGATTAGATAAGCTATTTTATTGTTTAGAATAGATCTACAAATCGCATACAGATGATATTTTGTTTGTTTTACACTTGGTTATTTTGTTTTGTCATTTCTAGATATTTTAAATAGCTGCTTTCTTAAATTCGTAAAGCTCATCAGAAAACAAAAAAATAGAGAAGTTATATATGCTATAGATATACTTCACATAGTTAAATTTTATTTTACTGTAGTTCTCTTTACTTTGTTGCTTTTGTATGACAATCACGGGACCTAGAGAGCCCAGGGAATACGTATTCGAGCCAATCGTGCCTCAGCCCAATCTCATCACGGCGATAACCGATATAGATCAAAATCTTAGGATTCAAGTCTTCCGAACAATGGTAAGCTTGCAACAAATCAATTCCCAGTTGAGCGGACTAAACATAGAAGACGACCAAGCACACACATTTTGGTCGAATCAACCAAACTACAGATTACCCTAGGTAACATTCATATGACTGTAGAAGGGTTCGAAAGAGAAAAAACCTTTGGTTGTGATCCTTTGGTCCCACAGCCAGACGCAGGAGACACTCTTCTAGATATAGATACCAGCCTAAGAATCTAGGTTGCACGAACGCCTGTAAGATATTCGAGAAAATCACACGCTTATTGATCCTAAATATAGAAGGCGAGAAAGCATACAATTCTTGGATATTAGGGATTAGGACTTGATTTCACATATGACCATAACAGTCCACAACAACTAAGAATCTATGGTTGTGACCCACAAATCCGCAGCCCAACGAATCCATAGGAGAATTAGACATGACACTAGCCTACGCACACTAGTATTCCGGTCTACCCCACTTCTACCTATCATCATTGAAAAATTATCCTCTTTAGACACAAAGCAGCCTAATGAGCTAGGGAATTCTAGACTAGGCCAGAGAATCATCCATAGAATTGACTATATTTACCATCCACCATATGACCCTGTCTGGAGAAATACACGAAACTATCCCGGGTCATTTTCCACGTATTCCACAACCTATAGATCGAATCACGCCAGAGCTCGATATTGATTGGAGCCTTGAGCATCATCCTTGGCACGACCGATCTATCACACCAGTTCAAGTTAGGAGGGCCTTCTTTACCTTAGACTCACAAATTCCACTAATACGTATTGAAGACATTAGATTGCCTAACTAGTTTGTCTGCATCTCACACATATTCCATACCCACCGGCTGTCTCAGCACGACCTCGGGAGGTCGGGTGCGAGGAAGAGTTGCTTGTAGATTCCCACGCCTCATGTCACTTTTCCGTCGACAATGTCGCAAAGAAGTTATAAGTTCAACTAGTGCATGGGGGCCTTTTAGAAGTGTTCAATAAACACGAAATTTTGACATGGTAAACTTTAAGAAAATTTAATTTAATTTAATTTAGATATTAACATCCACAAAAGGCCAAGAATGGCCTATAGGACAGAAAAGGGAGCACAAGGACTAACACATAAAGGGAGTGTGAAAAGCATCTCCAAGGAAAATAGAAATAAAAGAAACAACAAATCAATGAGCAGGTTGAATAATTGGGAACCAATAGAATGTACATTGTCTGACAAATCTGGACCAACTTGTTTGCATATGAGATCTCTTTAGATTCTTGAAATCAATTATTTGGAAGTAAGAACTGATATGCCTGTAATTATTTGTAGTTGAGGTCTTCAATTTGAGTGTTCTTTCTTTGGAGTTGAAGTGTCTCACGAATAAACAAAGCTAAACATTTTTGTCTTCATATCAAATGAGGCTCCTTAAAGATCCATTGGAATCTCTAAAAAGACAATGGTATCTTCCATGAATTTCATAGTAGATGGGACACTTGAATATAAAATGCTCTTCACTTTCTGGCTCTAGAAAACACAACTGACATATACACTCATGTTGTGGGAGGCTATGATCAGATTCCATCCAAAGCGGGTGAGAGAAAATGTGAAACTGAGCTAAAGGGATCCTCAGGCATGAAGGAAATGACTTCTTCATGTATTCAGAATTTTATTTTGATCTTCATGGAAGCACGAATAAAATTGAAAATAGTGAAGAAGTTTTGGTTTCAAAGGCTCTTTTGGAGCAAACCATGTAGCTTTCAAATAAGACTTGGTGAGTTCTTCACGTATACCCCTGTTAACCTCATGTTTAGTGAGTTGAGGAGCATTAATGGAAAACCCAAGAGGAGGAAGTCTTTCTATATCAATATTCAACTTCTG
Source organism: Taxus wallichiana var. yunnanensis (assembly GCA_018340775.1). Lineage (NCBI taxonomy): Eukaryota > Viridiplantae > Streptophyta > Pinopsida > Cupressales > Taxaceae > Taxus > Taxus wallichiana. The sequence continues at coordinate 664,080,367 of CM031234.1, read as the reverse complement.
AAGGAGAGTCATAACTCTTGCATACCAACAAGATTTGCATCCTTTTTTGACAAGTTGCATAGAAGATTGGAGTGCCAAATATGGATATCTATTCGACCAAAAAAATAATCTACCATGCATCGAAGCCTATGCAACATAGTGATAACATTGAAAATCAAAGTGATAAAGAGTGGACATACCCCAAACTCTGCAAGAATAATTGAGTGAGGAACCGTTCTTTTGGCTCAAATATTCTTCGATAACATGGAAATGAAAACTCTTTCCATACGGTTGAAATCATTTTATCTCAAATATGGACCCCAAACATCACATCCATATAATAGTGTTGGTGTAACCAATGTATGAAAAATTTGAATCTTTGTCTGAATATCTTGAAATTGAAGCTGAAAACATTGTCTTTCCAAGGTTGTCAAAGCTGCATACCCTTTGCTCAGTCTTGCTTCTATTTCGGAACAAAGCTAAAAGGCATTCAGAGAAAACCACACCCAAGTAGGTGTAGGAGTACACCACCTCAACATGTTTTCCTTTGTACATCAAATTCATTGTAGATGCTAATTTCTTGGTTGTATTGAATGCCATGATTTTTGTCTTTGCAAGATTTACTTCAAGGCCTTTCTTATCACAAAAATTGCTCAATGCATCAAGTTGATTTTGAAGTCCCAGTAATTGAGTGTGAAAGCAAAATAATGTCATCTGCAAACAACTAAAATAGCAATGTAGATCCCAAAGAGGCTACAACCATTCATGTTATCTTGAAATGTGATAGAGGGTTCTGTTGCTTCCCACTAGGGAGAAAGTTCAAAACTTAGAAGAAAAGGAAAAGGCACACCAAACAAGTACTTTGTATTGTCGAAACACGACCATTTTCTGAAGCTATTGTCTTAAGGCTACAAGTTCGTGGTGGAAGAATATAAATTTAATAGGAAAATATTGTCATGTAATATCAATACAAAAAAATTGTGAATTAGATATAGATCCTCATGGATATATATACAAATTTCATAGTAGCCTTGCAATTTCTTGGCCACAAATCTCCTTTTTTTGCACTGTAGGGAAAGTAAACATGATATATGTTTCTAATTTGCACATTTAAATTTCAAGATCTACTTTATGCGCTGAATTTGAAATCCAAAAATTCGAAGACACCATATTTGTGAAGAAAAAATAACATAAGTGAAAAAGAATAGGAGTTCTCAAGAAAAATTCCTAATGTTAAAACTATATAAAGATTAAATATTTTCCGCATGTCATTTTTAAATTGGTTAATAAGAAAATTTTTGTTTTTACTAATAAAAATATTTAATATGACTACAAAAATATTTTAGCCAATCAAAAAATTGAATTAAAGATTTTGTAAAAATGAAATAAATATTTATTTTTATGAAACTTTATGTTAAAGAAAGTAATTGACACTTGGTAAAATAAGATTGACAAACAAAATATAATTAATAATGCTATGAAAATGAAAATAATGGCACATTCCAAGTACAATGATGTGTCCAATGAGCATTCAATGCAAAAATCATTTAGGACTTCTCAAGAAAATTTGTTAATGCTAAAACTATATAAAGATTAAATATTTCCCACATATCGTTTTGAAATTGGTTAATAAGAAAATTAGCTTTTTTACTAATAAAAATATTTAGTATGACTATAAAAATATTTTAGCCAATCAAAAAATTGAATTAAAGATTTTGTAAAAATCAAATAAATATTTATTTTTATGAAACTTTATGTTAAAGAAAGCAATTGACACTTGGCAAAATAAGATTGAACAAAGCAAAAATAATTAATAATGTTATGAAAATGAAAATAATGACACATTCAAGTACAATGATGTGTCCAATGAGCATTCAATGCAAAAATCATTTAAGACTTCTCAAGAAAATTGGCTAATGTTAAAACTATAGAAAAATTAAATATTTGCCACATGTCATTTTTAAATTGGTTAATAAGAAATATGTTTTTACTAATAAAAAATATTTAATATGACTATAAAATTATTTTAGCCAATCGAGAAAATTGAATTGAATATTTTGTAAAAGTCAAATAAATATTTATTTTTATGAAACTTTATGTTAAAGAAAGTAATTGACACTTGGCAAAATAAAATTGGACAAAACAAAAATAATTAATTAGTTTGTTAAAGACTATATGTAACTTTGTTATCGGCATTATAATAAATCATATGTTGAATTTCCATAGCTAAAACTTGGCAATTACCTCTATGATAATGTTCAAAATAAATTTCGATACAATTTTTAGGAAAAAAATTATCGACGAAGAAAAGGTGAAATGATTACACATTGTTAATTGGTATCAAAATAATCATGCACATCACTAGTGAACCTATCTATCGTACACATGTTACGATTATTGAAAACCATTCTATAATAAACATACATGGCCATATTATACATGTTAAAGCAAATGAGTTTATATGTCACGCTTGTTAGCATTGAGTCTGTCTATCATGCATGTTAGTAGTGTGTTGAAAAATTATCATAATCATGTTCGAATTACTTAAAACTATCTTATAATAAGAATGTGGTTGTATTATGTGCATTAGCAATGAGTCTATCTATTGAATACATATTAGCGGTGCATCTAGAAAACTCTAACCCATGGCTTTGGTCCATAACCCCAACAACCAACCATAAACCAAGGATCAACAACCACACTGCGCAGCTTTTGTTATAATTATTTTTAATGAAAAATGACTTTTTGTTGACTATCAACATGCGTGAGGTTTCAACTTAACATGCATTATCGGTGTTTACAAAAGGAAGAAATTATGTGTAAGCAAAATAAATTTCCCAAATAGGTTGTGGGTTTGAATTGTTGGGGATTTTGGCAACCATTATGCAATAAACTAAATTATAAAGAAAGAGAAAACAATTAGATATCTCAAGTAAATAAATTGTGTGCAGAAAAAGACTATTTTCCCCTTGGAAACCCCTTTCAAGTAATAAAAATCATCACAATAGCCATGTCCTTATTACATTAACTTGAACCACCTTACAAATATAATAATCAAGCTCTTCAAGGAATTATAACACAATTACATATTGTAAGCTAGGAAAAATGCACTACTAACAAGGAAGTAAAATACTAACAATAATACCTCCTCCTTCGTGTTCCGTAGCAAACCTCATAATGGGCTAGGAAACATGGATTGAGCCCCGATTGCATGATATGTAGGTGTTTTTCTCAAGACGGAGCAATGCCTTCTTGCAACAATGATCCACTTAATTTGCACCAAATGGGTAAAAGGATTATGGATTTGGGGTGCTTCAAGATGAGGCTATTTGGGCATTAGGACGAGGTGGAAGGATGTTCTTTTCTCAAAGGATGCAAGAACTTAGACATGGCATTCAAGTTTATTCTCTGTGTGTTAGAGGGAGGGGTAAGGCTATATTTATAGCCTGGGGAAGTGATTAACTTAGAGTAATTTAAGTAATCATGGTTTGAAAATGTGGGCAAGATTAGGTGAGTGGGGACCACAAAGAATGGGTGAGGATTTGATTTTAGATTTTTAATTCATAAGTGGAGGATTTTAGGTGAGTGGGGACCACAAAGAGTGGGTGAGGATTTGATTTTGAATTTTTAATTCAATAGTAGAAAAACACGGAGAATAATGACATGTGGTAAGGATTAAGTTATTTTTAGATTTGAAATGGATAATTAATCAAATTATATTTGATTAATTTAAAGTATATTTTTGTGGGAAATGAGGTAGGGGAATTAATTGAGTTAGGACATATGTGAAATTAGGGTGTCTACAATTTCCCCTCTTTGGAAGAAGGGTACTATGAAAGTAGTGTCCTTTCAAAAAAAGTAGACGAGATAGGGGAAGAATTCAATCTACTTTTCTAAGCAAAAAAAAAAGTAAAACGAATGTTTGTTGGGGAGAATAGAAGTTGGTGAGTGATGGATGTCATGGTATCCTCCAAGACAAAAATGTCATGAGAAGATGTGATTAAGGATATATGTGATGATTCCCCCTCGAGAGGGCTGACGAGAATGGAATATACGACAGAGCTCTCGAAAATATGAGAGATGAATTCTGTGGAGAAGAGGTTGGAATAACCACATGACCCAAATGGAGAAAGGATTCAATCGGCCTTGAATGCTAGGTGTGAGGGTGTGTGGGAAGATGAAATGGGAAAGAGAAAAGGGAATGGATAGGATTTGGGGTTGATTATGAGAAGAGTAAGAAAGGTGAAGGGTAATGGAGATAGGGGAGGGACAAAAAAGGAATGAAAGAGGTAGAAGAGAATAAGAGAGAAGGATGATAGGGGAAGAAGGGAATGATGAATGAAAAACAAGGAGAAGACAGGAAAATGACAGAGTAGAGGGTGAAGTTATGAAATAGAGAGATGTGCCAAATGAAAGAAGCAATAGAGATAATAAAGAGGGATGCATGAAAGTGAAAGAAATGATAGAGCTGGGAAAATTAAGAAACGGGGAAGGAGAAGACGAGGTGAGAGTAGGGGTAAAATCGATAAAAATTGAAAGAGGATGAAAGAAGAAGTAGAATAGAGAAAAAAAAGAATCTATGAGGGGAGAGGAAAGTGTGAAAAAGAGTAGAGAAAAGATGAGAAACGGGTACAGAATGAACAAAAAGGTAGGGGTGGTAGAGAAAAGGAGAGGTGGTCAGAAGAAACATGAAAATTAGGGGAGAGGAAAGGAGGATAGAGTGAATACGAGGAGAAGATTGAAGGAACCATGTCTTTGCGAGGAAGACCAAGGCAAAGAATATGGAGCAGATCAGTATAGAGATGCATGTGGAGGGTGGGATGATAAAAAAGACGAGACAACACTGAAGAACCAGGTTATCAATGGGTAAGTAAGGAGGAAACGTGATGTAAAAAGGGGAAGAAGACGATACAAAGGAAGTGAAATAAGACGAGGGGTGGGAGAGAGAAGAGGATAACAGAGAAAATGATGTAGAAGGAAGGGAATACATAATGGGGATAATAAGTGTAAAGTGAACAGTATGAGGAATGTAAAGAGAAGAAAGAGGGGAGGAATGACATAGATTGGAAAAGATGTGGAGATGCATGAAATGAGGATACTAGGATTATGAGAAAATAGAAAAAGGATGTATGATGAAGATAGTAAAGATATTGAAGAGGGCGAAGGGAATATGGAGAGATTTTGAAGAAGTGATAATAAAGGGTGGGAGTGGGGGAAAAGAATAGGAGAGAAAAGAGAATGGGGGATAGAAGAGGCAATGTCAATGAGGGGATGTTAGGGAAAGTCCACTAATAATGAGTGGTGAGGAAAGGTGAGAGAAAAAATGAAGAAAAGGAGAAAGGTAATAAGGATTGGAAATGGTAACGCCAACAAAGGGATGTTAGGGAAAGCCCACTAACAATGAGTGGTGGGCTTAGAGGAAGGAAGGAATGAAGGGAAACTCTAGAAGGTCCAAGGGAGTGAACGAGGTCGTGCAGAATGAGGATTGATGATTTTAAGGGAAATTCCGCTAACAATTATTAGCGGGAATAGAAGATGGTGATGAAAGAATGATAGAGGAATGTTAACAACAATGGCAAACAAGTGTGTGGGTAGAAATGTGGGAGAATTTGAGAAGATGAAGTGGAAAGAGTAAAGAAAATGGGAGGGATGAGTTGGGACTAGGTGAAAGCAAGGATAGGATGCAAAATATGAGGACGAATGAGGTGAGGATGAAGAAACAAGACATGAAAAGAATGGGAAGAAACGGTATAAAGGATGATGGATCAAGAAGGGGAAAATGGGGGGGAAACAATGTGATTATAGGTGGAAGATATTAGACTATGTTGTGAGATGATAGGTGAAGAAAGGATAATGGTAGGAGGAAAATGTGGTTGGTAGGGGAAAGAACAGTGGAAGAAGTAGTGAATGAAGAATGAGGCGAGGGAAAAGTTTAAAATGACGAGTTTAGCATAGGGAGGACCCTGACGTAAGACTATCATGCGACGGAAGTGGTTAAGTAATATTTCCAAGTGAGCGACACTAGAGATGACAAGTGGGAAAGCGATAAGTGGTGTTTATGAGAATGGAATAGGAGGTCGAGGATGTGATAATGGGGAATGCCGAAAAAAATTGAAGGGTGAAGGATGTGTAGTGATGGGGAAAGGCAAGAAGACATATCATCCTTAAGAGGGACTCTTAAGTGAGATCACCATGTCGTGCGAGTGGTTAAGTAAGATTTCTAAGAAGAGGATGGTATAGTAGTGGTAAAAGATGTGATTATGGGGAATGAAGAGAAAATATGGATGGTGAGAATGTAGAGTGATGGGAAAGTGCAAGATGATGTCATGCTTAAGAGAGACTCTTAAGTAAGATCGTCATGCCATCGGAGTGGTTTTGTAAGATCGCTAAACTGACAAGGATGATATGCATGGAGAAAGACAAATTGTATTGGATACAAGGGTAGAATGGTTGGTTGAAGAAGATGATCACGATGAGAGGTGGGAGAAATATGATGGGATGGGGGAAGGCCATAGGGCAGATCAACCTTAAGAGGAATTCTTAAGTAAGATTGCCATGCGGTCGTAATGGTTAAGTAAGATCGTCAAGCTGAAGAAGAAGAAGAATGGTGATAGAGTTGGTGGGAATAGGGTTTGACAAAATAGACCGAAGGGGAACCCTCAAGTGAATTTTCCATACTACAAAAGTGTGTAAGTAGGATGACTAGGTAGATTACGGATTTGGGGAAGGATGAGAAAAGAGTGAGTGATGTATGCCCGAGTAGAAGAGACAAGAGAAGGTGATAACAAGGAAGAAAGGAAACAAAGGAGTGTAACATGAATGAATGAAGGAATATATGTAATGGAGGGTGGAGATTTTGAGGGGAATCCTTCATTGGGATGCCCGCGTGGTGAGAATAATGATGCGAGAATAAGAAGAAGTAAGAGGTGGAATGGGAATATGTGTGTGGTGGTGATTGTTTGTTTGATGAGAGGTGGGGTGGTGGAGAAGCTTCTACGGTGGGAAGATCTTAGAGAGAGGTTAAACCTCCACCGAGAATCCCATATAAAAGGGGTTATTAAGTAATATTGTCAAAAGGGAAGCATAAGAGTGAAAGGAAAGAATACAAATGGGTGAGATGGGACAGGAATGGTGGGAAGGGTAATATGGGGATAAATGGTAGAGGAGTAAAAATGAGGAGCGATGATGAATGGATCAAATACATGGTGATCATGGTGTGGGAGGAGGAGCTCTTTGGATAGTGAATGTTACTTGAGAAAGATCTTCAAGTAGGATTCGCAAAACCGCAATGGTGATCAAATAGGATTCCCAAACTAGGGAATGTATTAGTACGAGTGAATGGAGGGGGTACAAAGTAAGATATTGATCATGCGGGAAGATACTCATGTGACGAAAAGCATCTTAATTTTAATCTAGCACATAACAAGATGCATTGTGATATAAAAGATTAGGATGACTAGACTATAATATGCATGATAAGCATATAGATGGGGCCATCAAAAAGGTTTGATGACCCGAAGAGGATATGCAAGTAGAAGCGAGCATAGGCAGAGGCCATCAAGAAATTATGATGCCCCAAAGACAATATGCAATTAGATAACATAAGTATATTAGAGAGAACACTAGAATACATAAAATCAATATGCCCCCGTAATGTATCAAGATACAAGAAAGCAATTAATAACTTGTAACTAATAATGCAACACAAGAACCAATAAACATGTCCCTAACATGTTCCAAAGTGAGGATTGATTGGATGTACCCCCAAACAAGGGTATAAGGACATAAAAAGGGGTTGGGTCATTGTCCTCAAACAAGGAAACATTAAGATTCAGATTTGCCCCAAGCAAGGATGCACATAAAGAGAAGTGGTTTGAATTTGATAGTTATAAGGTGATTGGATCATTCGTTGGGGATAATAGTTCAAAGGATGGATTGTGTTGATTAGGTTAATGTTTTTGCGATTTTGTGGAGTTTACAATTTATTTATTTTTGGGTTTTTTGAAGTTTTGTAGATTTTCAATGTTTTGGAATTTTAACGATTTTATTTTTATTTTTTCGGATTTTTGATTGATTTTCGAATGTTTTTGGATTTTTGGATTTTTTCTAATGTTTTTGGATTTTGACGATTTTCAAATGTTTTTGGATTTTTTGGATTTTTACCTGTTATTGGCAATTTATGGACCATTGTGCAGACTTATTTTGAGAGGTAATAAACCAGGATATTTTATGTATGTACTGTGTTCCTCGTGGTAACTCATGCGTTGAATAACACAAGAAACTTCATTCCATTGGCAAGATATGTTGGTGATGATATGATGAAAAGAATTCTAACTCCATTCTTGACTCCACACAACTAGTAAGATGTGAGGGCTCATCACCGAGAATCAAGAAGGGCGCAGGAGGTAGATAATGAATATAGAGACAAATGATAATAACAATCCCTTTGGTAAATTGTGACTCAATTCTTCTTAACGTTATTGAACCAGTTTCAAGAATGGCTTTCACTCTATGAATCATGTGCTAGACTTAAATCAGATACGTGGCATGCTAATTGGTATGATATGAGGTGAAGGGATAATTCTCTCTTCACTTAGGCATCTAAATTATTTCTTTGGGGATTCTATAATTGCAAGCATTGTAATATTTTGTATTCTTGAAATGAATCCTTATGCCTTGCCCTATGCTACTAGTGAGAAGCAAGGGCTCATCACCGAAGGTAAAACATAAAGTAGTAAATTATTTTTTTCTTTTTTTTTTGTTTTTTTAATGTTTTTTATTTTATTTTTTACTTTTATGAGAATGGCCCTCTACACTTTGCCCCATGCCTCTTGTAAGAGGCAAGGGTTTATCACCGAAGACAAGACGTAGATGAGTAAGGGCACCTTCCTCCATTCCCAATCTCACACTACCAGTAAGAAGTGTGGGCTCAACACCAAAGACTATGAAAGACAAAAGATGTGACGATGAATTATTCATAATTTATTTGATTTATTGACTTGTACAAGAGTGCTTTATATTTAGGAAGGAACATCTACCCCCAATCTCATCCCCACATGAATAGTAGGATGCGAGGGTTCAACACCAAAGACTGAGATGGATGATCAAATGAACTAGGTAAATAAGTTTAGAGCTTTGTTATGAAAGAGATAATTTCTTTGAAGGGAATATATTACCATCAATAAGCTTCTAGGTATGACCATAGGTGAAAGCGATTGAAAATGGGAGATATGGTAAGAAGTATGACGCTCACAAACTTAATAAGATCTATATTAACACATGTCTCATGATGATAAATATGAAGATGTGATTTTGATAAAGAAAATATTCACAATAGAAATGAATAACTTTAAATTATTCGGAGATAAGCAAGAGAAGGAACAATGTACATATTGTTGTTTCCTGGAATAGTGAATGCCTTAAGGATCAAATTTCTTTAAATGAACGCATTCATTGGCTCATCAAGTTCTTGACCATCTTCAATGGCCAACTTATAGGCTCCAGATACAAATTTATCTATAATTACACAGGGGTCCTAAACCAGTTAGGCTCAAATTTTCCTTGTTTTCTCACTCTTTAGTGGTATTCTTTTGATTTTATTTTAAAATGAGGTCACCAATTTCGAATTCTCTGGTCTTACCTTTTATGATAATGTGTTGCGATCGGTTTGATAGACTTAGAGATGATTGAGAGCATTAAGTCATTTTTCATCGAGAAGCTCAAGCTTTTGAAGCCATGGTGTCGGTATTCATCCTCATTAATTACATCGTCAAGGAGATTCTCAAGGATGGGAGCTATATCTCAATAGACAAATGGCTTCACAACCATAAACGAGGGGAAATGGGGTGGCTCTGGTAAGCGTGCAATAAGATGTATGGTAAGCCCAAAGAGGGTAAATTTGAGTATGCCAATCGTACGCCCATAGGTGTTGACGATTTTTTCCATGATGGATTTTAAAGTCTTGTTGGTTACTTTTGCTTCGATCTGTTACCTTGAGGGTAGTATGGAGTGGACCACTTAAGTTTGATGCAAAACGTTTTCCTAGGTCTTTTACATCCTAGTTTTTAAATGATTTCCCATTATCTCTGTGACTGAGCGGATGGAATACCAAATCGACAGATGAGATTATTAAAAATGAATTTCGATATTTGGCTATAGGTAACATAGGTGAGAGGCATAACTTCCACCCATTTAGTGAAGTAATCGATATGCGGTAATGATGAACTTATGTCTCGGATGATGTTGGTATGATTTTAGTAATGAGGTCAAGTCCCCATTGAGAGAAGGGCCATGGTGTGGTTATCGATTGCAATGCTTGGGAAGGTACATGGATAATATTTCCATGTTTTTGACATGCTTGACATTGTTTGAAAAAATGGCATGTGTCACTTTCCATGGTGGGCCAATAATATCCAACTTGCAGGATTTTCTTAGCTAAGGCTATATCGTTCGTGTGCACTTCACAGATACCAAAATGAACTTCAATTAAGACAGTCGAGGCTCCTTCCTAATTAAGACATTAGAGTAGGGTGACATCATATCTTCGTTTATAAATATTTTCTACTAAAATGGTGTAATGAGAGGCACATTGTGTTAAAGCACATTTATGCATTGATTTCATATCGCATGCAAAATGTTTTATCATGGATGAAGGTATAAAGATCATGGTATTAAGGGTTATTCGGACCCACGATTTTGCATACCATAGTGTTTTCAAGAAGATCATAAGCAGGCATTAAGAGATGTTCTACGAGAAAATGTGCTTGGGATTGACTAGATGTGATTTCTAACAGGGATCCAATGGTTGTCATAGCATTAGCAGATTTATTACAAATTATAGGGATTTGATCAAAGCTAATTAATCAAAAATAGCTTCAAATATTATCCACCATGCATTTATATGGGATAATTTTTTCATCCTTGACTTAGTATTCATCAGTAACTTGTTTGATGATAAGTAAAGAATCACCAAATACAACTAATTCTGTAAGATTCCAAGATATAGCTAGTTTTAATCCTGTAATTAGAGCTTCATATTCTACGATATTGTTGGTACATGAGAATGCTAATCGAAATGATTTGGGGATAACATGTCCACTAGGTGTGATAAGCAAAATACCAGTGCCTTAGCCATGGAGATTACAAGATCCATCAAAAATAGAGTCCAAGATGACACGATTTCTATGTGTAAAAGATCTTCATCAGAAAAGCAAAATGAAGTGGTTCTATGTCGGAAGGGGTGCCTCAAAGCAAGTTGGTCTACAATGTCCTTTCCTTTAATTTCCTTCTGCGGAATAAACTCGACATCAAATTCACTAAGTAGTACGACCAACTAGACATTCTTCCCATGAGAATGGGTGGGATAAGAGATACTTGAGAGGATCAATCTTGGTGATCAACTTAGTTGTGTGATTTGAGCAAGTAATGATGTAACTTATGGAATACAAAGGTGACCACTAAGAAGACTTTTTTATTTGGGAATAACGTACTTCATGCTCAATAAGTGTTTGGCTAAGGTAATATACATCATATTATTTTGCTTGATCGTTATGTTGTGCTAACAAAGCTCCTATGGCATGTTCAAGTAGTGGCGAGTTGTATAAAGCTACATGGGTTTATGAAACTAGTGACATAAGAACAGTGGGCTAGAGAGGTATTATTTTAACTTAGCAAAAGAGTTTTGACAATCGTGGTTCCAAAGTGAAATTGTTCATCTTTCTCATGGGGCTTCATTAGCTAGGCAATATCCTAGCACGTGGGTTCATATTGAGGTAATTAAAATTAATAAAATTAAAGTAAATATACCAATAGATACGAGAGGGTGAAAGAGTTTAGTTTATTAATATTTTGAATTAGGTATTGGGGTAGGTTAGAGAGGTGGGCCAAAGAAAGGGAGGTTTGATTTTAATATAAAACTAAAACATTTGAACCCTAGTTTTTAAAAGTAAATACCTTAAAATTTTAAAAGAAGTGTGTTCATAAAGTTAAATTATAATCTCTTTTTGAATAAAGAAATATCAATTAAGAGATTCTTAACCAAGAAATAATAAGATGGTAGAAAACTAAGATTGAGTATGCTTTTCAACACAAGTGATATTATTTCACCATCTTAATTATTTGAAGAACTATTGATAAATGATTAAAGCTTAACATTTATAAGGTGATTTGTAATAGGTATTCAATGGCTTCAAACTATCTTCCGAGAGGAAATGCACATTAAAAAAAAATTGAGTGAGAAATATGATATATTTTTGTTTAATATATTAGGGTAGAAATAAAAAGGGGTAAATAAAATTGTAATTGAAAAATGGGTAAGGTACATAGAAAAAATAGGGGTATTTTCATTCTAATAATATAATAGGAGGGGTATTATCAATTGAATAATTAGAGATAAAAACTAGAATTAAGGGTATTCTTTAATACCCTTCGAACGCACGTGCTATACCATACTTTTACTAAGTGAACCCCCTGTGATCTTTCTTGAGTAACTGGTTGAAGTGATGGCACTTATCAATCAACCGTGATATGAAACACTTAATAGATTATATTTTTCCCTAAAGACATGTGTAATTGTTTTAGGGTTTGAGGAGGAGGCATTTCCATAATGGATTTGACTTTTGTAAGATCCACTTCTATGCCTCTTCTTCGAGACAATAAACCCTAAAAATTTACCGAAGGTAACCCCAAACACACATTTCTTTGGGTTGAGATGAACCTTATACTGCGTAATCTATCAAAAATGTGTCTCAACACACTTGGATGCCCTATTCATGTAATTTATTTTGCTAATTTATCATCAACATAATCTTCCATGATATCATGTAACATATCATGGATGATGACAATCATTGCTCGTTAATCAAAGCTGGCACCGCATTTTTCAAGCCAAAAGGCATGACCTTATAATGTAAGGTGACCCATGGTGTATTAAATGTTGTTTTATGTTGATCCCCTTCAAAGCAATATGTATTTAATCGTAACTGTAAAATCCATCCATTAAGGAGAGCATTTCATGGCTTGTTGTAGAATCAACAATCATGTCTATATTTCGCAAGGAAAGTCATCTTTGGGACAAGCCTTGTTGATGTCTCGAAGTCTATGCATATCCTAATGTCGGGGTTTTCAAGCACAGAACTATGTTAGATATCCATGTCGAATAATCAATAGGTCGGATAAAGTCAACTTCCAAGAGTTTCTCGAGTTCAACTTTGACAAGCAATGTAACTTTGGGATGCATTTTGCGTAGTTTTTGTTTTACAGGCTTTCAGATCTCAGATGCACCACAAAGTGGTGCACTTCAAGAGATGGATCTAGTCCTGGCATGCCCTTATATGTCCATGCAAAGATATCTTGGAATTAAATAACGAGTATTGTGAATTCCATGCATTCTGGCCGAGAAAAACTAATGCCAAGTTGTAAAATTTTTATTGTTTAGAGGTTCCAATGTTTATGTCTTGATTTCTTCTATAAGCATTTTAGATGTATCTTTTCAAAGAATGATGCTAATGGTTGATGTAGGTCATGGTGTCAGGTGATTTGGGAGAGTTGGTAAAAGATTTTTGTGTGTGATGTTGAGACTTTTATCGACATGTTTGTTTGATAGGTGGCGATGAGATTTTGACAATGGGAAATTTTTTGTTTCGCGCTTCCGATCCAAATTTTTCAAGGTGAAGGATCCGAATATTTTATTTCTTCACCAAAATAGGTCGATTCATCTAGATTGATTTCAAATCCTTTTCTATGGTTGGAAGTAGGGATTTTATCATGAGTTCCAAGGAATTCTTCTATGGCTTCATCATTTTGGGACATGTCCATGGTTGCATGATGTGGTTGGCCATGGTCTATGAGATTCAGATGTGTCGGCTCAAAATTGATGACATTAATAGATAAATGTTCAAAGTAAATATGTGTTTCAGTGAGGTCCTCGAAAAGGCTACGTGGAGACTGGTGTCATTATCGAGCTAGTGTTATCATTATCACTTGAAATTATTACTTGGGAAACATCAAACACCTTGAAACCTAGACCATGTTTACCGTGATGTGTGTGTAATTAATTGGATCTAAATGACCTTGTTCATTTGGACCAAGTCCTTTACCCTTCCATCACATGTTTTTCATTATTCAATGAGCTTTGGTAAATTTAGGGGACTCATAACAAGGAGAAAAGTCATCATTATATAACCAAGATCCCAAGAACTTGGAATGTGTTCATTGTCGAGATAACCAATTTTTTTCCAAACTAATTGTCCCATTTGATAAGCGGGATGGATTCTCGGATGTGGAGCGTTAGGTTTTCAATTAGGGAACATGTTAAATATAGTAAAACAAAAGAGGTTGAGTTCACTTAGTCATAGGATGTTTCAATCTAGAACTAGGTCAAACAAGATATGATAAAGATGAGTGTGTTTTGTTTTATGATGGAGCATGAATCCTCAATGAGAACTTGTGTCACATCAAAATACTAAGTGAGAGGAGTCATTCGTCGTGCATTACCCAATAGTTGTGAGGGTATTTGCACATTTGGACTTTATTTATAAAATATAAAAATACTAAATTTTGAATGAAAAATATCTAATACATGCACATAAAATCTTCAAATAAGTACAACCATTATCCTATCAATAATAGAGCACATTACATAATTTTTAAAAGTAAAATTGAATAAATAAGATTTCCATCATATCATATATTAAAAAGTAATTGTATTACATCAACACATATGTGTTTGTATTCCATCTAGATATAAAAGTCAAACAAACCCATCATATCAATTATATAAAACTTTTAATATGTTTAAAACCTCTATAGACACTATACCAAATACATTGATGACACAACCAAAGTACTTTCATACAAAAACATAAATATTTGGTCTCAAGTATTGGACCAAACTCCAACACAATACAACCCAAACTAATCCATTTTTAAATTATGTAATCTTTAAAATCATGTGCCACTTCAAACACTTTGTCCAATTTCCCTCCACTTCCCATGCCATCAAATCTTATAAATGAGGTACCTACAATAAATACATCCATATTAAGGCTCAAGAGCTTCAAACTAAAATGCATTTATTTAATTCCAAAAATTCAAATACTTGCATGAGAAAATGTATTCAAAATTGAAATCAAATCTAGCCATTGGATTATAATATTTAAATTCTTGATCCACACCAATCAATGTCAACCAATCAGAAACAAACACAAGGATCAAACATCAACAACACTTCTATCCATCTTATAAATTAGTTCATTTGATGGTGGGCATAATTTTATTCAGTTCTATATACTGGAGGAGCACTGATTTATCAACTGTTGATTACTGCATGCAATATTTTGCATACAAGCACATTCAACTTATTGTTCAACTGCAAATACGGTGTAAGTATTCTACACTTATTATAAATTCATTATGATTTATGAAACTATGTCAAACTTCCATGATTTTATTTATTTTTCCTTATTGAAGTTATAAACATGTAGAATGTTGTTGTTACAAATCATTTTAAAAAAAGCTAAGTATCTACAATAAGGAAAATAGAAGTATAAAAATTTAATTATCATATTTGTAAAAAACCATAAATATGTTATCTTTGTATCTACAATAAGGAAAATAGAAAATGATGGTAATTTTTTCATAGTTTTTGATACAAAGATAACATATTTATGATTTTTTACAAATATCTCAAAAAAATTCTTACACCGATCTATTTTGAAAAAAGGGAAATATCAAGATAAAAATCTAAGTATCATATTTGTAAAAAACTAGAAATATGTTATCTTTGTATCTACAATAAGGAAAATAGAAAATGATGGTAATTTTTTCATAGTTTTTGATACAAAGATAACATATTTTTATTTTTTACAAATATTTCAATTTTTTTCTTACAATGATCTGTTTTGTACAAAAATATTATATGTTCTAGTGTGTTTTATAGATAAAACAAGTTACCTAATTGTTTAAGAAACAAAACATCCTTGCATACTTCCAAACCTTGGTATAATCCCTTTATCTCAGCTATGCATTTTCACCGTCATCTTTGAAGTAAGCATTGGTAAAATCTTAGACATTGACATCATATGGTTGCATATCCATTATTTGTTAGGTAAGTTTAATAGGTCTAGTTTTTATTGGTATAAAACTGCATGTGACTGACATATTTTTGAAAATTTATTACAGTTTTTATTGTCAAAAGAGTAAGGCCAACTATTGCCAAAACCAAAGGAGTCAGATTTCCACCAAGTGAAGCACATGAAGAAGAGGCCAACAATACACCAATTCAAGATGTCAACTACACATTTGTTCAAGATGAAAACAATAGTCCACCTCCAGAAGTAAACATCCAAGTAATAAGAAGGAGATCTTCAACTAAAAGAGTAAGAATACAAAGAAATGATTGGAACAAATCTGACATGGACAATGCTATGAGAGATGTTGAAGAAAATGGGGTATACCAGCAAACACTCTTACTTCTTGGTTGATGGGTCTCACCACCACCAAAAGGAAGGGTCCACCAACAATTCTTACTAATGAAGAAGAGCTTGAGATAGTGAGTTGGTGTCATGAAATGACAGACATGGGTCATGGAATATAAATTATACAACTTAAGGCATATGTGGCACAAATATGTGAAACCAAGTCCAACCCTTTTATAGATGGTCTTCCTTGGTAAGTCATGGTGGGTTGGTTTTAAAAAAGACACCCAAAATTAACATTGAGGACAACTGAAGGCCTTGATAAAGATTGGGAAGTGTGTCTTAGGCCATCAATTGTTAATTACTCTATCCAATGCCTATGAGGCCAACCCATATGGGCCACACAAAATATGGAATTGTGATGAAATTGGATTATATGTCAGTAAGGAAATGTGGTGTGAGAGTGCTTGCTAAAAGGGGTAGCAAAAGTGTCCCATACATCATTCCAAAAAGAAGGGAATGGATTACCATATTGTGTTGTGTAAATGCTACAGGACAAAGCATTCCAAGATTCTATCTGTTTAAGGGGAAGAAACAATTACAAATTACATTGCAAGATGTGAGTCTAGTATTTACATGACATCTCAACCTCATGCATCAGAATACCTCAATATTACACTTCATCAAACTAAGGGAATTTTTTTATTTACCCATTTAATTATCTTGATGCCTTCAATGATTAATAGCTTACAATGATTAATCCAACATTAATTAATGTTCATAATCCATCTTGACAACCTATGATAACCATGTGCAACTGTAAGGGTTCAGATCCTACTCGATCCCCTTTCAATGCTCTACACGAGCCAATATACCCGTATATATCATTTGGTTAGACCTTTTAAAGGTACATAGAACCATGTTCATATTATTAGTGTTAGCCTCCCACTCACGACATAATTTAAAAGAAGAAATGGTGACAGACAATACAATCAGTCATTTACAATACTATGGCCATAGTTTTGGCATCGATAAAGAAACCTAGTTTTGTGACTGCACATAAGCCACTTGAAACCTATCCTTCCCATTTCACCGCACAACCATCTCAACACATTCATCTAGATTATTTTCCGTTGATTAAGTATTAAGTTCATAGTTAACCATTTTAGTTCATTCATTTACAACAATGTAAACCTTCATCCTATGGATAGGTTAACTAAGTTTCAAGATGATATCCAAACCACGTTAGAGGTATGCAATGATCTCCATGAATCATTACATAAGTATGTACCCATTTCCGCAAGATCGTCAACTATACGGGGTTTCCAATTAAGAGGTCTGTTCATAAGTACAAAACTTAAACCATTTTGTAGCATTAGTTATACTTAGGACATATATGTACATTTGTACCTTTTTCATGTGATCACAAAGTACCTTTATACTTTGTTATGCATCAACGTATTTTGATCATGCTAACCACGATACTTAATCATGTAAATATATGTCGTTGTTGTTAGAAAACAACAACCTATTTTGTATTGTTTCATCACATAAACTGATTTTTAACATTTTACTTATCTAAGATTAACATTATAAAATCATCTCTTATGATTATCTCTTTAGTTATTCCTTCTTATGTTTTTACTTACATTATTGTTTTGTTATTCATTCATTTTTTATTATGGCAACATCTCAAAATACTAATTCTAACTCATTAAACATTGGTTCTCAATGAATTATCGTCGATAAAACAATGATACATAAATGTCATAAAACATAAACATAATAATCTCAACCATAGTCATTAATATTCATGATTAATAACCTCCATACATATTTACAAGTGATTATCAAATAAAAATCATATAAGACAATAGGCATATTTACTGAACATTTACAAGTATTTCTTCCCTTATACTAGAATCAAGTACAACTTCATTTATTTAAAATAGTACCTAGTCTTGATAAAGAATATCAATTATGATCTTTTAATACAAGAAGTTCATTTGTTTTCAGACATTAGAGAAGTAATACTTTCACTTTTTAAACAAATACAAGTTCATTTATTACATTCATATGAAGTAGTACAACAATAATCATAATGTGTTGGAAACCAATCTTTAACCTTTTGGTGATACTTTTCAACCTGCATGCTGAAAATGAAGTACAACAATGTACATGGTCACTCTAAAAGAACTCGACATGGTTTACACCATTCACATCCTACCTATCAGATTACATGAGTAATGAATAGTAATTGTATCATTTTAATAAAAGATAATCACATTAAGTATCATATCTATCAAACATATGACCCAAGCATCATGTTCTAAAGACATTAAGCATTTCTTTTACCCTCGCTAAGTATCGATATATATATACATTAGCTTTCATTAACCGGTGTAATGCAATAAAACTAATAAAAATGTCCCCTAACTTATTGTATGCTAATACTCCACAAATGAAGATGATAAGATATTTCATACTAACTCTACCTTCCAAGTTCCATAATAGACCTTCAAGTAATGTCACAAGACTAACTATGTTTCATAGTCACTTTATGTTGAAAATCAATCCATCATATCCCCAACAAAGTTATCAATGGTAAAATTCTACAATCCATATCTTATTAATAAGATAAGCAATCCTTTAGATATATATGATATAAAATCTAAGTAAGACTAAACCACGTCTTTAAATATATAGAAAAGGAAATCGGATTAATTTTATCAAAAATATCATCCTACGAAAGTCCTCACTCCTCATAGTTCCATTCAAAGAGAATAAACTTGCGAGTGTAACTATACTCAATTTAGAGTTCATTCAAAAGCTTTATAAAAGAAGAGATTTGATCGCTTGATATCACATGATGGGTAACTATCATAAGCGACCAATACAATCAACTAAAACTTCACAAGGTTTGGTTTGTTTTCAGCCCACTCGAGTAGAAGCACTCAATATAAACAAGTGAGAATTAATCATGAAACTCAACATGCATAGACTATGATATATCCTAGCCAAACCAAAAGAATCGTGGTTTGAGCTAAACCCATTTTCCATCAAGTATGATGACTTTAAAGTCTCAAGCCCTTACCAAAGTAACTCAAGGTTACCATTGCTAAATAATTTACCAACAAATTAAAAGTCTCCAAATTACCCAAACCAAAAAAAATTTCAAAATCTAAATAATTTACAATCCGACAATTTAACCTTGCTCAAATTGGGAAAACCCAAATCTCAACTTATCTCCAAAAAATCATCACAAATATGAGTACCCAGGTTCAGATTTTAGGTGAAAATATTTGGAAAATAAAAACATAAAGTCGAGAACGTATCAGAGGCTTAATATTTCAACAAACTTTTCATCAACAATCCCATTTCGAATACCAAACAAAAAGGGTAACAACCCAAATTAGATATCCTACAATAAAAATTTTACCTTTATTACTCACACAAAAATTTATTCCAATACTTCGTAATGAAAAAATTAAGTAAAGAAGAGTATAACCATGCATGAGATTACGATAGTCTCGCAACTTCCTCTCTATATCTTCCCCTAAACTTCCATTACAACTTTCTCGATATTTTTAGCAATGCAAACCAATTGCCAAAATATTCCAACTCTCGACCCTTAATACATTTCACCTTTATATATAACTAGATCTACCTTTTATTCTCCTCATAAATCTCCACATAATTAGCTAAACAAAACAACATGCACAGATTTCTCAAAGATGGGATTCAAATGGAGAAAGGGCTCAAAGTTGAGACCGTAATAATAAAAACTAGCAATCGCATGTGAGGTGTGCGATGTTAACGCCGAAAGAGAGATAATGGTGAGCAGAAAAGGAAATTGAAACAGACAATAAAACACTGTGTATCAATTAAAGTTGAGGATGAGTAATGACAAACCAGGTGGATGGAACAATTAGTCGTAAACAATGTCGATGATAGAGCAAGAAGACCATGGGGGTTCATTAACTAGGCAATATCCTAGCACGTGGGTTCATATTGAGGTAATTAAAATTAATAAAAGTAAAGTCAATATATCAGTAGACATGAGGGGGTGAAAGGGTTTAATTTATTCATATTTTGAATCAGGTATTGGGGGTAGGTTAGATAAGTGGGCCAAAGGAAAAGGAGTTTTAATTTTAATATAAAACTAAAACATTTGAACCCTATTTTTTAGAACTAAATACCTTAACATTGCAATTTAATGATTGTGGTCATAATTTTATAATCTCTTTTTGAATAAAGAAATTTCAATTAAGAGATTCTTAACCAAGAAATAATAAGATGGTAGAAAACTAGGATTGAGTATGCTTTTCAACACAAGTGATATTATTTCATCATTTTAATTATTTGAAGAACTATTAATAAATGATTAAAGATTTACATTTATAAGGTAATTTGTAAGAGGTCTCGAATGGCTTCAAAATATATTTCAAAGAAAACACATATTGAAAAAAATTGAGTGAGAAATATGATATATTTTATGTTCAATATATTAGGGTAGAAATAAAAAGGGGTAAATAAAATTATCGTGGAATAAAAAGACATGTTTGAAGCCACAAATTTGCGCAAAGATTGACTTTTTGGTTGACGTAGAGAAACATTTTGTGTTGCAAAAGATCCATAATCAACCTATTATGAGTCAATTTACCAAGTGATCCCAAAAATATGAGTACATTATGTAAACCATGTGTGGCAACTACCCATAAGGAATTTATTATAAATCCATCTTCGACTTTCTTTAGGGTGAGGGTATCATGAGCATAGACATGCTAGAGGGGGAGCACATCGTAAAGAGCATGAGCTTTGTTCTACACTCCCTCGCCTTTGCAGCTTGCAGATGCATTTCAATCCGCTTCGCCGCTCCACCTCGAACATCTTCTTCTTCTTTACTCTTTCCACAATTGCATGTGCTTTGGTTTGAGGCAGCTTTGGGTTTGAGGCTCAATTGGTCGGTGTATGTTTCGTGGGGCTACTGTGGGTAAATATTCGAAAGAATTATGGTCCTCCATGTTCTAGAGTCCCCTATGCAAACCTTCCTGACATGAACCAACTCTGCCCAGAAATATTCCTTCCTCTTCAATACCCGCAACGTGCACAGAAACATATGCGAGAGGTCCTCCGTTCTTTTCTTCAACGATATTGATATAGCTAATATCTCACATGTTGTTGGAACCACTTACACCTAAAGGGACATGGATTGGGTGAAAATCAATTGCACTCGGAGCAACGGGACCTCTGAAACATTACAGAACATCATGGTGGTTTCTCAAAAAAACAAATTGAGTGGACGAGGGTAATCATTAACCCCAATTTTTTTATCAACATCGTCGATGACACTTTGTGATTCAAGAAAATAAAAACTTAGTTTTTTTGTTTTGTTAGGACAGGCTTCCAGATGGAAATGTTGCGAAGTGGTTTCTTCTAAGAAACATAAAATGGAGGTTAAAATAAGAAGTTTCAGAATCATGATGTTGTGTTAACACCAACATAGTTGTAAATGCCATATAATTTTGTGTAGTTTTATACATTGTATGGAATTTTTGTGTCTTCTTTGCACTTGTAATTCCACTTGGGAAAAATAGATGCGATACATGTTTTATATCTTCAACTCGATTTGATGTGTAAACATTTTTTTATGAATAAATGTGTGCCACGTGTACGGTGAAGGAGTGTCTGTACTTCATCGACTAACTACTCATGATAATCGATGGTCTGCCGCTTGTTAGAGGGAGGGGTGATTTCCCTAATGAAGACGCCTTTTGACGTAATTAACTAAAATCCATAATAACCTCCTCATGAAAGATGTTCTACCATTGCCCCATCACTTAAATACCCTGTCAAGATTATCTATGTTTTCTGTTTGTAGTCCTTCCAAATGAAATGAAAATAATCCCCAATAATGTCTAGCAGGGTTTGGTATTCCAGTAGGGAACCAGATCGACTGGTCTCTTTACAGATAACATTACAAAGCCTTAGGATTTTATTAGGGTTTTGGAAATTTCTTCTAGGGTTTGGAACCATTTTTCTTTCTTCTCGACGAATTGAAGAAAAAATAGAATCCATCTAAGAGAGCTATGACTGGGACTAAGCAGCTAGGATGGTCGGAGGGGGACTGAGGGGCAAGGACAATGGATCTTTATCTTTGGGCATAAACAACACTAATATCTTCGTAGCACTCGACAACCACCGAAAGAAGGGCAGCAAGAAGAAGGGAGACAAGTCATCGGATCAGGTCGCCACATCATCCAAGGGCAGGGATAAGTCAGACCAGAATGACCCTGAACCTCCATAATAGTTTTGGGCTCCCGCGTATGTCATTATTAAATCTTGGGCTTATGTGGACAATGATGATGATTACTATGGTAGAGTTTTATGTGGAAATGTGTGCCACGTGTATGGTGGAGGAGTATCTGCACTTTGTCAACCAACTACTCATGATCATCAATAGTCTGTCGCTTGTTAGAGAGAGGGGGACTTTTCCCCAATGAATACGCATTTCAACATAATTACAAAATAATGTCCTACATTATAAGTTCAATTCCCAACTTGCCTATGCCGCATGGCAAGAGCCCTTTCCACATCACCCAAAAATTATGCAAGGCTCACATTGTGTTAGACTTTTGTAGCACCTATTCATTGGATAAATTTTAATTTCTGAACCTTATATAAGACCCCTCAAATTAGGGAATTAAATTTGGTGGCCGAATCTTCCCATCACATGAAATTCCTACAATGGTACCGCAATTATCAATTCAACATTTTTTTTTGGAAAAGAAATAACAGAATATCAAAGCTTTTGTATGATCCTCAATTTTAATGTTGGCCCAATTTAATTGTTCTAAGATCTCCCCGTATTTTTTAGGTAAAGAGTTTAAATATATTCATAAGGCAGTCAAATATAATTTCTCATACAACCGAATGTTGTGGATGTTGATCTTATCAAGTTAATGCTCTCTACATGTGTATCGTCTTGCAAGCTGAAAAATATTGGAATTTTATGCCGAACAATAAAGAGGCAAAAATCCCAAGCATAAAACAAGGGAATTTTATGTTAAACACTTTTGGAACGAATCTACTATCTTTAATAAGACATGAATTTTTTTAATGAAGGAAAAAACTGGGGACCCCACATTTGAGGATTGAATATCATCATTTTTTGAGAAAACTTTATATCCATCTCTTGTAGTTTTGCTGCAATGTTTTCATGTTTTTCATGCATAGCATGGCTTTGCATCTAACTTGCTTTGAAAAAATGTGAACATCTGTCAAATCTCTACCTTGCTCCGCATGCAAGACGGAAGCAAAGTATGCAAGACACCTGTCAATGACCATATCTACTATCTGTACGTAGTGATTTCTCACAGTCAAGATGGTCGATGATGTAGAGTTTTTGAACCGTAAGATGTCTGTCACTTCTCAGTGGGATGGGGGATTTCCCTAGTGAATACGCCTTTCGGCGTAAAAACATATGGATACAGAAGCTCATAACAGTCTGCACCTTATAAAGAGATGGTTGTGAATCATAAAAACTACTGAAACCCAAAGGAAAACACCATACCTATCTAAATTTACAACTTATTTGCATAGATATTTATCGGACTTGCGAGGAGTGACAGGTGGACTTTGCAAAGAGGACGATCCTTTTGAGCAGCTCCTCTGTATTTTCTCCCACCATTTTGTACACCACCTAATTTTCGTCCTTCATAAATAAAAAGGTCGGCATCACCTTCACATCCAGTTTTTCTACAACACTCTGCATGACACCAACAACAACTAAAAACTTTAAAAACACCCCCAAGACACAAACTTTTACAGATTTGGATTCGGAAACAGGGCAGAAAAATTACTTTGAATTCATCCACGTCAACTAACAGAAATAGAATAGCCGGGTACTTGAGAGCCACCTCCTCGAAGTAACCTTTCACGAATTTAGAGGGCGCACATCACTCCGTAAATAAATGAATCACAATTGGGGGTGTCTGGAAACCCCAACGATCTGATCGTCATTATGCCTGTCGAACTGCCGCCAAAGCCAAAGATAATCGCCACCCCACCAGCCATGGATCTTTTGTGTGTCGTAATTTATCATATTGGCGACCAATATGCCGAAAGTGATAAACAACTGGAAGCACATGTTCAGTGCTCCTCTCAATTTGGGGCGCCACTTCTAAGAGATACATCGACATTGACTGCCAAACCACATCAGAAATTAATTAATATTTAGCGACAAAACATCCCTCATAAACGACACAAAAAATGATGCAATCAAACTGCGGATGCGTAAGAGACGAAATTATTTCCCACCGTTTGATGGTTGACGATGCAACAATTTGGGATCAGTGGATTTTGTCAGACAGTGGTGGGTTGCCCACCTGTGTTTACGCATTCTGGCGTAGTAACGTACTAACAATCAGACGTGAGGTGTGTGATGTTAACGCCGAAACAAAAATATTGCTGAGTGGAAAAGGAAATTGAAATGGAGAACAAAGAACCATGTTTCGATTGAACTTGACAATGAGAAATATAGGCAAACCATGTGGGAAGAACGAATTGTCGTAAACAGTGTTGTCGATAGACCTAATAACATCATTTACAAAACAAGTTTGAGCCCATAAATTTACGGAAAGTATGTGTTTTTGGTTGATGTAGAGAAAAATGTAATGTTGCAATTGATCCATAATCAACCTATCATGAGTCAATATGGTTGGTTGCTCTTGAAAAGAACTCTTCGTTAACTTGCTTAATGCGCAAGCTCTTGAGTTCGTTCTCAGAGTGCAAGCGCCATGACCTGTTTAAATGAAAACACCCCCTTAGAGGTTAGTGTTTGTGGACTTCACGCCACCTCTACCGTAATTTTTTGTCGCCACACTTCTCGCCGCTCCAGCTCGAACATCTTCTTCTTTATTTCTCTTTCCGCTTGATATGTGCATGTGCGGGTTTTAGGTGGTTATGGGATATTCAAAAATTAGATGCCTAGAGCTCGCCATTAAACAAGCATTGGATGTGACAGTGCTCAGGTAATTTTCTTTGTTTCTTGCTCTTCGATCTCTTTCCCTAAACTAATCATTGGAGTGATATAAATAAGAAAAACAAAACAAAAAAAAAGAAATGTGTATTTTCCTAGCAAGTATGAGTACTATAGCAATTGATGATAAGATGGACAACCACAACCTTCAATTTTTGAAAGCCCTTTACTCTCCGATTGCCAATTCCACGGGCATACTGACTCAGGATTAGTTGATTATGGTTCGCTTGCAACACAAAGTTTTCCTCTACGTCGACCAAAAAGTCATCCTTTGTGCAAATTTGTAGGTCGGAAAATGTCTTCTGAATGTTGTTACTGCCTCTATCATCAACAATGTTTGGGACAAATCATTCTGTCCACATCGTGTGCCTGTATTTCTCATTGTTGAATCGATCAAGACATAGTGCTTTGTTGTTTGTTATAATTTTCGTTTCCACTTACCATTATTTCTCTTTTGGCGTTAACATCGCTCACCTAGATTGCTAGTTTTTTTTTGGAATGAGTACTCAGGAAAAATTAGTTGGTTGGGTTGAAAAATGTCTTCTGAATGTTGTTACTGTCTCTATCGTCAACAATGCTTAGGAAAACTCATTTTGGACACATCATTTTCCTGTATTTCTCATCATTGAATTTGATCGGTACGCGGTGCTTTGTTGTCTATTATAATTTTTTCCACTTACCATTATTTCTCTTTCGGCGTTAACATCTCACACCTAGATTGCTAGTTTTTATTTGGAATGAGTACTCAGGAAAAGATTGGCTGGAAAATAACATCACATGCATTATGGGATTGTTTAATACACTCCCAAATACAGGTGGTAAAGCAGTGTGTCCTTCTTTTCGAACACAGAAGTAGCTTCTTGCTTATCCAACCAAATCATCTTGGTCGTCACTGTATTTGTCGGTTTCTCCCATTGTAAACACCTTTCGGTGTAATAATGGTTGGCGATTCCGCTACTTCTTTTTTTAGCCATAACAAAGAATTATTAAATATTATTTTCTCAGCATAATATCTATTGGTGATTCCGCCGCTTATTGTAAAAAAACAAACTTCCATATATGTTAACATTTTTTAATCTTCTTTTGAATATTTCTACATCACCAACCGTATAATTTAATAAACGTGTTGACAAATATAAATTCTCATACAAACTTTTTACACTCTATTTTCCTCAAAAACAACCGCCATGCGCGCGAGATAAAATCGTAGATGAAAACAATTTTGGTTCCCGAAAGGTGTAGTGATTCCACCCCAACAAAATCAATTTCTGTTTCACACATGCTCTGCCCGCTTAAACCTTTCTCTGTCTTCATAAAAATGGGGCTATTCAACAAGGCCTCCCAACTTCTGGAAACCGCTCTCAGAGTGTTATGCGATTCGTATCCCACCCTCGTCAGACACTCTCTGCTTATTTCATCGGGAACATTTGGAATTAAACCCATGTCGAACACTTTGAAATGAATGCGGATTGAAATCTTACCTGGCCAAAAACACAAAAAATTACAGGGGATACGTACTCGGACGGTCGATGAAATTAAAACTCGATTCGGTTGAATTGTTTGTCCAACTCCACACCACAAATAATTAGACGCCCTCCTTATTTAAAACAAGTGACAAAGTAAAATTAAATTAAATTTATTGAAATCTTGCCCAAGTCCAACCAAAAAAAGAAAAAATTACAGGGTTTTGGTCAGGGCTAAGATTTGACGGCGGGCCCTACCTGTATACGAGATTATAAGAGGATAATAAGAGTCCATTTTGTCACCATAAATGAGATTATAAGAGGATATAAGAAAATTGCCGGTATCATATAAATGATAATGCATGTAATGACTTGAATCTGAAAGACGGGCTCATTGCTATGAATTTATAAAACCAATTTGCATTATCACACCTGCTAATTACGGCTCGTCTCCTGATGTTACCTCGTCTTGGGTTTATCTCAACATTACCGAGTTCAGTGCCTACCAAATCTTCCTTGCGTACAATCTGCACGTCTCTGCGTTTCCCAGAAACAGTTTTGAATGGCCACCTCTATGTTATCAATGGCAGCGATTGAATGGAACTCCTTCCAGAAGTGTGTACAGATGTGATCATGTATCCTTCAAATGGATCTGCTCTCGCTCGCTCTTGAAACCGTGAAAATGTCGAATTATTCAAACTGCACTTTAAATGAATGGAAGGATTTATGTGTTTGGAGGGTCGCGCCATCGCCCTTGTCGAACATCTACTGTGCCAGATTGGGGAGAAGTATACGACCCACTTTCATTTCAATGGATTGCAATTCAGAGTCCACCGCAGAGTTTTCTTTCACCCATTCCCGACACCCATTACACGCTCCTGTCCTATTCAAAGATCAAATATTCATAAGAAATGATTGCAACGAGATTGCATATAATGTGACATGTTCCACATGGGGAAGAATACCAGAGGGCATACCAGAGCTTCAGTGGTGCAATTGGAGGGAATGTTATTTGCATATCACCAAGAAGCTGGAAACGGTGCAGTGAGCCTTCGAGCGTATCATCCAGGACCAAATCTTTGGCTTCCGTTGTAAAATCTTCTGCCAATTCATCATAACCCTGCAGAGATGTTCTGTTTTCTGTCGGTGGAGGACAAGCTTGTGGCATATCATGCTAAGAAGTGGTTCAATTCTTTAATATTCACTGTCATGGAGATGCTACCCAATTCTACGATTTTATCTCGCGCGCATGGCGGTGGGGCGCAAACCCGCACGATTTCTGTGTGACTTCAATGCGTACAGTTTCAGCCACGTGTACGGTAGATGTCAAGGCGTACATCGTCGACCAAAAAATCACGCTCGCTCATGTCTTTGTCCGCGTCAGAGCCCCTCCGCCTTTCTAACATAGAACATGCCTTTCGGCGTAATAATATAACAAGCATACTAGCTCTTGGTAGCTTCTCCAAGAAGCTTCGAGATTTTCGAGAAAATTGGTAATGCATCAAGACATTAACTCTCGTCATGCCACGCAGGTTATTTTTAAACTTGCAATTACTTCCTCCAAAGATAGCGGCGATGGCGCTCGAGCGGTCAAGGATTTCCAATAAACCAAATTTTAACCTTTTCCCTTTGCATGATCATTCAACCAATGAAATAATCAAACCGCCCTACGCAACTTTAATTTATCAAAGATTTAAATAGATGAAACCCATAATTACTTGCATGGCCATTTTCAACTTAGCATTCAACATACTTGGTCAATAATTATCATTGCTTAAAAGGTGTGGTCAAAGACCACCTTATAAACAATAACTAACCTTGAAAATAATTTTCCCAAGTCAGTTGAGTTTGACTTTATCCAATGTAAACGATCAAATGCCATAAACCATGGTTTTTGTCCATCAAAATATTATATCCCGTAAATCTTGTTGTTTACGATCTAAGACCAAAGATCATCAAATGTAATCAATGTTTACTTACCTGGCATTACAATCAGTCCAAGATAATATGCAACCAAAAATTTTCAATCTAATGTATGATGATATTTCAAATCATTGATTACACATTATATGTGTAATACCATACCATTAAATTGCCTAGTAAATAATCTAAGATCCAAAGAATTACCATCACTTTACCTTGTCATCGATACAAATATATCTTGACTTACCTTGTCATCAACTTGCAACAATTAAACTGCACCACGGTCCAGCCAAAGACCAACACCATCGTCATTAATAATAGTTAAGCATGATAGTTAAAATGGGAAACATTTATCTTAAGAATACGTGCAAAACTCCTTTACGAGCATCGAAGAAATCATTACAATGCCTCAGAGTTGAACCAATGTTCTTTCAACAAAATGATTAGTCCAACATAAGGATAACAACCATTATTTCCTAGCAACATCACATGCAAGGTACAACCATGTAGTTGTTTTATCAATATTGTGAACTAATCAAGAAAAATAATCAAGTATTATCATCAAAAAATACGGATTCACTGACCATTAGAAAATCATTAATAAGATAATCAAATCCCATAGCGGTATAAGAACCAACCAATCCAACAATGCACGCATCATCATACTTAGTAAAGTAAGTACATACAACATCAAAGCCAA
The DNA here is from genome assembly GCA_018340775.1 of Taxus wallichiana var. yunnanensis. NCBI lineage: Eukaryota > Viridiplantae > Streptophyta > Pinopsida > Cupressales > Taxaceae > Taxus > Taxus wallichiana. The sequence continues at coordinate 664,050,847 of CM031234.1, read as the reverse complement.
AACAAGAATAAGTTATAAATGTTAAGTGTTTAACAAAAGTTGAAGCAATAAGTGATGTTGTATGTTACACATGGAACTACACATACGTGTGTATATCCTTTTAGGATATACATACGTGCATGCAACTACATACTCATCTACACGACAAGGCTTATTCTCCCACCTTCATAAACCATTTGACATTTTATGACTTATCCTTTTGACTAAACAAACTGAAATTGATGGATGTGACATGCATGGATGACAAAAGATTTATTCATGAAATGGCTACATCACTTTACAACATCTATACTGTGGTGTGTCTCCAAAAATAGGCATTTGCTGATATTTGATGGACATGGTTCACATGTTGCTTTAGGAACAATTCAAGAGGCAAGGAGCTTGGGAATAGATTTGCTAACATTCCTACACACACCTCTCACAAATTACAGCCATTAGATGTCAGTGTATTTGCTCCATTCAAATATTACTTCAAGGAGGAGAGACGTAAATGGATAACTGAGAAGCATGGGATAGATATCAAAAGGGAAGAATTAGTAGAGTTGGGAAGTAAGGCATTTAGAAAGGCTCTTACCCCTGAAAACATTAAATCAGGTTTCAAAAGGATGGGCATATGGCCTCTTAATCCAAATGCTTTGGATGAAGACATGGGACCAAGTAAAACATTTGACACATATTTTCAAGATGAGGTAGGTGCAACAAAAAACATGTTACGTTATCTGGAGTTGATTTGCAGGTTGGAGAAGATGTTGAGATGGTGCCTAACACACAAGTATGCCAAGAATTAGAAGCTCAACCAAACGAGATAAACATAATTGAATGTGTTGATCAACAATCAACACCTTTGACTATGAGCAATCAATTAGATGAGCCACTATCTATGCCCACACAAGCTATCCCTCCTAAGTGGATGAAAGAAGTTGCTTTCAATCTTGGTGTAAACTTGAATTTCAACAATGAAGAAGTCAATCTCTCTCTACCATCCCAACCACCACTGCTTAGTGAGATAAATTTGGTGCACTATTATGTTGATACTCAAGCTGAAGAAAATGATGGAACAACATAGTTGGAGGCAACATCTATTTTAGGGGCAAATTCAAACCAAAATCAAGAGGAAAACCAAGGACAAAAACTCTTAGTAAATTCTTAAAACTCCCAATGGAACAGTCAAAGGCTCGAGAAGGCCAAATTATGATGTTGGAATAAGGTTGAGCAGGGAATTTGAAATTATAATTGCTGATAAGTACATGGAGCTTCTCATGGATAAAGAGAAAAAGAAGAAGGAAATTGATGAATTAAAGCAAAGAAAGAGGGAACATATTCAAGAGAAAAAGGCAGAATGGATTGCTGAAAGAGAAAGAAAGGAACATGAAAAGATTGAAAAAGAATATATAAGGAAAACAAAGGAGCATCAAAAATTGATGCAAAGGTAGGAAAGAGAGTAGAAGAAAGAACAAGAAAGGATTCAGAGGGATCAAGATAGAAAGGAGGAGTTTGAGAAGGCAAGAAGAGAGTTGGAAAGGAAAAGGAGACTCAACAGTCCAACAAATCCATTTCCTGAACAACACCCATTGTTGAGGGAGTTGATGGCCATCCATTGCCCCCTAATTGGTGTCTACACATAAAGTTTCACTTGGAGTAAATGCTTCAGAAAATTCTTATACATTCCCAACTACACCTGCGAGGGACATCAACATAGGAAGACAACTAGCAAATTCTAACACATCCACTGCAAACATGTCTGCAGATTCACCAACCCCATTCCCTGGTTTTTGGAAATGATTTAGCAAAATGTTTTCGAGTCTTTTAGGGAAGTCTCGAGTATGTTTATATATATATATATATATATATATAATAGGAATTTTGATTCAAGAAAAACTAAAAATTGGGCCTGATTGATTTATATGCCCAAAGCATGCTATGAATATGACATATCCAAGAATGTATCAGCTCTATTTTTTTTGTAATGGATGAATGATTCCCATATATAATGAAAAATATGTATTTGTAGATTAAATCCATGAAGAACTATTGTCAAATGTCAATATTATTCCATATAATCCATGTCATTCCAAATATCTCATTTCCCATTCATTTCAATACGAATAAAAACTAGACCCATTAAACTATCCAAATAACAATAATAAAATGTATTGGAAGCAAATAAAAACACTGAGATGAATCTTTATCATTCGCTAGTGAGAGTGGAAGCCTCACCGAATCGTGGATGGGAAAAAGTGAATTGGCATTGCAAATAAAAATGATGAACTTTAACAAACATTCAAATCTTCAAGCGAATTTATAACACCCTTCTTTTGATTGTTACATTCAACACACAAGTGTGATTCTACACCTTGCGTGCACCATGAAATCATTCATGTGTATCTAATAACAATACAACATATGGTGAATACCTTCACAATTAACCCTGTCAGATTAATATAGATTTGATAAGAAGAACAAGGTTTCAAGCAATGTGTAACACCCATTGCTATCCAAATAACAGTAACAAAATGTAATGGAAGAAAATAAAAACACAACAAATAAATTATATCATTGTTTAGTGAAAGTGGAAACCTCACCGAATCTGTGGATAGGAGAAAATGACTCTATATTGCGCTTTGGAAAAAATGTCTCGCATTTCGTTGTGGAATGTGAGTGGAAACCTCACCACATTTTCTTGCGCCCGCATTTCACTTTGCATTTTGCTTGAAACCGCCATGGTTGGGAGCTTAGGAGAGCTATGGAGGCACGTAACAACAAGACAAACTAACCATAGGCAATCAAGGTTGGTTCCATAGATGGTGAACAAACCAACGAAGACACATAATAACCTGGGAAGCGAGCGATGTGCAGGTCTTTGGGCGGGTGGGAGCTAATGACAATTAACTCTACATGCATTGGAGTAAATGCCACCCACCGCAAAGATACGCGTGACTACATTACACCTATCGTGTTTCCAAATTGACGTGCAAGTGTTTGAAAGAGTGCGTGAAAATGTGAAGCATGAGGATCATGAGGGATAACATGAACATCGATGAAAGTCCAAACCGAAAACGTGACGAGGTCTCGTGAAGGAGCGAGTATCAACCAACGTGCATGTAAAAATTCGACAAAGGGACATAACCTTGTCAATAAAAAAATCTCCACTCTAATCTCATAGATCTAAAGGAGTGTACATATAGAGGGTGTTGTGTAACCCCAGTGTTGTAATCATGACCTCTCAGTGGATATGGGAGTTACATTCTCGGAATAAGAAGTAACTCTCATGATCCATATGACGCACTAACGCACTGATGCATAAGGGAATCCAATGATGACCCTACATGACACCTAGACCTATGACCTCACCTAAGTGAGATGACCCGCCTGATGATGTGGAAAATGACTCACACCAACACCCTCCCCTTCATCGTAACTTAGGATGAGGCGGAAAGTTAGAAAAGAGAAATGGGTCTCACACAAAAGCCTGATGAGGTACCCATGCACAACAAAGGACTCAAGAAATGGAGGAAAACCTAGTGGGAAAAACATCCACCACAAGAGAAAAACACTCTCTAATCTAAGAAAGATGCCAAAGATGGGTCCATGCCACCTCGACGATCCTAATAAGGTACCCATGTACAAAGGTGCAATTTCTCGAAAAGAAGAAGAGAGAAGAAGAGGGAGGCGAGAGGAATGCAAAAGATGCCATGGATAGATCTAAACTCTACAACTCTATGAGGTCTCCCAAAGCATGTTGATGAAGTGGTCCTCTACCCGGATCAAGAAGAATCACCCACATCGAACTATGTGTCTACCCTTAGGAAGGAAAAAAATGAAGTGTTGGAAGTTTTCCCACTCCGCGAAGGAAAATGAAGGCGGAAAATGAGCGCAAAGAACCAAAGGTAATGTCAAGTGCGTAGAACCATTAGAGTGAAGAAGAGGAACACCCGTATAAAGGATGTCCAAGTGATGTGAAGGCAACATAACAACCCCCACAATAGAAAAAGGATCCACAAGCAAAGGTGGATCAATGAATGTCTCTTGAATCGTGGAAGTGATAAGAGTCCTAGAAGGGGCATTCCCAACAACGGAGATGCAGAACTTCTCCAAAACACCAAAAGAAGGATGAAGAACCTATAGTGCATCACAAGTGGACTCTACAAAAAGACAACTAAGGTCGAAAGCAGATACTCGTCCCAATGAGGAGGCTCAAAAATAAAAGAGGATGTCAAATAGGTATAAGTCATCCATGCATGAAGGAAGAGGAGTGGAAGGGGCCTCATACACCTGAAGTGGGAAAGGAAGTCGTGTAATGATTGTATGATGAGGATGAGAAAGGGACCGCTCAATGTATGGTGAGATGTAGGAATGTCAACACTCTGGAATGGTGAGAGGAGGAGAGGAGTCCTCGGTGGTACTCTTGGCATTAGAACTAGGAGCACAATCCTCATCATCAAAAGAAGAATCAAGCGAGTATGTGTGTCGAGAACCGCCATCACCCGAAGAAGAAGGAGAAGGCTGCTGCAAAGAGTTCTTTGCAGTAGGCAAGATGAAGCAACGTGGCACTCAACATAAGCAACAAGTGTAGGGAGAGTGTCGTCAACTGAGCAATCAAGATGCGAGGGAGCACAAGGGGAAATGGTCACATTTGTCTTAGAGAAAGGGTCTCCAATGGAACATGAGTGTGAAGAGTGAATGAAAGCATGAACATGGTCAACAATGAGCTCTGTAGTGGTAAAAAGCGTGAAGGTCTCTAAAAAAGATGGAAGATGCTCCAAATGTGGTGGGAGGATTTGAGTCTACCACGTGAATGCGGAGAGGTCTAGTGACGGACAACATCAAGTGACCAAAAACATGGTCGCAAGTGTTAAGAAAGTCCTCAAGATGACTAAAATCAGTGGGTACAGGAATTGGCCCAAGCAAGAAGTGTGTAAGACCCTCATAAGCAAAGTAACATTCCATAGAAGCACATGCCATGATGTATAGTTCTCTCTCCCAAGAAGAAGTGGCGGAGGCTATAACATGATCTTGTGATGCTCAAGTCTAGAAAGAATATCCTCCATGATGTGGAAGTGGAAGCAATAAGTGCAAGGTGCACAAGAAGAAGAGGGTGCAAGAATGCAAGACATTGAACTAGCCTAATAATGCGTCTCTGCAAGCAATACGACACCCGAGAAGAACAATGACAACCCCCTATTTGTGGCACTTTATAAGTAGTTCATGTGACGTTGGACAATTGACCACTCACCTTGTAGTAGGCAACGAGTCACGCGAGAGTGGAGGCCATAATGAAGTCCTAGTCGAAAGCATAGGAACACACACAATCAAACACAAAAGGTGAAAAACAACATAAGGGTACACTACTCAACATGAGAGAAAAGGCATCTCACAATGCAAATGAGAAGGCTCTCTTGTCGCAAGGCTATGGTAGACACGTCCATTAGCCATAGACAAAGAGGAGCACTACAATACAATGAGCTAGAAAAAGTGGCCCGGAAAGCCCAATAACCCTATATACGAAGCCCGTAAAAATGCCACTATGTGTGACAATGAATTTTTATTTGTTTTGCCTTGAATTGCCCATACAATTGTGAAAAAGAGGGAAAACATCAAAAATCCAAGAGAAGGAGGTCTAGAAGGGTCCGGGGAGAAAAAGGGTGTAAGAAGGGTTGACTAACTCAAGGCGGCTCGGCTTCGACGAGTTGGGTGGAAGAACTCATAGGGGTGAGATGGATGAAGGACTCAACGAGTGGGAGAGGGGACTATTATCCATTTTTTACACCCCTATAAAATGGACAAATTAGCAGGATCAAGCACCGACAATTGATGGGAAAAGGGGGAAATGCTTTACAAGCTTCGGGTAGCTCATGTTTTGGCTCAACCTGCAGCTTGCCGTGGTGAATGGTCAAGTTGGTGGTCGGGCTTATTATGGAATCGACTGATTTTGAGGAAGTTGACGGTTCATGGATAGATGCCCATCCAACCCCTTGGTTGGATGGGTCGTTGGATGGATGGGTGGCTTGTTGGCACAACCATCCATGATCCAACCTCCCCGGTTGGATGGCTAGATTGGATGACGATTCAACCCTCGATATGACACATGACAAATGACCATCCAACCCCGTTGGTTGGATTGAGAAATGGATGACCCACCTGGAGACATATGGAAGACATGGTTGGGAGGCTGCGAGGATGGTCGGGTGGTAGGTGTGTGACCTAGGGTTGGATGGCCGCCTAACCCCATCTGCCAGTAAGAAGAGATAGATGGCCATCCAAACCCCATGGTTGGGATGACCCACAGATCGGTATGGCGATCATTAAGTTGGGAAGCGCCACAAGGATGTATAACCTACATGTTAGATGACCTACTCACAATTTATACGGATCATGGTTAGACAACCATCTAACCTAGATATAAAGGACATCTCATGGGCTAGTTAGTTGTTGCTTCAGGAGAAATTTGACGACCCATGAGGTTAGACGTCCATCCAACCCAACATGGTTAGACGAGTCACATGTCAAAGCGAAGGTAGGTGGGTGAATGATAGCTCAACAACTAGATTTAATGAGGTATGACGCCCATGACTTCCTGTGCAAGCAAAGTACCAAATCATATGGCTCCCCATACCTCTTTAATGCATCTTCTTAGGTTGGTGGCAAAATTTGCCTATATATTGTAAAATCCACCTCATTTTGAGGGAGACTTTTCTGTAATGCAAAGGAACTCTCAAAATTGTTCCAGAGCTATTGTGAGCTAAAGGCCTCAAATTTAGGCATTTTGTAAAGGATTCTTGCCTTGTGCCTATATTGTAATGGATTGTGCATGTTTTTAAGCAATAAAATTGGTGTTTTGTGGCTTTTCTTGCCCTAACTCGAGTTATATTACATCTTTTGCCTTCCATTATGTTTGTTATATATTGTGCGTATATCTATCTTTTGCAAGATCTTTAATTTGTTGTGCTTCATGAATATAGGGAATTGAATATTGTTTTGGATTATGGCGCCTCCATCTGCCTCTCCCACTTTGTTTACTCCCTATTTTCACTCACTCAGAATATCTCACCCCTTCTTGGTGCATCACCTTACATTAGAGTAGGTTTACTTTGTATGCATTCTTTTATCCCTGTCTCCTTGGAAAACATTAGGGTAGGATTAGTTTAGTTTGCCATTCTCTACACTTTGGAGAAGTTGACACTAGGTTAGGAGAAGAAGTCGACTTTCTCCAGAGGATTATCCTACTTGCAAGGTCCCACACTGCAGGATAATCCCATGTTATGCAGATTACACTGATTTCCTCACACACAAATCACAAACAATTAGGGGTGTTGTAATTTATTGATAACATGGACTAGCGAGGAATGCTCGAGAGACATGGTGAGTCGGTGCTTAGGGTGTTGAGTTAGGTCGTTGTCGGGAGAAGCGATAGTGAGGTGGTCTTGTTGGGGCGAATGAGTGAGAAATGCACGGGCATTAAAAACTCCATGCGTCGGGCTTATAAAGTCAAAGTTTCGAGCCATGGGAGGTGGCCAATGAAGCACGAGGAAAGGTCAAAGACGCCGAGATGGTCACGGTGGAGTCGTGATAGGGCCAAACAATGAAGATCTCGACAAGCTCACTAGGGAGAGCAAGGCATGCAAAGGATCAAACGATGAACCAAGCGAGTCGAGGTAGAATCCAAGCATGGGAAAATGCATGATAACAATGATGATCACGAGTAGAGGGTACAAAGTGGACGGTGCACGTAGAGCTTGGGCGAGTAAAGCGTGCGGGAGCCGAGCAAAATGCACACCAACGCAACGCACGAGCAAGTCAACAGAGACGTGGACATCGTGAAGAGCAAGGAAAATGCGGAGCAAAGCCGTAAATCGAACAAGGGGAGCCAAATTACGAACGTGGAGGAGGGAGCTGGGAGCACAAACCAATGTAGGGTTTTAAACACGAGCAATAGTAGTGAAGAAAACCAACGCAGTCACAGATCGAACGTAAAAAACATGGGCCAAATAAGGAACCACATGGTCAAAGCACCACAAGAAAACCCGATGTAGAACTAAACAAAACCAAAGTTGAGCAAGAAAGGGCTAGCTGATATAGTGCACGCATGTGCGGTGAGCCGAGGTAGCTCTGGTTCCCACTCAGTGAGTGGGCCAAGTCAGCCTAATGAGAGCACTTCAATAACCTTAAAACACACGTAACCAACACCGAAAAGCCCCGAACTAAAACCCAAAACTCCAATAACCTCGAACACACATGTAATGCTAAAACCCTAGACTCTCGAAAAATGAACCACGATCAAAACCAAACAAGGATTTTAAAGCCCAAATCAATGCAAGTAGAGCACGTATAAATATCCATTATGATGAATGCTCAATAAACTTGTTTACTTACTTAAAAAAAAAAAAAAACATGAAAACCGAAGAGTTGCATGGATCCACACAATGTGCGCTCTGATACCATAAAAGAGTGTGTGAAAATGTGAAACACGAGGATCAAGAGGGATATCGTGAACATTGACAGAAGTGCAAATCGGCAACGTGACGAGGTCCCGTGAAGGAGCAAGCATCAACTAATGTGCATGCAAAAAAATTTGACAAAGGAACAAAACCTGTTAAGTCAAAAATCTCCACTCTAATGTCAAATTTAAGGGGTGTACATATAGAGGGTGTTGTGTAACGCCCAGTTTTGTAATCACGACCTCTCAAGTGGAGAGGGGGAGTTACGTCCCTGCACAGAAGTAACTCCCATGACGCACCGACGCGCAAGGAAATCCAATGATGACCCTACATGACACATAGACCTATGACCTCACCTAAGTGAGATGACCTCGCCTGACGATGTGGAAAATGACTCACTGGTGAGGTGACAATACACCTAGTAAATAAATAAAAGGCAAAAATACCACCTACACCAAAAATGTTTATTTAAAAAATTCTTCCTTATCAATAACATGGATATAAATATTCAATGAGTGGAGTGATTTTATAATCATATTAATCATTTAAAAAATGCACATAATCAAATTCCTTTGATTATGATGGATTTATATGATCCATGAGCATGTGTTTTAAATTTAGATTAAATATTTTGAAGTAGATAAGAGGGAGATGAATCTTTTCATATTATTTTTGTATTAATACTTGGTATAACAACCATTATTAGGCTTTCATAAATTTGTGTGCACAAGGAATGGCTCCCTCCCTTAATGTGTCGTGTTTGCAGGGGTTAAATTTGATGCCCTTTTGGACGTTTTCAAAGCTTTTTAACCATAAAATACGACCAAATTATATTTTGGACCATACGAGAAGAAGGCTAAATTAATTTACAAACCTGTCACATGACGTTCACATTCTTAAATCAATCGTTCTAAAAATTTATATATATATATACACACACATTATAATATATGTCTACAATCTTAATTGTAGCGATGTTAGGACAAAATTGGCGTTGGAAACTGACCAATGGCATGTTGGTCTGATATATACATATGATCCTAGGCTCTTACAATAGCCACTAGATAAGCTTGCAAAAGGAAAACAAAGCATAAATGATAGTTTTGTTCGTAACAATCTTACGCATAGGATTCAATGCCAATGGGTAGTATCAAGTACAACCTGCAAGTGGAAACATTATAATTTATAGATTTATAATATTTATCTTTGTCGAATCGATTTCAACATTAAATATTTGTTGTCTTCTAAAATATGAAAAGATCGAGTCTTGGGACATAAATGTATTTATTTGATTGACAAACTCGTGTCAAATTCAAATTCAATGTTCAAGAACCCCAATCGCCAACGACGAATAAATCAAACTCAAATGAAATTGATCTAAATTAATTTAATATTTGTCATTGTAAATTATCAAGTCACATTTGGTTTTGGTGCGGGGAGTGAGATGTTGATTCAATGCCAGGGTCCGATACAAGATGATCGGCAGTTTATATAGCTCAATCACCAAGTTGAATAAAGAGATATCAATTCCTTCCATTGCATAGATTTGGGAAAATCTTTGGTTCGGTTCCTCTTTCAATTTGTTATGAGTCTTACCTTTTAATTTGCCCCAACTTTGTTATCATTTACACTCTTGAAATTTAAATTAAAACAATTTTTTTTTTTTTTTCCGATTTCTTCTCAGATTTGAATGCGGTCTTTCTCTCAGACTTGACTATTTAATAAGATGATCATATTTTTTGTTTACTCTATCAAAGTCTCAAAGAATTATTCTCTAAATATGCGAAGTGCTACTTTCCAAAGGTACCACCTCCAACATAATAACTCGAGAATATTATAAAAATAGGAATTTTTAATTTATATAGTTGTTAAAAATGTTAATTTATGAAAGGTCTTTCTTTTGGAAGATCATGTCTTCTTGTAAGTGTCAGCCTAGTTTCATCCACATATCTCAATTTATAGCTGCCCTTTGCAAAAGTTTTATTGTAATTTTGTAGATGCATTCATTAAAAAAATTCGAATTGGATGTCATTTACATAATAAGGTTTTTATTGTTATATTGTTCTATTATATAAAAATATAAATTTTTGTATTGATATCAAAATTATAACAGTCAGAACTGAAAAATAAACGTAGGAAACCGTCACCAAAAAAATCTTGACGGGTAAAGGCGACCGTCAAATTTAACACATAAGTGCTTCTGCCCGACTTTCTTCTACTTTTTGGTGAAATTCTAAACTTCCGCTTCCGTCTAGCTTGTTTTATGTGCTTCCATTTCAGGTTAAATCTGTAAGTTGACCAGGGAGAATGCATGTCAAGGTAATTGCGAGCTCATAGTTTGTTCAGTTAGGGTTTATTAATTTGTTGTATATTGTCCTTCTCTGTTATCATTTTAGGATTTACGTGCTTGCACCTTTTAATCTATAAGGTGAACATTTTCATTGAGCAAAAAAAATTAGTTTGGGTTTGATCATTCGTTGTAAAATGGCTTTGTTTGGTTTCCAATGTAGGGTTTTGCTTGCTTGTGATTTTAATCTATAAAATGATCAAGTATAATACACGCGCAGGTAATGATCCAGATGAAACTCAAACTGAAGATGGAGATGCCGTCGCAGATGCCGTAATGAAGAGGGGAATCCCTCACCATCGCATTTCCGGCAGGTATACAGTCGTGAACATGAACGCCGTTCCCCTGTTATGAGCTTCTAACCCTTCCATGATTGAAGCCCCACAAAGGAGTGGCAGATGAGCACGGCAGCAATAGCAGCTCTGACACGAATTTTTCTTTTGAAAACAATCAAACAGATAACTGACGCGTGTCAAAATCAGCACCGTTTGGATTGTTAATGCCGCAGCCGTTCGATGTTGGACGTTGATACGGCTGTCAGAACCCACTCCCGTTCGATATCTTGGAATACGCCTTCGGCTTAATAACACATATATATTGACCATTCCACAGGGTCACTGCTTGAATTGCAGTCTTTAAAGTCAATACTCTCGATTTTCTCTCAATGGGGAAGAATGATTTTCTAACACCGAAGGCCATAGCGAACCGGATTAAAGCAAAGGGTCTACAGAAGCTCCGATGGTACTGCCAAATGTGCCAGAAGCAATGCAGAGACGAAAACGGCTTCAAATGCCATTGCATGTCGGAGGGCCACCAGCGCCAAATGCAGGTCTTCGGCCAAAACCCCGACAGATTCGTCGATGGCTATTCTGAAGAATTCGAGACCTCCTTTCTCGAGCATGTCAAGAGAACCCACCGATTCAGTCGCGTGGCCGCCACTGTTGTTTACAATGAATACATTGCTGACCGTCATCACGTCCACATGAATTCCACGGAGTGGGCTACTTTGACAGAATTCGTCAAATATTTGGGGCGTACTGGAAAATGCAAGGTTGATGAAACAGCTAAAGGGTGGTTTATTACTTACATTGACAGGGAGTCTGAGACGTTGTTGAAGGAGAAGCTGAAGAGTAAGAGGGCCAGGGCGGATTTGGCGGAGGAAGAACGGCACGAGAAGGAAATTCTCGACCAAATCGAGAGGGCGGAGAGAAAGACAGCCAAATTTAGCGAAGATGACACTCTACCGCCTGATTCAGCTAGGCCTGAAACCGTTGCAAACGGTAAGGTTGCGTTTTCTTTGTCAAAGCCGGCTTTTTCTGCCGATTCTGCCGAAAAGAGAAAATTTGAGTCAGTGTTTGAAAAAGATGGGGAAAGCTCTGCAAACCCTAGTTTTGAAGGTACAAACCCTGGAAAGACAAGTTTTAGTGGCGGAAACTCTGGAAACCCGAATTATAGAGGTCGAAACCCTGAAAACCCTAATTTTGGAGATCAAAATCCTAGAAACCCTAGATTTGAAGGTAAAAACTTCATGGATAAGAAAGAAAGTAATGTGGGCAAGGGTGGGGAAGGGGCTGCTGCTTTGGCGGAGCTGATGAAGGAGCAGGAGCACGCCAAGGAGAAAATGAACAGGAAAGATTATTGGCTCTGTGAAGGAATTGTAGTGAAGGTCATGAGTAAGATTTTGGCCGAGAAGGGATACTATAAGCAGAAGGGCGTTGTGGTGAAGGTAATTGGAAAATATGTTGGGGAGATTAAGATGATGGAGAGTGGGCATGTTCTGAGGGTTGATCAGGCGGAGCTCGAGACAGTCATACCACAGATTGGGGGCGTTGTTAGGGTTGTCAATGGTGCATATCGGGGATGCAATGCTAGGTTGCTTGCTATTGACACTGACAATTTTTGCGCGAAGGTTCAGATTGAGAAAAGTATCTATGACGGGAGATTGCTGCCGGCAATTGAGTATGAGGATATATGTAAAGTTGCATGAATTCATAGAGGTGGTGTTCTGGAATTTCTCGTATATCTAGTTATCTTTTTTTTATGAAATGGCTTTTGGAAAGCTCTGTAATATATCCACCTGATTCTTATTCTTGATTTTCATTTTGTGAGGCTCAAGGATGAAACACTAATCCACAATTATAGGACAAATTTGTCTAAGATTTATAAATTCTTTGGATTCGATGCTATTGAAATAGTCGTTCTTGTTGTTGCTTAGTGTTTGCTAGATTTGGGTATTTGTATAAAACAAGTTTACTTCTGTAACTTGTAATTGCAGTCATTGTACTGTGTAGCTTTGACAGCCATCCAATCACACACATTGAGTTGGCTGGAATAGCCACATACTTGCATTAGGGAGCTAGCCCCTGACATGGTTTTCTTTATTTTAATTATTTTTTAGATGGACTGATTTTGATTTTACATTAGCAATCCCTCAGAACCCCCTCACCCCACCTGTTCCTCGGCTTCTGAATGGGTATGAATTTGATCCTGATCAAGGGCTAGATTGTCCTTGGAAATGTGCCGAATCCTTGGGAATCTCCTGGATTTTCTTTGAAATATTTTGGGTCCTTTGATTGTGTTTCTGGAAAGACCTGCTGGAGCTTTAAAAAACTAAAGTGTAAGAGAAAAATTTAAAAACACTAAAATATTAATGTAAAAAAACTACACATATGCACATAGCTCCAATCTTGAAACTGTGCCTGATGTTGGCAGTTTTGGTTTATATAATTCATCATCAAAGCAAAAAGCGGCATTTTGATTTCATTGTTTTTAACACTCATCTGTGTACCACCATTTAGTTTTCCCTTGTCATTAGTGATTTATGAAATGTAGTAATCAACTTGGGGTTAAGAATTGTCCCTTTGAGTGATATTTAGGACAGTTATGGATCTAGTGATAGATAGGAAAATAAATATTATAGTTATATAGTTCAGATTCCAAGCACAATGATTTTTTCTTTCCATTTACCCGCTGATATATTGTTGCTATATGAAATTTCCCGAAGTTATTCATCTTCCAAACATGAAAGCTCTGTTTATGCCATGATCCGTGTTTGTAGTTTTCTACCTTTATCATTAAGTTCACTAGAATTATTTGTTTCGTGGTACACCTTACCATCTGCTTAAATAATACATACATGATTTCAAAGAGGTGGTTGTGCGGGTAATGAATTCAACATTTTGGGCTCTGGCTAGAAAGTTGTCCAGTCATCAAGGTTGTCCTCCAATTGAAACAAAATATGTTACTTATTACTTGATGTATTTAGAGAAATCAGTTTATATCTTCACTTTGCATCGAAATCATGAAACTACATTTCATTAACTACCGTGAATTTATCCTGCCAAGTATATCTGAACCCATCTGCTCCAATGTTTAATATTACAACTAGGTTACTGGTATGGCTATGGGGTTTTTCAGTTTTTCTGGGACCCCGAGTATGGTATGGCTTGGGTATGTTCATAAAAGAGAGGAAGAAATTATAGACAAAATAAACAAAATTTACAATGTTATGTAATGCATGCATAAAATAAGTAAAAAAATGACAAAATGCTTCTGATATTTGATAGTTCAAAATATTGAGTCTTGAAATGTGATGTCACATATATTATTTATTCAAAATAAGAAAATAGTCAATGGTCATAGTCAATTCAAGAACTAGTGAATGAATAAATCATCATATTGCTCTTCATCAAGAGCATCCAAATCAGCACTTAGTTAACTAGTTGTGCATAATTTTTATGTTTTTAATGTGTTTTTCTAAAATTTTCATCTTTGGTTTTTTGTTTTTATCATGTCTGTTGTACAAGGACCAGCACTGTTCATTTTCAATATGTTTTTATTGAGACAGTAGGGTAGGATAAGAAGAACATACGAGGGCCTCTGCAGCAGTAGCCAGTAATGTAGCATTATGATCATAGTTACCAGATTTGACCCGATCTGCACAAAATCTGGTCAGATCTGGGTTTTTGTCTAGCCCTGAGAAGTTTAGTCCAGGTCAGTCTTGTTTTCTGACTTTTTTAGTTAAAGTTTTTGTATAATATATAATATAAAATTTTAAATATAAACATTTCATAAGTTCTATGTTTTATAGATAAGTTATCTATTTTTGCATAGTAAAACTACAATTACATTATGTTATTAATTATTTACATTATATTTGTCAATTTTGCATATTTATATTATGTTTTATATATTAATTTTCCAAGCTTTTTCAAGACTTCCTATTTTCAAATTTTTGTCCTCTCAAACAGATCCGGATTTTCAGGACGTGGTAAACTATGATTGCAATAGATGCCCCCTAAAACTATTATATTTGAGATGTTGGAAAAAAGCCTAATTTTTATGGTGCATAGTTCATTTTTGGTAAGGTGTGTGTGTGTGTGTGAAAGGGATACAGTCCCACATATGCACCATGAAATCAAGACTATATCTAACCAGAAAACAAAAAAGCAAACACGGTCCTTTCTTTTTCCTACTCATATATGCTTTTCTAGTGCATGCATGCAAGCACAATTCTTGCTTTTACTTTATGTGTGCATGCTTTTGTAGTTTATTCAAGCACAGTTCTTGCTTTTTGGCATGCATTCATGCTTTTTCCATGCATGTCAAATTTTCCTCACTTTTTCCTATGCAGGCAGACTTTTCTATTCCTTCCTTTGTGCATGCAAGCCCTGGAGAAAATTTTCATTCCAAACATCAAAAGAGGATAAATATGGAACTTAAATAATTCACTTTTCTTGTCTCAACTAACAGATAAGGTGGCAGTTTCCTTCCCTGTTCCTACCCACCTTGAATGTGGCGAAGCTTTTTCTCAAATCAAGAACATCTTCAAGCTGGGACTGAGAATCTGAGATCAACTCCATCCTGGGTTCCTTTTGAATTTTGACTCGAATATACTTTTTTCCCCACTTGTACTTCTCTTTGGTTTTCTTCCCACTCATTGATTGATTCTTTCTTTCCTTTTCCTTCAAATTATCTCTGAAATTTTGACTTTTGTTGTTCTTGTTCATCCTCAATAACATCTGCCATCCCCTCTTCTCTCATTGCTATTTTGGATCCTATTGTTCACCATCTCTTCCTCATTTCACTTTCAAATATCCTCGATCATTTGTTTTTGATCACATCCTTTTAGCAGAATATCCTCAGTGTTTGCATCATTATCTAATTTATGTTGATTTTCATGGAGAAATTCTTTCTTAGGATCCAAAAAGGCTATTCCTCCTCCTTGTTGGCCTGATTTTTCTTGTTCAGAATCCTTTTTATCCTCATGGGCCTTGTAGTCGTGAATTTCTTCTTTGGATTTTTGGAACCATCTCCTTTTGCTATGTTACCTTAGTTAGGTTTTGAGTCAATCCTTTGTTTTGGGGCTAAAGGACATTCTCTATCAAGATCACCATATTAATGACAGCCAACTGCTAAATGAGATACATTTGTAATCTAATTCTTGTGGTCATTCTGAATATTCAGAGTGGAGTGTGATGCTCCGTGGGAGAGACCTGTCTAGATCTGCATCATGCATATCTTAGCATGCTTAGCAATGCCACAAACAACAGTCACCTTAGAAGTTCATAAAAGATGTCCAATAATATTTCCAATCCTCTGAACAAATTGATTTAGAACTCATGTGGCAAGGCATGTAGCCTAATCCAAACAGGGTCTGTCAAAGGGGTATCTCCTCTATGAATTTGAAGCCAACGTGCCAAAACCTCATGAAGCCTCATTTCGATAAAACCGAGGACCACATTGAAAGATTGTCTCTTCTCTTCATTTGTAGTCCCAAGGATATGATCATATCTTGAATTTCATGTTCTTCTTGGGTTTTAACTTATCCAATTCTTCTTGGCCCTGGCCCTGGCCCACATATATAGATCATCAAGGGATGATTGGATCCCAAGGAATTTCCAGATCATCCCTTGAGTAGCTAAGATTGATATGTTGTCTTTATAAATTTTCTGGATCTAAATCCAAGATTGAACTGTCCTCTGATGCCTCCAAACACTCATTTCAAACCTTCTGATTCACTTTAGCCTTTTTCTTTTTTGTTGTCTCAATTGCTGTTTACATAACATTGTTTGAAGACAAAAAGGTTTCCTTAGTGTAAGGGCTTGACAAAAGAAAGATTGGCTTGGGGGAGGGGGAAGGGGAAACACCTCCCTACCATTCCGTGTGGAAACACCTCCACTACAGAATCACATTCTGATACACTCTCGGATCAAATGTAGACATCCCAATAGCGCATTCCCTTATGATACACAGTCCATTATCTAAAAGTTTTCATTTAAATTTTCCAATTCCTATTCTACTTATTTTCATTTCTTTGTCCCCAATTTCATGCAATGAATCATAATACTTGATCTGGCTGAAATGTACAAGACAGATCACAAACTACGGAAATGATTGTTTATAAGAAAAAACATCCTTTAGTGAAATTTCTAATCTGGTATGTAGTTTTGTTGGCTTTATTGAATGGCTGACCTTTCTTGTCTCATTCACTTGCTTTCTGGGAGTTAGTGACAGGATTAACTATTGGCAGTGAGCCATCTCTTATATTGTTCATTGTTGGCATTAGGCCTTTTGGTAATTTACTAATTTTCCATTCTATACCTTGGCTGGTAGGCTGTTTGCATGGCTATGGTCTGGGCAATATCTGACAGAAAGTAGTCATATATCAATATGACTTTTTCATATTGTGAACATTTCAATCTCAGTCATTACATGCATGATTCTTCTATTTGTCTATTTCACATGTGAGTGAGAGGTGGTCAACTAGATAAGCTGTTGCTTTTTGCTGTCATATTTTAAAGATTCATAGCTTCTAAAATGCCAACAAGCAGTTTTTCTTTAGTATTCTTTTCTAACAATCTTGTTTGTACAGGCACTCACTTATTATTCCAAAATCTCACTTTTCATCTTTAGAGGTCACACCTCCAGCAGTAAGTTTCTTTAGCTTTACTTTCTTTCTGGATTTAAGTTTCTTTTTTGCTTATACAGTTTTACTTTCTTTCTGAATTCAATTTATTGCTTTTACTTTCTTTCTGAATTTATTGCACAATTGTGCATATTTTTATCCGTGGTTGTAGCCAAAAGTAATCAATTGAACTTTTCTAGATAGTTCTATTTTTGGGAAACCAGATGCAAACAAACATGTAAGACCAGATAATGCTTATAGTATAGAGAGTGATTTTTTTAATATTATTCCCTTTAAATGAACATAATCAATGAATGGAACTGTAAGCCCATTGTGATATCAAATGTTTTTAGGATGCCTACAAGGCCACAGGTAAGAACTAAAATATTTATTAATAAATAAAAATGATTAGTTTGTTTTAGAATAAGCATTTGTTACACTAACTCACCCTAAGTCATCTTAACCATACAAATTCTATTGCAAAGATCATCTAATATTTTGATATGACAACAAAATTAACATTTATATTATAAAAAAAGATTAGGATAACGACAAAATTGCATGATAAGGTAGAGGATGACTACTTGATAACACACAATCAGTTATAGAGAACTACACAAAGTGGAGGATCTTGGTGATCATTCTTCCTTATGTGAATCCTTGAATATATCTAGTTTGCAGAAATAAATCCTGTTGCAACAATCTGTGGCTTGTTGTCACACTTATGTGGGTTGAGAGTTTCAGCTAGAGTCAATTTTCAATCCTTTCATGTTGAATGTTTTGGATGGATCTCCCTAAATCACCAACATATTGTCATCCGCATGAGCAAAAAACAGAGAACACAACTACTAAGTTTTGTTCTTGGCTTGGCTTGGCTTGGTTTTGTGTTTGCTGGGTTCTTTAGATGGCTGTGCAGTATGGGTGATTAGCTTAAAGCCTATGCATTTTTCCCGCTTTGGGCTCTTTCTTAATAGTGTTGAGTTTAAAAGCTTGAGCTCTTGGTGATTTTCTTTGTGTGCATTTAACTCCTCCCCTGTTTCTGATGTCTTTTGGGATGTATTCCCCTGGCAAGGAAGATAAAGACAAAGCTTTTGCCAGCCCACTGCCTTCCTGAGCAGGAGGAACTCCAGGCACCACTAGACCCTTGATAGTACCATTAACAAATTAAGGATCTGCCTCGTGATGGATGGTGGTATGTGAGACCAGGACATGCATCCTAATGCTACAAACTTTGCAAAATGATTCAGAATCACCTTCATTGATTGATACAAAAAAATTCAGTCAAAGAATGGCTTAAGCATTGCATTAAGGTTGGAATGTATATTGACAAAGGAGGCATTACCATATCAGAAAACCCTGAGCAAATTTTTCGAAGAATGAATGTGTATGATGTTGCCCATAATCACTCAGTTATTTCCATGGTAGCTACTGCAGTAGCTCCTATGAAAGCATCTGTAATTTGGTGGTATGTATGATGGGAACAACTGTTCAAACTGTGGTAAGACCAGACACAAGGTGAAGGATGCGAATCTGAGAATGAAGCACCTGGAAAGTTGTGTGGATACAATGGCCAACGATCTAGGCATTCCTCTGCCTACTGCCCCAGGTTATAGAGTGGAATCTGAGGATGGAGATGGCATTGTTCTGCCCCTGCAGACCACATTGATGTGGATTAAGTGGCAGCAGATTTTGTATGCTCATAGATTTTTATAGATGCATCTTATAAAATGAACTCTCTCGAGGCTGATTTCCACCTAACCTGGAAAGATTTTCAACAATCAAAGAAGATATATGTAATTCTGCATTAAGTAAAGCTTTTCAACAATCAAAGAAAATATATGTAATTCTAAAACTTAAATATATATTTTTAGCTTCCTTTGTAGTATGAGTGGTTGATCTTTTATAAGATGAATGAGAGTGAGCTGAGTGGAGTGGAGTGTGAGGGCTATTAGTTGTTAGCTGCTCATTTTTTTGATGGTGGATAGATAAGGGTTGGTGGGTCCCTTTCCTGTTTATATTGCATAAACCAAAAATATACATAGTGAGTGAATAGAATTCAGTTACATTTCAATATGGACTGCCTTCAATTTCAGTTCCAAGAACCATGCATTCCAAGAGGCCTATTCAGAAAGCTACTAAACTGGGAGGTAGACATACCCACCACTCCACAGACCATGAGACATATAGAAAAAGGAGATTCTCATAACCCCTCTGGGGAGACATTCTCGTAAAGCAGAACAGAGTTGAAAATACTAGAACAAAAACATTGAAATGCGCCATCAGGCACTTTCACAGAAAGCCACTAAATAAGTAGGGCAGCATCTCCTGACCCCTCTCCATCCAGAGCGAAGTTGACAGACCATCCATGATCCAAGGATGAGCAGAGGGCAAAGGATTCATGCATCCATCCGAGGGAGGCATCAGTTGTCTCATGAGTGAGACTACATTCGCAAGCCATAAACTTGTGAACTTGCAACCAGCGCATATTTTCATCAGAGCATCAATCCTTTGTAGCCCACAGGGAGGATGGGTGAGTGAGTATAAGTCACTATCCTCAATTTGTGGGAGGATGCATCTTGTGGAAGCCTTGCTATGACAATGGTTCACCACTTTCTTAGCAAAATTAGCTAGCACATTGAACCGTTCCTCTAATTCATCAAAGGGACATTCATACACCAACCTCTCCATAGGGTAACTATGCCCCAGAGAGATTTTTGGTTCTAGAAGAATGCAAGTTAAATGCTTCGGGAATGACCCAAGACCGACCCTCGGCAGGTTTCCTCGAACCTAGGAATGCCCATATCCACCTATCATCGAGGAAAATTTGGAGCAGGTTATCAAAAAGATTGAAGCAATCTCTGAATTCACCAAATATTTAAGTGGAGAACTTTTCATACCTACAAGTTAATACCATTTTAATGGTGTTTATCACTGGACCAAACTGATTCACAAAGACTCCTCCATCCATTTTGAACCTCTTGTCTGTCAGGGTTGAGAAAAAAGCCATTTCCCTCTTGGATCCAGAAAATTTATTTAGAGAACACAAATTTCGCTTCATTGTTGGTAGCCATAAGGGAAAGCAGAGCAAAACTAGAGCACTTGAGGTGAATGCAAATGCCCAAGGCTCTTGTGATAAAAGGAGTAGACGTGTGTGAGATGGCGCAGTGCCCCTAATGCTGAGTGATCGATGCCCCTTGTGGGAGAATTATTAAAATCAATCCATTGCCACTAAATGATTAACAATTTAACGCTATATTTTTCTAGAGCATTTCCATGTTAATGATTGAATTTGCTTGATTGGAGTGTGGGCATGGATAATGTTTTTAATAAAATCCCAAAGGCCGTGCCCAAGGTCTGTCAAATTATTAACCACCTTATCCATTATTTGGGTGAAAATGTTTGTAAATGCAATCTGCCAACTGTAATAATGCACCATAAAGCTGGATGTTCCATTTGTGAAGTGGGAGAAAGACGATTTTGCTCTTGGATATTAAAATTGATTCACCATGCCTTGGACTTGAAAAAGGTCTTGATAGCGACTAGGTATGACCATGGCAGTCCTTTTCAGATTCAAATCTGTTCAATTTCCCAAATATGGACATCAATTGAAGACCCTGAATCAATGCTGATGCTTCAGATTTGCATTGCAAAGCCATCTGGGAGAAAAAAGCTGTCTTTCTCCTTATTAAGGACTGTCTTTCAGAGCAATCTCTGATGACACATCCTGCCCTTGAAGAAAAAAAAACGAAAATGATTGCCCTTTGATGCCCCTCATAGTTTAGCTTCAGATTCCGTGCCCTAAAGTGGGGGGAGCCTTTTAGCATTGCCTTCTTAGTTCGATTTTAAGATGGAATCAAACGGAAGAAATTAAGAGAGATTAGCTGCTCATTTTAATATGCTGCCCTTTTTGATGGTGGAGAGATAGTTGTTGTTGGGAGAGCTTATGTAATACTGTGAGCTAAGCCCCCAACTTTTATGAGAGAGACCTTTTAAATAGAATTTCTGCTTGAATATAAGAGTGGTTATGGAGAGTTTCACTTTTTGTTTTGTGAGTTGAAAACTCAAAACTTTGAAAGCTGGGCAGTGGTGATTCTGCTGTGAAAAAAAAGGAGATCATGATTTATCTTTGTGTGTTAAGCAGAGGTGTCAAAGGGGTGAGCTGAGAGTCTGTAGATTTTGATTGGTTTTAGAGTGGATAGTGATGAATTTTTTTTTGACCTATTTGATTTTGATTCTGCATGATGAGTGAGGCTTCTGTGCTTCAGCTTAATGCCTTATTTCCTCACCCTGTTGAAGCAGTTGTATTGTGTCTAATTGTGGATTACGTGAAAGATCGGTGCCACACTGTAGAGGAGTGGTCTGTGAGGCTCGAATTGAAAACCATTGCCTTTGGAATGATGGTGCAGTGATGCCTGAAACCTGCTTCCTGCTCTGCTTTTCTGGTTTCTTCAAGGGATTGTTTGCTATATGATAGTGTGATTCTTTTATTTATTTAAAAGAAAAGAAAGAAATAAATTATGTTAATGTCTGTGAATGATTTTTTTATTCTCCTGGTGTTTATGTGATTCTTCAGACTAAATTTGTTGCTTTTGGGTTATTTTGCCTCAGGCAGTAGAGTTTAACTGCTGTCTGAATTAAGTAATACTAGGTGAGCTCGGCATTGAATAGATTTTGAGCCTTGTCAAGCTCTAGAGTGCTATTTTTTCCTCTAATGTAGTTCTTTCTTATTCTTCATTGACTCAGTGTGGTGAAGTATATAAAACCCAGGTATTGGCATCTTGCCAAGATTTTCAGGTCTAGGGTCGCTTAACCCTAGGTACCTATAGCAAAAAAAGATAAAAGAGATTGCAAGCCCTAGACCGTCAAGCTCAAAGGAAAGGTAGATGCTACACACATCTTGTGAAAAGCAACGTGAAGACCCTTGAAGACAATTTGAGGCAATCGTGAAGGCAATCTTGAAGACACTTAATTTGTGTGAGGCAATCAAGAAGGTTTGGAATATTCTTGAGGGATGATAGTTACATAGTTGATAAGCTTTAATATAAAGAAACAAAAAGGACTACGAGTCTATCATTTAATTCTTTTAGACTTTCACATTGTTTTTGTGATCGTGTGCTTGTGGGGTCATTGTGTGTGTGTCTTATGATTATAGTAGAAGATTGAAACTTCTTACAGAATTGTGACACCTATAATGTGAGAAGGTACTGTGACATCTACAAGGTGAGAAGCTGCATTTTTGCAAAAAGATGTTGAACAATTTTATATAGCCCAAATTGAATTGTCAATGAATTCTGCCACGAGTGGTGTCCAATTTTTTTCCCCCAAAATATAAGAAGGCAGCAAGGGCTAGTAGAAGGAACAATCACATATGATGCCAACGTAAGAGCAAAACTTTAATACAGACGATGTAAATAGTTGGTACATTTTTATAAGATTGTTTGAAAATTGGGGTGAAGTGAAGAAACTGCTTTAGAAATGGTGTTGATCCAATGCTAAGGACAAGAGCTTGCCAAAACATGCCGCCAAGATATTGAACTCGTTCTAGACCAAAGCACATTTGGCAGCCACAAATGTGACAACTGGTCAGGAAAAGGAGATAGAAGGTTACCCAAACATGCGTATAGAGTAGCAATGACTAAAGGAATCCATTAAGGCAATCTAGAAAAAATGAAAGCTGAGCACCTTTCTCATCTATACACACCAAATGGCAAAAAGGCACACACTGGATGCATGGGAAGCTGAAGAACATAGAGTGCCCAAAATCGAGAACAAACAGGAAAATGATGAGTTGAGAAGGCAAGAAGCTGAAGTAAGGGAGCACAAACTAATTTTGGCATTCACAGTTGCCAATGATAAATGGGAACATTGTCAAGACTATTTAACTTGTGATGTGTTTAGAAGATTTGCCTGAGCTGGTGTAATTAGGGTTTGTGCAATGAAGTTCTGTCCCAATGATGGCGATTTGATTATTTGAGATGGTGGTGTTGCAAATAATCTATAAAAAATAAAGGGGGATAGACTCACATTTGTTGGTGAATGGTCGCTTTGGCATGAATATACTCTTTGAAGATAGTTGAATGAAAGGCTAAAAAAGCTCAAAATTTTGCTATTAAGATATTAAGAATTGCAAACTAAACCACCTTTTATCTTGATGGATGTGAAGATTGTCATCGTAGGTCAAATGTTTGAGGTAGCCTTTGTTTTTACTTTAATTCTAAAATAAATATTAGCTTCTGATGCATTTCTTGGGTGATTGCATTTGAGATAATCCAAGGCACTTTTATCACCAGCAATAAGAAAAACTGAAGATGTGTCTGCGCACATGCTTAATCAGCTTGTTGAAGAATCATCGAGTTGAAGCTCTGAGAACACTTTTGAGAAAGAAAATTGTTACAAAGTACAGAAGAAAGGCTCTTGGAGCCGATGAATTGGTATGTTGCATCTTGCTTGATGTTTTCAAGATGAGGTGTCCTATGACGAGGATTTTTCCAATGGATATTTTTTAAGTCTTATTACCATGTTATATCATATAGGGTTTCAGTTAAGACCATAATTATAACAGAAACAATGATGGCTTATCTGGAGAAGACAGCCACAATTCAAGCAAGACAGAGAAGGAAGATGACCAGAAGGTCTGACTGCAAGACAAGGGTTTGATTAGCAATCATGCTTGTTAGATACAAATGCAGAGATGCTCAAGTAGGACTTGTTAGTTGCGTTTATCTTTATGTTACGCTGTATCATTGTTTTTTCCAATAACTGCAATGCAAGGCCATGCGGGATAAATTGATAACCAATCTTGCTGTTTATGTTATCTGTTGAATGTGGTTCGAGTCCCATCTTTTCATAGTTCAAAAGTATGCTTCTATTCTTTAATTATTTAGGAAATAATTTACCTATTGCATGAATCTCTTCGTTTTTGACTTATGAAAAGCAACAAACTCTAGTTGGTTGTTGTTACCAAAATCTCTGGTTATCTGATACCTAATCCAATTCTTTCCAGTTTTCCGAATATCTTATTTTATCAGGTTAGACAGCAGTGCTCAAAGCAAGAGTGGACTCGTAGAATGGTGTGCAGAACGTGAAACAGGATTAGCTACACTATGAAAAACATACTATTGCATGATTAAAAACATGTCTTGATCATATCACAGAAGAATGGGAGAATAACAGATTAGAGGTGTAAGATAGTACTTCAGATTAAAATTGTAACTAGCTAGCCTTTAACACTGATCATGAAATTATGCATATTAGCCAAGACAATGATCATGAAGTTATGCATATTAGCCATTAACAATGATCATGAAAATATTAGCCTATAGAGTGGTTATAAATAAGTTTGTCAATTATTGTCTAGGATGGGAAGGACAGGAGAGCGTGTTTATGAGACAATGTTTTTGGGAAACCATTTTCTAGGGGACGACTATTAAAAGATAAGGTAAAATTAAAACATTTAGGAAATTTCAAGTATTCATATGATAACATTGATAAGGCATTCATCATATAAATTATAGAACCTTAATACATAACATTAGAATTGAATTGAGATTTCACATGAGAGTTGACACAAAAAATTACAAAATAAAAAATTTCATTGCTTTCATTGTCAATGTGCATATATATTATATAAAAATTACAACAATGACCAAAGGCTACAAGTTTCAACTACAAAATGACAAAAACATAAGAAAATTTGCCACTGCCCCTAATCTATGTCTTTTAACACAACATCAGAATTAGAGTTTGAGTCTGAGTCACTGCCACTATGAGGGATTACGTCATCCACTTTGGAACCCCAACTAATCCCTCGCGTGCCTCCTCATGAACCTGTGTGTGGCAACCGGGATCAACATCCTAATGTGGATGGAGTTTGGAGTTTGACGATACTCACGAGTCTGTCGATCCTAAAGTTGCAAGGCACTATTCACGGCCACCTACTTTGCTTGTTGATAGGTAAGCCTATTCCTCTTGTTTGACTGGATGAAGCTGCATACAAACCAATTTTTCGCTGCAATAGAGGAATTGGCAAGCTGTGAAAGGAGGTGAGTGGCAAATATCCTCAACTCTGGTGCATCCTTGCCATGCCATGTCCACGATCTTATAGGGTCGGTTTGAACTCATTTTCTCTATTGATCCTCTCCTTTGGTTTGTTGAATGTTGGACAACAGAGATTGACAAAAGCTATCCACTTTGCATTCAAAGTAAAGTAGACTCGTCAATATAAATTTTTCAAAAGGCCTTCACGAGCCTTTCTTTCACCTCTTCATCATCGATGGAGGCACCCACACAATGTTGCATACCATTTGGGATTTAGAGCATAGGATACCATATGAAACGAGGTTTTCATACCGTGACACTACTCCGTCATAATGGACTTGATATGTTTTTCATAAAATCCAAATTAGGATCCTTGCATGAATGACTTGCTTCATCTGCCCAAGCACATTGTCAAATGTCTTGTAAACCTCACCATGACCGTGAGAGTCTCAGTATCAACATATCCTGTGACCCATACTACATATGAGATGAAGGAGCAAACATATCTACAAACAAGTCACAAAAATAACTTTTACAAGAAGAGTAAGACTCGGATGACCAAAAGCGAATGATAGTACAAAGAATGAAAATAATTTACAAGCTACAAACTTTAGTAAATTAATAATTTAGTAATAAAAACAACAATTTCTTACCTCACTATGGACAACCAATCATTGTTAAGGATATTTTGTTTTACACTTTTTCCTTCAGCCATGTTTGCCTTTGACCATTGAACCCACTTTGGATCAATCTTTATTAATTGTAGAGCCTCTTGCTCCTCCAAACATCATCTCTAACAAAATAATGTAGCTGACAATGACATATCTAGTATCCACGGGCTTGAGGAATTCCTTACTTGTGAAAGTCTTGAATAGAGCAAGTGAGGTGTGATGGTTGTAAATGAACATCTATATGTCTCTAGCTTTGTCCCCCACTCCCTTCACCCAATCTATCTTCGTAGTGTTTTTCAATGTGTTGTTCAGTACATGAACACAACATGAGGTCCAGTAAATGTGCTTATAAGCACCCTCCACTATTAAGCTAGCTAACTTACATACATGGGCTAAATCAGTCACCACCTATACAATATTTGAGGGCCAATTTCCCTCCATGACATCTTTCCTCTTTCTTGAACAATCAATAGCTCTAAGAAAATAAGAGCCAACCGAGCATGTGACAATGATATATTTGAGTGGCCTATGTCTAATATCGGTCCACCCATCCATCTTGATAGAGCAACCTGCTCTTATCCAAGTTTTCCTTACATCCCCCATCACCATGCTCACCTTAGAATACTCTCTATCAAGTAGGATGTTGTGAAGTTTATGTTCTCTAGGAGAAAATACGAGGGACCAACTATTACATCTTTGAACATTTGTTTAAAATAGGGAGAATGTGCCACATGAAATGGCATGACAAGGGAAAAGAAAATTTTGGCGATAGAAGACTTAACTACTTCACGTGATTGCATATTGAACATCCTGCAACACTAGTAGATCTTCTCTTTCCCTTAGTAGAACCCTCTCCCGTTGACTCTCAACATCCATGGTTTGGGTAGGCAATGGCATACTAGGTTGCGTAGTCTCTATTGACATTTCCTTATTATTTTGCCTCATCCAGTCATCCTCCATGTACAACTTTGTCACCTTGGCCTTATCAGCTACGATTATTTTTTCACAACCTTTTACCCTCTTTCCACTTATGCATAGAAGATGAGGATAAACTCTTGTGTAGGTGCCCCTATAATTCTTGTTGCACAACCGTATTTTTTTCTCCGTTGAGTTTTTTCTTCTTGTCTTTCTCTGTGGCTATATGCGAACTGTAAAAGGGTTTTTAAAGATAAAATGGGCCCTTTGAATAATTTTTGAGGAGTTCAGAAGGGCATTCAAATGGGTTATTTGAACTCCCAATCCTTGTAACACTCCCAATCCTAGAAGAATCCCTAGTAGTACACTTGTACAACCTCTTTGTTGAATCTAAACCTCTTCAACCTCACTACCCTCGTTGCTGCTTGTTTTTATGGTTGAAAACTAAAAACACAGTTGTAAGTGCAAACAGAAAACAAAAAACAAAGAAAGAATCCTCTCTAAGTGTTTCAAAATCTGAAAAAATAAAAAGTGCAAAAGAATTTGTACAAATGGACACAAATAGTGAATTTACCTCAAATGATATAGTTTGATGCTCTCTCGACTTATCACATCGTTCTTTTCTCTTTTCATAGTTCTCCTTCGTTGCCTTCTTCTTCACAAAATGTAAAATAGAAAAATGTATTTGTTTTTGTTTTTAATTAGTGTGGCTGTTTTAGTTTTAGGGTTGGTGTAAAGGGGTGTGGGGGTCCCTGTGGGCTCCAACCACTTTTTTCAAATTTGTGTTTTTTTGGGCTGGGTCATATTGGATGACTAGTTATATCCGATGGTGAGGGCATGTCCGTCCATCCCCTATTGTTTTACGGAAAAATAAATCCATTGTGGGAAAATTTTACGATTCAGGTACGGGTGGAGGATGTTTTTACCCAACCCGCGTGCCCCCTTGGTACATGGGAAAGATAAAGAAAAATGGCCAGAGTAATAAAAACGTATCATATGGTAAACCACAAGACAACTACTTATGGTACCAGGCAAGTTTTTTTCCCTTGCACTACTAAAATTATATCATTGCCAATATCACACCCAAGGTACTAGGTCCATGCCAATGTCACACCCAAGGTACAAGTATGCGGCTCTTCTTTGGAAGCCCCAATGCTTTTACAATTTGAGCTCATTGTGAATTAATTTTAATTTGAAATGCAACATGTTTTTGATATTAAAATTTCAATTTGTACTTGAAGTCATACATTGTCACACGGAGATTAGAGATGGGGAAGCAAGTTGAGGTGATACCATTCGGAATTAAGGTGTACGAGAACAAATGATTAAGGCTACAACTATAACTACAACTATAATATATTAAAAATCAATCACAGAAGATGTGGGTAGGATGATGGCTATATCATATATAATTAACTAATATAGTCACTAGAAGAAGTGGGCAAGTGTGATGAGGTCATGGCAATATTATATTATAATGTAGACACCATAGGAAGTGGGCATGGTAGCGGTGTCCTTATCCCTACACGCGGGTGTTTCACGATGATTGGCACCTTTGTTATCATTCGAGTGTGAATCGAGAGGATGTGAATTGGTCTTGTTGGTTTCTCTATCGAGGATAGTCATCGCGATCTGTGTTCTATGCTTGATGTGTCGTTTGTTGCGGATTTCATGCCTTTTCATAAATTTTGATGTAGTCTTTGGCATACCATATCTAAGTTATGCATGTACCATGGTTTTCCTTTTGAGCAATTTGTGCAAAAGAATGCTTAACCATGACAAAGGTAATTCTACAGTAATCCGGATTTTCTAGGGGTTTTAATGCTAGTTTTGAGTATAAATCTTGGAAGGAGTGCTTCCTTTTTTATTTTGAGGTGATCAAACACAAGCTTGACCCTATACCCAAAGCCTAGTAAGTGTTGGTGATATATTGTGGCTTGGAGGCCAAGAAGCCCGACATCCGAGAGTTTTGTTTATCTATGGGGTCCTTGTGATCCGTGGGGTTATCCAAAATTTCTTAGTATGCATACTTGGCGAGTACTCGCCATTTTTTCCCTGGTTGAGTATTCGCACAAAAAAACTTGCCAAAACATTCCCGCACAATGAGTTTTGGTGAATATTTGCAAGTCTTTGGCGAATATTCGTGAATACTTGCGAGTTTTTGGTGAATATTTGCAAATACTCGTGAGTTGTTGGCAGTAAGTGTTGGTGATATATTGTGGCTTGGAGGCCAAGAATTGACATCTAAGAGTTTTACGTGTATCCATGGGGTCCTTGTGATCCGTGGGGTTATCAAAATTTCTAAGTATGCATACTTGGCAGAGTACTCGCCATTTTTTCCCCTGGTTGAGTATTCGCACAAAAACTCTCAAAAACCTGCACAACCGAGTTTTTGGTGAATACTCGTAAGTCTTTGGTGAATATTCGTGAATTCTTGTGAGTCTTTGGTGAATATTTGCAAATACTTGCAGTATTCGCGAATACTTATGAGTTTTTAATAAGTATTTGCGAATACTCACAAGTTTTGAAGAGTTTTTTTTAAAAATATTTTGCTTAAAATTTATGTTTTTTTAGAGAAATTTGCGTATATTTTAAGTTGTCGAGTTTTTGCTGAGTCAATTTTTTTGGGTCTGCCAAGTATTTGCCGAATACGAGTATGCGAATTATGATCCAAATCACATGTTAGATGTTATCTCGCCATGGTTTGCATGTAGAATTGCATGGATATGGATATGGATATGGATGTGGATGTGGATACAAATTTGGTATCAAATACAGATACTTGTTTTTAAAGCCCCCTAAAATGGATATGACGTGTGTGTGTGTGTGTGTGTGTGTGTGTGTGTGTGTGTGTGTGTGTGTGTGTGTGTGCGTGCGTGCAAAATCTAGATTATAAATTAAAAATATATATCAATAACAATTATCAAATGTTTAAATTATAAACAAATTTATACATTAGATTGAAATTACACACTCGCCCATGGGAAGGCACGAAGCTAAGGTATTCAACATAGTTATGCGGGGACGTGTCCCCCCATTTTTGAGAAGTTCGGGGCGCCCCGGACGTCCAAGGGGCGTGGGGAAATGTTTCCCCACGTTTCCTACGATGATGTTAGAGCAGAAACATCCGGGGACGCTCAGAGAAGGAGAAACACTTGAAGTGTTGGAAATGCCTAGGGGATGTCGGGGACGTTTGAACGGCCCCGATGTCCCTTACGTCAACTACTGCCTTTTAAAAAAACACACTTTAAACACTCAAAACTATTTTTTTAATATTGTAAATCATTTATAACATAAAAACAACATTCCTAACCTAACCCTAACCCTAACCCTAAAAGTGCAATTTTTATGTTATAAATATACATTATGGGCTCATTTCATAGTCACACCAAGCAAGAGCGAGAGTGAGAGAGAGAGTGAGTGAGAGTGAGAGTGAGAGTGAGAATGAGAGCAAGAGCAAGAGCAAGAGGTATTTATAATTTTATTTGCTTACAATACTTGTTAAAGTCTTTTTTTTAAAAAAATTTAGATTCTATTTGCATTTTTAGGGGCTATTTTTAGCATTTGCATCTACATTCACAATGTAATCGTGCATATAGTTTGTAGGATTTAAAAAAATGCATATTACATAGCGTTTGGTTGTAAATGGTTACATTTTTTTTTTTAATTACATTTTTATTTCTAGTTTAAAATTTATATTATATTTGCATTTTTTAGGGGCTGTTTTTAGCATTTGCATCTACATTCACAATGTAATCATGCATATAGTTTGTAGGATTTAAAAAAATGCATATTGCATAGGGTTTGGTTGTAACTGGTTACGTTTTTTTTTAATTACATTTTTATTTCTAGTTTAAAATTTATATTATATTTGCATTTTTAGGGGTTGTTTTTAAGTTTTTGTATCTACATTCACAATGTAATCATGTTTATAGTTTGTAGGCTTTTATGAAATGCATATTGGTTACGTTTTTTTAAATTACATTTTAAAAGTTAAAAAACAAAAAACATATTGCATATTGGTAACTGCATAGGGTTTGGATGTAACTTGTGGTTGTTTTCGTTGTTTATAAATTAAAATTAAAATTATGATCATTGCTTATACTTTTTTTAAAAATTAATTAATTACATAATACATAATCAATCAATCATATAGTTATGGTTGTTTTTTATTCATTGCAGCAATCATCACCATGAGTTCTTCTTCGAGTATGAGTATGAATTAGAGCATGAATCAAAGCAGGAGAGGGTTGAAGGAGAACTTGAGATAGGTGGCCGTGGAAGTGTTGGTGATGCCACAATGGGGGAAAGTGGAGAAAGGACACAAAATGTAGTGGCGGCAACTGGTAGTTCAATGGTAGTGCTACCAATTGCCCCTCTCAAATGTTGTCCAAATTTGCCATTGGACCATTTGATAAGAAGAAGCCATTGCAACAATTTGCCCAGATAATTGAGAACCCCAAGTCTGGAGGGGGAGCAAAGTATGGAAGTGCAACATATGTGCACTGACTTGGCATGGCAACATCACTAGGACCAATGCACACTTGTTGCACCTTACAGGAAGGGGGTTGGCACTTGTAAGGGCCTTTCACTAGAGCAGAGAGTTGAGATGGTGAGAATCTTCAATGGAAATACCACGGACAATGTGCCAGAAGTTCGTGGTTCTACGGCTAACACTCCATTGAGCGCTCATAGGACTGGCAAACATAGTAATACTTTGGTTGGTTCTAGTTTTGGAGTGTCAGAAGTGGAAAGCAGAGGGAAGAGAAAGGCCGTGGGGGCAGCCCCAATTCAATTGTTGACATGTTTGATTCAAAGGCAAGGGAAGAGGCAGATGATGCTATTGGGAAATTTTTCTATGTTGTTGGGATTCCATTTAATGTCGCTCGCTCTCCTTATTACAAGGAGGCTATGGCTAAGGTTGTAGTACAAGTTATGTGCCTCTTGGAGACACAAAACTAAGGACAACTATCTGGGATAGAAACTATTCCAAGGTTAATCTATTGATGGAGGAGATGGAGGTGACATGGGTGTCACATCGATGTAACATTATCATGGATGGGTGACGGATATTAGACACTTGTCCTCTCATCAATATCATTGTCTCTTGCAAAGATGGACCGTACTTCTTGAGAGCAATTGATTGTTCTGGGAAGCGGAAAGATGTTGAGTTCTAGTATCAGATTTTGAAGGATGCCATTGAGGAGGTTGGACCTTCAAACGTTGTATGGGTTGTCACGGATGCAACTTATGTGTGCAGAGCAACAAAAAAACTAGTGGAGCGGGAGTATAGGCATATTTATTGGACTCCATGTTGTGTGCATGCCATGAACAATGCACTGAAAGACATAGGAAGATTGTGGGTCATCCAGATAGTGAGTGAGGCCAGGAACGTGCAAAAGTTCATATGTAATCACCACACATCATCGACACTTTTTTGAAATTTTTCGAAGAAGGAATTTCTGAAACCAGTTGATACCCGCTTTGCATCCTATTTTATTTTGTTGGAGAGGATGTTTGAGTTGCAAGAGCCCCTGCAAATTATGATTATGACATAGGATTGAACTAGGTGGCGTGAGTCCAAGACAAATCAAGGGAAAAGAGTGAAGGAAGTGGTGTTGCGGGAAACATTTTGGGTTGATATGAAATACATCATATCAATCACCACACACATCATTGGCACTTTTGAAATTTTTCGAAGAAGGAATTTCGAAACCGAGTTGATACCCACTTTGCATCCTATTTTGGGTTGATATGAAATTCATACGTAATCACCACACATCATTGGCACTTTTTCAAAATTTTTGAAGAAGGAATTTTTCAAACTAGATTGACACCGCTTTTTGCATCCTATTTTATTTTGTTGGAGAGGATGTCCGAGTTACAAGAGCCCCTGCAAATTATGATTATGACATATGATTGAACTAGGTGGCGTGAGTCAAAGACAAATCAAGGGAAAAGAGTGAAGGAAGTGGTGTTGCGGGAAACATTTTGGGTTGATATGAAATACATCATATCAATCATAGCTCCAGTTTTTAGTGTCATCAAATATGGGGATTCTAATAGCCCCAATCTTGGTGAGATCTATGAGTGCATTGACAACATGCTTGGGCAAATGAAGGCAACTATTCGGGTGAGGGACCCCACTTTGGAGTTCTATAATGAACATATACAACTCATTATTCAGTGGAGATGGGAGAAGTTGAACACCCCTCTTCATATTATGCGTACTTTGAATCCCAAATGGTATGTGGAGAGGCCAGGCAGAGTTATCCCATTGGATGATGATGAGGTGAAGAAAAGCCTTATGAAGGCCTTTAAAAAAATGTATAGTCCACAGGAGGCTTCACAGATCAGGTTGGAGTGGCTCGACTTCATTGAACTTGATGGGTACAAAACATCAACAAAGGCGGACAGGGTAACAATAGCACAAGAGAAGCCAATGAGTTGGTGGCGACTGTATGGGCTTCAGGACTGCTGCGACCACTTGCCATTCACCTCCTTTCCTAGGTTTCTAGCTCCTCTGCCTCTGAGAGGAATTGGTCTACATATGGTTGGATCCACTGTTAAGAGGAATAGGCTTACCTTTGCGAGAGCGGAGAAGCTTGTAGTTGTACACAGTGCTTTGCGTCTTATGGATCGCAAGACACCTGAGTACAAACAGACCCCAACATTACGGTGGGATGTAGATCCCGAGGAGCCGAGGCAGGTTGAAGAGGACAATATTGTGCAGCGGGGATTGATTGGGCTTACCTTTGAGGACGAGGATGCTAGTTCCAGTGAGGAGGAGTTCATGGATATTGCTTCAGATGTTGATTCTGATTTTTAGGCTTGATACTTGTAGTTGTCCTCTTTTTTTGTAATATTGACAATAGACAATTGTTGGTGTATTTGGATATGAGATTAATGATATGAATATCAACTATTGTCACTTGATCAATCATAATTTAGAATGGTTTTATAATTTATTTCAGCTTGTCTCAAATTCAAAATTCAAATATGTATTATAAATTTATGACATTAACATATTGATATTATGGTATTAAGGAATGTATTTGATGTTTATGAGTTCAAGTTTCACCTTATTTAAATCTCAAATGGTTTTATTTCAGCTTATTTATATAATTTTTCACCCCGAAATCTTTTTATTTTAAATGCCATCCCCGGAGTCTTAGGTAACTATGGTATTCAATGGATTAAAAAAATTTGCAGGTTGTGTAGGCCAACTGAAAATAGACAAAATGAAAGAAAAGAAGAATAGGCCAAAAGAATAGATCAAAAGAAATACAGGTTGAAAGTCAACACAAAAGTTTGAAGTAAGAGAGGAAATCAACACTCTCACCTCCATGTCTTGAACTATCGTTGCTAAAATGCATTATGGAAGATCATTTGTTGTTTTTAGCATCTTTTTAGCTTTTTGAAGGGTTTTCTTGTTAGGTTTTTAAACTTTTAAATCAGATGCTGCTGTAGTTTCCCTACATACTATATCTAGGTGTATCAGATATGGCCCATTTACGGGTTCGAATCCTGAGACGGCCGGGTAAGTATCCGAGCTGCGTCGAAAATTGTATCCGGCACACAGATATGTGTGCCCTAACAGTAGGGGTGGCCTATCCAACAACCATGTTTGCATGGCTTTTTAAATTCTGATGCAGTCTCTGGTAGGGTGCATCTATGTACAATTTTTGGTTTGTAAATTGTCCATTTGTAGGAATATTTTCTTTTGCCTTTGATGCTAAATCTGAGGAGTATATCCATGAAATTTATGCAAGACTCGCGTCTGCCCTTTCATGTAGATATTATGCACCCATAATTGAATACGATATATCATTCAATTTTACACATGAACATGTATGGGGGATTGAACCTTGGTGCCCGCTATAAAGCCCCTTTGATTTATCACTTGATGTCATCCCATGACACACCACATCCATGCCTTGACGGTACTGTATCTGTGAGTTTCTTAATGGTGATGGTAGAAGAGTATGCCAAACTTTAGCCGTAGGTTGAAAACAACAATTCCCTAGTATGGATGTTTGAATTGAGGAGCATATTCTTCAAGAAAAGTTTAATTTTGTTGGCTATACCATTCTTTGTACGGTTGATTCCTTTGGTTAGTTTTGCCTTTTTTGTTTTGGCGATCATAACTTTTCACTAATGATGAAATGAGTGTGTTAGAATTTTAATTTAGCATGTTACAAGTTATAACCTGAAGTGCAGTCCAAAAACCTCTGATATGTAAAAATATGTTCCAGAACAATGTAGTTACAAGCAAGATCTGAGTAGCAGCACATTAGAGTTGTTGGTAGCTTACTATCAACAAATTGCAAGTTTTGCACATTTGTAGCTTAGGCATCTGTTGAGAGATTATACTGGATTTATTTCTCTCCTATATTGACAAGTGCAGGAAATATCTAGATAGACTCGAACTTAGTCCACCTTTAGTGATTTTGAATCTAGTCCATGCACTATTGACTGAGATTCAGTTTTTGTTTCAGACACTTTCAAATATCAGTGACTGTTCTGTTTCTGTAGGCATTAATTGTTCTGAGTGGTGAAGATCCCAGGTTGTAGATTCTATTATAAAGATTTATCAAATTTCATTGATTTAAGGGAGTTCTCAAAAGGAATATTCTCTTTTTTAGTAAAAGACTGAAGTTTGTCCAACGTGATTTCTAAAAAATAAAATACTATGTTGCCAAGAAACGGGTACGGGTCCGAAATGCGGAAACGCTGATTTTCAAAAAGACCTTGGGTACTGAAATGTCCGAAATGGAAACGTTTGATTTTCAAAAGACCTTGGGTACGAAATGTTATATAAATATTTACATATATATAAAATATATATAATATATATATATATATATATACATACATACATACATACATACATATATGCATAGTAATCATTTTTAAAATTTTAGTCCATAGAGCATAAGAGATAATTGATAAAGCACTCAAAATATTTGGTATTCATTGAAGTTCTAAAGATTCATCATTCAACAGTGGTAGCAATTTCAATGTTTAATATACACATGATTATAATCTAGTTTGTAGAATATTTCATCTAGATTTTCCTCATAACCATATCCATGAATACCACCGATAGCTCCGCTCCCATTAGCTCCACTATCCATCTCTTGTGTAGAACTTCCAGGATCTTCATCATCAATACTAAGCGGTGAAAGCTAGCTAAGAGTACTAGCGAAGCATCAAAATCACTAGCCTCGGGATCAATATCCCAAAGTTTGTTGGGACCTCTAATATAGCCTCCAGTCTTGTGTGATAGGATGCACAAATATGAATGTACATACACTATATCCTCAGCCTTCTTGGATGCTAACTTGTTATGTTTGGCTGAGTGGATGAAGGTATATGTACTCAATTCCGCTTCTATTTGAAGAATTACTAGCCACCTGTTACAAATAAGTTAGAAATTTCCAATTAGTAATAATATTAATTTATCGAGAACATAATTTGTTAATTAATAAATTATAAATTTTTGATTTCATTTTAATATTACATACATGTGATAGGATTTTAATGGGAACAAGTTGTAGGTGCTTGGCATCATGGCCATGTACATACCACCACATGACTAGGGTCATGTTGTACTTGTCACATAATGCCTCCATTTCACCCATGCTACCATTAGATGCAAAGACAGAAGATCCCCATTTCATAGAGGACCGCACTAGCTAAAAGGTGGATAAAAAAAAAACGCCTTAGGAATCTTTGCCTTAGTTACATTTGCAACTTCTTGGTCATTATATGGTGGTTGCCTATCAGGTAGCCCGAGTATTTCACTGCTATAATATTTGGGATTTAGGGCATAGGTAAGGAGATGCAATGGGGTGGTCATTTTATTCCACCTCCTCATGATCACACTTTTAATTTGATTGTAGAAGATTTCTTCATTATCTTGCTCTTTCTTTTGTATGATGTCTCTAATTTTTTCAAGCATAGAGTCAATGCCATCATAGATTTCCCTATGCAAGCATGATCTTTGTCTGCATATCTAATCATGGATAAAATAGGCTCAAGTAAAATTGAGCAAGTATTCAACCTTCGCCCACCAATCATCATCAAGTATTAATGATTTGTCTTGATGGCTTGTTCTATGTTTCCTTGTCTCCACATGGACCAAACACCATCAGTCACCCTACTGCTTAATGTTTGTTTTACCTTCACAAGTTGTCTCAAGACGAGCGTGTGAGAGGAAAATCTTGTTTCAACAACCTGTTAAAATAAATTAAAACAAGTTAATAAAGTATAAAATTAATTTAAAAGAAATTCAATTGATAATTTCATAGAAAGTTAGAAAATAAAAATTAGAAACTAGTAAATTGTTCCCTTACCTTCAACAACTCTAACCTTGAGAACCTCCTAAAGATAGCCTGAGACATATGATGATTCTTGACAAACATTTGAATCTCATTTGCCTTCGTATAAATTTCTTCTATTCACGAGATTTTACCTATCTTTTGCAATATCAAATTCAAGGAGTCTACTGCACAAGGTGTTCAAAAGATGTGCTCATATCTCCCCTCTACAATCAACCTTGTCGTTTTACAATTTTTTGCATTGTCCGTGATGACTTAGACAACATTTTGAGGGCCCATTTCTGACTCAATAACTTAAATCAAAATATTAGCTATAAATTGTGCATTTTCATCTTTGTGCCCTCACAATCAACAACCTCTAAGAACATTGCCACCGTAATGTCCCCAAATGAACATATTTGACCCAAGTTGGATTGGGCAAATCCAAACCCTGAAGCAATATAATAAATTACTTATCAAATCAAACATTGCAGATCTGAATTTTATATGACAAGTGTGACTAGGGTGGAGTGAAATACCACCACAAATCAGCCCCTAAATCTATATCATTCCACACAAATCTGATACCACTAATTTATAAAGCCCAAATATGTATAAAAATGCAGATTTATGATATAAACATGCTGCAATAAATTATTTAAAACCATATCCAGCAACATAACTTCAAAAATTCATATCTTTTGCTAGAGAAGTCCAAATGAGCTGAAACTTTGGATCTTGGGCCACAAAAATATGAAGAATAATATTCCAAAATTAGTTTTTGCACAACAAACACGAAACCCTAATTTTTCCCTAAAAAGTAGGTCGCCCAGCACATTTAGGGCATCAAATCAGCTCCAAAAATTATGAAATTAATTTATTTTGATTCCCAAAATTTAGTACAATGAGTGATAAGCAGATCTCAAATTTCAGACTGGAATGTCTCAAATACAACTAGCTGCAATTTTATTCTTTAACAACAACAACACTTGCTGAAAATAGTAGAAATATGTGAAAGCCCAATAGAATTTCCTGAATGGAAATTCCTCTCAAATTCTTGGGGTTTTCATCCACAAGAGGGAAATACTAAGGGTTTTCGTCCTTAGATATTTTTATGCAAAAGCTACAAGCTTAAGACACAAATCAGAAATTATCAAGTGAATATGGAATGCCTCTCAAGCAAGTCTACTTCTCCTTTTAAAGGAAGAAGAGACTCAAAACAACCTTCAAGGCCACCAATCAACTTGCATGATTCTTTCAATGCATTTTCCACCCTCCATTTCTCTTAGGGAGAATACAAAAGGCATTTAATAATTATTTTCTTCTCCTAAGTCTGGTCGCTTTTTCCCTAGAGGGAATGCAAAATAGAAATGTTTTATCCTTTCTAAGTTCCCATTATTCCCCCAAGGCAAGTCACCATTTTCCCTAGAAAATACAAATTAAATAAGTGTTTTTTTTTTATGCACTTTTCTAGGTTCTATTTTAATGTTAAGTTTATTAATTTATTATATGTGCTATTATATTTTAATTTTTTTGCACAATATAATAAAATTAATAAAACTTAAGTCACCCTTATATTTTTCCTTTGGTTGTTGGGTTGACAAAATAGGCCAAAGGTCTTTGATTGGGAAAGGGATATTACAACCCCCTTAGGGCATACTGCAACAATGTTGATTAGAGTCTATTTCAAACATCTTTCCATCCATCTGAAATAATAGATTCCCCCGAGTCCTTAAATGAATCCTTAATCGCAAAAAAAAAATATGTATGGTCCACTTCTTTCACCAACAATAATGTTCTAACCTTCTCATAACTAGGGCTTTTGTACTCTTGTGGTGTCTCATTAATACCTCTCACCATTTGTTGTTAATATGTTGACCGCAACACATTAAAAAAAGTCCACATGCATAAATGCGTCGAGCAACCAATTCATTAGCAATTTCCCTTTTCTCATTTGCAAATGTTTGATCTAAGGGACTTTTTCTTCTCTTTCGTGAGAATATCTCTTCCTTTATGGGAGTTTCAATTGTGGTTGGGTTAGAGTTTGAATGAAAAGATGGTTTGATGCAGTGGGTTGTTTTCTTGAACCCCTTCTTTACAAAGGAATGATTTTAGATCTAGCTCTTGCAACTTGCAAGTCAGCCTCCTCTTGCTCTTTCATGTACGCCAAAATTTGTGTCTTTTCAACCTTGGAACATTTTCTAATCCTCGTTCTCGTTAGCCCCATTAAATGAGCTTTGAGTCGGGTATATGAGGACTTGAAATGCATATTGCAATGATTGCATATCCAAGATTGAGAGCCACCGCCAACAAGGTACTCCAACACTTGCACATGTCTCCAAAGAGGAGCTTTAGGATCTTGTTTTGTGGGATCCACACCCTCACTTTGGCTTGCTTCCCCATGCCCTCCCCTGAAGTTGAACTGGATGCCATTTATGTTTTTATATCTCAAAGACTCAAAGTTCAAACCTACAATGAAAAATAAAAACAAAAACTTAGAAAACAATAAATAAAACTACACCCTACATATCCTATTCTGCTTTTGATCACCAAGTTCATTGTATAGGCGTGAGGTGAGAGCATACACAATGTTTGGATTTTTAATTTTAAAAAAACAAAACAATTTTTTAAAAAATAGCAAAAGGAGTTAAAGCCTATGCATCCTATTCTGCTTTTGATTACCAAGTTCACCATATAGGTGCGAGGTGAGAGCATACGAAGTTAGGTTTTTAATTAAAAAAACTAAAAACTTTTAAAAAAAAAAAAAAGAATTATATTATTAAACCCTACACATCCTATTCTACTTTTGATCACCAAGTTCATGATATAGGTGTGAGGTGAGAGCATACATTGAGTTCAAATTTTTAATTTAAAAAAAAAAAAAAACTTTTAAAAATAGCAAAAAAATGAAACCCTATGCATCCTATTCTGCTTTTTGATCACCAAGTTCACCGTATAGGTGCGAGGTGAGAGCATACATAGAGTTTGGATGATATTTTTAATTAAAAAAACAACATATAGTTTTTATTTAAAAATGCAAAGGAAATGTTACATTTTATTTTTTTCTTTACGTAGAGTTTAAAAATTATTAAATTAAAACTACATATTGATATCATGATCAATGATCATGAATGATGTGTGCATCATTCGTGATCATTGATCACATTAACATTTTCTTTAAAAAAAGCTTGAAAAAACCTGATTTTTCCTCCTTGAAGTTGATCCCTCCTTCCAAATCTGCTTTTAAACTCCTCCTTGATGCTCTTAGCTCTTAGTAACACCTCCTAAACTCTTCCTTCAAGTTGCTCCTTGATGTCTCTTTGCTCTTCACAATGCTAAATGTTAGTTTAATGAAAATTGAATTTAGCAAGAGAAAAAAGAGAGTGTGATTTAGAATGGACCAAAGATGTCATTATATAGCTTTTAGGAAGTGTCTTTAGGAAGTTTGGGTGGGTAGACTAGGTTTAGGAACAATAAATGTTACAAATTATTTCTTGATTCTAATGTTTTTAGCTTTTAAGATTGAAAAACCAGCGGAAACGTGCGAGAAACATTCCTGGAAACGTCTTGGCATCCACGTTTTGTACCAATTTCTGTTTCGGAAACTTTTCTCGTAGGGTTCGTAATGGAGTCACGGAGTGTGATTTAGAATGGACCAAAGATGTCATTATATAGCTTTTAGGAAGTGTCTTTAGGAAGTTTGGGTGGGTAGATTAGGTTTAGGAACAATAAATGTTACAAATTATTATTTTCTATTGTTTTTAGCTTTTAAGATTGAAAAACTAGTGGAAACATGCCGTAAACGTTCTAAACGTCTTGGCATCCACGTTTTATACCGGTTCACATTGCGGAAACATTTTTGGTAGGGTTCGGTGGGAGGGAGTAGGGATGGTTCCTGGTAACATAGATAAAATATAGAACCAAATAGAATGGTCTGACTTTTTGGTTTGGGGTAGACATATTTGTTATAGCTTCTTTTGACTAGGTAAATGGAGAAGTAAAATTATCAGGCAGCAAAAACTTGTCACCACCATTGGACTAAAGAATCATGGAACATGCAAGTATGGCAGCTGTATTAATGTAAGGGCTTAGGTTTTGAACCTGAGCTCATTGTTGCAGGAAATGGCCCCACCTTTCTACTAGATCAAAGCCTGACTAACACAACCATTGTTGAGAGATGCACTAATAATATTTTAGGTAGTGCACTATCTCAACACCTAAGTCACAAGGTTCGTGTTTGAGTTTGAGTTCAGCGAAGATAAAATTCGGATTAAATTCGGCAATGATAAAATTCGGGGAAAAAAATTCGTGATTAAATTCGACTACTATAATTTACAATTTTTAATATAATTAAATATTTAAATATAATTAATAAATAAAATAATATTATTACAAATTTAAATACATTATAATTAATTTGAAAATATTAAAAATATAACTAAGCTTTAAAAATTAAATTTAAATATGTAACTTTTAATTATTAAATGGTAAAAATATAGAACCTTATAAAACATTGAAAACTTAAAAAGTTAAAACATTATTAAAAGAATATGAAATGAAAAATTTAAAATAAAAATAAAATAATAATATTATTATTATTACAAAGCACTTTAAAGGTCGGGTCAATCAATTATATATATTGGGTCAATCAATGTCTCAATGAAAGTTCACGAAATCCTCCTCGACGCTGCTCACTCAGTGCTGCGATGAATTCCTCCTCGACGCTGCTCACGCCCTTGCCACGCCACACCACGACATGACAATGGTCAAATAGTCGCCCATGAAGACAGCTTTTAGGGCAGGAATTTGCAAAACATATTTCGACTGTGTACAATGAAAATCCG
Source organism: Taxus wallichiana var. yunnanensis (assembly GCA_018340775.1). Taxonomy (NCBI): domain Eukaryota; kingdom Viridiplantae; phylum Streptophyta; class Pinopsida; order Cupressales; family Taxaceae; genus Taxus; species Taxus wallichiana. The sequence continues at coordinate 664,008,369 of CM031234.1, read as the reverse complement.
ACTGTATTAGGGCACAAATTCGCAAAGCAAAATAATAACGTTTGATGCTGCAAGAGTTGATTTCCTTAGAAAAATCCAAAAACCCTAATCGAAATAACGTTTTTAAGATACATTGTAATTAAAAAACGAAGCCCTTTTCCGTACGAATTTTAGGGCGAACTGCAACGATTTTTTGGGGTTTTCATTTAGATCGCCGGATTTCGAACTTTTCTCTTGAAGTTCGGCGAACCCTGTGACACAGCTCAGCACCATATGAAATTACACAAATTTATAAAAGCACATGTAAATCAATCTCAACCCCGTGATGGCGCGTTTGTTGTTTTATTGTCTTTATTGCCAGTTATGTTCTCTAAGGCCTCCCATTAAAGGACAAACATTAGTAAAATTTCATTGTAAGCGATCAATAGACTATTAAATTACATGCATAAAAGTTATGTAAAAGTAGAATTTTGAGGACAGAATATCAAACAAGGGAAGATCTGATTACTGAGTTCTATGAAAACTGAATTCATCTGATGTTGGAGAACACCAACCAATTTCCAAAAGTATTTTTGGCTTCCTAGGCTCCTACAGAAGATTCCTTCATGGATTTTAAAATATTGCACAACCCCTTTGTGAATTACTTGGAAAAATAGAGATTTTACTGAACAAACAAATAACAATGATCTTACAATCTCTTAAGAGTTGTTATAAGCTTCTATATCAAATCTACCCATCTCAGTTAAACAATTTACTGTTCATATGCCAATGGTCACGTCATGAGAGGAGCCCTCTCACAAAAAGTTATAGTAAGTGGAAAAATCGGGCTGATATCGAGTGTAGAAACCTTATATTTGATCAATAAGTACAAGCGGTAATATCTGCAATTTAGTCATAGAAACACTCTTAATAATAAAAATGTCAATTTATACACCAATTATCAAATGTTATTTTATTTTCCACCAAAAGGAAAACTCACAGTGATTGACAATATGTTATGAATTGAACCTGAAACTCGTTCTTCTGTAAACCCTGGGTAGAAACCCTAGATATGATATTTTTAGATCTGAACTGCAGAATTGAAATCTGAAAATTTTAATGTTCATGAAAAGAAAAATCTTTTCTTTCTGTTTTAAGACTGAAAAAGCAGAATATTTGATGAAAGATCAAATTTGTATAAAATGGAAAAGCAACATAACTACAAATTTATAGTGATATCAATTTGTGCAGTAGAGAATTGAGATTAGAAATTTCCTAAGGAGGTGTGAACACTTACTCATTCCAATGAAGTCACTAAGACTAATATGCTCACTATACTTGGCCAAGACAGTCTCCATGGAGTGGTTCACAAAATGTCAAAACCTTTTCCCAAAAATATCTTCCCTATTCTTAACACCCAAGAGCCTATTTATAGATAATTCTCCACTTAATCTCTCTTCTTTTACATGTGGGATAGTTTTTTTACCATACTTGACCGATATGAACAAAAACTATAAATGCCTACGTGGTTCTAATGAACCCACAAAATTAGTGCTGAACTACTTAAAACTCCTAATTAACATTAAACACACAAGGTACCAATAACTAGTACTGCAGTTGATCATCCCGAGCATTGTAACAGATTCTATGTTGATTTACCAGGTATTTTAATATGTAATCAATAAAGTGAGTCATGGTAGGGTTAGCAGATAGCTTATAGCCTTATTCCTGTGCAACAGGTTCACTTTTCCAGTGGTAATGCATCTTGGGAAATCCCATGTTGTAGTAGATCAGTACCCAATATTTCTTTAGGTATGACCACGGAAGGGGTGGATAATGAGTTCTTAAATGTGTAAAGTGTTTGAATTTCAGTTTTACCCAAATGATATGTTGGGATTATTTGGCTATGGTATCCTTCCAATTGCTCCGTTCCAAATGACTTGAGGGATACTATACAACAAAGTGAAATATTGAGTCATTTCAAGGTGAAGGAAATTCAACCATCACATTCTTAGGAGATCATATAGTTCGGGAACAATTACAAGGAAGGCGATACCAACAAATCGTTGATTGCCTAGGTTGTTTTGGAGTGAGAAAGAATAGGTGAAAAGTAGTGACACTTGCTAGTGAATAGTGAAGACTCTTAAGAGGTACATTATACCACTACATCCCACGTTGCTGGGGTTAGACCAAACTGATTGTACAAATATATATCAGATTAAAGCATACAAGTAATAAACACGGAAATAACCAATAGAAGAAAATACACAAGATATAACGTGGTTCACCTAGTGTGGGCTACGTCCACCAAGAAACAACCAATATATTATTCTAGAGGTTGTACAATTGAAGATCTACAATCTTCCACACCTTACACGATGTACAATACTTTTCCTCTCACAAGCTTCTCTAAGCTCTCACCAAGAATTCCTTCTTACAATTCTCCCAATCTAACCTCTAACCCTAGTTTCTAGCTTATATAAGCCTATACAAACTTAGGGCACTTTAGCCATTCATTTACAACCATTAGATCAACTTTATAACAAAGATTAGATCTAATTCCCATGACTTAAATATAAACAATCACGCATGTAATCGATGCCGGTTTGTCCCAACCGATGTCGGTTAGTATGTTGGGTGACCGATGTCGGCCAACGGACCGATGCCGGTTATTGTGTAAACTTGCAAGTTGTAAATAAGCTCCTTTGTGAAGCAATTCAGCTCCACAATCTCAATAATCTCCCACTTGGAGATAAATTGCGGCATTATCCTGCACAACTCATCCTTGGTTCTTTTTCTGGCTTTGTTTCTTCCTTTTCAAGTCTCAAACTCGAAGACCAACAGAAGTAGAGTGTAGCTCCAACTTCTCCTTTGCCAACGACTTCGTTAGCATATCTCCATAGGTTCTCATTCGTATGAATTTTCTCTAACTTCAGCTGCCCATCCTCCAACACTTGCTGTATGAAGTGATATCTCAACTGAATGTGTTTCGTTCTTGAATGAAACACTGAGTTCTTTGCCAAATGAATTGCATTTTGACTATCATTGTACAATCTACAATCCTCTTGCTCCTTTCCCAACTCTTCCATGAACCTGCTCATCCATATCATCTCTTTGCTAGCCTCTATAGTTGCAACATACTCGGCCTCTGTAGTAGACAAGGCCACAACCTTCTGCAATCTCGAAATCCAGCTAACTGCCGTCCCACCTACTATGAATACATATCCAGTGGTGCTTCTCCTACCATCCAAATCTCCAGCCATATCTGAATCAATATAGCCTCGTAAAGTAGTATCTGACCCTCCATAACATAATTGCATGTTGGATGTTCCTCTCAAATACTTGAGAATCCATTGGATTGCTTTCTAATGCTCTTTACCTGGATTGGCCATAAATTTGCTCACAACTCCCATTGCTGTCAGGCAATGTTTGTCCAATGTACAAACCATAGCATAAATAAGACTTCCAACCGCTGAAGCATATGGAACTCGTGCCATGTACTCGACCCCTTCATGTGATGTAGGGCATTGATCTTTGTTCAATTTAAAGTGTTTAGCCATAGGTGTACTTACAGGTTTTGCATCTTGCATTTTAAATCTTTTCAACACCTTATTGATATAATCCTCTTGAGACAAATACAATATTCTGTTCTTCTTGTCTTCAAGAATTTGCATGCCAAGGATTTTCTTTGCAACTCCTAAATCCTTTATTGCAAATGTGTGAGCTAACTTTTCTTTAAGCTCACCAATGTCTTGCATACTAGATCTACAATAACATATCATCCACATATAATAAAAAAATAATATAACTCCTATTTTCAAGTTTCTTGAAATAAACACAATGGTTAGATTCACATTTCATATAACCATGATCATGCATAAAATTGTCAAACCTTATATACCATTGCCTTGGAGCTTGTTTGAGCCCATACAAGCTCTTTTCCAACCTGCACACATGTTTCTCCTTACCCTTGACTTCATGACCAAATGGTTGATTCATATAGATCTCCTCCTCTAAATCACCATGAAGGAAAGTCGTCTTAACATCAAGTTGTTCTAAATTCAAATCTTCTATTGCAACTAAACTAAGAACAATACGGATGGAAGTCATTTTAACAATAGGAAAAAATATTTCACCAAAGTCAATACTTGCTTTTGTGCAAATCCTTTTACCACAAGCCTTGCTTTATATCTCTTATTTCCACCTTATTCCTCCTTGATCTTGTAAACCCACTTGTTTTACAATGTCCTCTTACTTGACAACTTGACTAAATCCCATGTCTGATTCTTTTTCAAGGAGTCCATCTCCTCATCCATGCCATGCTCCCACTGCATGTGGGTATCCTGTGCATTGCTTCTTCAAAACACTCAGTTCACCATTATCAGTCAATAATAAATAAGATAATGAAGGAGTAAATCTTTCTGGAGGTCTACTTACCCTTTGTGACCTTCTCACTGAGATTTGGGGTGCCTGGGGCTCATTCTGTGCTTGTTGCACATTCGTGTCAATCTCTAATAATGTGACCGACGCTGGTCGCCTATAACCGATGTCGGTTCACCCAATCGACGCCTGTCGCTTTGAGCCGACGTTGGTTCACTCAAATTCGAGAATGCATCTTCGTCAACAAACTCTTCACTCGGTTCATTTTGGGTACCAAAATCGATCCTGTACATTCTCTTTTCATTTCAATCGATGTTGTGACTCCTAACAATCTTAGCATCTTCTAAATCCCAAAACCGGAATCCGAAATCACCAAAACCATAACCGATGAAAGTGCATTTCTTGAATTTAGCATCCAACTTCTTCCTATTTTCTTTATCAACATGTACAAAAGCTTCTGAACCAAATACTCTAAGAAAAAAAGATCTACCTCTTTTCGGTCCATGCTTCTTCTGGTATTCCACCATTCAAAGGTGCACTTGAGGGCCACGATTGATCAAATATACCATTTGTATCACTGCTTTCGCCCAAAAGCGCAAGGGTAATCCAACATGTATCCTCATGTTTCTAGCACGTTTCAAAATAGTTCGTTTCATTTTTTCCGACACTCCATTCTCCCGTGGAGTTCTAGGAACCGTTATTTTTCTGCGTATTCCATTCATTGAACAATAATCGTTGAAAACCTTGCTGCAATACTTACCACCATTGTTAGATCAACTTCAAATTAATTTGATTTTCTACAAGGGTTTTGCATCTTTTAAATGTTTTAAAAACATCAAATTTACGTTTAATACAATAAACCCATACTTTTCTTGTGGCATCATCAATAAAAGTCACATAGTATTGAGATCCTCCATGAGAAGCTACTTGGGTTGGTCCCCACACATCTGAGTGCACAAACTCCAATTTATGCTCCTTTGTTGACCCAACTTTAAGAAACCTCACTTTCTTTTGCTTTCTAAATATGCAATGCTCACAGAAATCAATATCTACATCTTTCAAATCTGATAACTTATCCGTTGCCTTTAAGATCTGCATTCCCTTCTTACTCATATGGCCTAGCCGATTATGCCACATGCTTGCATATGAATCTGAAGTAGATAAAGACTGAAAAAAATCAGTAATACAAGTAGATAAATGCAATGTTCCTACCTTCTTGCCTCTTGCAACAACAAGAGCTCCTTTGGAAACTTTCCAAGAATCGGCTGTGAATGTAACCATGCATCCATCTTCGCCTAGTTGTCTTGTAGAAATTAGATTTCTCCTGAGGCTTGGCACATGCTTCACATCTTTCAATATCCATGTATTTCCATTCTGCAATTTAAGATGAACTTCACCTTTACCAGTAATCATGCATGGTTCATCATCTCCTAAATATACATGCCCAAAATTACCCTAGACATAATTTCTAAAACTCATGATTTAATTTTATTATCCAAGGAGAGAATAAGGGCATCTTGCATTACCTCTGATGCTACATTTGCCTCTTTACCTTTCTCTGGTACATTCTCTTTGTTTTCCTTGAACCAACAATCCTTCTTTGCATGTCCTTTCTTTCCACAATTCCAGCGAGGTATTCCTCTACCTCACGGATTTAAATCTACCACTCTTAGACTTTGATTTGTCATTACTCTTGCTCTTGGATCTCTCCTTTTGCCTTCCTCTGCTTTCCACATTCAAAACATTTCCGGATGACAATTCTCCGAACTTTTCCCTCGGATTTCTTCATTTAGAATTATACCAATCACATCATTAAACTTCAAATATTAGTAGCGGTGTATTACTAACAACCATTACCAAATTATCCTAACTATACGGAAAAGAACACAAGAATAACAATGCTTTCACTTTATTCTCTAAAGGGATATTAACTAATTTTAATTGATTTATAATAGAACGGAAATCATTCAAATGATTAGACACAGATCCACCTTCTTGCATTTTAGAATTAAACAATTTCTTCATCAAATAAACTTTATTCGATGCACTTGGTTTTTCATATAAATTAGCTAAAGCTTTCATTAATTCTACTGTGGTTGTTTCTGTTATATTTGAAGCCACAGATCTTTGCCAGGCTTAATCTTATAGATCCTAGAGCCTTTCTGTCAAGAATCTTCCATTCTTCATCAGTCATCTTTGTAGGCCTTGCCTTCTCATCCAACGGTAAATATAGATCTCTCTGATACAGATAATCCTCTACCTGCATCTTCTATAGTTGATAATTATGGCCTTCAAATTTCTCTACTTTGTATTTACTATCTTTTGCCATTGTTGTGCTCTCACTCAATTAGAAATCCCTGTGAGTAAATTTGTCAACACACACAACCTTCAAACATGCTCTGATACTAGTTGTTGGGGTTAGACCAAACTGGTTGTACAGATATATATCAGATTAAAACAAATAAACAATAAACACGGAAATAACCAAAGAAGAAAATACACAAGATATAACGTGGTTCACCCAATGTGGGCTATGTCCACTAAAAAACAACCAATATATTATTTCAGACGACGTACAATTGAAGATATGCAATCTTCCACACCTTACACGATGTATAATACTTTTCCTCTCACAAGCTTCTCTAAGCTCTCACCAAGAATTCCTTCTTACAATTCTCTCAATCTAACCTCTAACCCTAGTTTCCTAGCTTATATAAGCCTATACAAACTTAGGGCACTTTAGCCATTCATTTACAACCATTAGATCAACTTTATAACAAAGATTAGATCTAATTCTGTGACTTAAATATAAACAATCATGCATAGGTAACTAATGTTTCGGTTACCCTAACCGATGTCGGTTTGTCCCAACCGATGCCGGTTAGTATGCTAGGTGACCGACTCTGGTCAGCCGACCGATGTCGGTTATTGTGTAAACATGCAAGTTGTAAATAAGCTCCTTTGTGAAGCAATTTAGCTCCACAATCTCAATAGTTGTCATAATAGTTAGTTGAAATATGGGATTAGGATTTTGTTGGACCATACATCCATTTACCCAATGCTGCACTTGCAGGTATATCATTCTGGTTACTGGTTATTTGACAAAGAAGGCAGAAACCAAGGCCTTATGTTATAGTTCTGTGAGAAACTTGGCCATGTTTTTATATGATGATATATTGACTAAGTTTGGAAAGGTTCATTCATAAAATATAAAAATAACTGCACCAAGTTATTGACCAGTTTCTGTACAACCCTTTGAATATTTTCCAACTCAGAGGTGTGAGATTTTATGTCATCTTGCTTCAGTTTAATGTGAACCTTAGTCTTATTGATTTGACCGATGGCAATTAAAGTGTTATTAGTCAATGTGAAAATCCAATGAAGAACACTTTAGGGGAAAATGCAAAAAAGCAATACCAAATGAAATAGAGCAATCTACATGCTAAATCTTAGCCATGCGAAAGGTACGGGTCGTATGTACTTGTTTTGATTGATTTTGGATATTAAAACTAGTTCGCACCATGTAATCTCCACATTATTCTTTATGAAAGAAATTAGTTAAGAGAGACGAGGAAGGTAGAGCAACCCCAAAAGCAATGATTTCTCTTTCCAAGAGAGCAACATTTGAATATACAAATTTTTTTTTTTTTATCCTCCAACAAGCGTGCATCACACAATTCTACTTCACTGAAACTTCTACTTCCCAACCCTCACACTTAATATTTTAATGCTATTTTCTTTTTTAAACAAAATCATACAGTTCATTTGTTACATCGAAGGCGTTGTTACTATGGGAAACCTAGGCGGCCCTCTAACATTGGAACAATCACCATATCGACGACATATTAGTGTTTTATTGGGTCAGTGTCAGTTACTGTTTCTTGACTTTCCTCCTTGTTTTCCATACACAACTGCGGCCACATATATACTCTCGTCCATTTTTTTAATTCCTAACACACTGAAGGGGTAGCCCCAGTTAACCGTCACTCCACTCCAGCTTTAACCAGCACACTTACTTTCAACTTTCTATCATTATGGACATATTTAAATCTAGCAATCTACAGGAAGCCCACACAACCGCCATTTTAAGGGAATTCGAATGAGAAAATGGGGGAAATGGGTGTCGGAAGTTCAAATGCCCAAATGCAGAACCAAGATTTGGTTGGGCTCTTATGACAACGCTGAGCAGGCAGCCCACGCTTACGCAGCCGCTGTTTTCTGTCTCCGCGGACCTAATGCCAAATTCACTTTCCCGAAATCCATACGGCAATCCCGTCTGCGTCGTCTCTTTCCCGTCAGCAAATTCAGGTTGCCGCAGGCATTTATGGAGTTTATACATACCATTATGATATCCATGTCGGATACAATCATTAGCTCTGGCTGAGCTTTTCCTCTCACTTTCTCTTCTGCCATTCTCAGAGCAGTGGGCTTAATCACAGTATTGTGTACAGTGATTGAAGAGGTCTTGGGCACATGTTCTCTCTGCTTTACAAACTCAGCAGCAAGGATAAATGAAAACTTTAACTCAGCGCCCTTTCTCGTATTGTTGCCCCTACACGTATATATGATTGATGGAGCAATGCAGTTCTTACTATTTCACTTAATTTTTTGCTTCGTTTTTAATTGACCGGGTGCAAAAGAAGCAAACATGTGGCTTGTGTGCTCATTACATGTTCTATGCACTAAACAATGTCAATGTTCTCAAGCACCAAATTTGATTGCACACAACAAAAATGCAAATGTGGTGAACGAGGGATGTAAAGTGGCACTTTCAGATGAACTCGCTTATAAATTGTACGTGACTTTGATGTTGATTGAGACTGGCATTGTGGAATTATGTTTCAGAGGTACCTCCTGGTATTCGATGCTCAAGAGGGGATGGATACACAACACAAGTGGAGCATGGATTTTAACAAAGGGCAAGAGGTGTCCATCTTGAAGCATGGAGATAACATGGTGGCAAGGTTGAATGGAAGCAAAGCCATTATTAACTCCAATGTTGCACAAATTTCATGTGTACTGCATGCCAGTAATGCCACCTCAGCAGAAGGGTGTTGTTTATTGCGACGAAGGCCCACTCCAAATAATTATGCCGAAGGCGTTTTCACAACCGGAAACCTCGGGGTCCTTCTGACAATGCACAATTGATATCAACGTTTGTGGGTAGATTTTGTACATAGTCTTTGATCAGAAAAATCACGACGATCAGAAAAATCACGACCATCCGTGTAATTTCCTCTACTGCTGGTACAAGGAATGCAATTTTTTAATTCTGTGATTTGCAACGAGAAACAGGTAGGCTGGCCTCAAGGTGATGTTGTGTGTGAGAGTGCTTGGCAATATATGTAGCATGCAATCTTCTGCATAGGGGAAGCTGCCATATCCAGGTTTCTCAAGGCGACCCCTACTTCATGGCCAAGCTTATTACTGGACCAGAATAATAACAACAATAACCACAACCATGCTTTTGAATGGCAGACAATTAGTATGAATAATAACAGTGATGGTTCCTTTTTGAGCGATTTGTCGCCTTAGAGCAGGGGAACTTGGGTGGATCTTGGCAATTACGGCCTCGGAAAAAGTCTACCACGATTTTTTTCTCATGTTTTATCATTGCATTGTGGGTTTGATTGGACAGGAAAATACTCAAAGCTGCTTACACTCCCGAATCACAGCAAAACCATTTACAACTTGGCTTGCGAGTTTATCGTTTGCCGGCCTCTAGAGGCAACGCGTTTGTGCGTGCGACTCGACTTTTGCCCCTCCTGCACCTGCCCTAACTTCCTCTGCGGCCACAACTACAAGCATACTCTCCTTATTAAACAATGCGTTCTCAAGTTACTACTGTTGACCCACGTGTTTGGCCAAAGATCTTTGTTTGAATCCGAGCTTGATCATCTTCTTCACACGGGATACAAAGGAGGTTGCCTCGTGTGTAACTATTGATAATTGTGAAGAGATATAAGATATTTATGAAGGGATAAAAGGAGAGGAAATTTTCAGACACAAATTCATAGCCATAAGTGATTTACAAGTGTTTTATTTTAATCTTTATCTGGAGGCGGGTGGCTATTCTAAATGAAAGATAAAATATTGGATTGAACGCATGGAAATTGAATGGGCTTTGTTTTATTGATAAGATTGGATGCAATATGTCTTGTGCTCCTCATTATATGTGTGTTTTTTCATTAAATAATTATGTTGAGGTATATGGTCTCTCTCTGCAAAAAGAATTTTGTGTTGTGTGTCCTTTGGTTGTGTGCTTATTTAGCATGCATAGTCTAACCAGGTTCTTCATTGGATTTAATAACCTATAAGTTACATCATTCAAATTTTAGTATCGAAACAAGTTGTGCCATGCAAGTGAATTGTAGAGCTATATTTTACGTATTTGTGTGGATAAAATTCCATAAATATGTTTGATAACTACACTTGATGCGAATGGTATCAAGTATATTATAAAGAATTTATGTGATATGTCTCTTATGTAGTTTACTATTTTAATGATAACACATAACGATGTCATTGTTTCTTAACCATGGCTTTATTTCTAATATATTCATTTCTAGCCTCGTGATTTACAATATATGTCAAGTATGTATTTATTTGGTTTATTATTTAATTGATTTTTTTTCGGGGTGTCCCTGTAATAGCAGGGAAGGTTGTAATGGAGTGTGTTGTTCACTTTTATTCTTGACATTTCATTTGACGTCCATTTAACCATCACATGACAGTTCATCCATAACTTTGACTTCTATTGGACTATCACTTAAATGGTTTTGTTTCTATTTTCTTGGAGAAATCAATAAAAACATAAATATATTGGCCATGTAGTAAACCCCTTTTCAATGGCCTCTCATCCTCTCCCTCTTTTCCACTTTCTCAAATTTTAATTCTTCGCTCCATCCCCTTCGGCGTTTCCATCGTACACTCCACGTACGATTGCTAGTTTACCATCTGTTATACTTTAAGGTTGCTATGTGTTTATTTGATTGCTAGAACTAGATGTTGGCGTGTGCATCCAATGCTCCCCATGAGCTTTGTGACATGGACTAACCGCCTCTCGTGGATCCTAACTCGACGATTGTAGTGGAGATTAACGTCTGCGGGTTTTGGTCTAACGGCAATCGTGTTCCAACAAATGGTATTAGAGTGATATGTCTAGAGTTTGAAACTCACCCGGATAACGCTGGGGGAGATTGTTGGCATGTGCAACCAGCGCTCCATGTGAGTTTTGTGACATGGACAAGCTGCCTCTTGTGGATCCTAACTCTAGCGATTGTAGTGGAGATTAACGCTTGTAGGTTTTGGTCTAACGGCAATCGTGTTCCAACACTAGAATATTTTAGTCTCTATAACTTGATTAAAAATACTTTTCTAGTAGTTTCCATGCTCTTATTTTTTAGCCTTTCATAACCTATGCCAGAAACACAAGTATTAAAGTTTGGTAATTGTAGAACATTAAGGGATTGTCAAGCAAAAAATAGTGAAAATATGTCCCCATGACAGAAATCCAGGCCGATCACATGCTAAGATTAGCCACGCAAAGTCAGTAAATTACAAACTACAATCCAAAGGTGTAAATTTTTACTTAGACAAAAAAGTGAATTTTCACACATTAGAATTGCTAGCAGCCCTGAAAAACTAGGCATCATTGTAAAACAACACTCTGAACAAGAGCATGTTAGTCTCCAAGGTAATCATTCGCCAGCCCGAGGCAAATTTTCCCATGCATGGTTTTAATGCAGTTTCAGGGTACTAGAATAAGGAACATAAAGTTGAAAGGTGCAAAAAGCAGAATAGTTGCTGAAGCAAAACAACTTTCCTTCATTAGACTACATAGGATGTAAAGATCTTTAGAATATAGTGATAGGTCACTGATAGTTTGCACTAAATACTTATTGATATAGTGACTATTTTTTCTTAGATTATTTACATATTATGAACATTCAGGACGAACTATACCCAAGGTTTTAAAAATTTTGCCTTTACGGTACCTGTATCCAAAGTCACACGGTTCGAGTTCGAGTTTATGTTCGCCGATCATAAAGTTCAGTTCAAGTTTGCAAATGGATAAAGTTTAAAAAAATGTCTTTAAGTTTGAACAAATTTGTTTTTTTATCATTTCAATTTTTTTAAAAATTGCATAAAAATGTCAGAGAGAGAGAGTGAAGAGAGTTCCATCCTCTGCTTTGATTCGGTATATATAATATTTACAAACAAATGCAAAATCATATCAAAAACTTCCTATTTGAAAATAATGAATAAAGTTCGAGTTCATGTTCGGCAAGTATAAAGTTAAAAAAACTTTGAACTTTTTCCATGAAATTCAGTGTACCTTGTGACATAGCCTGTATCCATTTCCGGGTAACTTAGTTAATTTTCCCCCTTTTTGGAGGACAACTACAGCAGTCTCTGGAGACATATGAAGAAGTGTCAAAAGCTTTACAAAATACATTACAAGTCCATTTAATTACATCTCGAGGAAGCATTTTTGGGTGCAAGCACGTATAGTGCTTAACCTTGGGGAATGGTTGTGTAAAGAGCTTATATTCAAAGGGAATGCACATTACGTAGGAGAACTGATCTTATGAGAAGTGTGGGTGTGACTGCAGGTGCATGTTTGGGGTGTTGTAGGCTTGTCAAATTTGAGGAACAGGGATTTAACAATAAAGAATTTGTCCAAATTTGTTTTCAGAATCTTCAAACAGTTGACTGAGCAAATTTCATAAATCGAAAAAATCATTTGAATGTGAAAATTCAAATTCATAGCACATAGTGAAGCATATTTATAATTTAGTTAATGAGCTTTATACAAGCTGATAAACTGTTGAACTTACAAAAAAATGAGCTTTAGAAATCTCAAAATACAAATTTCAACACTCAACGCACATACTCTTTAGGTTATAACAAGCATCCAGACCACACTGTACATAATGGAGTGCTGCATTCAGATCTGAGCCCAACCTAATGTTTGCTGGTAAGTACCAGTAGTAGAACCAAAACCATTATCCAATGCAGTAGCATTAGCAATTAAGGCACTTTCCATACCCATCCCTCGTGAGATTCCATGCATTAAAGATGAAAACCTATTGCAAAAGTGATAGAAGGATGGCTCAACTTACTTGGCAATTAATGGAGATGAGTGATCAAGATCGAGTGAAGTTTAAAGCTAGGATTTTAATTTAGGTTCTTCAGACAATCTATTATTTCATATATTCTATTAGTTGCAATGTTGTTTCAACTCTGTTTCTTGTAGGGCTCATTATTAAGGTGCACTAGTTCTCGAGTTTTTCTGTTAGCTGTTAGCGGTTTCCTTTAGCACTGGACTATGGATTCAATCCAAATACCTTTCTAGAGAGATATCGAATACTAAAATAATGCTTGCACGCATTGTCAGAACTGTTCTTCGCATGCATATACTCTACAAACATGTGAATTAATTTGGATGTTTGCTGCTTGAATCAATGGTTTTATGCTCACGTTGTGTCCTAAAAAATTCCCAATTAATTTCATAATATTTGTTTGTTCAATCTTCTCCAGAATTTTCAGAGTTTGAATTATATTTTGGGTACTTGTAAAAGTTCCCTCTGCCAGTATCTTCAAATCGTGGTTTGCATGTTGTGTACATATTGCATGCTCATTTGGTTGAGATAACTTTTGGAATTACTAATGTTCTTTTACAGAAGAAATCAGTTTTACTTGAACCTTGTTGTTTGGATGTTTCATTAACAGCTTGTTTGAGGTTTCATTTAGCTTCAATAACAAATTTTGAGGTTGTATTTAGCTTCAATAACAAATTGTTTGATGTTATCTATATATTCCTGTATGATATCTGAATAAATCTTCCTTTGATTAACAGGCTAATGGCAATACAGTCAAGGAACTGATATGGTTACAGCTTTGACAAGAGTGATTGCTTACTACAAAGGTGGTCTGGAATCTCTTTGATAACGTGTTGTGGTGGTTTCAGGAATTGAGTTCATTATTTGTGTGTATCTGTATGATCAGGTTGAGTTAAACCCTCTTATGTCCCCAACGGTGCCTTGTTCAAATAAGTGTCTCCTTACATTTTGCATTGCACGTCGAAAAAGGTATTTGGTCAGTTCTTGAAGCTGGCTTGACATGAGAAATTGTTTACAACAGGAGGTAAAGCTATATTGTGGATGCTAGAATAAGTGCTTAAAAGAGGAACTATAAAAACTCATAACATGTGCTGTATTAATTTTTAAGAAAATGCAGTGGCACCAGGGTTGTATCTGATGGCTTGGCGCTGTCCCCATTAGTTGGGTAAATCACACATCTTCAATTCCAGGTTTGGAAATCTGCTACAATGTTTCTAACGAATGTCCCAGTGGAGACACCCATCTGATTACAATCTATCCTGGATAATTGCAGTTGAGGACCTGGTTGTAGTTGGAGCGGATTGAGGACTACTTTCTCTGTTAATCCTTCATCATTATTTGTTGTCACTCTCGACCATGAAGTCCTTTAATGTGTTGTCTCAGTCGGGTGGCCTGTCTAGGTAGCATTCAGACCAAGATATTTAGTCTTGTCCATCCATCCATCTTATCCTTGTGCTTTCTTGGTTTCCTGTAAGTAATATATGTTTTGTTAATACTTGCTCTGCTTGTACTTCATGTTAATGAGTTTCTCTGTGATATGCCCATTCTAACTGTTGTTGTAGCCTCAGTTCGGTTTCATCAATCTTTTCTAGACTAGTTTGATTGTCATTTACTGGCTCCACATATCTTCTCTTAAGTAAGCATTAAGTTTGTTGAAGGGCACTGCTTTTATCGTGATTTCTTCCATCCCTTTGTATGTGGCAGGCATGGTGAGAGTGATACATTAGCAGAAAATGATCTATTGCGTTTGTTCTTTTAGTTCTCCCTTGTGTCTTGGACACTCAGTTGCCAGTTTTTCCATTGCTTCATTGAATTTATCAGCAATATATTTTAAGGTGGCAACTTCTTATGTCTTGATTAATTGTATAATATATGCCTGTTATATATTCAAAAGTACAAACTAGTTCATTTCCTTCCTATTCATCAGTTCTGTTATTGCCATGGATTTCTCATAATCTCAAAGTGCACCGGTAATGTGGTTTTCAGTTTGGTGACTTAAAAGGAAGTGAAAATGGCCTAAATATCCTTTGTTCAGTATGACTGAGCCACGAGACAATTAATGTGCCAAGAGTATAACCAAACTTGCACATAGGTTCTGGGCAAGACAGCCAAATGATATGCATGTTTTTAAACCGAGTCCAAGTTGAAACATGTTCACCCAAATTGGAAAAGGGACTTCACCTGGATTTATCTTTAAGCAGGGCATACAAAAATGTAATATGGCCATCAAATTATCATTCAAGAATTGCAATTTTAGCTACCAAGTGTGTTCTCCCTCGTATTTTTCGAAGTAATTATATTTCTTAGGAACGGACATCATTCTAAATGCCTTTTCCCCATAAAGCCATGACCCTAATCTCTAGTCAAGAGTTTTTTTATGTGACAGGATCCACAAAATAGGTCTTCAATACACTCATTGATCGATACTCTTAGAAGCATAGTTATCAACCCAATTGTTCCTTGATTTGTGATCTCTAATTACCGAGACTGTAGAAGAAAGCCCTAGAATTTCAAGTCTAGTGACGAAAGTGTTGTAACCATTAGCTAATGGGCTTTGTGCTAAGATTATACTTAGGATGGATCGGTAAGTGGTAAGAAAGTGGCTATCCAACGTATTAAATGCATTGGATCATGATGTACATTGATGACCATACATGATCATTTTGCTAGCTGCCCTCCACGTTGCATGCAAACTTTGAAGATTAATTGTTGGAAAACACTCTAAAAACATTGTGCTTTTCAATACAAATTTTGCACTTATAATTTTTGCGACCAAAATCAGCAACCTCTTTATTGTGAGCACGAAGCTTTACCAACTAATCTGTACGTGTTCTTATTAATCTAATTCTAACACATTGTTGATATTTGAAAGCAAATTGTGTGTGGTGGTGGGGCCCAGTTGGCAAGACGAAATATATGATGGCATTGTACGGTGTGGCATGTTGATGTGCTATATATGTTAAATGGTAACTCATGTATTACCATTATACCCTAGATGGGTCGAGTCCAAAGGAGGTAGCTCAACAAATAGTTAGTGGGGTAATGGGGCCTAAAAAGGGTAGGGGAGAGGAGCCAGTCATCGTGCATTGGCCAGTAATCGTGACAAAAACTGTTAATTTAATAGTCAATAGTATAATATTCAAATCCCTAAACTCACATGAAAAGTTTCCAATAAATAGAAATAAAATGACACTTTTTTGTAATTAAATACTAGACAATAAAAAGTGTAAATTTTATTATATTAAGAATAAACATGATATTAAAAAGACAATAAATGATGCAAGTACTAATACATCTGTGTATTCAACATGTCTAGGCATATAAAAATTCAGTCTATATTTTAAAATGAGTAGTGAAGATAACTCTCATTATTACAAACATTTATTTAAGTTTGAATATATTTTCAAACTTAAAAAGGCCATGTCATTTATAATCATACACACTTTCATTCACAAAATTGAAAGACTTCATTGTCACAATAGGACACAACTCCAATCAAATACCACATTAAATTAAACTTTTTCAAATAATAAAATGTCAAGTCATATCCATATTGCCGCCTCTTTCCATCCCATCTACAAGCATTAATGGTAAACCTACAAAAAAACACAAATATGTAAGGCTCAAGAAACACTATGCATTTATTGAAGGGTGGAATTCAAACAAATATATCTCATCTAAGAATTCACCGTAGCCATTAGATTTATCATCTCATCACTCTCAATCCACACTCACCAATTTCAACCAATCACAAACAAGCACATGGATCAAGCACCCAATAACACTTCAACAACTTCTATATATACATTCCATTGTTCAACAATCAAGTTTCATAATTTTTCCCAGCAAACTTGAAGCATCAACCGGATATTATATGCGGTTCTTGATTTTGGTAAGAATTTCATTTCTTCCAATATTGAAACAAAATTATTTGCATTCTCGGCTCAAGTCTTTTTCCATTTGTAGGAAATTATCTTTGAATATAGATATTCCAGTTTAGTTATTCTACACGAAACCTATAAATAATATATAAATAACATATATATATATATATATATATATATATATATATATATATGAAACATGCATAAAATAGTTTTTTATACTGGTAGAAAACCTGCAAAGGAAATTCCTAAATTCCCAAGCAGCTTGGAAAAGTAAATTACCTGCAACTTAAAAAAAGGTAAATATAATATAAACAACTACCAGCAACATGATATTCATTAGCTAGTTTTGTATTATATACAAGTATAAAATAAGAAGATGATATATATATATATACACACACTCATTAATGGTGTGTATATAAAACTCAAATTGAGTTAATCTTTTTTTGGCATAACTTATTTGCAGGTTTTTTGTGTGTCTGGAAGCTTGAACTAGACCCATTTTATGCATGTTTCATATATATATCTTATTTATAGGTTTAGTGTGCCTGAACTAGAATATCTATATTTACACTAAGTCATTTTCCTATACACTAACAGATATATGTATACACATATGCATACTACAGTTTCCAATACACACAAAAACTTGCACATAAGAAGGTAGTGAATTTATAAATCTATGTAATTTGAGCTTCATATACACACTGCAATTGACAACAGTAGTATTTACAAGCTGTATATAAAACCGGAGTAGATAATGAATATCGTGTTGCTGGTAATTATTCATATTATATTTAATTTCTTTTTAGTTTCTGGTGCCCCACACATTTTCAATTTGGTATTCAATTTAAATGTTATTACATTTAATAGAAAAACTAATTATATATATAACATATTGCATTCAAAATCACTAACCTTGCTTTATTGGTAAGTGGTTAACAAATTCTCATAAATATACATTGGCAGATGGATTGCATTTACACTACTGTGATGAAGCCACAACCAGCTGTTATGGAGTGACAAGTGTTGGTTGTTCATATTATTTCAAAATGCACTGATAATATTCCTTTCTTGTATTTTTTAGGTGTTATTTTCTAACATGAGGAGAAAACGATCACTCAAAAGAGTCCGCCCTGCTAACGCCAAAACAAGAGGAGTCATATTTCCACCAACTGAACCAGACGAAGATGAGGTTGGCAACAATGGACCACAACTACAGGCTACAACTGTCCAAGTCACTGGAGGGGCAACAACAAAAAAAATCAGAATACGTGGAGATTGGGATGAGACTAACATGAATAATGCCATTAAAGAAGTCGAAGAATATGGTTCCTCAACACATGGTGCTGCAAGAAAGTGGGGCATACCTCCAAGCACACTTACTTCATGGTTGTTGGGGATAACCACTAAGAAAACAAAGGGACCACCCACAATTCTTACTAAAGAAGAAGAGCTTGAGTTGGTGCAATGGTGTCATGAAATGGCTGATATGGGACATGGGTTAGAAATCTCACAACTTAAAGCATATGTGGCACAAATATGTGAATCTAGATCCACCCCATTCACAGATGGTATCCCTGGAAACTCATGGTGGGCAGGTTTTAAAAGAAGACACCCAGATTTAATTTTGAGGACAACAGAAGGCCTTGATAGAGATAGGGCAAGTAAGTCTAAGACCATCTATTGTTAATTCTTTCTATCTAAATTTGTCCTCTGTTTATAAAGCTAACCTGTATGAGCCAAGAAAAATATGGAATTGTGATGAAACTGGATTACAAGCAGGAAGAAATTGTGGTATGAGAGTGCTTGCTAGAAGAGGAAGTAGAAGTGTCCCATACATAATCCCAAAAAGCAGAGAATGGATAACCATATTATGTTGTGTCAATGTTGCTGGACAAAGCATCCCTGGTTTCTATCTTTTCAAAGGGAAGAAACAATTGCAGAATTACATAGCAGGTTGTGAGCCTGGTGCTTGCATGGCAGCACAACCTCATGCATGGATGACAAAGGAGTTATTTATGAAATGGTTGCATCATTTTGCAGCATGTGTGCCTGGTGGTGTGTCTCCAAGTAACAGGCATTTACTGATTTTTGATGGTCACGGTTCTCATGTGGCTCTAGGAACAATTGAAGAGGCGCGGAGTTTGGGGATAGATTTACTTACTTTACCAGCACACACTTCTCACAAATTACAACCACTAGATGTCAGTGTTTTTGCTCCATTCAAAAGTTACTTCAAAGAGGAGAGGCGTAAATGGCTATTTGAGAAACATGGGATAGATGTCAATAGGGCAGAATTAGCTACATTGGGGAGTAGGGCTTTCCAAAAGGCTCTTTCCCCTGAAAATATTAAAGCAGGTTTCAAGAGGACAGGTATATGGCCTCTTAATCCACATGCCTTGGATGAGGACATGGCACCTAGCAGAACATTTGACACAACTAGTCGAGATGAATCACATGCAGCAGAAAATATATTAAGGCTAGCTAGAGATAATTTAGAGGTGTCAAGCAGTGAGCTGTGTAGTGAAGATGTTGAGATTGTGCTCAACACACAAACAAGTAAAGAATGTGATGCTGAACATATTGAACAAAATACAAATGAATCTGTTCAACAACAAGCTTCAACTCAGACTAGAGGGAGTCAATTCAGTGAGTCGCTAGCACTACCTACCCAAGTTAGCTGCCCTGATTGGATGAAAGAAGCTGCTCTTAATCTTGGTGTCAATTTGAACAACATTGAAGAAGACACCTTATGTACTCCCTCAGAACCATCAGTACTTCATGAGTCAGATGTGGTCCACTACTTTGTCAACACTCTAGATGAGGAACAAATTGATGCAGCAGAGTCAGAGGAAGCATATATTAGAACAGAAAAACTGTGACAAAACTTTTGAGGAAAACAGAGGACAAAGTTCCATTTCTAAATTTTTGAAACTTCCAATGGAAAGGGTGAAGGTTTCATCAAGGTCAAATTGCAATGATGGAATACGATTAAGTAGAGAATCCCAACTCATCACTACCGATCAATATATGGAGTTGCACAAGGAAAAAGAGAAGCAAAAGAAAGAAATTGAAGAGTTGAAGCAAAGAAAAAGGGTACAGATGCAAGAGAAGAAGGCAGAGAGAATTGCTGGAAGGGAACGAAAGGAACAAGAGAAGATCGAAAAGGAAATTAGAAGGCAAGAAAAAGAACATCAGAAATCGATGCAGAGGCAAGAAAAAGAGATGAAGAAAGAGCAAGAAAGGATCCAAAGAGACCAAGAAAGGAAGGAGAAAGAGTTTGAGAAGGCAAGAAGGGAGTTGGGAAGGCAAAGGAGACTTAGTACTCCACAAAATCCTTTGCCTGAAGAACACCCATTATTGAGGGAATTAATTTCCATGCATTGTCCCCAGTTGATGTCAGTACATAATGTTCAACCTGGGGTAAGTGGTTCCTATCCATCCTCAACACTACCTTTGCAGGAAACCAACATTGGAACTCAACCACTAACATGCAGCACATCAACTTCAAGCATGGTTACAGATTCACCACCACTATTTCCTGGTTTTTGGAAGCAGGTGCCATAGATAGTATAAAAAAATTTGGAGGCTTGTTAGGGCCATTCGAATAGTATATAACAGATATATTTTGATAATTTTGTGGGCCAAATATATTTCTAATCGTTGTAAGGCCATGGCTGTTTTTTATTGTTGTACTCGTAGCCACATATGATATCATAAGTAATAGATGACCAATATATGTTTTTATATGTACACTTGCTTGAAATATGTAATGAAAAACAACATAGTTTCATATTTTCTCTAAAACAACTCTGTTCCATAAAAGAGAATCAAACTGTGTTTCATATATTTTCTCTAAAACAACTCTGTTCCATAAAAGAGAATCAAACTGTGTTTCATATATATCTCTAAAACAACTCTGTTCCATAAAAGAGAATCAAACTGTGTTTCATATATATCTCTAAAACAACTCTGTTCCATAAAAGAGAATCAAACTGTGTTTCATATATATCTCTAAAACGAAATCATAATATCTTTTCTATTTTCAACAAATTAGATGCAATACGATTGATAATATTTGATCCAAATTGAACACAACAATCATGCTCTGTTCCTATCATTGCCTTAGTGAGGGCAGTATCCTCACCGAATTTCCAAGATCAATGAGGGTAGTACCAGTGAGGATGTTCATTCATTTGATTCCCTGCAAAAAAAAAGGATGCAAAAGAACAATTCATCATCAAATGGTTAGAAATATAGTTCTTCTTAAAATTTATATTTACATTGTAAGCAGGTAACACAAAATTTCCCATGGTATTTTTTGTGTTCAAAAACACAATTCACCTGCAAGTTGAGGGCGATTTGAAGGCATGAGCAAACTGTGGCTTTCTGGTTTTCTGCGTTTCCACGACTGAATCTACACCGTCCCACACCCGAATACAAGTTATTTTGAGCCATTCAAGTGTTTCCCGTTTCAAACATGTGACTAGTACAAGCTTTTGGTTGTATCACATAATCAATGGTTTTAACGGTGACACCAAGTATAGATATTCCACATTAACAGGCAAGTAGAAACCATCGTCAGGTCACAAAATACTGCAAAATGGGTAACGGTTTTGAATTCAAAAACAACACGTCTCCATCAAACTTTAGCTCTGGAAATAACTCTACATACACGGTACACCCTCTGTTAAAGACAACAAAACGACATATATTCAACGAGTCCGTTGAAAGCTATTTATTCAACTAGAGTCTGCACTGAAACAATAGAATTTCCCATGAACGACATGGGAAATTTGCAGAGTCTCCAGATCACACGATATATGTGTCGTAACAGAAAAATATCATGATAAATGAACTGATGATACCTCGTGCCATAAATGAACTGAGTGACCATTTGATGAAGCATTTCCACGACTGGCTATTTGATGCAGTTTTTCCTGTACAGTGTATGTTGGCAATTATAAAAGTCATATTTGAAAGCATTGACAGAGAAACGATGAAAAAGGGCATTGTGGGGTTGCCTTTCTTTGAAATATATGAGCTTCACCCCTGCTAGTATGGCCTTCTCTTCAGATGAAACGTTGAAACCAAACAATAAATAGCCTAGCTTAAACCAAACAACATTACTGTATTACATTTGTATAGATTAAACAATAAACAACTTAAACTCAATACCTTGAACAAAAGTAAAGCACCTGCAATACCGTAAGTGGAGGAAAAAAAGTGCCTGCAATACCTTGAACTTTTACCTTAAACCGCCCTGCAATACCGTAAGTGGAGGAAAAAAAGTAAAGCGCCAATGGATTCCGTCGGTACACAGTTGTGTATTTTACTGTGCAGCGATGTCTGAAAACGGAGTAATGCATGCGATGACTGATAAAAACGAACCGAAGGCATGAAATGTGAATGATCCATCAAAGTGGACTTGCCACACGACGGACTCCTCAATATACATCATATATGCATTTGGAAGATATAGAATTAATGGTTCCATTTCTTGTAGGGGAGCCTCAACCAACCGATATGCTAATTATTTTCTTTCGTAAACTTTTGGTTAACGAACTCAATGTCATATTCACTAAGGAGAATGATCTAATTATCCATTCCTCCCATAAGGGATGGTTTGGATAAGAGGTACTTGAGAGGGTCAACTTTGGATATTAAATTTGTTTTCTTGTTAAGGAGGCAATGGAAAAGTTTTGGAAAGTAAAGACTAGTGTTAGACAAGACTTTTCAATCTGTGGATAGTTCAACTCAAAGGTAATTAAGGTGCCGCTAAGCCAATAAACCACCCTTTCTTTATGGCCAAGGTCATTTTGGGAATGTAGTGTACTAATAGAAAAATGAGTGCTGAAATATACAATTAGAGGGTTATTCTGGGGTAGGAGACATGAGAATAGGTGGGTTAATTAGCTATTTCTTAAGCAATTCAAATGCCTTTTGACAATTTGGTCCCAGTTGAAGGTAACTATTCATGCATAATAACAACACCCCTGAATGTCTACAACTTGATGGATTGAAACTCTCAGTGTGATTGCATAACATGGATCTTTTCCCAAAGTGTGGGAATTTGCAATCGGGAAGGCTCTTCGGATGAAGGCCGGTTCCTATTCCTCTATTCAGGTACACACATACAATTTATAGAGGATCTACTTTAAAATCTACTCTAATTTTCCAAGGAGATAGGGTTGAGAAGATGCATGAAAATAAACCTAACTAACAAAGGTGATGCACCAAAGGAATGTTGAACACCTGCTTTGCAAATAAACACAAACCATTAAAAGCAATACAATCACCATGCACAATTAAACAAACTGTAATGAGAGATCAGGAGGATACAATGAACACAATAGAGGCTTGAAATCATCCACAGACTTATTTTATTGCTCCATAAATTTGATACAGTCCATTTCCATGGCTAAGAGGCACAAAATTGCATTATAATTTTGATGGGAGGTTTTAACTCCACAAGATCAATGACAAAAAGAGAAGAAGGGAGGGTAGAAAATCCAAAATGTCTAACCTTTTAGAAAATTCCCCTCCTTACAATATATAGGAAGAATGAGAGAAGGAGATGATAAGAATTCAAAATATTACCCAACCAACCAAGAAATGCATTGAATTCTCTTACAACAATGATGGGTTCTACTACAAAACCACGCCTCCATGTGTTGTTCCTTGTTGGGAAAGAAAGGAAGCCCATACTTACTATGCTTGTAGGTGAGAAACTTGGGACACATCAAAAAATGACGAACTATATTTTTCAATTTTAAGAACTTAGTCCCACTAATTTAAAGATATCCATGTAGTTTAGTAGTATATGTCGAGAGATTTCCAAAAAGTCCTCTCTTGCTCAAATCCGAGCATCTAGTCAAAAGATATGGCCATCTAAAGGTCGAGCTGTCATTCTGCAAAAATGACAGGTTCTTGATCTTTCCTTTTCGGAATCCAAAATGCATGTAACCTCTCAAATGTCTGAAATTTGGAATTTCAGAAATTTTGGTTTCGGAGATTGAAACATTGTTCATTTCTCAAAATGATTTGAGAGTTCTAAAAGTGTGAAACCCAAAACCTGAAAGTGTGAAATTTTAGACTTTTGGACTTGGGATTATGGACATTTCCTTGTGATTTTTACGTTTTGGGGTTCGAGACTTCCGAAACTCTGAAGTCTGAAACCCCAAAAGTCTGAAATGTGAAAGTTTGAAATTCTAAACTTTCAAGATTTCAAGCTTTTTGCTTGCCTCTATTTTTTTGGCACGATTCTAAAAATTACTGAAAACCTAAAAGTCTAAAATTTCAAGCTTTCTGACTTCAATATTTTTGTCTTTATCTACCCATTTATAGCACAATTCCCGAGGTCCCCGAAACCGTGAAAACCTAGAAAGTCTAAAATTTTGGACTTTCAGACTTTGGGATTTCAGACTTTTTCTCGGTGATTTTCCAACTTTGCACCGAGATTTTCGAAAGTCTGAAATTTTAGACTTTTAGAATTTCAGGTTTTGGACATTTTCTACCCATTTCTTGCCCTATTTTTTCGAAGTTCCAAAAATGCAAAAAAATGAAAACCTCGAGCCTAAATTTCCAACCTTCTTCATCTTGAGCTCGATCTCTTTTGACACCCTTAGCCATTCATTTGCTGACCTTACATCTCCATTGATGAGCCCTCCCGCAACTAGATTTTTTGGGATCGAATGTGAGCTTACACGACCAAACCAACCGCTTCCTCTCTCATGTGTAAGATTTTGTTTGATCAATTTCTCCTGAGCAGCAACATTGGATAACAATAACATATTTGTTAGTAGATGTGTAAAAGGATAACACTTATCAGGAAGCTTTTAAATAAATCGACGAATTTCCTAAATTTTTTCTTGTATAATTACTAGTTATGATGGTTACAACCTTAGTGGGATCTACCTTTATCCCTCTCTGCGAAAAAATGAAACCCAAGATTTTTCCTGATAATACGTCGAAGACACACTTTTTGGGATTTAGATGAACTTTATAATCTCATAGGCGTTGGAAGATACATCTCATCACTTCATGTTGCTCTTCTTTGGGTTTAGAATTTGCTAAGATATTGTCAACGTAATCTTCCATGATGTCATTCATCATGTCATGGAAGATGACCATCATTGCACGTTGATATGTAGCCCCGACATTCTTGAGTCCGAAAGGCATGACCTTATAAAAAAATGTTCCCTAAGGGGTGATGAAAGCAATCTTGAGTTGATCTTCCTCTACAATGTTGATTTGGTTATAACCTAAAAGGACATACATTAAGTATAACATTTCATAACCAAAAATTGAGTCGACGATCATATCGATCTTAGGTAGAGGGAAGTCATCCTTGGGACATGATTTTTTGATGTCTTGGAAGTCGTTGTATATTTTGATACCAACCGACTTCTTTTGAACTGGGAATATATTAGATATCCAATCTGAATAGTCGATGGGTTTGATAAAATCTATTAATAATAACTTTTCGGTTTTTCTTTAACAAGCGGTCTGCAATCTTGGGATGCATCTTTCTTAACTTCTAATTGTTGGGTTTGGCATCTACATGCACAAAAAGATTATGTATGACCAATTCAAGGTGTAAACCAGACATATATTTGCATATGACCATACAAATATGTCTCTGCGTATTCTCATAATAAGGCCACAAAACTTTTTATTCTGTCCCGAGACCGAAGCTCCCAAATTTATCATTCTAGGCTCTTCTTCTGAACCAATATTAACACTAATTGTTTCTTTAATGAGCATCTTAGACGCATCTTCCATCTAGATAGGATAAGGAGGAAGAGTAAGATTGACCTCCACATGTGGTTCAAAGAGATCACCATTTTTGAATGGATACACCACTTTCTCTATAGCTTCTTTGGTTTGTTTATCCACTAATTCCTAAAAGAGGTTCTCACTATGGGACTTATGTTTGTTTTTCCCGCAAGGATTTTAAGAAGCACTTTTCCCTTGCTTACGATCTTTTTATTCGAGCGACCACACGTCTCTTCTTCTTCCCCATAGTATGCATAGGTATCCAATTTGATAGAGAAACCTTTCTTGTCATCCCTGTTTGGAATAATATCCTTGAGTCCCATGAATTTCATAAATGCCTCATCATTCTCAAAGAAATCAATTGGGAGGTGAAGTTGTTGATCTCTCAATCTATAAGTTTGGGATATATAAGGGTAGAGCTTGACAATTGGCTTGGGGATTGGATCCAGATAAGGTGAAGATAGCTGAATTTTGAAATAGGTTGGTGGAGGTAAGATCCTCATATAGGCTACACTGGGAATCTGCGTCACTCTCTAAACGAGATGAACTATCCTCATGTTTAGAAGAAGTAGTGTCTATCTCAAAAGGTAGATCGTCATGAGGCTTGATACCAAGGCTGTGCTTATTTGACTTAAAGTGAGGAATAGGAACGGGTTCTAGCCTTCCTTGCTTTTATTCGCATCCAAATCCATTATAACCCATAACATAGATCATGTGGTGACCTTTGACATATTGTGGAGCTTGATGACATGATGCCATAGTGCCTTCATGTATCCATTTGGTGGGTGTATCTAACATCTTCTCCTTGGATAAGAGGCCACTAGGAATAAACCTCTCAAATGGTTCAGGGCATCTATACTAAGTGCTCTTGAATTGAAATTATGGTTTACCATGTGTCTTGGGTGACACTGAGAGATTTGATATTAAAAAGGCTTGTTGAAGAGTGAATTGATCATCGAACACGATGAAAAAGGAATACATTCATGCATATTCTCATTGGGGTCACTATATAGATAACTTTGACTCTAACTCACAATGTAAAATCTAGTCAAGTGGGTGTGCGGAGAACTTCCTATTTTGTCCATGAGGTTACTTAGTGGTGGACTACTTTAGGGTTCCTAGAACCACCCCCATTGTTGTAGTTTAAGGCGTTATGCCAAAGAGGTTACGTGCTAGTTTAGTGGATAGGGACGTACCCTTGTTCGAACCTACAAATATAGTGTGGTGAATATGGTGTGTATTTTATCTTTTTAACTTAGTGTGGTTTTATGTAGCATACCTTTTGGCAACCTATATCAAACACGTTAGTATTGTTTTAGGCTTCAATCCTTTGACAATCAATTTTGGTCCTTTATTCAGATTAGTAATGTTCAATAACATCATTTAAACAAGATAAGATGTTGCTTTTCATTTCCTAGATCTTCTTAAGACGCAAGGAAAAGAGCATACACAACAATCTATCCTACTCAAACGTGCCAAGAAATGGAAAATATTTTAAACAATTAAAAAAAGAAAATCCTTTTAGCCAACTTTGAAATTTAATCCTTCATGAAACTTAAATTGAAGTGATTGGAAAGCAAACAAAAGGTTTTTGAGATGTTTTTGATCCCGAGATCACCTAGAAGGTGTGAGAGAAGAGCATACGCGCTTCAAAAGACCTCTATAAATGAAAAATGTAAACACTTAACTAAGTTTGGCTAAAATAAGATCAAAAGAACCTACAAACCACTTCGCCTTATTGCTTTCAAATTTAATCACTTGGCCATATCCACTTGTTAATGGCACAAAAGTTATTTTCATATATGTATTTGTTTATGTTACTCAAAATTCCTATAGGCAATTTTTTTTGTTAATATCAATCTTATATTAAATCCTTTTATATATTTTTTAAGAAATAAATAAATTATAAATCTTTTATAAATTATTTTCTTACACACTTATTTAAAACAATATAAATATATCATTTATCATATCTAAATTTACAAAAATGTATGAAGTAACAAAGAGGATATTAGATTTGAGTACACAATAATTTTTAAAAATTAATATGTCTCAATATTTAAAACCAAAGATAGTCCCCAATAGAAGAATACACGGGAACATTTATTTCCCAATTACTAAGGAAGATTATAGAATGATAAAAAGTAGTTATAAGTGATTCATTTGTTTTTCGTTTTGCAATAAACATGAAATATGCCACTCATGAAGTCTAAATCATGAGTAGGATACATCTCAAATCCAATGCATCTATCTATAAACAATTTACGAATGTTGAAGGGGTTATAGTTGTATGATAGAATATACAATAATTGTTATATTACTTATTGAGGTATACATTACTAAAAATACATGGGAAATAATAATGAGTGGGGTTAGACTTGACTAAAAATATTTTTAATAAAATGAGTATTTCTCAATCTTTAAAAGTAACAAATACTTGTTAATATGAAACACTAAACCCAGATAACATTTGAAGGTTTACTCTACATTCATTTATGAAGAAGATTATAACATGGTTTGAAATAGTGACTAATTTGTTTTTATTTCGATAATCATGATAAAATGGATTAATCGTGATATTTTAAATATTGTGACATGTAGATCATAAATGCAATACGTATATCAAATTTTGATATGTTTAATGTAATTAATAATTTTTCACATTTTAAGTACAAATAATATGATTTGAAATAGTAAATTCATTTTTATGATTATTAAATTTATACTAATCAATTTTCTAAGTGAAATTTATCTAAACTTATTTCTTACATTTACATTAAAATGTAATGATTTATTACCTAATTTTTGGGATTTAAAAGGCATGCCTCTCCACTAAAATCTGTCAACACGATATATACACAAAGTATAATTAGTTTCTTTCCTCTTGCACAGCTAAAAATCTTAAGCGAAAATCTGTCCAGGGAAGGAAAAAGGTTATAGTCACCATGATATTTGGATTGACTTATCTTTTTCTGATTACATTAAATAAAATGTGAAGCACCATAATCTCTCAACATTTGAAGGATTATATCTGTCGCAGAAATTCCTAATTTGTCTAATCCTCGAACAATACGGAAAAGATATCAAACGGGTTCTCTGGACTGCAATTGATCGCATCTCCATTAACTGTAATCTTATGCAAGTCCAAATATAATCCTATAAGCTCTTCACGTTGGAAAAAATTACAGGAGTCTAAAACTTACGTAATGTTAGGAAATCTATTATATCAAATTATGGTGGTAAATTTCAAGAAATATATATAAATTGATTGACACCCTAAAAATGATTAAATGTGTGACACATTTATATGTTATAAGTGTGCTAGTAACAATTTGGTATCTGTTTTCCTAGTAGGATTTGTTATTTGTTTCGAAATTTTTTGTAAACCAACAATAAGTTAGAGTAGAAATGTCCTCGAGCATCACTAAATGATCAAAAAAATCTTAACCATATATTTGATCTAAGTGGGGAAGTTATAAATTTGTATTATCCATTTCATAAACATATTCCAAAAATAATTAATTTGTTTTACAATCTATCTATCTAATGCTATATTGTAATGGTATTTCCATATACATTGTTGTTAATTATACCATTTGGTTTCAAATGTCTTAAACTTCCAAATAATCAATAGGTCCATTTTTCTAATGATATTTTTACAAGCTATACGATTGCTAGAGGTGCTTAATATAATTGAATTCATTTAGTAATTTAATACGTTTATTTCAAATAATTTAAAATAAAAATTATAAATAACACAAAAATATGTATATAAATGACCACTACACGTATAAAATACATAGCCATTTTAAAAAACAAATTCCACTCCCATAGATTCATTTTTATCAAAATGTATGTTAATAATATCCATAACAAGATAACAAAGGCGTGGGTGATAAATAGAAGATGTAGATTTATTGAAGCAAGGTTGCACCTTATAAACTATGCGAGATGTCACACTTTTTGTAATAAGGCCCAAATATAGTAATGCATTAACATATATTAATGAACCGTTTTATCTTGTTCTCAGGAATATTTTCTGACCAGGAGCTAAAATGTGTTTTGGATCGAACATCTTTTTTCTGTGAAGAAATTGATTCCACTTTTTTCCAAAATGTTGAATCCAAGTGTGCTTGCGAATCTTGAATTCCAATATATTTCTTTACTTTAATACCAGCACTTTTGCAATAATCAAGGATCTTCTTGTTCTGAGCTAACAAGGTGGTTGTTGCAGGACCATCCGGATATGGCTTGTTAAAATATAGGAGTGATACAGTGTAGAAAATATCATTCCCATCCTCTGGAATAACAACAGATGTACCAAAATTCCACCTAAACAAACAAATGATATATTATATTCACCATATATAATAAAAGTGAAAAATAAATTTAGTAAACTATTATTATACTCTTTTAATTGTAAAAAAAAAAAAGTTAAAAAAATGCTTGAGTATTGTAAAAATTTGATTATCTAAGTTTTGCATGCTTACACAAAATTCATCATATATCATTAACATTGATCTAAAATGTTTACAAACATTTTTGTCCCTGCCTTTTTTTTTTTAATGAAAATGAATAGTATTGAATAATAAATAAGTATTATATATTAACGAAAATTTTTTAATAAACATTATAACATATATTAGAAAATATATTAATGTTTAAGCGACCTCCTCTTCTTTTTAGTGAAGATAACTCAATGATCTTCAAGTTGGTCCTTCGATAGCCTATGCAAAACAAATGCACATCAAATAGTGTGAAAATAGTTTTTGATATCATTATATGAGGATGTATATTTTGTTTACAAAATGATTAATAAAATAAGTTTTAAAATATATAATTAAATAAAATATATAGAATAGATGTTCATCTTATTTTTTTATCTAAGTTAGTGCATTTGATAGATTTTATAAATTAATTGTCTTATTAAATTGAAAAATCAAAATAAATGATAAAATTCATTAAAATTAAATTAATAGATCAAGATATTCTTTGCATATGTGTGTTTTTTGAAAGGAAATTTAGATTTTTTTAATGAGGATAGATAATGTAAGAAATATCAATCAAAATTTATTTTTAGTTTTATATACAGTTTATCTACTTGTATCATGTTTTATAAATAATGTAGATGTATTTTAAAGAGATGCAGAGACTTACAAACTTTTGTGCATAGGATAACATATGATGACTCCCTCTATCCCTTTCTTGAGGACATCATTAAAAATGATGTTGTTGAATTCAGCCATTGTAGATTTTGGAATGAAAAGATTTAGCCAAGCATGAGAGGCATACCAGATACCATTAGCTCTATCCATTACCTCTTCCGAATGAACTCGATACAAAAATCAAAATAAGAGCTATCGCGGTTGAATTGCAAACCCCTTATAAAGCCAAGTTTTGATATAATAACATCTACAATCTGCAATCAAATACCCAAAAAATTATTTTAAAAATTAGAATATAATAATTACATGGAAAAATAAATTATTGAAAAAATTACCAAAATAAAGTGAAAATATTTTTTTAAAAATTATATTAATAGTATTAATTTAGAGACATAAAGATTACACATTATCCCAAATTATTGATATGATTAGAAGAAAATCACACATTGTTAACTTATTACGTAATTTAAAATTCTATATTTCCCCATTAAATAATTTTATATAATGTTTATAATAATTAAAATTGACATGTATATGAATTAAAAATAAGAATTATATATTATTCATATATAAATTGAGAGACAACCTGATTAGGGTTTGTTCCAGGATTATAGTAGAGGGTGGCCTCGATTACATAAAGCATGAAACCTGCCGCAGAAGGAATTAGACTTGAATTAAACATAACACCTTGTGAAAAAGGTAAGGAAGGCCAACCATCCTTATCATTGGTTGCAATGAACCCTTCCACATAATCAAAAGCTTCTTCATGTGGAAGAGAAATAAGAAGCTCTTGATCATGCATAAAATCTGTGAAATTCCAATAAACAAATCTCCATTGACTAGCCTGCAAGTTACAACCAATACAAATTCATTAGATAGGTTATCTACACCATATCAAATATAACAAGGTATTTATAGAATAGTTATACGACAATCACGAAAAAGGACTAATAAAAAATATATGTATAACTTTTTTGAAAATAAATTACTTAATGATTTGTCTAAATTGTTGAATAGCCTTAATGATTTACTTTTGACACAATAATTAACCAAACAATTAGTGTATTTATCCTCTTTCTACTCCATACGCTACTCTCCACCAGGCCTGAAGATTGACAAGCTTTAGGCCGTTTTTCGTGATTTTAACCGTATATTACAACTGAATTTTTTTAGAAACTGTAAATAATGACAGGCTGAAAATTTTAAAACCGTATGTTTTTAAAAGTAATTTATATAAAAATATAATACCTATTTATATAAATATGAACAAATTATAGAAATATCTATAAAATATTTTGGAATTTACAGCCACTTGAAAGAGCTAAACTGTCACAAAATTTCTTTTTGACAAGCACGGGTGACTGTCAAATTCCAGGCCTGCTCTACACCTGTAACAAAATTAATTTTTTCATTATGTCATTGTCTCAAGTCTTTTCTCATGAATTATTGTAAAGATAAAAAGCTAAAATTATATTGACTCGAAAGAGTCATATAAATTTTCTTTTAAATTATTCAAATTTCAGATAAATTTTATAATAGTCCTTAAAAATTTCTTATATACATTATTTAAACAATAAATAAACTATTACCCGTTTATCCATTTTTACCCTAAAAATTATACTAAATTAAAATATTATACAAATATTAAAGAGTTCGTAGTTCCTCATATACTATTTAATAATGGTTGTCATTTAGTAGAATATAAATCTTAAATAAATAAAAATACAAAATAAAATATAAATGTGATATAGATTTCATAAAATAACTTATACAAATACTTTTCAACCCTTAACATTAAAGTGAAAAAGACACCCGAATACATATTTTCTAATCATTAAAAACATTATAAATGGATATAAATTAGTCAGTAAAATACTACGAGGGATTCATTAATTTTTCGAATAAATTATAGATCGGAAATCTAATGCATGCATCTATAAACCTTGACATCTTTAATTTTATTAATCATGCAAACTGCATGTTCTACCCTTTTTCTGTCGTCGATATTTACGTGGAACGGTTTTCTCGCGTGATTAGCTCGCATCTTACCACTTTTTAGTATTGTAGATGGCGTGTCAATTTTATGTCTAACGTGTAAATGTAATTATTGTATACTGTAATTCTATGGATAGATAAGGCCTGCCTCGCTACTGATCTTTGCGGACACAATATATACGTCAAGCATGATTTCTTTCTAGCCTCCTGCACGGCTAGGACTGTTCCAAAAATAAAATGTGTCGGGAGGTCAGAGAAAAATTATCCTGGTGAAAACAATTTGAGTAGGTGTAAGCACAGATCATGTTCACACACAGGACAATGTTTGTTGCAACTTGCGACAAGACAAAATACTGTACGTTTTCTCTATGATGAGAAGGACGTGACTATACTCTTGGAATTTGTAACGACAAGATAGTCCTACACAGTAATGGAATTTAATGAAATTGGAAGAAATAAAACGTGGACTGTCATACCCTTTCATATGTCCTCTCAAGGATGATTTCTGCCCCAGTGATGATTCCAAATTGGCCTAATCCTCCAAGTGTGCCGAAAAAGAGATCAGACTGGTTATCTGAACTGCAGTTAATCACATCTCCATTACCTGCAAATTCATATAAGCTCATATATAATCTTAAAAGCTCTGCAAGGTTCAAAAATCGACATATGATTCACATTTACGAACCATAAAGTGTTAGGGAATTGACTCTATTTTAATATGTGGCAAACTCCCTTAAATATAAAAAGTTGCGGACATCGTAAATAAATTATTGAGTTTTTTTCAAAAAGAAAATTTGGGGAACTGGTTTTTAATCTCAATTTCATGCATAAACTTTAAAAGTAATCAGTCGTCAATCTAAAAGGAGATGAACAGATACGAAGAGAATAAGAGGTTAGTATTGAATTAGGGAACCTGTGACCACTTCCAACTGCAATACATTGCTGATCTGAGGTCCATATCTATGTGTCTGGCCACTTATTCCAGCATTAGACAGAGTCCCTCCGATAGAAAGATCAATATAGTCAGTCCATGATCTTGGTGAAAGTCCCAAAGCTTGTGTTGTTCTCAGAACATCTACCCAAAATTCACCCGCCTTAACATTAACATAAGATTGATGGTCACTTTTGTTGAACACATTGATTCCTTTCAATGATGTCATATTCACCACAATTCCATTCAAAGCCAGAGCTTGGCCAGCCACGGAATGGCCATTCCCTCTAGCAGCTATGGTCAAAGTGGGCGATGCATTTGCAATTTTAATGAGCTTGCTGATGTCCTCCACAGAGGCAGGTGAGAGGACAGCAGCAGGCTTCCTCTTAACTATGCCTCCAAAATCACCAGATGCTTCTGTTATCGAAGGCCCAGAGGTAAACACCATTGAGCCCTCGAACTTGGCTTCTGCAATCTGTTTGCAGGTATTCTTGTCAATTATAGGAGAGGATATGCATTCTCCATATATTTCTCCGCTTGTTCTCACAATAAATATAATAATGAGGAGGCACAGCAAGGCCATTACACCACTGTCATACCCCATTTCCCTTCGAAATAAACATAACCACAGTACTTCATGAATGGTTCCCTTCAATTGTATTTATATTGAATTCTAACGCTGATAACAACCCGCATACGTCATAAAATTCTTAACCCGAGTTAGCACTTGGATCGGACGCTGAAGTTTCAACCAATATATGTAGATGGAAGAGTCGGCGGGGACCGGGCTGAATACAGGTCGACTAACAATAAATTGTTTGCGTCTATACACTCTTAGTTGGTGTATTCAGTTCAATACCATGAATACCATTAGTATTCACGAATGCCGTTTAATGTAAATACTTGCTTCAGATGGTAATCATTGCGGTAGTAAATAAATGTATAGATACTAATGGTTATAGAATTATTAGTTTACAAATTAATTACGCCGAAGGCGTTCCGCCTATGGGAAAGGCACTTCTGGACGTTTCTATGACTATCTTAAATTTGACGGTTTGACGGCCGTCGGACGTTTTTCTTGTTTAACGCTTTTTTGGGACGTTTTTACTTTTAATGTGTTTTATACCTTTGGTTCCTTTTTAGGCACAAATTCGTAATTGAACGATCTGCGGCCTCCCACGACGATGATCCGATCATCCGGCAACACCTGATTCGAAGCATACCACCTGCTCGAGGACAACGGTGTGGGGATTCAACCTGATCAGCAGTGCGGAGTCTGAACACGGTGTGAAATAGCGAGCAACTCTGTTGCCTTTGTTCCACCCGCCGGTCTGCACGAGAGTGCCGTTGCTATCCAAGGCACCCGAAGAACATAACGGATCGCTAAGGAGGTGCAGAGGCCGAACTGTATTGGTGGCAATGCCATACTCCACGGAATGCGCCCAGCAATCTTCCGTTGCAGACGTCGTATTGCAGAGCGGGTCGTTTCTCGAGATGTTGGACGGACCGGTACTCGTCTGGTCGAAGAAGAGAACTTTGTTGGTATGTAACAGTGTCATATGCATTGCAGAAACTCCAGTGTTTTTCATCAGAAGCTCCCACCTTCCCTCGGTCACCTCGTATGCTCCAACGTTTAAACAGCTGAATAAAATGCACAGCAACAATCCGTGGATCCATACTGGTCTTGATATTATTACACGCTCCATTATCAAAAACATAACAGATTTCAACGAGAAAACTCAGAGAAACTCTATGTTATAAAACAGTTGGCACAAATACATGTATATATAAGAAATTCTTAAAGATTTCTATATTTAAGAAAATAAACCACAACCTTTTTACAAACTGTGAAAACATCAAAGTTCAAATATTACACATTATCAAGCCCATAATCCTATCACAACAAGAACGAGATGATTATGATTCGAAAAAGCCATGACAGAAAAAGTTATAGTGGAACAAATGTTGATTGAATTGAGTTACTTTTATCTGGTTTGGATATAGTTTTATAGATGAGTTTTGAGGCTCTCACTTTTCTCGCTAACAAAGGATGGCTTTGATTTTTCTTTCTTGAGTCTGACATGAGCTGACGATTAAAAAATCAGCAAATCAGATTCTTTAAATTTGTTGCCATCTGTTGGACATTAAATATCCAAGATTTCTATAACTAGCAATCGCATGTGCACAATGCAATGTGAACGTTGAACGGTATATATTATTTGATTTTAGAGGGATAGTTATTAGTTTTGCAATTGATGTTGATAAGGGGCGTGATTGATTTTGTAAGTGTAGGAATATACAAAACACAACCAACGCCATCAACGAACACGGTAAGGAGCATGGATTGATATGAGTGTAGGAACTAAGATTTCTTCCCTTTCCCGAAATCAAACTTGTAACCTACTTATTCCAGACTCAATCGGCAATTGCTCTCTTTGTACAAATTAATAATAAAGGCCCAAATCGTTAACTGTTCTTTTGCTAAAAATATATGTAGAACTTTAATTTCTTCTTTTGCAAAAATTAAATGTAACCCATCATTTTGAATGAAAATGATTCACCACCATTATTCACACATGCACATGCACTTATGTTCATTTTTTTATTTTTTTCAAAAAGTTATGGAGTGTGAATGTATTCTTAACCACACTCAAACACTTCATGAAACAACATCTTGATAGTTTATGCGCCCATCGAATAGGATGATCTATTCCCCTGTAAGAACATCATGGCATGATAAGGGAGATTTATAACCAGGGGAAATTTTATGATGTAAATAGCTTAAATCTTACCACCATTCACACATAGAGTAAAATATTCGACGCCCTGTTTTGAGAAGTGCCTCTTTCATTACCGGGTATCGTAATTGATTGCGTAAATGGCCGTCTAGCGTTTTTACTATTTAATAGTTTTTGGGACGTTTTTGTTGTTTAACAGTTTTTTGGGACGTTTTTGCTTTTTAACATTTTTTAGATAAGTCGACTAAATTCCAGTCGCATGTGCTACTCTTTTATTTTTGTAAAACCTGCATATGCTTTGCTTAGGACGTCGGTGAATCTTAATCCCACCCATTCTCATGTGATTTCTTAATCTCTCAATACTATTATTCTACCACTAAGATTTCTTCCCTTGCCCGAAATCAAACTTGTAACCTATTGATTCCATGACTCAATTGTAAATTGCTCTCTTTGTGCAAATCAATAATAAAGGCCCAAATCGTTATCTGTTCTTTCACTAAAAATATATGTAGAACTTTAATTTCTTCTTTTGCAAAAATTAAATGTAACCCATCATTTTGAATGACCAGAATTTTCCACCATAAAAATGATTCACCACCATTATTCACATATGCACGTGCACTTATGTTTAATGTTATATTTTATTAAAAATTCCAATCCGTAGAAATTTGTGAAGTTTATACCTCAATATTCCTTATGAAAGTCTTTCTATTCTCCAACTACAACATCTTTACTCTAGCCAACAAATTCTATATCACATTTTGTAATTCAATAAGGACTTTCAACATAACTTACCAATCCAACTTGGGGACAAAAATTCAAATAGATTAAACTAGCATCCACGTTTAAGATGCAATCAATATGTTTAATGGTGTCACACATATCATAGTTCCGTAGGTATATGTGAACAAATAACAAGTGAAGTGATCACTAAGAAAAGTATCAAAATCTTTAAGATCTTGTTAACTACAATACCACTTTGAAAAAACTCCAAAGCATCAATAATCTATTAGTTACATTTTCAAATATTTTTTTTCTCAAAGTATATTTAATGGTTTAACAAAATCACTCTATGCATGTGTCACAGAGTTAAAGGTAACAAGAATATCACATTTTTGTTAGTATGAATTGACAAATAACAAGTTCCTTCCTTTACCAATACCAGAGAGACTTTATGCTTGGGATTTTTACCCTGTTCAAAAATATTAGGAAACATCAATCAACTCGATATCACAATCTTATGGCTTTATCTGTGAATAGATAAAAAAGACAGAGCCATTGCCCTCTATGGCCTGGTTTGGTATTTTCGGTTGAAGAACTCATTTTAAAATTTCTATTTTCTTTTCACTCTCTATACAAATGGTGTGTTGTTGTAGCATAATATATATATTTCAGAATTACACATCAGTGTGAGAAATGACCAATATTGTCACTAAATTGCACAAATTTACAAGGATATAGTTGAAAGAAATGAAAAAAGTATTCGTTGTTACTATTGAAATGGTCATATAAGCCGATTAGACAACTATTTAGAAACAAAAAAATGAAGTACATGCAAGCCATTCAGTCTATGGATGCAAGCAGTTCCCTTGTCATCATTATGCCCTTCATCTAACCAATTTTGTGAATCCCCACTAACTAGTCACTTTCCATTTCCCAATTAGGAATGCGGGTAATTTTGTTCGGGCTTTAATTGAAAATAAGTATTATAATCACACCCTTATCAACATCAACTACAAAAGTAATAAGTGTCTTTCTAAATCTAATAACATATACCATTCGGCGTTCACATTGCATTGTACACATGCGATTGCTAGTATTATGTAATTTATAAATATTTATTACCCTTTTGTGATATTATGTGTGTTATAGTGACATTTCATTATATATTTTATTCATTAACTTTAATTGTATTTCAAATACACAAATTTCAAATTAATACTTAAAAATCACTAACATTTAAATTAATATTAAATAAT
Source organism: Taxus wallichiana var. yunnanensis (assembly GCA_018340775.1). Lineage (NCBI taxonomy): Eukaryota > Viridiplantae > Streptophyta > Pinopsida > Cupressales > Taxaceae > Taxus > Taxus wallichiana. The sequence continues at coordinate 663,969,430 of CM031234.1, read as the reverse complement.
TTATGGATACTTATTAAACTTTTGCGGTAATAAGTGATTTATACCAACATTTCATTATAATATAATCAAATTAAATACTAATCTTTATATTAATATAACAAAAAGTATAATTATTAAAAAGAATATTAATACTTCAAGTATAAATAGTTGTTAGTTCTTAAATAATTTAAAGTTTAAATTTTATATCATAGTCATTATTAATAATTTTTTTATTCTTATACATGTTGATATAAATTTGAATATTTTTCTTCAAGTATAAATATAGTAATTAATTGTTTTTATAATAACAATTCATTTAAGATATAAAATTATAAATTATTTATTTTTATGTTTAAACTGAAATTGGATATTTATTTAATATTCATACAATAATATTAATTTTAAAATATATATCTATTTAGTTGTTATATACAATGATTTCAACTTGATTCATGAAGTTAAAGGAAAAACAATAATATCTCTATTATAATGAGGAGCTCAAAGCTATATTTTAGGAGAAAGTTATTTTAGTCACACTAAGTGACATATATAGATAGATGTTCTTTCACAACAATAAATAGAAATTGTGAGAAAATGTAACATAATTAATATGTTATGTAAAAAAAAGTCAATAAGTAACTTTCTCACTAATAATGTTTCTTTCTACCTAAAGAGTTCAATTCTTATCAAGTGTAATCATCATAGTATTAAAACATATAAAATTAATATCATCTCACAATGAATTTTCTAGAAGGATTAGATGAAATATTTTTTAAGCTAACTAATCTTTCTAACTATTGTAGCTAATAGAAGAATTTTTTTATGCTAATTAATAAAAACTATAAAACTAATCTTTTATACAAATAAATTATACTAATTATAAATACTTTAAACAACATAATTTTTATATCATTTTTTTAATTTGTAAATGTTTAACTTAAAACAATTTTATACTTTATCATATTTAAAAATTCAAATTATATATACATAAATAAATAAGACTATAAAGAAATAATAACTTATAAACCTCTATAATTTTTTCTTAAATGTAAACCCTTTTTCACTTTGTAGATTTTATAAAGTTTACTTACATATCGGATTCATGTTTTCTTACACTTATTTAATTTAAATTAATAATTTATTTTTTTATTAATATTGAAATCAATTTTTTTTTTTTCAAAAAAAAAAATGGAACTACGAGTAGAATTCAATGGTTTCCTTTGGACAACTTTGTTAGGGTTAAGTCTTAGATGTTTTTATGTCCATGCTCCCCATCATATGTAGTGCTTGCAAACGTCTTTCCCTTCGGTTTTTCAGTAGGATTTTTACTCATTAATTTTTTTACAGGGAACTGTTACTCTTCCTTTTTGTGCGGCAACTAGTCCCCTTTGAATGGCCTTTGATTTGACTCCCTCATCTACTAATGAAGGGATCTTCGATGAAGTGACTAACAACAATGGATCCAAAGAAAGCACAAAATTTCATCCCAAGGTTTTCGAGGAGGTAACGAAATTGATTCTCCTTTATGCGATGTTGTTCTTGATTTGCCTGCTTTTGATAATGCATGCAATTGGTTTGAAAATTATACCCTAGTTGGGTATTTTGTTGGCCATGTTCCCCTTGAGAGCCTTTTGAAACAATGGGTCCACAACCACTAGCAGAGTCATGGGGTTAAACTTGACGGAGTTCAAAACCTCACAAATGGTTTTTTTTTTGTTTCATTTTACCAACCTGGAACACTGCAAGGCCATTGTTAACCATGGTCCTTTTTCATCCATAATTACTTGGTTTTTTTATTACACTTGACTTGGGAATTTCAAGTTTCTGAGAAAGCCAAGCTCAAAGTCCCTATTTGGATTGAATTTCTAGGACTGCCTTTACCCCTTTGGGGTTTTATTGGGGATTTAGTCAAACCCTTGGGACGGCTCATCTGCAATGAACAACCCAAGTTTTTTCATGCTCATCCTCAACGTTGTGTTTGCGTTGAAATCAATTTGTCAAAAGATTTAAAAGAAACCATTGATATTCAGATTGGGGATACCCATTTTTCTCAAAGGTTTATTTAATGTAACTTACCGAATACTTATTTTTGATCTCAGTCATCTGAGCACATGATTCGTGACTGTTCTCTTATGCTCGACTCTCATCCAGGATCTCGCCGATAAACTTGAGACACACCCTAAAGCTACTTTTCCATCTGATGGTTGCACCACTAGACCTAATAAGAAGGGTGCTTCCTAGGGCCCTTAATAACTCCCATCCTCCACTTATTGTCTGTCACTACATTGGTGCTACTGCTTCCACAACACATGAAACAAGATGAGCTGCTAAACCCAAACCTCTCGTAGTCCTACACACCTCTAGACACCTCTATTGTTTCTCGTGTTTCTCTTCCTTAGATTTTATCCATGGTTCTTATGCCTTTACCCGAGTCCCATTTGTGGATGACTCATCTCGATCACGCAAGACTCGGTTAGCCGCTCTCGTATCCCATATCCCTCAAAGGATGGCGTGTATGTGCAAGATAAATGCCACCCTTGAATTTAGGAGAAATAACTTCATTTATTACCAAGTTGTCTTCTTCTCATAACCAATTTTCTACCCTTTCTAATATGGACGATGAAGGGAACATGTACTTAAACCCTTCTCAATGATTGTGTACTCTTGGAATATATGTGGGCATATTGAACCGACTTCGAGATATCTAGTTAGGGACAATTGTCTTCATTTTAGTCACATGAAAATTTTGTGTTTGCAAGAAGTCAATCTAGCTTGCTTTTTACTAAACTCTGTAGCATGTACTATCTAGTCCCATGCCATTTGTCATACCCCTAATCATGATTGTGGACATGGAAGAGTCATGACCTTGATTGCTCCTGACATTTCCCAACATGTGATTTCTTGGGGCTCGGACCCCACACATCGAGTGGTGTGGTCCCTTTTCAATTTTGACTAGTGTATTTTTGGGTTAGCCAACATCTACGCTTTGAATGATGTAGGAAAGTGGCATTGTCTCGTTGAATCCTTACCAGAGGCCCTATCCATTGTTTTCGAAGACATTAACATCATTGAAATCCCTAAAGATAAATAGGGTCATCTTCAATGCATTGGTGTGCGGGTGATCGGGAGGCTTGGTACTATTTTAGGAAAAAGCTTGGAATATTTACCCCAATCTTTCCTTTCATCATAAATCATATTTTGTCAGTTTATTTTGTGTAATTTTAGAGAAGGACGAGATCAATTTGTTTAGCTATTGAACATATCCCTCATGACAAGTCAATATTTTTTTCCTTTCCCTCGTTCTGGTTCGTCATGTTGTTGTTGGTGACACCGCTTTCATTTTCGATCTTTCCCCATTTTATTCAACATTTCGTGGTTTGTTCCTACAAAAACTCATCATGTTAATTATCGATTTTACCTTAATACTAGTCACCTCAAACATGGTCAAACTATGTCACACATACAACATCTTTGGAATCGGTGGATCGTCATTTTGATGGGTCTAGCTAGATCACTTGGTGGAATGATGTCATTAAATGCACCACAACCTAATTCCACATATATGGGAAGCAAGATTCAATTTTTAAACAATATGCACGTGAAGCCTCACATCATGAGCTCTCTATAATCTCACAAGGGCTCAATGCCTAACCTTTCAATCGTGTTTTGCAAACCATGATGCATACTAGACCCATACTAATAAATTTTTAAAGCCTACCGATCACGGTGAGCTCATCTTGAGCTTTCCTACATTACCTTAGTATTGGGGACCGAGGTTGCTAGGAATTCTTTTCCATGCTACGTTCCAAGTAATATTCAGACAAGATCAAAGACATATCTCATGGAAATTCTTGAATCCTGCATACCACCTTACCTGATATTCTCAAAAAAATTTGTTGTTCATTATCATAAGGTTTTTGTTTCTCAACTTGCCACTCCAACTCAGGAAGCACCACTTTTAAAATGTATCATCCCGGTGCCTTGAAAAGTTTATCAAACCCAATGGGTGGCCTATGATAGGCCTATATCTCTTTCTAATCTTAAAGAGGATTTCATTCAAATGAATTCAAACAAAGCTCTTGTATTTGATGGTTTCCCAACTGATTTTTTTCAAAGTTTGTGGGACAATGTTGGTTCTAATCGCCATAATGTCTACTTGGAAGATTTGGAATCTAACTCTTTGGTTGATGTGATGAATCAAGGAAATATAAAATTTATTCCCAAATTAGGAGACCCTAAAAAAATTTCCAATTGGCACCCCATTACTTTTCTTAACATGTCATACAAGATTATTGTTAAAGATTTGGATAACAGGATCTCTAATCTTATGCCCTTAATTATTCACAGTGAGAAAAATAGATTTATTAAGAATAGGTATATTCTTGATAACATTATAACTATTTGGGAAGGTATGGAATGGGCTCATCTTTTCTCTCTCATCGAGAACTATTTATCAAGATTGGTTTTTCTAAATCATATGACATAATTGAATGGTCTTTGAATTTATCTATGCTCTAAGCCATATGGGTTGGTTCTCGCTTTGTTCGGTGTAAAATGCTCTTTGAAAATGTTGGAACCTTTATTACAATCAATGGTGTCCATTCTTCTAGGTTTGGATTGTTTAGATAAACTAGAAAAGGTTACCCCTTAGCCATTTCCTTTAATGTGTTGGCTTTTGAAGGATTTCACTATTTTTTAGCTCATAGGACTTCAATAGGACTATTAAAAGGTATTTCTTTACATTCTTATACTCAACAAATTATTAATGCTCACTTCTCCGATGATTATTTTATCACACTTTTGAGGAGGAGTAACCTGTTCATCATGCTTTGGATTGTCTGAAAATTTTTGTATGGATTCGGGCTTTGCTATTTAATGGGAGAAAACTCAATATTAGCTGCAATCTTAGACTCCCATTCTTGTTTGGTTTGGTGATATGTAATAGAGATGGATCCATATTAAGGTGTAGTTAAAGTTTCTTGGGATCCCTTTCACCATTCAAGCTACTTATGCTCATCTCTTCTCTTATGTGGCCAAAATAGTTGAATGCAAGATCTCTTATTAGATCACCAATCCTCTTTCTCTTGCAGGAAATTTTAGATTTTCTCTAAGGTTTTGGCTGCCATACATGTGTACTACTCCTCATGTTGGGCTCCATCAATTCTAGTGACGCCAAAATTGAGAACATTTGTCATGATTTACTTGAGGCCAACATTGAAGGGAAAAAAGGTTACACAAGGTTGTTTGGGATTTTTTGGAGGCCTAAAGAAAGCTGTTGGTCTAGGATTAAGTGATGTAAAACAAAGAGGTAGACTCTTTGTGCTAAATGGATTTTGTGTAGTCTGGAATGGAACAAATCTTGGAAAATTCTCCTTCATCATGTTATTTTTCAGGGTGTTCCTCTCGGCAAAAAGGCTTGGAAGGGTCTTAACTTTCAATCCCTTCTTCTCTATTCTATTCTAGTCAAGACTAAGGGCCTTTGTTATTTTGTAAGTTATTTGGAAGGGAAAGCAATCTCTCAAACCACACCTTATCTGGGTTCACAATGGTTTTAGATCTAGAATTTATCTCAATTTAGTTTTTCTCTGGCGGTTCACTCTCTTTTCTTACCATGATTCACCTTTGTCTTTGGCTCCTTTGGCTAAAGCCCTTTATTTAAAAAAAGGAATTAATTTTTTTGGGGATTTTTTCTACAATAAATCTCATTCTTATCTTTCTTGGGATACTTTAGCTTTAACAATACATCTTCTTCTCGCAAATTCTTCTCCTATTTGACAATTAATTACATGCATTCCTAAATATTATTTGATCAAGATAGGGCTTACCTCGAGAGTTCCTTGGTGGCTAACTAGAATTGACGTACTAGTACCCCATTTTCATATATTAACCTTCCCTTGGTTATTCTCTTTTGGCTCCTCATTTAATTGATAGTGACACACTCAATAGGCATTGGTCTCTTTCCTCCTCGGCCTCGGTGTGGTCTCGTCGCTTCAGAGGGTTTGGTCTACCATTGTTGAGCCTAAGAAATCTCATTTCCTTTGGTTCCTTCTTCACCAAGGTCTCCATGTTGGTTTCTATCTTAAACATTTTGGGGTTAACCCCATGTGTTTGTCTTCTAAGCAGTGAAGTCTATCAAAGACAATATTTGGTTTTGCCCCCATGCTCAGATGGCTTGGAGATGGATTCAAACCCTTTTTAAACTCTTTTCCCAAGTTATTATATTGGAAATTGGTTCTCTTGGGGGATTCGACCATCTTACCTGTAATTTACAACAAAATTTGGCACATTTTAAGAAGTCAAATTGTGTTCCAGTTATGGAAAGATAGAAATAATTTTATTTTAAAAATTATCATCTCGATTATAATTTCTCTATTACTAATAAGGTGGTCGTGATTTCTACTGTTATGCTTCAAATTCAAAATCAAGCTGAAAAAGTTCATTTGGAGGTGGAGCATCTCCAGTGCCTCTGAACCATTAGGATTCGGCCCCCTGTCTTTGTCGATTAGGTGCCCCAGGATGCATCTTTGTGCCTTTGCTCGCCACCTCGGAACCATTGTTCACGTCTACCTTCTTGTGTTTAGGGAGGTCCACCCATCGGCGGATCCCTCCACCTCCATCGAGATAGTGATACGGTGGGTCGAGTCCTCCTTTTCCTATGTCTTCTCCTCTTGGCGGTTTGAGGTGGCTTCACGTGCCTCAAGGGAAATTCCTTCGACTAGTTATCGAAATTTCTCCTCTGAGGCTTGATGATGGTGCGATGATGAGTAGAAGAATGATTCTGGTTGGGATGCATGGGATCTTGTATCCTATAAGCCTCACACCTTTGGTTTGGATTGGGGTGATGAGCTTGATAGTCCATCTCCTCCTCTCGCCACATGTTGCTATGTTTGTTGGTGTTGTTTGATCTTTATCTTCTCTTCTCTTTTTATAGACAATCAAACTATGTGGTTTTTATCTTTGGATTTTGAGGTGACTCGACCTATCTCAAGGCCTTTTCGGCTCAATTTGATGTAACTCTTGGCACTAGGGGTGTAATGTTTTTCACCCATTTTTCTGATTAATATTGTATATCCTTATTATTAATATAAAAGTGTGTTTTTCAATTAAAAATAATAAATTATTACATTTTTGTTTGAATTATTTAGTCTTTGTTGTGTTATCTATGAGTATATACCAATGTTGATTAGCCAAAATACCTCTCAATTTACATGATCGCTTGTTAGTGTACCTTTTAAATTAATAATATTTTATCAATTTATTATTAAAATATTATTTTACATATCATGTGATGCCGTATTATTATTTAAACTGTCACATATATATTCAAGAGAAGATTTATTTTTAATTTTGATAGCCCCAAGAATTTTTTTGGCAATATTAGTTCAGTTTCAAAAATTAAATATTTATTAATTTTTAATGTTAACTTAGTTAAACATATAAATAGAAAAAGTTAAAACGACCTATAAATATAGTAGCGGTAATGGGAACATTGTAATAGTCAACTTTTAAAATATTCTTTTCTCTCTTTCACGTACTCCTCTTCATAACTATTTTTTTTAACTGACATCGTGTGTTTGTAAACCCAATTGATGTCAATGCCTGTTCCCATTTCCAATCATTTTTTTTGTATGTTAATATATAGATGAGCACCATTAATTATCAAATTTAACTTATATGCGCTCTATAATCAATGTGTACTTATATAGTTATAATTGAAAGTTTTAATTTATTTTAAGTAGCAATAAAAGTCATAGATGTTTGTGGAGGATTGGTAAAGGTATGTTTATTAATTTCAAATGAGTAACTAAAAAATACATAAATTTATTGCTGAATATTTATTGTCTTAGAAAATTAAAAATCATGAGCTCTCCTCTTGACATATCGTGTAACCCTAACCCTAAACATGTTGATGCCGACAATGTTAATGGGTTGGTCATTTGTGGGATGTGTGGGAGGCCTCTTGCGAGGTTTGCATGGAATAATTAATGGAACCATGGCGACTTACGATGGAGGCCATGTTAATGACTTTGGATCCCCTTCTCTTGACCACGGTTTTGTTATGGTGGTGGAGGTTTCTTATTTGGACATGTCAGTAAGCAAGTCCCTTGTTTGGGGATGGATCAAGAAAAATTACTCATCGTAATGGTGTGCGCAGAGGCTATATTTCACATCCCGGCACTAAGTCTTCAACTTCCCTATTTTGGGAGTGATGGGTTCTCGAAAAGTGGTTGTGTTGTAGAATGATACGGTTGTAAACTAGGAGGTCACCCCTATTTCTAGTGGATAGAAGGAGGTAAAACAGAGCTTTGCTGTAGTTACCAAATCCTCTACCCAAAAACCCGCTAAACCCATGGAATTTTCAAATAATCCTCTTGTTGTTTTCTTTGGTGCAGAAGTTCTAAAATATGAAGCTTACTTCAAGCAAAATAGACTCATTTGTAGGTTCAATTTTTTTTCCCTGGTCTCCTAATGTTGCATGAATGGATTTAAAATCATTGCAGGCCTCTCAAGATAGGTAAACTGAACATCTACCCTATATCTAGAGGTTTTTTCATTGTTGTGTTTGTTTAAACCCCTAAGAAAGACCTAAATTTTGGAAAAGTTTTGGAGATTAAGTCCCACTTTTTTCTTATGAAACCATGGTTCCATCTGTTTAATCCATTAACCAAAACCTTCTATGTCAAACCTATTTGGGTTTTGTTTCCTAATTTTCCCCTCCATCTTTGGAGTGATAACTACTTGCATTCAATTGGGAATACCTTGGGTGAATTCCATGCTATTGACCCAAAGACATTATCCTATGACTATACCAGTACATACGCCCACTTATTGGTTGATATGAATATTTTTGTTGATTTTCCTACATCTATTGAGCTCAAAGTGGAGGAAAAAACTTGGAATCAATATTTAGACTATGAAAGGTTCCCCTTCAGATGTAGAACTTGTTTCTCTCTTGGTCACTTAGCTTATGAGGGTCAAGTTATGATAAAATTTGTTAAGAGTAGACCCTCTTGGTGGAAGAATTCAAATTCTTGTCAATTGCTTGTTAAAGATTCCTTGGATAGTGAGATCATTTTGATGTATTTGAAAAGATTTATTGTTTTGTTAAGAACATCATTTTGTGTGTATCAATGGATTTATAATTCCAACATCCTCATTTCTTTGAGTTTTTTATTTTAAATAAACATGTATCGTGAGACTATATTTCCTTGAAAGAATTTAGTTGTTGTTTGATAAAATCATTTTGAGTATATGCGAAAGGAATAAAATTCCAATATCCCATTCTCTTTGCAACATTTTCCTAAATACCTAACATGGCCCAATATGTGCTTCTACATTACACTAAAATCTCTATTCTAAATCCCATGGTTTTGCATAAGTTTTAACCTGAATCTAGTAAGGCTTGTAGAATCTAGATTTATATTTGGTAATTATATTTGCTTAAACATTCAAAAGTCTTATAAACATATATAATGCCATTATCAACATAAAACTTATACACAATTTATAATTTTGACATGAATTTTTAGAAAATGATCTCATTCTATGATATATTAATCTAACATCACCAAGCCTCTTTTAACGTAAAGTAGTGATTAAATGAAAATTATGAAGATAACTCAAAAAAGGAAAAATATCTAACAAGTATATTTGAATTTTTAATGTTAAACCAAACTTTTTCATATTACGTGTATATCCATTGTTATATTTACTAAAACTAGCAATTGTACGTGAAGTGTACGATGGAAACGCTGAAGGGGATGAAGTGAAGAATTAAAAATGAGAAAGTGAAATAGATGGAAAGGATGAGGGGTGATCAAGAAGGGGTTCAATGGAAGGGAGGAAATTGAGTTATAATTTAGCGAGTGAAACTATTCATTGAAAAAGAAAATCATAGAGATTGAAATATTATTGCATTTATATGGGTTATTTCCGGTTTACATGATTTCTATCTTGAAAGGTTTTGAATCACAGAATAATGTTAACACCACATGGATTTTGATCAGAAATGGAGAATAAAGGTTCAAGTGATTTTTAATTGTGATGTACAAATTGCACCGAGGAATTGCTTTAGAATTCATGGCAAATAGAAATAGGAAGATAGATTTGATGGATGTTCCTATTTCTTCAAAGTCATTGTTATTGTAGAATCACAACACCCCTAGAATATGTAACTTGATGGGTTAAGATCCTTAGTGTGACTGCACAACATGGAGCATTTCTCAAAGTGTGGGAATTTGCGAGTCGAGAGAGCTCTCTGGATGAAAGATGACTCCTATTCGTCTGTTTAGGTTCACACATTCAGATTGCAGAGGGTCTATCCTAAATCCTATTCTAATTTTCTAAGGAGACAGAGTTAAAGGGATGCAAGAATTAAAACCTAATCTAATAGAGGTGATGCACTGAAGGAATCTTTGAACATTTGCATTTCCTTTAAAAACAAACCATTAAAATGTGAAACAATATCCATGCACATATGACCAATATTGCAATGAGGGATAAGAAGAAGAAAATAAACATAATAGAGGGTTGAAATCATCCACGAACTTATTCTATTGCTCCAATTTGATACAGTACATTATAATAGCCAAGAGGCAAAAATTGCATTACAATTTGGATGGAGGGGTTTGAGACTCCACGAATTCACCTGCAGAGAAGAGAAAAGGGAGGGCGTAAAGCAAGAATGTCCAACCCCTTGAAATTGTCCTCTTGTGTAATATATAGGAAGAATGAGAGAGAGAAAAGGAGGGAAAAATCTAACCATGTTCCAACCGCCTGAAGGAGCATTGAATTCTCCTACCACAATGATGGGTCTCGCTGCAACACCCATGCCCCCATCACTGTTCCTTCTTTGGGAAAGAAGGGAAAATAAGATTATATAAAATAATTAAATGTGAGATACTCTTAAGTTTTTAAATTTATTTAGTTGTGAATGAAAAAAGAAGGTACGAGAATTATAAAGGAAAAGGTGAGATGAACCACGCCTGGAATGATCAACAATAGAAGATAAGTGGTTTTGGGGTTCCATGATCTAGTTGTAGTTGCTAGAGGGGTTTCAAAGCCTTTTTACCAAGTCCATCTCCTCTATCCTAATTAATCCTCCATAATGCAATAAGTGTCCAAATTTGATGTAACGATCTTCATAGGTCAAGAAGTTTTTGAATATTTTTACCACAACCTCACCTTTATTTTAAAAATTCTAACTGATAGAAGTGGATAAATTCTAGTACCTTATCTATTTCTAAATGATTTTGACACCCCTTTATAAAACATACTCAACCGCCTTGACATCCTAATTTGTCACATTCCCCACTCTTTTCACTTCAAGGGCATCCTCAATATTAAAATTCTTAGCAATGTCTTCCAGATACATTCTAGTTTCTTTGCTCCTATTTCATAAGAACTCTTAATCTTTGAATCCATTTGTTTCTCTCAAACCTTTCCATAGACGCCACTTCAAGATGATTCCCTCCCATATGCTACTAGTGAGAAACTAAATACTTAGGAGAATAATATGGCCATGCATGATCCCAACTATGTAAATATTTGGAACAACATATGAACATCTGTGATCCCTAGTTATATGCCACTTAATCATGCTAGCGCATTACAAGACATGCATTGCATTGTCCATAGAAAAATCAAAGTGCACCCTCTAAGCATTCACATTTATCATATAGGAGAATTAACACAACACACAAATGACTCTAGTACCAATTTTAATTTTAAAAGGCATGAGTCTGCTTCTCAAAATCCATTAGCTTTGAACGTGCACTCAGAACATTGGCAAGAGTAAAATTTTTCGACATCACATTCTCATATAGCACTTGAGTAAATAGTCCGAGGGCCTCTTTGCCACCATAACCCACAATCATTGTAGTCTGTGTTTACTAGAGCATTTGCAACTAAAACATCTGACAAAACTCCTCTATATTTTATGCTTTCATGGATACAAAAATCCTACTGCCAAAGATAACATTTTGATACATGATGGGAGGATGCTAGGAAGGGTCATGGAAGCTAGATTTACACCTGCTAGTAGCATTTTCTTGAAATTTTATAAGCCTTTTCAACAAACCCATTTTGTGCATATCCAATAGCCATTGCAGTCCACGAGGCCACATTTCTTTTAGGCATCCAATCAAACAATTCACATGCCAAGTGCATACTTCCACACTTGCATACATATCTATAAGAGAACTTGTAACTACAAAATCTAATAAAATTCCTCTATCTTTTATGCTTATATGGAAGTCCTTACCCTATTCTAGAGATCACATTTTCACGGTCCATGCACATTTTTTTGTAACTATCAAATATCTACTAAATTGACAATGTGAATTGGGCTTATTGACCAAAATAAGCTCACACTTATTTTGGGTCAACTAACACCATTCTTCCCCCTCTTGTTCTTCAATCTGAATTTTTACATATTTTAAGCACTTAAGCCCCCTAAAAACATTCCCATTAGATAGAAAATTTCTTCCCCTTTCTAGAGATATAAATAAGTCCTTCTAACTCCTCATATTTCGCAAGTTATGGGTGACGGGAATTGGAAGGATTTTCTTCCAAAAGCGGGGTGACATGCATATGAAAGATTTTTTGCCAATGGAAATTGCGGACCGGTGGGGTGACGGGAGATACTTTGTATTTTCACACTTTTCACAAAAGGAAGAAGTAGAAAGTACGGGGCAGCGAGTTGAAGATTTCTTTTTCCCAAGTGGAAAATGCGGGCATGAGCCTGGGGGATGACTCAAGTGTAAAAGTGGGTCTAGGAGGTCGCAAAGTAAATTTTGTAGAAGTGTGAATGTGAGCCCGCAGTGTGGGGGACTTTGAAACTTTTTAAATTTTTACAAAATGGTGCAGTTTTCAAGCACGGGCCCATGAGCCCAAGGGGTCTCATTTGCCGTTGAAAAGTCATAGACCTGTAGAGGGTGCCACAAGCCTCATCGGCGTAACTCAAAGATTGGATCCAAAACAGAGACCCCAAACAAGCGATAAGCTTCCACGTTTCCCAGGTCTGAAAAGGGACATAATTGATAGTTTGAAAAATCAAAAGGGGGTAGAGCAGTAGAAAGTGCCACATGTCGACTTGAGATAACTTCAAAGATCAACTCGAAGTTGGTTCCCCAAACAAGTGCGGAGCTCACCACATGGTAGTAAAAAAAAGGGGACAAAGCGGGCCTAAATCGATTAAGTATAAGAATTCCACCACATGTCAACTTGGTGCAAATTGAAAGGTATAATCCGAAAGCGGCCCCCAAATGAGCATAGGCTTGCCACGTGTCCAAAGCCAAAAAAGGTAGAAGCGGTAATTGAAAAGTCTAAAGAAGGAAGAGCAAGTGGAAGGTGCCACATGTCGATTTGGTGCAACTTCAAAAGAAAAATTTGGAGTGGGTTCCCAAATGTACGCAAAGCCACCATGTGTCCAGGGTTAGACATATGGCCCCGCCAAGAAAAAGTGACTTAACCAAAACACAAAGAAACATAACAGCCGGTAGAAGGAGGCACATGTCTCTCCGGTGCACTTTTAAAGGTGTGTTCCAAAAGGAAGTCCCAAATAAGCACCAACCTGCCACGTGGTCAGAGTCCAAAAAGGTAAGGTTGGTCATTGAAAATTCAAAAATCTTGTGGAGGCCTCCACGTACCTCGTCTATGCAACTTTAAATGTAAAATTTGGGGTTTTTTCTAAACAAGCACGAAGCCTCCACATGTCTCAGGTCAGGCACAATGTCTCCGCCAACAAGAGAGATGCAAGTAGAATATAAAGGAAACCAAGGAGCCCATGGAAGCCACCACGTGTCAATCGGGTGTAATTTTAAGAGTGATAAGAAGGGGATAAATCTTCATGACACATGAGGTGCCACGTGGACCCTATATGGAAAGACTCTTTTAAAAATTATGCACTGTAACCCCGATCTTGAGACAACCATATATTTCAACTAGAAACTTAGATTTGTGCAGAAAGGAATTTTTGGAGAGATCTCGGTGCCAACGCGTCTCACCTACCACCATTAATGTCTTGGCCCGCCATTTTTAGGGGCTATCAAGTCTCCTAACTTCCACCATGATAAATAATGGGCCTCTTTCTTGCCCAATAAGGGACAATGATGGAGGTATGGGTGTTGTAGTAAATATCTTCATTATGGTAGGTGGATTCAATGCATTACAAGGGTGGTTAGATAAAAGTTTGATTTTCCCTCTCTCTTTCTCTCTTAATCTTTTGTATATTATAAAGGAGGGGAATTTTCAAACGGTTGGTCATTTTTTCTCTCCTCCCCCTCTCTCTTTCTTCCTTAGGGTAAAATGTGTAGTCTAAGCCTCCTTTCATGGCTCTGTAATGGCATTTTATTTCCCCTTTCCCATTGATGATGTACCATGCAACTTCTGGAGCAATAAAATATGTTTCGTGATGCGTATGTCCATCCTTGCTTGTTTTGTTGTCTCTTCTTGCCTTTCGTCATTGCATGGTATATTGTGCATACTATTATGTTTATTACAGGTTCTAGGAGCTATGCTTAATGGGTTTTGAAGTGGTGTTCTATGTGAAATTCATCTTTGGTTTGTGGTGTATCTTTTCCACCCCTTCCTCTGCTCACCTCTCTCCACTTTAGGCAGTTTGGATCTGTGATCAACCACTTGCTTTTCTGGTGTATCACCGCTTAGTAGGCTCTCTTTCCCTCTCTCTTTGTCTCCTTGGAATGGTAGATTAGTATTAGATAGGTTCTTCCTGCACTGGAGTAGCTTGTGGCAGGGAGATTAGGATGCAGGAACCAACCTTCTCTAGAGGTCCATCTCAAGTCTGCAAGTCCCACAACTTGAGAGATGGTCCAATGTTGTGCAATCACACTGAATGCCCCATTTCAAATGCGGGACATGTTGTATATATCTCCCTCCTTGGGTAAATATAGAAAAATAGAAGAATATGGAAATCAAAGAAACTCAAAACCTGACATTTATTCATGGAAAAAGTTGCACCCTGGCGCAGGTTGGAGGGCGCAGATTAGAAGGTGTCGACATGGAAAAATTTGCACCCTAGTGCGAGGTTGGAGGGCAAAGATAAGAAGGTGTAACATGGAAAAAGTCACGCCTGCAGCACAGTTGAAGGGCACAGATCAAAAGGTGTCAACATGGAAAAAGTCATGCCCAGCGCGAGGTTGGAGGATGCGAGATCAGAAGGTGTTGACATGGAAAAATTTGTGCCCTAGCGTAGGTTAGAGGCGTAGATCAGAAGGTGTCGACATGGAAAAATTCGCGCCCTGGCACAGGTTGGAGGGCGCAGATCAGAAGGTGTTGACATGGAAAAGTTGTGCCCTGACACAGGTTGGAGGGCATAGATCAGAAGGTGTCGACATGGAAAAAGTCACGCCCTGGCGTAGGTTGGAGGGTGCAGATAAGAAGGTGTCAACATGGAAAAAGTCACGCCCTGGCATAGGTTGGAGGCGTAGGTTGAAAGGTGTCAACACCACATTTTTAGTGCCTATGGCACACTTAAGAGTATGTTTACGTGAGGATAGATGCGCCAAGGCGCACCTTTAGGAGGCACAACATTTTGAGCGTTGACACCCCGAACCCGACAGGAAGCAAACCCTGACCTAGATATTCAAATGGCCATAAATTTTCACAGGGAGCTTGGATTCACGCAAGGTTGGACTTTTGGGTGAGAACAAGTTCTTCAAAAATGCAAAAAAATTCACCATTTTTGGATTTGCTTAGGGTTCTCACCTACCGCCATAATGAGATGAATTAAAATACAACGGAGATGGTTGGGGTAGATTTGGAATTCCTCTCTCTTTCCTCTCTCATTCTTCCTATAAATTGTAAGGAGGGCTTCTTTCTAAAGGTTGTACATTCTTGTTTTGCCCCTCCCTTCTTCTCTTTGGTAGGTGAATTTGTGGAGTTCAAACCTCCCATCTAAAACTGTAATGTAACTTTGCCTCTTGGCATTTTGTAGTGTATTGTATCAATATTTGGAGAAAATAATGCATGTCTGTGGATGATTCTCAACCCTCTCTGTGTTCATTTGCATCCTCCTGATCTTTCACTACAAATTTGGTTATCTGTGCATGATCTTGCATTGCATTTTAATGGTTTGTGTTTATTGGCAAGACAGGTGTTCTTCATTCCTCGGTGCATCACCTTTGTTAGTTTAGGTTTATTTTTATGCATCTTCTTACCCTGTCTCCTTGGAAAGTTAGATTAGGTTTTTGAGTAAACCCTCTGCATTTTTATGTGTGCATCTGAACAGAGGAATAGGAACCGGCCTTCATCCAGGAGAGCTTTCCCGATTCACAAGGTCCCACACTTGGGAAAAGCTCCATGTTATGCATTGACCGAGAGTCTCAACCCATTGAGTTGCGAGACATTTAGGGTCTTGTGATTTGCCATCAATAGGACATTCGAGGGTGCTATGATTCTACACTAACTTGATTTTGGCATGCATGGAGTGAGACACTAAGGTTAGATTCTCTCATCTTTACGAGGTGTCTCATTATAAACCAAAAATATTAAGCCACCATACGACCACAAATAGTTTTTGCGCTTTGGTGGGAGAGGTCTAAAGCACCTTACCACTTCATCTTAGCAGGTTGGTGTGTTCCTATTAAGATTAAGTTTTTGAGGCACATGCAAAGCACATCTGGTGACTCCATCTAGTCAATGACCCATTCTTTGAGTTGTAGACCTTTTCCATCCATTTCCACCCATCTTCATTCATATTTCTTTCCACATATTTCATATTCTTCCATTCATGAATTTGTGCAATCATGACTTCATTTCTGCTTGAACTCACACTTGAAGAAAAAAAGCAGTGTAGTCCACCTCCAATGTATTTCTCAACTCCTCCAGATCAGCATTATGATCAAATCTAGAACCATTATGCTTACCCATATGAGGTGGTCAAAACTAGTTTGTCCATGGATCTTATCAAGAACAAGGGGACGCATGTACAATGGTGAAAAATTCATGGAAAATGTTGATCTGTTGGAGAATATTCAAGGGATGGAGGCACGCATGGTGTAGTCAGGACTACAACATAGATGAAGGCATTCATAATTTTCTATAGGGCACCTGTCCATCGGCCGACCCTATGCCAAGACATTACTGACCATCGGGTGAAGCTTTACTTCATGGTTGAAGTGCTGCCTCAACTTACACAGTGGATTGAGGATATTGAGGCATATGAGAAAAGTGCAAGAAAGCCTTGTCAATGGATACGATGGATAGGTCACCACCAGTTCCTTATCCTCCATTTTCTCTTTCTCAAGCTTTACCATTTCGTAGATTGTACCAAGATTCAAGCCCCTCACTTGCTTCCCCAAGTGTTGAATTCCCTTCTCCATCTCCTAACCTTCCATCTCATTTCAATTTTCTCGTTGTTTTCCTTCCCAAGAAGTCATTCCTCCAAACAAACAAGAAGTTCCACCTCCCTCTCCCCACAAACAATAACAAAACTAGTTGAGTCCCAACCTACCACTCTCTCACTTTCCCAAGTCCATGTTGGGAAGATACTCAAGAATCCATTCAAGGAGAACAACAACAAGAAGAACTCAAAAAGAAGAAATTATAGAAAATATAAACGGTTGGGCTACCGTGATTTGGGTTTACAAAGACCCCCTTGATGGTTAAGCCAATAGAGGATGTCAAGGTTGAAGAGCTAGTGGTGGTTGAGGCTGAGTTTGTAGTAGAACAAGAACAAGAACAAGAAGGAGAAGATCAACAATCTATTTGATCTGAATGTAGTGTCCATAATAGGACTCTGTCTGAAGATGATGTGTATCTCACCTAAGCTACATCACCGAGTTAAGGAGGAAGAACAACCAACCTGGAAGTCCCATTGAAGAGGAGCAATGGGAGAGATCAAATCAGAGTTGAGGCCACTTATTGAATAAATCATTATTAAAGATTTTTTTCTTTAATTTGAAGGGTTTGATTTGATTTATGAACCCATGACGGAGGACGACCATACGGTTTAGGAGAGGCTCAAGTGTGGAGTAGGCCATAGAAGAACATTCAGTTCTTCCTCCCACTTCATCATCTTCAAGCTCTAATGTTGAAGAAGATTTTGATCTTTCAAACTTCATGTTTGAGGATGAAGGGAACCATAGTGAGAAAGTTGTATATTAGGAGGACACCATGGAGGAGGTCGAGCACATGTAGTAGGAAAACAAAGAGGCGGACTATCAAGTCGGACTTGGAGGATTGTTTTCGTGGAGAGGAGCCCGAGGAGATAACATCATTTGCTCCTTGATCATCCACCTTCCAAGAACATGAGCCTTCTACCATGAACAAGAGAATTCAAGTACAACAACCTACACTTTATAACAGCCATCGGGGAAAGGGAACCAAGGTTGGAAGATATGAATCTTCCATGTTCTTCATAGGAGAAGGAAGGGAAGGAGCAAGAGGATGTCATCATCTCTTCCACGCCATCCACCTAGGATGGTCAACAAGAAGAATCCATTCTTGGAGTTGAAGTTTGAGGAGCAATGGGAACATACATCATACCAAACCATGCCCTATCGGGTACTTGGATTCATTAGAGCCAAGGGAGAATCCAAAACCATTCATGCCCACTTCTGGGCATGAGGATGAGCTCCAAAGTACCAAGGATCAACTGCAATGCCTCTTCATCCCAAATAAAGAACAACTAAAATATCCATTGGTCTTGTTTCAAGTTGAAACCTTGATGATTTGGGTGGAGGATTGGCTTATAGTTAGTTTTTCACTCATCCAAGCAGCCATATTCAATGTCAAATCATTTGCATGGCTGCCCCTCTTGAGGAAGGGAAGCTACTTCTCCTTGCAGGATTTGTTTGAGTCCCCTTTCTCTCTGGTTAGCGTAGAGTAGGAGTAGATTTTCTTTTAGCAGAAGAAGTGCTTGTGCACACTCTACATGTTCCACTTAGAGCATGTATGATTTCCTAGTTTTGTACATAGTGTGTTGTGGTGTTTTGTTGCTCATTCATAGTGCATTGAACATGGCATCTGTTGAGGTCTGCTCCAGTTCTAGTAGTTTCCAAGTGGCTCAGGGATCAGATTTTCAAATCTTAGATCATATTTGTGTTTACCAGGAAGACTCCATGCCTAATGGATGCTTCAAGGCCACTGATCATTTCACCTAGTAGGCAAGTGATCCCCATGAGTTGCCAAATTGTTGACCAAAATAAGCTCACACTTATTTTGGGTCAACTGACACCATTCCCCCTTTGTGCTTCAATCTAATTTTTACATATTTTAAGCACTTAAGGCCCTCTAAAAGCATTTCCATTAGATAGGAAATTTCTTCCCTTTCCAGAGATATAAAGAATTCCTTCTAACTACTCATATTTTTCAAGTTATGAGCGAACGGACCTTGGAAGGATTTTTTGCCAAAAGCAAAGCGGGCCGGCAGGCCTAGGGAAGATTTTTTGCCAATGGAAATTGTGGACCGGTGGGCGGCGGGAGATACTTTGCATTTTTGTAGTTTTTCACAAAAATCCCAAGTAGAAAATACGGGTCTGGCGGGCCTAGAGATGTCTTTTTGCCCAAGTGGAAAATGTGGGCCGATAGGCATGGGGATGACTCAAGTGTAAAAGTGGGTTTGCATGGAGGAATTTTTCCCAAGTGTGAATATGGGCCGACAGTGTCTATGAGGGACTTTGAAAATTTTGCACTTTTCACAAAATGGCGCAGCTCAAGTGCGGCCCGTGAGCCCACAAGGTCTCATTGGCCATTGAAAAGTCACAGACCCACAGAGGGTGCCACGTGCCTCATCAACGCAACTCAAAAGATAGAATAAAAAATGGAGACCCCAAAAAAGTGCTAAGCCTCCATGTGTCCCACGTTTGAAAAGGGATAGAGTCAACAGTTGAAAATTCAAAATGGGACAGAGCGAGTGGAAAGTGCCACATGTTGACTTGGTGTAACTTCAAAGGTCAACTCCGAAGGAAGTTCCCCAAACAAACGCAAGCTTGCAACATGGTCATAGTAAAAAAAATGGACAGAGCGGGCCTAAATCCACTAAGTACAAGAAGACCCGTGGAAGTCGCCATGTGTCAACTCGGTGTAACTTCAAGGGTAAAATCCAGAGGAAGCCCCCAAAGGAATGCATGCTCACCACATGTCCAAAGACTGAAAAGGCTAAAGTAGTGATTGAAAAGTCTAAATAGGGTAGTGCCAAAAGAAGGTGCCACGTGTCGATTCAACACAACTTCAAAAGAAAAATTTGGAGTGGGTTCCCAAATGTGCACCGAGCCTTCACGTGTCTAGGGTAAGACATATGGCCCCACCAAGCAAAATGGACTTAGCCAAAACACAAAGAAATAGAATAGGTGGTGGAAGAAGCCATGTGTCTCCAATGCACTTTCAAAGGTGTTGCCCAAAAGGCAGTCCCAAACGAGCACCAACCTACCATGTGGTCAGAGTCTGAAAAGGTAAGATCGGCCATTGAAAATTCCAAAAGCCTATGGAGGCCTCCACGTGTCTTGTCCACGCAACTTCAAAACCATAATCTAGGGGCAATTTAAATACAAGCGCAAATCCTCCGCATGTCTCGGTTTAGCATTTGTGTCTCCACCAAAAGAGAGAGACTCAGAAGAATACAAAGGAAATGAAGTAGCCCCAGTTGGGTAATCCACCACGTGTCAATCCGACATGATTTTAAGAGTGAAAGGAAGGGGCTAAATCTTCATGATTTGCAAGAAGGAGAAGATCATGTGGACCGAATGTGTCCAAAAGACTCTTTTAAATATTGTGCATCCCGCGACCTTGATCACTGACAACCATATATTTTGAGTGAAAACTTAGATTTTTTTTTAGTGGGAGATTAATTTTGGAGGGATCTCAAGCAGTGGCTTCTCACCTTCCACCATTAATTTCTTGGCCTACCATTTTGAGGGGGATTTCAAGGAGGACACCCGCCACGATCGATCTTGAAGAATGGGCCTCTTTTGTTTTTGCCCAGGAGATAACATAAGGGATAACTACGGAGGTATTGGTGTTGCAATAATGCTCTTCATTGTGGTAGGTGGATTCAATGCAATGCGGGGTGGTTGGAGCAGAGTTCAATTTTCCCTCTCTCTTTCTCTCTCATATTATTCTATATATTGGAAAGGACAGAATTTTCAAATGGTTGGTCATTGTTTCTATCCTGCCCCCTCTCTTTCTTCTTTATGGTAGAATCTTGATTCTAACCCTCCTCTAATGGCTATGTAATGGCATGTTCTTTCCCCTTACCTAATGATGATGTATCATGTAACTTAGCAATAAAATATGTTTCGTGATGCTTCGTCCATCGTTGCTTGTTTTCTTGTCTCATCTTGTCTCTCGAAGAATGCTTGGGTATATTATGCATACATTGATGTTTATTGCAGGTTTTGGGAGTTGTGCTTAATGGGTTTTGAAGTGGTGTTCCATGTGAACTTCATCTTTGGTTTGTGGTGCATCTTGTCCACCCCCTCCTCTGCTCACCTCTCTCCACTAGGCAAGTGAAGTTTGGATCTATGATCAGCCACTTCCTTTTCTGGTGTATCACCACTTAGTTTAGGCTGTCTTTCCCTCTCTCTCTCTCTCTCTCTCCATGTCTCCTTGGAATGGTTAGATTAGGATTAGATAGGTTCTTCCTGTACTAGAGTAGCTTGTGGTAGGTAGATTAGGAAGTAGGAACCAACCTTCTCTGGAGGTCCATCTCAAGTCCGCAAGTCCAAAAACAAGTAGAGAGATGGTCCAATGTTGTGAAATCACATTGAATGCTCCATTTTACACTCGAGGACATTCAGGGGTGTTGTGATTTTGCACTAACGGTTTCACCATGGTAAGTTCCTACGGATCTAAAAATAAAGTTCTTGTATTATTATTCAAGGAAATGACGGGTCTCACTCCATGTGGACGTTGAGGAGGACCATGTGTGGTGTGATCCCACTTGCCACACACATATTCCTTCCACATTCCACCAAGACAAAAACTTCATATGCAACTGCCTAAATCTCCATCATGCCTCCATTAAATTCTTTAATGTTTTATTTTATTTTTTGTGTGTGTCGATACAAATTAAAATTGAAAACTTTATTAAAAGAGATTTTTTTTCGGCATAAAATTAAAATAAACAATTTAAAATAATTTAAATCGACAAAACCATGTGGAGCTCTTATTGCTTCTTTCTATTAATTTATTATATTTGCAAGATTAATTTTTCAATTAGTTTTAAAGGTATGTATAGAGTTATGGGATGCATCCACATTCTTTCATGTCTTTAGAACTATTAGAAAACAAAAATTCAATCCACAAAAGAAATAAATATTCTAAAAATACACTAAATCCAAAATTTTTTTAGAGACATATTATGTTAACAAAATCTCATAATTTACTTTTATTTTCCTAATTATTGGATTAATATTTTTAATTAATGAAAAAATGATGTCATGTCAAAACTAGAGGTTCTTTTTGCATGACAAAAATTGAAAATGCACCCAAAATAACCTCCTTTGACTTTTACCTCAAACAAGAAAATGAAACCTAAAGGAGCTATGTGTAATATGCAATTATACAAATGTTGGTGGATATAACAAATGTTATCAACAATAATAACACTAAATATTAGGGGATTCTATGGATCCTCACTAGGTCATAACATATAAGTGAGTCCCATTTGGTGGCCAAAAATTTATTAAATCTGAGTAGTAAATAAATATTTAAAAATACTATAATTTTTTTAACAAATATTGTAATTTCGGATGCCCTACAACTTGGTATATTTAAGCTCTTAAAAAAACATGTTTTGTCATTATATATGTGTTTGGTTATGGGAGATATTTTTTGAAGCTACAAAAACTTTGAAAAAGTGGGACACAATTATTTAGTTTGAATTTAATATCCAATAACATGCCCCCTAAAAATTCTTAATAGTGTTAAATGTTTAGAGCTTCATTGATATGTTAAGGATGAACTCATGTATCCCCAAATTTCTTAATTGAATCAAATATCTAACTACTTATTAAAAATTAAATTATTACGTTGAATAATAAATAAAATGTGTTAATCATATGTACTTTCCTAGATAGACCTAGAAGTAAAATTACCTTCACCTCTTAAAATAAAGAAATAATATTTTAGTGGAATAAATCCATATTTTTTTATTGATAATTCTTGGAAAGACTCTAAGGGCCAATACATAAACTTGATACAATGAAGCTCATAATGAACTAAAAAAATGATAAATTACCAAGTAAAATGGGCTTGAGCAACAAAATGAAAAGAGGATAACAAACTTCTAAAAATGAACAAAATGCATCCTAAAGAAGATGAGTGAGATTTTAATGTTATTTGCGTTGGAGCTGAAATTTGATTCAAGAAATTCTTTCCTTATTCTAAAATAATGTTAATTCTACCTTTTAAAAATTGTCTACATCCGGTCCACACAGAGAACAACATCGAACGAAGAAATATGATGATACATCAATTTGGGAGGAGAAGAAGGATCCCTCTCCTTAACCATCTCTTCGAAACTAGTGGATTTTATTTCAAAGAACCATGCCTTTGAGGCTCTAGAGAATATTTCTTAACTTCGGGAGTATATTCAACCCTTGAAAATATCTTCCGAGAAGATGAATCTTCCTCGAGAATCTAAAGGGTATATTTTTGAAGAATCAACCTAAGGGGCTTCCACTACGTAGTGTGAAGGAAGAGACCCCTTCCACCATCCCTTCTTAGACCCATTTCTGATCTTGGATCACACACAATCCTTGATCAAATGACCTGTTTCATAACACCTATGACAATGAAAAGCAAGGTTTTCATAGTCCAATCTTTGAATCAAAACCCTTTCACCAATCTGCAAATTAATCTTCTCAGGAAGATCATGAGATACATCCAAATCCACCAAAATCCGAGCATAAGAGGTATGTGTTATCCCAAATTCACCCCCCATGGTGATTTGGATAACTTGCACAAATTCTTCAGTCCTAAGCCAGTAGAATTGATTCAAGGCCAAAAATCATGTTTTTGGGGTCCCCTTGGCTTCTCTCTAACTTCCCCATCTAGGAAAAAACCCAAGAAGTTAGAGAAAATTGGAAAAAATCTGAAAAATGGGCTCATTCTGGTGTTTTACGGAAAAATCAGACACTTTTTCCCGGGTGATCCGTGGGACATCCGGAACATAGGTACGTGCGGTATGCAAAAAGCTAATTTTTCCACAAGTCGTATGCATTGCGGGGCGCGGAGAAATGTGTCCAGGGACAGTCGCGGCGTCGGGACGTGAAAAGCTAATTTTTGCAAGTCAGTGCATTGCGGGTGGCAGGAGAAATTTTTCCAAGATAGTCACGACGTCTGGACACACGAGACGTGAAATGGCAAAATCACCGCACAAGGTGCCAAGCTAAATGGGATGCGGTGAATGCGGAAGTCGATAACCCTCATGGCCCGTCAATGGTGGATGCATAAGGTCGAGAATCCAAAATTAGGAGATGAAAAAGAATGTTTTTGGGACCTCTAGGGCATGCGGACTTGATTTTTCCGAAATAGCCGCGGTGAAGAGAAAAAAATTAAATGTTTGACCTCCCAATGGCCATAACTTTTGACTCGAGCTCCGATTTTCATAAAATTAGCCTTTCGAAACGAGCACGATGTCCTCTCGCATCAAAAAAACTAGATGTAATAATATTTATGAGGATAGATATATAAAAATAAAATAAAAATATCTATCTCTGGTAAATTAAATGCTCATCCGTCAAATGACAAAAATTCTGGTAGACCCAAAATAGCTTCCCGCACTACGAAGGTCATAATTTTTAATTTATCAACGAAATTGCATGAAATTGGTACTTTTGGAATCATGTTTCAAATTTCAACGTACATAAATCAATAAATTTAGGATTTGATGAAGGATCGATAATGATTTTGTAGAAAACGTGGCCGGGTTCAGAACAGTGATTTAATTAGTAGTTGGGAGTGCAAATTAAGAGGCATAGTCATCATTCTTTCTCTGCTGCAGCACGTGGGACAACATGGGGAGATTTTTCAAGAAATATAAAATCATTTCACTCCATTTAATACCTCCTACAAGTGGTTGAAGGATATATTTTAGGATTTCCATTTTCCCTCTCTCTCTCTATCTTCTTATTTTTCTATAGATTGGAGTGTTGGGTTCATTGTAAAAGGGAGGTAGTTTTTTTCTAGCAAAAATATTTCAAAATTGATTTGTGAAGCCAATGTGCTTCAGGCCCTTGTAGTGCACTCCTTGCATGGTGATCCTAGCCCTTATCTTGTAATAGACTCGAATCTGTGCATATCATGAAGCAATAAAATACAAGTTTGTGGATGCATCTTCCCCTACTGTGTTTTTTTGCACCCTTCTTACCCTTTCAACCTTCATTACAAGAATACAATGTCTATTTTTATGCTCTTGCAAGGACTCATTATTATTGTGCATGTATGAAATATTGTTGTGAATGCATTTTCCATATTGTGGAGAACTGTTATGACCCTTTCTAGTGTACACTTTGCTTATTTATCTCACACATAAGAATACTACCCTCACTCCCTCCTTCTCTGGTGTATCACCATTGTAGTGTAGGATTTCATTTTTATGCACTCTCTCTCCTTGGTCCCTTGGAAAGTTAGATTAGGATAGTTAGTTTTCCTACATTAGAGTAGATTGTGGCAGGTAGTTTAGGAGCAAGAACCAGATTTCTCTAGAGGTCTATCTCAAGTATCAAGTCCCACAACTTAGAGATAGTACCCATGTTATCCAATCACACCGTGAACTCAAGTATATGAACTTTTGTAAACATAAGGGTGTTGTGATTTGGTGATAATAGTATGCAGATACATTTAAATGGAAGCATCAAATCTAAACAAATTATCCCAATGTATTTCCAATGGCTTCAAAATAAGGGTCAAACCTTAGTTGTAAAGGTAGACCTCGTAATCTTACATAGATTTACATCCAATCTACATATAAATTCATAAAAATTGAAGGTTCTAAAAGTTCAATTATATCCTCATCGTTTTAATTATATATGTCTATGATGACATGTAGGATGATGATTGGTCAATTGGTAACAAATTATTCTTGAAAATTCACAAACAACCTCTATATTTGTCTTCATGTAAATAATATACCTTTTAAAGGTTCTAGCTCGCCTTTAATAATTCCTATTGTATTCTTGGATGAAGATATGTCTCAAAAATTAAAAAATAACTCTCATATGGATAAACACACATCCTTTGAAGAGTTGGAGTTGTAGAAATTTGAATTATTTTTGAACTAACTTCTTCTCTTGCTTTCTTCCTTATTCTTTTGGTCATCAATGGAATCTTCGATAATATTCAAAGGGTGATTAGCTAGAGATAAGTTGATTTTTCATTTCTTTGGAACACCCATAACATCCTCATTTATTCCGATAAATATTTCTTGTCCTTATGTACTCACTTTTCTAGTAATTACTTTTTGTAACTTTTAATATTTATATTATAATATAAGGAGACCTCTTGAGGATAATATGCAAGTGTTTGATATATATATATATATATATATATAAACCGTATTTTATTGTTTCTAATGGTTTTTGGATAACTCATCTTTTTCTTTGGGTCCATCTAAAGTCTCTCTAGTAGTAAATGTAATGACAATAGAAAAGATATATTAATATACCATAGGAACAATGGTAGAAGAATCTTGAATAAATGTGAAAAATCACATGAAGGCTTGACCATATGAGGAGTGAAAATAAGTTTATTCATTGGAATTCAAATGGGATGACACATACAAACTTGTAGTGGAAATTGAGGGATTTAGAATATAGGGATGAAAGGAATAAAGGGCCTAGATTGGGGAGTCAATGATAGTGAAAAATCCATATCATGTTATTCCCTTTTTATGTCACCATCTCTATAAAAGAGACGGGTTGTTGTAGAATAATTCTTGGTGAAATTTTGATGATGGATGTTGAGATGATATTTGGTGATATAAGAGATATTTGTAAGGTGAAGAAGTATGATAATTTGTAGAGGAAATATTGGTTAAGTTGAAATGAGAGAAGAAGGAGGTGGTATGGGGAAAAATGGAGAAAAGGTGGGAGAAGGGGAAAAATCAAGAAAAACATTAGGATAACTACTATAATTTATCGTAATATGGGTAGTTTTTATAGAAATAACCATAGGAAGTGTAAAATCCATGGTCCCATGAGTTTTCACTTGATCCATAGGAGAGGATCTTGTTATGCTTGGACTAGTTAAGATAATATAAACCTCTTATTTCATGGAATTACCTCTTTAAGTAGGGACTTTATATCCTTGAATTGATGGTATCATGATTAGAGGTATTGAAAATTATGGATATGATGTCTTCTCATACACCTAACCATTTTTCTGATATTAATATAGGCTAAATCCTCCCATGTTATTCTTGTTGTTAGAGAAGGGGGTGAGGAAAATACTTAATATACTCATGTTTAAATACTTATGTACTATATAAAGGGATCCCATAAGTATTTTAACGTGAAATTTTAATGGGACTTTTAGAAACCCTACAACATTGAGTTCACCCACTACGCCATCCATAGTGTATTAGTTTACGGGTATAATAGTCCTCTTTACTAGTATAATGGTCATATGAATGAGGATATCTATAACTAGAGTCATGAACTGTATAATTTCTCTTCCCGAGTGTCCAATTTTATACACAAACTTACTACCAAATGATCATTAGGCATATGTATCCGTGAAAAGATCAATATAGTAGTGTCAGTATTAAATTTGTGAAAATGAATTGCAACGTCTCACAATTACATTCTCATATCAAGTGGAGCCACTTCAAACTACAACCTATATTCTTGGATCTTGCATTTTTAATGAAACAATTTAGTTTACTCCAGTTCTAATGAGGGTAAACATCCTATAATAACAATATGTCCTAATAATTTTTGTAGAATCTTGTAATTCAAGGATAATTTTATGTCTCCGTACTCCATCAATCGTGTAGTAAACAATTAGATAAATTTATTCACAAATATTTTATATTATTGGGCCATTATTAGGGTTTTATAACATCGAGAATACCACATGAACTAAGGAAGTGGATGTGGGAATATGATTGGAACATGGGGTAGTAGATTCTTGGAAAGAAAAAAGGCCATGAAGTAAGATAAAATTTTAAATTTCCTCTAGCTGCAACTTGATCCTAAGATATTTTGAAGATGAACTCTAGAAGCACTAAAAGATTAGTCTTCTTATCGTAAAGAATCATAACCAATAAGTGCACTGTGCGTGATTGATATGGTTATACTTATCATCTCCATATCTTCTATATAGTGAAAAATAATCATTTATACCCCTTACCTAAACAATGTAATAGGTAGGACAAAGATTTGTCTTTGTTATTTTGTGAGTTATGTAATATTTTAAATTATTCAATTATATCCTTTTAGTACATCCAATCCTTTATATTATCTTAATTAAGACAAAGAAGGAACATCCATATTGTAAATATAATTAATTTTGTCTCCTTTGCAAGGGAAATGATTAAGAGTCAATAGAAACAATTTTCCAATCTTTTAGAGTGCATGTTCAATGATCACATATCTTAATAAGTTTTCATTTGGGAAATCCTCATATCTTAAAATATGTTTTGAATATAAGACTCCCTAATATACTTAATGTATTCAAAATATATCTTGTCATATTATGATAGATATTTTCCTCCATAGACCTTATCGCAATAATTAATTCATTTTTTTTTTAATTACTTATTCTAGATGTAGGAGATTTAGCTTACCAAGTATCACTATGCTTCGGACTTGAGTTGAAGTAGAGTCATCCTTCTTGGGTTTAATAAAAAAATTCATGATTACATACTTATTTTCATAATACCTTTTTGATCCTTGTGCTAATGGAACTTAACAAATAGGTCTCTATAAATAAAATAAAAAATGACTCAAACTCATTTACATGAAGATATTATACTAAAACAAATTGTAATTCACTATGTCATTTTTTTTATGTTTTCATTTTGCAATCAAATTTCATTCATTTAGTTATTTTTAGATAAGTCAATAAAGAATATTTTGAAGGGATCGCGAACCTGTACAATGGAAAGATAGATCATCAAAGTAGAAAAGTGAGACATCAAGGATCAACACCTCATAGGCCAAAGGTGAAACATCCAAACAACCCAAAATAAACAAGACGTAGAAAAACCCAAAATGAGAAAGGGCTCCACAAAGAAGGCCAATCAAAATAGCTTGAACATCTACACAAGGGCCTACTCTAACTACCATGGTCTTTCCTCTTGTGAGATCTAAGGCTCATCTTGAGAGGAGAATTTCTAGTTTTTCCTTTCTTCTATTTGTTCACTACCTTCCATCCATCACCCATTAGGATCCACGTTCTAATCCGGATGGACAGGTAGATAGATTTAAAGAACCTCCTTGTTTTTAGGATTATGGCTCTACATAGATCTAGGGGGCCACTATAAAGAAGCCTCCCCTTTCCTACATGCTCCTTTGAATCAATAACTGATCTAGAGGGAGAGGAAATAATCTCACCCTTCTTCTCTTCGTCACTATCCCTAAGACTAAATGAATCATCTTCTCTATCACTGTCCTCAAGAGTAGGTACCACTAAATTATCGATTAAAATCCTTCCACCATGATAGTTGTCCCTTTATCTATTTATTTATGATGGGATGATAAAAATTTAGATGTCCTAGAGAAAAACAAGTTCTACATCTAAAAGGAAAACCTTCATAATCCAAGTTTTGTGTCCATATTGTATCCTTGACTTTAAGATCCATAACAACTGAAACATCAATAAACATATATATGGCCTCCAAAATCTTGGCTTATGTGGTATGGTGATAAGATACAGTATTGGGATCTATAACTACAACTTTTCCCAAAGCATAACCCATAGCCTTGAAGAAAGACATCACTCCACAAGTGCAAAGGAAAGTAGTGTAGCCTTATCTACATAGGTTTGATATTAAATGTTTTAGTCAATAGATTAAAGTGAGGGAACCAGGGCTTCTTGAAAATAAGATGTAACTGGTATGCCAAAAATTTCCCTAAAATAACCTCCTTATCTAAGGAATTTTCAAACCGTGATATCAAAATTCCATGGGAAGAAGAAATATATAGTGACTTTAGCTTAATGAGGGGACACCATTACTTAGAAATCAAGTTGTGTAAAACATGAAGGCCACGGAAGAAACCATTGAACCTAAAAATCAGACCCGTGTTATGGTAGAACTCAAATTATTCTCAAACCTCCACCCCAAAGGAAAGAATATGCATCATTTTACCATAGGCCATGGGTTTAGAGGGGGGAAAACTCTCATACTTGGAAAAAACTATTAGTGTAAAGCAGCTAGCTAACATGATGAGATCCGTCTCGACCATTAGTTTGAGGTTTTGGTGTGACAGAAAATTGTACATGGTATCGAGCTAGGAAGTTAAGCACTTTGATCGGTAAAGTATCTTGGGATGGTGACCTCTCGGGAAATCCCAGTCTCATTACCTCCTAATGTCATTGGGCCTAATTAGGTTAATACGTGGTGGGCCCAAAGCTCACATGGTTTCATCCATTTCTATCCTGCGAGGATGTCTTGGGGTAGTAGTTGGTTAACACAATAAGTTTCCTCTCCACCATCAGTTTGAGATTTTGGTGTGATGAAAATTTGTACAACAGAAAGGAAGGAGACAACCCCATTACGACCCAACACAGGTCCATCATTTCCCTGTTAGAAGCCTCAATCGACATGGTGAATTTTTTTCCAGTGACTACCCTATCACCATCACTACTCCTAACCTTGAAACTTCCCAGATCCGCAGCCACAAATCCAGTAAACTTTGTCTCTGACTCACCCCATATGAAACCACTTCACAGTTTAGGGAAAGTTTGAACTACACCATGGAAACTGCTAGAGGCTAAAAAACCATCTTACAAACCATCCTCACATTGTTCACACATTTATTCCATTGCAACAACAATTTTTTCTCCATCACTCTTAAGATTAGGGTTAGGATTTGAGCACCGCAGAGCTTCCAAGGGCGTAGCAATGTTTCCCCGAGCACTCCCCATCGATACCTCTTCCAAATCAAGTCGATCTATAGTTTATTGAGATCAATATCATAGTAGGAAGCTATAAAAGATCACCCCCACCTCTAGAGCTACAAAAATCGCCATCACAATAGATATTAGGGTTAGGGATAAAATGGGAGCCATCACTATTAAGAGTGAATTAGCATCTGTTATTAACACTAAATTCAAAAGAATCATTTATTATCTTTCAAAAATATTGACGTATGAATTTAGTGACATTTCTCTATGATTAAATGCTCTATCCTTGTTCTTATTTTATGAGAAACCCCATCTCTTACTGATCATTTAAAGTTGGTGAGGATTGTTGGTACAAATTAGCATCAATGGATTTGTGATGCATGGATTAGATTTCCTTTGATCATGTAGAATATTGAGAATGGAAAATGGTGAACATTAGTATTACTATGTATGGTAAAATTCTATTCTTAGACTCATGTGTGCATCTTATTGGAATGAGTGACATATGTTCACTAAAACTATAATAAACTTTAGGAGTTGGAGAGCTCTATTGTGATGTATTTTTTATGGTTGGTGGGAACGTTTGTCAATAATTCTTATAAAACTTTGATCCTCATTTTAAAAAGGATTGGCGGAATGCTTAATGGATATCAAGCACATGTTTTAATCATTCTCATTAAACTAAATATTGATACATTTAAACATAGATCTTCATGTTGGCTTAGGATTTAGAGAATTGAAATCACCGGCACTCATCACTTATAGAGGTCCTACATTCTTTGAAATATATAAACCATTAGCATTGTATATAAAAAAAAATTGTATTCTAAGTAACGAAACATGTATAAAATCAATGCACATTTAGTCCTTGACAAGGATTTCCCTTTGAATTAAAATGGAAAACTTCATCATAATCAAAAGATAAGGTATTTGAATGTCAACTTAAAATTTAGAAGAAATAATGTTTTAGAAAACAAAAATAATTTTCAAATCCTTTTACCTTCTTTTTCAAAATAACTTATCAATCCAACATACGCCTGAAAATATGTTTAATAGATAAAGTAATTTGAAGCATTAAAATCATAATAAATAAATAATATTATAAACTTAGAATATTTAATAGATGGATATCTAGTTTTACACCTTACCTACCAAATTTAGACATTTTTGGATCAGATATATCTTCACTTCCATTATGAATATAATATTTCTCTTCCCTTCTCAAAGAGGAATTCAAGGAGAAGTGATGGAATTTATTGAAAGGACCATACCATGTGTTATTATATGCAAAAATAGAATCACCACGCCATGTATGATACCCCGTAAGTGTTCAAATATACTACTTCAACCACCTCCTTAAAAATGATAGGATGGATGAGAACAATGGCCATAACTTTGGTGTCATCTATTTTATTGGCTATGGTGAAGAATGCAAACATAACAATAAGCGGTAAACATCAATGCAATTATTATAATGGTTGCCCATTGAATATACATGACACATTTTATGAATGGTCAATTATGAGATTTTGCATATGTTCCATTTATAAGAAGAATTTATTTTCCTAAACCTAGATATAATGGAACATATTTACAATGAAAAAAACTTTATTAAATATAGAAAGAACATTATTCATTTTCATTAATCTAAAAGAGGATTATTTCTATCTTTCCATATTTGAAAACAATGTAATCTATGTAAACTTACAAAATTTAGTTGGAATTTATATGTATTGTGGATGATTTTCATATTAAGACCATTTTATAAGAAGATAAATCTAGAAGAAAGTGTTGAAACATGGAATGTATCTATTTCCAGATAGATTGGGAAAGAGGGAAAAATTGAATAATTTTTTAATATTCTTAGGTTGGTTACATTCTATGATAACATTATTGGAAACACCTATAAGGTAAATTAATTCCCCAAATGGGATTCTATTTTGAAATATAAACTAGATAATGTGGGTCTTCTTATGATCTGTGGGAATTATCCAAATTCTTTCAAACCACCTCACCCATACATGTTGTGAAGAATCAATGTTTCATTAGTAGTTTATTGAATCCATGGATATATCTTCTTCCATAATAATTAACCAATCTTTTGTGTGTACCATGAGAAAGGTGTGGAACTTGCCAATTCCTATAATACAAAAATTACCTTGAGAAAAAAAACCAATTTTGTGAAGGTGATCCTACAAAAATGAATTTTCAAAATGAATTATTTAAATGGAATTAACATTATTGAGTATAAGTTTTTCAATGAAAATTTTCCAATATTGGATCCAATTTTTGTTTTCTTATAATAATAGTTAGTACAATTTTCAATACAATAATTGAAAAGTAAAAGGAAATTGAGACTAGTTATCATCCCTTAAAAACATTCTTTATTCGAAATATTGATGACCCACAAATGGAATGAGAGTTGATGGAGAGACAATTTTTGAAATCATTCCCAACCCACAAAACATGGGGTTTGAGTGTCTCCCCATATTGGAAAATAATTTTAGAAATGAAATTACCTCTAATTTTGAAGTCCATATGTGTCATAATAAATTAAGGGTATAATCTTAGAGTAACATGATAATGTTCAAATGGGTTTCCCTCTAAAATACATTTGAGGAGTAGAAATTTTCAGGCTTCATACTCCTCCAAATATTTTAAAATCCAATTGGAACTTAGGACATGACATGGAGTTTGACATCAATAATCCTAGCCCCCTACCTTCTTTAGGTATATAATACATGTCGCAATAAAATCTATGAAATCCAATTCTTTCGCATACAAAATGGCACATATTAATTGGCTCAATAATTTTTAAAGTTTACTATAGATAGATTTGGAAGGTGTTAAACAAGAGGAATACTAACTTTGTGTAGCAACAAAAAAATTAGATCATATATTGATATTTTATTATAGATAGAGGGGCTTAGATATCTAGATTTTAATATTTTTCTCCACCCTCTCACCGACATAGGAAAAATATCAGCTAGAGAAGCTTTAAAGTTGAAGAGGATATAAAGAATCTTAAATTGAATCCTAGCTGGATCCAATGTCATTTGAAATTATCGTTCTAAACTAGGGAGGCGATATGGGTTATCTATTTCACTTGTTTTAATCCATTAAATAGAAGAGATAGAAGCTAAAGAAAATATTGCAAAGCATTACATTTTATTATAGAAAAATTAGTACTCCTACAATAATATTAGAAAAAATCATCAACAAAGTGTCCATTAATTATTGATTGGTTATTGTGAGGAGAGGATTTACCTTTAAAAATACCCTTGAATAAACATTTTCTTTCGAGATATTCAAAAAATTTAGCAACTACCACATATAAAGAAGGATCAAGAAGGTTGTCATGAAAAATTTATCTAAAAATCTCAGATTCATGGGATTGAATTCCATTAAAGGTCATAAAAGGTTAAATATTCTCAAATGTCATAGTGAAATTGTGAATAAATATGGGGCCAAATCCTAAGCCTTGTAGCATGTGTATGATAAAGGGACATTCAATCATATGATAATAATTTTTATATCCATTTTGAGAGAAGTGTTTTTAATTAGATAGCATATCTGATTGCATACCTTCTTTAACTATACGTAAATTATAAATAATGTATATATGTTGAATTTAAGCGAGTATGTTATCTTACGAAAATTATAAGAAGAATATCCCTTAGTCTAAGTCAAAGAGATTTTGAAATGAAATTATAGGATACATTCAAGAAAGTAATACATATGAAGTTATTAATAAGCTTGGGATCTCCTACCATAGGAATGTCTTGATATTTATCTTTTTGATAAGATTTTCAAAAGTGTTAGATTGTATGGATTATAGATAAAATTTGTAGTGATCATACACAACCATGTACTAAAGGGTTTGATAAAATTCACTTGGAATATTCTCAATACAAATATATTTGTCATTTTCAAACTACATGGTATCTTCCTTTAAATTATTGATACAAGAAGAATCTCACAAGCCAATATTTGGTCTTCTAAGATCTTGTATACATCAATAAACCATGCCATCTATAGCAGGAGAGGAATGCTATTAAAAATAAAAACGTAATAATGATGGATAAAGAAACTTATAATGTCTAGTAAATTATTATTTCTAAGCACTTGAATATCAAACCTGCTCAATTCAATTGGCATCCTACTTAGAGAAAATAAGACAAAAATTAGAAAAATAAAATAAACAAGGTAACTCCATTAATGAAAGAAATAGGGAGGCCCTTATTGTAAGAGACTATTTAAAAAATTATCTTCTTAGGCCAATAACACATGATCTAATCTATTAATGGGCATTTGTTATCCTTTTCTTAAATTGGTGCAGGCAAACTACAATGAAGAAGAATATTATCGTTGTCGATTATGATAAAAATACAAAGATTTTACACATATAAAATAAGACATACCTTTGAATGACACACTAATTCATTTGAAGATGACCTTCTTTGTCCTCGTTTCTTCAACTATTTTGATATCCACACAATTAACCTTTTAAAAAAGGAGCAAGCATGAAGACCATCTCCATACTTGACGTGCACTCCAAAACATACTTGGAACCATAAAGGTTGGAAAACCAAAGAATATGGTTTTGAAATCAAATACGGTTCACAATACCCAATACATAGAGTATAAACACCATGAAATAATACTCAAAGAGATATTTAAAGCATATACAAATGTTGGTGCAATACAACCTAGAAAATTTGTCACACACATTTACATTGTAGTTATGATGCTTATTATTTACCATATGGTAAAATAACCATGAGAACACTAATTTCCTATCATTCCCCTAGTGTGAAAATGGGGTAAGAACCAATGAAAACATAATCACATGTCATCAGATACTTTTAGGTCTACATACAATTGTCTAGATATTGTTGTCTAGATCTTGCTACACATGATCTCCAATATATGAGAATTTATCTCGCTTTCACTTCTATCTGAGCGTATTCACCAACTAACCTTATTCTAATTAACTACAATACTCAAAGGATATTTGTATTCATAGGATCTCTATAATCATCTTCCCTCGTACACAATTTTAATACTCTCAAACCTTCCACAACATTATATCAAAATATATCAAAGAAAAATAATTGAATAACACTCATGTGAGAAGGAAAAAACTTATGTTCTTATTCAGAAACAAACAAGTGAAAAGAAATATTTCACCACAGCTAAATATAGCCCCATCATTGGTGACCAACGAGAGGCGTTAATCTTCCTCCTTCCTCCATTACCAGTGTTGTTCAATTTCAATTGAATTTATATAATACAAAATATATTCAACAATAGGGAGAGATACTTCTTCATCATTTGAATAATTATTCACTATTAGTTTATTAAGCTAAGTAGGCGTTTTGATCTAGTTTATCATCCAAAAGATCTTGTGCCCTCTTCTTACATTTTGTAATTAAATGTCATTTTTCTTTACATTAGTAACATTTGATTTTTTTCTTTTGGAGTAACAAGATTTGAGTTTTACTTGCCCTTTTTTGAAAATTTACTATCCTTGTTTTGGACATATAATACCTCTTATAGTTCAAACCTTTCAATTTTCTTTCCCTCATGGAGTAAAGTGGAGATAAATCGATGTAAGATAATGTTCATCTTGCTTAAAGTAAATACCATAATAGAAACTCTCTTGGGAAGGATATTTAGAAGTATTGCTTTGGCATCATCATATTTTACTTTTCTTTTATACCTGCTAAATAATTTAGAATGGAATGGAAATTAAATTATACATTCTACTATTTGTCCATCTTCCTCGACCATCTTTGACCCATACAATCACTAGTTCAATGATGTATCTTGTCTTTCTTCTTTAGATCTGAACAATTTATTTAAAGAGTCCTAAATCTCTTTATTTATTTGTGAGAATTCCACATGGTCCAACCATGATTTTTATAAAAAAATACAAATATTTCCCAAGGCTTTTTTATCCCTCATAGTCCACTTTGTGAGATCGAGTTACATTCATTGGTGTTAACACATTTGGTTTGACAACATCCCATAGATAATTTTCAATCAAGGTTAGTTGCATCTGTATATGCCATGTATGAAAATATCTAACTTTAAAATTTTCAATTAATTTCAACTTTTCGTTATAACTTTAGCATATATTTTATTTTCAATATCAATAAAACAAATAATGTATCCATGATATAATTATTAACTCGCACTTTTTCTTGTATATGATCTTTTTGAAAAAATTATTCACGTGAATTAAAAAATTATTTCACCATTCTTTTACAACGTATATGAAAGTAATGAAAACTAAAATTTTTTTCTTCATTTTATTACTTTTCCAGGATAAAAATGATCACCTCAATGAAACTTATGCTATGTTCATTTTAATGATTGTTTATTGAAAAAAGTTTCTTTTGTATTTCTTCAATTGATATAATTTATGTAATATATAATTTAATCTCACATTACCAGAGACAACCATGACTTTGGACACCTTCTCTTGCTCTAGTACCAAATGAAAACTAATGCTTCTATATATATTCTACTAATTGAAAATGTGGGATAACTTTCTTTGGACATGATTATATATATAGGAGGTTCTGTAATGCCCAGAAAAAAAAGGATATAATAAAAATAAATAAATAAATAAAGTGTGTAGGCACGTGGGAAAGTGGGTGAGTGTGGTAGGTGACCCCTCCCAACGTGAAGGCACATGGGAACCCATAATAACAAGGAAGATCTTTCATTTCCTTGAGAAACAAAAAGAGTTTGATTAAATTTGAGATATAGGAGCTTAGACCACGCACAAACCCATGGAAACATTACAAATTTAGTTGTGTTTGGAAGGTTACAGTGTTGGTTGAATGTAGAGGGGGACATAGTTTCCTCAGAGACATTCACACTAGTTCTCAATACAACAAATGGGTCTCCAACCTGATTAGTTCACATTTTCTACATACTCCTAGCCTGCGCCAAAATTTTAGCTCCAGAACAGGGTATGGACACCAATCTATGCATAAAGAATGGAGTAATTTTGCTAGATGTTGTAGTTTCTCATGCTCTGGCAGATGCATATGCAAATGTGGAACCTTGCGCAAGGGGAAAATGAATTGTTTCACATAATGAATATTTTTTAAAAATGTGGTTCATGGACATCATTAACTATTGGATATGCACAAAATGGGTTTGTTGAAAAGGATTAGAAAATTCAAGACAATCGATTTAAAATTTAAAATGAATAGATATCGAGGATGTGCAGATACTATACCAATGTAAATGTGTAATGATCCATTGCCAATAGTTACAGAAGGTATTTTTTCTGGAGAAGATGTGAAAATATCTAAGAGGACCACTGAAGTCAAGATAACAAATACAAACTTTATGGAAAAATGAGTTTTAGATGGATTAATAGTATGTACAGTTCGAGAAATAACAACATGGGCAACTGTGAGAACTGTTATTCCTGGGAAGGTGACATTAATAGTGGATATTTGTGTAAAAGTAGTCATTATATGAGAATTTATAATTTTTGAGTTGATTAAATATATTTATAAATTTGGTGACAAGCGATCTGTTTCATGCTACACTGAAAAGAATGTGCAAGACGTTTTTTTTTGGATGTTTTCCATGG
Source organism: Taxus wallichiana var. yunnanensis (assembly GCA_018340775.1). Classification (NCBI taxonomy): domain Eukaryota; kingdom Viridiplantae; phylum Streptophyta; class Pinopsida; order Cupressales; family Taxaceae; genus Taxus; species Taxus wallichiana. The sequence continues at coordinate 663,930,801 of CM031234.1, read as the reverse complement.
ACGTGTAAAGGTTTGTATGTAATTAGAGATCTCCTAACTGGTGAAATTAACATAGAAGAAGGATGTACAAAGGAATAAGTATCATTTCCATTTACAAATGGTCAAATCGTATGCCTGAAACAACAGAAACAAAGCCAAGGAGGATGCCTCAGGGAGACACGCCATTTCGATATGCACACACGGGTATCTCTCTGATCTAAAAAAGTAAACCAAGTGGTAAATATGGGACTGAGTGAAGAAATAGTGCATGGTATGTAGATAGGAGTGTATGGAGGTGTTAAAATGTTTCAGAACTTCAAGCAAATGGAAGTGGAAAGTGCAAAACAAAGATCCTAAATCTATAGCAACATTTCCTAGTTTGTGCCAAGAGGAAAGCTTTGAAATGGGTATGTACCCATCAAAGCATAACAAAAAGTGGGTTTCTTAGTTGTAGTAGTTGTCTATACCTTGGTAGAAATGTTTGTAAAGGAGATAAATGAATACAAAATTTAAAAAGAAGAGTTTCCGAATGCACACAATTGGTTTGAGGAAATGCTAAAAGACATTCAAAGCCTTCTGGAATGTGCTTGACCCGCAATAGACTGCAGACGTTAGTATTTCTAGGCATGGTTCATCTCTCCCTATCTTTCATAATTTTTGTTCTTTAGTTGCTCTTTTACAGCGAAATAATTTTTAAATGTAGCATTATTATAGAATTAATAGTTTTAAACAAGTTTTCAAAACAAAAGACGTCATACCCTAGTTCGCACAATAAAAATATTTCTTAGTAGACAAGTATAAACTAAAACCCTAATTTTGAGATGATCTAACAAACTTTCTGACTATTCAAGATTGCTACAGTACCCCTTTCTTATTGACAAGTTGAAGTTGAGCACCCTATAAATATGTTGACCACTTTCTTGTTAAAATAGATAAATCATGATTTTTAGAGACTGCAAACCAACCTTCATAACTCTGGAAAGGAGATGTCAAGTTTCCTACGTGTACCTTGTTATGTGAGGAGTCACTTCAATCCTTGGATCAACCTCAATTTACCATCTATGATATTTTTGATGCCTTTCTAGGAGCCCTGTTACACCATTTTATAACTGTAGGAAGCTATTAAAAGTGAAAAGTTGGGTTTCATTTCGGCTTGCCATTTGAACGTTGAGCAACAAAATGCTTATCTGCCTTTACAAACCTCTAGTATTTTTACTAGACAATTGCCCTGAAACTTTGGGTTGAAAAATCACATTCTTGATTTGTTTGGAAAAGGGGTTTTGTAGGCCTCGATCATAGTTTGACTAGGTCAAACTATACCAATTACGACCGGTGGCTCCAGAAAACCCGTCGCCATTTGAAACCCGTTTGTCAGTTCTCAGTTCCATCAGACTCGATGAATTATCCATATATAAGGGAACTTCTTAGAAATTTCTCATTTCTCACCCATCCATTGAACATTTTTTTTGGATGTGGTTTATGATCCCTTGAGCTTTTGATTGTTTACAACTAGGCTAGTTATGACTAATGGCCTCGGAAAACTAAATGCCAATCGTAAACCATTCATGGGTTATTAATTCCGTGAGTTCCTGTGAACTCTTGGTATATATGTGGAAACGTAGGATTTCTCTCATCATGAATTTACTTATCACAAGATATTTTTTGAGCACCCTTTTTTGGCCTCCAACCCTAAATTGAACATGTTTTTGCAACTAGCAGGAGAACATAAAAAGAAAGTTTTAGGACCCTCGTTAGGTTACCAAATGACTTTGGAAACATGTGGACACTTGTAAATAAATGTTTGAAACCCTATCATGTGATTTTGTGTAAAAATGAACTTTTGGAAAAATAATGTTTCTCTCTTTCCTTTCTCTTTCTCTCTCCTTGGTTACGAAATGAAGTGAAATGAAATGAAATGAATACATGTTTCTAAAACTTTTCTTTCAAATGAAAATTATATTTTTTATTATATGTAAATTGGAAAACTAAATACATTAATTATTTTAGAATTGGGTGGATGCCATGCCAACGTTTTATCACCGATTTCATGTTCACGTAGTTTTGCAGGATACAAGAAATATGGTGAAAAGCCGATGTGTAATTCATTATTTATTATTGTAATTTAAATAGGTCATTGTAAAATGAATATATGAGTAATGTAGTCCCATGTTACATAAAAGTTATATTTGAAATTTTCTAATATGTATGAGATGTTAGTTTTAGGGATACCTTGGGAAATGCTCTAAATGAATTTGAATTTAATATCTTGTAGTATGTTTGTAGTGTGCAATAGATGATTAAATAATTGGTGTTGTGTTTATTACCTTGAAAATGTAATAAAGGAATCTAACCACAATAGTCAAGCCTAGTGTAATATTCATACATAATTTGTCTTCACGTGTGATCCTTGTAAGCGTAGAAGAATTTGAAACCGCAGAATGAACTTAAACCTTGTATTCGATGGAACCTCCTAGTTTAGGTAAATAATACACCTAGTTTGAGTTTAGCATCATAATCTATATGTTTAGTGTCATTTTCGTGAACCCATCATTTAGGAATGACATGGTCCAAATTTATCCAGAGTATGTGGTTTCCATCTAGTTTGGTAACCATGTGTGGGGTAAGGAGAATGTCTTCTCTTCAGAGTCCAACTTGTGTTGAGTGATGAAGACCGCCTTGGGATTCACCTTAAGATTCCTTGTTCAAAGTAACGACTATGTGGTGTACCCTTACCATTTATTGTGTAAGTATAGCTATTACTCCCTTACTATCCTAGTGGAGTATAAAGCATTACAAAGTAGTTCTATAATTTTTCTTGTCATCGAATGAGTTCCTTGTGGGAAGAAATTGTACAGAACGCTTAAAGAATGCTATTGTATTAAAATAATTTGACTTTAGAGAAATGTTGAAACAAAAAGGGGGTCTCATTACCCCATGTGTCCAGTTTCCCTTTTATACTATAGTGAGTGGTCCAAAACAAAACATAGGTAGTTTTCCTATGATATTCCTATGATTGATCTCATGGTGTGATTAAATTACACAAGTGGATGTCTTGGTTGCAACATGCATAACACTATAGTGTATAAGAGAAAGGAATTGAGTTGTCTCATGCTAGGTTACACTCCTTGTAGTAGTGAATCCTTTATTTAAACTTATGTGTTATTTTGTTTACAAATGTGATAAAACGACGCTAATAATGAGACCATAGTGCAATGTAAGAGTAAATCATATAAGAGTAAAATGATATTTTGGTTAGGAATAATGTCACTCTTGGAATCCTTATAACTCAATTAGACATTTCCTTATGTTAAAAGAATATGAATTTCCTTGGTGAGAAAACTTTGAGAAAAAAAAGATATACTTCTTCAAGATGTTAGACTAGTACTTTCGTAACTCTTCATGTTATAAAATTTTGCCAAAAAGAGACCTAAGAAACAATGTCAATGAAATGAAGAAAAAAGTATATGTGATAATGGTTTAGGAACAAATTATCATTTGATTTCCTTATGGTTGATTTAAGATTTGACTTTTTGTTAAGAATGGAAACAAATTGTTCTTGGTGGGACTAGGCATTCGAGCCAATATAGAGTCCACTAAAAATAAAATAAAACAAAATTATGTCATGTAAATGCTTAATTGAATCAAACTAAATTTGTAACTAAAACAACCATAGTATGAGAACAATTGTGCTTCTAATGTAAGTAATTTTATAGGAAAGGGAAACTTTAACCTTCACCTTCTTGGAATAGTATTATTATTTTTCCTCGAAAACTTATGGTTGGTCCCCTTGCATAATGAGGGTAAAATTAAACGTCAACTAAACATATTTTAAGAAACAAACCTTTAGCATAAGAATGAGAGAATTAGGAAATTTGTACGTAATTTGAAATATGGAAAATAATAATTTAAGTTATGAAGATTGTTAGAAGGGATAAAGATAAAAATTAAATGGTCGAACTATAAGTTGAATGTGGAATGAACTTATGAATGTGTAGGTGGAAAAAAAAAGAGAGAAAATTATACTTACATAATAATGTTATTGGAAGATTAATCGTAACGAAGATGTAATCATGGTAATGATGTGTTGTGGGGTTGCCAATCCTTGAGTCCTTTTCTTAGGTTGGGTTATTGCTAGCATTCGTTCATTGGGGAAAGTGTGGCATGGACATGTATATGGTATTTTCATGTGTCTATGTGAGTCGATGACTTATGTAAGTGGTGTATGTGTTGTTGATTTTTATTTACATGGAGCCCTTGTGGCGTTGTGTATTGAAAAATGTAAGTCAAAAAAACATTATCTTGGTATTTTTACTGTTGTATTTGTGTGTGTAAAAATGTGGGCATTACACTTAGTATCAAAGCATAGGTTCATGCTCTTGAACCTCTGGGGCAGATTGGAGTTGTGGTGGTTTTTTCATGGTGGTGGTAGAGATTGGAAGAGTAATGTGATATAAGCGTGATGTGAACTATGTCGTAATTGTGATATTGGGAATGCACATGTTGTGTATGTCACTTAGTGCATATTTTTTTATCATGTTTATGTGCTTGTGATGAGAGTATTCTCTCTCCTTTTCATGGATTCTATGAAGATTCCACATGTGATGTACCACCTTATTGTGTGTGAAAAGGAATGTTATTTTTGGATTAGAGTGCTGGAGCATTTTTGCGTTATGTGATATGAAGTTGTGTTCATGTGTTGCATAATTTTTTTAAAAAAATGGTATATGGTGAATCAAATTGTATCATGATGTCATCACCGTATTGTGATGAGTGGTGTGCATCACATTGTTTTATTTCAAATGACTATATGTTGTAAGGTTAGACATTGTATTCCTCATATGTTTAATTCATGTAATATGTGATGGTTCATTTCGTGATTTAGGGGCATATGGTGAGTGTATGATCCCTAGTGTACATTGTTGCACTTTGGGTGCATAATGTGGTAATGTGATGTATCATAACTTGTGAAAGTAATGATTGTGTTATACCATGTATGTATACCATGTGTAACACGCTATTGTTAATGTGTGTGAATCACCATTGTGTTAGTGATGTAGTTATATGTTATGTTTTGAACCCTACACTAACCGAACCTAAGGGAAATCGGTAAAATGTGTATGTTTGGAGTGAGGAAATATGTACTATTGACCAGATCACTCGATCCGAGTACGAGATAGGAAGTGGAGCCTTACATGGGCTGAAAACCCACTTTTTTTCATTTGGTATGTGTGGCAATTGCTCAACAGGTGTCATGCATATTGTGTTTCACGGACACCTTAGGCTTAGTTGATGATGACTTGTACTCCTTTCTCTCTCCTGATATGGTTATTGTATGGATTCAACCTATGTGATTTTGACTATGTTGAGCCTTGTTGAAGTGGTGGTGGGATGATTCAGATAGAGATGATGATAGTTGTATTATTGATATGATATTTTATGAGTTGAGGCTTGATGTTTCGAGTGCCAAAAATGCGTTGAGTACCCCGTTGTTGGTCGTATAAGACCACATAGTTATTGTAATGTGTTATTCCTATATATGTATTTTATTCGTAAATTGAACATTTCTTTTCTTTTCTTGCAAGAACCAACAATTTTCTTGATTGACATGTTCTTATATTTTGGGAATTTATTTGGTTGTTGCACTAACATGCAGATTTTTGCACTAACTATGGCTAATTAGCCATTTTTTTTCTTAGTCTTAAATTTGTGTATCAAGTTTAAAATTTTTATAGCCTAGCCCAAGGTTAGATTTTTTGCCACTTGGCATTTGAAATGGATTGTTATGTTGGTTCTAATGTCATAATGTGTTGGAATAGGGTCATGGGATTCACCATGGAGTGGTGGGACCTATGGACATGTTTCATTGTATAGGGGTATGCCATAAAGAGTTACAGATAACTAGTGGGTTGTTGAACAACAAGTTATTATGTCACTTGGGTTAGAATTATTTGGACTCTATGCGCTTATGGCCATAGGGTGACCGACCTCTTTGGGGAAAAAAAGGAAAAATTATCTTTATTTTATTTTCTTGAGGGAGGAATAAGACACTTGAGGAGACATAAGAGAACTGAGGGAGGCATAAGAGACTTGAGGGAGACATAAGAGAATTGAGGGAGGCATAAGAGACTTGAGGGAGGCATAAGAGACTTGAGGGAGGCATAAGAGATTTGTGTGGGTGTGATTGATGCTTTGGGAGGTATATGGAGTTATTATGTGATTCTTGGGAGGTATATGTATTTGTTTAGTGATGCTTTGGGAGATATATGGAGATTGTTTTGTGATGTCTTGTGATGTGTGGAGTTGGTATAGTGAGTATGTGTGCATTTGTGAGTCTGGGCTATGTGTTGTGATGTTTCTTCCATCTTGACACTATGTAGCTATAAAAATGGTCTGGAGTTTTGTGAAACCTTCATATGTGTACATGTTAGGAATTCCATGTTGTTGTAGTCTGCTTATGTTACAAGTACTATTGTGTCGGGGGCATGTGCAATAAGTACTATGTTGTGTGGATTGTGTATGTTCCTTCCATGGTTTGGTTGAGTTCTTGTGATGTGATACAGTTGTGAAAGTAAGTAGCAAGGTTTATCATGGGTTGTTTGTGTTGTGTTAAGTTTTGTGTGACATCTTGAGGCCAATTACTATTGGGCACCCATGAAAATAAATAAAGTGAAATCTTGAAACAATGAAATATTAAGAGCTTGAGAATAAGGAATAAAGTAAAGGAAAAGACTAACTAATTGATAGAATAAAAGAGAACTGCCAATCTTCACAAAATATTAAAAGTTTAAGAATTTTTTAAACTTTATTGACCTCATTGTGGTCATGTTCTAATGACAAAGATCTTATCCCTAGACATGGAACTTGTCATCATTAGCTTCCTTCATTGCTTATTACTTTTGCTACCTTGGCGTTATGTTGCATCGAGGATGATGCTCTTATAAGGGGAGGAAATGTAATGCCCAAAAAAAAAGGATATAATATAAAATAAATAAATAAAGGTACGTATGTAGGTGGGCAAGTGGGTGAGTGTGGTAGGTGACCCCCATGTAAAGGCACATGGGCACCCATAATAACAAGGCAGACCTATCATTTCCCTTAAAAAGGGTTTGATTAAATTTGAGGTCCAGGAGCTTAGATCACACACAAACCAATGGAAAATTTGTAAATTTAGTGTTTTTAGAAGGTTACAACGTTAGATGAATGCAATAAATAGTACTCCAACCTAGTTCCTCAGAGACATTCAAACTAGTTCTCAATCTAACAAACATTACTCTAACCTGATCAGTTCACATTTTCTACATACTCCCAGCCTATGCCAAAATGTTAGCTCTAGAACAAGGTATGGACACGAATCTATGCATAAATAATGGAGAATATTTTCCAGATGTTGTAGTTGTTAATGATTTGGAAGATGCATATGGAAATGTGGAGCCTTCGCTAGAGGAAAATGAATTGTTTCACATAATGAATATTTAAAAAAACATGGTTCATGGACATCATTAACTGTTGGATATGCGTAAAATGGGTTTGTTGAAAAGGATTAGAAAATTTCAAGAAAATTTGATTTAAAAGTTATAATGAACGGATCTCAGGGACGTGAAGATCACTATATCAATGTCAATGTGTATTGATCAATTTCTAGCAGCTATAGAAGGTATTATGTTCCTGGAGATCTTTGTTAAAATATATAAGAGGACCACTTAAGTCAAGATAGAAAATACAAATTTTATGGAAAAGGAGTTTTAGATGGATTAATAGTATGTACTGTTTGAGAAATAACAATGTGGCCAACTGTGAGCAATGTAATTCCTGGGAAAGGGACATTTATAGTGGATATTTGTGCAAAAGTGGTCATTATATGAGAAGTTATAATTTTTGAGTTGACTGAAAATATTTATAAATTTGGTGATAAGTGATTTATTTCATGCTACATTGAAAAGAATGTGTAGAAGTTTATTTTTGTGGATGTTTTCCACATATGTGTAAAGGTTTGTATGCAATTAGAGATCTCCTAAATGGTGAAATTAGCATAGAAGAAGGATGTCCAAAGGAATAAGTATTTTTTTCATTTACAAATGGTCAAATCGTATGTCCTGAAACAACAGAAACAAAGCCAAGGAGGATACGTCAGGGAGACATGCCATTTCGATATGCACACAGGGGTATCTCTTTGACTGACAAAGTAAACTAGGTGGTAAATATGGGACTTCGTGAAGAAATAGTGCATGGTATATAGATAGGAGTGTATGGTGGTGTTAAAATGTTTCGGTAACTTCAACAAAATGGCAAATGCAAAACAAATATCCTAAATCTCTAACAACATTTCCTAGTTTTTTCCAAGAGGAAAGCTTTGAAATGCATATGTACCCATCAAAGCATAACAGAAAATGGGTTTCTTAGTTGTAGCAATTGGCTATACCTTGGTAAAAATGTTGGTAATATATATAAATGCATACTAAATTCAAATAGAGGAGTTTCCGAATGCACACAATCAGTTTGACGAAATGCTAAAAGACATTCAACGCCTTCTGGAATGTGCTTGAACCCACCATACAGATGCATACATTATTATTTCCAAGCATGGTTCATCTCTCTCTATCTTTCATAATTTTTGTTCTTTAGTTGTTCTTTTGCAGTAAAATAAAATTTTAAATGTAGCATTATCATAGAATTAATAGTTTTAAATAAACTTGTTTTCAAAACAAAAGACATCATACCGTAGCTTGCGCAATTAAAATATTCCTTGGTAGATAAATATAAACTCAAACCCTCATTTTGAGTTGATCTAACAAATTTCCTAACTAAACCATATTTCTACAGTACCCTTTCTTATTGACAAGTTTAAGTTGAGCACCCTATAAATATGTTGACCGCTCTCTTGTTAAAATAGATAAATCATGATTTTCAGAGACTTGCAAACCAACCTTCATAGCTTTGGAAAGGTGATGTCAAGTATCCAACGTGTACCTTGTTAAATGAGGATTCACTTCAATCCTTGGATCAACCTCAATTTACTATCTACTATATTTTTGACGCCCTTTTAAGAGCCCTGTTACACCATTTTACAGCTATAGGAAGTTGTTAAAAGTGAAAAGTTGGGTTTGATTTTGGCTCGCCGTTTGAACACTGAGAAAAAAATTCTTATCTACCTTCGCAAACCTTTAGTATTTTTACTAGACAATTTCTTAAAACCTTTGGTTTAGAAAAATCACATTCCTAGTTAGTTTAGAAAAGAGGTTTTGTAGGCCTTCGATCACAGTTTGACTAAGTCAAACAATACCAACTATGATTGGTGGCTCCAGAAAACCCATCGCCATTTGAAACCCATTCGTTAGTTCTTAGTTGTCGAATATGATGAATTATCCATATATAAGGGAACTTTTAGGAAATTTCTCATTAGTCACCCATCCATCAAACATTATTTTTGGATGTGGTTTCTGATCCCTCAAGATTTTGATTATTTGCAACTACGCTAGGTAATGCGACCAATGGCCTTGGGAAAAGTAACGCCAATCATAAACCGTTCACGAGTTCTGAATTCCTTAAGTTCCTGTGAACTCTTGGTATATATGTGGACATGTAGGATTTCTCTCGTCATGAATTTACTTATTAGAAGATAGTTTTTGAATGCACTTTCTTAGCCTCCATCCCTAAATTGAACGTTTTTGCAACTAGCAGGAAAACATAAAAAGAAAGTTTTAGGACCCCCGTCGGGTTACCAAACGACCATGGAAACATGTTGACACTTGTAAATAACTATTTGAAACCCTATCATGTGAATTTTTGTGTGAAAATGAACTTTTGGAAAAATAATGTTTCTCTCTTTCCTTTCTCCTTCCCTCTCCTTGGTTATGAAATGAAGTGAAATGAAATGAAATGAATACATGTTTCTAAAGCTTTTCTTTCAAATGAAAATTATAATTACTATTATATGTAAATTGGAAAACTAAAGACATTAATTATGTTAGAATTGGGTGGATACCATGCCACCATTTTATCACTGATTTCATGTTCACGCGGTTTTGCAGGATGCAAGAAAGATGGTGAAAAGGTGATGTGTAATTCATTATTTATTATTATAATTTATATAGGTCATTGTAAAATGAATATATGAATAATGTAGTCCATGTTACATAAAATTTATATTTAAAATTTGCTAATATGTATGAGATGCTAGTTTTAGGGATACCTTGGGAAATGTGCATTTAATCATAGGTGTAATTTTGATTCATAATTATGTATAGTAAAAAAATGAATTGATATATATATATATGCTAAATGAATTTGAATTTAATATCTTATAGTGCATTTCTAGTGTGCAATAGATGATTAAATAATTGGTGTTGTGTTTCTTACCTTGAAAATGTAATAAAGGAATCTAACCACAACAGTCAACCCTAGTATAATATTCATGCATAATTTTTCTTCATGTGTGATCCTTCTAAGCGTAGAAGAATTTGAAACCATAGAATGAACTTAAACCTTGTATTTGATGGAGCCTCTTCGTTTAGGTAAATAATACCTCTAGTTTGAGTTTAGCGTCATAATATGTATGTTTAGCATAATTTTCGTGAACCCATCCTTTAGGAACGACATGGTCCAAATTTATCTAGAGTATGTGGTTTCCTTCTAGTTTAGTAACCATGCGTGGGGTAAGGAGAATGTCTTCTCTTTAGGTCCGACACCGTGTTGAGTGATGAAGACCTGCCTTGGGAGTCACCTTAAGAGTCCTTGTTTGAAGTAATGACTATGCGGTGTAACCTTACCATTTATTGTGTAAGTAGAGATATTAATCCCTTAGTATCCTAGTGGAGTACCAAGTCTTACAAAGTAGATCTAGAATTTTTACTTGTCATCGAATGATTTCCTTGCGGCGGAAATTGTACATAACCCTTAGAAAATTCTATTGTATTAAAATAAGTTGACTTAAGAGAAGTGTTGAAAAAAAGGGGGTCTCGTTACCCCATGTGTCCAGTTGCCCTTTTGTACCCTAGTGAGTGGCCCAAAACCAAACATAGGTAGTTTTCCTATGATATTCCTATGATTGATCTCATGGTGGGATTAAATTACACAAGTGGATGTCTTGGTTGCAGTATGCGTAACACTACATTGTATAAGAGAAAAGAATTGAGTTGTCTCATGCTAGGTTACACTCCTTGTAGTAGTGAATCCATTAGTGAAAAGTATGTGTTATTTTGTTTACAAATGTGATAAAACAACGCTAATAATGAGACCATAGTGCAATGTAAGAGTAAATCATATAAGAGTAAAATGATATTTGAGGTTAGGAATAATGTCACTCTTGGAATCCTTATAACTCAATTAGACATTTCCTTATGTTAAAAAGAATATGAATTTCCTTGGTCAGAGAAAACTTTGAGAAAAAAAGATATACTTCTTCGAGATGTTAGACTAGTAATTTCATAACTCTTCATGTTATAAAGTGACGCCAAAAAGAGACCTAAGAAACAATGTCAATGAAATGAGGAAAAAAATTATATGTGATAATGGTTTAGGAAAAAATTATCACGTGAAGTCCTTATGGTTGATTTAAGCTTTGACTTTTTGTTAAGAATGGATACAAATTGTTCTTGGTGGGACTAGGCATTCGAGCCAATATAGAGTCCACTAAAAATAAAATAAAATAAAATTATGTCATGTAAATGCTTAATTGAATCAAACTAAATTTGGAACTAAAACAACCATAGTACGAGAACAATTGTGCTTCTAATGTAAGTAAGTTTATAGGAAAGGGAAACTTTAACCTTCACCTTCTTGGAATAGTATTATTTTTTTCCCTCGAAAACTTATGGTTGGTCCCCTTGCATAATGAGGGTAAAATTAAATGTCAACTAAACATATTTTAAGAAACAAACCTTTAGCATAAGAATGAGATAATTAGGAACTTTGTATGCAATTTGAAATATGGAAAATAATAATTTAAGTTATGAAGATTGTCATAAGGGATAAAGAGCAAACTTAAATGGTCAAACTGTAAGTTGAATGTGGAATGAACTTATGAATATGTAGGTAGAAAAAAAAGAAAATTATACTTACATAATAATGTTATTGGAATGTTAATCGTAACAAAGATGTAATCATGGTAATGATGTGTTGTGGGGTTGCCAATCCTTGAGTCCCTTTTATTTTGGTTGGGTTATTGCTAGCATTCGTTCATTGGGGAAAGTGTGGCATGGAGCTATGTATGGTGTTGTCATGTGTCTATGTGAGTCGATGACTTATGTAAGTGGCTTATGCGTTGTTGAGTTTTCTTTACTTGGAGCCCTTGTGTTTTTGTAGTAAGCAATGTAAGTCAAAAAAGAATTATCCTGGTATTTTTATTGTTGTATTTGTGTGTAAAAATGTGGGCGTAAAGATTCATTTTCCCAAAGTATAGGAATTGGCTATAACCAATCATATAAAAACTCATAATTATGAGAAATTGTTTGAACAACTCAACTAGCGTAAAAAACCATATAATAAACATTATTGTTTATAAAACAATAATGTAACAACTTATTTGTGTGGGTTGCTAAATCTAACAACTCACACACATTTACATTGTATTTAACATACAATAAATTAACCATGAGAACACTAATTTCATCATATGAATGTTGATATAGAGAACCTTCTATGGAATGTGATTTTCTCCTACCTAAATATCAATGGTTTCCTTTAGTTTTGTAACAATTTCCTCATAAATCCTCTGTTTTGGGAAAGTAACATAGAACTTAGGTTATTCATGTCAAATAAAGAAACGTATGGTTTGGATATAATTCTCAATTAAACTCTAGAGAGATGTTGGAATGCCTCTAAATTCCAACAAAACGAGTATTTTGGGCTTATCTTTCTCTGTAACTTGATATTCATTGTAGGAAGGGAAAAACACAACTAGGGTTTTCCAAATTAACCATGGACAACAGTTAGTAATGGCTTTCCAATGTCCAAGGTTTATAAATGGAAGAAGAAGCAGTTTATTATGTTTTGGACCACCTTTACCTTAGCAATGTGGTGTTGCCACTGGTTGTCAATCCATTGTTTAAGCATAACATCCATGGTATTTCGTGCATGAAATGATGTTTATGCTACTTTCACTTATGGTATAAGATTCATTCGACACTAACTTGGAAAGATTTTACACGTGACTCGATCAAACAATGAAGATTTTTACACGAATTTTAGGACATGTGCGTACAAATTAGAGCATGTAAAGGTTGTTGCGAACTATTTACCCGAAATTGTGGAGAAGGTGGCAGAGTGGACATTCCAAAATATTTGTGAGCCCAGGGTTAGGTGAACTATGAAACATACAAAAGAGGAAATTCAGGAGAAGGTGGCAGAGTTGATATTGCAGTATATTTGTGAGCCAGTGATTAGGTGAACTGAGAAAACTACAAAAGAGGAAATTCTGGAGAAGTTGGGAGAAACGATATTGCAGATCTTAGGCGATCTTTGCGTAGAATAGCGAGGGATTTGAATTGACTTACAGTTTAAGCACAATTTAAGCAGCGTAACGTTCAAAGGTGAAGATTATACTTTCATATCAACTGTATATTTGACTATATAAGCAGTAGGAAAACGTATGCTTCACTGCGTACCAAACTTAATATAAAATCATTTAGTATTATGTTTTTATGAACAATATACACAGCGAAATTCATTAAATGCATTCTGGAAAAATCTGACAAGATTTTGTTTTCCTTGACCGGATAAGAAAAATCAAGATTGACAAAGATTTTATTTAAATGTTTGAAGAAAAACAATGTAAATGAAAATGACGTGCGATGGATAGATTTACGCTGACGACAAATTCTGAGGACAAAATCAAATGATATATTGAATTTTCTTTAAATCTTAATCTTAATACTCATTTCACATCACTAGACCAAACAGTTCGCCGACTTTAGATTTTGTATTTTGTTTGACGTTATTATTATTCTTTTCTTCCATTTCAATTCTACAAAATAAAAACAAGTACTTTCAGCCAAATAGTATACCAACCACTGATTTTGTATATAGTCTTCGAGTTTTTAACCTCTATTTTCATGTACCACTTTTCTTGTTTTTGACGTCCGTAGAGCAATTACTACAGATCGAAATACATTATTAGTACTAGTATACCTATATTTTATAAATATATTATTATATAATATTTATATCATGTTTTGGTTTATGTTTCTATGTGTATATAAAATATGCCGAGAGGTGAAGTTCTGAGGAGATATACCTCTTGGCATTTATTACATATATTTATATATTATATAAATATATAGGTACCTCGTGAACTTCACTTCTCGACATATTTTACATATCATGTTTTGGTTTATGTTTCTATGTGTATGTAAAATATGTCGAGAGGTGAAGTTCACGAGGCACCTATATATTTATATAATATATAAATATATAATATATACCTCTCGGCATTTATTACATATATTTATACAATATATGTATGCTAGTAGCTTGACCACATGAGTTGCATTATACATAAACAATACCAATACCAAAAATAAAGTATGAAATGAAGGGGAATTTAGTTCGTGTATGAATAAAATAAAATTTATAATTTAATATTATAATTATTTATTATCAAAACATAGTCACTTATATGTAATTTTCTTATGTAATTATATTACTATATAACTTAACACATATTTGACTTTGGAGAATGAGTATGAGCAAAAAAATCAAGGTCTATAATGCACGAAGTTCTTATGGATTTTATTAGTAACCGTATTATCAAGTTAAAAAAATACAATCCTTTTTCATACGAATTGAAATGTGTAATGTACATCACATGTAATGACAAATTCATAGAATGCAATGTGTGCTACATATGGTACATTATTTATATTCCAAGGACATAAGTCTTTTTTCCTCAACCTTCCGTTTTGAAAGTAGTTTTCCGTTCTTCATTTTTGCATAGCACTCATATGAAAATGGTGGAGATATTCTTAGACTCTGCAATGACTTCACTCGAGAGATAGCCACAAATGTTAACCCCATTGTCTCTCTTTCTTCAATATCAACTGTAGCCTTGGAAAGAGTCAAACCTTGCGATTTATGTTTAAATGCCGATGCCATGCCCGTAGGGTAAGGGTAATTGGTGTGCGTCCCCTTTGTATTGGTGTAATTGGGATGGTATGCGAGTTCTATCTTCAAATGGTATTCGAAGTAACTATCGACTTCAACCATTACATATGTTGGCGGGTTCGGTGGACTAGCACAGTGCATATGCTATGTTTGAATATATCGTGAGCTCCATTTACAAGACCTACTTCTATCCAAAGATTGGATGTTAGCATAACCCTTGCATCATTAGAAATTAATAATTCTAAATCAAGTTCGTCATTCAGACCTCCTGCCAGTGTGTTGGCGGTACTTGTTCTAGTTGTAATGCTACGTGCGACAAGTCTTTTCAATGAATGCAAAATTTTTTGTTGTGGTTATTCACGTTAATCTTTGTCACCATTAGGTGAATATTATTATAGAATTCTTCATTTTTATCTTTGTCTAATGCAGAACTTGTTCTACTCATTAACAACATCCAATCATTCAGTGTCAGATTCGCATCTTTGAGATTGGCCAGAAGTTCTCAAAAATGCTTTTGGTCTTCATCTTCTCTTGCTTGCCTAAATACCTTATCCAATGTAACAACTATTCTGAATGCTTCCCATAATAGCTTTGCATGTCTATTACTATCATATGGTGGTTTATCAAGTAACATGAGGAAGTTGCCCCAAATCTCCTACCAAAATCATAGAAACACCACCAAAAATCATGTCTCGATCTTTCAGGGAATGCTTCGAAGTAAGGAGTCACGTTTTCTAGAAAAATTTGTCCAACGAAGCTCATTTCATCAATCAATACATATTTTATGTGGCAAATCTCTTGTTGGAATGTTGCAAGTCTCGATCCCTCCAATTCTGCAAAATCTATAATAGGGATTTGAAGTTGTGAATGGATGGTCGAGGCACCAATATTAAAAGCTGCAACTCCTGTTGGTGCAAGCAATAGAAGAGGAGAACGTTCAGGGAATGATGCATCAAAAAGTGCTGACAAATCACACCAATCAAATATGATTTCCCTGTTCCCGTTGTTCCTTGAACTATCATGAGCAATGGAATGTTATTTCGACGTTGATTATAATGTGTCATTATTATATCAAGTGCTTGTTTTTGTTTAGCACCCAAGGTGTCACAATTGAAATTTGGGGCTAATTCATCATCTATAACCAACCCATTATCTTTCATGCTGCTTATGAATTTTATTGCTTTACTTGTGTATTCTTCACCTCGATATTCATCATTCCATGGTGCTTGTATGTCAATATCTCTCCTTCCCAACATATCTATTTCCGTTGCTTGCAAAATTTGACCATGATGAAGCCTACACATGATTTCCCTTTCATGTTCTATGTGATTCTCTGTTGAACATGTTGATTAATTTCATCTTGAATTCTTGTTATTTTCAACGCGTCTTCTCTGCAGTCCTCCTTCGACATGCCATAGATTATAATGGAAAGAATCCCAGTTTAAACTTATTAAATTAGAATCATGTTTGATATCTCTGTCTATATCTTGAAACGACTTGTATGCAACAACAAATTTGACCAAAAAAATCAACCCATTTATGAGATTCCCGTGAAGGGACATAGGAAAACCTCGGGAACACTCTCACAATAGCTGCAAAAATTCTGACCTCCCACTTGTTATCCCGTTTTCTCCTTGGATTATATTTCCAAGATCTAGCGGCATCAATAAGAGACACACTTTCCATGGAAAAAGGCCTATTCTTGTACCCATCAATGAAACTTTTTGCATGTTCCTCATGGTCATTTGCATTAGGTGTTGTTACTTTTTTGAACACCTCACGCGCAACATTCAAATTGACAAATACTCTATTGCTCTCTACCAAAGGGAGCTCTAACAACATGTGACATGTTTCTTGTGCACCAATGTCTCTTTCAACAATTATTTTGGTTAGAAGTCTCATGTATGTTGTCGCTGCCATTTCATCCGGGTTTTCAATATTTTCCATCCACATCAACATTTGATGATAAGTTTCAGATCTTTTCTCTACTTTCACTTTGCATTCTTTCGTGAATGTACTTGTCTACGACATGTTTGGAAATAAGAGGTTGCCAATCTACGTTTGCTCTCCACAATTGTAATATGTAGTGATTATGTGTATTTACCCTATCATCATTTCTCGTAGGTTCAAAATTTTTATCTCCTGTCTCTTGAGTCTTGATATAACTTTGATCCATCGAGATTCAATGGCCACAGTGCATTATACCTACAAAATGTAATAATCAATTATTAGTTCTTCCACGTATGTGTTTTTTATTTCAATTTAATTATTCAAATTTTTGAACATCTTACCTATAGACACTTTTTCCCCTTTTCTTACGTAGGCAGGCACCCTCTCTACACATCGTATGTCATTCTACACTGTTGAGAATCTCTTCATAGTCACGTTCCATATCGAATTGTGTCAGTTGTCTTGTATTTTGAAGACACGGATGTTGCATAAAATTTTGGTAGACCTATAACATAGAACATAAGAATACATAATATATTTTGAGAACGTAAAAATTCTATATAAATCATAGACTCGATGAGAATCAATAAATTACATGTATGTTTCGTTGGTGTGGGTCATCCCGAGGATTCCATGCATGGACAATAGAATGGAAGTATTTTTCAGCATTTCCACGTTGAAAATCATCATTCCAATCAAGGTTGTCCATATTCGGCACCCCTTCTAACCATATGAATCCATGCACATGTGGTGAACCTCTATGTTGCCATTCATATCTAGACCAATAATCTTTAACTTTCATTCCTTTTTGTAATACCTCCTTTCGGAAAAGTGTATGTCATGCAGGTGCATATAATGTGCCACTATATGTGGATATTCGATGATATTTTTCCTTCACAAATTTTGTGCTTCTCGTGGATTATTCGGCGGTGTTCAGGCATTAATGCATGTAGATCAGGCCAATACATATCAAGCTCAATGTGAAAAAAATTGTAGGTGATTCTATTTGATGCAACATGTCACCTAATTCATCACGACATTTTTCCCAAGTAACACCTTGTACCCCTTAACGATGTTTCGAATCACATCAAAGCGATCAACCAAATTGCGGTGGGGAGCGTTCTTCATATGCTCACATAACTCGTTGATGGTGATTGGCATATCTTGGAGGTTTTTCTTCACAAAAATACGAGATGAATTTTGTGCACGATGTCTCATGATCATGTTCATCATGTAATACCGAACCGAGGATGTTAGCCAAATCGGTGATCCCTATATTGTAATAAATGCTTTACAAATTCATGGAGACGTACTTGTTTTAAATGCGGTTTGGCCAATCACATTTTCCATCATGAAAGAGAGTAGGGAATGCCATATCAAGTAGTCCTACTGTCACATACTCATTGATAGGAGATGCTCCTATCCCTAGCCAATCAATGAGTGCTCCAGGGTCCGCATGAGGGTTATTCACCCACACATGGATTAATTCCATCTCCCTTGGTGGATTAGGCGGTTTAGATGCCATCGATGTTGTATGACTACATCTGTCTCCATGGTCGGACCTACAAACACAATTTCATTTGTGTCGGAATCAAACTCCATATGAACTGAGTTCAGCTACTAAAACACATTCTCAGTAGAATGAGGTGGAAGTTCATTTAGAGCATTTTCATCGATTTGGACATCTGAATAGAACTTATCATGTTCTATTTTATATTTCAATGCATTATAAACTCACTCTCTATTGACTGTAAAGTCATAATTTGTTCCACGCTGATCTCTCCTCCGAACAATAATCATCGGCAAATCTTTCAATCTATGGGGCAAAAGATTAGCGATTTCTTTTACTTCTTGAGGAAAACTTATCGTGTGACCTTTATATTTATATTGACCTCCTGTTGCATGTGTCACTTGTAGGATTGGGTTAACACGAGCTATTAACATTTCCTCAATTTGAGTTAAGTTTGCAAGTTCGGCAGCGGTTGTGGCCTAGGATCCATATTGTCGACATCTAGTACACACAGGTCCTTCAGGTGTTTGAGAAACTTTTATTCCAATGTAACATTCTTGACAAATATAACACATGACTGGCGAGGAAAGGTTATCAAGACCGTGTCAAAAAATCATTTGGACCATATTGAAATATCTCCTAAGCATTCCATTGGGATCATCTATCATGTTTTCTCTCACAACATGCGAGTCTTGCATTCTTCTTCTTCTAGGTTCGATTGTTAACTCCTCTTGTAAATCATTATTTTGCATTCTTCTTCTTCTTGTTGTTCGGATTGGTTGTAATGTCGTCTCTGTTGCACACTATCATTCTCTAAATTATTTACAACATATTTATTCATTATATCTTGGGCCAAATTTTCGGTGTTTCAAGCACACGTAATCCATCGATGTTGAATTTCTGCCCTGCAATTAACTTTAACATTACCATCCATTCTACGATAATTCCTCTGAGATGCTTCAGGGTGAAGTTCTTCTATGTAGTCTTTCCTCCTCTTACAACCTGACCGAGCAGATATGTCTTTGTAACCTTGGTCTTGATACATGTGAGTCATCTTGAGATGATCGTTCACAAATTATTGTCATGTTATTTACATATTGTTGTCTTTCTGCATCCAATTCTTCATTTGTTAATTCAGCCCTCCATTATGTGAACCTTTTTCTATCGTTATCATTTTGAAGTTTCCTTTTCTCCTCTCGTTGTGCATTTGTCATTTCTTGTTGTCTCCTTCTGTGATATTGTCTTTGATATTCTCTTCGATATGCTCTTCTTTCATCTTCATTTTCAAAATTTAATCATGGTTGAGCCACACCTATAAAGTATTTTCAATTTTTTTTTTAATTATTTATATAACTAAAAAATCCATGTACACGTAATAGAAATCAATCATATATTATCCAAGTTGTAACAATTAGCAAGGCTAGTCAAAGAATGATATGAATTTAAGAGAATAGGAGATTAGAAAAAGCATTTTCATTTCCATATCTATGACCTTTTGTTTGATTTATAATAGTTTTTTCACCAACACACTCAAAACACTATGCAATTTATAAAATCTTTTATATAAATAATGCAAGTAAATCCTCACATTCTCGTCTTTCTTCCTCAGCAAACTGATCTATACGAATCTATCCTTGTATCCTTATTCTTGATACATGTGAGTCATCTTGAGACGATTGTGCACGAATTGTCATCATGTTATTTGCATGTTGTCATCTCTCTACATCTATTTCTTCATTTTCAATTCAACCCTCCATTCTACAAATGCTCTTCTATCATTATCATTTCGACGTTTCCTTTGTCCTCCTCTCATTGCACATCTCTGTCATTTCTTGTTGTCTTCTTCTGTGATATTGTCTTTGATATTCTTTTCTTTCCTCTTCATTTTCAAAATTTAATCTTGGTGGAGCCATGCCTTTAAAGTATTTTCAGAAAATCACCTAATTATTTATATTATTTAAAACTCCAT
This sequence comes from Taxus wallichiana var. yunnanensis, assembly GCA_018340775.1. NCBI lineage: Eukaryota > Viridiplantae > Streptophyta > Pinopsida > Cupressales > Taxaceae > Taxus > Taxus wallichiana. The sequence goes on along the minus strand of CM031234.1, from coordinate 663,910,297 downwards.
GTGCATGTAATAGGAAATAATCATATAGTAAAGAGAATCTAAAAATTATGAAGGACACTCAAAATATGATATGAACTAAAGTGACACAAACTATCACATTTACAAATAACAAACAATACCTCAATTCTCTATTAACTCAACAATTCTTCATCGACGTCATTGTATAAATCGTTATTATACAGGCAAGTTGTGACAATTCAACAATGTTCCTCTCATAAATAACACAATATCAAAGACAAAAATATAAAACAAATAATTCTCAATTGCGTATTCAAAAATCAACTATATCCATGTCCTTCAATGAAATAAACACACACCACCTTGTAAAGAAATGTTCAAATGCACATATCCACGTTAATCATTGCTTGAAAAAACACAACATACAAAAAATAACATGTCATCCACTCACGAAAATGAAAAACATTATGATGGAACCATAGTTCTGAGAATTTATATTAAACATTTTTCCAAGCATACACAAAATATGATTTCACGGTTTCGCTATAGAAATATAAAATATTTATATTTGACATTTCTTATAGAAAAATTGCATTGTCGAGAAGATGCATATGTTATACATACATCGGGATGTCCCTCGTTACGTTGCTTTAAAAACCTTTTCGAGAACACAAGATGACATCCAAATTAGGACATGCTAGGAGAGCATAATAGGAAACATCCCATTTGCAAATCCTAGCTATCTCCCGGTATCGAAAAAGGCACGTGCAATGATAGATTCCGAGTTGGACAAATATCCACAAATGTTCCCCAATGAAAATAATGTAAGGATATATATATGCATACAAAAATTTCTCATAAACATCACATTTTTTTTTTTTTAAAAAGTTTATATTAGTCAATGTCTTAAAATTATAAATGTACAAATATTCAATTTTTAAATACACAATGCACACTAAGATGTTAAAAATTGTCTATATAATAAAAACAAAATCTTAATAATTGAACTATTTAAAAATTATCTATATAACAAAAGCAAAATCTTAATAATTGAAATATTTTACAAGTTTCTATAATTTTTAGATGATATTGCTAATACATCTCTAATTGTAATGTTTCCAATTGTCTTTTTAAAAGAAAAGTTTGTAGAGAGACTATCACATCTCACTCTAAGTTACTACTATTATAAATTACATATCACTTTGAATAATAACTATTTAAAAGCTTTATTTAAATAAATTGTTAAAGTAAAAATAAATAGTTTTACATGGGTTTATTAAAAATACAAACATTATTAAAGTAATAATTACCATCTACACATAGAAATGTTGGTTTTCTATGTCAGGGAATATGGAAACCTATATTAAACATGAAATATATTGTTTAATGTGTTAGGAAATTTTTATTCAATATATGGGTTGATAAAAATACAAACATTATTAAAGTTGTAATTTTCTTGGGCACATAGAAATGTTGTTTTAATAATACATCTCAACCCCCTGATGTAAACAATTACTACAAAACTTTGAGATCGAAATACATTATTAGTATAAGACTCATTTGACACCTGTGAAATCAATCAAGAATCAAATTTGATCCCCTCCTTAGTAACAAAAGCACGATATAGCGGATATTAAATATCTACGTATTATGTTTGTGTTTATTTATTTATTTTTTTGGGTCATTTTTTATGTTTATATTCAAACATTCAATAGATTTTACACTGAAAGTCTGATTACAACATCTTGGAAAAGGGGCTTGATCAAAGATTGAAACCCCTACCAAGGACAATATTAACAAAAATAAATAGAAAATGGTAAACATTTTACCAATTTTATTTACATTTATAAAACTATCTTTATGATAGATTTTGAATATTATCATAAAAGTAAGGACTCAAGAACAATCTAAAAAATGTCCGCCAACTAGAAACCAAATAAGGCCAAGGACAATGCGAAGGCTATGGAACCTCAATAGAACATGCCACACTTCTACTAGCAATGACGCGAACATATGCATGATTCGCCGCCACTACAAAACCTCTACTAGGGTGAAGTGGGCATATCTGTAGTGCTCACTTCCCTTCGACACTTTTCATATTGATCGTGATCTGCTGACTATATTGTAGACATTACTATAGTTTTGAATTAGTATGGTGTTAGATGTTAGATTATGGATTATTGTTGACTCGATTCATATATGATGCATGTGGATTATTAAAGACATTTATATGGATATTGACATGTTGTTGACATGCTTATATTTATAGATGTTGTTCGGACATGTGATATTTGTATATGTTGAGTAGACCTATAAAATTGAATTAAATGTAATGATCATATAGTTGTTGATGAGATTGCAAATGATATTGTTGTTTCCTTGATGATGTTGTAATTTATATGTATGGATGATTTTGGAATTTTAAAGTATATTTATTTTGAATGATTTAATGCGGCCATGAGGCCGAAGGAGGTATTGTGTTTTACTGAGTTAAAACATCACAACAAACATGGGGGATTGGAGACCAACCATATTGTAATTCTAGATGAATTCAATAAGGTCACCATGATAACTTGTATTATTCGTGTGTGTGTGTGTGTGTGTGTGTGTGTGTGTGTGTGTGTGTGTGTGTTGTTTGATTGTTGTTAGGGATTCCCATGGGGGGATCACCTTTAAATATGACCAAGGGTTATGTGTATTTATTTATTTGGTCCTTTGTTAATGTTGTATGTGTTTTATAAGTGATATGCTTTCCCTTTTCATTATTGAATTAAATTGTGGTAAATAATGTGAGTAATCATATTGTTAAAATTAATTAATCAAATTGGGACATAAGAAAGTAATTATTGGAGTTGTTTTCTCTTGTATTAAATGTTGTAAGATATGTGTAAATAATGTGTAAGTATGTGCAAGAGATGTGTACGTAAAGTTGGAGTATGAAACACTTCATCTTCTTTGGAATTGATTTTTTCCTTGGAGGCTGATTTTGGAGGCTTGTGGGACAAGTTAAACTTGTCCCATACCTCTTAAATTTGCATACCAACCTTAGCTATGGTTGGGGAGTTTAAATTTAGCCTTCATTATACATTTTTGTAAGTCAAGTTGAATGTTTTAATTGTAATTTTCTTACATGTTTTTGATTTCAGTCCTTATGGGGTGTGGGCTTGATTTAAGTGTGTAAGTAAAACTATCATTTATTCACCTACTTATTTATTGTGCCTTGGAGATTGAAGTTGACTTATGAGTTGGAGTTGAGGATGTGTGATGTGGCATCCCACATGGATCCACCTCATCCTCTTCTCTTCCCTCTTCTATATATTCAAATTCCTTGGCTTGTTTTTGGGTTGCTTCACTTTTATCACTTCATTTTTGGCGACTTGCTTTTGGTTTTTGGAGCTCTTGCAAATTGGGAGAAAGTTGGAGATTGTTGCATGCTTGTAGATTGTTGATCTTGGACTATTTTGCATTGGAAAGCTTGTTGTGTTTGAACCTTGGAACAAACTCCATCATGGAGAGGTAAGAGCTTGGCTCTTGAAAATGCTCTTCTTTCATTTTTATGAATATGTGAATGGTTGTATGTTTGTTATTGCTTGTTGGTTGGTTGGGTAGACTGCCTAGGGATGGTGTGGGAGAAGACTATGGGGTATTCTTGTGGGAGGCATAAGTGCTTTGGGGAGGTATAAGTGTGGAGGGAATTGGGATTTGGGTTCCACCTTAGAAAGAAATAGCTTGCATTTATTTACTTGTTATGGGGTGCCATAAGAGGTTGGGGAGGCATAAGTAAATGGGAGGAATAAGGGGTACTTGGGGGAGGCCTAAGGGAAAGTTAGGGTTTTGAAATGATATATTTTGGTGGTTTGTTCTCAGGTGGTGATACCCATTTCCCCTTCATAGGCATAAGCAACATCCCCATAGTTTCTTGCTCCTTTGGCTTGCATGATGAAGCCTGAGTGTTGTTTGTTGCCTTTATTCTGTGGTTGCAAACTGTAGTTTTGTTTTGGACTGTGTTTTAAATATGAAATTTACAAGTGTGTTATGGAATCCTATTGTTGCCATGAGTTGAAACACATTTCTTACTACTTTGTGGTTGGGGCTCGGGGACCAATGAAGAGGGAGGCTTCCCCTTGTCATTGGATGTCTTTATTGGGTGGAGAGCATTGTCTTTCCCCATGTTATGGTGTGATCAAATTGAAATAAAGAAAATGGAGGATATTCATGTTGTGAACTCGGAGAAAAGGAAAAAGACAGATTTGATAGTCATTGTTGAGATTATTCCTTATTGTAACCTTTTCCCACTTCAAGTGGATGACCTTGTAAATTATTGTGATGGAAAGATGTTTTGTATTGACTATGAAAGTTGTAATTCGAAATGTGAAGAGATATACTCTGTTTTTAATTTTGAAAGAATGTGAAAGTGATTGTATTCTATATGTTGTATTCGAGGAATGGAAGAAAGAAGTTGTAAAGATATCCTTTTGAATCAATAAAATATTGTATTACTTTTCTTAAATGGAATTATTAGGTATTAAAATTTGATTGTTGAATGTATTTTGAAATCTTTGTTGCAAAGATGAAAAGTGAATACATATGAAGAAATGTCATAATGCTCTGTTCTTTAGAAATGAATGTTTTGAAAACTAGAAGTTGTAATTTGGAATTTGAACACCTTGCTTGAATCAACTTAATATGTTAGAGTGTTTTGGAATGAATTCATAGTTGAAGTTGGTAAATGTAAACAAATCTATTCGAATTGGATCTTTGTTAGATGTTTTCAAATTGGTAAATGTTTTATTAAAAATGCACATATTGACCATGCTAACCTTGGAAAATGAAATAAAATGATTGAATTAAGGTTACATGATCAAAATGACCCCAAAAAAACTAAAACACTTAAGAATTTTTAAAGAACCTTTCAAATCGAGCAAAGGCAAAATTGTAGTCGTTTTACTGTCAAAAGTTGCAAATTTTGAATTTTTAATCAATCAAACAAAATATACCTTGCAATCCATCCTAAATTCCTCTAAGATCAATCCTCCATGTTTTCTAGGCATGTTGAGAAAGGAAGGAGGTTGAATTGAACAAATGTTTATAAGTCAAATGTTACCAATTTTCATTTTAAAAGCACGGAGATCATTTTCACAAAGAGAATTCGAGAGCTTTGAAAAATTCCTCATTTTCCAAAAATCGAATACCCAATCAAAATTTATGGCCTTATAAAGTTTTACTTCATTTTGGCTTTAAAAAAAAGAAATAAAAAAATCTAACTGCCAAAATTAATTAATAAATTATTCTTGGGTGGACCTAGGGGAAAAATATTTCCCTTTTGTGTTTTTCCCAAAAGTGCTAAAGGCATTATGTCCCTCGCCGCTTCGCTAACCCGAAAAGCTTTTGTTTTCCTAAAAATAATCTAAGTTTGAAAAAGGAAAATTTGGAAAATTTTCCCGCAGCCCCGCCGCACCACCCTTCGGTTTTGGAAGCACTTTTAGAGGCGCATGGGCCTGCAACCAATAAATTAACCATTTTCTAATTTTGGAAAAAAATCCTATCTTTATCCACATCCCTGTACCCCGCCCATCATTGGAAAAGGTATTTTGCAGCGCCGACTCACGCTAACAAACTTAACTTTTTTTTTTAAATTTTGCAAAATTTCCTAATTCTCCTCAGCTGGCCCACCACCTTGCAGCTAATGAGGGATTGCCACTTGGCTTCCTTAGGTGTTGGTGAAAGAGCATAGTGCTTTTAACCCTTTTGTCTTTCTACTTCAAAAGTCAATTTTTTCCTAAGTTTTCCACTGCCCCACTACACCGTAGCCAATGGTTGGCCGACACGTGGCATCTCTGAGCGTCGGTGGAGGAGCGGGTAAACTTGATCATTTTTTCCCTATTAAGATAAAATTCAAAAATTCCTCTTGGTCTCCAGGTGACCCACCTTCCTTCCCTAGTTAAAATTTAGACATGTGTCCCTTAGTGGACTCGAGCAAACATTCCTTCTTAGGGTATGAGGTCCCACCATGGACTCACGGGCGTGCGGGCGTCATTGGCACTTTTTTCCCAAAGGGGTGAAGCGCTATGTTTTCTCCCCAAGCCCACCACCCTGAAATCTTTGGGAAAAATTTCTCTCCAAAGCTCGTAGGCCCGTGTTAGGGAAAATTTTCCTCCCAGGAGCCTCATGCAGCCCGCTCTTGGGGAAAATTTTCACCCCAAGGCCCGCCGGCCCATAACTTGAGAATTATGAAGAGTTAGAGGGAGTTATTTATATCACTAAAAAGGTGAAGAAATTTCCTATCAATTGAGAATGTTTTCAGGAAGTTTTGAGTGCATTAAATATGAGAAAAATCAAGTTGAATCTTTTAAGAGAGTTCTGGGAGTGGGTAAGTGAGAATTTACCTTGTTAGTTTAAATGTGTATTCTCCCCGTTACAATTAGACCTTGTTAATTATTAAAACCTTATAGAATTAAATACCTAGGGTATTTAATTGTTTTGGCTCTTCTTACCCCCTGAGTTTAATTAAGAACTATTGGCTTAGTGATAGTCTAATTTTAAATGGTTAGATTATCACCTAAGGAAAATTTAACTTTGCTCGGGATAACTTTCACTCTCTTAGTGTTTTGTAAGGTGATTTGATAATTGTTTTAATGGACTCTAAAAATATTGTTGTGAATAACTTTAAAAAAAAATTATTCTATAATTTTTCTAACTAAACTTAGGTTGTTCTTTGGTCTCGAGTGGGAGTTTTTAGAGGGCATTACAATAACTAGCTAAGTAACATAAGAATTCTATCATGCAACTCAATCTCTACAATTAAGAAACCTATAGACATAAGTTGTGTTTATTTATAGAGAGAAAACGTAGAAACCACTGAGAGAATGTCTAGAATGAGGATATTGCAAATCTAATTTTTTTGGCAATGAGATACCTAAAAGAGACCCTTCATAACCAAGAGTTTGAATAGTTCCGATAAAAACTTTGATAGTTTTGAAAATTTATTCAAGTGGGTTAAAGGCCCTAACATCAACAAAGAATGGGAAGATCCAATAGCTAAGGATCCAAGAGAAACAAGCCAATTTTGAGGTAATTCTCTTTCCAAGTTGAGATGGCAAGAAGGATGAACAAATATGTAGGCAATACATTGGGCCACAAGTTTCTTAGAAAAATAAAGGATATTATTGATGAACACTAACATTATCTCAAAGTCCACCCTAGGATGGGAAGACATACAAATATAATCTAGAGTAGACTCAACTTTATTGGTGTTGATCACAATGCTTGACTAGGAAATAAAAATTCTATGCAACCTCAAATTAAAAAAGTAGAGGAAAATACATCTCACACATCATACTAGATATGTGAAATTTTCAAAGATAGTGGTCATCTATGGTGAGAGGGAGGTGATGGAGGAAAATAAGACCGAGGTGAAACTAGGTGTAATGGAGGATAAAGGGACATATAAAAAAGGAGGCACGAGTGGAAGGAATGGGAGAATGATGACACAATTAGGTGATTATTACTTCTAGTGGGAAGTAATTAAATTATTGAAAATGACTAATTCGCCCCTCTCTATAAATATACGCTTGATGATACAAGATAAAATCATATAAAATCCTAGAAGAAGAGATTTTTTTCCACATTACAAGTTGTAATGGGATAGTGAAAAACACCAACTCCAATGAAATAACCTGATCAATCATAAGTAATACATCTAGACCCAAATGGATTTCACGTAGAGTAAACAACAATGTTGAGTTTACAAATCCCACAAGTTTGCAAGATCAATTTGGAATTCAGTAAACTCAATTCACTTAAATTATTAAGAGTTGTTACATTTGAACCACTAATAGGGAGATTATTTAGTTTATAAATTTACCCATCTAAATATATTTTTCTATGGTACCAAAAAATAAATAATATAATTTGAATATAATAAAAAAACATAATTTGAATATGTTTTCTAAATATGCGTGTGATTTCATTATTGTATATTATTTATAACCCTAATCTTACAATCTTGATTACTCATTCGACCTAGGAAGAATTTTGATTACTATGCACATTTGTTATGCTAATACATTCATTATTTCTACTCTTTTGGTGAATTAAATCCTATATTAATGTATAAATATATGGCTCTTGTATCATTTTATGTAGGTATCACCAATTAAACTATGGGAAAAATTGAGCCAAATAAGGAAAGGAAATTTTTCTTGAAGGTTTTCTAGGAGGTACAATTTTGATTAAAAAAACACTTCTCCTAATGTCTTCTCAATTTATTAGAACATGATTGATTAGGCCTTTGAATTGAATATTTTAACATTGTTTGTTTTTTTTTTTTCAAAACCCATAAGAGAGCTATCTTTAAAAATGGATCCACGACGAATAACAATCTGATGGTGTCAATCTTGAGGGGTTTAATGATCTAACAAAGGTTTTTTATGCTTTCTTTTGAAAAAATGAAGACATTAATGTCATTTTATATCCTAACACATATTTTATTATCAATAATCTAATTGTTCTCCCTCAATGGAATATATACCTCTAATTGTATGAGTATGATAAACTAGAAATCCTAGTTTAGGTTGAGTTATCTAGTATGGCTCTTCACATTTTTTGATTTATTGAGTGACTTATTAAGGCCATAGGGAATTTCATCTACCCATAATCTACACATCGAATCCTAAAATTGCATCTACATTAAAATTATTTTTCTAAAAAAGTTTAGGAAACTTTTGATATAAGAAATGAGAATAATAAGTTTTCTCAATACACACTTTACAATAACTTCTCAAAGTCAATACTTTTGTGTCGGGACTCATAACATATGATTAGGGAATTCCATTTAATGGATTCCTTACACCATACACACATGATAAAACCAAGATGGACTTCATTTGAAGGTTATACCATGGTAATGAATAAGATAAATGTCTCATGTGGCACCACTCAAACCCCTCCATCCTCTTATAATCCTATTGTTACATATAAATAATATCATCTACCACTACTCCTAAACAAGATATACCACCCCATTCCAAAACTTTGTTTCTTCTCTCTCACACCATACATGATACCTCTTCTATTCCCCCCCTTTATTTCTAATCTATATGCTTCACCACCACCTCTTCATGTGATTTATCTAGAGGAAAAAACTTTCTTTCTGGAACGAAATTTTATGCTCTATCAACCTAAAAACTCATTTACATAAGAAGATTGATATTTTTTCCAAGAAAAATGATGGCCTCTCCAACTTCTTCACTACGTGCCTCCTCCCAAAATGAATTTAGTAATAACAATAAGTTTTCTTCCTTGACAATCATGATGTTTACCTTTAATTAAATTTTGTGTCAATTTTATCAGGTTTTATAACAAATTAGAGTTGATTATATATATTAAATAGATTTTACAATAGAAATAATAACTAATATCTGTAACTTAGATCAAATAGAAATAATACATCATATACTGATGAACCTAACACATAATTGAAAGTAAAAAAATATGTATAGAGGCACTTATCTGATTACTGATGACCTTTAGAGAGATTTGATATTGTACACTTCTTATAAGTTGGTGATCTATAACTTAATGACCTTCTCAAGTAAAAATGTGACTGTGAATCGACCTTGGTTTGTGTCATACCAAACTATTACGATCATACCACATGTTATTGACCAAACCTATGTATTCTTGGAATTTCTTTGAATTAAATCGTTTAATTTTTTTGTGTTCACCTTCCATGTTTTCTCTTATTGTGATACCCTAGTTGTCACACATGTAACAAGCCTCTCGTAATGAATTGATTGTATTCTCAAGTAATATCCATGAATGAAGAATCCTACCAAAAAAATCATAAAAAGTGTTGTGAGAACCCTCATGCAACCCTGCCATTATCACAAGTCTTAAGAGGCCTAGAAGCAAATGTCATTCTTGACCTAGTATGTGATATCTAGATAGATCAATCATATTTATCATTTTCTTTAACATGGTTGTTTTTAATTGTATCTTACTAAAATAATTGAAGAGATGATGTTTGTGTACTTATGGAATACATATATGGTTATCTTGACCAATTTTGATAATTTGAACCTCGTGTGTTGCGTAATAATGACTTTAGATGCATATTTATGTGATATTTTGGGATATTTGGATGTCTTTTACAAGTTTATGAATTATGTGCTCTAGTGCATTTTAATAGGAGCTTCATGTTAAAAAAATGAGGTAGTGTTGACTTTGTTACATAGGGTTCCATAGATGATTAATGTAAGAAAGGATGACCCATATGAAGTATAAGACCAAATGAAATGTATTGATTTGAAAGTGTAGTTGCAAGACATCTTGGTCTAAGATCATATGAATTAGTAAGGACTTGATATAAATTCTGAACAAACTATACAACCATGAATGGATAAGAAACTATGTTAAATGAAGTTTCATAATGAGATAAATTGATGTTTTTCTATTGATTTTATGTGTTGTATTCTCAAAATGTGTCAACATGTAAGAGTGTAAGGATAAACAAAATAAAAAATGGTGTTAAGAAAGTGCTAATTAGATATGAAGAAGTCATATTTATCATAGCAAAAATGCGTAGCCAAATAAATGATTTTAAAATTAAAAATTACAAAATTTGAGTACCTATATTTCCCCCCCTTTAAGTATTATTTTAAAATTACATGCTTAAAGGAAATATTACCTGAGTGTGTAAACACACTCATCCTTTTCTTGAAATTATGTTTTGAATTTTCAATATTGTGATTGATTTTATAATATTCCATGATTAAACTGCAACATAGACTCTAGTAAATATCCATGATAGATAAATGATCCATAACTTAGATAAAACATGTAACACAAAAATATTTACATTTGAATATATGTAAAGTGATAATATGTAAAGAGGAAATGAATAAACCTTTTTTATTACACTTTGATTTATCATGGAGATTTTTAAATAAAATTCATTGAAGGATTGGCATGATGAATACTAAATTTTTTTCGAGGAGGAATTATAGTGTTAGTTACATGTAACCAAACAAAAAGATATGTAAGAAAGAAAATAAGAAAGAGGTACAAATAAAGCCCTTAGAAGAAACAAGACCATACACATTGAAGTTATTATTTAAATTTGATACCTTACCCTTTAAGTGTAATAATTGAAGAAATTCCACCCAAAGTCCTTTTCTACTTTTCTACCTTCAATAACCCCATTTATAAGACTAATGGAGATGGATATAGAACAAATTTTACAAATAAGGACATACAACAAAAATGAGGAAAGATTCCACCAAACTCTATCCATATTCCATAAAAATGATTATAAGCTAAATAAATGCTTAAAGTCATAAATAAAATTGAACAATACTAAATAGTAAGGATATATATGCCCTTAAGCTTCTTGAAACTAGTATTAAAGCTTATTGCCATGTGGTCCAATAGGTGTTTCAATTGATTCAAAACCACAGTGATGACAAATTGGATGATGGGTTAGGGTAAGATGATGTTTTGATGATGGTTTAGATGGGTACATGATGATATAAGAGATTCGGTGAGGATTGCTTGCTCTTGCAAGACCATTCAGGTGCCTAGGTGATGGTCCATGATGGTTTGATATTCTTGGTTGCTCTAGAAGAATTTTTGCATGATGGATAGAAGATTTGAGAGAGTGTTTGGGCACTCACATTAGGTGCATGGGGAAGATATAGGTGATTGACTATGTTTCAAGTGCTCATTTGGAACATGTATGAGTTCTAAGGTGCATGAGGATGAGCTTTAGAGATATATGAGCTCATGAATGAATTTTTTCAGGTGTATCATGGTATACCGAGTATTCTTGAGTAATTTTTAGTGATTTCATGATGAGTTATAACATTCTTTTAGTTGACCCTAGCTTCTACAGTGTGAAACCCTAAGGGGTAGCTATGCAAGTCTTAGTGTCTAGAGATTTTTAGCTATGGTGATGAAATTATTATGATTTTAGATTTTATTTTGATGTTTCATGGTGCTTTGAGAAAAAAATTCAGGTTTATAGGATATAAATTTTGCAATATATGCTAGTTTTGGTGACAAATGATTAAAAACTAGTGCATTTCCACCTCAAATTTTATCCTATGATGCTCACCATAAATTGTGTACTTTAAATGGGACCTTGTGGATTTCATGGATGTTTATAAATTGAGTCTATAATGTTTTTTTAAAATAATTAGGTCATTTCATCATCGGGTTTTACGAATGAATGCTAAGTAGGTAAAAACTAATTATGGGTTAGAAACCCTAATTTGAAAGTGATATACAAGAAACTCTTCCTAAGTGAAAAATCATGCTTCCTAGTGTATGGTTGATGATTTAAATATGTAGAGGAATCCTTAATATTTCCACAAAGGTATGGTTATATGTCATTGTGATGAGTAGGCCCCACTCAAGATGGCATTATCTCTAGAAAGGGCACCGTGTATAGAGATGACTGCACCCTGTAGAGATATGGTGTTATCTTGGATCTCTCTCTTTTGTAGATATAATGGAAACACCTCAGGTCTGTGGGTATACCTATTATTGAGGTGAGTCTCTAGTATCAAGGTCGGTTCCTTCTTGATGTATCCTAAACTAATATTTTGGGTTTTGAGGGTAAAATGATGATTGTCAATGAATTGAAAACTGGTGTGATACACCAAAATTATTGAGGGATTTGAGTGAGTACATGCACAAAAATTTGAGTCTGGATTATGGATGCACAAACCAATAGATTTTAGCATAGTATTAAGGTAAAAAACTTGATGTATTGAGGGAAAGATTCACAAAAATACTATTAAGATAAGCATGCACACTAGTATTATGTAGAATTTACTAAATTTGTAGCAAGGTATGATGATCAATCACGTAATTTTGACATCCAAAGAAATAATAAAGTATACAAAGCTGCAAATAATTGGAAAAACAAAAATCAATTCTCATTCAAAAGGAAAAACTGGAAAAAATATGCTTCAGTAGCCCTGTGTCCAAAAACTCCTCTCCTATGTGCTTTGCCAATGCACACAATATATAGAAAAATTATTCATCCCACCCTTCCTAAAAATAGACTAAAATTGTACTCACCCATGCATCCTATTTTTATCCTTTATCATGAATACATAAAGGAATAAAAATAAACATCCTAATATAATAGGGCATTAATAGCCTTGATTACAAAATACAACTCAGTCAGTCAAATTGGATTTGACTGTTCTATTTTTAATAAAGTTAGGTGAATAATTTGGCTAATAATAAGTTTTGCTTGATGAGGAAGTCTTCTTTAATACATGCAATTTCTATCTCTAGCTGATAATGTCACATCTGCAACTTGACCCATTTTGTAGTGATAAATTTGACATTCTTTAGTTCTACCCCTTGGATGCACATGAAAAATAATATCTTTGTGTAAAAATAATGCCTTTGATTTCCCAACACTTAGTAAAATAAATCATCTTCATTGTGGGGACCACCTATAGGCATGTGCATAAAAAAATACTCTTATTTTGTGGAAAATAAGGTAATAGGACTCTAAAATGGCTCCTTGTACTATGATGTTGACCTCTGTATTGCATGATTTTCTTTCTCTTGTTATCATGTCATACTTTATTTCAAATGTGGGGACCATCATGCCATGGTGTAGAGACACTTTGTTTTATTTCCTATGCCACATGTACTTACTTTTCTCCTTCGAAGCTACTAAGGTTATTTGATTTTTCTAAGGTAATAAGGACCTTAGCTTGACTTGGTCGACATACACTTGATCAAAAAATCATGTTTTGAAAAGGCCCCTTTTGATGCTCATGGTCATAATGTTTTAAGACCCTCCTTTTTATATATCATTAAATGTATAATGATGTTTGACCTTTTACATAGTTGATGGAAATGATTTGGCCCCTTCTGATTAAAAATCATTACAAATGCTATAGCTTTCGGGTTTTTGATCAATAATTATTACCTACCTTTTGACTAATCGACATCATATGGTTTCAGACCTTAGTAAGGTCAATGTAATAATTTGGATTTTATGGGGCTGGTCCCCTCTCCACGATGACTCGACCCTTATTTTGATTTTTGGTGGAAATTGGACTAATTTGGGTTGAGTTACATTGTACCTTTGGGTTTGCATTGATAAGTTAAATCAAACGTTGGCCATTGATTCTGGTTTTTACTTCATCTTGCTCATTTATCTTTTGATATGTGATTAGGGTTTGACCTTGCAATTAATATGGTTAGTGAAATTGTAACCATGGTGGTTTGCATAGAAGTTGGGAATTCATCCCTACCATCGATCTTTGTACCCTTTTAATCTGGATCATTGATTGATAACCTTCTAATGGGCTATGCCAACTGTGGTTACATTGAATTTGGTGATTGATTCTTGATAATTGATTGTGGTACATGATTGATCTCCACTATTTGATCAAACTTAGGATGAGTTAGATTGGGTAAAAGCTCATTAAACTTATCACTTTGGCATTCTTTTTCTCATCTTGGACAGAAAATCCATGGAAATTTTTAGCTCACCGCCATTGTCATGTGCTTGATCTTGTTTTTCTTCTAAAAATCCATTTTATAGACTCTGAATATCAGTATTTTTGTTTAAAATGATCTCGTAGGCATTCTTTGATAGAGGTGACTGCTATTGGAGAAGATCTTAGGATCATTCTAAATACTTTGTAGCTTTCAGAGATGGTTGTTTCTTTGATACTTCTCTACAAAAGGTTTTTAAAACCATCATTGGTGCATTCTAGTTTTATTGATCATTTCTCCTTGTGCTTGAAGGTTGGTTTGTTAAGGATTTTGTGGAAGGATGAAATTTACCAAACCTTCGTTGATGATTTTTGAGCCTGATTTTACTTGAATGCTTTTGGGTTTTTGAAGGAGAGCTCGATGTGGGTTTTCTTCTCTTTTGTGAGATATATTAGATAACTTGCTCACCTAAAATTCTCACTATTGAGAGTTGAGAACATCGTCACCATCCCTCTAGTAATTTAAGCTTTGTTTTACTCATGGATTGAACAAGGGTTTCATTCTTTATTCTCTTGACAATATTCGCTATTTCGAGCACTCTACCTTTTGAATGTGAACGCCATTATTGAGACCCTTTGAGCTTGACCTTCTGTTAGTAGTTGTTTACTTTGTTGGATAAGTTAATATATGATTTCCATTTATTGATACTAAATTTGTTGAAGTTTTCAACGATGGGGATTAAGTTATCTATTTACTCGCTTACTTTTGTACTCTCTGACTTGCTTCAGAGCTTGAAAATTCTTTGTTTTTAATAACCCAAAATGGGTATTAATATTTTGATCAAAAGTACAAGATTTTTAGAGGATTTTGATCGGGGTATTCTTATCTAACTTTTATATCACCAAATTTGGAACTTTGCCTTGAGGGTTTCATTTGGTTTAACTAAAAAAATTGATAAGTCCTTGAGTCTTTAACTCTGCATTTTCTGTGAGTTTGCAACCTCTCATAAAAATGACTGCTATAAATCTATGCATTGAGCTCTGTTTGGCCTTTAATGGTTTTACAAACGTTAATTTATGAACCTCCTTTTTTGGATTTTATTGTATTGTTTGTCACCATTGTTGATCACTAGAGCTTGGTTTTAGTTGTATCTTCCTTCTTGGTTTGTACTTTTGAGATATTTCTTGCTCACTGATTGTAGATTTTATTTGATGCCTAGAAATTGATTGTGAAGGATTTTATTACTCTATTTCAGTTGTTCTATTGCACACTTGAAGAGATTTAGACTTGTATTGTACTATTTCTAAGCTTGAATATGTTGATGTAACCTCCAAGATCTATAGATCTCACTATTTGAAAACTTTGATATATATTGTTTGTGAATATATCAGTTTCATGACTTCAAGAAGTGATATTGCTTCTTCAATTGAACTATAGGTGACATCTTCCATTGCTTGACACTGAAGCTAGGTAACTCTAGAAGCTCTTTATTTTCTTTCTCAACTTCTACCACTTAGTTAATGAATTTCATCCTTAATTACCATTTCTTGAGCTCTTGTAGATGTACTTATTTTCTACTTGTAAGAAAGACAATGAATTGTTTCTTTTGTATTGGTTTGTTTCATGATAACTTGTTGATGAGTTTACATAGTGGAACTTCTATTAACTGCTGCAACTTTAACTTGATATGATGTTCTCACTTTCATGCTCTATTATGGATTTTGATGAGAAATTAATACAGATATTTGAAATATCTCTTAGAAATTTTTACTCGTCGATACCTTGAGGTTTGATGAGGTCCTTTGATCTATCTTTTTTTGTTTTGTCTCCTCAACTACTCTTAAGATAGTTACTTAAAATAACATTCATACCCAAATTGGGTTTGCATTTTTGTAACTATGGTGCATTCTCAAGATCATTTTAAAATGAAATCACTTCTTGAGATTATATATGTGTAAAATTTCCATGGTAGTTGGAATTTTAAGCTCTGTACTTTGATCTCCATAAATCTTGTATTATCTTCTTAGGAAGTGTATTAAATTCATTTGAAAAGCTTGTCTTTCTAAACTGGTTCACTTCCTCTCTTTTGTAGCTCCATTGGTAAAATGTTTCAAATACTATACTTCATCATTTATTAGTGAACAACCATGTTCAACAATGATTATGTTAGTGATACTGTAGAAAACTTGCTTTTATCTGTATTAGGATCCTTGAACAAAGAAATCTAAAACTGGTATTGTGAAATATGCATACTTCGTATTGATCTTTGAAACACTTGTTCTTCCAATCTGAATTTTTCTATAATTTGAGTGCACTTAAGTGATGCACATCTTGTCATTAATGCTTATTATATGCAACAAAGACCTCTAGAAGCTTGTTGAAAATTGTTGGAACTCTGATGAATTATCTATTTTGTTCATTGGAACTTTACTTTTGAGTAGAAACGCAACATATATAACTTAATTACAAGTTCATCTATGCAATTTTATTTTATAGTGGCTGTATCCTTAGTGTATCTTTTATCTATTCAAATTTGGGCAATCTCTTTGAAAGACTTCTTATACCTGTTTTTGTCTCTTGATCATTATGAATTGTCATGAATGAGCCTTAGTTTAGTCTTGTAGCCTTGAAGGTTTTACCTAATGTCTTACTTTCCTAGCACCTAGATCTTTGATTATAGCATCTTTTATTTATTTCTATACTTGTGTTATTTATTCACATCCAAAGTGTGATATCTGAGATCATTCTGGTCTTTCCTGGTAACCTTATGCCTTTTGTTACTTTGACCCATCTATATAAAATGTATATCAACATACTTTAGCATGTATAGTGGTCCTCTAAAAGCAATTGTCCCTTTGATTTCATTATACTTGATCATCTGTTTCATTTGTCATGCATTTCTAAAAATACATTTTGCTTATGAATTATTTTTTTACTTGATCAAATTTATATGAAGAAGACACTACCACCATTATTAATTGGAAAATTTCTCTGTAATACATGGCATATTTCCTTAATTTGGCCTGAAATGAATAGTAAGTTCCTGTAATGAATAGTGAAATATGAATATTTTGTAACTCTTATGTAGCATTACTTAATAAGTTCTACAAATTGAAAATAGTTGTAACTCTTTTTGCTCTTATAAATATGAACATGCTACATTATTCTTTGTTCAATATGAGTTGAATTTCTACAATACTTCTCCTTATTTAAATTACTATTTGATCAATACAGTAGTTTATCTTTTGTCATAACTTTCAAGCATGTATTAGTTGTGAAATAACATGATGGAAAGATGTAAAATTTCCATTTTACATGGTGAAGCCTTGTCAATTTTTTCTTAGATTTCTTTTTCCATTTTGTTTCAACTATAATTTCATCTCATTCTATTTGTTAGAATTTGTAGCACTAAACTTGCATTTATTTTATGGATTAGTACAAGTACATCTTTGTATATTCAGCCTTTAGCCTCTATTAAAATAAATGTACTTTTTTTATATGTAAACACAATAGTTAGTGTTTATTTCCTTCTTCTTACATATACCTGCACATTTAGATAAACTAGTTAGAAAACATTAGGCTTTTTGGCCTCTCTTATGTTCCATAATTTTCTCTTTATCTTTACTGTCTGAAATGATTATAAGAATCATATGTAGTTATGAAAAATATTGTTTCTTGTCTTCTATGCATTTATATTTTCTATAATCATACCTCCTGATATCAGGAGATTCATTTTCACATGAAGATAGACAATATAAGAACATGATTTAATCTTGAGCTCATGACTGATAGTATTTCTCTTGTTTGTTTTTTAGGTACAATGTAGTGTTGAATAACAAGGATGAAGATGGAGCAAAGATGGAGATGGAAGGTGAGCGATGGAGACAAAAGAAACAAGGAAATGATGGGTTCCTTCATATTCTTTTTATTTTATTTTCATGCACATGCACCTTCTATTTTAGTAGTTATGATGTTTACTTGAGTCACATCCCATGGCTTGTGTGGGAAACATTTGAAATTCCTTATGAATAAAACATTGAATTTGAAACTGAGTTGTGTAGCTTGTATATGGATTGTATAATGAATTAAACAACTCAATAACATAATTGAATGTATTTAATCATGAAGGAAAGAACTTTAAAATACATGTAACCTTAGTAATGAAATTTGATTGCTGTAATCTACAACTTTGGTTGTTATTCCAAAACTTAACACTTCATCTATTCTGTATTTTCTGTCTTCATCAAGATAACACATCTATCCTTTGGGGCCTTTGTGTTATTTTGCTGAAGACAAACATGAAATTACAGACTATGTGATTGTTACATTTTGTAACAACACACATAGTTATAAATTACATGTAGTCATTAATTAATCAATGGAACAAATATTAAACTGAAAGAATCTCCCCTAGCTTAGGTTCACTTCACCAATGCCATCCATCATAACAAAGTTTCAAGTTTCCCATTTTTTCACGAGTGTAAAAATTGTCAACATTTATGGCGATCCTGTGGGGAAAGATATCTGCTAGCTTATAGACCAATGCCCTACTCTTCTATTGGGCATGGAGTTCAAGTATATAATCAAGATATTCCATTTGGAGGTCCAAACCTTCCAAAACTAACTAAAATTGGAAAGGATATTGAAACCACACCACATGCATGAATGAAATTTATTGAAATTGAAAAAAACATGCAATGTGAAGGAACTACACTTATTGAAAGGGAAATCCTACTCTAAATAGAAACTGTAGGATTTTCAATAGCAGTGTTTGAGAAATATACCATTCACACTAATGGGAAGTTCCTCTCCATTCAACCTTGAAAGCTAAAAAGCATTATGTTCCTTGCAAGTTGAAATCATATAAGGACCACTCCAAAGTGTGTCAATTTTGTGTTGTTTCCTGGATTTGCACGATTAACATCCCATTTCAACAAAATGTATCCTTCATTGAAGACTCTGAACTTAGCCTTCTTATCAAAAGTTTTCTTAATTTATTTTTTATTCTTTTCCATCTTCATTTAAGCTTGATCTCTTAGCTCTTGTAATTCAATTAATTATACATAACAAACCTACAATGGTTTATTCTCGAGTAGCTCCATCTGATGCAACAAATCTAAATTAGAAACTCAAGTGAGATGGGAATTCTTGCCTCTCTTCCATAAACAAGCTTGTATAATGAATTTCCAATTGATATTTTAGGAGTTACTCTGTCACCCCAAAGAGTTGAATTAAACATTAGATGCCAAGCTCTTTGGTTATCTTTAAGTGTTCTTCTAATGATCCTTAAAAGATTCTTATTAGTACTTTTAGCTAACCCATTACCTTGTGGTTAATAATTAGATGATGTATTTAAATAAATTCCATGCTTAATAGCCCAATCTTTTAAACTTTCTCTAAGAAACACTAAAGCATGACCTAAAATGACATTTACTGGAACACCAAATCTGCAAACTATACCTTCATAAAAAGATAGTATCAAAGTCTCATTAGCCTATTTCAAAGATATTGCTTCAGTACAACATGTAAAATAATTTTTAGTAGTCAAGATCCACTTGTGTCCTTGTGACGAAGATGGGTTTATCATGCCAATAAAATCTAGACCCACTGCATGAGTGGTTGATCCAATGAAATAGGCTGTAGGGGAAGCGAAGCTAAAAGTTCCTTTCCAACAAAGAAAGCACATTTCTTACACTTCCCGATCCATTCGAAACAATATTTAAATATGTTGGGCCAATAGTAACCAAATTTCATAATTTTTAAGGATGTAGTACGTGCTGAAAATGACCTCCTGTAGATCATTTGTGGAATTCAGATAATAATTGTTGAATTCTATCATAATCAACACATCGCAAAGAAGATTTCATTTATATTTCTTTTAAATAACACGCCATCAATGAAAACATAAGGTACAACTTATAACTTGAAATATCTTTATTTATTCTTGTCCATACCTTCCTGATAAGTGCCATGTTGTAGATAGTTAACAAAATCAATCATCCATCTTGATTTCTGAACTTCTCGAATAAGATCAGCTTGTTGATTTTCTAGTTGCACCATGCTATTTGATTGCTGATACATAACTTCAACATGTTGTTCTAGATTTTCTAGTTCTGCAACCTAGTATTTTTCCATATAAGAAATTAGATGCTCACACAAACCTTTACCTTGAACTATTTTTGCAACATGGATATCAACATCATATTCCATAAGCTTCATTATCTAGCCTACTCTCTTATCATTCAATTCTTTATTTAAAAAGAAAGCTTTCACACTTGGATGAGAAACAAGAATATGTATCTTATTTTTTGAAAGCATGTACTTAAAATTATTTAGTGCTCGACTCTGAAAGTACTTGTTTTTAAATAAAAGTGTACCTCATTTCGTGATCATGCAAAATTTGTCCAACAAAAGCAATTGGCTACTCAATATTTTAATCATTAACTGAGTTAATATGGCTGAAATTGTTTCAAGTCCTCCAAGTTCATACATTAAAAATATTTATCAAAATTAGCATTTGCAAGAGTAGGAGCTTGAGAAATGGTTATTTTAATGGCTTCAAACCCTTCTCTCCTTCTCTGGTCTAAGAGAAAATTTTCTCTTTCTTCAGCATAGCTGTCAATGATTTAACCAATGCTGCAAAATCTGGAACAAATCTTCTAGCAAAGTTCATTTTTCTAATAAAAATCTACAATGCCTTGTTGTAATGAGGAAATGATAGCTGTGATATGGATTCAATTCTTAAAGGTTCAATTGCTAAACCTTGTTTTGAAACAATATGACCAAGAAATTTACCTTGATGTACTAAAAAGATAGACTTTTTAGGATTCAATGATATTCCAAACTATTTGCATAACTGAAAAGTCTACCTTAAATGTATTAGATGTTCATCTAATTTTTTTGAAAATATGGTAACATCATGAAAATAAACCAATATGTATCTATTTAGTAAGTTATGAAAATTCATGTCCATTGCACTAGTGTTTGAAAGGACACAATGCATCCTTTTGTAAGCATAAGTACCACACTTGGTGGTAAAAGTTGTTTTGTATCTATCTTCTTCTCGACTAGAATATGATTGTATCCACTATAACTGTCTAAAAGAGATAGTCTATTAGAACCAAAAATTGTTCTCAAAGTCTGATCCACGTTAGGTAGTGGATAATGATCTTTCAATGAAGCCTTATTAAGATCTCTAAAATCCACACATAATCTGATTTCTCCATTCTTTTTTTGAATAAGAATAAGATAAGCTACCCAAATTGAATGATTAATTAGAAAAATAATTCATGATTCGATTATATTAGATAACTCTTTTCTCGTTAATGACTCGATTTTGGATTTACTAGCCTTTGCTTCTACCTAACTAGTTTGGAATTTGGTTGTAATTATATCATATGCGTTGAGCTAAAATTAGATAAAATCCTCTCAAATCTTGGTACTTCCAGAAAAAAAAATCTTTGAATTCTTTACATAATTTGATAAATGACTATTTTTCAGCTAAAGAACATACCTTTTGAATAAGTAGCTTCTTGTCATCATCCACCAAGATTTCTTCGTAGATATTTGAAGGAGTTGAAATATTGCCTTTGTCTTTTCTTAACTGATCATCAAAACTAAAAATGTCTTCTAGAGTGACCAATCCTTGAGGCAACCTATTTGTTTTTAACTAAACAATTTGATCACCATAGAAGTGTTGTAGTTTTTCTTGATTTATCATAGAAAATTCAGGCTCTTGTCGTAGAAATCTACAAATATATTTATTGTCTTCGAAAACCTCCCAATTTTCTCCATTATCAGGCATTGAAGGCCATATAATTAATTTAATATGTGGTTGTACCTTGTTGTTCAAAATATGTTATAGTATCTCAAAGCTAGTACCAACTACTTTGCAAGTCTATCTGGATACTTTTTTAGATCTTGGGACAAATTGAATGTTAATAGCATCAAAATAATCCATTAAGTATAAAAATCTATATTTGTAAGACTTCAAAATGAATTCTTACATACATTAAAGTTCTTTACTTGATTAATAACTAATTTGAATCTCTGAAAACTTGTAAAGTGTTGATACCTCTCTTTCTATCCCATTGCAAGCCATGAATTAACGCTTCGTATTCAGCTACATTACAAGTAGAAGTAAACTGCAAACTTAAAGCTAAAATTTACGTTTCATTTGAAGGGGAAGTAAGCATTAAACATGCAAATTTTCCTTTTTATTTTTGGCTCCATCGAAGTAAAGCTTCCATAACCCTTCTATTGCTTCTTATATTTTGGAAAATAAGGGAATTGGTGCATTTTCTTCATACAAGCAATAAAAACCAAACAAATCTTCTTCCACTTCCTTAAAGGGTTCATAGGGATTTTATTATTGAGTCTTTTCATCCATGAATAGATTAGAAACACAATCAAGTGCAGAAACATGAGATATAACATCAAAATCAGACTGATATAGAATTGAATAATTT
The DNA here is from genome assembly GCA_018340775.1 of Taxus wallichiana var. yunnanensis. Classification (NCBI taxonomy): domain Eukaryota; kingdom Viridiplantae; phylum Streptophyta; class Pinopsida; order Cupressales; family Taxaceae; genus Taxus; species Taxus wallichiana. The sequence continues at coordinate 663,887,402 of CM031234.1, read as the reverse complement.
GCTGTGACATTGAAGCATGAGGCTCCATATAGCAAGAGGATTTGAATTTATGGTAACCTTAGTTCCCTATAGTGTAGTAAAGAACAAAAATGACCAATCTAAAGAAAGATAACCTCCTATTTCTACTGTGAAATCTCGTGATAAGCATAAGGAAAAATAAGGAGGCAAATCTACAACAATCACATCTTGTAGAATTATAACGTTAGGATAAACATGTAAAGTCACTTCCAAGTTTTTGATAACACCAACTATATTAGTTTTTGTCCCATCTAGCTGTAACATGCTTTTCTGAGTAGGCTCATACTGGTGGCCCAACTTTTCCACAATTGCTTTTGGCATAATTGTGCTACTTACACCACTATCAACTATGCAATTATGAACTAAATGGTCACCAATAATCAAATATATATAAAATGGTGGTGGATTCTTTATATCATGAATGTTTAAGACCTTTTGAACCCTCCATATAAATTATTTAATGTGGTCTTGTTCCATTCTTCCAAGGACCATGTCCGCTTTCTGAACTTCCTTTTTTGTTGATTTTTAAGAAATCTGTAAGCTTAGCAAGTTCATGAGAAAGTAGCTCCTGATGTCCTAGAATACTTAGATCATCTCACATTGAGATATTAACATTATATTTTTCATTACATCAACAATGTTAAAAGAAGCAACATTTTTGGAAACATATTCTACTATCTTAGCATAGGATTTGGTGAAAACTGACTCTACTTCAGCTACATTTGATATTGAGGGATAAACAATCTTCTTGGATCGGGTTGTGACTATTATTTTTTTCTTTACCAGCTAAAACACCTGCTATTTTCTGAGGAACAATAGAACTATTAGCTAATTTTTCTCCTATAGTTGTTTTATCCGTGACTGTGGGCATAATAGGTGTTTTGAAACTTTTGTCTTTCTTGAGTTTTCTTGGGCCCTAGTAGTAACTGCAGTAAAATCATCTTCAATAAAATTGACCAAGTTCTATTCAAGTGCTTTCTAAACATGAGTTTCTTGCTTCCCACCCTCCATTTGAGGCATGGAAAATGTCTCAAGTTGAGGTTGTGCAACAAAGCTTATATTTAGAAACACATTTGAACAATTTGAAGTTGTATGAGGTTGATTACAAGTTTGACACCATTCTTATGTAGCCATATTAACTAGGACTAAAGCGTTAGATGAACTAGGAGCCTTTAAATGACATTTAGAAAAATATTTCTAGCTCGATAAATTAAATGATTAGTCTCATTAAATGACACAAATGCTGGTAGACCCAAAACAACTTCTTACACTCAGAATGCCATATCTTTTGAAATTCACAATGAAAATACAAAAAATTTATACCATTGGAATCGTGGTTCCGAGACCAATGCACATAAATCAAAAAATTATAATTTGATGAGGAATTGATGGAGATTTTTATGAAAATGTGGCTATTTTTAGAACAATGTTTTAATGGGTAGTTGGGATGCATTCAACGAAGCATGGACATACTTTTCTCACTTATGCAAGATATAGGATAGTATGGGTGGCCTTTTGCAAGAAACATGCCATAATTTCAGCCCATTTATGACATATTTCCCATGGAAGGTGGAAAAATTTAGGGATTTTAATTTTTCTCTCTCTCTCTCTCTCTCTCTCTCCTCTAAGAATTCTATAAATTGGAGTTTTGGGATCATTGTACAAAAAGATAGTTTTGAGTAGCAAAACTTGTCAATTTTTTTGTGAAGCCAATGTGCTACAAGCCTTTGTAGTGGACTCCTTGCATGGAGATACATGCCCTTATTTTTTAATAGATTGAACTATGCATATCAATGAAGTAATAAATATGAGTTTGTGGATGCCTCTTCCCCTGTTGTGTTTGTTTGCATTCTTCTTGCCTCTTCAACCTCATGCAAATATATTGTGTCTATATTATGATCTTGCAGGGATTCATTATCATTGTGTATGTATGAAATATTGTTGTAAATGCACTTGTTAGACTATGATAACTATTATCACCCCTTCTAGTATGCATTTTTCTTCTACTTTTCACACATTGGAAGATTGTTCTCACACCTCCTCTTACGGGGTATCACTATTTTAGTGTAGGATTTTTTTCATCCACTCTCTCTCCTTAGTCCATTAGAAAGTTATATTAGGCCAAAATATTTTTCCTACATTAGAGTAGACTGTGGTAGGTAGTTTAGGATCAAGAACCAACCTGTCTCTCGGAGGTATATATCAAGTAGCAAGTCCCGAAAACCTGGAGATTGTACCAATGTTATCTAGTCACACTTTGTGAGCTCAAGCACACACACTTTTGCAAACCATTGGGTGCTATGAATTGGTGATAATAGTACTAATTCACCCCCTCTCATTACATTTTTCTTCTAACAATGGGTATCAAATCAGTTCTTTTGGAGAAGCTTAACATCTTGAAGGAGATCTTCTCAAGCACAAATGGGTATTAAGAAGAAGAATTATTAGAAAGGGAAGAACTCTAAAGATTATTGTTGTTCTACTTCATGTGAAGGTAAAAATTTCTTATAAATTTTTCCTAAAGTTTATTTTCCCTTAGGAGTTGTAACTTATTAATTTGGAAAAGTATTTTTTGATTACGATTCATATTATGAAGAGTCACCTTAGGAAGTAGTAAAAAGATAAATTTCTCATGCTAGAGATGAAAACCAAAAGATCACATAACATATTGATAAAATGATGAGAAACCATATTAATATCTTAGAAGACAAGTTGAATAATGAGGGTACAGGACATGATGAGATCACAAAACATCTACAGGATAAGTTAGAGAGAGTTGTATGCACCCTTGGATCTAAGGAAGATTCTCATTTGCATAGTACTGTTATTCAGATTTTGGAGTCACAAATGGAGGAACTGTCTAAAAATATAAAGGTCAAAGAGGAATAATATACTCAACTAAAATCATATGTTTATCTACTCAATGATAGAATCTAATCTAAGGGGATGAGTACATAAAGTATGAAATAGGCATGAATTATTTTCATTCAAGACTTGATCTATTTTAAATAAAACTAAAAATATTTGAGAAAAATATAAATTAACTATAGAATATTCTTAGCCAACATAGATCAACAAGTGATAAGTATGATTTGGGATTCAATGAGGATCTTAAGGAAAAGGAATTGAAGAAAAGGACATAATTTCAAGAAAGCAATATGGTGAACCAGATAGTAAGGAAGAAAATATGGTGACATACACAAAGGAAAATGAGAAGACAAATCCTATTAGGAAATCTAAGCCATCGAGGTATGAAAGATCATTCAAAGGTTATTGGTTCTCATGTAATGATTTTGGTCATAGAGATAAATATTGCAAGAAAAGGTGTCTTAGGAATGGTGTAGAATCTTCCATGGTGAATGTCATTCAAGTTTTGAGTATGGTCATAGAGAAAAGGATTGTGGATACAAATATAAGAGCGTTTGATCCAAGAAAAAGTAATAATATAAAATGAACGATAACTAGATCGTATCAAGAAAAGAACATATATGCTAATCAAACACTACAATCAATAAGATGAAAGAAATTCGCTAGACTAAATTTTCATAAACCTTTGCAAAAAAATCAGATCAAGCTATAAATCAAGGAAAGAACTAGTCACCAAAGAGCTAGTCAAGAGCATAGATTTAAGAGATAACTAGACATAAAGGATCTAGTAAATACCATAGATAAAGGAAATAACTATTTAATACCATAGATCAAGGAAATAACTATACGTAACAACTAGATGATATCCCCCTAATATTTGAATAAGATAAAATAAATATCCACAAACATAAGTGGGTGAGGATAAATATAATAAAGGTAAATTAAGTACCTAGGTGAACATGAGATAAGGTAAACACCTACTATAACAACCCCCTCAAGTGAATATAGGGGCCAAAATATAAGTGGCATGTCCATAGTATAAGTCTCGAAAACTAGGCACGATGAGGAACTCATGTAAAATATATCCATGAGGATATCTCAAACCAAAAGAAGGAAAGAATCTTGATATAAGGAAAGAGAAATAAGAAGAAGAAGGAATATTTTCTCATGAAAATCCCACGAATGACTTGAAAACCCCAATCATTTGATGAAACTCAAGATAATGAGGTGATGGAAAATGGCTCCATAAAGATGTCTGCAACCTACTACTGAGTCAGAATTTACTCAAAGAAAAGAAATCCATCTTGAATGCACTGACCAATAAAGTGGATGTATATGTCAATATGTTTATTCTACTTTGGTGCTCAAGTGGGTTTGAAATGTGAATTGTACTTTGGTTGTCACACCAAAGTAAACTCATTGAATCGTATGGGAATAAAAACTCTTTAAATAACTATCAAAGCAAATGAATCTCTTGACTCGTTGTAACTATTTTCTTGTACTCTTCCTCTCGAAGATAAAAGTGCAATAGCCTATTTATTTTTATACACAAAAGCAACTAGAGAAGAACTAAGAAAAATATAGATAGAAGTGGAATGCCTATCACCAATAGAATCTTCCTAATTTGAATTTATAAACCCAACCAACTAAGTAGAACCCCTAGTGTAGTGTGGGAAAAACTAGGTAGTTCCTTGTAAATAGCATAAAATCCTTTTAGTATCTTGTTAGTGACTATTATGAGGATAATTTGAAAACCGAGATACAAGCCCTACTGCGAATGAAATATCGGGGTGAGTATTGGTTGAGTACATGAGACTCCCAAATAATTGCCTATATAATGTAGGATCATAAAGTAGTGTGGTACATTTGGAAGTAAGAGTAACCCCAGACTAAAAAGGATATGGAGTTGGAGTACAATCATCTATATCAAAGAATTGAAGAAGATCATGGGTGTACTTTTTTGAATCAAATGAATCCTTGAATCTATATCGAGAAATGTGCAAACCAAAGGAATAATGTAATAACTCAAGATCTATCATGTTAAACTATGTAGAAAGAGCCCTCTGAATACTCTGAATGTGGGAAGAAGAGTTGTTAGTAAGTAACAAATAATCAACATACAAGATAAGTATCACAATATCCTAACCAACATGCTAGACATAAACTATATGATTGAAGTGGCAATGAAAAAAACAAGTAGATAGAATAAAATAATCCATCTTCTCATAACAAGCCCAAGGGACTTGTTTGAGACCATAAAGAGACCTTTAGAGCCTACAAACAAGAGAAGAATCCTAAACAAATCCATCACGTTGCTCAATGAATATTTTCTCTTGTAAATCTTCATGTAAGAAGGCACTCTTCATGTTAATATGGTATGCATGCCACCCCTTGTGATGCAATAATAATAAGTACAAGGAATACATAATCCATCTTGACAATGGGTGCAAAAGTCTCAGAGTAATCAATACCTTCAACTTGTGAAAAACTTTGCAACAATACAAGCCTCATGATTTTTAGTGGACCCATCAGCTCCATATTTGGTTCGGTATACCCACTTACACCTAACCATATTTCTTCCTTTAGGAAGAGATAACAAATCCCAATAATGATTCTTCATCAAATAAGAAAACTCAATTATCATCGCATCATCCTGCTCCTGTATCCCATGAGACTTTGAAAAGTACCATGGATCCTTAGAAACTACCTGACAAAAAAGTCTAGAACATGAAGAATGTGTGTGATAATGCCTAGTGGGTGGAAGATCGTTTATGAAAGGTGTTGCCTCAAAAACTATAGTATGATCCCACTTAGTCATCAATGGGAATAGGATACTCAACAACATCTATAGCTTCTTCATCAACCTCCTCAAATAAAGGATCCTCAATATGAGATGATGAAGAGAAAGGATGCATGGAAGAAGATGAAGAATCATTAGTAGTGAAGCTCTCATCAAATTGAACATGTGTTCAAAACAAATGTCATGAGTATCAGGATCTAAAATTTGATAAGATCTCATGTCCTCACAATACCCTACAAAGATCAAGGGTTTTATCTTCTTATCCAAAGCTTTCCTTTTTTTCTTTGGCAAAATTCCTAAACATGGCTCTTAAAAACTTGAAAAAGTGAGACATCTAGCTTAGTGTTGGACCAATCTTCCTCTTAGAGTCAAATGCTCAAGTGATCTATGTGGTGTGGAATTCTAAATGTAGTTAGTATGATTAATTACTTCTACCTAGTAGATAAGAGGTAAATCTCTAGAATGCATCATATATTTAGCCATTTACTTCAAAGTTCTATTCTTTTGTTATGCTAAGCCATTTTGTTGTGGAGTTTGAGGAACAAAATTCGGTGAGTAATGCCTTGAGTTGCCAAAAATTATAAAACTTATTTATGAAGTACTCTTGTCAATTATCGTACAAGGTTCTTTATGCAAATATATTATTGTTTCTCGACCAAAGCCTTGAATACTTTAAAGTGTGAAAAAAACATCAACTTTTTTACTTTAGAAAATAAACCCAAGTACACCTCAAGAAATGATCAACAAAGGTAAGTGCATACTTATCTCCATTGAAAAGATGGGGTAGGAAAAACAATCAATTCACTATACACAAGCTCATGTGGTGAAGAAACTCTCTTGGAAAAATTCTTAGGAAATGGATCTTGGTGTTGTTTCCTAATGCATAGCCAAAGAAAACTCCTCGAGACAATAAACTTGAGAAAGACCGTATTTCATACCATGAGTGCTTAACTCCTTCAAATATCTGTAATTGAGATGTCAAAATATTTCATGCTAAAGATTTATCTCTAAATCTGCATGAGAAACCAATCCTATCCCTATAGAGTAAGTGTCATCAAAACCCTCTAAGTGATAAATTCTAGAATTATGATCAACAATACCTTGAGTAATAAGTGAATGAGGCTCCAACAAAGTTCTTGCTTTTTTCGCATGTGGTGTAAAAGTAGCTATTTTTCCTTGACTAGAATGACTAATTTGATACATGAAAAGAAAATTTGTGGTAATGTTAGGATCATACAGTGCATCTTGGATATTGCTATCATTAAGGTGTATATCACATTTTCCCTTAAAAAAAGGAAGGAAAAATATCCAACATCAATTTTGGAAGTAGAACTCAAACCTAGAAAAACAAAAGACTCCTTAGAAGAAGTCATTGGATGAGATGCACTAAAATCTATAACCCAACTATCTGCAAGTGGTGACTGAGATCTCCCAACAACATTAAGTGCTTTTCCATCATGATTATAAGGAGGTGGAGTGGAGATATAATTTTTTTGTTTCTTAAGTGCATCTTCTAAGGCTTACATTCTCTTATAAAACTATTTTCTTCATGACCACTACTCCCATAAAAAGAGCATGAAAGGATAAAATTATTCTTGGATTTATAATAATCCTTGTGGTTTCTCGATTTGTTTTCTTTGTGTTTAGGATAACTTGGAGATGGAGAAGGGGTGGATTTTGTTTTACTTTTTTGTTTTCCCTTGCTCTTAGGATTAGATGCAACTAATGCCTTTTGAGAGGTGGAGGACTCAAGGTGAGACAATTTGGATTCTTCCTTAGTAAGTCTTTCAAAAAATGTTTCTAAGTCAGGAATTTTGAATGTGTCACCTAAGGCATCCATACTAGAGAAAAAGGTAGAAGAAAATATTTGAAATGGTCCTCTCAACTTGGATAGAATCAAGTAAACAAAATCTTCATCTTTATCATATCTTCCACTTCCCTTCAATTGTGTCAAAAAGTCACCATCTAAAATATAAAACCATGTACAACGACTTTGTGAACCATCCAAAAATAAACTTCTTGTTTAGCTTGAGCTTTGTAAGATAGTCTATAATTTTTGGAAAATATTTAGGAATAAGAGAGGTGATCTCAATTTCAAGTTGCAGGGCTCTCATATGATTCACCTTACCAAATAAATCCTCTAATTTCTCTCACATGTTTAAAGGAGAGTCACATTTTTCCAAATGAAAGTAAAGAATGTTACTTATATCAAACTCATACATTGATCAAATTTGAGCAGTACCCAAATTTCTTATATTCTCTTGTGAACACTAGTAGTTCTAAAGAGGTTAAAGCCCATAATCCTTTCGATTAATTATTTTTCTATTCTTGGTTTTCATGTGCGGTAATTATGTGTTGATAATGGCTCAACATTATCTAATTTAGAAGTAGATAAAAACACCATCCTAAAAAAATCACCAAAAGCAATGCAACAAGATCCCTAAACAATGAAACAAGAGCCCCTTCGTATTTTGGCACTTTATAATGAGTGCATGTGATGATATGCAACTTTATTATTATAATGCGATTCTATAAATATATATTTTGAATGGAAATATCATGAAAAAAAATAACTTCAGCACTCAATTCTGAGTTACTGTTCAAAATGTACACACTTTACAAGTTTATGCTCTACTATTTATTTTATCTACTACTAAAACAAAATAAAGTGCTCTTATCTTCACCACTCAAATGAAATTAAAGGAGGATGGATTTAAGTACCTACTAGTAGGAATCACAATATTTAAGCCCTCATACCACCATACCATATGACCAAGGGATAAATATTTTAATCATTTGTATGCACCACTTACTATTCTAGGGTGAGCATTGGTTTTGAGAAAGTCACATCCAATTTCTTCATCTAGTAAAAACTGAAATTTTTGGACTGTGTCAAAAATGACCTTCACCGTCTAAAATAGAAAACCATGTACAACAGCCCATGGAACATTCCAAAAAAGGAAATAAACTTCCTGTTGGTGCTCAAAGTAGTCTCACACCAATTTGCCTTTAAAAATCTATCAATTTGCGACCTCTATCCCTTTCTTTTTCCCCGTGTTGTGCCTGGTTAATCTTTGTTGCCATTTTAATTTGTTCCTGGATCGTAGGTCACTTACGGGTCCATAGTTTTCTCCTTGTTTCTTTTTTCCTCTGGAAAAGGTCTACGTAATTTGGTTTCCCGTTCTCTATTTATCAAAAAACTTGGATTCCCCCATGTTTTCTATTCTCTAGGGTTAGGATTTGTCTTCCTTGTCATTTTCCCTAAATACTTGAAGATAAATGAATGGATGTATCTATGAGAAACACATTTGACCCTTGTAACATTTCTAAGGAGAAATTTTCATTTTGGGCTTGAATGATTGTTTTTTTGTATTTTACGATTTGTGGGTGTTTCTCCCGGTCAAATTGACATCCTTGCATCGATAGGGACGTGGCACATTTTGGTTGGATGTTGGATGGGTTGGGTACTTCAAAATTTCTATGAATCACCTCACCTTAAAGTGTGTCCAAGTGGAGGAACGGTGCTCATTTGAAGGTCTAATTTTTGGTTTGGCCTTGGAGTAGCACTGGAAGGACACGTGGAGGTTTCCGCTGCTTCACCTGGACTTAGAATTTTTTTATGTAGTTGGTATAGTTTGGTGGAACAAGACACGTGGCAAGCTCGCGCTCATTTGGGGTCTCCGCTTTGGGCACCATTTTGAAAATTGCGCCATGCGGAATGTCGAGGAACCTTGCATGTTTGGGGACTAGCCCTTGAGTTGTATTTTAAAGAAGCATCAGGATGACATGTGGAGGCCTCCACTTAATTTTCATTTTTCTTAGACTTTTCAATGGCCAAAGGAGACTACCTCGAAGCATGACACATGTTGCCTTTCACTGAGCTTCAAGCATTGAAAAAAATTCAAAAGGAGAACAAAACATGTGGTGAGCCTGTGCTCATTCAAGGTATCAAATTTTTGGGACCGTCTCAAGGTGCGCCATGGTGACACGTGGTGGTTTGAAAATTCAAAGGGGTGGGGAGGTGGACCATCAGGGGAAACTTGGATTTTTTGCCTCTTAAGGATTAAAATCTCAAAATGTCCCACAAGCTCGATAAAGGAAGGGTCAAATCTTTCTTCGACCAATGACGGAGTGTCTCGACTCTCGAGGAAATTTGTAAAAATTTCCTTTTGGGAGAAAAGGAGTAAAACATCAAAATGGCCAGCAGACCCGGTAGGAAATAGTCAATGTTTTGCCTTGGTTAACGAAGGAAGGGTGAAGCTATGGGGAAAACTTAGAAAATTTTCCCTTTTCCAAAAGGGAGTAAAATGGAAAAATTTGGCCGTGGTTCCACTAGGGCCCACCTTAGGACACGTGTCAGGATCATTTCTCGAGGGCAAAGGTGCGGAGAAAAATGGAATTTTTTTCCATTTTTCCAAAAAGTTGTAAAAAGTCAAAGGAAGCCCCCAGGTCTATTTTTAAGTTTGAATCTTCCACGTGGACGACCCAAATTCAAAGTAAAGATCAATGAAAGCTGAGAGTCTAAATCTTATTTTCCCCCATTTTACTAAAACACGCCTGGAAGTGTGAGTCTTCATGATTTCTTGGTATTTCCTACACGCCAAGCAGGGAGGGGAGTTAAAGTTGATATATGAGTTTGGTGGGAAGATCTGGAAAACATATTTCACCATTAAAATGGTCCAACCATTGTGCTCGATTGGATTTTCCATTTTTCTTCTCACAAGGACGCAAGGAGCCATATTTGATAGATTAGGGGTGGAAGTGGATGTAAATTGAAGAAAGAGTGACCTTCTAGAGGAAAGAGTTGAATGTGGGAGATATTCGATGAGATCTGCCCCCTCGAGCACCTGGTGAATTTTTACAGATCTGATTGTGAGAATCACGATCAAAATCATGGCGAGAAATGATGCATTAAATGTTTTTGTCTTTTGGGGAGAAGGGGCTCTATTGTAAATTTTATAAATGGCACAATTTTTTTCGTGCAAATGCTTGGAGGTTGGAGGTTAGAGGTTGGAGTGTTAGAGGTTGAAGAAAATTCCCAAGAGGAAAATTTGACAAAGCTTGTCTTTTGAGAATCCATCTGAGAAACTAGGTTATCTCTTTTGTATTAAGTTTTATTGTGTCAAGGTGGTTACAAGTGTATAGTCATTGATAAGATCTAAGACTATTTTAGAAACTTTCCCCTACTAATAGACTTAATCAAATTCAAGTTTTTCTATGTTGTCTTAAGCAAAATGTGTTGGTTTTATTTCTGAATGTATGTGAGTAGTTTTTCTTGTTTCTGTTGTAATCTTGTATCAAATTTGATTCAATCGAGATAGGTCTCAATCGTTGTGATGAGTTTAGTGGCATTTGCAATTTCATTTCTCAGAAGAGATTTTGTTTGGGATTGGAATAAACGATTTAAAATCACTTTTCTTTCATTTATTGACAGATATTGTCTATAAGCCTCTGGGTGTACCTTAGGCGTGATTTGACTCTAGATCTTGATGCTTTGTTGGATTTTCTAACTCGAGCCTTCATGATAGAATCTCAAAGATTGTGTGAAAGAGTGCTAATCTGGGCCTCCATTGAAGCACATATTCTAGTTAAAGAAACATTCTAGCTATTTTGTGGCATTCTGTTGGTTTAACCTCCCATTTTATAAGATTCCTCAAGGATCTAGTGAATCAAGTTCACCCTACCCCACCTCCCACCAAAAATTCATTCAAAAACAACCAATCCTACATATACTACCCTTGTTTTTCTTGTGTGCACAAAAATGCATAATCTCTATTACCAAAACATGTAGAAACAATCAGGGTCTCAAATTTCTTTAGTAACCTTTTCCTTGTTGTGAAAATATCTCGATGATCTGGAAGTGACAACTCGTGAGAATCAGATCTAGTGTGTTGATCATATTTTCCCAAGGTCTTCTCTATAAAATTACAAAAGAAGGATTTATCATTGTTCTTCAATAAACAAAGGTTGCAAAATAGGTTCTCTTACCTTGGTTGAAAGGCACAACCTAAAATACTTAGGACCTATCACATCCTTTTAAGGTGCTACCCACTCCTTTCAAAACTTGAGTGCCAACAAGTCAGATAGATTGCTTCCCTAGCTACAAAATGACATACATGATTATCTATCTACCTCTGAGTGTCCTGTCAAATCCATGATGCTGCTCAACCTTTGAAGGGAATTAAATTTGGGTACCAACACTTCCTACTTGAAATAGTCTGTTGCACGTCTCCAGAAAATGATGCATCACAGAAGAAAAAATACGTAGAGTGGATCTCGAACAACCCAACAAAACCTAGAAAATGGTTTTCTGGGTTTCCTTCCTAGCTGGTATGAATCCCAAGGTGAACCAATGTGTTTCTCTGTAACAACTAAAAATACAAAAAAACTTCCTCTAGAAATGGTCGATTTTACAGTCAATCTTGGGGTTTTTCCACCTTTCGGATTCAATAGAAACCTCTGTTTTATATTAAAAATGTACACATAAAAAAATATGGACAAATACCAAATATATGAATATATAAAAAATTGTTTGTAAAACGAAACTTACAAATGAATTTCAAAACCAATATCCTACTATGATACCATAGAAGGAATGATAACCATATCGTACCAAGCCAAGAACACAAATGCTAATGAGACATCACGATCAATAAGAGGAAATCAATTCGTTAGATTAACTTTACATAAACCTTTGTAAAAAAAAGAGAGAAATATTATATATTATTATGGAACTCAATGAAATACAATGATAATGGGTCTTGCTTATATAGGAAAGGAAAACAATCTAAGAACCAATCAAGGTCGTAGATCAACCCCATAAATCAAGGAAAGAATTAGTCAATAAAGAACTAGTCAAGACTATAGATTTAGGAGATAACTAGACATCAAGGATCTAGTCAATACCATAGATCAAGGAAATAACTATACCGAGCAACTAAATAATATCCCCCTAATATCTAAATAATATAAAATAAATATCCAAACACATAAGTGTGTGAGGATAAATACAATAAATGTAACTAAAGTACCTAGGTGAACATGAGATAAGGTAAATACATACTCTAATTGAATATGTTCATCAAGAGATATGATCCTAGAGATACTCAGCCATGGGATGACAATAGACGTGAGTTTGCTAAGAATAATGTATCTATAATTGTAATAAACAAGGACATCTTGGTAGTACTTACTTTTTTGATCCACCTACACATATTGGTGGTTTAAAGAGGAATAATACAAGAGTAATCTACTATTTTAATAAAGTTTTTTGTGTTGCTAAGAATTTCCATTAAGGTGTATGATGTCAAAAAAAGAGTTTTCAAGTTCCTAGTATAGAAGGAAGGGGTCTTCTAAGGCCTAGAATACATGAAAATTGTCCAAAAAGAATTGGGAAACAAAACAAGATCTTCATACTTCAATAAAAGATGGTAATGGTGGAAGGAAAGGTGTGATAAAAATCTTAGATCAGAAATGAGAAGGAGTTGTTCATGTACCTAAGGAGGATTGGGACCTTTTCAAGCCCTTCTTTTAGGTCTGTTTCATGATCATATACCTTCACTATGCTTATTGAAGGTGAAATAATGCTAATGAAGCATTCAACCGAGGGGTAGCTATCTAGGTAGTTGTGTGTGACTCCTCCATGATCAGAACGTATGTATTTTAGTGTCCTTAATTATGTTCTCATGATGAAAATTGGTAGTCATTGTGTTTGAAAATTCAAATCCTTAATATTGTGGTAATTGGATGTTCTTGTTTGTGTTATTATGGTCTGTGTTTGTATTTTCATGGTGTTTCATTTGTATGACATGGTTTTTCATGTTCATGAGTCTCATTGTCATGATACATAATGTAGGTAGTTGGTTTAGAACATAAGAAGTATGTTCTTATTATCTTTGAGTCTAAGGTTAGCAATATTAAAAGGAATTGTGGTTTGTGAAGAAAATAATAAATCTACTAAGTCCTATGAAATATCATGAAGGCATCATGAGTTGTAAATAATAGTTTAAAATTTGACCTTGTGTCCATTGTTCCTATTCCTCTATTCGAGATGCACACATAAAAATGTAGAGGTTTACTCAAAACCTAAACTAACTTGCGAGGAGACAGGGTAAGAAGATGCATAAAATAAAACCTAAACTACTAAAGGTGTGATGCAGGAATGAAGAACACTGTCTTGCCAATAAACACAAACCATTAAAATGCAATGCAAGATCATGCACTGAGATAACAGATTTGCGGTGAAAGATCAAGAGGATGCAAATGAACGAGAGAGGGTTGAGAATCATCCACAGACATGCATTATTTGCTCTCAAAGATTGATACTGATACACTACAAAATGCCGAGAGGCAAAGTTGCATTCTAGTTTTAATGGGAGGTTTGAACTCCCACAAATTCACTGCCAAAGAGAAGAAGGGAGGGGAAAAACAAGAATGTCAACCTTTAGAAAGAAGCCCCTCCTTACAATTTATAGGGAAGAAGAGAGAGAAGAGAGAGGAAATCCAAATCTACCCCAACCACCTCTAGGTTGCATTTAATTCATCTCATTATGGTGGTAGGTGAGAACCCTAGCAAACCCAAAAAGTGGCGAACTGTATTTTGCATTTTTAAGAATTTTTTCTCACCCAATTAAAGATATCCAGTCGTAGTTGGATAGAGGACCTCGTAAGCTTTCTGAAAAGTCCAACCTTGCATGAATCGAGCTCCCTGTGAAAAGTTATGGCCATTTGAATATCTGGGTCAGGATTTGCTTCCTGTCAGCGCTCAAAATGTTGCGCCTCCTGAAGGTGCGCCTTGGCGCATCCATCCTTATGTTGACATACCCTTATGTGCACCAAGGTGCATGAATTGCATCCATGTGACATGTCACATTCATGTGCGCCGCGCGCGATTTTTCATGTCGACACCTTTTCATGCGCCCTTTACTGTGCTTGGCATGGCGCATCGACATTTTTCATGTCGACATCCTTTCCATTTTGCATGTCGACACTTTTTGCCTGTTGGCGCATCCATTTTTCATGTCGACATCTCATTTTATGTGCCTTTTTACTGCCTTGGCGCATCCATTTTGTCGACGACTTTCTTTGCGCCTTGGCGCGCATTTTTTCATGTCGACACATTTTTTGTCATGTCGCCTTTGCGCCTTGGCGCATCCATTTTTGTGTGCATTTTTTCACATGTGACTAAATTTTCGATAAAATTTGAGTTTCTTTGATTTCCATATTCTTTTGCTTGTCTATATCTACGGGGAAGATATATACAACAATTTGGTGACTCAGCGGGATCACACACTGCTAGGTAGAAGATCGGTGGCCTTTTAGCAATCCATTGGGCATGGAGTCATAAGCAATAACTGAAACCAACTTGATATCGATCCAGAGCACGATATGCAACTCCTTCTCGATCGAGAGCATCTTTGAGCTGTAGAAATTCAACTTTGAGAGCAACAAAACTGTGCAGAAGCACTTAGGGAAATTGAAACCTAACTCTGACAAGACAATGTGCATACGCACTTAGAGGAATTGAAATCTAGGCTAATATTTACAAGGGTAAACCTTTTCCTTTTAGTAGATGTTTAAGATAGATTAGTTAAGCGGAATCGGGAGTTCTTCTCCATCGATGTAGACAATTGGAAGGCATTACTACTTTTACATCCGTGACCATGTAGGGGCCACTCGAATGGCATCAAACTTGGAATGCCTTCTGGTTTTCCCGATCTGCATCCCATTTAGAACTAGGTCCCCTTCCTGGAAGGTCCTTGCTCTTGCCTTCTTATCAAACCATCTTTTTACTAAGGCTGATCCTTTTCAATCATCAGAACTGCATGTTCTCTTATTTCTTCCAATTCCATCAACTCTGCATACCTGGCCTCCATTGGTTCGAACTCAGACAACTCCAACTGCTTCATGAGCTCCAATGCTGGCAATTCTAATGATATAGGCAATATTGCCTCTTTCCCATAGACCAACTTGTAGGGAGAATTACCTGTAGACCTCTTTGGCGTTATCTGTCAGCCCATAATGCTGATTTTAGCTTGGTATGCCATGTCCTTTGGTTTTCATCCAGAGTCCTTCTGATGATTCTTAGCAAATTCTTGTTCGTGGACTCTGCTTGTCCATTACCCTGCGGGTAATAATTTGAAGAGGTGCTCAAATAGATTCCATTCTTGACAGCCCATTATGTAATCTTGGAACCTATGAATGCCAATGCATTTATACGATATGATAGTGGCGGCACACGAGAACACAGTCACTATTCCTTCATAAAAGTCTAGTATGTTAGACTCATTTGCTTCTTTGAGCGCTCTTGCTTTGGTCCACTTGGTGAAATAGTCATTTGCCGTGAGAATCCACTTGTGGCCTTGGCTTGAGTTTGGGATTGATGACCCCGATGAAGTCAATCCCCATTGCATAAATGGTTGGTCGACCAAAATTGGGTGCGATGGAAGTCTTTGCTAGTCTTTCTTTTTCTGTGAAGAGTGCACATTTCTTGCACTTTCTTATCCATGTATAGCGATCCTTTGAACAACTTGTGGGCCAATAATACCCTTCCTTCATTATCTTGAGAGTTGTTACTCGTGGGGTGAAATGTCCTCTGGAATCTCCATCATGAAAATCTCGTAACACCCTCTCAATTTGACCTGTCCCGATGCACCTCAATAGAACTCCATTGATGTCTTTTTTAAACAAAACACCATCAACAAGCACATATGGAATGGCTTGTAATCTAAAGTATCTCCTTTTTGCTTTGCTCATTTTTGGAGGGCATAGGCCTGCTTGTAGGAAGTGTATCATATTCTGAGTCCAACAAGGAGTGGGCACATCATCATTTTCTTGTTCTTGACCATCTGTAGTACGAGGCAGTCTCTTTTTCATCACTGCTTGACTTGCCGACTCAAAGCTAGTTGTTCACATAGTCCTTTTCCACGTACTAGCTTAGTGACCTTAATCTCGATGTCATATTCATGACACGAGTGATCCATCACACGTTTCTCATTCGAGATCCTTGTTTAGAAGGAAGTCCTTGACTCGCATGAGAGACCAATAATTGGATCTTGTTGTTTGAGACTAGGTGCTTGAATTTCTTTAAGCTCTGATCACTGCAAGGACATGCTTTTCGATGAAAGAGTACCTAGTTTCGTATTCCTCAAGCCTTGGTGAAGAAAGCAAGCTGGTTGTTCTAATCCTTCTTTGTTTTGTTGTACCGAGATTGCAGAAATTGTGTCTCCACCACGAAGGCATATAGCATGAAATCCTTGGAGAAGTCTGGATTGTGAGAGTTGGAGCTTGAGATATAGCCTCTTTTATTGCCTCAAAACTTGCCTTGCCTTCAGATGTCCACTTAAATGCCATGCTCTTCTTCAACATCAGCGTTATTGGCTTTACTGAGAGCTGCAAAGTTTGGAACAAACCTGCGGACAAAATTGATCCTTCCCAAAGAAGCTTTGAAGAGCCTTCTTGTGACTTGGCAAATGCAAGCGCTCGAATTGCTTTAACTCTTTTTGGGTCAATCATCAATCCCTCCTTTGAAACAATATGGCCTAGAAGTTTTCCTTCGTGAGCCAAGAATATGCATTTTTGGGATTTAATGATACCCCAAATCTTCTACACCTATGAAATACTTGCCTCAGATGAAAGAGGTGATCACTTTGCATTTTGGAGAATACAGTGATGTCATCAAGATATATCAGAACTATTTTATTGATCAACCCCTTGAATGCCATATCCATTGCCCTTTGGAAAGTGGCTCCGGCATTTGATAGCCCAAATGGCATCTTCTTGTAGGCATAGGTGCCCCATTTGGTGGTGAAAAGCCATCTTGAAGCTGGTCATCTTCTTTCACCATTACTGATTATACCCTGAGTAGCCATCTAGGAGAGAGAATCTCTCTGAACCGGATACTACTTGCAATATTTGTTCCATTGAAGGAAGTGGGTAATGGTCTTTGAGAGATGCCCTGTTGAGGTCTCGGAAGTCCACACACAACCTGATTTCTCCGCTCTTCTTCTAATTGGAACCAAGTTTGCAACCCAGCTTGAGTGCTTGATCGGAAATATAATGCTTGCCTCTATTAGCTTGTTTAGCTCCTTCTTCATTAGAGGCTCGATGTGAGGGTTGGTGGTCTGCACCTTTGCACTGATGGGCTTAGCATCTGGATCAATTCTATGGTATGTTGTGCCGACTTTGGATTGAAACCTCTCAAGTCTTCATAGCTCCAGTGAAGACATCTGGAAATTCTTGGCAAAGTTGTATGAAATCTGATTTCTCCTGTTCAGTGGCCACTTTGCCAATTTGAAGTGTTTTGCCTTCCCCAACCGGAATTGGCTCTGAATCTTCTCTCTTGACTTTGTATGTTAGCCTTTTCCTTACGGGGCTGGTCGTTAGGGTTGAAGATAGACTCAATGTTACTAAACCCTTGGGAAGCTTGTTTGTCCATGCATTTGCACTACTTGATCCCCATCTTTGCTTGCTCTAATCTATCTTGATTCCTAGTGAGAATTCAGCCTCTTCTTGTAAGAAATTGACGATTTGTTGATCATTCTCAAACACTGCCCGACTTGTGTTATTATCTGGGCTGCTTGGCCTCACAATCACATGGATATGTGGTTGTTTTTCCCTTTTGATGTTGTCGACCACATCAAACGTTGCTCCAACTGCTGCGAGCCTATCTGCGGCTTCATTTTTTCTTCACAGGTATGGACATGATGTTGAAAGCTTGAAATCCTCAATGAGGTCCCATACCCTATTCTTGTAGTTCTTGATAGGTCATTCTTTGTAGCATGTTGTCCCTGACTTGATTGATGATTAGCTCACTATCCCGAACACTGCAAGTTCTTTATGCCCTTTTTCTAGCTGATGAAGTCCATGAATCAAGGCCTCATATTCAACTGTGTTGTTTGAACAGGAAAACTGGAAACGGAAAGCTGAATAATATTTGATGCCTTGAGGTGAAACAAGCATAGCTCCTCCTCCTGTGCCTTGCCTACTCCTTGATCCATCGAAAAATAATTGCCATACCTCATTGTCATCCTTATGGTCTGGTTTGGTGATGCTAGGAATAGGTTGGTTTTCTTCATGTATGCAATAGACTCCTAGCTCAGATTCTTCTACTTCTTGGTAGGGATCAAAAGCATGTACCTTGCTTGCCCATTCATCAAGAGTCAAATCTGGGATGCTTCCAACTTTGGTGTCAGCTTCATCTGTGCTTGGATAATCTTCTTGATCAAATGTTGAACAGTTGGCATTGATTTGGCTTGGAGTATGAGGCTCAATATGAAAGTTTGCAATTGGTTTGGATCTGATTGTGACCTTAGTACCATATCTTGTTCTGAACAACATGTGTGACCAATCAGCAGATAAGTAGCCTCCAATTCTAGTTGTGAAATCCCTTGATAAGCATAGGGCAAAGAGTGGTGGCAAATCTATCATTGACACATCTTGCAAAATGGTAACGTTGGGGCATGCATGCAAGGTAAGATTCAAACCTTTAATCACTCCCACCATTTCTACTGTTGTCCCATCCAATTGCACTACCCCCTTTGATATGACTTCATATTGGAGACCCAGCTGATCAGCTATTTGCTTGGGCATGATAGAACTACTTGCCCCAGAATCAATCATGCAATTGTGTACTAGTTTATCCCCGATGATTAATGAAACATAGAATGGAGGGGGTTTCAAAACTTTACCTTGTTGTCCTCCATGATTCCCTTCAGGCTGAGCAGCATTTGTGAGGACATTCTCTTGCATATGGACCTGCTGGTTTGAAGTTGACCAATTCTTCATGGCAGCTTGTAGAAGATCTCTTTGGCCTAGGATGGATAAAGATTCCCACATTGATATATTCACATTTGTCTTCTTCATTTGATCGATGATGCTAAATGGGGATGAAAGATCTCTTTGTTGTCCTTTAGGTTGCACATTCCTTTCTTGTGCATGGGCAGCAACAGCTGGCATTTGAGTTGGTTTAGAAGGTGGTTTGGGCTGTCCTTGCATGTTTGGAGCTGTATTTTGCTTACCAACACCTTGTGGAGTGATGGAAGGTTGTAGATCACTTGGAGCCAATGACTTGCCCTTCACGATATTCCTCTTCTTTGATCTTGTGTTAGCTCTTTACACTACTGAGAAATTGTTTGATTCATGCCACAAAAATCCTCGGCTTGCCGATTCACAAGTGCGGTATCATTTGGAGTTTTGTGTTTTTTGAGATGTCCCTTGTTGCTGATTTGTTTCTTGACTCACTTCACCTCTCTCGCGCGAGTAGTTGTCACCATCAAGGCTTGGTTCAAAGCACCATTAAAGCACATAGATTGGTTGTGAGGTTCATTGCATGGGAAACACCAATCATACTCTTGAGCTATGTTGTTTTGGACTGGCACTAATGCTTTAGAAGTAGATGTGACATTGGGGTTATAGGGCTGAAATGGTCTATTAGCGGGAGGCCTTACTTGGCTTTGATTTTGATTTTAGCTGGATTGGGTGGCCTATTGGGTTGGTATGGTGGCCTAGCCTGGTACTTGCGCTTGAGGCTGATACGGTCTAGCACTTTGAGCTTGTTGTCTTTTGATAGTCACCAGCTCATTTCCAAGGTTCTGCAATTGTTTCATAACCTCTTGGAGTTCATTTGAAGCACTAGAGGATGAAGTAGAAGTTTCATTTGAACTTTGATTTCTAGGAGTGGGAATAGGAGCCAAAGTGGGTGCTTGACTAGTGCTTGGATTTTCTAAGTTTGGATACAAGGGCATGGGAGGTCTAGGAGCCGACTTACCGGCTTGAATAAGCAGTTTTCAGCCCTAATGGCAATCTTATATAAGCGAGGTAAGGTTGTGCCTCCCATAGATTGAATTAACATAGAAATATCAGAATTCAAAGCCTTAAGATAGTATAGAAAAGCACCTTGGCCATTTGTTGGCCTATGACCCTTTGGAATCTATCCCAAGACCTTTGAAATCTGAAGTTGAAGTCGAGTCATTTGCTCATTGGGAGCTCTTTGATAGTTGTCAATTGTTCTAGTAGAGACAAATTGTCTCCCTTTTCTCAAACTGCTCATGGAGAACTATGCATAAGCTGATTCCAATTTTGGATAGAACCGGCTCAAGGCTCTAAACCATTGCAATGCCTTCCCTTTGAATGAAGATGCAAGCAATTTGTGACAACATCCATTTCATTTATCTCATGGATTGCACAAAGCGTTAGCATGATGTCTTTGACATGATCACCGGGAGTGGTATGATTTTCTCCAGTGAAAAATGGAATGTTCTTCAATCTGCAATTGGGCTGGATTTTGTGCATTGAGGGCAAGTGGGCTGCTTCGCGGTGAAATTGACAAAGGGATTCAGTGGTTGTGCCATTCTGATTGGCCTGAGAACCCTTGTTGATTGGAGAAAAGGTCTACCAGGTGGAGGTGTAGACAAAGTCGGTTAGGTGGAGATGGTGATCTTTGTGGTCTTCTTCCTCTCCTTCCTCTTCCTGGTGATAGTTGCAAGTGGAAAAATAGCCCCTCTTCTCGAGTATCAGACCTGGTTTGAATTCTTCTCATATGCACAGGAAACTTTTTTCTTTACACCTTGAATTCTACCCCTTGGAGTCGCATAGGATGTGTTAGATAATGAGCCTCAAAAGGCTAGATCTGCCAAGTTACACACCAAACTTGACAATATTAAAAATAGAATTTAAAACTTTGAAGGACCCAAAAGATATAGTTCTTCAATTCGGTTATCGGGTTTTGTTGTGGTTTACTAATCCCCAAAGGTACGGGAAAAACTTAGGTCATGAAAACTTACAAAACCGAAAATCGGTGTCGGAACTTGGGACATGCTCAACACCTAGGAAAACCGAAATACAAAAAACCATGAAATTTTGAAAGTCAAAATCTCAAAAATCTAAGAATACCCTTTTGAAGATTATCCCCCGATCTATCAACTGGTGAAATTTTGACTTGTTTTGAGCAAGTTAAGCCCTTGAAAATCGATTTCAAAGTTCAGCCTGGAAGGTGAAAAATCTGAAATTGTAAAACCTGCAATTTTTAGTCCAAATTTCTTGAAAATTCCTTCAAATCTTGTGGAATGACCTCTTGGTCCCACCAGGTGTGCCAAAACTATTGATGGTGAATCACAGCACCCCTGAATGTCTGCAACTCGATGGGTTGAGACTCTCAGTGCGATTGCATAACATGGAGCTTTTCCCAAGTGTGGGACCTTGCGAAATCGGAAAAGCTCTCGGATGAAGGCGGTTCCTATTCCTGTTCGAGATGCACACGTAAAAATGCGAGAGGTTTACTCAAAAACCTAATCTAACTTGCCGAGGAGACGGGGTAAGAAGATGCATAAAATAAAACCTAAACTAACAAAGGTGATGCAGGAATGAAGAACACTGTCTTGCCAATAAACACAAACCATTAAAATGCAATGCAAGATCATGCACTGAGATAACAGATTTGTAGTGAAAGATCAAGGAGGATGCAAATGAACACGAGAGAGGGTTGAGAATCATCCTGAGACAGCATTATTTGCTCAAAGATTGATCTGATACACTACTGAAAATGCGAGAGGCAAAGTTGCATTACTGAGTTTTAAATGGGAGGTTTGAACTCCACAAATTCACACTGCGAAGAGAAGAAGGGAGGGGAAAAACAAGAATGTCAACCTTTAGAAAGAGCCCCTCCTTACAATTTATAGGAAGAATGAGAGAGAAAAAGAGAGGAAATCCAAATCTACCCCAACCACCTCTAGGTTGCATTTAATTCATCTCATTATGGTGGTAGGTGAGAACCCTAGCAAACCCAAAAAGTGGCGAACTGTATTTTGCATTTTTAAGAATTTTTTCTCACCCAATTAAAGATATCCAGTCGTAGTTGGATAGAGGACCTCGTAAGCTTTCCGAAAAGTCCAACCTTGCGTGAATCCGAGCTCCCTGTGAAAAGTTATGGCCATCGAATCCATCCTTATGTCGACATCTACTACCGGGGGAACAAGAGTCTCTAAAGGATGTAATTGGTTCTCAAAAATTTGTTTAAGATGATCTTGTTTCATCAAATATATGTCTCATTAGTCAATCTAAAGGTAGTGACATGTACAAGTGTTCATGAAAGATTAAACAAGACTAACTCAAGATGAATTCATGTGTGTCATTGGTATTCTTTGTCCTTCATTTATTGAAAAGGTTCTCAAAGCTTCATGAGTATCAAATAGAATGTGAATGATCATTTTCAAGGTAATAAGTGTAATATTGTACTTTTCTACCAATTTTCCGCTATGAATGGGTACTCACTATGAACTCAAAGTGGTATGAATGGAATCTAATTTTGAGTCTAAATGATGTAATTTAGGGATATATTTTGTACATATCATCATGACAAGGAGAGTTAAAGGATTCAAGTTTCTTTAAGTCTTAATAATGTGTACATTCATGGGATTTTCTAACGATTGGCATAGTGAAAACAATACTAATTAACCCTCATGTTTTGTACATTTTACTTTGCATTATATGGTCACTTCTAAACTTCATCACATACTTTTCCAGTCTATTTTTTTTTCATTTTACATCATTTAAGTGTTGACTATAGCACCTTGGCTAGCATTAAGGCTCCCGAGAAGTTCCCTGGTCTCATTTGGGGTGCTTGATCTTTTTGGAATTTCCCATGACTTTTTGGAAACTTTTTATCCATTTGAGCATTATATATTTTTCATGGTTGGCCTTTTGGGATTAATTACAAAATTATAATAAGAAAAATGTATA
Organism: Taxus wallichiana var. yunnanensis; assembly: GCA_018340775.1. Lineage (NCBI taxonomy): Eukaryota > Viridiplantae > Streptophyta > Pinopsida > Cupressales > Taxaceae > Taxus > Taxus wallichiana. The sequence goes on along the minus strand of CM031234.1, from coordinate 663,863,980 downwards.
AATATAATTTTATGAGACAATAAAGAGGGACAAAGAACTAAGAATTGCTATCTTAACATAAGGTTTCATCCATCAAAGGCTCCATTTGCATCCATCTAGCTCCATCATAAGGCACAAGTTTGGTTCATCTCGCATCACACTACATCAGAGTAAATTTTATTATATTTCATCCACCATTCTATTAAATTTCTACACATATTTATTGTTTACGAATTTTATAAATTTCAACTAGGACAATAGCACCTAGGGCATGATTATACACATAATCACAAAGAACTACATCGGGTCTGAGATGGAGTGGAGTGCTTAGTAGTAATTCCACCATTATGGTAGTTGAGGAAAATTTGAACCCTTCATATGAATATTTTGTTTTAGAGTTTTGATGATTGTTTTGGTGTTTTGCAGGTCTCATCTTCAAGTCTGATTTTGAGTGACATACAACCAAGTTTAGTGACACTAGTGTCAAAATAATCAAACATATGAGATCACTTAATGACAACTCATAGTAGGTTTAAAAATCCTTTTTACATGCTAGGGAACTCGTATCATAGACCAACGTGCCCAAAGGAACCCATGTACCTTTCCAAGTGCCCTAGACTAGCCTACTATTACAAATTTTTACTTTTTGGAGCTTTTGTCTAGTCATTCCTACACTTTGTTTATCTTGTCTTCACCGCAACATAGTCGACATATCTCGTGAATCAACTAAGGTCTTTCTGACCCTCGTGGCTCATTAGGGTTTAACATTTCTATTTACATAGTTGTCTGGGTCAAATTCCAAATTTATTTTAGACATTTTTTCATTTTTTTACTTCTTATATTAAATCTTAAAATCCCAGATTTTAGTTAATCATTTTTATTAACTCGGTCGCTTTCACACTAAGGATCCACTTATTTCCTCTATCATGGTTTTCAAATTTGCTGAAGTTTTTTTATCTCATTTACTTAATAGATTTCCAAAATGTCAAGTTGTTTTCCATAAATCCTAGACACCATGTATCTTTACGTCAATACGCTACCACATGAAATAAGTCCTATATTCACTCATCTATTTGACGACCCTAGTGTTTGTCCATCTACTAAAACCCTATTAGACACAATTAAAACTCTACATTATTTTAATCAAGACAAATTTAAGGCCATGCAATCCATGATTACATATCTGAAATCTTAAATTCAATAGCTTAATGATGCTTCTCAAGTGCATGTTTGTTATCCTTTTACATCTCATGTTAGGATTGTGGAGCTGAATTGCTTACCAATTAGCATACTTTATCAGCTTACTGGAAAAGATAGTAACCAACACTGGTTAGAAAGAGACCGACATCGGTCACCTATGACCAACATTGGTCTAGAATGTAGGAAACATTATCGGTTAGGGCTAACCAGAATTGGTAACCTATGTATGAGTTTTTATTTAACTCATGGGAATTAGATTGATATTTACTATTTAATCAGATCTATTGATTGTAATTGCATGGCTAAGTACCCTAAGTTTTTATATACCTAGATAAGCATGAAATATAGGTTTAGAATAATAATTAAGAGAAGGATTGAGTTAGATTCTTGATTCTACTAGATTGAGAGGATGCAAAAGAATATAAATAAATAACATGTTACATGAAGACAAATCTTCCATGGAGAGAGGCTTGATAGAAGGAAATGGCAGGTACAATTATGATAGGTACATCTCAATGGTTAGAAGAGGGTAACATATTCTACTATATTTTATTTGTATAGTTATTGTCTCATTCAATGGTTTGTATAGTATGCAAAGCACATAGATTTTATTCTTGTAGATACACATGTTGGTTAGATATTGGATGGTAGATCCATGACATCATGATATATTGTTGATCCATGTATATCTAGTCTTATATTGGTAGATCCATAGGTTATTGTGAGATCTTGTATTTGTAGACCCATGATATCTTGTTGTATTTTTGATCCATGTAGATCTAGATATTACAGAGGAGGTTATCTTCATGTTTGCACAAGTTGATGCGGTGATGGATAGACTTACTTACTTCTTGGTGTACAATTATAGTTGCACATATGGTAGACCCATGTGAGAGGCCTTTTTGTAGCTCAGAGAGATCTTGGTTGAAGTTAAAATATGCAATAGTTCCTAGTTATGTGAGATCTTCTAGTGGTGGTTTGGAGGCACAATTTTACTACACTCATGGAGACTGTTTAGAGATCTTTGAGGAGGAGATACTCTTCGAGAGATGCATTGTACTCTTGTATTGAAGAGTTGGTTTGTACTCTTGTTATATTTAAAAGGAACTATAACTAGATCATGCCAAGCCAAGAACACGAGATGCTAATTAAACATCACGAAAAATAATATGAAGGCAATTCGCTAGAATAGCTTTACATAAACCTTTGCAAACAAATGAGAAACAATATCATATATTACTATGGAACTGAATAAAATACAATGAGAATGGACATTTCTTATATAGGCAAGGAATAACAATCTAAGAACAATCAAGGTCGTAGATCAAGCCATAAATCATGGAAAGAACTAGTCATCAAAGAACTAGTCAAGTCCATATATTTATGAGAGAACTAGACATCAAGGACCTAGTCAATACCATAGATCTAGGAAAGAACTAGTCAATACCATAGATCAAGGAAAGAACTATACCTAACAACTAGATAATATCTCTAATATCTAAATAAATAAAAAGAAATATCCACACACATAAGTGGGTGAGGATAAATACAATAAAGGTAAGTAATGTACCTAGGTGAACATGAGCTAAGGTAAATGCCTACTCTAACAATATTATATATATGAGATATCTATCTTTGGTGGATGTAGCCTCACATTGGGTGAACCAAGGTACATTTTGTGTTATGTGTGTGTACTTTATTTTTATAGGGATTATTATAGTTTATAATTCCATTACTATAGATGTTGGGGAATTGTTTAGATCTTATGTTTATAATTGGGTTTGTTAATGAATCATAACACTATTTTGTAGTCACAAATTCCCAATAAATGGTATCGAGCTTTGTTATTTGAGACAAGGTTTTGCTTTATTATATTTTAGTGGTTTCTTGACATGTGTATGAGATGAGGGTTTTTTTTACTGATGCGTAAATCATAGGAACACATTTAAACCTCAATTGGAATCTAGAAATGTGAGGTTACTAGAGAATACAACTACCGAAATTGGTTAGGTGGTAACCAACATCGGTAAGGTGACCATGGTCAGTTACATGGTGATCGTGGTCAATTATAGGGTTATCATGGTCGGTTATAGGGGTAATTGTGGTAATTCATTCTTGGGTATCTTGGTTTTAAACAGAAAATCACAGATCTGAAGAATTGAGAAGATGCATGTAATGTATTTTATTTGCTGAGGTGCCAATTATTCTTGGAGGCACAAGCATGTTGGTCAGATTACAGATCCAAGTTTCAAAGGTATGGTTTTATCGTGGTATTGTAGTGCTTGTATGTTTTGGTTGCACATTCATGGTTTGGGATTACAAATCGAGTATGAGATGGAGGATCAGTTATGCATCCTTTGGTATAGTTAGATGCATGGGATTCATTAGAAAATCATAATATAGTAGCACAAAATGAAGATGGGGTTTCCATCAGAGAAGCATGTTCTTGATTGAAGATGTAGTTGAGTATATTGGTGTTGGTATGGGGATGTATTTCATCTTGGTGTAGTTTTATTACATGTAATATTACTATTATGTTTTTGGACGAGATTTGGGTGCTTCTTGAAATGACTGGCTCAACACAACTATCGGCTTTGGTCAGAGTAGGCACCTGGTTTGGTGACCTATGCCAATTTTTGACTATTTGTTCATTACAATAGCACTAACATCGGTTAAGGAACTGACATCGGTCATAGAGGGTAATTGGTACCAGTAAGTGAACCATGGTTGGGCTTTATGAAAATGAGTTTTCTAGGGTTTCTTAGAGTAGAAAATGACATGGATGGTTCAGTGTCCTGTTTTGGAGGATCTGGTTTCTTACACAGTGTGTATAGGAAGAAATAATGCATATCAATTCAATGTTTGGATTAGAAAGAGTATGGATTTGGCTCGTTTAGTCTAGTGAGACTTTGAGTTAAGTATCTTTATATGATTCACATTTTATTTATTTCATTTGTAGCAACTGATATTATGTTTGAAATGTGTGCATAAGTAAAAATTATCACCATGTATATTTGGTGGGCTTGACTTTGATTTTAGGGATGTGTTGGATTCTTGAGGACAATGGTATTCGAGTATAAGGATGAGATCTTCAATGAAAAGTCATGTTTAGACACACAGTTGTAGGTAACAAAAGATGTTAAGTACACACGGATGATGTAGACACTGTAGTTTGATCAATACACTATTATTTCTAATGGTGCACTAACGCTTCTTCCCTTTGCAAATTGACGGCACACCACCAATTAGACCTATCTAACTCCCCTCTCACGACACCTTTTTGGTCATTTTTCCTCTTATAAACCATTCAAACAGGTTGTTATAGCCTCGTTCTAACTACATTAGCTTCTTATTCCCTTCTAGCTTGCTTCTATTAGCTCCCTGGAATATCAATCCACTTCATTGGATTGATTAAGCCCTTCAGAAACCCTTCCAGAACCCTAATTACTCTCTAAGAGAGATTAATTAGTCTAACCTAGGTTAAATACCCTAAACATAGTCAAATCACACTTTGACTTGCTAAAAGTGCTTTTTGGACTTTAGCCTTTGTCCCACATGCACCCAAATCTCCCATTTCTTCCAAACAAAAACTATAAATAGGGCTATACCCCCTCCCTCATTTCCTAATAATTCTCTCTTCTTCCTAGCATAGATTATAGCAATTTTTTTAGGCTTTAGATTATATTTCATCTTCTTCCATTTGAGCTAAAAGCATTTGATTTTGTATTTCATAGCATTAACATGGAGTAAAAGGGAAGATCCATTGGCCTTGAAGCCATTAATGGGGAGATCTCTTTCTCTCTTAAACAATAACTGAATCCATAGGTCCTCTTAGGTTCATTATTCCAAGCTTTCAAAGAATAGAGGTTAACTTCATTTTCTTAGTTTGCATGTTTATTTCAAATTAATGTATGCAAAGAAGAAAACCTTGTTCATTTCTTATCACATGGTCCATTGATCAGATTGTTAAAAGCCTTTGGGGTTTCTTTATAGATTATTATCCCAAATCCATGGACTTTGCAAAATTTCATTGAACACATTTGGCATGCCCGGTGGGACACTTATGTCCACCCTCCATTAATGAAGGTCTTTTAGGTTTTTAAAAGTTCATTTTCAAGTTTTTTTGGTCAAATCACTTGTTATTTCCTCATTTTTGTTTCTAAACCTAGATAAATGACCTTCATTTACATACATTTTGTGGATTTGATATATAAATATGACACTTTGACTAAAAACTAACTTGTTTTCTCTTGAAAACTTGAAAATCCATGTTTTTTACAGGTTTTCACAAAGCGTGCGCGTAGGTGTAAAAAAGGGGCACGTACACATTGAAACCCCAGCGTACCCATCAGATCAGGAATGTACCTGTTAGGAGGACTTCATCATTTACACATTTTCTCTCAGAGACGCGCACGCATCTCCGTCATCTGGGGCGCGTATCCACCTCTCGGATGTCGCGCATGCGTAAATTGTCTAACAAGTGTAAAAAAATTTATAGTTTTCTATTTCAAGCTTGAGCTCATACACATCGAACACGAGTGTCCATGTCAATATGGGCATGTCTCTATCATGTTGTGAGTGTTTGTGTTTCTTGCATTAGGTTTTATTAATTTTTACTGTAGGCGTACTCATTAAGTAGGGCGTGTATCCATCGGTTGGGAAGCACTGGTGTTAGTATAGGTGCACAGTGTCTGTATTAGAATTGGAAATTTTTACAATTTGCAAAATATTTTCTTCTGATCCATTACTACAGTTTTAGGACTAACAATTTGAAAAAAGTTTTTTTTTCTTAAACATTTTAGTTTGCATAGTTAGAGTATTTTGTTCTTGGCTTAGAATTAGCTTTGTAGAAGTGTGTATGCTCTCTCCTCGCATCTTCCAAGGTGATCTTGGAGATCAAAAACACTTATACAAAACTCATATAAATTGTTTAAAGAAACACTTGTTTTATAAAGGTTGAAGTAAAACTTTCATGTGATTTTAGTAGAATTTTTCACGTTGCGTATGCTCTTCCTTCACACCTTTTGGTGATCTTAGGAATCAAAAGCAAAGTGAAAAACTCTCTTTCTTGACATCAACCTACGAATTGGAAAATTACTAAAAACTTGTTGTCTATAGGACCTATCACTTGTCAAAAAAGATAAAACATAAAACTTCTAATGCACGTGTTCTTACAGGTTGCCAAACGGTGTGCTACTTAAAACCACATTAAGTTAATCAAGATACAAAAACAAACCATATTCAAAACATTGTATTGAAGGTTTTGGAAAAGGGTACGTCCCAATTTTCTCAATTGGAACATAACCCATTTGCCATAACACCTTAAGGTACAACAATGGGGGTGGTTTCAGGAACCCTAAAGTAGTCCACCATTGTGTAACCTCGTAGATGAAATAGGAAGCACTCCGTTTACCCACTTGACTAGTACACCTTGTGAGTTAGAGTTACAAGTTTTCCCTATCATGACCCTATTAAGAGTACATGATGGATGCATTTACTACCTACTGTGCTTGAAGGGGAAAATCTGAGATACTCCCAAGATAGGTAAGGGACTATTTGGGTAAATCACCCCACTCGTGGATGACTTTGTAACACCTAGTTGAGAGAACTTATTAGGAAAGCCATTTTTTCTTGGAGCCCACTTTACTAGTCCTTGTTTGTCAAGCCATCACAAAGTGACAACTCATTTGGAATCTAAACCTTGTTTGTTGAACAAGGAAAAGAACCCTTGTGAGTTTGATCTGAGTTTCTTTCATCACGAAACTAAACTACGTCTCACTTTTTCTTAGTTTTATTCTTGTCTTCGGATGAGGCGAAGCTCTGCCTAAGTGGCACTTGGTTTGTTTCCATCTTTTGATCAATACCCTTGCATTCTCATCACCCATTGTTTGGGGTGAGAAAGGTGCATACATCACGCATTTTTATCAAAGATAGTGCTCATCACTTTTTTGTCCATTTACACCCATCCATGTTTGTGGCTAGGTTGTTAAACGTCTAAAGTGTGTAGGTATGACTTTTTGTATCTTTGATAAAAGTCCATCCATCTTGATTTCAAGATCATCTTCACCATTGTGAGTCTAGTTCATCTTTTGTCTCTTCTTGAGTTGATAATTTTGTTCGCATCCTAGACATACAATCTCGGTACTTAAGTCATGTTCTCACTTTATGAGAATATGGTATAAGTCCCCTTATTGTGTGGTTACGCTGCTCACATGATTAAAAACTCCTTGTTATACTTATCACTTGGTTTTAGTTTTGACATCATCTAAGTCTACTTGAAAAGTGTCGATAACGCCTTATATATATGATAACACAGTTTCGTGGTACTAACACCTTGCTTTCTCGGTTAATGTATCACGATGACGTTATTATGCTATATTTATTCATGACTTCCATTTTTCAGAAGGTTTGGATTTCATCGGCATTCAAAATCGGTTTAGGTATACCTTGTCGAGGGATTGCAACAACATCACGTCAGTGCTTAGACCTTGTTGGGGTTCTAACTTGACTTACATATTGATACATCATTGTCGCCATCTGTTTTTAAGGCATAGACATGGTAACAAAAAATTGAGTGATCATGACATTTAGGTATGTATATGGGTTTTCTTGATAAAAATGATTGCATAACACTACATCTAGGATGCACTGTAGTACAGTTCCAACATCACCTTGAGTGGCTTACAGAAAACCATACACTTAGGGGTTACACTAGCTACATACAAACGTCCACTAGTAATGCCTAAAATCATAAAAATGGCAAGCCAAATCAAATGAGCATGATATAGGAGAAAACCCTTTCGACACCTTCCCATTCAGTGGTCACAATTTAGGACCGCTCTTTTCTCAAGTCAAAGATACGAGAGATGTTAATTGATCATAGTGGAGAAGATTCGGACTCTTGAGAGAACAACAAAGGTTAGACCTAAGTAGATTTGATGAACTCCTATATTATAATAAAGATCAAGTACTTGCAAGAGTCTTAGCATTAGGAGCTAAACTTCCGCATGAGTGTGAAGAAGAAAAAAACTCTTTAACCCTAATTTAGGAGAATGAAGATTTGTCTTAGACATGGATAATCCTTTTGATGTGGGGTACACTTCCACTTCTAGGCAACATAAGGCCACGTCAAAGGTGAACCATCATGGAAACCTCACTATAAAGTTTCATGTAAAGTGAAAAATGAGCGTAAAGCTTCCCCTCCTCTGAAATTTGATGAAGAAGAGGACCCCCTAGTTAAGGAGGAGATCCTCCAAAAACAGATCTTGAAGTTGAGTTAGAAACTAGCAAACCTAGGCTCTTCAAGAAGAAACATATACAAAGACAAAGACAAAACAAACTTAACGAGTTTCAATTTGATCCACATATAGACTATACCTTTAAGGAAACTCAGGCTCAAAGGTCAATATCGCCTACTAAAGAGAAACTCATTCAGGAAGAATTGAAATCTATGAAAGATACACTTACTACATTACAATAGGGAAATGTAGGCCAAAATAGAAAATATTCATATGAAGAACTATGTCCTTACCCCTTTGATAAGGACATGTTACAACAGCCTTTCCCAAAACACTTTACCATTCCCAAGTTTGATAAATATAAGTGTAAAAGTGATCCTCGTGATCATATAAAAGAATTTTACATGGCTTCCCAAGAGGTTGCATATAGCAATAATTTCTTAATACGACTTTTTCCTCGCAGCCTAGGAGTTGTGGGATTGGAATGGTTCTATAGCATACCCAAGGGCTCCATTACAACATGGCCCACGTTAGCAAAGAAATTTTTAAGGCATTACTCCTATAATATGGAGAGTGACATCACAATGAATGATCTATGCAACACAAAACAAAAACCCAATGAGACATTTGTAGGATTTCTACAACGATGGTGTGGGTTAGCTAGTCACTTTCCTTGTGCCTTACCATAAAAAAATTAGTGAGCATATTTGTTCCTAACTTGAACCCAGAAATAGCCTTTCACTTGCAAATGCATTGTGGCTCAAACTTTGAAGAAGTCATAGAGAAAGGTAGTCAAATTGAGAAAGCACTCATTGCCAAGGGAATGCTTAAACATGTCACTAAAAACAAATGTTAAGTAAATCTACAAGCAAACCTAAATTCTTCAATAAGAATAAACATGTTGTTGGTGATGGCATTACAGACTTTAAGAGAGTCCAAGCCATATAGACAAGCCCACTCTTAAAGCTTTTACAAGGACCTCATCCCAAAGCACCTACAAAATGTACATTCACATCCTTGATAAAATCCTTATCTACCATCCTAAAACAATTAGATGGTGCAAAAATGGTAGAATATCCAATGGTAACAATACCATATCCGGAAGATGCTCCAAAACCAGTTTGGTTCAAAGACCATGAATATTGCGACTTCCACCATGTCAAAGGACACAAAATGGATACATGTTTGAGATTGTGCCATTATATGCAAGACCTCATAGAGGAAGGGAAGATTACTGTGGAGTCTCCCCTGAGACCGGTAAAATTTCAAATGAAAAAATGGGTATTTACAAAGAACCTTTTCCTGACCACGTAGATAAAAAGAAAAAAGAAAACCAGATCAAGGGAAAACTTCCAACGACTATAGGACTACTGCCTATGTGTACCATATGAATGATAGTCCTTATGATTCCCTCATTGGATGTATTAACTCATCTAATGAATAGATCAACACCATTCATATTTTATAAAAGAGTTATGTAGTCAGGACAAGACGTGCCACTTAATCATACCAGATCATGCCTATCCCTCAAGAAGGTCAATATAATTTAATAGAAAAATTAGAGAAAATTCCTACTAGGATATCTATTCTCGATCTCCTCAAGATATCTAATGCCCATAAGAACATATTTACAAAAATTTGCAAAATTTAGGGGTTTCCATAGAGGTAGACCCCACGAACCTTCAAGCCATGATTGCATGCTTAGACATCAATGATCATATTACTTTTTATTATTCTGCAATCCCACATAACAACCCAGAGCATAACTTACCATTATATCTCAAAGTGGTGGTTACCTGTCACAAAATAAAAAGAGTTCTTGTAGATGGGGGATCTAGTATGAATATTAGCACCTTGAAGCTAGTAAAGTAGCTAGGCCATTCAGAAACAAAGTTGGGTGCTAAGAATATCACAATCACAACATGAAAATGAAGAAAGAGAGTCAATAGGGACTATAGTTGTTCCCATGGAGGTAGGACCAACATGTCATGCCACAACGTTTCATGTCCTTGACTTGGACCTTCCATACAACATGATGTTGGGATGCCCATGGATACATGCCATGCAAGCTATTCCATCAACTTTTAATTTGTGCATCAAGTTATGTCATAAAGGGCAGGTGGTTACCATTTTGATTGACTTGGAGCCATTCACACATTGTAGAGCATTGCATAGTTTTTCTTGTGCAACTTATGAATGTCATTCTACAAATGTTGTTGTCCCTCTACAAACAGATGCTATAAAAAATGAATAGTTTAGAATCCCTCATGCCTTTCAATCAATATTTTCCCTCATTGGTCAAATAATTTACTTCATGGGAGGCCACATCAGCAAAATATGGCCCAAGTAAGCCATTCACTCTTGAGTAGGCTCTGTTGATATCAGACTTATCAGTATCCCCAAGATAAGGGGTAAACCTTATTTTTAGTTCAAGAGCACCCATGAGCAATGTCCTAAACCATTGGAAAAATTTATCCATAGTGGTCTCCTATCTAAGGAGAAAATGTTAGAAGACCCTACCAGCAAAGTTCCAGAAGGCACCATGGTTTCATGCAATCAAGCACCTCAGTACATCAAAGGTCCCCACATGATGTTTGTCATGAGATATAGTGGGTTTGGATGTGGCATTAATGCACAAGGCCAGTTAGAGCCTATCCCTATCCCTCATTTTAAAGCTATGATAAACATGGCCTTGGAATAAGGCCCTATGACACTCTACCTTCTGAGAATGACACCACCTCTTATGAACGTGAGGATGTTTCATCTCATTTTGATAGTGACGCAGATTCCCAATGTATCCTTTACGAGGATCTTGCCTCCACGAACCTATTCCCTAGATTCATCGGTCCTTACCTTATCCAAATCCATCCCCTAGATAAATACCCAGTAGCCCTTGTATATCCTAAACTTATAGATTGGGATCAACAACTTCACATGCCCCTAGATTTCTTTGAAAATGATGAGGCATTTGCAGAGTTCATGGGACTCAAGGACTTTATTCCAGTTGGAGACCACAAGAAAGGATTTAAGATTCAACTAGACACCTGCACCTACTTTGGGAAGAAGAAGAGATGTGTGGATGATTGAATAAAAAGGTTGTAAATAAAATTACACCTACTTCTAAGAAACCAAGCAAGAAGGATCAACGGAAATCCCATAGTGACAGACTCTTTGATAAACTCATAGACAAATAGAATGAAGAGTCTAAAGATAAAGTGATTTATCCATTCAAAGATGATCATGAACTACCACAGGAGGTTGATATTACTCTTCCCCCTGATCCCATGCAAATGGAAGATGCTTCTAAAATGCTTATTGAGGAAATAATCAACGTCAACATTGGCTCAGAGGAGCAACCTAGAATAGTCAAGTTGGGAGCTTCACTCTCAGCTCAGGAATAAAAGACCTTTGTAGAGCTCTTAAAAGAATACATGGACATATTCACATGGACATATGTAGATATGCCTAGTTTGGACCCGAGCTAGTTGTGCACAACCTCGTTGTGCACCTAGATGCCAAACCAATCAAACAAAAGTTGAGAAAGATGCATCCTAAGGTGGTGCTCTTAGTCAAAGAAGAATTAGAAAAGTTGTTAGCTGTTGATTTCATTAAACCTATTGACTATTCAGAATGGATCTCGAACATGGTCACATAAGAATAAAAACCTTTTGGCATAAGGATCTGCATAGATTTTCTTGACATCAAAAAGCATGTCAAAAGATGATTTTTCCCTACCTAACATCGACATGATAGTCGATTCAATAGATGGTTATGAAATGTTTTCCTTGATGGATGGTTTTTAGGTTATAACTAGATACGAATTGCGGAAGAAGATCAGCATAACACAACATTCATCACCCCTTGGGGAACATTTTGTTATAAAGTCATGCCTTTCAGGCTTAATAATGTTGGGGCTACTTATCAATGGGCCATGATAGTTATTTTCCATGATATGATAAGTGACATCATGGAGGATTATGTTGATGATATCTGGAGAAAATCCAAGAGTAGAAAAGAACACCCTGAAGTGTTGAGGCATATCTTTCAATGTCTAAGAGACTATAAGATTTGTTTGAACCCTAAGAAATGTGTCTTCGGTGTTTTATCTAGAAAAATCCTAGGGTTCATTATCTCACAAAGAGGGATTGAAGAGGATCCCAAAGGTTACGGCTATCATAGAAATTCCACCACCTACCACTCTCAAATAGCTAAGGAGTCTACAAGGAAAGATTCAGGAAATTCATTGCTTTATTTCACAACTTGTGGATAATTGCCACCCCTTTACTCATTTGCTCAAGAAAGATGTCACATTCAATTGAGGACCCGAATTGTTAGAAAGCCTTTGCACTACTCAAACAATATTTGTCTAGCCCACCTATACTAATGTCACCTACCCCTGGTGAACCTCTCTTCTTATACATTTCACTACCCAATTTTCCATTGGTGCATTACTTTCCCAATATGACTTAGCCCATAAAGAGAGAGTAGTTTACTATCTTAGTCACACCTTGATCGCATACGAGTTGAATTATCCCCAAATAGAAAAGGCTTGTTTAGCGGTTGTCTTCACATTTCAAACCCTTTTCCATTATCTCCTGAATAACAAAACCAAGCTCATATCCAAAGTTGACCCTCTCAAATACCTTTTATCCAAACCTAATCTTACAGGCTGAATGGCTAATTAGATCATTCTCCTAAGTGAATTTGATATTGAGTTTGTGAATCAGAAGTCTTTAAAAGGACAGGTATTGGCTGATCAATTGGCAAAAGCTCCTCTCCTAGGAATGGAACCTTTGTGCTTAGATTTACCAGATGCATCTATGATGTATATTGAATAATCCATAGAATGGAAGGTCCATTTTGATGGATCTTTTACCTTTCATGGATCTAGAGTAGGAGTGGTGCTCATCACTCCAACATGCGATGTCATACCATGAGCATTCCGGTTGGGATTCCCATGTACAAATAACATTGTAGAGTACTGAAGCACTCATCGCTAGCCTCAAGATAGCTATTACATGGAACATCAAACAACTACGAGTCATTGGGGACTCTCAACTTATCATAAAATAGGTTAATGATGAGTACAAGGTTAAAGATGAGAAGCTTATTCCGTATAAGAAAATGGTTGAAACTTTGAAGGAATATTTCACACAAGTCATATTTGAACAAAAACCAAGGTCGCATAATAGATCCATAGATGCTATGGCTACTATTGGGTCTCTCTTACGCATAGCACCTGAAGAAAGCAAGATGCCTTTCTTCATGGAACATTTACAAGTACCTGCATATGATATGTCGGAGTCATGTTTGGCATGTGAAGTTGTTGGTCCTTTATCCCCTTGGTACGACCCTATCTTCCAATACCTACAAGATGGTATTCTTCCACCTGACATCACCCATTCTGAAAAGAAAGCCCTTATTCACCGCATAGCCCGTTATACCCTCCTAGGAGGCACCCTTTATCATCATGGCTATGATAGGAATCTACTTCACTATTTGGATGTTGTTGATTCTATCCACACAATTAAAGAAGTACATAGTGGTATTTGTGGAGCACACACTAGTGGCATGGTCTTAGCTAAAAATCTATTGAGTGTAGGCTATTATTGGCCTACCATGGAATATGATTGTTAAAACTTCATGAAGAAGTGTGAACTGTGAAAAAAATGGAAATTTAATACATGCACCAGCAAAATCCTTATAGCCTATTGCAACGCCTTGGCCATTCTCTAAATGGGGTATAGATCTCATAGGGAAGCTTCATCCTTCTTCATCAAATGGTCATACTCACATCATCACTGCCACTGAATATTTTACCAAATGGGTAGAGGTTGTCCCTCTTACCTATGTCACCGATGTCAGATTTCAAAATTCATCATGAACCATCTCATATGTCGTTATGGGATCCTTTTAGCCATTGTCACTGATAATGGTAAATCCTTCAAAAATAAAATGGTTAAAACATTATGTCAACGATTCCATATCCAAATTAAGTGGTCTATCCCTTATTACCCTCAAGGTAATGGACAGGTAGAAGCCACCAATAAGACCCTTGTACGGATCATGGAGAAAATGGTCAGTAAAACTAGCCGTAATTGGCATGTGCAGATACATCCCATCCTCAGGCCTATCATACCTCCATCCGTACTCCTATTGTTGTGACCCCATATTCACTTGTCTGTGGCACTGAATCCATCATAATTTTGGAAGTGGAGCTTCCCTCCCTGAGAATATCTCTCAGAGACTATCTTGGTAAAGATGAAGACTACAGAGTTGCTCACCTAGCAGAGTTAGAACTATTAGATGAAAGGCATATCAGAGCACTCAATCACCTAAAATTATATCAGAATAGAGTTTACAGAGTATATAAAAATGCATCATTCATCAAGAATTTTATGTAGGAGATCTAGTTCTCAAAGAAAATAAGAGGAATACCGTCAAAGAAAAAGAAAAAAAAGGAAAGTTCAAGGCTAACTGGTTAGGTCCTTATGTTGTAATTGCAAAATATGGATTAGGAGCCTACAAACTTGCATATTTAGATGGTGAAGAGATTTTGGAACCTATGAATTCCATGCACCTAAATCGGTTCTATGCTTAGGCATGACAAGAATATCAAATAAGAACTAAAAATTGGAAAACAAAGAAAAAAAAACAATAAAAAAATGGAAAAATGAGAAAATAGTAAAGAAAAAGTAGGTCGTACTCATGTGAAAACCACACAATTGTGCCACAGGGGGAAAGTCTTTGAGTGAAAACCAGTTTTTGGCACTCAAGGAAGATTTGCGGGACACAAGTTACTCTTACGGAAGGACAGTAACGTTACCACTTTTTAGATACAACTTTTTTGCTAATTCTAGGAACCCTACTAGGACCACCTTTGCCTTGCCATGATCTAGTTTGTTTTCTCTTATATGTGCATGGAGGAAATCACCTTTGTATACTCCCATCTAGCATTGAGCATGAAGGTATCATTGCCACCTTCTCACACATACACACATGGCATTCTTCCTTTTGTACATTCCCACATCACGCTGGGGGCATCCACGCTTCTTTGTTGTTGTACATTTCTTTTAGAACATGACCTTGGGAAATACAACAACATTTATAAATTGATACACAAAAATCTAAACATCTGGAAAAAATTTCTTTTCAGGATAAAGCTACATTCATCTCACAATGTTATCTTAGGGGACCTAGACAACAATGAAAAACACAGCATGCAAAAACTTATCTTTTTAGATAAACCCAAAACATTTGAAAATATGTCAATATTGTCCCCTTAAAAAGCAAAGTAGTGCTTTAATTACTTTTAGTTGTTGGTTTGTATAGTTTTGGTGTACTTAGTCTATTGAATTGTTGGTTCTTTGAATGGATCATGTGCTTATCTGATTTTGAATCTTGTTTGATTTAAATTATGTATTGCATTACATACATTTCGGAACTCTCATGCTTGTAAACAATTGTTGTAGGCTTCTTTATTTGTTATGTGCGTCTATTTTAAGTTCATTTTTACTTGCTTAGATTAGATCTCATCTTAATCTCTTGTTAATACTTTTGCATCTGTTTTTTCAGTTGTAGTTTGTTGTTTTGTTTGTATGTGTATATTTGTTTAGTTTTGTTAACTTTTACTTGTGTGTTTTAAATAATTGTTTGTTATCACATCTATCATCTATCATTTCATAACATTTCTAACATCATTCCTACATCATATATATACAAAAAATGCTAAGTATTACATCATGCATGTATGCTAAGCTAATCATCACATATTGTATCATCAATGGGAGCAAGAGGGGTTGTACATAATCACAAATCTATCCCCCCGCATACCAATATCATCTAGTATCATCCCAAGTACTAGAATAAAAACAAAACAAATTATGAATCCAAAACATATGGTGCTATATATAGATACATCATCAATATGAAAGTAGGAAATATACACATTTCTAAATCTAAGCTATGTCACATACATAAAGGAAAGAAAAATCATACATCATAAATATATCATAATATGATACATCAAAATGTCCATATGTACATGTATAAGCGTCAGTAAGTACTCAAAATAATACGTCATCGTTACAATATGTCATCAAAAAGGGGCATGCATAAAAAAGAATCGAGCCTTCATCATGAGGCATTATCAAAATAATGGTATGCATAGCTATACATCAAAATCACCCTTCATAAGAGGCATGTATATAAGATATTGTTATCCAAAATTCCCCCAAGATAATTTTGATAACATGCATCAGATTATTCAGTCCCAAGCAAGTAGATTGATTCAAGGCCCAAAATCATGTTTTTTGGGGCCCCCTTGGCTTCTTTTCTAACTCTCCCATCCAAGAAGAAAACCCAATGAGTTAGAAAAGGTGAAAAAATTGCAAAAAACCAAGCTTGGGGCTGAAAAAATGAAGAAAATCAGCTAAGTCCTAGTCAGCGGTGCTGCTCGGGGACGGTTGGGATGTCGGGGTGCGAATCGGCCGAAAAGCCACCAGGTGGTCTGCAGCAGTTGGGACATCGGGACGCGCGGGGTGCGAAAATTTGAACCGGCTGAAAAAATGAAGAAAATTGCCTAAGTCTTGTTTCGCGCAGTCTGGGACATCCGGGCCAAAAGTACGCACGGGACGCGGATCAGCCGGTTTGGCGTAAGTCAGTCCATTTCGGGCGGTTTGGAGAGATTTTTCCTAGACAGTTCGGGACATCCAGGCCAAAAGTACGTGGAGGACGCAAACCGGTTGAATCGGCCGAAGCAGGAGATTTTAGTTTGGGACATCTAGGACAAAGGGACGCGTGGGACGGGGAAAGCCGAAAGAGCCGAGAGCGAATGGAATCTTGCCACGTGTCTTCACTTCAAACAGGAACAAGGAAGCCGAATCAGCTGGTTCAGAGATTTTTGTCCCAGGTAGTTTGGGACAGCCGGGCCAAAGGTATGTGAAGTACGCGAGGGACGTGGAAAGCCGAAAGAGCCGCAACGAATCAAATTGCCACGTTTCTTCACCTCATCGGCTCGGCGGGAAATTTTTTCAAAACTTTCCAAAGGCAAAAAAAAAAAGGGAAATGGTTAGGAAGGGCCCCGCGTCTAATAAAATCATGCCATGTGGCACTTGAGTGGCGAAGTGCGGGGAGAAATGGGAAAATGTTCCCAAAGTGAAAAATGCCAAATTTTCAAAAGGTAAAAGTGCGCCCCTCGAGGCCCGAACCAATAAAATAATGGCACGTGTCCAAGTTTAAGGAAGGGCCCGAAAGGAATTTTCGAGAGGATGGACCGTGGATGAATCAGAGCTGACCACGTGTCATCCAAGTGGTGGAGCACGGGTGAAAAATTCAAATATTTTCCCGTCGATCCGTTTTGGCTTGTTTTCACCCTAAATCTTGGATCGCCATAACTTTCGATCCGAGCTCGATTTTCACGTTCTTTATATCAATGGGAAGTGGAAAAATTTTCTACATGATTCCAGGGTCAAGCGTGCATTTTGGTTCAGTTTGGAGAGAGAAAATAAATAAACATCTCTAGCGCGTGGTAATGGCCAGAACTGACTTTTCAATAACCAACTTAAATAAAAATATAGTTCACCGCTTCTGCTAGGGTTCTCACCTACCACCATAATGAGATGAGTTAAATGCAACCTAGAAGTGGTTGGGGTAGATCTAGATTTCCTCTCTCTTCCCTCTCTCATTCTTCCTATAAATTGTAAGGAGGGGCTTCTTTCTAAAGGTCGAACATTCTTGCTTTGCCCCTCCCTTCTTCTCTTTGGCAGGCAAATTTGTGGAGTTCGAACCTCCCATTTAAAACTGTAATGCAACTTTTCCTCTTGGCATTTTACAGTGTATTGTATCAATATTTGGATCAAGTAATGCATGTCTGTGGATGATTCTCAACCCTCTCTGTGTTCATTTGTATCCTCCTGATCTTTCACTGCAAATTTTGTTATCTGTGCATGATCTTGCATCACATTTTAATGGTTTGTGTTTATTGGCAAGATAGGTGTTCTTCATTCCTCGGTGCATCACCTCTGTTAGCTTAGGTTTATTTTTATGCATCTTCTTACCCTATCTCCTTGGCAAGTTAGATTAGATTTTTAGTAAACCCTCTGCATTTTTCGTGTGCATCTGAACAGAGGAATAGGAACCAGCCTTCTCTGGAGATTCCTTTCTCATTTTTGCAAGTCCCACACAAGGAGAAAGGATTCCATGTTGTGCAATCACACTGGATGCTAGTACGATCAACCTAGAAATCTGATCAACATCCAGGGGTGCTGTGATTTTTCATCAACAGTTTTGGCACGCCCGGTGGGAGCTTAGAAGTCTTTACTTTCATTGCAACAAGATCGATGTGCACTTGTTGTAAGTTCCAGCTTTGAAGGGGCTTTAAAATCACACATATGGCGACTCCAAAAGAGGCATAATCCCTGGTTTTTTGCAGTCAAGCTCGGCAAATTTATGAGAAGAATACAGACCAGGTCAAGAACTAGGGAGGAAGGATTATTTGTTTATCTGCACCTATCTCCAGGAAGAGAAAGAAGGGGAAGAAGAGCTCAAAGATCACTATCTCCACCTAACAGAACTCTCTCTACACCTCCACCTGGTAGACCTTTCATCCAATCAACAAGAGTTCTCAGGCCAATCAGAATGGCACAACCACCGAATCCCTTTGTCAATTTGTTTGCGGTAGCCCACTTGCCCTCAATGCACGAATCCGGTTCCAATCGCAGCGTTAAAGAACATTCCATTTTCTTGGAGAAAATCATACCACTCTTGGTGATCATGTCAAAGACATTGCTAACGTCTGTCATAATCCATGAGATAAATGAAATGGATGTGGTTGTCAAATTCTTTGGCATATTCGTTCAAAGGGAAGGCATTACAATGGTTTAGGAGCCTTGGAGCTGGTTCTATCACGAATTGGAATTAGTTATGCATAGTTCTCCATGAGCGGTTTGGGAAAAGGAGACAATTTTTCTCTACTAGAACAATTGACAACTATCAAAAGAGCTCCCAATGAGCAGGCGGTGACGACTTTAACTTCAGATTTCAAAGGTCTTGGGAGAGGATTCCGGTGGCGAATGTAAGGCCAGTGGTGAAGGTTCTTTTCTATACTATCTTAAGGCTTTGAATTTTGATATTTCTATGTTAATTCAATCTATGGGAGGCACAACCTTACCTGCTGCTTATAGCATTTCCATTAGAGCCGAAAACTGTCTTGTTCAAGCTGGTAAACTAGCTCCTAGGCCTCCCATGCCCCTGTATCCAAACTTAGAAAATCCAAGCACTAGTCAAACACCCACTTTGGCTCCTATTCCCATTCCTAGAAATCAAAGTTCAAATGAGACTTCTACTTCATCCTCTAGTGCTTCAAATGAACTCCAAGAGGTCATGAAACAATTGCAAAATTTGGGAAATGAGCTGGTTACTATCAAAAGACAGCAAGCTCAAAGTGCTAGACCGTATCAGCCTCAAGCGCAATACCAGGCTAGGCCCCCATACCAACAAAATAGGCCACCAGCTCAGGCTGCAAATCAAAATCAAAGCCAAGTAAGGCCTCCCGCCAATAGACCATTCCAGCCCTATACCCCCAATGTTGCATCTTCTTCTAAAGCATTAGTGCCAGTCCAAAACAACATGGCTCAAGAGTATGATTGGTGTTTCCCATGCAATGAACCTCACAACCAATCTACGTGCTTTAATGGTGCTTTGAACCAAGCCTTGATGGTGACAACTACTGGCGTAGAGAGTGAAGTGAGTCAAGAAACAAATCAGCAACAAGGGACATCTCAGCAAAACACAGCTCCAAATGATACCGCACTTGTGAATTGGCAAGCTGAGGATTTTTGTGGCATGAATCAAATACCCTCTCAAAGTGTCAGCCAACACAAGATCAAAGAAGAGGAATATAGGTGAAGGGCAGTCATTGGCTCCAAGTGATCTACAACCTTCCATCACTCCACAAGGTGTTGGTAAGCAAAATACAGTCCCAAACACGCAAGGACAGCCCAAACCACCTTCCAAACCAACTCAAATGCCAGCTGTTGCTGCCCATGCACAAGAAAGGAATGCATAGACTAAAGGACAACAAAGAGATATTTCATCCCCATTTAGCATCATTGATCAAATGAAGAAGACAAACGTGAATATATCAATGTGGGAATCTTTATCCATCCCAGGACAAAGAGATCTTCTACAAGCTGCCATGAAGAATTGGTCAACTTTGAACCAGCAGGCCCATATGCAAGAGAAGGTCCTCACAAATGCTGCTCAGCCTGAAGGGAATCATGGAGGACAACAAGGTAAAGTTTTGAAACCTCCTCCATTCTATGTTTCATTAATCATCGGGGATAAATTAGTACACAATTGCATGATTGATTCTGGGGCAAGTAGTTCTATCATGCCCAAGCAAATAGCTGATCAGTTGGGTCTCCAATATGAAGTCATCTCCAAGGGTGTAGTGCAATTAGATGGGACAGCAGTGACAATGGTTGGAGTAATCAAAGGTTTGAGCCTCACACTACACGCATGTCCCAACGTAATAGTGTTACAAGATGTGTCAGTCATAGACCTGCCACCACTCTTTGCATTATGCTTGTCAAGAGACTTCACTACTAAAATTGGAGGCTATCTTTCGGTGGATTGGTCACACATGTTGTTCAGAACAAGATATGGAACTAAGGCCACAATCAGATTTGAACCTATTGCAAACTTTAATATTGAGCCTTACACTCCAAGCCAAATCAATACCAACTGTTCAATGTTTGATCAAGAAGATTATCCAAGCACTAATGAAGCTGACACAAAGGTAGGAAGCATCCCAGATCTAACTCTTGATGAATGGGCAAGCAAGGTGCATGCTTTTGATCCTTATCAAGAAATAGAAGAATCTGAGCTAGGAGTTTATTGTTTACATGAAGAGAATCAACCTCTCCCCAGCATCACCAAGCCAGATCATAAGGACAAGAATGAAGTATGGAAATTATTTTTCGATGGATCAAGGAGTAAGCAAGGTGCAGGAGGAGGAGCTATGCTTGTTTCACCTCAAGGCATCAAATATTATTCAACTTTCCATTTCCAGTTTTCTGTTCAAACAAACACAATGAATATGAGGCCTTGATTCACACGGACTTCATTGGGCGGGAAAAGGGGCATAAAGAGCTTACAAGTGTTTGGAGATAGCGAGCTAATCGTCAATCAAGTCAAGGGACAACATGCTACAAAGAATGACCTGCTGAAGAACTACAAGAACAGGGTATGGGACCTCGTTGAGGATTTCGAAGCTTTCAATATCATGTCCATACCCAGGAAGGAAAATGAAGCAGTGGATAGGCTCGCAGCATTTAGAGAAACGTTTGATGTGGTTGACAACATCAAAAGGGAAAAAACACAACCACATATCCATGTGATTGTGAGGCCGAAGTTCAGATAATAACATAAGTGGCAGGTGTTTGAGAACGATCACAGATTGTCAATTTCTTACAAGAAGATGCCGAATTCTTAGCTAGGAATCAGGATAGATTAGAGCAGCGATGATGGGGATCAAGTAGTGCAGTTGCAGAAAAACAAGCTTCCCAAGGGTTTAGTAACATTGGAGTCTATCTTTAACCCTAACGACCAGTTCCGTAAGGAAAAGGCTAACATACAGGTCAAGAGAGAAGATTCAGAGCCAATTCTGGTTGGGGAAGGCAAAACACTTCAAATTGGTAAAGTGGCCACTGAGCAAGAGAAATCAGATTTCATACAACTTTGCCAGGAATTTCCAGATGTCTTCGCTTGGAGCTATGAAGACTTGAAAGTTTCAATCCGAAGTTGGCACAACATACCATAGAATTGGATCCAGATGCTAAGCCCATTAGGTAGAAGCAGAGACCAGTCAACCCTCACATTGAGCCTCTAATGAAGAAAGAGCTAAATAAGCTAATAGAGGCAAGCATTATATTTCCGATCAAGCACTCAAGCTGGGTTGCAAACTTGGTTCCGGTCAGAAAGAAGAGCGGAGAAATCAGATTGTGTGTGGACTTCCGAGACCTCAACAGGGCGTCTCTTAAAGACCATTACCCACTTCCTTCAATGGAACAAATATTGCAAGTAGTATCCGGTTCGGAGAGATTCTCTCTCTTAGATGGCTACTCAGGGTATAATCAGGTAATGGTGAAGGAAGATGACCAGTTCAAGATGGCTTTCACCACCAAATGGGGCACATATGCCTACAAGAAGATGCCATTTGGCCTATCAAATGTTGGAGCCACTTTCCAAAGGGCAATGGATATGGCATTCAAGGGGTTGATCAATAAAATAGTTCTGATATATCTTGATGACATCATTGTATTCTCCAAAAATGCAGTGGATCACCTCTTTCATGCGAGGCGAGGTATTTCGAGAGGTGTAGAAGATTTGGGGTATCATTGAATCCCAAAAATGCATATTCTGGCTCATGAGGGAAAACTTATAGGCCATATTGTTTCAAAGGAGGGATTGATGATTGACCCGAGAAAGAGTTGAAGCAATTCGGCGTTGCCATTGCCAAGTCACAAGAAGGCTCTTCAAAGCTTCTTGGGAAGGATCAATTTTTCCCAGTTTGTTCCAAAATTTGTAGCTCTCGTAAAGCCAATAACGCTGATGTTAAAAAGAGCATGGCATTTAAGTGGACATCAAGGCAAGGAAAGTTTTGAGGCAATAAAGAGGCTATATCTCAAGCTCCCACTCTCGTCAATCCAGACTTCTCCAAGGGTTTCGTGCTATACGCCTTTGGTGATGGAGACACAATCTCTGCAATCCTGGCACAACAAAACAAAGAAGGATTAGAACAACCAGTTGCTTTCTTCAGTCAAGGCTTGGAGGAATACGAAACTAGGTACTCTTTCATTGAAAAGCATGTACTTGCAGTGATCAGGAGTTTAAAGAAATTCAAGCACCTAGTCTCAAACAACAAGATCCAATTATTGGTCTCTCATGCGGGAGTCAAGGACTTCCTTCTAAACAAGGATCTGAATGAGAAACGTGCAGGATGGATAACCCGTGTCATGGAATATGACATCGAGATTAAGGTCACCAAACTAGTACGTGGGAAGGGACTATGCGAACAACTAGCCTTGAGTCAGCAAGTTGAAGCAGGTAATGGAAAAGAGGTTGTCTTGGTACTACAGGATGGTCAAGAATAGGAAAATGATGATGTGCCCACTCCCTGTTGGACTCAGAATATGATACACTTCCTACAGACAGGCCTATGCCCTCCAGAAATGAGCAAAGCAAAGAGGAGATACTTTAGATTACAAGCCATTCCATATGTGTTTGTTGATGGTGTTTTGTTTAAGAAAGACATCAATGGAGTTCTATTGAGGTGCATTGGGGACAGTCAAATTGAGAGGGTGTTACGAGATTTTCACGATGGAGATTCCGGAGGACATTTCACCCCATGAGTAATAGCTCTCAAGATAATGAAGGCAGGGTATTATTGGCCCACAGTGTTCAGTGACTGTTATACATGGATAAGAAAGTGCAAGAAATGTGCACTCTTCACGGGAAAAGAAAGACTAGCAGTGCTTCCATTGCACCCAATTTTGGTTGACCAACCATTTATGCAATGGGGATTGGACTTCATCAAGGTCATCAACCCAAACTCAAGCCAAGGCCACAAGTGGATTCTCATGGTGATGGACTATTTCACCAAGTGGACCGAAGCAGTAGCGCTCAAAGAGGCAAGTGAGTCTAACATACTAGACTTTTATGAAGAAATAGTGACCAGGTTTGGTGTGCCGGCCACTATCATATCAGATAATGCATTAGCATTCATAGGTTCCAAGATTACAGAATGGGCTGTCAAGAATGGAATCTATTTGAGCACCTCTTCAAATTATTACCCACAGGGTAATGGACAGGCAGAGTCCACAAACAAAAAGTTGCTAAGGATCATCAGAAGAACTCTGGATGAAAACCAAAGGACATGGCATACCAAGCTAAAATCAGCATTATGGGCTGACAGGATAACACCAAAGAGGTCTACAGGTAGTTCTCCCTACAAATTGGTCTATGGGAAAGAGGCAGTATTGCCTATATCATTAGAATTTCCAGCATTGGAGCTCATGAAGCAGTTGGAGTTGTCTGAGTTCAAACCAATGGAGGCCAGGTACACAGAGTTGATGGAATTGGAAGAAATAAGAGAACATGTAGTTTTGATGATTGAAAAGGATCAGACCTTAGTAAAAAGATGGTTTGACAAGAAGGCAGGAGCAAGGACCTTCCAGGAGGGGGACCTAGTTCTGAAATGGGATGCAGATCGGGTGAAACCTGGAAGGCATTCCAAGTTTGATGCCATTTGGAGTGGCCCCTACATGGTCACGAGATGTAAAAGTGGTAATGCCTTCCAATTGTCTGCATTGGATGGAGAAGAACTCCCGATTCCAGTTAACGGAATCTATCTTAAACATTGCTACTAAAAAGGAAAAGGTTTACCCTTGTAAATATTAGCCTAGATTTCAATTCCTCTAAGTGCGTATGCACATTGTCTTGTTGTAGTTAGGTTTTCCTTTTCCCTAAGTGCTTTGGCACAGGTTTTTCACTCTCAGGTTGAATTTCTCTGATTGAGTGCTCTCGAAGAATGAGTTGTGGTATCAGGATCGGGATCAGAGATCAAGTTGGTTTCAAGTTATTACTCCATGCCCAATGGATTGTTAAAAGGCCACTGATCTTCTACCTAGCAGGCAGGTGACCCCGCTGAGTCGCCAAATTGTTATCCAAAATTCCCCCAAGGTAATTTTGATAACATGCATCAGATTATTCGATCCCAGCAAGTAGATTGATTCAAGGCCAAAAATCATGTTTTTGGGTCCCCTCGGCTTCTTTCTAACTCTCCCATCCAAGAAGAAAACCCAACAAGTTAGAAAAGGTGAAAAAATTGCAAAAACCAAGCTTGGGGCGAAAAAATGAAGAAAATTGGCTAAGTCCTAGTCCAGGTGGTCTACGGGGACGGTTGGGACATCAAGGCGCGAATCGTAAAAAGCCGCATTAGGCGGTCCATGTGATAGATTGGGACATCGGGACGCACGGGGCGCGAAAAGCCGAACCGGCCGAAAAAATGAAGAAAATTGCCTAAGTCTTGTTTCGCGAGTCTGGGACATCCGGGCCAAAAGTACGCATGGGACGTGGATCGGCCGGTTTGGCACAAGTTAGTCCATTTCAGGCGGTTTGGAGAGATTTGTCCTAGATAGTTCGGGACATCCGGGCCAAAAGTACGCGGAGGACGCTTGAACCGGCCGAATCGGCTGAAGCGAGAGATTTTAGTTTGGGACATATGGGACAAAGGGATGCGTGGGACACGGAAAGCCGAAAGAGCCGAGAGCGAATGGAATATCGCCGTGTCTTCACTTCAAACGAGAACAAGAAGCTGAATCAGCAGTTCGAGATATTTTTGTCCCGAGGCAGTTTGGGACAGCTGGGCCAAAGGTACACGATGTACGTGAGGACGGGAAAAGAAGAGCCGCACGAATCAAATCGCCACGTGTCTTCACCTCATCGGCTCGGCGGGAAAATTTTTCAAAACTTTCCAAAGGCAAAAACAAAAGGGAAATGGTTAGGAAGGGGCCGCATCAGGTGAAATCATGCCATGTGGCACTTGAGTGGCGGAGCGGGGGGAGAAATGGGAAAATGTTCCCAAAGTGAAAAATGCCAAATTTTCAAAAGGTATAAGTGTGCCCCTTAGGTCCGAAGCAATAAAATAATGACACGTGTCCAAGTTTAAGGAAGGGCTTGAAAGGAATTTTTAGAGGATGGACCCACGGATGAATCGAGCCGACACGTGTCATCCAAGTGGCGGAGCACGGGCGAAAAATTCAAATATTTTCCCGCCGATCCGTTTTGGCCTGTTTTTGCCCTAAATGTTGAAATTGCCATAACTTTTGATCTAGAGCTCGGATTTTCATGTTCTTTATATCAATGGGAAGCTGGCGAAATTTTCTACATGATTCAAGGTCAATCTTGCATTTTGGTTCAGTTTGGAGAGAGAAAATCAAGAAACATCTCTAGCACGTGGTAATGGCTAGAACTGACATTTCAACAACTAGCTTAAATACAAAAAAATACGATTGCGCTGCTCTGCAGAGGGTTCTCACCTACCGCCATAATGAGATGAGTTAAATGCAACCTAGAAGTGGTTGGGGTAGATCTGGATTTCCTCTCTCTTCCCTCTCTCATTCTTCCTATAAATTGTAAGGAGGGGCTTCTTTCTAAAGGTCGAACATTCTTGCTTTGCCCCTCCCTTCTTCTCTTTGGCAGACGAATTTGTGGAGTTCGAACCTCCCATTTAAAACTGTAATGAAACTTTGCCTCTTGGAATTTTATAGTGTATTGTATCAATCTTTGGATCAAGTAATGCATGTCTGTGGATGATTCTCAACCCTCTCTGTGTTCATTTGTATCCTCCTGATCTTTCACTGCAAATTTTGTTATCTGTGCATGATCTTGCATCACATTTTAATGGTTTGTGTTTATTGGCAAGATAGGTGTTCTTCATTCCTCGGTGCATCACCTCTGTTAGCTTAGGTTTATTTTTATGCATCTTCTTACCCTATCTCCTTGGCAAGTTAGATTATATTTTTAGTAAACCCTCTGCATTTTCGTGTGCATCTGAACAGAGGAATATGAACCAACCTTCTCTTGAGATTCCTTTCTCATTTTTGCAAGTCCCACACAAGGAGAAAGGATTCCATGTTGTGCAATCACACTGGATGCTAATACCATCAACCTAGAAATCTGATCAACATCCGGGGTGTTGTGATTTTGCATCAACAGATATCTATACAATAAAGAATATAGACCTCAAGCCAAAGCTCGCCCTTGCAAGGGCTCCGTGTCTTTCACCTAGTCGACGGAATAATGGTGGCTATGATGGACCTGCACCAGGGGTACCACCAAACTATCTAGATGGCCCCTGTCTAGTCACCCGATCTTCCGGAACTACCCTAAAGTAGGTAGTCCTATAGTACAAGGCCTCACCACTAGATCTCATTGCATCTCGTATCAAATCCACATCTCTAGAAGTGAGAGCTACCTATAGGGTGGCATCTCACTAGCCTATCAACCTGCCAATATCAGCCTAATCTTGTCTCAAAGCAAGCGGTATGCTCTAGATCTTTATCGTGGTAATAACCTTTACATAGGCTCGTGCCTAATCCCTCTATGTAAAATAGGTCCGTGACTCGTGCTTGTGTATGGTCCCTCTGGGAAACAACCATCTCGCACCTAAGTCTAGGAATGGTGTAGGAGGCTCGATATCTGAGCACCTGTGCGACCATCTCTCGCATCTAACTCTACCATGAAGCACTATCATTGCCCTAGGTAGCCTGTGCCCTAGCCTAATCCCTCTCCACTCTCCAAATTTGCACCTTGGCGAGTGCCTGATCTCACTCTACTGTTAGGGCATGTACCTATGCCCTAGCTATATTTCTCTCACTAGCCACATGTAACTGTACTATAATAGCCACCTATAACTACTTGCTAAAGAGCAGCCTGCTTACTCACCCAGTAGATTGCTACTCTCTGGAATATTAAGTAGTGGGCCTACTGGGAAGTAGTAGTTCTCTGAAGAGGGGTATATATCCCTCGCTGGAATGCCCACTAGGGGAAACTCTATATGTAATTCCTATATACATGTCTCGGTTTGGGCTTGGGGATTTATCCCTATGGCATGTTGTGGTATAGGACTCTATCCCTGCCTCTAACATACTGGTGCACATCAGGCCCACCCTCATCATCATCATCATCACTATCAGCTCCACCCTCACCACCACTAGGAGGCCCCACTAGAGGAGGTCTCATGCCAACGTCATATAGCCACTCTAGGAATAATCAAATGGTACGGGAGAACACCATGGTACCATGGCCCATACTTGTATAGTGCCCGGATCTCTAATCTGCCATAGTGGTACCCACATAATAGGTACCACCTGTCAAAAATTGGTTAGTGCTCTATCATAGGCAATTTTGGACCCATATCAAAATGCTCTCTGGCTCTACGAGCATACCATCTGTCTAGCCTAGGAACATCCTGGGTAAGGCCAAACTATTTCTAACATGGATCTACTATATATAATTCCTGCACATATAGCTACTGCGGCTACCCAAGATAAAATTCTCAACAGTAGCAGTGATTGAGCTCTAAACCATCCTTTGGCCACTGGAAATGTATATAAGGCCTCGATACAATGGAAGCCTGCACTGACTCATCTAACTTACACTAGTAGTGGTATGTAACTCCCATAAACGGTCGCACATCGTCCCCTGTCGGGACCCTACCCATGTAGAAGGCTCGTCGGAAGCCCGAACTCTCAAAACACCTAAGGGGCAACCAATAGCAATGTGGTCCCATGCCCAAATCTATAGCAAATGGCGGTTGGCCTACCATCTTCTGATGGTAGTAAGTGATCAAATGAAGGTCCCAATATAAGTGTGCTAAAATGCACTGACCCCAGCAGTAGGTCTCTCCCTCCACCAAGCTGTGTATCACTCCAAGGAGGCCGAGTAGAAATGAAGCACCAGTCTTGTCAGGGAGAAAAACTCCATTGACAAAGGCCATCATATAGACCACTACTCAGTCTAACTTTGGATCATCAATACATCATGATAATATGATAGACATCCCATGTCATGGTATCATGGGGATGCCAAATAACTCTACAATATATCATTGAATGTCAGTCTAGTGGCTCGTAGTCTTGATAAGTTGTCCCTAAATCGGGACCCGCATGATGTGCCATACATCCTCCAAGGTAATGGTAATCTCCCGGTCGGGAGGTAAAAGCACTGACTCTTGCTATGTCATCACTCTCTTGTATGGCTATCAAAAGGCCGTGGTCTAATGTAATCTATGGCATCTTAGCCACATGAGTCAGTCCCATCACGTATAAGAGGCTCTCAGGGTCACTCTATCATTGTCATCAAACTATGCCTCTATCATAGCTAACCGACCGTAGTGCTCGCGAGTCTGAAGAACAGGTAACATACGCTACAAAATCAATGCAAGTGTTAGGCACTTACCTATTTCTATATATTTTTCTAAGGAAAAATAATTCTTTTAATGCATCTAACTTACTAATTATTCTTTTATTCTTTTTCCAGTTATCTTTTCTCACTTCATTTTAGCACCTACGTCCCTCTTTTGGCACTGTGCGCCTAAATGCGACACGTACACACCATTATGGACGTATACGTGCACAAATTCTTTCTTCTCCTTTTGAAAGAGGCCACACATAGGATGCATACACTCCTAGTATAATGCCTATGCACTGCTTGATGTGCACACACGTGTGCATAGCTATTCTAAACCTGGCCGATGCATACGCACCCCATCTAATTTTCTACAAGTGCGTGTGTGCATACATGCCTCTTCCAACGGATACACGTGCATGTACCACCTCTTCCAATTGATACACGTGTGCTCATATCCACTTCTTCCAAATAGGTATGCGTACGCGTCCCTGCCTCCCATGAATGGATGCGCGTGCACATCCATGTCCATTTTGACACATATATGTATATGTACTGTCAAAACGATGCATACACCCATGTGCATGTGTTAAATTCCACCCTATCTACCTTGGAAAAACCTAAAAAGACAATAAATGTGTAATTAATAGGGGGATTAGGCCACTCACGAAAGGTCCATCCACTGGGTCATGCATGTACTCTTGGATGTGATCCACACGCCTTTTCCTCCTTGGTCTTCTCACCATCTCACTCCAGGGCTATCGCTTTCACTCATGGTAAAAATTTGCAAAGGCTCTAGTAGAAATGAATTGGTCATGATTGTTTTACCAACCCTGGGTAGGTATATTAACCCATCGTTAAGCCCTTGTGGCATGTTTTCTCTATCGTGATCATTCTAACCTTCTTCTATCCACTATGATAATTATTTTTGTATTAAAATAATTATTTTTACTAATTTTGTAATGCTAGGGAACTTCATGCCATCCAATGGTCACTTATTTGTCAACTTTGAAATAATTTACGAACCTTTTAGGTGCCTTTTCCCACCTTTTCCTCTACTTTTCCCCTATTTTCCCCCATCATGATAATTATTTACTAATTTATTTTAAATAAATTATTCTTGACCCGTCTTTCTTCTTGTGGGTATGTATTCTTGGTTTCTGATAGCTTTCCTTTCCATAATTTCCCTTGCATGCATATTTTTAGAAGATCTTAGATCTTTTGAAATTCTTCTGACCGATAAAAAATTTCAAAAATTTCAAAAAAATTTTAAAAAAATTCAAAAGGTCAAAAACATTAAAAAACTTCAAAAATGGCTCAGAATTGGTTAAGCTAATCATCTACGGCTGAAATCTATGTCTCTTGCATGGAATTCATCCTAGATCTTGCTGACATTTTCAAATCATTTGAAAAACGATCACGTGTGCATCACAAAATCTTAATTCACCTAAACAAGTTATATTTCTTACTTCATCTCGTATTTGGGGCACCTATCAATTTGCATGGTACTATTTTATCATGCACATACTTTTTGTGGGACCCAAGTGTCCTCCATATTTCCCCTTGCATAATACACCTTGCTTGGGGCATCATTCTTCACCCTTTTCGTTTAGTAGTAACATTTGGGACTTCATCTTGATAAAAAATATTTGTGCAACTACCTTAAACATTATTGGTTTAAGTGTGTGTGATTATATGTATTTCCCTATTAGGTGATTTTGTTATTTCTCATATTGCATTGAGTTCGTGTATGTTGCATGGGGTTGGTCATTTTTTAGCACAAGATGGTTATTTGTATCTTGGATTTTCATGTCATTTTATGCTTCCGTCACATGCTCACATTTTAATAAGGACCCATGAGGAGGATTCTAAGCATTATGATGATTAAGTATTGTTAGCAATTGATTTGCGGATAGCTCAATATCCCTTTTTCTTCTAGTTTCTCGTCTTCTCTGAGCACTTTTCTTTCTATTTGTTTTTTTTTTTATCGTTGATCGAGTTTCTTCATCACCCCATCGACACTCAAGGGGGAATTCATCATCCTTCATCCTATTAATTTTTCTTCTACCCCTTCAAAAAAATTCTACTTGTTTGCGTTTGTCTACTTTCTTTGAAGTGACGTAGCTTACATCACCTCAAAGAGGGGAAAATGTAGACACATGTAGTTTGATCAATACACTATTATTTCTAATGGTGCACTAACGCTTCTTCCTTTGAAAATTGGACACACCACCGCTAGTAAAATCTATCGAACTCCCCTCTCACGACACCTTTTTGGTCATTTTTCCTCTTATAAACCATTCAAATAGGCTGTTATAGCCTTTTCTAACTACATTAGCTTCTTATTCCCTTCTATATTGCTTCTATTAGCTCCTGGAATATCAATCCACTTCGTTGGATTGATTAAGCCCTTCAAAACCCTTCCAGAACCCTAATTACTCTCTAAAAGAGATTAATTAGTCTAACCTAGGTTAAATAACCTAAACATAGTCAGATCACACTTTGACTTGCTAAAAGTGATTTTTGGAATTTAGCCTTTGTCCCACATGCACCCAAATCTCCCATTTCTTCCAAACTAGAAACTATAAATAGGGCTATCCCCTCCCTCCCTAAAATTCTCTCTTCTTCCTAACATAGATTATAGCAATTTTTTTAGGCTTTAGATTATATTTCATCTTCTTCCATTTGAGCTAAAAGAATTTTATTTTGTATTTAATAGCATTAACATAGAGTAAAAGGGAAGATCCATTGGCCTTTAAGCCATTAATGGGAAGATATCTTTCTCTTAAACACATAGATGAATGTTTAGGTCCTCTTAGGTTCATTATTCCAAGCTTTCAAGAATAAAGGTTAACTTCATTTTCTTAGTTTACATGTTTATTTCAAATTTAATGTATGCAAATAAGAAAACCTTGTTCATTTCTTATCACATGGTCCATTGATCAGATTTTTAAAAGCATTTAGGGTTTCTTTAGAGATTCTTACCCTAAATCCATGGCTTTTACAACTTTTCATTGAACACAGATGAAAAGAAGTTCATTCACCTACTTCAAAAGAAGTCCAAACTTTTGTGTTGTAGAATTATTATTTGATAAGAGGGGAATAAGTTTATATTTTCTTTCATCTATTTTATTTCTCACTCACATAAATATATTTTGAGCTTGGTGATTAGAAACAATGCAGAGGATTTCAAGTTATGTGGGAGTAATCCATGGTTATTAGCATTGTATGTTTGACATATATGCACTTGTGAAGTGAGAGGAGTATGCTAAAAAAATTGTGTGGCATGAGGCATAGTTGGTTTTGTAGGGCAGTCATGACTTTAAAGGTATTTTGAGTTTATTACTTTGTGATGTAACTTCTGGTTTATTTTGTAGTGCCTAGATATTCCTTAGGGAAGGAAGTTGATGGTTGATTCAACTGGTTTGAGATGATAGAAAAAAAATTCAAAGTTTGAAGGGTGAAAAAGGAGAAAAATTTCTAGTTACAAAGATCAGTGTTAGTTAGGATTAACCGTGGTTGGTCATTTGGTAACCATGGTCGGTCAGGTAGTGATCGAGGTTAGTTTTGAAACTATGGTCAATTTGGTATTAGGTTTGACAACAATGTTTATTTACCATTTTTAGATGGTGCCATTGTTTTCCTTTCATATTGGTTGATTTTGCAAAGTATGTTGATGAAATGTTTGTTGGTATCTTCACTTGGTATTAGTGACATGGTTTAGCATGGATGTTTGTTATTGAAATTTATGAGCACAAGATTCATATTCAGATTTGGAGTTAATCAGTGGTAGACTTAGAGCTTCCAGAGATCCTGGTGATATGAATGGATGTACATTGTAAGTTTTGTACAAGTGGATAGATTTTGTTTTGTGAGTCTATGATGATGTAAATATTTTTTTTCCACATGGATGCCTATGAGCATGGTTTAGATTCGTGGAGCATGAGTAGGGGATGATTGTTTTTCCTCTTATTACTATGTTACTCCATTATAGATATGTTTTCTACAAATGGTTGTCTTGGACATGTAATTTTTTTATGTAGGATTGGATTTGCAGATTGTAGTGTTTATATTCTTTGAGTTATGCAGGTGTTTATGGATTGATCACCTAATGGTTGCATGTAGAACTCATTTGGTTTGTCTTACCCATGATCTTGTTTATTTCTTATTTTATTCTAGTTTCACTTGTCTTTGGTCAATTGCATTGTTAGTAGCATGGAGACATGGATAGATGGTTTGAGAACATGGTTGATTTTATAGGTATAGCTATGGTTATAGTTAAGCTCAATATTTTAGTTTGAGTGGGAGCTCTTATGGGTGTGTTAGTCATGGTGGCTTAGTTTATGATAGTCTTGGAATTATGATTTAGTGGGAGCTTGATGTATGGATAGCTCATGTATCATGAATCCGGAGTATCTTCGTACAAGTATATGGTAAGTCACGTGTTTATTATCTTCTTGGTTTTAGAAAATAGTATGATCTTCCTAGTTTCATTTGAGAGAATTGTTGATATAAATAATAGATGGTCATTCATGGTGTCTAGAGGATGTTGATGTACATGTACAGGTATAGAGGTTCAGCAATTTATCTCTAAGTGGGAGATTGTTAAGATTTTGAAGCTGAATTGCTTCATAGTTAACATGCTTTTCAACTTTCTAGAAAATACGAACTCGACATCGGTTCGGGAAAGGGACCAACATGACCAACGTCGGGAAAGTAGGAACTGTCATCGGTTAGGGATAACTAACATAAGTTACATGTGCGTGATTTTTTTATTTAACTCACGGGCATTAGATATAATTTTAGTATTAAAGAAGATTTATTGATTATAATTGTATGGATAAGTTCGCTAAGTTTGTATATTCCTATATAAGCATAAAAATAGGGTTAGAAGAATAATTAAGAGAAGGATTGATTTAGGTATTTGATTCTCTTAGATTAAGAGGATGACAAAGAAGAGAATGAAAGAACATGTTACATGAAGAAAAGCTTCCATGGAGAGAAGCTCAACAAAATTAAATAAAAAGTACATTTATGAAAATTACATATCAATGGTGAGAAGAGGGTACAATTATTTCCTTTGTATAATTATTGTTCTCATTGTAATGGCTTGCATAGTATGTAAAGAACATGAATTTTCTTATTTTAGATCCACATTTGTAGATCCATGAGATCATGATGTATTGTTGATCCATTTAAATCTAGTCTCATATTCTTAGATCCATAGGTTGTTTGAGATCTTGTATTCATAGATCCATGAGATCGTGTTGTATTGTTGATCCATGTAGATCTAGATATTATAGGGGAGTTTTTCATTGTGTTTCATTAGGTTGATGTAGTGATGGAGAGATTGAATTACTTACTGGTGCATAATTATAGTTGCACATATGGTAGAACCATGTGAGTGGTATTTTTAAATCCATAGAGAGCTTGGTTGTAGTTCAAAGATGTAGTAGTTCCTATTTATGCGAGATCTGTTGGTGGTGGTTTGGAAGGATAGTTGTAGTGCACTCATGGAGATTCATTTAGAGATCGGAGGAGGAAGAGATAATCTTGGAGAGATGCATTGTACTCTTGTATTAAAGAGTTTGTTTTTACTCTTGTTATATATATATATATTATATATCTATCATTGGTGTATGTAGCCCACATTGGGTGTACCACGATACATTTTTTTTCATGTGTGTGTACTTTGTTTTGATTTGGATTATTCTAGTTTATACTTACACTACTATAAATTTTGGGGAATTATTTAGATCTTTTGTGCATGATTGAGTTGGTTATTGAATCATAACCCTATTCCATAGTCTGAATTATCAACATCTCATTATCATTTTATGTCTTCTACACGTTTTCATATTAGTGAGGCTAGATTCATACCATTACTAGATCCTCAAATCTTTGATTTTAATACTCAATAACATGACCTTCTTACTGAGATCCTTAGTCATCACTTGATCACTTTACCACCTACTCATTGTTATCCTCATTATCGACTAGAAAAGTATCAAGGGAATCCATATTTTCAATTTCATCAAATCAATGGACATAATGAAAATGACTACCATGCTTTACAGTGAAGAATAAAAAAACTCAAGAATTAGGGATTCATTTAATTCACTACACAACATTTTTTTGAATGCCCATCTACAAATGCTACATTTCAATGGGCTCCAAAATATCTTCCTTCTACATCTATTGAGCATAAGACTATGACTTTAAGGTACCTTATTTGGTCAATAAAGCACCCCTATTCAATCTAATCAACCTACTCTCAAGGATGGTCCCATTTTTCTTCAACTTAATCTATATTTAAAATTAAAAATTAAACTAAGAAATCACCTATCAAGATTATTTCTTCATAAAATTCTCATACTCAATAATATACAGTATTACCAAGCCTAAAGCTATCTCCACTAAAGATAACTTCAATTGGCATCCACTCTAGTATTCCACAACATCTCTAAATAAGTCACCATGGGAAAATACCATACCCAATCATGAATTCAACAGCCAATATTTTTTATCAAATAAACTACCCCTTCTATTGTTGTTCAAGACAAATTATAAAATCCACCACTACATGGTCCTAGAGTTACTCTTTCCCACCATGCTTGAATTTTTTTATGCAAAATCGGTCTTTGGTAGGTGAGTATTCTCATCCTACCTTCCCGATGACCCACTCATGTGCTTCATTTCATGCTTGTCTATTTAAGGCGTACTAAAAATCAACCCAACATAATGCACAATAGGACTTACACAATGCGAATCTTCACATGTCTCACGTTTGCATTACATCATATACATTGTAGACTACACACTCTACACATCATAGTGGTTTTTATCATCATCACACATAATACATCATATTCTAAGTGATGTACACATTACCTTATGATTAAATTTAGTTCCTCAGTCCATACTCGACTACCGAGGGTTTACCAATCAAATGGACCTTATCATACACAAACTCATAATTTAACCTTCACTCATGTGACATTACTAAGATAGTGACATACATTATAGGATACATGGTCACATATTCCTTCATCTTCTCATGGAAAATGATTTAGCTACATCACCAATACCTCTATTCATCTCATCATGAAATACTCTTTAGGATACACCATCAAACTTCATCACTACATCGGATATCCTCACTACACATACACACTCATCAAGGTATGTTGAATACATGACACACATGATTCGACCATTTCTCGATGATGCAATATCATATACGATTCATTCTTGATTGTTGAGGGGTCATACTGAAATTTACCTCACTTTATACACTTCTTATAACTTGGGAATCATGTGGCTCATACCATCCATTATGCATTCCATTCCATCCATCTAGATCATATTACATATCTTGGTTATTTTTACTCTTGCTTACTTTTTCTTGTATATGGTTAATTATTACACATTATAGATAGGTTTCTTGCATTACATTATATTTACCATAAACACATGACTGTTCATGCATTTATCTAGTTTTGATCAAAAATACAAGTCTCTTACACACAACATGAATGCTTGCCTTCTACCACTCCTAAAATGGTTACTCGGAGCATCCACATTCATCTCTTATAGATGTTATTGTTTCATTTTGTATTTAGTACTCTACATTACTTTTTATACATGCTTTTGACATATGATTTATATTTCTAACATCCTAATGGGTGCTTCATGCGTAGAATTTGTTTTGCAAGATTATTTACTTCCAAAGTTATTTGTTGTTTGGGATTGCTTGTTTTGATTTATTGTATGTAGATCGCCCTTTATTTGGTGTTCACAATTGTTTGTATTTATGAGCCCATTATGGCCTTGAGTGTCTTGTGACATCATGAGTGATGTCCCATGTTTACAAACTGATTTTGTGTTCTATGGTTATCTTCTTGCATGTTTACTCATATTCTAGCTTCTACATTATTTGTGTAGAAAACACTTGTCTTTTACATGCATGCTTGTTCAACTAACACCTTTTTCCTAGCCACATTTTTTGTGCACCTTTGTTTATATAAACCTCATTACCTTCCCCCTTGCAGGGAACTATTTATATAGTTGGTCTTTTTTCGGGGCCTAATTCTCCTATCATCAACATGACATGCACTCCAAAAGAAGGGGGCATCATTTGGGGTTTTACAAACTACATAGCACTTTCTACCAATATAGTTCAATTTAGTTTTATATCCTTGACATTGTGGGTTATATAGCGAGTGCATTCATACAATTCTATGAACCCCATACACAACAAATTTTATAGGACTTGGTGTTCCTTAAATTTTTTGTAAGTAATTACAGGTTAGAGGATACATCATTTTCATCTCTACACTACTTCAACTAGTGGCATTTGATCTCCCATAAAACCAAGAAGTAAAGACATATCTTGACACATTATTTAGGGAAGTCATTACGGGTTTCAGAATAATGTAACTTTCTCCCTACAATTCTTTGGTTAAGGTGGCGTGAGATTTCCCAAAAAATTGTAATACGGGATATCCTTTTTACACCCTTTCTCTCATCAAGGATAAGGTGCATATGATAGTTTTACATTTTTATTTTACATTAAATAATTTTTATTATATACATGCATCTTTAGATCCTTTTTTGACATATATACATGCATATTTGATTACTTGTTCGTCTTCTCCTTGAAGTTCCAACCGTATGAGAAACAAGTATTAAACAACAACAACATCAATGAAATCGAAAAAAACAACATTTTTTTGTGGCACACACCTCATACTAACATGCAGGTAAATCACACACAATGGCAACTACACATGCATTTCCACCCTAGGTTCACTCTCACTATGTTTTCACACTTTTTGCATCTTTATTTTACATGCTTAACTTTTGTCTCATTCCATGCCTTTTCTAGTCCATCATCACATTTTCTACATCAAGTCTGTATATCTATCTAATTTATGTTACCTAGTGTTTCTCTCAAAAACCATAAAGTGGGGGAAAATGTAGACATAAAATCATATACTTTACACATTATTTAGCCTCGATCTCAAACTACTATTGATATGGTTTTGAGTGAAGAAAATACTAATTAACCCCCATTTTTTACCATTTTACTTTGTTTTCTATCATCACTATCAATTTTTAACACATATTTCCCAGTCTCTTTTTGTCATTTATCATCATTTTAGCTTCTTCACTGGGGTGTCCATAGGTGTGTTGGTCCCAGTCAGGGAACCCTGATCCTTTTTGCACTTTTTCATCACTTTTTGGTAACTTTCTTTCCATTTGATCATTAGATATTTTGATGCTCAGATTTTTTGGGGTTAATTACAAAATCAAAACAAGAAAACCATATATATATATAAAGTTGTGAGACCATAATGAAGGATCAAGAAATAACCACAACTATAATCACCTAAGGTTACATCCATCCATCAAGAGATCCATCATAAGGCATTTGCAGCCTCCATACGAAGTTATTTATCCACCCATCACAAGTTATTTTTCACTACTTTTAAAAAGTTTGACTGAAACAAGAGTACCTAGGGCATGATTATACACATAAGCACATATAACTACATCATGTATAAGATGTATGAGGGAAGTTATTTAATCACCACCAAGATATTACATTTCATACACATATGTTATCTTTTGTTTTGCATGTCTCATCTTTATTTCAGATTTATAACAACATACAACCAACTTGTGTGGCACTAGAAAAAGGTGATCACTTACCTCTTGTAGGATGGCATGATTATACAAACATAAGCACATATAACTACATCACATCGCCTAGTATAAGATCCATATGTAGCTTATGTGTGGTCAGCGCTTGTTTAGTAAATTCACCATCTATGAATTGCTTAAGATCTTTCTAACCCTCAAGATAAGGGTATTTAACTTTGGGTCACTTTCTTATTTAGTTTAGAGATTTATTTCAATGCATCTAAATTTGTTGAATCGGCCATGAGGGGTTTGACAAATGAAGTTATATTCAAGGTGTTCTTTTAAAGTTTGTCATGTCTCATCTTTATTTCAGATTTATCCACAAAACAAACACTCACGTTATTGATTTCCACTTGGCTATACTAAGACTAAGAAGAAGAGCCTCGTATCTTGTAGTAAACATCAAAGGTGATCAAACTTAAAGACACCTCTAAAGAAGTAAGGATATTGTTTGTGACACTTAGAGCATAGTTTGTCCAATAGTCATGGGGAAGTGCATCCATATCTCGACACGAAACCTCGGGGCATTTCAAATCCATCAGCCAAAAGAGTAGTGATCTTGAGATTTACGTATTCGAGGAGTCAAAAGGAATAATAAGCACATCATTCTATCTTACCAATTATTCCATATCATAAAATTTATACTATATTATTTTTTTAGATTTACGCCTTAAAGTTTCTTAGCTTATGTGTTGTGGGATTCAAGTTTCGAACCTAACTTACTCTGTTTTATTTAGTTTTCCTTAGAGTGGCCAAATGGATGTTCATGAAAACCTTACTCAAGTGACATAGACCTTTCTGAACAATGGATCATATTTTTATCCGGTGGTGATTGAATCATCATAAGATTTTGTTTATAAATCCCTATGTGACTTATCAATATAGATTTCAAGATTTCTATTTACTATACTTACTTGGGTCACTTTCCTTATTTATTTTAGATATTTATTTCAATGTTTTACTCATATTTTATTAAATAGGAAAATCCCATGATTTTAGTTAATCAAAATTATAACCATGAGGTTTCATTCTCTCGATTTGGTATGGCTATTAAAAAGATAAATGAATTTCAAAAAATATTTTTGAGTTAATTAAGAATGATGTTCTTTTAAATTTGTAACTGATCTGATCTTGTGATTTTTGGATGATCATAGGATGGTTTTTGACCAAAAATGAGAATTGATTACGAGAAACCACAAGTTGCAAATGGATTCACGACCAAGAAACACTCACATTTTGATTTCCATTATCTTGGTGGCTATGGTTTACCAAAACCCAAAGAAGGTTTTCAAGTGGAGCCTCATATCTTGTAGTATTATTTGTACATTCACCGCAAGGAATAATATAGGAAATTATACTGAAAAGTTTAACATAAAGGAAAAACTGGAACATTGACCCCCCCCAATGTGAAATTTCTATCAAAAGATCAAGTAAAAAGCAAACACACAATCACTCCTGACCTCTAACCTCCATTTGCCTCCATCCTATAGTATCATGCTACTAGTTCAGCTAGATGTGATCATGAAGCTCAAAAATACCTTATGGAATTACAAAATTGAAATGCGCAAATTTTTTTAGTTTTTGAACTTTGGAAGAACACTTTTTACAATAGTATTGACCCACAATGAAATTTTGACAAGTAAAAAAAATCAACTCTTGTACAACTAAACTTTACATTATTAAAGATAAAACTTTGATCCTTGATTTTGAAAATCTTCTTCAAAAATGACTATTGGAACCTTAACAAACACACAAATGGTTTTCAAACATATACTCTTAGTGAAAGAGTAGTGATCCTAATATCTTGGCATATTCATGTACCAAAAGCTTATAAAAGGAATAATAATATGCACATCATTCTCCAAAATCTAAACAATCTCATTCATATATTTTTGTTCATAAAATAAAAATTAATACATCAACTAAAACATTTCTTTTATAAATACCACATCCTAAATAAGAGAAATTTAAACCCCTATTCTTAATAATTTTCTTAGAGGGTTTCACCACTCATTCATGGGAATAAGTTGAAGGAGCATATTGCAAGTTTTTGAAAAGCCTGGAAGAGTAAAGGATTGGATTTTAACTTAGCTTGTTGGGAGTGAGGAGCTCAAATTTAGATATAGACCTCTCATGCAGCATCCAAGTTTCTTCCTTAGAGTGGCCAAATGGATGTTCGAGATGGCTCAAGAAGTGATCTCTCTTATGTAATTTTTCCCAACTCTCTTCAAAAAACCGACTCATACTCTCTCCGAGAAAGTGGAGCCTTAGCAAGAATCATTCTAGCCCTTTGGAATCAATGCATGAAATGATCTCCTTTACGTTTTCTAGCATTTCAACTCACGAATATTGAAAACCATGTTTTATCCAAAGAAAGAAAATTTGAATGCAGTTTTAATGTGACTATTTCGACAAGAGATGCGGAAGACACTATAGAACCATCATATGACGTATATGGATGCAATTTGTTGTTGAATTCTGCAGGCCACCACACTGTAAGATGATGAACTGAAATGGATTTAGCAAGGATAAATCTATAATGCACAAAAACTAAATCAACATAGTATTTGGTTCAATACATCATAATAAGAACACTATAAATAGTTCTAATGGACATTGATTTGAGACTATCGTAGCCTCTCAACATATTTCTAATTGAAGAAATAATTTGTTTGATATATAGCCTAGCTTAACAAAAAAATTTAGAAAGGGACTATGTTGACATTATCTCTTTCATAATTATTATTTACCAATTACATTGTTTACCATTCCTTGTTGTAAATCTCAACGTATTTCTCATTGGAGGTATAAGCTTCAAAAAAGGTCAGAGACTTTGACATTATCTCTACCATCTATCATTCGTTTACCATAGTTGTTGTAAATGGTTTAGGTACCTTTCATGCCAATAATGTGATAAAAAACAAACCATGCATCCCTCTCAGGATTCCC
Source organism: Taxus wallichiana var. yunnanensis (assembly GCA_018340775.1). NCBI lineage: Eukaryota > Viridiplantae > Streptophyta > Pinopsida > Cupressales > Taxaceae > Taxus > Taxus wallichiana. The sequence continues at coordinate 663,821,936 of CM031234.1, read as the reverse complement.
TAGAGGATAGACATCAAAATGTATATGATTAACATGGGCCTACAAAGAAGGGTGATGGGAATTATATGGCTAAGCCCTAATGCTTCTAATAAATCTTCTCGATGCACATGTCAATTCTTTAAAAATTACAAAAAGGAAATGTGAGAAAAGGTCTTGGTCAAATCTATGATTAAATCATAGGATATTATTAGTTTAGGAGCCATTGGTGTATCATTGACATTGATGGGTAGATTTGTAGAGGTTGTAAGGAATAATATTGGATAGGGTTGCTACATTAACCTTGGGTTCCATTTCTAGGTACACTAAACCCACAATATTAGTTTGATTTTGATCATCTAAAGGGGGAGAAGCCAAAGTGTTTGTAGATGTTGATGCCTCATGATCATTTCTTTCAACAAAGTGATCCCCTTATTAGTCCAATGCAAAATGGGCTTTTTGTTCTTATGAAAAGTTGGAAGGGGCTCACTATAAACCAAAATTTATAATTATGAGGGGAAATGAGTCCCATGTGAACATTTTACATCATTTCTATAGGTTTATCCTAAAAATATAAACAAAGAGATTCCTTTGGTCCTCAAAAATTATTTGTATAAAGTTTTTCAATCATAGCACATACAAGCATCATGTCCTCTAACCCTATAGAAACCAAAATATAAATTAGGATCATAGTCATGAGGTCTTTTATTCTAGTTCTTGTTTAGTCCATATTTTCTATTGATTTTCTACAGTTGGTTTATTATAAGTGAACATTGGTGGCCTCTGACCCTAGTTCTGATACTCATTTTTGAATTTCTTTGGATACTGGTTTGAGTATTGCACTAGGACCATGGGTGTGGACCTACTAGAGAGGTGGAGGAGGGTGACTAAAGTCCACCACATTAACATAAGGAGTAAAATTTTTACTCCTTTGGTTATTAGTATTGGCATTATTATTACCATTATTCATATTATTAGTTCAAATAACATTAAGGTTTTTGGATTGGTCAATTACGTCATCTATCGCAGAACCATAGTTCTCATTGAGGACTTTGGATCCTTGATTATTATTTTTGAATCATTCTATTACTTTGAATTACCATGAAAGGGATGGATCATTCTCCCATTTGATTCGTATCGTCTTTCGGCCACTATCAATTGCCATTTGGTCAATGTGGAGAGCCTCCTCTAGGAATTCCTCATAGATTCTAAGAGGGAAATTTTTTTGCCTCCTCCTTGGTCTGATCATGTTTAGAGGAATAGGTTGTAAATATTTCTTTGGTCAATTTTTAGAGTGCTAGCTAAGGAGTAGAGGACTCGCCACAACCTCTAAATTAAATAAGCATTAGATTCATTGTGCTCTTGCTTAATATGAAGGAACTATCTAATTCATGTCCTTAAAAGTTTTTCGAGATTAAAAGCCTTTATGAACTCTGAAAGAGTTACTTGAATGAATAGATCGAAGCTTTTGGTATCCTATAGTACCAATCAAGAGTAATCCCCTTGAGGTTATTGGGGAAAATATTAGCTACAACTGTGTCCTAGGGGAGTATCTCTCTAACATGAATCACATATGCTCTAATATGCTCATTTGGGTCCCCCTCCCCTTTAAACTTTGGAAATTCGTGAAATGGTCTCAAAATCATTATGCTTCATATGGTAAAGTCAATGTTCTCCTTGAGATATTCAACCTATGTACCCAATGTATAAGACTCTACCATATTACGATATTAACGGAAGGTGGTGGAGAAATAAAAGGCTGATATGGCATAGGATATGCATTTGCATAGGTGCAAGGAATCCTCGAGGCTAAAGCATATGATCTAGGAAAGGAAAACATGTCCCGCTATAAATATTTAGAATACATGTGGAGGTACGAGGAACATTTTTGGTAGGGAGTAGTGGGTGCGAAACCAGGAACATAACATTTTAAATTAGAATGACAATAGAGAATTCACTTCCGATCATTTATTATGGATGATATCAAGTACGAAATGTGAGAGGGCATACCTAACATTACCAATCTAATAAGGTCTTCAAGGTTTGGAACACTCAAGTAAACCGGAAGAGGTGAAGGTGTCGGGGAACATAAACAAAGTTTTGCACAACAATAGGGATATTTTCTTCCCCTGTAAAAGGTATAGTATGAGAAGGTTGGGTAAGCTCTAGTTCCTTAACTCTATCAAGCAATGTTGAAATTACATCTCTCACATACGGTGTTGTATTTGATTAAGGTATATTTCAAGTCTACTTGGGAAGGAAAGTCACATGATGTCCTACTATGGATTTATTTGTGGGAGACCGCCCCTCTTTTGATGTACCGCCTATTGTAGGAAGAGGGGTAGTAGAGATGCTCGGAAGAAGAACACCAACATACTCTTAGATCTAGTCCAAGCATTGGTCTATTGTGTTAAGAAACTCATCACTTTGGGTGAAGTGTGTTAGGAGTTCATCATTTGGAAATAGGTAAGATGAGAGAAAACCTAATTACATATTGATTATTTCTCTAAACAAGACTCGATGATTAGACCCTTTCTCATTTGTGAATTTCATGTATGGGATATATGGGATATACGTAGGTTGATCAATCTCCTCGATCTGTACTGATGAACCATTATTATCACCTTAAGGAGAAGGAGTGAGAGGGGAAGGTAAATTGGATGAGTAATTACCAGCCCACCATGATAGTAAGGGTGGTTATTACATACCCATGTGGTAATAATATGCTTCAAGACCCAAAATGGGCCTCTCGTATTCCTTACGACATATTTAAGGCATGTATAAATACCTACTAGGATAATGGTAGAGGATAAGGATGGATGAAAGAAGGTAGAAATAATGGAAACTATAAGGAACTAGTCCTTCATGTCGGGTTCACTAATTTTGTATGACTTAAAATAAACACGTGACTTTCATAAGCACTAGGCCTTACGAGGCAGTGCGGGGATACCTGATCATGAATGGAATGTGGCTATGGAATGGGTAACTATAACGAATGGGTGAAATATGAATAAAAGGAAAAATCAAGGAAATTTAACATTGTGTACAAGTAATAATGGAATATGCTCATCTAAGGCAAAGTAAAATATTTTATAACTTACATGGCTGATATGAAATGTTCTAAGAGGATGGAAATGCGTAAATGATGTTCAATATATGTTTCATAGAAAATGCTTCTAATCGGGTTGTGGAAAGTGTGGAACTATCCTATGTTTTCCTTGTAGAAGTTTGTAGACAAGGTCATGGAAGCAAAAGAGGGAAACATGTGAAGACATTAAGTTTATGGATCATGCAATCTAATGTTTTCCTAGTTGAATATGCTAATACGTGTATTTCTACTTTAACATTCAAATACGTCAACTATAAGAAGATAGCTGGAAGTACTAGGGTGGATTGGAAAGCAAGGTGTCGAGGCCTTGGTTAATATCTATGAATTGTTTGGTGGTTTATGGTTGAGGCACCCTACCGGGATCATCTAGGTTGTTGGGGGCCTTGAATGGTAATGTGGGAGGTATGGAAATAACTAAAGAAAAGGAAAAATAAATTAGCAAAAAAACCACAAGAGGGAAAGGTCAATCCTAAGATGAATAGGGAGTACGTGAGGAGCTCTTTTAATTCCTGAAATTAAACTATGTTCCTAATTAACAAATATAAACAAGTAGATTTAAATCAAAATTATTAAATTAATTTCCTCGAATTAATTAAATCTACGTGCTACTTATAAGCTAATTAAAAATAAAAACTAAATTATTAAACAAAGAAAATAAACTAATCTATTTTTTTGTTATTTTCAACGATTTAAATGAAAACAATTAAAAATAAAGGAAACTAATTAATTTAATCTATGTTTTATTTATTTTTTATGTTTTCTGGAAAATAGAGGAAATACACACAAAGAAGGTTCAAGCTATTTGGCAGCCATGAAACAATGCCTCTCTCAAACAAGGGGCAGTTAAAGAATAATTAATAAAGGAAGGTAAAGAGAAGGTTATACACATCAAATGAGTTCAAGAACAACTAAATTGGCTAAGATACATACCCTAAAATAAATTTTGAAGAATGTGCACACATGTTCAAAACATGTTGTAAGAGTTTCAGGAAAAAGCGCATTGAACCACTAGTCTACACGTCGACTAAGAGGTTATCACGACCACCACGGCGATTCCATAAACACCACTCAAGGAAGAGTGGAGGTTACAAAATCTCCGGGGTAGTTTTGTAACTGTCGGCATGGTTCCATAACTTAAAACACAAAAACCAAGGAAAAGATGTAAAAGAGATAAATGAAACCTAGAAAAGATGGAAATCATTAGGGAAGCATTCTAGGCTATAAATATATCTGCAAATATGAAATTGGAATCGTACACCATAGGAAATAATTTTTTCATCATTGGGTATTTGTAACTCTTATGAAAATGTAGCGCATGTGAAATTGGGTGAGTATAGAAACCTTCATAGTCTAAGTTTTGAGTCCATATTTTGTTTTAACCTTAAAACCAATAGAATAAGGAAAATGTATTTAAGTGTTCATCTTGAAAAATATGTAAGCATACATAGTATACTCATATAAGTTCATTTTTGTGTCAATAACTAGGGTTTTATCCAAATAATCCCCAATGGAGATTAAACATTACTCATCCTAAAACAAGAGAGGAGATATGGAAAATGAAGAATATGTTGTTAATAATAAAATAATAGTCTTGAATTGTAAAATATTAGAATAATTATAAGGAAAAAAATGAGGATTAATGTTTATATATGAAAATAATCAAAACCATAGTTTTAAGTTGAAAATAGATTCATTAGTATTGGTGTATGTAACACAAGGTGATTGTGGAAGCAAGAATCCATAGAAATATTTTATAGGGGATGACCATATATGACAACCTAGAGAGAATAGCTTAAATTGGAATTATTAATGAAGTAAATGGGAGTATTATAACAACGTTACAATATGTACAAATTTGAAATAAAATATTAAGGATAAATCCTACAAAAAATAGGTTTGATAGATTTTAACACAAATAAAGTTCATTAAATATTTACACTCTAAGTAAATTATGTTACGTAATGTACATAACTAGAAAAGTATGTAATAATTTTTTCATGAAATTATATGAATCTAATCAATTTTAAAAATGAACCCAAAAATATAAGAATAATGCATTAATGCATAAAACGATGATTAAAAAATAAAATCAAAATTAAAATACACAAGAAGGGATGAATAGACATGTGGAAAAGGTTTAAAAACTACATTTTTTTGTTACAAATTTTAAATTCATAATTGAACTCATTTAGGAAGATATAAATGTTGTATGCTCTAGATTGGAGTTATATAGTCTTGGTTAGATCTCTACAAGCTTTGGGATTTTTACAATCAAACTCTGCAAGTGAGTATGTTTTTGACATTCAATGAAATGTCTCTCACTTTATTTTTTTCTTGTTGGGAAAATATCAGGATGATTTGTAATAACATGAAAAAAAGTGGAAAACCTAGAAAACAATAATTCCTTTCATCAAATTATTAGATAAGAAGAGGATAAACCATGTGTGTGGTGAGGATAGACTACTTAGTGGTCAATTGAATAAAAATAATCCAAGTACTACAATACATGCGCTCGTGGATTTCAAACCTTGTGTATTTTTTATATTTGTATATAAACGTTTAAGTGTGATCTATGTGAACCCTTTATGGTTTCTCCCATGTTTCTTAAAAAAATGTATTTTGTTACCTATAGATTACAAATATACCTATCATACTAGTAGTGTGGTGTATCGTGTTTCTTTTTTACAACGTAAATATTTTCTTCTTGATAGCCTCTAACAATGTTTGAAGTGAATTTTCGCTTGATAAGACACGACTATTATACATTTACATCCATGGAAATGGAGGAATTTGGACACATTTTCTTAGTTGAAATTTTCAAACATGTAGAAAGGGCTTCTCTATTGGATGTGTAATTTATTTACAAAGATATTGAAGATCAATGAGTTATTTTGGAATGATATTTGAAACATTAGTTGTAATAATTTCAAGTGAGTAAGAATGTGATATAGAGCTGCTTATATAGGCTTCTCTAGGTAAAATATTATACTAAATTTGATTCCAGGAAGATGAAATGGAAAAATAAACGTACTATCCATCTAGAATTATAAAAACTATGTTGCCTCCTTTGTTAGGCATGTTGATGTGCTAAAATTAGTAAGAACTTGAGAAGGTCATAACTTGAGCTCTAGGTGTCCATGTTTGAGTCCTCTTTTTTTTAAACCACGTGTTTCGATGATAAGAAGGCACCGACAATCCACCCTACTAGTTAGAGCAAGTTTCGGCATATTTTTGGAGCCCTAAATCTACCATCTTGAGGCCGAATATTACGATTTAAGTTGTAGTTCGGTTTTTCCTATTTTTGGGCATTAGTTTATTTTAGTCTATTAGTTGCATTATGAGTTAGAAATTTGGAAAGTCCTATAGTTTAGGAATGTAGAAGATGCATGGAAATTCATGTTTCCATACAAATAACCATGTGAACTTACTAAGAATAGCATGTTCTAGTAACCAAATAAAAATAGTAATTTCCACCACCTAGAGTAGATTTAGTCATAGTTAGTTAGAGTTTACTTGGAAACTCAAGTTCGGAGTTGTTTTCCTATTTAAGAAAATTGTAATTCATTATTTGGGAATGAAGAATGAGATCAATTTTCATTTAGAGTTCATATTATTTGCATTATATCAAGTTTGTTTAAAATTTGGCTACATTATACGGTATTAGAGTTGGTTCGAGTCTTTAAAAAATGGCGGGGAAGAGGAAGAGGAGGTGGTATTGCTTAGATGAATAGAAATGTGCAAGATCTGCAGAGGAAAGTTGTTTTCTTGTTGCAATGATAACCTAGAGAGGAAATCAAGGTGGAGATGACACTGAGATGAAGAAGGAGTTTTTGAAAAGGAGGAAATGCATGTGCCACCATTAGATTTTGAAGTAAGGATGATTCTAGCATTAGAAGGAAAGAATGATGAGATAAGAGTTGATCTTTCAAAGTATGATGGTAATCTTAAACTAGAGGACCTGATAGAATGGTTGATTAGCTTGGGAAATATTTTTAGTGGAAGGCTATGTCGAGAAGAACATAAGGTAAAATTTGCATGCACAAAATTGAAAGGTCATGTTATGTTATGGTGGGATCACCTACAGAAATAATAGTCAAGAAAGGGGAAATAAATAATTAGGACGTGGAGTAAGATGGAGAAGAAGTTGAAAGATAAATTTCTCCTATGGATTGTGTACATAAGCCTTTACACAAGGATTTAGAATCTCAAACAGAACTTAGAAACAATGCTAGAATACACAGATGAGTTCTACAAGTTGTCCATTCATGTAGAGCATGAAGAAATGGAGGAACAAATGGCTATAAGGTATGTAAATGGATTAAAATTTTCTATTCAATATGAGATAAGTATGCATAGGATTAAGAGCATGGATGATGCCTATAAATTAGCCTTAAAGGACAAGGAAAAAATCTTCAAAGTTTTAGGAGATCACCTAGAATGAATAGGGGGCCTCATCTTCCTTTTGGGGATGAGCTAGTTTTAGCCAAGGTAGAGGAGAATCATCTTATGGATTGGAAAATTAATAAGATACTAGACAAGATTTCCATAATCAACAAAAAGGCAGAGGATTTTCTAGGGGTAGAGGATATGTTGGTGATAGAATATGGGAGGCTCTAGGAAAACCATTTTTGTTATAGATGTGGTGAAGAGGGGCATTGGGATTTTGAATGCCCGCATTCTTATACACATGAAAAGAGGCAAGGAGATGATTCTAGAGTAAATTTTCTTGAATCGACAAGTAGAAGATGAACAAGACTAAGAAATTCCACAAGATGTTGGAGAAAATTTGACGTTCAAGAGGATGATGATTACTCCAAGAAAGGATATCAAGGGGATGCATCACTTTGTGTATAAATATTTTAAGAACAAGATGCACTTCAGGAGGAAAGGTATGTAATGTTATTATTTATTGTGGTAGTTTGAGAACATGGTTTCAAATGAGATGGTGAGAAATTGGGTCTAAATTGTGAGAAGAATTTTAACCCTTAACATATTACATGGTTTAAGAAGGGTAATGAATTTATTGTTGATAAGAGATGTTTAATAAGTTTTCTATTGAGAGCGATTACAAGGATGATTTTTTTCAATTTTATTGTTATGTAAATAACCCTTTTGGATTTTTGGATGACTTTTACTTTCACTTTGGCTCGATGCTTTACATTTTAGGTTGTGCACCCACAAGATTTCTCATTTGGCACCATTTTTATAGGTTGTAGTCCTTCCGCACACTCCCATCCCATGAAATTATTCTAAAAGACCCTCTGCAGATGCCTTCCAAATTGGATAAGTTTCATGTCATCTTGTCCCATGCCCTCTTTCCTTTCTTCGCCATCCCACTCCCTTCCTTAGTTAGATATTCATGCCCCACTTCCTACTCTCCTTTTGTATTATGCTCCCCTTCCCATTCCTCCCTTACGTATCTTCCTTCCCACACACACTTTCTTCTCTTCCTCTAACATGTGCAACCTTTTATGTCTCCATGAACCCTATGCATTCCCATCTTCTCTACTTACCTCTCTCACACTTGCATCTTGTCGCGTGCCCTACTTATTTTTCACCTTCTTTCTACATGCCCTTACACGCCTTCTTGTTTCTTCCTTCACATTATGCTCTCCTTCCATTTTCCATTTCCCATATAGCATGTAGTGTTCAATCAAGGCCCGAATCAATTAAGTATGAAAAAAGACAGTTGAAACCTCCACATGTCTTTTTGGCACAATTTTTATATGGTGCACAAAAGCAAAGTCCCCAAATGAAGGCAGGCCCTCCACATGTCTAAGGTCCAACAAGTTACTCCTAAATGGGAAAAAAAGTAAGAATCAACCATTGAAAAGTAAAATATCTAGCAGAAACCTCGATGAGTCTCTTCGGTGCACTTTTGATATGGTGCACAAAAGTGGAGACCCCAAACAAGTGCAGGCCCTCGACGTGTCTAAGGTCCAACAACTTGCTCTTAAATGGACGAGAAAAGGAAGAATGGTTGTTGAAAAGTAAAAGAGCCAGTGGAAGCCTCCATGTGTCTCATCATCACACCTTAAAGGTAAATTCCAAAGTAAGGTTCCCAATTGAGTGCAGGCTCTCCATGTGTCTAGGGCCAAGAAATTTTGCATCAAAAAGTCTAAGAACTAGTGGAAGGTGCCACATGTCAGTTGGTTGTAACTTCAGGGGTAGAATCCTTAGGTAGTCCCCAAGCAAGTGTAAGATATCCATGTATCTAAGGCCCGAGAAATTTTCATCAACCATTGAAAAGTCAAAGCAAAGCAACAAAGCCAGTGGAAGATACCATGTGTCAATTCAGTGTAACTTAAAAGGTAAGATCGAAAAGGTAGGTCCTAAGTGAGTGTGGGCTATCCATGTGTCTACGGTCTAGCAAAGTTTCTCTACCAAACAAGAGGGACTTAGCCAAAAAAGAAAGAAAGTAAAGAAGGCCCACGGATAATGCCACGTCTCCAATAGAAAAATTCAAGATTGGTGAAATATTAAGACACGTGGGGCTGCCATGTGATATTGCACAGATAGATTCAAGTAAATATTTTAAGCCCACGTTAAAACTTGACCCTAACCTTTAGATAGCCATATATCTTTCAGTGGGAACTCAAATTTGAGCAAGGGAGGACTTTTTAGAAATCTCTCGATGTCTGCTACTCACCTACCACCATAATGAAAAAATATAGTCCACCATTTTGAGGCTATAGGTTTCTCATCTACCACCATAATGAATAATGGGCCTCTTTTCTTTCCCACCAAGGAACAACACATGGAGGCATGGGTTTTACAATAGAACTCATCATCATTGGAGTAGGGGATTTAAATGAATTTTGAGGTGGTTGGAGTAGGTGAATTCAATGCAATCTTGGGGTGGCTGAAGTAGGATTTGAATTCTTCTCTCCTTTCCCTCTCATACTTCCTATATATTGTAAAGGAGGGTCATTTTTCAAAAAAAAGTTGGTCATCTTTTCTCTCCTGCCCTCTCTTTCTTCCCTAGGGTTGAATGTGGATTTTAAGCCTCCTCTCTTGGATTTATAATGGCATTTTCTTTCCTCTTTCCCACTGATGATGTACTGTGTGAACTCATGGAGTAATAAAATATGTTTTGTGATGCATTTTGTCCATCCTTCCTTATTTTATGTCTCTTCTTGCCTCTCACTATTGTAGGGTATATTATGCATATTTATGATGTCTATTGTAGGTTTTGAGATTTTGTGTTTAATGGGTTTGAAATGGTGTTCTGTGTGAACTTTATCTTTGGTCTGTGATGCATCTTGTCCATCCTCTCCATTGCTCACCTCTCTCCATTTCAGGTAGTTGGATTTGTGATCAACAACCCCCTTTTCTTGGTGCTATCACCTCTGTAGTGTAGGATTTCTTTATTTTCATTCTTTCTCCTTGTCTCCTTGGCATTGTTAGATTAGGAGTAGATAGTCACATTTCCTTCCTTAGAAGTAGTTTAGCATTAGGATTAGGAAGAAGAACCATACTTTCTCTAGAGGTCTATCTCAAGTAGCAAGTCCCACAACTTGGAGATAGTACCCATGTTATGCAATCACATTGAGAGTCTCAACCCATCGAGTTGTAGACATTCAAGGGTGTTGTGATTACGCATCAATAGTTTTGGCATGCCTGGTGGGACACTGGAGTTATAACTCTCTCATATTTTCAAGGTGTCTCATTATCAAACAACAAATCTTAAGCCACCGTGTGACCACAATCAACAAGTTTTGGCATGCCCGGTGGGGAGAGTTTGAAGCACCTTACCACTTCATCTTAGCATGTTGGTGTGTTCTTGTTAAGATTCAGCCTTTAGAGGCACATGCAAGCAAATCTGGTGACTTCATATAGTCAACAAACCATTCTCAAAGTACATACTTTCTTTCCATCCATTTCCACCCATTCTTCTTTCCATATCTTTCATTTTCTTCCATTCCATGAAGTTGTGTAATCATGACTTCATTCCCATCTTGGAATTCACACTTGCTAAAGAAAAAAATGTGGTCCACCTCAATGGATTTCTCAAATCCTCCATATCAATGTTATGAGAAAATCCAAAATGACTATGGCTACCCTATGAGCAATACTAGGATCATTTCTGCTATGGAACCTACCAAGAGGGATATGCATGCAGTGAAATCAACTACATGGAGAATGCTGATTTGTAGGAGAAGATTCAAAAATGGAGGCATGCATGGTACAATCAAGGGCCACATCTCAATTGAAAGCATTTAAGAATTAGTTATAGGGCACCTTGTCCCTTGGTAGGCCCTATTCCAAGACATTTCAGCCAGCAAGAGAAGCTTGACTTCATGGTTGAACTGTTACCTCAACTTCTTGTGATGGACCGAGGAAATAAATGCCTATGAGATTCGTTCAGAAAAACTTGTTAATGGGTAAGTCCACCACCTCATAGCTTTCCTTTTCCTCTTTCTCAATCAAGTATCATCATAGTAGTGTCATGAGTCTAGTTTCTCACTTGTTGCCCCAAGTGTTGATTTCCCTTCTCCATATTCCAATATTCCATATCATCTCAATTCCTCTGCCATTTTCCCTTTCAAATCAAAGTCCCCTCCACAAGAGCCAAAATGAATACCATCCCTACCCACCACTCCTCCTTTATTTTCAAGCCCATGTCAGGAAAAAACTCAAGAATCTAGTTAAGGGAGCTACAAGAAGAAGAGTGAAGAAAAGAGGAAATGATTAGAAGCTTGGATCTTAGATTCAAGATTAATAAAATTCACTTGATGGTCAAGCCCCCGGAGGAGGATGAATTCAAGAAACAAGTGGTGGAGGCCATGGTTACAGTACAAGAAAGGAAAGAAATAGGTACTCACAATGTAAAAGAAGAGGAGTGCATTCCAGATATGGGGGAGAACCATACAATTTTAGAGGATTTGAACATAGAGCAGGCCATAGAAGAACCTTCGGATTCTTCCTCCCACTTCATCCCCTTGATCTCTAATGTTGAACAAGAGTTTGAGCTTTCAAAATTCATGTTTGAAGATGAGGGGAACCATGGTGAGAAATTTGTATATCATGAGGATACCATGGAGGATATCGAGCACATACAGCAGGACAACAAGGAGGCATATTATATTTATGACTTTGAGGATTCCTTCGATGGTGAGGAGCATGTGGAGATCACATCATTTGATCCTCCATCATCTGCCTTCTAATCACATGCTGCCATGGAAGAGAACATTCAATTGTAGCAGCCTGCATTTCACAATGGCCCTCTGGAAGCAAGGTTAGAGGATCATAATCTTCCATGTTCTTCTCAGGAGGAGGAAGGAAAAGAGAATGAGGATCCCATCTCTCCCACACCATCCACCTAGGAAGGATTACAAGAGGAATCCATTTTTGGAGTTGAATTTTAGAGCAATTGGCACATCCATCAGATCAGACCTTTCCCAATCAGGTACTTAGCTTCATTGGAGCTAAGGGAGAAGCAAAACCAGTCATGCCCACTACAGGGCATGAGGATGATATAAAAAGCACCAAGGGTCACCATTAACACCTCCATGAGTCTAATGTCAATCAACTTGAGGAGGTATTTTTATTGATGTTGATACCTTGATGATTTGGGTGGAGGATTGGCCTCTTGTTGAGTTTTCACTCATAATAACAGCCATGTTCAACACCAAATCATATATATGGCTGCATATTTTGAGAAAGGGAAGCTACTTCTCCTTGTCATTTGTAGGATTTGTTTAAGTTCCCTTTACTTCGGATAAGCATAGAGTAGGTAGGTTTACTTTCAACAAAAGAAGTGCTTGTGCACACTTCTACATGTTCCACTTGTGGCATGTGTGATATTTCTCTTTTGTACATAGTTTTTGTTGTATTACTTTTTCGGTTGGTGTAGTGCATCATGCCCTTTAGTTTTTGTAGCAAGAACCTCATATTTGCATGTAATCAGTTGTTAATTTATAAACAAAAGCAAATGCAGAGAAACTAAAATCATGTTTTGAGACAATCCATTTCTAGAATAGGTGAAGTCCCAGGTCATGAAAATTTTCTACTCTCAGAAATCTCACCTTCAAGATTTTCTTATGAAAATTGAGAGTGCGAGATAGTGAGGAAAGTCTAGGATCACCAAGCACAATCGGTTGGGTTCAAGTTTCAAGAACAAGATTAGTATTAGGCTATCATTCATGACTCCATGCCTAATGGATACTTCAAGGCTATTGGTCTCTTCATCTAGTAGGAAGATGGCCTTGAAAGTCACCAAATTGTTATCCAAATAACCCTCCTAGATATTTGGATGACTTTTACTTTCACTCTTGCTCTGATGCTTTACATTTCAAGAAGCACACCAACAATATTTCTCATTTGGCACCATTTTTATAGGTTTTAGTCCTTCCACGCACTCCCTGCCATGCAATTCTTTTGCACCCCTCTATAGATGCCTTCCAAAATGGCTAAGTTCCGGGTCTTCTTGTCACGTGCCCTCTTTCCTTTCTTCCATCGTGTGCCCTTCCTTAGTTGGATATTCATGCCCCACTTCCATACTCTCCTTTCGCATTATGCTCCCCTTCCCATTTCCCCCTTTCGCATCTTCCTCCCCATGCACACTTTCTTTCTTTCTTCCTCATATGCACGTGCCTTCTTTCTATCCCCTCACACCCTATGCATGTACATCCTCTCTGCTTTCCTCTCTCGTGCTTGAATCTTTTCATGTGCCCTACTTCCTTTTCACCTTCTTTCCGTGTGCCCTTACACACCTTCTTGTTTCTTCCTTCGCATTATTATCTCCTTCCATTTTCCATCTTCCATCTAGATCAAAGTGTTCAATCGAGGCTTGAATTGGTTAAGTATAAAAAAGGCTAGTGGAAACCTCCACGTGTCTCTTTAGCGCACTTTTGATATGGTGCACAAGAGTGTAGACCCCAAATGAGCGTAGGCCTCCACATGTATAAAGTCCAACAAGTTTCTCCTAAATGGGTGGAAAAGGTAGAATTGGCCATTGAAAAGTAAAAGAGTTAGCAAAAACCTCCACGTCTCTCTTTGGCTCACTTTTTCTATGGTGCACAAAAGTGGATACCCCAAATGAGCGTAGGGCCTCCACGTGTCTAAGGTCCAACAAGTTTTTCCTAAATGGGCGGAAAAGGTAGAATCAGCCATTCAAAAGTAAAAGAGCTAGCAGAATCCTTCACATGTCTCATCGGTGCACCTTCAAAGATAAATTCCAAAGCGGGGTCCCCAAATGAGCACTAGACTCTCCACATGTCTAGGGTCCAGAAAAAAGTTGACCGCCATTGAAAAATTCTAAGAACTAGTGGAAGGTGCCACATGTCATCTCGACACAACTTCAAAAGTAGAATATAAAGGTAGTCACTCAAACAAGTTCAGGCTCTCCATGTATCTAAGGCCGAGAAAGTTACATCGCCATTGAAAAGTCGAGGTAAAGCAACAAAGCTAGTAAAGAGACACCATGTGTCATTTCAGTGCAACTTCAAAGGTAAGACCAAAAAGGTAGGTCCCAAATGAGTGTGGGTTCTCCACGTGTCTAGGGTCCAATGTAGTTACTCCACCAAACAGGAGGGACTTAGCCAAAAAATGAAGAAAGTAAAGCAGGCCCACAGACAATGCCAAGTGTCCAATCAACACAACTTCAAGAGTGAAAGGAGGGGGGTGAAATCTTAAGACGTGCGGAGGGCCAGGTTGCCACATGGATCTTGCACGAATAGACTCTTTTAAATATTGTGAGCCCACATTAAATGCCCGACCCGACCTTCAAATGGCCATATCTTTCAACTGGGAACTCAGATTTGAGCAAGGGAGGACTTTTTGGAAATATCTCAACGTCTGCTACTCACCTACCACCATAATGAAAAATATAGTCCACCATTTTTTAGGCTGTCATGTTTCTCACCTACCACCATAATGAAGTATGAGCCTCCTTTCTTGCCCAACAAGGAACATCACATGGAGGCATGGGTTTTATAGTGGAACTCATCATGGTTGGAATAGGTGATTTAAATACATTTTGGGGTGGTTGGAGTTGGTGAATTCAATGCAATCTTGGGGTGGCTAAATCAGGATTCAAATTCTTCTCTCCTTTCCCTCTCATTCTTCCTATATATTGTAAAGGAGGGAATTTTCTAAAAAAAGTTGGTCATCTTTTCTCTCCTTCCTCCCTCTCTCTTTCTTCCCTAGGGTTGAATGTGGAGTTTAAGCCTCCTCTCTTGGCTTTGTAATGGAATTTTCTTTCCTCTTTCCCACTGATGATGTACTGTGTGAACTCATGGAGCAATAAAATATGTTTTGTGATGCATTTTTTCCATCCTTCCTTATTTTATTGTCTCTTCTTACCTCTCACCATTGTAGGGTATATTGTGCATATTTCTAATGTCTATTGCAGGTTTTGAGAGTTGTGTTTAATGGGTTTGAAATGGTGTTCTGTGTGAAATTTATCTTTGGTCTGTGATGCATCTTGTCCATCCTCTCCATTTCTCACCTCTCTCCATTTCAGTAGTTGGATTTTTTATCAACAACCCCCTCTCTTGGTGTTATCACCTATGTAGTGTAGGATTTATTTATTTTCATGCTCTCTTTCTCCTTGTCTCCTTGGCATTATTAGATTAGGAGTAGATAGTCGCATTTACTTCCTTAGAAGTAGTTTAGCATTAGGATTAGGAAGAAGAACCAACTTTTCTTGGAGGTCTATCTCAAGTAGCAAGTCCCACAACTTGGATATAGTACCCATGTTATGAAATCACACTGAGAGTCTCAACCCATCGAATTGCAAACATTCAAGGATGTTGTGATTATGCATTAATAGTTATTCCTATGGATGCATGTCATATGCTGCTAGGAAGACCATGGCAATTTGATAGAAAAGTTATTCATGACGGATGGAAATAATACTTATACTTTCTGGAAGGATACCAAAAATGGTTGTGTTACTCTTAAGGAAGAGGGGAAGGCTGAAAATATGCTCTCTACAAAGGAATTTGTGAAGGAGGTAAAGGAAAATGGTTTTTGTTATACACTAGTCGTAAATAAGAATGAACCTGCAAGTGCACAAATACAAGTAGAAATATTAGAATTAATAGAAGAATTTTCTGATGTTATTCTTGATGAGCTACTAAATGGATTACCGCCCAAAAGAGATATACAACACCATATTGATTTGATTCTATGGTCAAAACTCCCAAATCAAATGGCTTATAGGATGAGCCCGACATTACATCTTTGAGTTGAATAGGCAAGTGGCGAAAGCTTGTGAGAAAGGGGGTCGTATGGGAGAGCATGAGTCTATTTGTAACCCTAGCTTTATTAATACCAAAGAAGGATGGAACATGGATAATATGTAGGGATAACAGAGAAATCAATAAAATTAGAATCAAGTATGGGTTCCCAATACATCACCATGATGATATGATGGATGTGCTTGCTTGATCTAGGTATTTTACAAGGATTGATCTTTGAATTCGTTATTACGATAATATTGGGATCATAGAAGGAGATGATTGGAAAACAACATTCAAGATAGGAAATGGATTATATGAGTGGTTGGTGATGACATTTGTTTATCCAATGCACCTAGTATTTTATGAGACCGATGAACACTATGTTCGAGAGTATAATGGGAAGTTTGTTGTGGTTTATTTTGATGATATCTTGATCTTTAGTAAAACTAATGAAAACATTTGAGGCATCCAAGGGTGATATTTGAAGTGTTAAGGAAAGAGAAACTCTATGCAAATATGAAGAAGTGCACATTTACATAAGAGATTTTGGTATTCTTGGCTTTATTATTTCGCAGATGAACTCGGAAAAGATAAAGGAAATTATTAAATGGTCTACTCCTGGAGTATAATAGAGGTAAGAAGATTTTATGGTCTAGAAACATTTTACACAAAGTTTATGATAAATTTCAGCAATATTATAGCACTATATATAATATATTGCACAAAATTAAGGGAGTTTTAGTGGACAAAGGTAGTTAAGGATAGTTTTTAGTTCTTGAAGAAGAAGGTGACAGAGGCACCCATTTTGGAACTACCAGATTTTGATAAAGTGTTTTAGGTT
The DNA here is from genome assembly GCA_018340775.1 of Taxus wallichiana var. yunnanensis. NCBI lineage: Eukaryota > Viridiplantae > Streptophyta > Pinopsida > Cupressales > Taxaceae > Taxus > Taxus wallichiana. The sequence continues at coordinate 663,804,823 of CM031234.1, read as the reverse complement.
GATTGTGACGCGTCACATGTGGGTGTTGGTGATGTTCTAAGTCAAGGTGGAAAGCCACTATCTTTCTTTAGTGTTAAACTGAATGAGGTAAGAAAGAAGTACTCTACTTATGATGTGGAATTTTATGCAATTGTACAAGCATTAAGACATTGAAGGAATTACTTAGTGCGTATGGAGTTTGTGTTATTTACAGACCACATAGCCCTAAAGTATGTGAATACACAAAAGAATTTGAATAGTAGCCATGCAAAGTGGGTATCATTTTTGTAGGGTTATACTTTTTCTCTAAAACATAAATTAGGAAAACATAATCAAGTTGTAGATGCATTGAGTAGGTGTGTGAATTTTTTTACCACTATGGGAAATGAGGTGGTGGATTTTGAATCAATAAAGGGTTTGTATTATTCTGACTCTAATTTCAAGGATATTATTAAAAGATTAATTCATCCATTTTCAAAAAATTCTTGAGATGTCCTAGATGAGTACATTTTATAGGATGGATTCCTATTCAAGGGACACCAACTATGTATTCTAGTTGGGTCTATGGGAGAGAATATAGTGAAAGATTTACATAGAAGAGGATTGGATGGACATTTTGGTAAATATAAGATGATAGCCTTGGTAGCAGAGAAATACAATTGGCCAAAGCTGAAAAGAAATGTGGTAAGATATGTGGAGAGGTGTTGAATTTTTCAAGTCTTGAAAGGCCATGCATAAAATATAGAGTTGTATATGTTGTTTCCTGTTCCTATATGGTCGTGGACAGATCTGAGTATGGATTTTGTTTTTGGATTACCAAAAATAGAATGAGGTAATGACTAATTTTTTTGTTGTTGATAGGTTTTATAAGATGGTTCATTTTATTTTCTCCAAGAAAACAATTAATGTGATAGGTGTAGAAGATTTATTTTTTAGAGAAGTTATTTGTTTGCATGGTGTTCCAAAAACTATTACTTCAGATAGGGAAACAAGGTTCTTAAGTAAATTTTATCAAAATTTATGGAAGAAATTGGGAACTCAACTATAGTTCAGTAGTACCTATCATCCTCAGACTGATGGGAAAATAGAGGTGGTAAATCAGAGTTTGGGAAACCTGTTAAGGTTCATCCTTGGGGAAAATCCGAAACAATGGGACTTAGCATTACCACAAGTTGAGTTTACATATAATAGTTTCATAAATAGATCCATAGGAAAGTCTCCATTTTCAATTGTGTATGGGAGTATTCAAATGGGGTATTATATTTTTTACAACTACTAGTTGATGGAAGAGTATATGATGATGCAATTTAGCATTTTCTAAACATATACAACGGAATTGCAAGAAGAAGTGCAAAGAAGTTGCATAATAGTAATGATAAGTATAAGGAAATAGCATATGTGCATGGAACGAGAAAGGTATTTAGAGTTGGTGATTTTTTATGGTATATCTACAGAAGGAAAGGTTTCTAAAAGGAACCTATAACAAGTTCAAGTACAAGAATATTGGTCCCTGTAAAATCATGAAAAAAATAAATGATAATGCTTATGAGGTAGAATTGCCAGGGGAATTTGATATTTCTCTAGTGTTTAATGTTTCATATTTGTATTCTTTTCATGGGGATGGTGTAGAAGGGGATGTTATCGATGAAGTATTAGATTGGAGGTAGTAGGTTAAGTTAAGAAGAAGAAGAAGTGGATAATATTCTAGATAGGAAAACAATGGACACGTGACATGGGAAATACATCAAATATTTGGTCCATTGGTAAGGACTAGAACCAGAGGACAATACTTGGGTCACAGAGTGGGATATTAAGAAGTTGGATGTTGATAAATGGAAGGATTTTGAATAAGACAACTTGCAAGAGCTGCATTTTTTTCAAGCAACGGAGAATGATGTGCTGCATTTAGCTAGAACTTAAAGGGGTCATAACTTGAGCTTGGGTGTCTATTTGAGTATGTATATTTGAAAAACCATGTATTTTAATGAGAAGAACACACTGAAAAACCCTCTCTACTATTTCGAGCAAGTTTTGGAAAATTTTCGGGCCCTAAATCCGCCATCTTGGGGCCGAAAATTAGGATTTAAGTTATAGATCTATTTTTTTATATTTTTGGGCATTATTTTATTTTAGTCTATTAGTTGCATTATGAGTTATAAATGTTGGAAATTCCTCTAATTTAGGAATGTAGAAGAATTGTGGAAATTTGTGCATCGCACGAATAAGCATGCAAACTTACTAAGAATAGCAGGTTCTAGTAAACTACTAAAAATAGTAATTTCCGCCACCTAGAGTAGATTTAGTCAAAGTTAGTTAGAGTTTACTTAGAATTAGTTATTTGTTTTTTATTTAGGAAACTGGGAAGAAGAAGGAGATTTGTTTTCATAGTTGTTTTTATTTAGGAGACATTGTAATTCATTATTTGGGAATGAAGAAGGAGATTTATTTTCTTTTGGAGTTCATATTATTTGAAGTATATCAAGTTTGTTTATAATTTGGCTACATTATCTGGTATCAGAACTAGTTCGAGTCTTTAAAAAAATGGCAGGAAGAGGAAGAGGAGGTGGTATTTCTCAGATGAATAGAAATATGCAATATATAGAGAGGAAAGTTACAACACTTTCTAAAATGATAACCTAGAGAGGAAATAAGGGTGGAGATGACAAAGATGAAGAAGAAGTTTTTGAAGAGGAGAAACGCTAGTGCCAAAATTATCTTTGAAGAAAGGATGCTTCAAGAATTAGAAGGAAAGAATGATGGGATAAGAGTTGATATTTCGAGTATGGTGGTAGTCTAAAATAAGAGGAGCTAATAAACTTGTTGTCTAGCACGGGAAATTTTTGGAGTGGAAGACTATATCGGAAGAAAAGAAGGTAAAATTTGCATGCATGAAATTGAAAGGTCATGTTATGTTATGGTGGGATCACCTATAGAAAGAGAAATCAAGAAAGGGGAAAGAAATAATTAGGACATGGAGTAAGATTGAGAAGAATTTGAATGACAAATTTCTCCTGTGGATTATGCACAAACCCTTTACGTGAGGTTTCAAAATCTCAAACAGAACTTACAAATAGTGCAAGAATACATAGATGAGTTCTACAAGTTATTCATTCATGTAGAGCATGAATAAAATGATTAAAACATGGCTGAAAGTTATGTAATGGATTAAAATTTTCTATTTAAGATGACATAAGTATGCATAGGATTAAGAGCATGGAGGATGCCTATCAATTAGCCTTAAAGGCTGAGGAAAAATAAAATCATCAAAGTTTTAGGAGATCACCTGGAATGAATAGGGGGCTCATCTTCCTTTCGGGGATGATCTGGTTTCATCCAAGGTAGAGGAAAATCATCTCATGGATTGGAAAATCAAGAAGATATGAGACAAGATTTCAGAATCAACAAAGAGGCTTGAGGATTTCTAAGGGAAGAGGATATGTTAGCAATATAATATGGGAGGCTCCAAGAAGACCATTTGTTTGTTATAGATGTGGTGAAGAGGGGCATCGGGATTTTGAATGCCTGCATTCTTATACACATGAAAAGAGGCAAGGAGATGCTCCTAGAGTAAATCTTCTTGAATCTGAACAAGTAGAAGATGAACAGGACTGAGAAATTCCACAAGATTTTGGAGAAAATATGATGTTTAAGAGGATGGTGATTGCTCCAAGAAAGGATATCAAGGGGGATGCATCGCTGTGTACAAATATTTTCATAACAAGATGCACTTCAAGAGGAAAGGTATGTAATGTTATTTTTGATGGAGGTAGTTGTGAGAAAATGGTTGTAAATGAGATGGTTGAGAAATTGGGTTTGAATTATGAGAAGAATCCTAACCCTTAATGTATGTGCATGGTTTAAGAAGGGTAATGAAGTCACCATTGATAAGAGATGTTTAATAAGTTTTTCTATTGGGATTAGTTACAAGGATGAGATTTGGTGTGATGTTATTCCTATGGATGTATGTCATATGCTGCTAGGAATACCATGGGAATTTGATAGAAAAGTTATTCATGATGGGGAAAGAATACTTATATTTCTACAAGGATGGACACAAAATTTTTGCTACCTCTTAAGGAAGAGGGAAGGCTGAAAATATGCTCTTTGAAAAGAAATTTGTGAAGGAGGCTAAGGCAACCAGATTTTTTTATACACTAGTCACAAATAAGGATGAACCTAGAAGTGCACAAATACTAGTAAAAACAATAATTAATAGAAGAATTTTCTAATGTTATTCTTGATGAGAGAAACTAGATAGATTACCACCCAAAAGAGATATTCAACACCATATTGATTTGATTCCAGTGTCTTCACTCCAAAATCAAGTGGCTTATAGGATGAGCCCGACATTACATGCAGAGTTGAATAGGAAAGCGTTAAAGCTCGTGAGAAATGGGGTTGTAAGGGAGAGCATGAGTTCGTGGGTAACCCAAGATTATTTAACACCAAAGAAGGATGGAACATGGAGAATGTGAATGGATAGTAGAGAAATCAATAAAATTACAATCAAGTATAGGTTCCTAATACCTTTCCTTGATGATATGATGGATGTCCTTGCTCGATCTAGTATTTCACCAAGATTGATCTTCTTGAAGTGGTTACGATAAGATTTAGATCAGAGAAGGAGACGAGTGGAAAAATAAATTCAAGATAGGAAATAGATTATATGAGTGGTTGGTGATGCCATTCGGGTTATCTAATGCACCTATTAATTTTATGAGACCGATGAACACCTTGTAGTGGGAGTATAATAGTAAGTTTGTGTGGTTTATTTTTATGATATCTTGATCTTTAGTAAAACTAAGGAAGAACATTTGAGGCATCCAAGGGTGATATTTGAAGTGTAAGGAGAGAGAAACTCTATAAAAATATGAAGAAGTGCACATTTATGTAAGAGAGTTTGTATCTTTGGATTTATTATTTAAGAAATGGGGTGTAGATGGACTCAGAAAAGATAAAGGCAATTATTGAATGGCCTAATCCATGGAGTATAATAGAGGTAAGAAGATTTCATGGTCTAAAGAACATTTTATATGAAGTTTATTAAAATTTCAGCAATATATTGTAGCACGTATAATAGATTGCACAAAAGGAATGGTGTTTTTGTGGACAAAGGCAACCGAGAATAGTTTCAAGATTCTTGAAGAAGAAGGTGACAGAGGCACCAATTTTGGCACTACTAGATTTTTATACAAAGTGTTTAAGGTTGATTATGACACGTCACATGTGGTATTTGTGTTGTTCTAAGTCAAGGTGGAAATCTAGTACCTTTCTTTAGTGAGAAAATGAATGAGGTAAGAAAGAACTACTCTACTTATGATCTGGAGTTTTATGCTATTATACAAGCATTAAGACATTGGAGGCATTTTTACTTAGTGCCTAAGGAGTTTGTGTTTTTTTTATGAGACACACATAGCCCTAAAGTATGTGAATACACAAAATAAGTTGAATAGTAGGAATGTAAAGTGGGTATCATTTTTGTTCTAGTTATACTTTTTCTCTAAAACATAAATTAGGAAAATATAATCAAGTTGCAGATGCATTAAGTCACTTGGTGAACTTTATGGAAGAAATTGGAACTCAAACTCTACAAAAATGACTATCATGATGATGGGAAAATAGCAGGAGTAGGTGTCTCCATTTTCAATTATGTATGAATAATCAAATGATAGATTTTGGAATGATGCGTAGTCATTGATGTGACTTTGTTTACCACTATGGAAAATGAGGTGGTGGGTTTTGAAGAAATAAAGGGTTTGTATTCTTCTGACTTTATTTCAAGGATATTGTTGAAAGATTAATTCCTCCATTGTAAGAAAATACGGGAGATGTCTTGGATGATTACATTTTGGGATGGCTACCTATTCAAGGGAAGCCAACTATGTATTCAGGTTGGGCTATGAGTTTAAGAATATAGAGAATATAGTCAAAGAGTCAGATGCAATAGCGGAGGATTAGTAGGGGAAATTTGGTAAAGATAAGAGATGTATATCCTTTTAGTAGCAGAGAAATACTATTAGCCAAAGTCTGAAAAGAGATGTGGTAAGATATGTGGAGAGGTTTAAAATTTGTTAAGTCTCGAAGGTCATACACACTGAACAATACGAGTTTTATATGCCATTTCCTATTCCTAAAGGTTCGTGGACAGATCTCGAGTATGGATTTTGTTTTGGGATTATTAAAAAGACAATGAGGTAATGGCTCAATTATTGTGATTGTTGATAGGTTTTCTAAGATGGTTCATGTTATTGCTAGCAAGAAAATAAGTGATGTGAATGAGCATAGCAGATTTTTTTTTCAGAGAAGTTGTTCTTTTGCATAGTGTTCTAAAAACCATTACTTCAGATAGGGACACAAGGTTCTTAAGTCACTTATGGAGGACTTTATGGAAGAAATTGGGAACTCAACTACAGTTCAGCAATGACTATCATCCTCAGACTGATGGGAAAATAGAGGTGGTAAATCGGAGTTTGGGAAACCTATTAAGGTGCATTATTGGGGAAAATATGAAACAATGGGACTTAGCATTACCACAAGCTAAGTTTGCATATAACAGTTCCATAAATATATCGATAGGAAAGTCTCCATTTTCAATTGTGTATGGGAGTAATCCAAATGGGTTAGATTTGTTAAAACTACCAGTTGATGGCGAGTCAGTGATGATGTAGAAGCATTTTGCCGAACATATACAACAATCTAGGAAGGAAGAAGTAAAATCTTATCATGAGAAGAGTAATGATAAGTGTAAGGAAATAGCAGATGTGCATGAAGGAGAATGTTATTTATAGTTGGTGATTTGGTTATGGTATATCTGTGGAATGAAAGGTTTCCAAAAGGAACTATAACAAGTTGAAGTACAAGAAGATTGGTCCTGCAAAATCGTGAAAAAAAAATGATAATGCTTATGAGGAAGAATTTCAGGGAATTTGGATATTTCTCCATTGTTTAATGTTTTATATTTGTTTCCTTTTCATGAGGATGGTGCAGAATGGGATGTTATTGATGAAGTTGTAAATTGGAGGTAGCAGAGTTTCGGTGAAGAAGAAAGAAGAACTGGATCAGATTCTAGATAAGAAAACAATGGACACGTGCTAAGGGAAATACAAAAAATATTTGGTCCATTGGAAAGGACTAGAACAAGAGGATAATACTTGGGTCATAGAGTGGGAGATTAAGAAGTTGGATGTAGATAAATGGAAGGAGTTTGAAGAAGACAACTTGCAGGAGCTGTGTTTTTTTGAAGCAAGGCGGGGAGATTAATGCTAAAAAATTAGCAATAACTTGACAAGGTCATAACTTGAACTCTGGGTGTTTGTTTGAGTCCATTTTTTTAAAACCACATGTTTTGATGAGACGAATGCACTAGAAATTGCCTTACCACTTGGAGAAATATTTGGCACATTTTTGGGCCCTAAATCCTCCATCTTGAGGCCAAAAATTAGGATTTGTTTGGTTTTTTTCTATTTTTGGGCATTAGTAAATTTTAGTCTATTAGTTGCATTATGAGTTAGAAAGTTGGAAATTCCTCCAATTTAAGAATGTAGAAGATGCATGGAAATTTGTGTGTCTATACGAATAAGCATGCAAACTTCCTAAGAAAAGTAGGTTCTAGTAAACTGCTCAAAATAGTAATTTCCGCCACCTAGAGTAGATTTAGTCATAGTTAGTTAGAGTTTACTTAGGAAACTTGAGTTGGGAGTTGTTTTCCTATTTACGAAACATTGTAATTCATTATTCGGGAATGAATAAGGAGATATATTTTCTTTTGGAGTTCATATTATTTTGCAGATATCAAGTTTGTTTAGAATTTGGCTACATTATATGCGCATTATATAAATAGTTGTATTTTTAGTGTGAATGTTGGGAGATCATTCACAACATCATATGGACATGTTTGAAGTCTTCTAACTATAGTATGAGATTGTGTTTCCACTTAACATTTATTTTTGCATAATTTCATCTAATCTTTTTGAGACTTACAATATTATACTCCAAGATTGGCGAATATCCATATTGGTGTCTTTCACGGTTATTTTTTTACTATGGGTAAAAGAGGGTTAAGGGGACCCTTCTCCATCAAATAATTAGAGAAAAAGATATAATGATGAGGAAGAAGAGAAGCAACCTCTACCATGGCACAAATGAGTAAAAAAATAGCACATCCACAAACCAACTCTATTCTAGTGGAAGGAAAGTGGGCTAAAAACCTCTAACTGTCAGATTGGTTGTGAGAAACTCAAGCTTCCTTTCCTCAAAACAAATAATAAAAAAACAACAAAACCAAACACAAATAACTCATCCCTAGGATCCCTTCCCATGGGATCAAAGATGCATCTTAAGGGATTCATTTTTCCCTTTCTTCCTTATACTCACAGTAGACCAACCATTACCGGGTTTTGGATTTAGATTTTCATCTGTGTGGACCATTTTTCAAATTTCAATATTATTGTTATCCTCCTAATGTAGGATATATGGGTAACTTAAGAGGAAGGGGACAAAGTCCCAAACTCAAAGTAGGGGGTAGGATCCTTCTCTACCAGGGTAGATGAAGGGATGCCTACCTCATTTAATAAAACCACATCTTCCTCATTCATGGATCCATCTTCAGATTCACTATCTAAGTGGTTGTCAATAACCAAATGACTATGATGAGCATTCTTCCACCAATAAGTATGACTACTGGCATGATTCTTCCCATACTTGCATTCCGTGGCTAAGTGCCCAAAAAAAATAGGTCGCATTCTGAAGGGATTTGTTCAAAATGCTGATTTGATTTAAAAAACATGTTGAGGTGGAAATCTGTTGTAAATGTGAGTTCCATATTAGGAATGAGGAAGTTGACATGGAAACTTCATATTCCATGTTTTGATTTCATATTCTTTCTTCAACCTTAAGATTCATACACGCAGGAAAATCCATTGAAGTATTCATGTCAACCAAGATACGAGCATACGTAGTGTACTCATATAAGGATGTTTTTGTGTCAATAATAAGGGTTGTACCCGGTGAATATCCAATGGAGATTAAACATTTCTCATCCCAAAACTAGAGAGGAAGATATGGAAAACGAATCTAAATAGGTCTGACTTAGAAAGTTTCAGTAATAGGATTGAAAAGAGGGAACCATGGCTTCATAAGCGGAAAGTGGGATTGAAAATCCCATAATCTATAAATAATCAAATCTCTATCAGAGGTATTATCAAAGATAAGAATGAAGAAACCTCTAGTTGTGCGGTAAATGTCAAACTTACCTCGCCATTAATGGCTTCCAGGGAAGAAGAGATCCAAATCATGGAGTGCAGATAGACCCGGGAAATATTGTTGAATCTACAAATGAGACCATTTTACTTAAAATATGCCTATGATTTGAAGACTTCGATCCAAATTTCACAATGGGGGAAGACTTGACATGTGTCACGAGCTTGGAAGGTAGGCGAGAAGAGGATTTAACCACATCAAGGAAACTTTTGAATCTTCCCGAGCCAATTTTTCCCTAAATCCACATTTTTGGCCGTGTTGTAGAGAAGAATGCGACCGAATCGGCAACATCCACTGGATCGTAACCTATCACTATGCTTTGCCACTTCGATGACACGTGTGGGCGCTGCAAACAGGTAAAACCTCGAACATAGAAGGGGAGACTTGCACATATGCAGCAAAAACTCAGCCCTTAACAGGGGATCCCGCGAATCTTGTGTTAAGCCCTTTTCGAGTAGGGAAGTCTCAAAATGCCAAAAATTCAAGAGGATCTTGTTTGCATTGAGGAAAAAGACCAACCTTTGAGCCATCAATTGGCCGAACCTGCCGGGGTCCTCCGCATACCAATGCCCGGATGTCCCAAACTTTCTGGGACAAATTTCTCGAACCACCTAAAATGGGCTGTCTTGTTCGCTTCTCGGCCGCGCACGCAACGAAATTTCACCTTCGGCGGTTCTCCCTTTCAAGGCGTCCGCGCGTCCCCACCTTGCAAGCTTAGACAATTTTTCCTTGCCATTTCTCGCTTCGGCCATTTCAGCACCAAGCCGCAAACCCGAAATGCCTTTAACAAGCACTCGCCGTGCCGCCAATATTTCCAGACTTGTAACCGGGCACAAAAACTCCATTGCTCCTTGAAGAATCCATAGCCGGAAGCAGGTCAAAGCCATTAACCAAGGGAAGAGTAGGCACCCCTCCTGATGCATTTTTTGAGGAATCACTACCGCCGCCATGGCTGCAAGGAGTTCATTAGGGTTTCTAATAAGTTTATCGGGATTATTTTCGAGAATATTTATAAGAATGTGATATTATATCACTCACGTTAATTTGATCAATTTTTCTCATAGTCATATGACCTAACCATCTATCATAGTAACATTCTTATATCCATTATTTTGAAGGAAAATAAGTCACAAGCAGTAAGACATGCCATTCCACCTACTCACACCATCTTAGTTTGTGTGTAATCTACGTCATGCTTGTTAAACACCCTACATAAGGAAGATGGTGAATGCACCCTCTAAAGATTCATTAAGATTTGAAATTTAGAGTGAACATTGCATGCGGAAGGTATAGGACAGTGCATAAAAATGTGTCACTAGAAAAACCACATAAAATGTGTGAACAAACTTTAATATTTAAATGTCCATGACCAGTATGTGTCTGTGAGCATAATTACATCGTTTGCATCATACGGTTGCAGGTAGGTTCAATGCGGATTCATCTACCATTTCAGTTAAGAAACTATTCCTATTTTGCATTTATTCTCCCTTCACCTTCAATGGAAGATATCAAATCATTCTCTGCTCTTCATTTTGCTGTAAGGACCAAGAAGAGGCTGCATAGAATTTTGAACTTGGAAAACTTGGCGTCGACAGCAGGGAGTGAAAATTTTCGTGGACGGACCTGTTTAGCAAGCGTGGTGAACTAGTTTGGCACAAGAGACGAAGAGGACAAAGGTAATCATTCCACCGATTGATAGTGGAGGCTATGCGAAGGATGAAATAGACCTGTTTGGCGTGTTGTTTGTCTTGTTGGCGCTGCTCCATTGAAACTTCTACGCAAGGAAACATAAAGGTGAAAACATGGCTACTTTGGCGTCGACGAACTTCTTATTTTTGTAGGTACTAAGCTATGAAACAAAACTGAAAAATCCTTGTTCGCTGTATAATCTTTGAGGAAGACACATACGTGTTGAGGCCGCTTAGTGAAAAGATGAAATTGCCGATGGGCGCAAAGTTCCAGTCAGAAACAACTCAGCACCCAAGGAAGAAATAAGTTATTTTTATTGTAATGACCATCGAATAAACAAATGGAGTTTTTTTGGCTATCCTAGATGATCATTGCAATATTGACAGTCTGCAATTTGATGAACTAGTGCACCAATCTGGAGTATTTCTTGTTTGACGTTTAGTGCCAAGAAAAGAAGTTCGATGCGAAGCTCGGGGAAGGTTACGATGGAGATAATTAAAATGAGATAGCACGCCCACGTCCAATCTATTCTTCATCACGAATGTTATTTTTAATTAAATAATAATTAAATTTTATTTTCCGCTTCGTGTCAGTTTAAAATTGTTATTATTGGATGCTTAGTTGCTCAAGGATCTAATTATGCAGCCTAGAAGACGAATATATGGACCATTTTCCAATTTGAAGATCCATGGGTGATTGTTACTGGTGAAGTATCATGTCCAAATGGCATTGATGAGCAAACAAAGTATGACTATAACAATACAAAATCCTTGATGTTCATCACACTCAACGCCTCCTATGAAGTTGATCCACATGTCCAAGATGGAAAAATAATAAAGGAGGCCGGACATGCTCTTTCCACCATATACGAGTAAAAGAACAAGACAAAGATCCTCCAACCCTTGTCAAAGCTTCATACGCTCAGTATGAAAGATGGTGATAAAGAAGAGAAGTTCTCATGTTGAGTGTTAGATCTATGAGTAGAACTTGTGGCGCTCAATTAGAAGGTGGATGACATACTTCTTTTATTGATGACTTTGAGAGCTCTTCCTTCCCAATTCAAGACTTTTTTTCATGACATTGAAAATCACCATAAGTTGTGTCATTTGGAGAACTAGTGAATTCTTTATAGTATAAAGAATCCATCTATTCATTGCAAGAGGAGTTTGAAGACAAAATATTGATCTCAAGATAATATCATGGTCGAAACTCTCAAAAGGGAAAACCATAAAAGCAGCCATAGAAGCAAGAACTGTGGTAAAAGCCTCAAAAAGAAAATTGATGGTGTCACATTTGTACTAAAAATATGTATGACATTGAAACCTAGTTGTATAATGGCCTAACCTATGGAAATAATTGAAAGTCCACATCTAGTCGCGGTGATTCTCAACAACCAAAATGAAGACCTCACCACAAGAATAATAAAATACATGTCGTGGCTAGACAAGATGATGTATCGAATGAGGAAGTACCAGAAGATTCCAATTACAACACCCATCAAAATGTTTTCTTCTCTCCCAAACATCATAAACTTAAAAGAACATTTGGTTGATGGACTCTAGCATCAACAAGCATATGATGCATGATAGGAATCTCTTTGATTCACTAATGATCAACCCACTAGAGATTGGGTTTGAATTGCAGACAATAAGGAATATGTTGTAGGAGTAGTTAGAAATGTCACCATTCCTCTAGGGATGAGAGGATATACCTTCAAAAAGGTGCCCTATGTTCCTTGATTGAAAAAAAATATCATGTCAAAATCATCTCTTGAATCATAAGCTAATGGTGGTGTTATTTGTCCTTGAAGACATCAAATCCTTGTTGATCCGATGACAAGATACAATAATATTTACAAAAAAATGAATGATCGTTTAATTACACTAGAGGTACTTTCATCCTCTATAGTTTCTCTATCTTCACCTACGAGGGGTTCTATTGATCTATGACATTATTAATATAGGTATCTTTTTTTGGCTATATGTGTCATCTTGGTTCTAAAGCGATGTGAAGAGGACTTCCTAAGCTTTCCCAATCTTTTCCTATATGTTTTGGATTTCTTGTAGGAAAACAACATTGGGATCCATTTTATCTAAGTACCTTCCATGCCAAGCAACATATTGAGGTCATACATACTAATTTGTGAGGACCCCTTCTTGCTTCCTTTCAAGGATTTTGGTACTTCAATTTTTTTGGATGATTTATCTTAGAATACATGTGTGTTCTTTCTCGGCAAGAAGAGTAAAGCCTTTCTAAATTTTAAAATATTTTATGAGGGAGTTTTTCACCATACTTGGAAGCCTCTTTTTCTTCCCCCGCTCATATCAAGGGGGAGATTTCACGTCAAAAAATTTCTTGGCATTCTTTAAATAGAACGACATAAAATAAACAGAATGCCTCATAAACACTTTAGTAGAATGGAATTGTAGAATGTCAATCATATCTTCATGGAGGTAGTTCATTGCATGGTTTCCATAACTAAGTTAGAGAATATATTTTGGGAAGTAGTAATCTAGATGACTATGTATCTTCTCAATAGGGAAACTACAAAGATATTATAAGACAAGACACCAAAAGAGTTATGGAGAGGTCATAAGCCATGAGTCTCTCATCTTATAGTATTCAATTGTGCAACATATATGCACTTCCTAGCTAAAATGGAAGATTATCGATCCCAAGACACTCTGGTGTACTTTGTTTTGGTATAATACTACCTCAAAAGAATATTGTCTCATGCATCATGAGACATAAAGTATTGGTTGAATTAAGGAGATGGTTTATTATGAATCATCATTTGGTTCATTTTAACAGAAACAAGAGTCAAAATGGAAAGCCTCTCATAAATTTCTCTCGCAATCAGATGATGAAAATGAAGAATATTCTCACAAATAAGAAGAGTTGTAAGGAGAATTCTTCATTGATATTGCTCCTCTGGAAAATAATTCTTCACGTCAGCAAAAACATCAACATTTGAAATGGGTCCAAACAAAGTTCAAGGACTCCCATTTTCAATATCTCCAGATACTTCATTAGGATTCAAAACGAGAAGGAATTTGATGAAATGAGGTAAATCTCACACTAATGAGTTCAATATTTTACAACACAAAATTTGATAAAGTTTGAGAGGTAGTAAGTCAACCATTGTGGAAGAAGGCCATGGTTGTTTAATATGACTCCCTTATACAAAATCAAACATGGGAACTTTTCGATCTACACGAAAAAATACACCCATTGTATGCAAATGGATTTTCAAAACAAATTGCAATGTAGATTGTTTTATTGACAAGTACAAATCATGACTCTTTCTAGAGGGATATGCTCATAAAGAAGGAATTGATTACAATGATACCTTTAAATCCACTTCTAAGATCAAGACCATCATTGGTGTTTTTGCACTAATGGATGTAAAAGTATCTTTCTTGAATGTCAATCTCAAAGAGTAAGGTTACATAACCTAGATAGAACGATTTTTTTACAAGTGAAATCCTCAAAAGTTATGTCATCCAATTATTTCATTTTATGGAATGAAGCCAACACTAAGGGCATGACACATTAAGATAGATGGTCACCCATTGCAACATGGATTTACCCATAGTCCCTCATATTAATTATTTGGGTTAGGAAGGTATGCATGAATATTGTAAATATTATTTTGTATGTGGATGATCTTTTGATCAAATAAGTATCAGAAAATATAATCGAACATGTAAATTATGATCTGAATAAATACTTCAACATGAGAGACCTGTGGCTAATTTACTATTTTCTTGGCTCAGACATATGCCAAAAGAAGCATCACATTTTTATCTCACAAATTAAATATTCCAAGACACTCCTTGGAAAAATATGGGATGTCTAATTATAAACATGTGACCATTATAATCAATAAAGGTTTTGCAAATATCTCAATTCTAGGATTCACCTCAAGTAGATGCCACTCTCTATAGGCATCTTGTTGGGAGTCTCTATTACTTGAGCTATACTAGAACATAATTATGCTTTCTTATCATCTATATTTAGAGGTTTATGTTGGAGCCAAAGAACTATCAATGGGTTGTAATAAAGCATATTATGTGATATCTCTAAGGTATAATTGATTATTGTTTGGAATATACAAAGAACCCTAAATTATTTTTGCAGGATTATACCGACTTGAACTATGTTGGATATGTTGATGAGATGAAGTCGACTAGAGGATTGTTTTTCATCTTGGATCTAGACCAATCTTGTGAACTAGCTAGAAGTAAACTAATTTTTCTCTCTCATCCAATGAGGATGAATATTGTGCCAAAAAATATATTTGTGTGAAATTTTATGGCTATGTCGCATTTTGGATGACATAGAAATTGATGAAGAAAATCAACCTATCATTTATTGTTAGAATCCGAGTGTCTTGATGTTTGTGAAGAATCCAATTTTCCACGAAAGAACAAATAATATTGAGTTTTAATGTCATTACATTCAAGAAAAAACCTTATTAAACCAAATCTATCTATAAGATCGCTTTTGATAGATTCTCAGGTAGATCATATACTCACCAAGTCTCTTGGAAAGGTGAAATTTGAATTGTTTCGAGGGTACATTTGTAAAAATAATGTAAAAAGGGGGATGCTAGCATAATTACATTGTTTGCAGTATATGGTTTTAGTTAGGATCATTTGGTTTCATCAACCATTTCTATTATGTGAAAATTCCTATTTTCTATTTATTCTCCCTTCACCTTCAATGGAAGATACCAAATCATTCTCTGCTCTTCTATGTCATTGTGTTTGAATTCAAAGAGATATCATGATCAAGTCTCTCTTATAATTAATTTTAGGGATATTATTATTTAGGATGGATTTCGATAGAAGGTTCCCATTTTCCTCCTTACACTTTGGAATACACCTTTTGTTATCATTCCTAAGAAATTTCTCATTTCACTATGTTGATTTCATGTGGTGTTTTTACACAATTTTTTTCACATTTATTCCTTTTTACTTAATCTTTGATAAATTTTAAGTACCTAAGCTTAAAAATCATTTCACTAAATAGGCATGTGTTCTCCCCTTAGAATTGCATGGATACTTTACATGTAAGATCAACAATTTTTCATGTAGTTGGATTTTACAAACATTTTTACAATTTTGAGGAATAATTTTTATTATTAATTTGAAAACATATTTACATGGTTGGGAAGACACGAACATGATGTACAAGTCATCACAAAAGGGAAACAAGAATGGTATGATGCACTAGAAAGTGAGATATATCTTTATTAGAGGAAACATCAAACTTTGTGTGATGTTCCTTGAATTAAACTCTGGGTTAGCCCTTCTGTGAAGGTCATTGTGTTTTCCCTATGAATGAGGTTGGCCTCTCTACTTAGAAGAAGAATGATCCTCAATTTGTTTATTGCTTCCTAGCACTTTAGATAAGAATCCTTACCATGATGTTGTTATTTCTTTTACTTTTTAAAGTGTTTTTCATTGTCTACTAAATAAAATAGGATTCCTCCAATTGTTTCGATGATATCCAATATTTTTTTAAGTAGAAAAATATCATAACATTATGTAATGGTAAATATCCATCTCTTGAGGAAAGGAATCATCCAACTTTGTGTTGTTTTCTTCACAATCGACTTGAGGATTTTCCCCTTAAGCACATAACGTCACATTTACAATTGTGTATGAACTTTCCCTCTTCACCATTCACCTTTAAATGGCCAAGATGTTGTATCATTTCCTTTGATTCCCTTATTAACATCATCCTCCCATCTATGTGACGTGTGCATGTGGAGAAGCATCAATATGGTGAAAGTAATGTGTTCAACCCGCAATTACATTGATATCCAACATTCTCCATTCTTTATTAACATAAGAAATATAAGCTCATTTAGACAACATAATTAAAATCCCATATAAATGTAGGGGTTTTCGACTTTCTACAAAAATTGATGGCTTAAATTGTAACAATAAAACTATTGATATTACAAGTATTGATAGATATAGCATTACTTTCAGAGATATCTCAAAAATATGATGCCTCAATATTTTTGCAACACATCCATCTTTTGCTTCTAATGAATGACATATATGACATGTGGTTACGATATGTGTACTTGAAATAATGAATAGTCTCGCATATGTTCTACCCAATATTTTCTCAATTCTAATATTTAAATCCTTCACTTTTATGTGTATTTAAAAATCAACTTATGCACCTACATTGCATAATTTACATGCAATTGCTACTTTTACAATTAAAAATATACGATAATCATATTATATTTAAGAGTATTACATATATTTCTAAGTACAACTTTATTGTGAATATGACATTAACCGGAAAGAAGAGTTTATAGATATGTTAATTGAGTTAATTTTTTTGTTTATTAATTTTTCAATAATGTTAATTTATGTTAACCTTGGAATAGTTAAAAAAATCTTATATGACTTAAATTGAAGGTGGGAATGGGAATGTCATAATAGTCAACTTTCCTATTTTATTTTGTCTTTCACACAATTCACGAAATATATAAATCTCTCTTCGTCTCTTTTTGAAAGGTAGAAACTTTTTGTACGAAGAATGTTATATAAATAAACCTAACATATGGAAGGAAAAAAGAATTCATCTAAATAAAGATGATAAATGGAAAATTGTAGAGAGAAGCATGTCATAATTCTTAATAATTAAAAACATAATAATTCTGCTCACAAATATTCTTCTAAAGGCTGCTAAAACATTTAATAGAAAACCTTGTACTTGCTGCTGAAAATTTGAAATTGAAATTGTTTTATACAAGCCATGCCTTAAATTACTCATAAATAACAATAATAGATTTTGAAGTAATTATAGTTTTCGATTTTTTAAATATATAAATATGAAGTTCCAAATTTTCGATTGTTTTCTAAAATGACATTAAAACCACAAAAATAAAAGAAATTATAGTCATTCCAATGTATTTGGCAGCCATGGCTATTTTCAATCGCATTCATGTGTTTAAATAAAAAGTTGATATCAATGTGTCCTCCCATTTCTAGTCATTTGTATTTGTATTTTTTCATATTTACATGAACAACATTAATTCACAAATTTATCTTAGATTCGCAACCACTTATGAAACTTTTTGCGTATATAACTATGACTAATTTTTAAAAACCAACATTAATTATTACACAGCTTTCATTTATTGAACCTATTTACTTTGTAATTGATAATAGTCCACAAAAGAAACTACTATTTTCATCTCTCAACATGAAAATTTCCTCTTCAAGCCATTAAAAATTGTTTACAGTAATCAGTAAATCAATTAATTTGAGTAAATAAATTAGTTTTACTGAAATTAATAAATATATATATATATAATATTGAATGTCAATTTTTCTCAAAGTCTTTATGTCACATTGTCATATAAATTGGTAAGGAATTTATTACTCAAACCATCTATTATATTAATAATATAAGAGAGTTACATTACAGAGTGAATTTGATAAGCAAGATTTAAATAATGTATATCACCACCTACTCTTTATTTCAATGGTTTTTATTTGAAAAATTCTACCCGTAGAGTCGATATATTGGAAAGCTGAATACGTTCAAAAATGTTTATTTTATTACCATTTTCATTCACTCACAAATTTATCTTAGATTCACATCCACTTAAAAAAGGTTTTGCTTATATAACTATGACTACCTTTTTAAAAGCCATTATTAATTATTATAGTTACGTTTATTTGAACCTATTTACTTCCTAATTGATGATAGCCCACAAAAGAAACTACTATTTTCATCTATAGAACATGAAAATTTCCTTCTCAAACCATTAAAATTTGTTTATACAATCTGTCTATCAATAAATTTGAGTAAATAAATTAGTTTTACTTAAACTAATAATTATATTTAAAATCTTACACCTAAATTTCACAGGTCTTCACGTAATGTTGTCATATAAATTGGTAAGGAATTTGATAAGCAGTATTTAAATAATGTATATCACCACCTACTCTTTATTTAAATGTTTTTATTTGATAAGGTTCCATACATTGGAAAGCTGATTTGGCAGAGACGTTTGAAAACGTTTATTTTATTACCATTTTCATGATGTATTAACAGTTTGTTGTTCCTCCCATCATTAACCTTGAAAGATTTTATACGTGACAAATAAGAGCTTGACCCGAAGTATTTAGCCGCAATTCTGCACAAGGTGGCATAGTAGATATTGCAGTATATTTGAGAGCCAATGGTTAGGTGATCTAAGAAAAATACAAAAGAGGATCTTCAATTGCAGATCTTACACGATATTTCTAGAAATTATTGAGGGATTTGAATTGACTTTTCCATTCTGGTGGAAAATTAACTTTCAAAGAAGAACATTATTGTATCATATATATTGTCTATTTCACAATATAACCCGTAGGAAAACGTGTGTTTAATTACGTACGAATCTTAATATAAAACAATTTAATATTAATGTTTTATGAACAATATACATAACAATATTTTTAAATGCATTCTGGGAAGATTGTTTTGAAAGTACAAATCAGAAAAGATTTTGTTTTCATGACTCCGCAAGCAAAATCAATATTGTGTATTGACAAAGATTATATTTGAAAGTGAATAAAGGTTGGATGAAAAAGACGCAACTCCATATATTCGATTATCTGACGTGGCTTAAGGGTTTGACCCATTTACGGCTTCATACAGATCCTTCATTAGTATTGATGAATGAGACTTCGGATGGATAGATTTAAGTTGAAGACAATTTTCCCGCAATTTTCCTTGGCCTGCAATTTTCCTTTGAATGTTAATCTTAATACTAGTTTCACATCACTGCTTGTTTGTTAGTTTGTTCTCATTGGTGTTCCTAGGCTTTGACGTTTTTATAATTTATTTCTTGCATTTAAATTGTGTAAAGTAGAAACAAATATTTTTTCAGTCAAAACCAAAGATTTTGTATAGTGTTCGAGTTTTGAACGTCGAGTTTCATGCACCTAATATCTATAAAATTAGACAGGATATGACGTAATGTTTCCTAATCCTTCGTTTTGTCCGGATTCATATCTTGACCGATTCCTTGTCAGGTGTTCTCCAAAGTAGTGACTATTCTTCCCTCTATATGCAACATTTCAGCTAAAGACTCCCTCTTTAAATCTTTCTTTTCTACAGTCTTTTCCTAGTACCATTACAATACTCTTTAGAGATGCAAATACTTTTTAATACAAGACTCAGACATAGACTCTGATCCCTCGCTTTGTAATATTAGTTTTATATGTAGTGTTTTTAAGTATACCAATATGTAGTGTTTACATTTCTCCAAATAACATATTCTTCCAAAATGTGTACATTTCATTACGTTGGTAAAATCTTCCTTATTAATATATTCTACCATTTCTTCTTAATAATAATAATAATTAATTACTTGAACTATCTATGTCATTTCTTTTCAATAAGTTTGGTGATGACATATCCAATGATTATAATGAAATATATAAATATTAATTTGACTTTTGAAATAAAATTGTTGTATCATTAAATATATATAAAGATTATATATATAAAACAATCAATAATATTCCTAGTTATTATAATATTCCCCCACCTCACCACGTCCTAACTATTGTATCGATGTAAAAAAAATGGGTGTTACTCATTGTAGCCTTAAACAAAAAGTTTATTTTGGATGCCTTAGGGGTTATGACTATTTTGGGGCACATTTTTTTCGGTTGTAAGAATATTTTAGATTTGATCCCAAATGATAGAAGGTATATGAAAATGAGATTGATTCTATAGAGAACATCAAAGGACATTGTGGAAGGGCATCTTGTAGATAGAATTCTTTTAATGATGCATAAATATGTTTTAAGTAATATAAGAAGTTTGTAAGTAGGTATGATTGGAGTTATAGAAAGGGGAACATAAAATAGTGAAAGGCTATATACGATTCTTTAGGTACGTGGTCTATTGATCAAGCTTTTGAAATGACAAAAACTAAAGGAAACATATCTAATGATTACCACACTCTTGTACTCAGTAATAGCGACCCAAAAATTCACACACACGAACAACACAGTGAAATACAGGATAATTTTTTTTTTTGACTTGCTTGACACATAACATGACGCAACATGTCGTCACCAAGGATACAACTAACACTGTGAACAACTTGATACAAGGATGGCCATAAAGGCAGCATGGAAACGTTCACACCTATCAAGGACAATACATTTTTTTTTGATAAGACAACATAGAAGTCCAATCACAGAACACACTTACAGTTAGGGCCAACCACAATGAGATATTCTTGAGGGTTATTTATTTTAAAAGGACATCTTGCAATTCTTAGCTTACGTTTTCAAGGAGGCTCAAGATATGATTCATATAATTCATCTTACCAGGCTAAGTTTATTCTTTTTACACTGAGTAATCACCTTTAATCTTCTCTATTATGACATTCATTTGCTTAATTCGTTTATTTAGAGAAAGGGGGTAATTTAATTTCACAAGGCCATCTATTAACACTTACGCTACTAGAACTTGTTCATGCCCATATGACAACATGGGTTTGCGTTTAACAAACTTAAGAGAAGAAAGACAAGGCACCTTGGAAAAAGGTTAGAGGGAGAAGGTTGAGATGAAACATCTTTAGGACCTCATTAGTTATTGCCAGTATTTAATTGAAGCTAGGGCTCTTAACCAGAATTATCAACAACTTTACTTAGGCTTCGCTAAAAGTATCAACAAGGAGTAAAAATTTACTTTCCAAATGGCGGTGAGAAGATGGTGAGGTCTCCAATTTGTTTTCTCTGGCTTATTAAATCTTATCATCTTCAAACAACTAACAGTTCATATCATCTTAGGGTCATTTTACAAATTTCACCATAAAAGGAATAATGTTCACTAGAGGAGCTAGGGTTATCATGTTATAAAGTTTACCTGCAATGATAGTTTTGCCCTTGATTACTTAAAGAATTTCTTGCTCTCAAGTTGGTGACCCCTACGTTACTTTATTTGAATACAACTTTTAATTTAACTTCCAGAAGTATTAAACAATCCCATGTTAGTTTACTTATGACACTTTATTACTAAGTCATATCAAGGTTTAACTCAAAATTTATTCTCATGTGGTTGTAGCAACACTCATTTACAAGAACAAAACAAGATTACGTCAATTCTTAAAATACGATACTCCAACAAAGTAACTCGACAACAATAACCAAATTTTCTTATAATTTCAAAGATGGTCAAACAAAACAAGGTTTCCAAAGTTCGATGACAAAGTCCACAATACATTATACTAAGACATTAATCCTCTTTTAAACTTTCCAATGGACATTAACAATAGTTGAACAACATAAAAAGGATTCATGCAAAAGAACTCTCAACCGAGGTTGATGACAAAAGTCTACAAGTCTATCCCTCATCTACACGCAACATCCATCTCGCAACAAATTTTCTACAAGAGTCAGTTCACGAGAACTGAGCAAGATAAGGCTACACAAACCCACCATAACTGTTATCTATCAATACCATGAAAAGAAACACTTTATAACAAGAACTGGGTCAAACCTCTAAACACTATGAACACATCAAGTTATAATAAAGTCTATATCATGCCAATCAAAGAAGGAGAAGACCTTGTACTTCAGTTAGGAGAAAAAGCAACGAAAGTAACAATCATATGAGAATGGCCCTTGGCCCTATAAGGAGAAAACAAACAATCTAGCAAAAAAAATAGAATTCCCATCAAGTAAGTAATTAAACAATAATTACAAGATTGAGATTTGATATATATACCAGTCATCTAGAAATTTATCAAAGGTACCAAACGCATAGGCTAAAATAATATTTTTCCAAAAGAACAAGAGTTGATAGGTCAAGAAGAGGGAAACACGGGTTTCGTAAATTAACACAAAAGCCATGTATAATTGAGTTTCAAACCGGAAATCAATTAGAGTATACATACAACATAAGTTTCGAAGCGAAGGCAAGAGTACTAGTTTTGACCATTAACTACAAAGATTTTCCAATCATCCAAGAAGGGTCCAAGTCTTACAAAACAATAGCAAGCACGCGAGAGAAGAATGGAGTTCCGTCACACAAGAGTACACAATAATGTCATCAACAACAATTCTCGAGAGGGGGATTAGACCAAAACTATTCCGGTGTCAATGAGGTCTGGATTCGCACAAAGAAACCTTGAGCTTAGTTGATCCGAAGGCTAGTTATGGTTCAAATTGCCGAGGGGATGGTCAAGGTACTTCCGAGGATGGCCTTAAAAGCCTAGAAACAAGATGAAAGATAATATAAGAGTCTACACTGCGAGGACGGAAAACACATTGCACACAAACCTTTTCATTATACAAGTTTTAATACCAAAACTCTAAGTCAAGCAAGACAAGCATTGATCACACTAATCCTACGACCTTCCTTTCGATGCCAAAAGGTTATCAAAGGGACTTGCGAAGGAGCTAACAAAAAAACGTCAAAGACAACCTTGGGTGTTAGGAGGGGGTTTCATAGTTATCATAAACTTACTTCCATGATATCGAAAATATTAGTTTGATCCACATAATAACTTGCAACTCAATCGCCGAGAAGAATTAATACATAAACAAACAGATGAAGGTATATCATTCGAGTAAGAGAAACATAACATTCAGAGGAGAGGGCACACACATCCTTTCAACCCACATCATCAACGTTAAAAGCTAAAACAAGAAGAAACAAGCAGAAAGGGGAAATCTCCCACCACGACATCCAACTGACAAATCAATGCAAGGAAAAGTGGTTCGATTTCACAATAATTTTAAATAAAATAATAGTAGAAAGGTGTAGAAATATCTTGCCTATTTCTCCAGCTTCAACAGTGCGAGACTCCAGACTGCAATTGACGGGTCAAAGACAAGAACTATAGATACCGAATCCGGTGCACGGGATTCTAAGCGGTCCACATTCACGATCCGCGAGACCATGCAATTGAAGAGGATTTTTGTCAAACAGTTCACGAGCATTGTTGTATTCGAAGTGACTCCATGCACTTGTGCTCAACTATTGCTTTCCTTGAGCTTTTACTTCTTGTGGGATTCGACAACCAACTCACATACCCTATACGTGCTACCACAAACACAAGTGATCTACACAAGGCTGGAGGAGATGGATTTACCCAAGTTATTCAGATTTGTTTCAACTTCCTATGCCTCCTCAACAAACCCATTCCAAAACATATCATGCAATCCTTGCTGTCCTTTGGCCATATTTCACTCAGGCATTTTGTCAAATAGTTTGGGTGTCTTATGCTTGCTTCCACTTTGCATATGTATCTACCAACGCACTAGGCAAACAAAGCATTTGACACAGCCTTGTCCCTTCTCCATTATTTTCCAAGTTTCCAAGGTGTCTCAACCCACCCAAAATTGTCCACAACCAACAATCATTGCTGTCCAAAAGACCACATTTCTTTCAAGTTTTTGCCAAACCATCCGAACACTTTGTTGAGCATCCAGATCAGGAGTATAAATCCGTCTTAAGACAGTTATGTGCCCAGGACACTAGCAGATACAACAAGCAACAAAAATCTCTTTTTCAAAAGCATTGGAGAACGTCCATGCCCTGTTCAAACACTCCCACTTCGGTATAGGCATGGAGATGCTATCAAAGGTTGTGGAGTTTGGCTTTACACCTGCTCTTTGCATTTGCTAGTAAGTTTATAAAGCCATTTCAACATATCCATAAAACAGTCCCTAGACTCAGCATCCTCAAATAAGGCTGACCAGTCACTAGATTGCTTCAATGCAGTTGCTTTTCCCTCAACCCAAAGTGCTCTGCGAGCTCGTGCTAGTGCCACATTCATGCAGCGAATATCAGCTACAAAGCCAACCCCATGATTTGAAGCTCGGACACAAGACATAATGATTACATCACGCTCCTGGCTCTGAAAGGCATCTACCGTAATGATAAATAAACCTTTCTTTCTTCAGATTTGAGGACAACATCAAACTCTCGGTGCAAACATTACAGCTGTAGCTTGAAGGTGTGGTAATTCCAACAGAAACCTTTATGCCTGCCAGCATAGTGACTCGTTGAAGAAGCTCATATAATAGCAAAGCAAATTGTGCTTCATGAATATTCTGATATAAAATAGATCCGCCTCTATGAGATACTCTTCCATGAGTTACATCGTAAAACAAGTAAGAAAACAATAGAGAATCTTAGCAATAATCTTCACCAGATCTCCTGGTAACTCTCTCACTGTCACAGTCGATTTTGATAAAAATACCTTGAAGGAGAATCCCGAATTGAGGATGCAGTCGATACTGAGCAGCTAACAACATAGTTGGACGACCTGCTTGCGGGAAGCGCTCACAACGGCTTCTACTACTCTGCAACATGCCTGCTACCTGGCTATTTACTGCGCAGGCCGTGCTTATGGATCCCCGACCAGAACACAACTCGCAGCACCCAATGAAAGTGGAGGTAACACGCCTTCTTCCCTAGCCTGCAACTTCATCTATACCCACCATATCGAACCCACGTGACCAGCAGGGAAGGTGCCCAAGGTGGAACTAGAAAGACAAACACCTGGATAGAACAGGTTTCTATGGGCTCTCTGCCCACGTAACCAGGAAAGACACCTCTCAACCATTCCACGCGTAGTCTATCCAAGAGGCAGAGAAACGTGCCAGGAGAAAGAAACGCCCAAGAAAAATGTGCCCAACACCCACCTGTACGCATTGAAAGAGAATCAGAATGAGATCATGGTGAAGGAAGTCAAGGCTCCACCGACTCCCACTGTCTCACGCCAAACAGGACAGAAAAACATAAGTTACCACCCAACTGCCAGCTACAACCTAGTTGACTGCAAAGCCAGGCAAAGGAAAAAGAATGGCGTATAGGAAGGAGAAGAGCAAAAAAAAAAAAATGTTTTCTTTATTAAGTTGGTTGCAAGGCATTAACAACACATGGCTAGATTTTAATAACTCCACCCTCCACGCAGCCAGGTCTTTTCAACAAAAAGAAATGAGTGTACGCGGCCAGCAAGGGTAAAAGTATTAGTTGGGGTGGGTGGATGCCCCCATACAACCAAAACACCGATCAAAAAGAAAGTATGTATACACCGCACACAAAGAGATCTGGACGGCCACAAATAAAATGTTAAACGCTAAGAACGAACACCACTTCCTAAGCAATGGCATCACCCATGAACAAGGTCCTCCTCATGCGTGAATCGGGGCTCAGTCTTCGAGAGCGGCCGATAAAAATAAATAAATAAATAAGGTAACTTACAGGTAATTAATAATATTCCTGAAATCGACACAATAAATAAATAAATAATAATAATAGTAATTGTTATTCGACAACTAAAATAATAATACTATTATTATTATTTTATAACCTAATAATAATAATAATTATTAATCCTATTAATAAGGGCCGACAAACAAGTACGGTAAAAGAGAACATGATTTTCCTTTAACAAGGAAATCGTAACAGGCGTTGCAAGGGCCAGTAACGACAACAACAACACGACACCAGAGAACACGATGAAGAGGGAGATGATTGAGTATTCCCTGTGACCAAGGCGAAGCCCACCAATGATCGATGAAGGCACAATGACGTTCCATGCTTAGCAATCGATCGCCGAAGGATGAACAGGTGTAACGTAGAACAGGGCATTACATTACTCTTGTCATAAGAGATCTAGATATTTTTTAATATAAGACTCAAACATCATTTTTGTCCCCTTCCTTTGAAATATAAGTATGATAAGTTAACTAAGGAATATTAAATTTAGTTTTTAAATAAGACTCAAATACAAATATCTAGTTTTGAAACTTCTCCTTATAACATATTCTACCATTTGATTATGTTGGTACTTTAAAAATATATTCATCCTTATTAATATATTCTACCCCAACATCACAATAGTTTTCATACACTAATGGCTCCTCGCTCTCGCTCCCCTTGTTGTAGCCGTAATCTTGTCCGAGATAACCATGGTGGCAAAGGGAAGAGCTTGATCAAGCAATGAACTAGGATATTTTGTGGATCAAACTTGCATTTGAGAAAGGAAACGAGATCCCTACTATAGGCTGAGTCAGGTGAAAGGATGGCGGCATAGATTCACAAATTTTTTGAGACAAGGCATATGCTAGAAGTAACAAGGTGATTTTTTGCAATGACAACGCAGATGCCAAGCCCTCTTGCAAAAATTCAAAAAAAGTTCCCTTTCCTCATAAAATTCATCCTACACATAAATCTATTGGCAGGAAAGAAGCAGGGACTGTCCAGGGGAGTAATAAGGGAGGGAATGTGAACCCTTCCTTTGCAGTTGTTGCTAAGAAGAAACACAATGAGTAGAAGAATTGAGGCCCTTCCTTTGCTGAATTTTCTTCCCAACATCTAATGGCTAACATTAGGACTTCAAAGAAGCCCTTGAAGCCCTCTCGAAGGTCTCAACGCTAAAGATAGATGAAGATCTACTTCACAAGGTCTTAAAGGAGGAGGAAAATATTACTTAGTTGGGCCTTATTTATAGGTTTCACAAATTCTAGTCTAAGATTTCTCAACTTCATGACTGGATTGCACAAAGATGGAGAGAAAAAATACAAGGTAAGATTGAGCTTTATCCTTGTGCTAAAGCATATTTCATTGTTGTCTTTGAAACCCTTGAGGATAGGGATTTGATTTTTAACCAATATTGGGTTTGGGGTGAACATGGACTCATGTTCAAGCCATGGTATCCATCCTTTAATCCTCTAAAAGATTCCTTTAATACCTACCCTATTTGGGTTCACTTTCCAGGACTCACACTTCATCTCTAGAATATATCTTGCTTGCTTGTCATAGGTGATACTCTAGGCTCATGTGTGAAAGATGATGATAATAGCTATGTTCAGACCCATACTACTTATGCTCAAATCCTTTTAGATCTTAATACCTCGTAAGACCTACTAGTAGAAATTAATTTGTAAATTGGTGATAGAATCTGGGTATAGAGATTGGACTACGAGGGTCTTGCTTTAAGATGTCAGCGTTGTTTCCAAATTGGTCATATTTTAGAGGATCGTGAACATTCCAAACACAAGGTCAAACATGTATGGTGGAAGTATTCTCCACCTGAACATATAACAATCAATCCTCATACAGACCTATTGTGGATTATAGTGACACCCCCACAAGTTGACTTAACTATCATGGAGAGCTTCCGAACACAAGAGAGAAGAAAACTTGAGATTCTTCTCCTTAGGGTCCTGATTCAGCGATAGATTGTGACTCGCGCCCATTGCGAGGGAAACATCCCTATCAATTCATTTGAAGTTTTTCTTCTAATCTCAGTGGAAGAAGGAAATGAGGAATGGAAGGTGGTGGATAATATAAAGAACATATACACCAAATCTAAAGCTTCTATTGTCTCAAAAATGGCGGGAGGCATGTCTGTTGTGTGCTCTCATAGTTGCATCGGGATGTTGGCCTACTATGCTACTATTGAACAATTGTTGTTTCGTGATGTTGTTATATGTTAGATTTTTTTAGCGATAGGGATGTTGGAGATAGGTTGTGTTCTTGTGACATTTTTTGTTGTTGGGATAGTTTGTTAAATCTTGGTTTTGATTTTTTTATATGTTGAATTTGTAAAATCTTGCTTTTGAGCCCTATTGTATAAAGGTATAGTCCCTTTCAAAAACTATTTTTAGTTTTTAGTTATATATATATATATAGTCCATATGGGATGTAAAAATCTAATTCATGTACTAATTTTATATATATCTCTGTATCATCATACAATAATTTAATTCAAATATATATATATATATATATATATATATATATATATATATATATATATATATATATATATTCTACCCTATCCAACAATAACATTAATAATAAAAAATTGAAGTAACTATGCAGATTTTAATCAATAAGCTTGTTGATGACATATCTAATGATTATAATGAAATATATTTATTAAATTGACTTTTGAAAGAGAACTATATATCATTAAAAATATATACATATTATAGATATAGATAAAAACGAATTACATTATTATCTATTGGAATATACCCTATCTCTCCACCTCCTAACTATTATAATGATGTGAAAATTTATTACCATACCTCATTGTGGCCTTAAGGAATTTTTTTACTTTGGATTCGTTAGGGGTTATGCATATGAGTATTTTGCGGCACATATTTTTATGGTTGGAATATTACATTAGGTTTGATCCCGAAGGGTAGAAAGTATATGAAAATGAGATTGGTTCTATAGGGAACATCAAAGGACATTGTGGAAGGGAATCTTCTAGATAGGGTTCTTATAGTGGTGGAGAAATAATTTTTAATTAATATGATAATTTGGCATGTAAGTGGGTAGGATTGGATTGTGAGAAAGTGGAAAATCAAAGAGTGATAGGCTATATGTCATTCTTCAAGCTACGTACTATATGGATCAACTTTTATAAATTACAAAAGTAGAGGAAACATATTGTCGTACTAAACTATTGGAATGATGAACAAATTTTTAAGTTTGGTTCTTTTTTTTTTTTAATATAATTTAGCCATGGATACTTGGATCTTGTTTTTTAAATGTGGAGAATCATTTGGTGGTTAAATGTTTTGCATCCATATTGCATGGGTGTGAATCTGGTGAATACGAACATCCATTTAGTGGTGAAAATAGAAAATACATACAAATAGTTGCATATAAAATGGTTAATCTAACATCAACTCTATTTTCTAAAAACTAATATTGTGAATGTACTTTTTAAAATGTTATCTCATGGAAAATTAATAAATTATCAAGTATATTTTTCTCACTTGACATTCTGGCTTAGAAGCTCCTTATCCATCCATTTCTTCGAGGCCCTCAAAATCAAGACAGTGAGATAACTCTTTGGAAGGACTAAATTTGACCAATTTTCTCCACGTGTAACTCATCAATTGTACACATTTTAAAGAAATTTTTTAAAGACAAATATTTAAGGAATA
This sequence comes from Taxus wallichiana var. yunnanensis, assembly GCA_018340775.1. NCBI lineage: Eukaryota > Viridiplantae > Streptophyta > Pinopsida > Cupressales > Taxaceae > Taxus > Taxus wallichiana. The sequence goes on along the minus strand of CM031234.1, from coordinate 663,774,926 downwards.
TCATGTTTATCGGTAACACTGATGATGACCACATGTCATTCATCGGTATTTCATCATCGTTAAGGGTTTAATAAAGGGAAATAAGTCTCAAAGACTCAAAGTCAAAATAATAAATTATGATGACCTAAGACCTATCATAGACTGTTGACTACATAACATTTCATCCAAACCTAATTAGCTTAGAATAATTATTAGGATACTTAAAAAATGTGATATATACTTTCTAGATGAACTTGTATTTATTTAGTTATATTATGTAGAGTTGTCATTTTTTTTGTTCTTTTATTTTAAAAAATTCTTGAAAATTAAAAACTTTGGGAAACTATGGTAAATTGTTTATTTTAACTAGGAAAATATATTTAATAGACTTTGAAAAATATTCAAAATAAAAAAGACTAATCATAAGAATGTCATGGATTTTTTAAGGACCATAAAGGGTGAAACCATTAATTTACTTTCTAACAAAAAGTGATTCATTCAAAGTTTCCAAATTCATCCATCATATTTGTTTCAATCTTGTAAGTTTAGAAGTAGAATAACTGTAATTAGTTTCAAAAGCTATTGTTTTTTTGCATATTAAAAAAGGGATCTATTTGGGCCCGCACCCTTGAAAACTATATATATTTACATCGATGTACAAACAAAGCTACATAATTGTATTCCCTAAAGATAAAATATATATTTGCTAGGAGGAAGCAACAATCTTAACATAAAAACCTACAAATTGACCAAATATATTAAATATAAATTACTATTCTTGTTCCATATTAAAAAGAGGATCGGAGAGTCTTTCAAGTATCTAGAATCCCCTCCTACTTCACATGAAACTCCTCATGTTAAATATAGAACACAAGAAATGACCTAAATTTTCATAGTAGTTTTTTATCCCTCTCAACAAATTCCTTATAATCATTCATCCCCCAAATACATACAAAATTTAGGTGACGAGTGATGCAAAAATCCCCATTTCTGTAATACCTAGTTAAAATCCCACTCGAGACCCAAGAACAACCTCGGTTTATCTAGCAAAATTATGGAATAACTTTTTTTTAAAAAAATCGTGACCACTACCAGGCTTCAAGCAACAATTGTTATAACAAGGATCCAAAGCCAAATATAATTTAATAAAAGATTTTTTTCCATTGTAACAACCATTAGATCCACATTACAAAATTAATGAGTATAATTAATCCAATTATACTTAAATTTCTCTTAGGAGTTAACTTAATAAGTAATTAAATTAACATTATAGTTAAATATTCCTTAATGAACTTTAGAGGGTCAAAGGGGCCAAAGGAATTAAATACCTTGGGTATTTAATTCCACCAGGTCTAAACAATAAACAAGGTTCCTATTTGCATGGGATAGAAAATTTCCTTTATCCCCTAACATGACCCTTAAAAGGTCAACCCATGCTTTAGAATTATACATTTAAGTTAAAAGGGGTAATTTCCCAATTACCCACTCTAAGACTCATCTTTGCACTTCAACCTGATTTTTCGCATATATATAATGCCCTTAAAGTTTCCTGAAAACATTAGCATGAGATAGGAAATTTCTTCCCATTTCCAACGATATAAAGAAGTCCTCCTAACTCCTCATATTTCTTAAGTTACAGGCTGGCGGGCCTGGGAGAATTTTTTTCCCTAAAGGCGGGCCTGTGGGCCTGGGGAAGAAAATTTTCCCAAAGGTGGGCCAACGGGCCCTGGGAAGAAAATTTTCCTAAAGCGCAAGGAAAATGTTGCATTTGTTGAGCCCACATGCAGAAGGTGGGTCATCGGAGGTAAATTAGATTCTAACTCTTTTTGTTTGAAAGGAAAAAGGGTTGAAAAAACCCCGCGCACCTCTGTGATGCCCAAGGACACCACGTGTCCTGCCCAAAATCTCATATGGGGAAGTGGGCCGTTGGGGAAAATTTAGAAAAATTGGCTCTTGAGTTAAAAATATCGAATGCTGAAAATGACCCGCGCCTCCACCGACACCAAGCAAAGCCATGTGTCAGTCCAATAGTGACTGTGGGAAGGCGACTGATGGGGAAACTTAAGAATTCTTGCCAATTTTTTTTCAAAGGAAAAAAGGTCAAAAACAATCTGCACCTCCGCTGAATGCCTAACGAAGACACGTATCGGACCTACGGTGACGAGACGTGGAAGCGGACTGCATGGAGAAAAATAAGATTTTTTGCCCATTTTTTTAAAGTAAAATTTGAAGGTCTGCGGCCCGCAAGGCAGGTGTTTTCCCCCAAAAGTGAAATGGCAAGGCTCTATGCCCATGGAGGAACTTGTGACGATTTTCCTTTTTCACAAAAAAGTTTTCCTAAGTAATTTTTAGGCCCGTGGGTCCAATATGCAAAAATTTCCCTTTTTTTTTTAAACTAAGAGAAGTAAAAACTTTAGAAGGCCATAACTTTCAACTAGAAGCTTAGATTTGGGAAAACGATGGAATTTTGGAAAGGGTTCAAACTCCTCCTTGTGAAGGAACTAACAAAATTCATTTTTGACAAATTTAAGTGGGTGAATTTTAAGAAAACATCTTCCTGCCATAAAATGTGAACTGGACTCTTTAACTTAACAGAATTAATTCAATTCACCATTCTTTCTTCCTCATCATGCCAAACCGACATGGATGATTACACTTGGAAATATTTGGATGGATTTTTCAAGGATTAAAGCATTAGTGGTTGAGGTTCAATTCAAATTTCCTTCTTTCCTGTGAATTTACCTTGTTTTAACTCTTACCTCATTTGTTTGTACCCAAATTGATTCTCCCTCAAAGCCTGAGCAACATCACAAGTATTGATAGGAAGGTTAGGGAAAGATAGATCGAAATGAATAGTTTTGTAGCCAAGGATGGGATCTAACTGGCCTTTTGTCACTCAGATGTGGAGAAATGGGTAGCACCTTAAGAGGATTTGATCTACCCTCACTACTTTATGGTTGTGCCTTTCAACCAAGGTGAGAGGACCTTTTTGTATCTTATTTTTTATGGAGGAGATGGAGATGTCCTTCCTAATGAAGTTGTTAAGGAGATCTTGAAGAAAATATGATCAATGCAACAAAATCTAACTCTCACAAGTTGTCACTCTTGATAGTGGAGACATTCTTTAGGCAAGGTTTAGGCTAATAAAGAAATTTGGAATCCAAATTGTTTCGCATGGTTTGGTAATAAAATTTATGCATTTGCATACACACATGAAAAATAGGGGTATTATGGGTAGGATTAGTTGCTTTTAAATTAAATTTGGTGGGAGGTGAGGTAGAATAAAATTGATTTTGAAATCTCGAGAGATCTTACAAAATGGAAAGTCTAGATAACAAAATACTTCAGAATAGCTAAAATGTTCCTTTAACCAGAATATGTACTTCAATGGAGGCCTAGATTAGCACTTTTTCACACAATCTATGAGATTTTAACATGAAGGCTTGAGTTAGAAGACCCAATAAAACATCAAAATCTAAGATCAATCATGCCTGAGGTACACCTAGAGGCTTACAAACAATCTCTGTCAACAAATGAAAGAAAAGTGATTTTAAATCGTTTATTTCACTCCCAGATGAAAGATCTTATGAGAAATGAGATTGTAGATGCCACTAAACTATCACAAGGATTGAGACCTGTGTGATTAAGATAGATTTTGATACAAGATTGCAATAAGAACAAGAAAAACTATTTGTAGACATTCAAAAATGAAACAAACACATTTTTCTCAAGATCAACATAGAATAACTCAAGTTTGATTAAATTTATCAAGTAGGGAAAGTTTCTAGAACAATATCAGAGCTTGTCAATGGCTGTACACTTGCAACCACCTTGAAATGATCAAACTTAATACAAAAGAGATATATAGGCTTCTCAGATGGCTTCTCAAAAGACATGCTTTGTCAAATTTTCCTCTTGGGAATTTTCTTCGACCTCTAACACTCAAACCTTTGAACAAAAAATTCTTGCCATTTATAACATTTATGTGAGCCCATTTTCCCCCTGAAAAATCCTAGACATTGAGTGCCACCAATGCTTGCCATGATCATGATCGTGATTCCCAAAGTCAAATCTACAAAAGTCTCTAGGTGTGCTCAGGGTAGATCTCTTGAATATCTCTGTCAAGTCCTTCCTTTGGTATATCACCCTTTCTTCAATTCGCTAACCAATTTTTCCCCTAATTTGTCATTCGGTTCCTTGCGTGCTTAGGAGAAGAAAAACAAAAAATCAGATCGAGCCCAATAGCCAAATCATTTTAATGGCGAATGATGTCTCCAGATCTCCCCACCAAACTTAGATATCAAATTAATTCCCCTCTCTTCTTGGCGTGTAGGAAATACCAAAGAAATCATGAAGACTCACACTTCTAGGGCATGTTTTAGTAAAAATGGGGGAAAATAAGATTCAGACTCTTATTGTCCATTGATCTTTACTTTGAATTTGGGTCTGTCCATGTGGAAGATTCAATTTTAAAAATAGCTCGGGGTTTCCTTTGAATTTTTACAACCTTTTGAAAAAATGGAAAAAAATTCCATTTTTCTCCACACCTCCGCCTTGAGAAATGATCCTAACACGTGTCCTAAGGTGGGTCCCAATGGAACCGCGGCCAAATTATGATATTTCACCTCATTTTTGGAAAAGGGAAAAATTTCCAAGTTTCCCCCGCAGCTCCACCTTTGAAAAATGGGCCTAACACGTGTCCCAATGTGGGTCACATCAGAACCGCACTTCTTTTTGACTTTTAACTCTTTTATCCTAAAAGGAAAATTTTCTAAATTTTCCTTGAGGGTCCACACCTCCATCATTGACTGCAATAATCTTTGAGCTTTCCTCTATCCGACTTGTGGACCATTTTTGATATTTTAATCTTTTGAACATTAGGGGGAAAAAAATCCAAGTTACCCCCGATGGTCTGCCTCCTCGCCCTTTTAACTTGAAACAAACTTTCATTGATCCGATTCTTTTCAGGCTTGCAGGCCATTTTAGATAACTTATCCCTTACGAGAAAAAGAGTCAAAATTTCTGAATTACTTCTGATGGTCCGCTTCCCGGCCCCTTTGACTTTCAAACTGCTACATGTCACAATGGTGCATCTTGAGATGTTTCCCAAAAGTTGAGACCTTGGACAAGTGCGGGCTTGCACATGTCATTATGGCGTAACTTCAAAAAAACCTTAAGGCTTCAAAAATGATTTGGTGGGTGCGCGCTTCCACTTTAGAATTTTACTCTATTTTTCCGAAAAGGACAAAACATCCAACTTACCTCCGAAGGCCCGCATTTCCGCCATTAGTGTTTTCCACATGTCCTCCTCCTACGGGATCAAGGCAATAATTTTTCCCGCCAATTAAAAATTTCTTTAATCAAAGCTGGTGGGGCCACGGGGGTGCGTTAATTTTTTTTTCCAAATTAGCCAAAAAGATCAAGTTGAGAAAAACAACCCACCATGCCCCATCCAATTAGAAGAATCCATGTAAGCACCAAAAGAACCAATCAAATTTGAGCAAAGCTACGGGACTAAATTTTCCTTTTTGCCAAAAAAGGAAAAAGTGATAAGATAAAGCATTTGTCCGCCATCCCCTGACCAACCAAAAGAATCCATGTGACCACCGAACGCTGAGGAATAAATTTGACAGAAAAAGATACACGTCAACCGTAAAAATACGAGAAAATCATGATTCACGCCCAAAACTCAATTTTTCGCTAAGATGAAAATTTTCCTAAAAAAAAAACAAGTGAATCATGATTCCGAGCATCTTTTCAACCATGGATTTGGATTTTCAAAGGCATACAAATATAAATCAACCATTCCCGAGCTTCCATGGCCGAGGAAAAATAGGAAAAACAACAAAGCCCGTGGATTTTGAAGAAATTGGGCCAAAAATAGGGAAAACTCGGAGACTCCTCCAAGGAGGGACATGATAATGGATTTTACAAATAATTAGAAGCATTTCAAATGGAGTTAGAGGCTTTCAGAACACCCACATCGAGAGACAAAATGTTTTAGAACATGAAAATAAAATGAAAACAGTGGCAAATGGGGTGAAACAAATATGAGCTCCAACACGATTAATGATGAATTATGTAGAATTGCAAGGGCAATACAAACTATTTTAGAATGTGTTTGATCATTCTTAGTTTATTTTAATGTTTCATTTTCTTTCATTGTTGCGGGGTACTCTATTTTTTTATATTGATTTGTAGGTTCTACAGAGAATCCTACATATGAAACATACTTAACCTCGGTTTGATCTTTTCCATTTACCATACTCTAGACATTTGAGTTCATCCCAATCTAATTTACAACATTTTAACTTTACTTCATCAATACGTGAAAATCAAGGATGTACTTCTATTTTAAAACGTGCCAATAAAATAATAGAGAGAAAAGAAATAATTGTAACACAGGCATTTCTAGCCTTCAATAGAGAGTTTACAACATAATTCCAACAACATATTTTAAACAAGAGTAACACCATTTGATGGAAGTTAAATCAACATTCAATTAATTGAAATAATTCCTTTTACACTTCTTTTCTATTTTCCAAAATATACAAACTAACACTTTCTCATTCCTTCTCACTTTCAAATACAACTCTCGTATCTATAATGAGTAGTTGTTTACCACAATTAAGGTTACATTTTCATCCACTTAAAGTGGGGAAATTTTTTTTTACAATAAGGGACCCAAGGAGAAAACAACCTTATCTTCATTCTCAGCTCCATAACAGGAACAAGAAGATCCACCATATATATTTTGATCACAACAAAAGGAGGAGAGGCAACGCTCTCCACAAATCAAGAATTCAATGAAGAGGAGAAGTCATCCTGCTCATTGGCCCCGAGCCCCAACCACAAAGCAATAAGAAATTTTTTTCAACTCATGGCAACAAACAGTTTCCACAACACAAAACAACTTTCAAAATACAACACAGTCCATATACATCTGCAGTTTGCAACTAGAGGAAACATAATAAACAATACTAAGGCTTCATCATGTACAAGCCAAAGGAGCAAGACCTATGGAGGAAGCTGCTTATACCTCCCAATGGGGAAATGGGTGCCCACCTTAAAATAAACCCACCAATATATATACATATATCATTTCAAAACCCCTACAAGCCCTTATGTCTCCCCCAAGTACCCCTTATACCACCCATTCTCTTATGCCTCCCCACACTCTTATGGAAACCCCATAACAAGTAATGAAATGCAATCTATTTCTTTTACAAAGTGGAGCCCAATCCCAAACTCCCTCCATAATAACACTTATACCTCCCAAAACTCTTATTCCTCCCCATAATAGATCCCCATAGTCTTCTCCTACACCATACCTAGGCAACCTACCCAACCAGCCAATAACATAACAAAATAATCAAAGCATTCACATATGCATAAATAGAAGAAGAACATTTTAAAGAGGCAAGATCCTACCTCTCCATGGTAGAGTTTTCTCCAAAATTTCAACAACAAACTTTTTCCAAGCCAAACAGTCCAAAAGATCAAGCAATCCACAAGCATTCAACAAAATTCCCTAACTCTCTCTTCCAAAATTACAAGATCTAAAAAACAAAAGAAGTAACCAAAAAGAAGTCACCAAATGAAGTAACCCCAAAACAACAAAATAATTCGAATAAATAGAAAAGGGAGAGAGGGGGATGAGGTGGATCCATGTAGGATGCCACATCACAAATCCTCAACTCCACCTCATAAGTCAAATTCAAAATCCAAAGCAAAATAAAAAAGTAGGTGAAAAAAGGATATTTTACTTACACACACAACCCAAGTCCACACCACAAGGAACAAAATTAATTTCATGTAAGAAGGTGTAATAAAAATTTATAGCTTTCCTTCCCAAAAATGCATAATAATGCCTAATCTTGACTCACCAACCATAGGTAGGGTTGGTGTAAAAATTTAAGAGGTGTGTGGAAAGTTTAACTTGTCCTACAAGCCTCTAGAATCAACCTCTAAGGACAGATCCGAAGTTGAAAAGAAGGTGGAGTGTTTCACACTCAAATTTACTTACACATCTCTTACAACACATAATCCAAGGGCCATCAACTCTAATAAATGTATTCTTATGACCCTTTTAATTAATTAACAACATGATTACTCACTAATCTTGACACAATTTAAATAAATAATAAAGGGAAATACATCACCAAATAATCACATACAAAGATTAAATAAAGGGAACACCTTAAAAGAATACACATAACCCCTTGGTCACATTTGAAGGTGATTCCTCCCCATGGGAACCCCTAACATCAATTCAACATACACAAACAACAAATACACATTGCCATGGTGACCCTTGTTGAATTCATCTAGAATTCCAATGTGGTTGGTCTCGCAATCCCCGATGTTTGTTGTGAAATGTTTACCTACAAAATACAAATACCTCCTTTGGCCTCGTGGCTACATGAAAACATCCAAAATAAATATAAAATATAATTCCAAATCATCTATATATATGAATCAAAACATCATCCAAGCAAGCAACAATGTCATTCACAATTTCATCCATAACCATATGATCACAAGATTAGTTCAATTTTCTAGGTCTACTCAATATGACGAAATAACACATGTCCAAAATACATATAACCATGTCAATCAAGCATAATACCATGAGTATGAAATGTCTCCAATACCCCATGCACCATATATGAATCAAAATCAACAACAGTCCATGATCTCTAACATCTAACATCATATCAAACTAAAAGCTACAATAATGTCCATAAGTTAAATCAACAATATCATAATCCATATCAAAAGGTGTCGAAGGGAAGTAGGCACTATAATTTCAATCAACCTCTATGGGGAAAATGAGGCCCACATAAAACCTTTAATATCCAATATTTTCCTTAAGGGTTAGCTAACCAGTCTTACATCTTTTTCCATTGTATAGGATGAGTTGTTTTCCCCTTCCCCATAATATCCATGACTTAAATTTATTCGAAGAGATTAATTGTAACACTCATAGTTCTCAATTTGTAGGCCAAGCACACATTTCACGTACATCTTCCATTTTTGTCGACAACTACGAAATGTATTTTGCCAAAGAATCTATGTCGGGAATCACATCTCCTACCTCGTAACCTCTTTCTTTGGAAGTTGTTCCATATAGGATTTATGGAATCCTTTGAAGTAATATATTCTTACAAAAACTTCTAATTTAGAATTTGATACATTTAAATGATAGGCATAATACTAGCTAGCCTAGTAATAAAACAAAAACATACACAATTGGAAAAAGAAAAAACTTTGATTGATTACATGGGATTAGACAAGTTTAAGATATGATGGAAAATTTTGAATTCATTGTCAGCATAAAAAAAAATTCTGTAATAAGCTCCTAAGAATGTCAACCATAGTTCATGTAAAAAAATAGATTTTAAAGGGAAACTCTAAAGAAAAACAACACAAGTTGAGAAAAGAGATTGAAATCTCAAATTTGTATCCTTCTATAACTTATGAATTATTAGACCAATTCTTCTTATATCCAATTTCTCATGAGTGTAATATTAAAAAATTGTGAATTTAATTTAAATTAGTTTGAACTATGACAAAAAAGAATTGTGTATTTGATGTTGGCCATAATTTTTGAGAAATAAATATTTATAAAATTAGAATTTGAGTTATCAGGATAAAACATTTATATTTGAGCCAATATTTACATCCATATAGTCCTCCTTGAATACCATTTCAAACATGATGTGATTTTAAATTCCTGGTAAGCTACATTAATGCATGAATTTATTAATGTACTCTCCATGAGTTGAAAATAAAATAAAATTCCATATTTCACATGTTCATCAAAATCAAGAGATAAATAAATATAGATTATGATAAATGGAAAGTCTATAATTTTTTTTTTGTAAGACATTGTAGCTTTATAAAATGATTACAACTTTTACATGCGGTATAAAAACATTGGAGTACATAAAATCATTAATTATTTTTATAGCTTAATTTAATTAACTTTATTACATATGTAACACACCAAAAATACCAACACAAGGACAACACATTGAAAACAGGATAATTTTTTTTTGACTTGCTTGAAGATAATACGACACTACACAAGTTCTCTAGGGAATACAACCAACCAAAGACATGCTTTCCACAACACGGACCCACACTAGTTACAGATAGACATGAGGCACACACTAAGGACACAATGGTTCATCTAAAGTATGCAGTCTTACAACAAGGTCTTCCCACAGAAGGTTTCTTTAGATTCATGTTTTAGCTGTAAGTGTTTTTACATTCTTTACTTTTCGCAGAGGAATCACGATAGGAGAATCTGAAAGTCATGTCTCCTTTGAAGAATTTTCCCCTACCTTGATAATGTTAATATACAGTGTAAACCAATTATAGAATAGCAAGAGGTTACTTCATTTACTTGATTAACTTATTCATTTGTGAGGAGGCAGTTAATTTCTCATGGCTCTTAACTTGATCAATCTATTTTTCGACGTTGAGCTTTTGAACATTTATGTTTTACCTTTTCAAGCGGTCAATTTTATTTTATTTTATTTTATTCCAGTACATGACTGTCTAACTCTTGGATTCATCATTAAGATCTTATTAGTTGTTAATAAGATTTCATTGGGGTCAAGAGTCTAATCAAAAAAATTAAAGGTTTCACTTGGGCTTCACTTGAAGAGATAGAAATAAATATACTGTTTACATTTTCAATGGGTAAGACAAATCGAAGAGTTTCTTAGGCAAGTTCCTTCTATTTATTGTAATCTCGTTATCTTCCAAGAATTTAATCATTGATTTCACCTTAAGACCGTTCTAAGGACTCACCACAATAAGAGATTGTTGATTTGTTTACGCGGGATCACAAGGTATATTTGTTTCTCTTGTTTTCTTTTTGCTAGGTTCCAAAACATAGTCCTTTACCAATCGACACAAGACCAAGGTAACTAGAGCGATGCAAGAAGATTCAAGTTCGGATAATTAGAATTAGGTTTGACAATTCAAGGATAAATCATATTCTGAAAAGTGAAAATTCAGCAAAGGATACACATGTCAAAACAAGTTCATTTAATCTTATTGACGATAATATTTCTCAAATTGACTTTCATACGATAACAACAACCTACATGAGAACAATACAAAAATTATAACACAATGCCTTCTAGATAGTCTCCACAATTTCCATACCAATGCTGTAAAGCAAAAGAAAAACATTCGTACAACAACAGTTCCTAAGAAGGATGGAATCCACTTTCTACACGTGTTTCTTTTTCTCTCTCTCTTTTTTTTTCTTTTCTACTCAGGAAATCCTCCTGCACATTTGTTAGCACATGTCAGTTCGCAAGAACTGAGCACGATAAAAGCTATAACATTAAGACAATATGTTGTTATCTAACTGTTTCAAGGAGGAAGAAAAACACCGTTGATGAAGAAAACAATAATTCAAGAGTCTAAACAAGAGCAATTAAAGAGCTGTCCAAAAGCATAAAATGTCTAAATAAAAGGGATGGCACTAACTCTATTCAATTATCATTTTCACATAGGAGCAGTTAATAAACATCATAGTGAATTTCACCCATATCACAATAATGACCGTCATTAACAAGATAACATTTCGAAACAAAAACAATTACAGGAAGAGAATTAATTTCAAACGTGATCTATCCCTATTTGTTTAAGTTAGTTCACCAAGCCAAGGATTCACTATGCCACTGGAAGATCCCAAACAATCAATCAACATGAGAATATCTAAACCAACATGACTTATTAATATTAAGATGATGTGCCTATAACAGTTAATTTTGTGTCAGTACAGAATAAATAAATTGGACAGAAAAGGGATGAAACGCACAAATGACCTCGTATGGGTTACATCCTATCCTAACAATCCTTCTATTAAATTTTCTTCTAATCAAGAGAATGTCTTAAGAAAAAGGACAAACTTTGACAAGACCAAACATAACCATTATAAATCTTACAGGAGGGTTACTCAATCATTCACAAGAACACAACACAGGATACATAGCTTCCAAAGGATCTATCGTCAACAACAAGTCAACTTTAACCTTTTTGGTCAACACAACCATTCTACTACAATGACAGCAAGGAGGTCATATCACAACGATCAGCACAAAAACCAGTCAACCAATGAGTTTCCAAACACACCAAACTCTAAGTCACAGGAGAATGAAATTTAAGCATCTTTACGGAGCAAAATGTAGAGTAATTACTTACGCATAAAACCAACATCCCAATTTTAAGATTTGAAAACTTCCTCACTAATGATCAAGTAGCTCTCGTATCCTCCAACATGTGTGAAACAAAATCAAGGTAAGAAAGAGTATTTCCTCTAACATTTTAAGCTATCCAAAAGAAATGTGAGTATCGTCAAAAGAAAACATTCCAAAGGTTCAGCTACATTCCTCAAAACATACAACAGTCACCAAGGGAGAGAAGGTGGTTCCAAAGACAACAATCTCCAAACGGTGAACATGAATTGATATCAATTATGAAAATCAAACATGACACTCGAAGAATAAAAGTATTTCTTCGAGCGATTCAAAACAAAATAACAAAAGCAACTAACCTAGTTGAAAGTAATATCAACTTGGCTCAAATCGATAATCAGTCAAGCTAAGCACACACCAAGCCAACCGGGAAGGGTTACTAGAAACTAAAAGAAAAGGATAGAGACAGGAAAAGCATCATTCACCTATACACAATGCACTTGCAGTACTCAATCCCTAATTCGCAAATACTCGACATAACCCAGAACTAAAGATCTCGAACCGAAACAAGAATAAGAACAAGACAGGAACTATAAGGTTGAGTCCAACAACAATGTTTGATAAAACATCCAAATCATGAGACCAACATAAGGAACTAGGGGGTGTTCATTACAGGACCCCCACCTCTTTTGTTTTATTAGACTTAAGAACAAAGTTCACCCAACTAACATTTATTAAAACCCAGAAACAATATAAAGGCTTCAACCAACGCAATCATTTCTAACGCCAAAACAAATACAACCGAGCCAGGAAAGTGGAAACCAAACAGTATACCATCACACGAGACATTAATATGAAGAGTAGAGTTATTTAGTGATTCAATTAAATAACAGCATAAGAATTAATGGTATAGAGAATATCGTGCCTGATTAAGCTCCCGCAGTCGATCACAAGATGGACGGGGCTGCAACAGCAACCGAAGCCTAAATCCATTTTCTTCAAGCTCGTTGGGTGCCCAAACATCGAACATCTTCATGTTGGCACAGGAAGGAGTTCACAGCCAGGGTGGGTGGTCTAAAATACTTGCCATCATTCTCCCAACACCGCTCCAAGATCAGCCCTAGAACTTCTGTAGGTCCCATTCTGGCAATGAACTTAATCCTTCGTCATTCATCCAAACACCTCCACCATCTCCATATGCATCTGATTGCTTCTAATTTGGACCTCCTAACCTTGGTGCTCTCATATTAGGAGCAGCCCTAGTTTGAGACAAAGCAAAAGAAGATGGCTTTATAACCAAAAACAATCTCTTGGTACAGACTCCATATCCATAAAACAGTCCCTAGACTTAGCATCCTCAATTAAGGCTGACTAGTCACTAGATTGCTTCAATACAGCTGCTTTGCGAGCTCGTGCCAGTGCCACATTCATGCAGCGAATAACATCTACAAGGCCAACCCCATGATTTGAAGCTTGGACACAAAACATAATGATTACCACACGCTCCGGCTCTGAAAGGCATCCACCGTAGTGATAAATAAACTTTTTTTTTTTTTTTTTTTCTTCTTCAAATTTGAGGACAACATCAAACCCTTGGTGCAAATATTACATTGTAGCTTGCATAAGGTGTGATAATTCCAACGAAACCTTTATGCCTCGCAAACTTAGTGACTCGTTGAAGAAGCTCATAATATTGTCTCTCATCTTGCGGTGATTGATAATCATGGCGCAGAGACGGAGTTAGATTAAACAAGCTTTTCACCACAAGAATCCCAATATCCTTGGGCCTCACTCGCTTTTCTCAAGCAGTTCATCCAAGGCACCAAACATCACCATCTCTCGCTTGCACGGGCTTCTTTCATGGTTAGCCTAGGTGGAGAAGCCAAAATGGCTCTGGAAAGTATGAGTGCTCACCTATGCAGATTTCTCAAGAATCTTCCTCCTGGAACTCCAGTGTACATTATCATCAAAAGGCCCTGAATCTCTAGAATGAGACATGAAATAGTCTCTGGTAACCCTGAACTTGTCGAGAAGGCTTATAGCAGGAAAAGTCCACCAAATATATGGCTCTTGGACTACATATAAGATAGACGCAGGCAATGCATCCAACCAGGCTAGATACAGAGAGCAAGCTCACAACACAGTAGTCTTGATGCCGCTGAGTTTGGCAAGCCAACAAGACTAAGCAAAAGTGTGACTGAAGTCACTGGAATCAGACACAAGAAGGAGACAGATCGCATCTTCGGGCAGAGTGGAAAAAAATGACACAGCAAAGCAATTTATGCTTCATGAATATTCTGATAAAAAATAGATCTGCCTGTATGAGATACTCTTCCATGAGTTATAACGTAAGACAAGTAAGAAATCAATAGAGGATCTCTGTACTAAATTTCATCGGGTCTCCTGGTAACACTCTCATTGTCTCTTAATGGATTTTGAAACAAATATCTTGAAGGAGAATCCCAAATTTGAGGATGCAGGTCGATGCTGAACAGATAACACAAAGTTGGACAACCTGCTTGTTGGAAGCGCTCAGCAGGCTTTTAACAGGCTACAACAGGCCGGCTTCCCTTGCTAGCAGCTTCTCCTAACCACCAATTGGACGGAAGCGGCTTTCCAAAAAGAAAAGGAAAGATACAGCTCAAATAAAAATTTATCTCGTCGTTCTACTACAGCTGTAAGGTTTTGCAAGCACTGTTCACGACTGTGGTCGCGTGCAACAAGAACAGCAGGTTCAGCACCAACGGTTCCATGAGATCACCCTGCAGCAGCTGCATATAGTCAAACACTTCCTCACGGCACTCTTCCTAGGAGAAATTTAGTTCTACGCCCATGGATTTTGCCTATACAGCACGATTTTTGAGACCCACGCCCACCTGTACGCATTTAAGCAGGATCATAGCGAGATTTTGGCGAAGAAAATGTGACTTCACCCACTCCCGTCTCCCTCACGCAAGTACAAAGCATCCAAAATAAAATAAAGCGCGGTGGTTGGGAGGAGGCAAAGGCAATATGTGGAGTATGTCTCAAAGAAAGAAGAATTTTTCAATGCCAATGCATTACAACATATCACTTTTACATCTAAATTTTGATATTAAAAAGTGGCCAATAGAACTAGTCATGAAAATCACATTAACTAGTGACATCACACAAAAAACCTTTTGCATTCAAATATCCTAAATCGAAATAAGTTTCATATGTTGTTTATAATTCTCAAGCTCAAAAGAATTTTTATATATTAAGAAATTCATAGTATATTAAAAGGTTTTTTTAATAACCATAACAAATTATAAATTTATGTTTTAGGTTTTCCTATGCATCCATTAATTTAGGGTTCACATTAGGTAGTAAAATCTAAAATATTGTTTCCATACCAATTACTAGTTATACCTTTTAATGTTTTAAGACTTTTTGTTTCCTTCGTGTGTTATTAAGGGTGGATATGGTTTCCTTATTGTCTTGTTTTAGATGAATATTTAACATGATGGAAAAATACATTTTTCTTAATTCTTATATATTTTCTTTAATTGCTCATTTTATCGCTTATATACCTTTGTGTTGAAAGGGATAATTGTGTAAAACTATAAATTGAATGAAGAATTGGAGCCTGATAACAACGTCTAGGATGATCTCAATAGGTGACTTCGAGTTGAAATCATATAAATTTTAATAACAAAACACCATTCCATAATCCAAGGGAAGAAAAAACATTCTTGGTGTCCTAATTTACACTCAGCAGTGACATTAGCATCAAAAAACAATACAAATGAAATTTAAAGCATACATTGACTCCTTGTCTTATAATTGCTGATCAAGTGGACATGGGGGAAACCAAAGTGTTCTCCACTCATTCCTATGTTTTGTCAATTCAAAACATGATTTGAGGTGTTAAAGTAATGTTAATGAGTACCGGGTGAGTTGAGTTGCATGGCCCAATTTTCATTATACTAGACCCATGTTTAATTATTGAGCACATGATGTTTTCTTTGATTATCCCCAAGGTGAAATGGGGATAAGAGGGACACCAAAGTATGCTCCCCATTTGGAAAAACTTTCGCAACTTGATTAACAAATCCTTTATAGCTACGAAAGGTCCAAACTTGTAAATTACATAAATTCATCACCACACCTCGAGATAATACCCCCTAAGGAACATTTTTAAGAAATTCGTGTCCCATTGGATTTCACCATGTGTAAAGATGGAAATAAAGTGTGTCAACCATCATTCTATTCAACCCTATTAACATAGAAAACCAATTGTTAGCTCTCGGTGACAATTTTAGGCTCCCTAAATATTACATACATGAAACCACAAGTTGACACTTGTTCAGATCTGGTACAAATTACACTTGGGTGTCACTTGTTTCTCATTTCCCCCTATTATATCTCTTTCACCAATGTAACCTGCATACCAACCATCTCCCAACTATGGTTAACCTATCATGTCGAGTTGTGATTTAAGAGTTGTAATGGGAAATGACTAACTCCTAATCTCAACACTTAATAATATTTTAAACACCAAGATTATTTTGATAGTAATTAACATTGAATTGCATTGGATAATTATAAAAAGAATTTACAGTCAAATATATAGACATATTACAAGGAGGAAAGAAGGATCCCAACCAACAACCATGAGGAGATGGAAACATGTCAAGTGGGAAGGTACAAGCAGTCCTACGAATACTAATCAATGTATTAGATTTTTCTAACATTCCCCCTTAATAAATTATTTTTACAAACATCATATTTCTAGATAATGGACCTCCCCTTATTCCATTTAGAGTAAAAAGTTTATTACACTCTCCATATAGCCTCTGCTCACCTTTGAGGTGGCATGCCAACATTTTGGCTTCTTGGTCTTGGTGACACCTTGGTTTTTTCCCATATGATCACCAAAAACTTGGAAGTGACCTAGGCAGATCCATTTTTGAGAACACCGCTTTGGTTTCAGTTTCTGATTTGGATTTCCTTGTATTATTAGCACAAACCCATAAAGTTTACCGACTGCAGGTTCACCACGAACTTGGAGGTGACCTGATGCCTCAATTATACACTTTGGAGGTCTCTCAGATTTCCACAAACCCTTTAAACAAGAATCAAGTGATAATTTTGTTATGTTTCTCCTCACAATGTCCTTTATTCGGAGGAACCGAAATAGAAAACGCTTTGAATCTTTATTCAAAAACTAACAATAAAAACAAAAATGTCACCAAAGCCATGTTGTGATCATATCACATGGTAACGATTAGAGGATGCAAATTGTCCTCCAACCTCTATGTACCCTCCAGCCTCCAGTAATATTTTGATCAATCACCAAGAATATTTTCCAATGCCTTCCTGAGCTCCTCTTCTTCTTGTGCAGGAAGTGGGATGATAGTTGTTACTACAACATTTAATTCTCTATAGTAATCCATCGTCAACCTCGTGAATTTATTCACAATTATTTCAATTAGTCTCAATCTCCCATACTCGGCCGCGACAACCAAGAAGTTTTTAGCTATATTTAAAAAACCAGCCTCCCCAAAAATTTCGTGCATGGCTTTTACTCTGATTTTGCTTGGCATGGAATTTGTTTTCATAAAACAATGAAAAGTTGAGATGCCTTTAGCACCATCAATAACACTTTTCAGCTCTTTTTCCACATCATCCAACTTGTCAGCTTTCAAAGCAGCGATATAAAGGGCAGATGCATAATTTCCCGTTACTCCAAACATAGGAAGAGGAACCTGAATATCTTCCTCTTTGATTTTCCCGTGTAGAATAGTTCCTTGACACCTAGAATAATGGAGAGGAGGAAATTGAAAGCTAAGATAGAGCCGGCATTGGAGAGCGAATGTTGGGCGTATCCACTATTGTGATCATACGACTGAATTAAAATGCGAATCTGATTCATCTTTATTTTTTGGGATCCAATGATCAACTCATAGAACCAAGAACCACTCATAGAACCAAATCAAGTATATGGTCTATGTAAAGAGTTGCGGCAGAGGAGAATGCTCCAATCAACCAAAAGAATAGAACTGCAATCCGGCAGCAAGATTCGGCTCTGATACCAATGTTTGTTAATAATTAATGTTGAATTGCATTGTATAATTATTATCAAAGATTACAGTCAAATATATAGACAGATGAGGAGGAGGAGAAAAGGATCCCAACGGATAGCTGGGACATGGAAGGTCACAGGTCAAGTGGGAAGGTAAAGAGTCCTACGAATAATAATCACTGTACTCACTTTTTCTAACAAATTATAGTTTTACCTCTGAAAACCTCAATTTTATTTAGTTATTCTCATGTTTTTCTTCCATACCTCCATGTTCTAACAACTAAACACCTGCTCATATCTAAAAATGGTGTACCTTATATTCCACCAAACATTGCACATGCACTCCATTATTATTGCAAGATAAGTTTCATTGGTGATATATGTAATAAGGAGAATCGATTTGAAATTTTCAGCCGAAGAAGTTTCATTTTCTCTTGTACGGAGTTCTTGTGAGAAAAAACCCTTTAAAAACTGGAGCAAAATGTCGTCAAGTAGAACCTAGATTTGTGAAACGAGATTTCATTTAAATCTGCCCCCTCCCCCAAGAATAAATCTATTTAAAAATAACATGTGTGCAGTGATTGATGTGTGAAAATATAGTACGATTCATAAAATTGTAAATCCCAACATTTTTATTACTCGAAACATGAAAAAACAACCAAAAACTAGCAGAAATTTAAAATTGGGAAAACTTACTAAAATTTGCCATACTAGTTAGGATTTACTAAAAATAAAAATTATTACAATTAAGATCAAATACATTATATAAAATAAAACACTACCACTCTCATTTCGATTTTCCACATTTACAAGGTTGGGAAATTGTCTCGTTGATCAAATCGGAGAGAAATCCGTCATAAGCTCCCAAAGCATCAATTTCATGGTAAATTTTGCATGACATGATTGGATATAAGAAAATGGATGATTCAACTCATTCTAATTGTCATGAAAGGTGATCACCATGTTTGAATGATTTAGTATGTTTTTAGGAAGGAATAGTTTGAAGTTAAAGAGAGTCACAAGGAGATAAGGTACGACGATACATAAGGCCATAAGGAAGTCATCATAGGTTCACTTGGTGCAAGTTTCACATAAGTGTTTTTGAACACTTATTTAATAATTTAGATTATACAAATATCTCATAGATGAAGGAGGTTATATCACAATGTTTCTATCCAACAAGAGGTCTGAAGCAAAGATTTTCATTTAGTGAGTAATTTTTGAATCTCAAAAGTCCCTATTTCAATGAGGAGAAGATTAGTAAGATGGTATTAGAACATCTTGAGATTCATTGAAAAATGAGATACCTTTATGATGGTGGTTAATTTCGAGAATGAGAGGAGTAAGGTAGTGATCTCCATGTCTTAATTACTACCTTGTGATACAATAAGATCATCACGTTAAGATCTAAGTGTAAATATCATATGTATGTTTTTAAACACTTTATTCAATATGTGGGTTAATGTGTATGTCTCAAAGACAAAATATTTTTCAATGTCAATGTTCCAATTCAATAGGTGGTAAATGGATAACAACATCACTTAAGGTCCACTATAAGAAGATTCTTCATCAAGAAGAGCTTCCCCATATATAGATCATCACTTCTCTCTCCTCCCTCTCTCTCTAATATTATATTCTTTCATTGAGAATGTAAATTTTCAAACTTACATCTTATTCACTTGAGTCACTTAATGTTGCATTGTAAACTTACCTTTTCAAAAAAAGAAAAGGACTTACTTCCATTCCTAAGGATTTGAAAAATCGGATGGTGTTGAGATGAAAAATCATGTGGGGGGAGAAGAATAGACAATATGTATGCTATAAATTGGAATGGATTCTCCATTCTAATGGGTTGGAGATTTTTTATTATTGTAATTTTCTTAATTTTACTAGTACTGCCAGCAATAAAAGATACATTTTTAATATCCTTATCTATGTTCTTCCACTCCCTCTACTTTCTAACTTTGTAAGCATTCTAATCTTGTACTACTAAGAAGGAACTTTGTGTCCTTGATTAATTAATCTAGAGAACTTTGTGTCTCTAATATTTTAGTCTTCTATTGACTACATTGTTGAATTGTTCTAATTCAATGTTGACCTACTTGTTGTTACTCTTGGTGAGAATTTTATAGTTCCTACTAACAACATTAACATTGTCTTTGTATTTCTTCTACTCCCCTTTATCTCTCTACAAGAAAATTTATCTCATGCATATTTTACAAATAGTTTACCACATGTTTAATGGAGTATTCCTAAGGGATCCCCAACCTAACATCCACCCCAAAGTTTTAATTACTTTACATTCAATAATGGGATCCTCTCCATATAAAATAATGAGGGGTTTAACCCCATGAATATTGGTGAAAACCAATAATATGTACTACGATAAATTATTTCACTAATAGGTTTGAGTGACTCCTCTCGAGGATGATCTGGACTATATGTACTCTTAAAAGATCTATGGAAATAGTATATATCATAAAATATAAATTCAGAATATTGAAAATCACTATTGAAAATTAACTTTTGAGTTTTGCTAAAAACTCGTCATTATCAAGATTGAAATTTTCATTTACATATTGGAATTTTTTAACAAATTTCCAGGGAAATGATACACACAATATGATGGATCAAGTGGCATTGGATATTTGACATTCTAAGATTTAAAACAAGATGATTCCATACTTCCTATTATCGAGATTACAAGACAAATTCCTAAAACTCCACTCGAATCTCTCAATGAAGAAGAAGTTGAGAACCACATGACCTCATTCCACTAGAAGAAGAAAATATGTAGCATGAGAAAGAATAGAAATAATGGTTACACTTGTGCCATGGGGACATAACACCCGTCCATTAGCATTGGATCCACCACCATAAGAATTACCACAAGAATAAATAAATAACTTTCCCAAGATCTATGGAAATGTATAGTAATGTCTCAGATGATCATATTACAAATTTCATCATGACATGTTTCATTCTTGGAGTAGGACATGAATATGTTTCCATTCGGATATTCATGGAGTCATTGCAAGATTCTTCTATGGAATGGTTTAAATTCATGCCATCACATTCAATTACTGATTTGGATGATATCAAGAAATCCTAAAATTGTGTGCACATATGATATAAGAATTGTGTGGGGAATTGGGATTATGAATGGTAGTTCCCATGGTTAAAGTAAAAATTGATAAATCCTAACATATGAGTGCTAGTGAAAAACAAGTAATGCACATAGAAATAAAAAACTAGAAAATACATATTAAAACAACAAACATGGACATAAGGAGTATCCGGATGCATACATGGGAAAATAATCAGGATGTCACAAGACAATCAAATTTTTTAAGGATTTTGTAAGATGGGTAATAAGAAAACATATGGAAAAACCAACAAACATTGATAAAAAAATCCTATGCATATAAGATAACCCATGATTGGAAGGATTCTTTGTAAGGATAACACCACACATGAAGGACTCATTAGCATGTTAGGAAAGATAAATAATACATAATAACCTATAAGTGATGTGAAATCACCTCAATATGAAATGTTAGTGTGCATGTGTGTATGAAAAATCATGAAGCATAATATGAACTGTAGTAACATGATATAAAAGTTGTAACCTATAAACGTATAAGAAAGAAATATTAGATCCAATAAAGATATAAGAAAACATGTGTTTAATATTTTTAAATGTATATATGTGAAAGAAAAATATGAACTCAAGGATAAGGATGTCCCTAGTATATGTGTGTGATAGCAGAGCAGGAGATAGAGGAGATAGATACATAGAATTATTCAATGTATTCTATTCAATGCGTGTGTTCATCAAACAAGAGTGCAGAGCCTTATAAAGGCTGCGGGAGGAGAGAAGGAGAGAGGACATTTATAAGCTGTCACATTAATTGTCCATTAACAACAATGGATTAAACTAATGCTAACATTCCCCCCTTAATACATTGTTCATACAAACATACATTTCCATATAGAGAGTCCCCCTTAATGAGAACACCACAAAGAGGGTCTTCACACGAGAATGTGCCTACATGGTCTCACATGGTTTTTCTAAGGTTGACCAGAAGCCTAGAGGGATAGGAACACTTTCTGACTATTCACCTTGGTGGTTTTATAGGATTACCATGAACCAAGAGGATTTTACCTCGGTGGTTTTACAAGATTACCACGAACCCAAGAGGATTTTACCTTGGTGGTTTTACAGGATTACCATGAACCCAGTGTGAGTACCATGCACTGCTTTCAATGCTTTTCTATTCCCACGTGACACTCTTTAGTTAGGAAGTCCCACATAGGAAATTCCGTATAATTTGTACTTTATTGAAAAACAACAGAACAACCAACACAAAACTGAAATAAACAAACCAAAATTGAGGAATTGGTCCTCAATACCTTATTCGCCACAATATCTGTCGGCGGCCTCGTTGCTTGCGGCTTGCAAGAGGTCGTTGGATTTCCTCCAGCCTCCATTTTTCCTCTGTCCTCTTGTATTGCTTCTTACAATACTAGAGATGATGTGAAGCCAATCTCATCAACAACTTCCTCACTCTCGTCAGAATCTTGTGGATCTTCTATATGAGTAGTATTAGCTCCATTGTGTTTTATATTTCCTTGTAGAACATCTCTTGCTCGGATATGATAGTTCCACATTGTATGACCTTTCTTCTGACAATAGTGGCATTCAATCTCTTGTTTAGGCCCTTGTTTATTTTTATCTGATCTCCTGTGAAATTTTCTATTTGTGGAATAAAGTGCACTTACTTGTTGAGTATCACCTTCTGCAACATCGTCAGTTATGCATTTTTCCTCTGCGAGAAGAGCTACGATCATGTCATCTAAAGATTTAGACTAAATTTGACTGAGAGTAAAAACAACATTGTTGTATTTGGAAGATAGACTGTTTAATAGGATAGCTTTGGCATCCTCGTCTTCTATCACAACTTTGACTTCTGCTAGTTGTTGGAGTAGAGACCGAAGATTATTAATGTGGCTAGACATAGAAATGCTTTCTTCCATTTTGAATCTATATAGCTGAATTTTTAAGGAAAACTTCACATTCATTGCTTTTGCTCCAAATAATCCCACATGTCCTTGGAAGATTTATTGAGATCAACATGATGGAGTTCAGAATCGGAGAGAGCAAGGCCAATAATGGCTTTTGCTTTATCATCTTGCACCGCGCCTAATTATGCGCTAATTTTGGTGCATTTGTGGCTTTTTCTCTTTCCCATCTACTATACCCCATAAGTTTTTATGCATAAGTTACATTTGAATCTTCACCTTCCATGTATGAAAGTTTAACCCCGAGTATTTTTCCAAGTGAATGTCCATAATAACTACTAAAGAAATGAAAAAAATGGTGAAGTAGGAAGTAAATTACCAGTCAGCCAAACACGAGACAGATCTGTCACGGTCTAAGACAAAATATATTCAGCACACAAGCATACACCACTTGCCAATCATCGATTACTCCAGCCAAGAAAGAACAACATAAAAATGCTTGTCACGTATAACCAAAGATAAATGTATTCTCCACATCAAATCTCCTACGCAACTTTTGAAGCAGGGTAAAATGTGTTTGGATTTTTCTTCTCCACATTTTGCCAATTGTGCTATGCTCTTGGATGCCTTTTTGGTGGCTGGATTTGATGACTTGCGCGCTCTGCTCCTGAATGGATCGATCTCCAAACAATGCGGGTCGTTTTCTCATGTACCAACAAGAAAGAAATATATATGTTTTATATCCTCCTCATGCAGATCTCTATGCTGCAAGTCTATGCCAAGCGAACTCCTCAAATTTCTTTCCTCTTACACACAGGTCCGGATAGAAGAACGCTCTGATACCAATGATAGTAGGAGCAGGAGATAGAGGAGATAGATACAGAATTATTCAATGTATTCTATTCAATGTGTGTGTTCATCAAACAAGAGTGCAGAGCCTTATAAAGGCTGTGGGAGGAGAGAAGGAGAGAGGACAGTTATAAAGTTATAACTATCCATTAAAAACAATGGATTAAACTGATGCTAATAGTGTGCAAGGTGAGGTTTGTGCAAGAATACCCTCAATAGTAAAGTATGAATCAAGAACAAGAGTACATCATCAAATGGTGTAAGGGAATTATGATGACCCCAAGTGTGAATGCCAAAAGAATCTATGTGAGATCTGTTATCTATTTTTTCCCCTTCGGCCAAATCATACAACAGGGACATATAAGCTAGATAGGGAACCAAAGGATGAAAACACGAGTTTGAAGTAGTTTTGGGATCTTAATAACACATTCAAAGTGAGTTAAGGAGTGAAAATGATATCGAGGAATTTTTTCCTATTTTGGATTTTGATCCTTAAGATCAATTTAAAAAATGGTGAAATATGGGCCACGTGGGCCCACATCTGGCCAAAATGGGAAAAAATGTTAAAAATTTGGAATCATTTTTGGAGCCTTCTTTTTCACTCCCATAATATTCCGATCTCAAAGAAATTTGAAGGAACCCCAAAAACCTAAAAATTAGCTAAAAGCGCCAAATGGGGTTATGAGTGGTGATTGAGCAAAATCTAGCTCGCCGAGTAGTTCAATGATTTGGTGGTTACAAAGGGGGTCGGGTTGTGGAGAACAACTTGATCTTGGTGTGTTACATTGGTAGGTGGACTAAGGGATATGATGAGAGCTAAATGAAGGTGACTTGGGATCGCAGATGCACCAAGTGATTTTTCAAAGTCTAGATGGTGTGATGGCTAGAAAAGGGAGTTAGGTTCATCACAGGGGAATGTGAGGAAATACAACCAGGACAGATTGACTAGTACATTGGCATGAAGGTGTCGACATTGTTTTGGAAGAGAGTTGAATGAAGTCTGCCAAGGGTCGATTCAAATCTCACGGAGATCATGATTTGGGGTCGAGAGTGGAAGTTTAAAGGTATTAGGGAAAGCTTAGTGGTGTCAGCCAAGATGATTCTTAGGAGAATATTACTCGGCCTAGAGGGGATTGAAAGCTTGCTCATCGAGCCATGTTGAGATGGTCTCAAAGAGATCCCGATGACATGGAAGCAAGCCAAGCTAAGGATTAGGAAATGCACATATTGATGAGCTCGGATTGTTGAGTTCGGGGCTCATCTCGGTGAGACAGAATGTATGAGTAGTGTAATGGTAAATTCCTAGAATGACTCAACACAAATATTAATAGGCCCAAGGGTTTGTGAGCTTCGTGCTGCAGAAGCAAAGAGGAGGTTGGATGAGAGGCTAAGGAGCTCAGGTAACTGAGCTACAAGGCTAGCTCCGGATGAGCTTAGGAAGACAACTCGGCGTGTAAGGAAAAGTAACTACGAGACGTAGATAACTTGACCTAGTGAGTGAGACGTGAGTTTCTTCAGAGCTCGAAGTCTGAAGATTTAGACTTCTATAGTTTAGCAATCCAGAGTCTCCACCGAGTAAAACATAAAAGGTCGATCCAAAAGTCTGAAAACAAAGGATCTCAAAGTCTGAATTAGCGAGGACAACGTGTCGAGTTGGGTGAATTTCAATGTTTGAAGGTCTGCCCTATTTTAGAGTCAACAGTGGATGTAATTCCGAACTATCAAGGTAGAGAAATCCGAAACGATGAGCTCCAAGTCTTTGAAAACATAGTTCCCCGAACTCCGAAGAGATGGGTGATGTGGCGAGTCGTGGTGAGTTTGAAGTTAAGTATTTTTGGGCTTCGTGGGTGGTGTGTTTTGAAGGGTGGAGTGAGTGATTTAAATATTCTTGAGGGGAGTGATGTCTAAAATTCAAAGTGCTAAAATCCTAAAGCGATAAACTCCCGCTTGATGCATTCAAAAAAATCACCGAGCTGGTATGTTGGGTGCCAAGCTGGTCTGAAGCTTAGAGCGGTATGTAGAAACATTGAATGCCAAACCAAACATCAAGCTAAGTGGCGTGCTAAGGAAGACAAAGCTACATTCAATGAGTAATGTGCTCGATGGTGGACGTGCATACCCTAACTGGTGCCCTTCATTAAAACATGCATAACTTTGCAATTTTTAGCAAAATTTGATGAAATTATACTAAATGGAAGGGGTTCATTAAAGAATCCAATGGACACATTAAAATATAGAAATAAGGGAGGTAGGTGTGGGTGAACTTAGTGAATAAACTAGGTGAAAATGATGATAACTTATCCAATAAAACACCATTTTTAGTGAAATCATAGTTGATGGATGACTTATTTGAGCTCTATAGAATGGATTGGGCAAGGGGGGAAATTAAAGGTTTTGGTGGGTGAATTTTCATGATGAAGTTAAAGGAAAAGGCCATACCTAGGTGAATCATGAATCTTTTCCTTCGATCAAAAGGTAGGGTACAAGATGGATAAATTTTGCAGGTTTTTCCCACCATTGCAGGGATCTAATGATGATTTTGAAGGATTTTGAAGCAATTTGGACTCTTTTTCTCTATGCTCTCTAAAAATTCTTCTATAAATTGTATGAAGGGCTCATTTCAAAGGGTTGGAGATTTTTCTTTTTCTCTTCCTTAATTCTTATCCATGAGAAATATGTGGAGTTATAGCCTCCCATTGAAATTGTAATAACATTTTTATGCCATTTTAGCCCTTTATAATGCCTCGTATCAACTTTTGGAGAAATAATACAATTTTGTGAATGATTCTAAGCCCACTTTTGTATTTATTATGTTTTTTCTGATCTCTCATTACAATTAGGTTATTATGCATTGCTAAATTTTTATGTTTGACCTCAATCATTGTGTTCATTCGGTGAATAGATTTGTAACAGTTTTTTAATTTGTGGTGTTTAATCACCCTATTCAATCTTGTTTGTTTTCATTCCCATACAAGTGCAAGATATTCAACATTCCTTTTTGGTGCATCAACTCATGTTAGAATAGGTTTAATTTTCATGCAATCCTTCTATCCTTGTCTCCTTAGAAAGAATTAAGGTAGGATTAGATAAGTTTCTCTACAATCGGGTGTGTGGAGATAGATTTAGGAATAGGATTTAGCCTTTCTCGGAGAGCTATCTCGATTACAAAGTCCCATACTTTTGGAATAGATCTATATTGTGCAATCCATCAAATGCCACCATCTACAAACAAACCTATTTTGGGTGCTGTGATTCTACATGAACAAATTTGGCACGTCCGATGGGACCATGAGTCATTCCATAGGATTTGAAGTCTTTTTAAAGAAATTTAGACTATAAAATTTGTAGATTTGCAATTTTAGACCTTTCACCTTAGGAGTAGAGTTTGAAATAAATTTTTAATAGGGTTTTCATGAGAGCAAAAAAGTCAAAATTTTGCTAGTAGATATTTTTGGGGGCTAAAATTCAAAAGAGTATTCTTAGTTTTTAAAATTTTAAGTTTCAAAATTTTTGGTTTCTAGATTTCAATCATGTTATCTCTCATAAGTATACCCTAGTTGAGGGATAACATCAGGGGTTCTAAGATTTCTTTATTCCCTCACTTTTATAGATACACTGGAAACACCTCATGTCTATGGGTATACCTATTGTTTATATCGAGTCTCAATTTCAAGGTCGATTCCTTCTTGATGTATCCTAAAATTTTTTTTTGGGGGTTTTGGAGTTTTAAGGGGAAAAACATTGTTGTAACTGAAATTAAAATGGGGTGATACACAAAAATGACCTGAGGGATTTGACTAATAAAATGCACAATATTTGAGAAGAAATCAAATAATCATGAACCAATGGGTTTTAGTTGAATGCTAAGGCAAAACACTTATGTATTGAGGGATAAATCACAACAACACATAAAGCTAACATGCACACTAAGACTATGCAGAAAAACCTAATTTGCAACAAGGTAAGGTAATTAATTCAAGGAATTGACATTCACAACAGCTAATAGAAAGATACAAACCACCATTGTAAATAATTGAAAGCCAATAGTTGGCTCTCATTCGAGGGAAAAACTTGCAAAAGTTTGTTTCAACACCCCTACATCAAGAAAGTCTTTTTTTTTGTTCTTTACCAATACACACAATCTATAGTAAAAATAATTCACCCAACCCCTCCTAAAAATAGGCTACATTCTGAACTCTCACATGCATGTTAATTTTAACCTTTATCATGAATAAATAAAAGAATAAAAATAACCATGATTTTTACAATGAGTCAATAATAGTCTTACCTCAAAAAAAATACACTTAGCCAAGGTGTAGTTGACTGCTTTATTTCTATTACAATAAATATGGGTGAATATTTTGGATAACTTTAGCCTTTGCTTGATGTGAAATTCTTTTTTTGTAAGAGCATGGAATTTTGATATTTGGTCCTATAGCTGATGATTAAATAATCATATTTAATCTTTTGATGTGACTTGCATATTTACCCACTTGTAAGGGTATTTCTTTCTTCTTCTCAATTTTGCATTTTAGTGATGGCATGCATGAAATTATCCCTTGTGTAAGTGAAAATATTACCTTTAATCTCCAAAAACATAACAATAATAACTCCATTCCACTTTAGGGACCACTATGAGCACATGTGCAAAAATAATAACTCTAAAAAAGCTATTTTTTTACCTTATTTGACTTGGTATGAGGTTTATTTGAAGAGATTAAGGTATATTTTATTTTTTAAGGTAATTATTTCAAACTTTTTCATTTGGCCCATCATTAGTGCCTCAGTTTGCTATCTTGGCACATGTATTATCATGTCCTTCTTTATGATTTCAAAATTTCACCTATAAAACTGACCTTAAACAAGTTCTAAGGGGAAATAATTAAGGTTAAAACATTCGGTTACCTTTTTTATTAAATCACACATATAAATTATAATGTTTTAGAATTTAAATATTCTATGGAATCATGGTTTTTAGACCTTATTAAGGTAAACACAATGATCTTTGTTTAATTGAGACCTTATCCCCCTCCACGATGATCAAACCCTTCAAGAGATCGTGGAAATTTTGACTAACCCTAGTAGAGATGATAAAAAATATGATGAGTTTGCATTGAAAAGTCCAATCTGATCGTAGCCATTGATATTTGTACTTACTTGATCTTCATCATCTATACTCTAACTATTGTTCGATAAGGTGGTCGAATGGCCAATTTTGATTGTTGACCAATTGATCTTGTATTGAAGGATCTCCATCATCTATCTGCATGGGGTTACATTGACTCTGATGATGAATCCATAGCCGTTGATCCGATACTTGAAAATGTGGAACATTAATCTCTGTACTCATGGTGATTTCAGTTGTTGAGTTGGCTTTGCATTGTTTAATGTTGATCTTTGTACTGATTGCATCTAAACTATTGATCATAAGCCATCTCTAACTCTAAAGGAGTTAACTTTCATAAAAACCTCCTTGAGCTTATCATTTTGTCATTTCATTTACTCTTCACAAGCAAGCAAAGCCCTATTGTATTTTTTACTCAACAACCATAAATTTTATCTTTGAGCTCAATTCTTTGCATTTTTTAGATTGTGATGCTATGAAACTTCAAATATTTGCGTATTTTTGGGTGTTTTTCTCTTATTCTGAGATCTATGCAAGATTTTGATCATGTTCGTCATTGTTGCTGATTTGAAGCTTAGTTTTCTCTGTAAATAGTCTTTTGAGCCTAAAAGTTCTACATTCTTTCCATCATGAAGATTTTTTAAAAGTTTTATGTGATTTGTGAGATTTTCGAGCTCTTGATCATTTCCTATGCTACCATTTCCAGTCTAATCGAACTTTTTTGAAAGATTTTGTACAAAATTTTTAATGTAGACTCAACCATTATTGTTAAAGGTAATTTTTCTAGTTCCTTTTCAATGTAATGTACTCATTATTTTGATTATTGATTCCATAGCACCGAAAATTTGAAATATTTTGTGTTTCATTGTGTTTGACGATGACTTCGAGTTTGAATTCATTTTGGGTGTCGTCATTTTGATTCCTTAACCTTAGATTGTTTAGAGTTTAAGAAACTCAACCCAAAATGGTGAGTTGTGGACTTCATCTTCAAGCTATTTCTTACACATTCTTTGAGTCCTTTACAACACTTTGAGAAACTATGGAATGACCATAAAAAATATGAAGCATTTTCTTTTGTCCTTTTCTCGAAAAATGGATAAAATCTTATTTGGGTATTTGAAAACTTTGGAATTATGTTTTGTTTCTCTATGATTGGAATGGCTTACATAAAATAATCATTGTATCTTTAAAATTTTTGGCCCTTTTTGGCTTGTTCTCGCTTGTGTTTTGAGTTTCCTATGGCCACCGAGATCACGATCATGAGCTCACGATAAATGTATTTTTGGTTGATATCTTCAATTCTTATTTAATTAGATCTATGCACACTATTGTTGCTTCAGATCAATAGAATCAAAAAAACCATCGATAGAAGTAATTTTGAGGTATTGTTTACGGATTTTCTTTCCTCGTCAATGCTAGAAGAAAAATATCATATTTGGGTGCATTTTTCTTTAGCGAGGGTTTGAGACCTAGCACTAAAACACTCATTCTCTTGATGATATTCACTATTTATATTATATTGGGCTCAATGCCATGGGGGTTATGAATATTTCCCTTAATATTTATGTCATGCTTTACACTAAACTTCCCTTGTGTATTTTGATTTGAGAACTGATAAGGATAATTTTTTTCCCTTGGTTGTTCATTATTCATAGTTGTACTTAATGAAGTTCTAAACCTTCAATCTATGAACACTACAAGTTGTATCTTATTACTCTTAGAAAGTAGACTATTTCCTTATAGTTCTTAGTATGGTTGTTGGTGTTGATCAATTGGTGTTTCCTCTTCATGAAGCTTGCATTCAACTGTAGATCAAACTTCTAAAAATTTGAAGAATATTGTTCCTGATGGCTTAGGAGAAATGTCGAATCATTTATTGAATGTGTTTATCAAACAAATGAGCAAAGCCTTATAAAGGTTGCAGGAGGAGAGAAAGAGAGAAGATATTTATAACTGTCTATTAACCTATCAACTAATTAATACATAAAACAATGTATTAATGCTAACATTCCCCCCCTTAATACATTTCTCTTACAAATGTACCCCCTAAAAAAATCAAACTTCACTTTGCCGAGAGGCTTGGTGAAAATATTTGTAACCTGAAAATTAGTAGGGAAGTACTGGAGCTGAATTTGGTGGTTCAAGACCTATTCATGGATGTAGTGACATTCAACCTCAATATGCTTTGTTTATTCATGAAAAATAGGATTCTTCACAAGCTTTAACACACCTTGATTATCATAGTGAATGATGGGAGGTTTCTCTTCAGGAATCCATATATCTGCAAGAATGTGATGTAACCAAATCACTTCGCACATAGCTCCTCATGCGGTGCGGTATTCAGCCTCAGTGGATGAGAGAGCAACAATAGTTTACTTCTTGCTAATCCACGAGATAGGCCCAGATCCGAGATGAAAAACATACCCTGAAGTGGATTTCCTGTCATCAACGGATCCTGCATAGTCCAAGTCTATATATCCCTGTAAGAAGAACTGAGTGTTCTTCTGATACTCCAGACCAAAGTCAACTGTACCTTGGACATATCTCAACACATGCTTTCTTTGCTATCAATGAAATTTCTTTGGCTCCTACATAAATCTAGGGAGATAGCTCACTGCAAAGCAAAGATCTGGCTTGGTATAAGTCAAGTAAATGAGACTCCCCACAAGCTACTTGTAGTGAGTGCCATCTACCTATGGTGAATCTTGGAATCTAGATAATTGAAAACCTTTTTCCATAGGGGTGGACATAGGTTTATAATCTGACATACCATACTTCTCCAAGAGTGTCTTAGCATATTTCATCTGGGAGACGAAGATATGATTCTTCTTCTACCATATCTCTAAGCCAAGATAGTAGTGACGTAGCCCCAAATCAGTCATGTTGAAGTATTTCTTCAGATCATTCTTTACATCATCCAAAATATTGTCAGAACTTCCTGGGATTACAAGATCATCTATGTACAAAACTAGAATAACAATCTCTATTCCTACCTTCTTGATATACAAATTTGTATCTGAGGGGCTACGAGTGAATCCATGCTGCAATAGGTGATCATCAATTTTTATATACCATGCCCTAGGTGCTTGTTTGAGTCCATAAAGTGAATTTATCAGATGACATACCTTGTGTGGTTGATGTTCATCTACAAACCCTTTAGGTTGGGCCATGTATACTTCTTCTTTGAGATCACCATTCAAAAAATCACTCTTGACATCCATCTACTGAAGTTTCCATCCATTTTGTGCTACCAGTGCATAGACAACTCTAATGGTTTTGATCTTCACAATGGGTGCAAAGGTATCGTCATAATCAATTCCTTTTTGTTGAGCATAACCCTTTGCAACAAGTCATGTTTTGTGTTTGTTGATTGAACCATTTGCCTTATATTTTTTTTGAAAATCCATTTACAACCAATGGATTTCTTACCTGGAGGTAGATCGACAAGTTCCCATGTCCGATTCTGAAGTAGGGAATCATATTCAACATTCATAGCATGTTTCCACTATGGTTGGTCTAATGCCTCACGAACAGTGTCAAGTTTGGTGCTATCAACAACTAAACTCATGAGTGTAAAATTTACCTCATGTTTGGCTTGACTTCGTGTTCTGACTCTCGTAGAAGTACCTAGAAGTGAGTTCAAGTGTGCATCCCTAATAGTATTCTGGACCCATTTTAGACATTGGTGCTATTGATGTGAAGATGTGTTGTCTAGTGTGCCTAGATCAACGAACAAATCTCCACTCAGCTCTTCTTCTCTCTGAGAAGAGTCATCTTGCCCATCATCGGATGTGTGAGGAATCTATGTGACGAGTTCGCATTGGATCTCCATTATGTGGTAGGGAGTCAAAGGATGACTCATCACACACCACATCTAGACTCTCGTAGATCATCTTTGTCTCAAGATCCATGAGATGATATGCCATTTGAGGTAGTACTATACGCCAAGAAAAGACATGTCAGTGTCTTTAGATCAATCTTCTTCCTTTTCTCATATGGAACATGCATATATGCAGTACAATCAAAAACTCTCAAATGATGGATAGAAGGTTTACGACTAGTCCATACCTCTTCCGGTGTCCTATTCTGCAAGATCTTCATGGGTGCCTGGTTGAGTAGATACACTACTTTCTGGACTACTTCTACCCAAAATTGATCCTCCAACTTGGCGGTGGAGAGCATACAATGAGCCATCTCCATGACAGTCCTATTGTGTCACTTGGAAATCCCATTTTGTTGGGGCGTGTAGGGTGTAGTCAGATGTTGTTGAATGCCATGCTACTTTAGGTATGCTAAGAACTTCTTTGATACAAATTCCCCCCTCGATTTGAGTGGAGGAGAAGGAGAGGCTTCCTAGACTACCTGGTGGCTTGCTGGTAAAAGGTTTGGAAATTGGAAAATGCCTCACTCTTCTTCTAAGAAAATATACCCACATTTTCCATGAGTAATCATCAATGATGAGCTGGAAGTATTCAAAACCTTGGAAGCTAGCTGGTAGGGGTCTACACACAGATCGGTGTGTGTACAACTGAAGATGCTCCGTAGAATGATAAAGATTTGTTTGAACGTGCCTCTATGTTGTTTTCCGTAAGACATCCCACGATCAAAAAGGAAGGAATGGGAGAGTGGAGGAATCCCTCTTACCATTTCCTTGGCATTGGTGATGTAGAGACTTGGCGAGAAAGATGACCATATCGAAAGTTCCATAGTGTAGTGGACTCTATCGTTAAAGAAGAGAGAGAAATGTTAGATGAAGTGACAACATCCAGTGTAAATAGATGGCCCTTCAGAAATGCTCAAGCAATGACTGAGTCTCCTTGGGAAATGATGTAGGACTTGACCCATTTTTCAACAAAGAATTCAACCTACATTCGATGATTAAGAAGTTAAATCACAAACAAGAGATTTGAGGTCAAACCTAGAACATATAAAACCTTCGTGAGTGTACATCTTCGCATCCCAAGAGGAATGATGACATCACCAATCCCCACCGCAATATACTCCTGATTATTTGTGATGGTGATCCAATCTCCAGTGGGCGGTCACTCAGGGTATGGAACAACTTCTTATTGCTAGTCATGTGTTTTTTGACACCTGAATCAATCAACCAAACACTTTCTGACGGCTGCAAAGTCTGTGAGACTAGGAAAATGTCGAATGAGTTGTGTCTGGAACCTCTTCATCGGAGGAGGCATCCTGCTAAGCAAGCAATATGACCCTTCTACCTCTGATTATGAGCACGCCATTGGGATTTCTTGGAATATCCTTGGCTAGAAGTGCTCTCTTCACCAGAGTTTCCATACTTGTGACCATTGTAATAATAATTCGCAGTCATGTGCATATCCATGGAGAAAATGTGGCACCATCGATCCACCTTGTTATTCTATTTCTTCTAGGGTGGCCACTTTGTGGTGGCTAATGAGAAGATTACTACTGTGGATGCTACTTTTGATTCTGGGGGGCTAGTTGCCCTTTCCGAGGCTTGTTGTTATGCTTTTGCCTCATGATGAGAGCCTTGTCTTCGAAGGCTTCTTGAACATTCTGAATGGCTTCTTCCTGCTGGAGATAATTCACTAGTTTGGAAAAACTCACCTCCTATTGAGTGATGGTCAACGTGGTGATCAGTTTCCAAAATCGGGAAGGAAGAGCTCGCAAGGTGAGCGGGACTAGCAACTTGTCATCCCTCGGTTCACGAGAGAAGAGTGTTCTACGCATAACTCGGCCATATGCCACAAGAAGGCTTCGAATTATTTTCGACATCATGCATACTCAATGTGTGAAGCTTTGTCTGAAGATGCAACATTTTCGTTAGATTCTTGGCTTCATAGATGGTACACAACATGGCCCATGCCTTAGAGGAAGTGGTTGCTTCCCGAATGTGAAGTTGAACCTCATCAGAAAGGCTCAGAGTGATAAGCATTAGTGCTTTTGCATCGGCCTTTTCATACTTAGCCAATAGATCGGCATCGTGGGAGGGGCATCTTTTCTAGAAACGATCCCCCAAAGATCTTCAACCTAAATATCATTCGCATCATGGTTTTCCATGTGGAGAAATTTATCCCTTTCAAGAGTTGGGCATCGATAGAATATTTTTGGAGCAAAATTGTTGGGTG
Organism: Taxus wallichiana var. yunnanensis; assembly: GCA_018340775.1. Lineage (NCBI taxonomy): Eukaryota > Viridiplantae > Streptophyta > Pinopsida > Cupressales > Taxaceae > Taxus > Taxus wallichiana. Next base: position 663,739,571 of record CM031234.1, on the reverse strand, counting down.
TTGCACACTACACTTGTCACTTTAGGATTCTGATCAACGTAGTATTATTCTCTACTTCAAATATGCAGCCAAATGCTAGACTAAATTGGCTGCAATACACACCACATCCACATGTTCCAACGGCAACAATCATTAGGTCTTCAAATCATCTTGCAAGTCTTCTTTCATGAAAAAGAAATACTGCCATGTTTATGCTTTCAAGTGCTGGTTTCCACGTCAGGTCTGGATTCTTATTTATTAGATCCACCTTCAAATAAAAGATCCATGTATCCAATGTTGTAGGTCACTTAGAACTTAGATTAGCTCTTCATTTTTCACTAGTCGTTTATCACGGCTCTTGCAACAATTGAATATGGCCATTCTGAACAACCACACCACCTAGAAACATAGGAAAACATGTCGATGCCTGGTAATTCTTCACGCCAAAAATAGTCTTCAATCTGCCATGTGTGAAGCATCAAAACACCAAAATCAAACACCAAGTGCAGGTCCATGGGACATCTTTATAAAAAGCAAATTCCTCCAACGCAGGTCTTCATGCTTTAGCATAGATCTTTTATGCACATGCCAATGTCAGGATAGAGCTCAATGTTCCTCTAGATCACAGACATATCAAGTCATTGAAGACAAAATAGGGAAACAACCACAAATGGCCACACTAGGAATGCATTCACATAGGAATGGAGATCTAATTGCTGCCACGTCCAAAAAAAAAAAAGCGGCTCTAATGAATCTTCACGCAGGCTTATGCTCCTATGCTCCTTCCATGGCAGCCTTCTCCAAAGAAACAACAATTTCTCCTACTTTATATGAATGATGACTCGGGAGAAATGTATGAATCATTTATTGAATGCGTTTATCAAACAAATGAGCAGAGCCTTATAAAGGGTGCTGGAGGAGAGAAAGAGAGAAGACACTTATAACTGTCTATTAACCTATCAACTAATTAATACATAACAACAATGTATTAATGCTAATAGTTCCTATAATACTTAACTTAGTCAAATGTTATGATGGTAACTCCTCTATTATTGAACATGATGCATTAACTTGGAATCTCAAAACTACAATATTAGAGCTTTGCTACTACTTCTAAATTTGAAATGATATTTCCTTGTATTATACAATGCTTAGTTACAAGGATATGAGTTGTAGCTTTGTAGGGATCCTAGCTCCTTTTGGACTCACCAAAAATTCTATCATTCAACTTTGATAACTTGTAACTTTAATGTTGAAGCTTACTTTTTCCTTAGATTCATGTTACCATGGAAGTCTTTATGATTTATCTATGCTTTGATATTTCTCTTCAAGATGTATTGATAAATTTGAAATGTTCTGAGAACTAATTTTGATAAATTGAGTGTTTCACTATTGTTATCTTTCTTTGGTAAATCCATATCAAATATTTCTTTACTTTATCTCTACTCTTATTTCTTAGTTATGAATTACTTCTTGCACAAAATTTTGAGTCTTGACTTGTACACACCTACTACTTGTAATGAATTTTTTTCATGTAATGTTGATGCTAAATTCTCCTAAACAAGGAGCTTGTATCTTGAGTATCAATCCAATCTAAAAGTTATCTTATTTATTGTGCATAGATCTATGTTGATTTTGGATGCTATATTAGTATAATTTAAATACCCTTCTATACTTGTGTTGCATCCTTTCGTACTTAGCTTCAAACTTATTGAGGAACTCTAGATTTCATAAATCACCTCCTTTGGTCTACAATTTTTAGTTCTTGAAACTTTGCTAGGCACTTTTACTATGATGAATACTTATTATGCCTTTTATCAAATTGTTCGATTTATTGGATCACTATAACTTGATTCCTTATCATGAAGTTAAAACTTGTAGAAATTTTAGGGAGTTGTATTCCTCCTTTTCCTTCTTGAATTTCTTTCAAATTTGGCTTAGGTGCATTCTATTTATGTCATAATTGATGATGTATGCTCTTGAATGTGCAATCTTGATCATATGTATGGTTCAAATATCTTAATTTTGTTAAAATAAAATTAATCAATATGCATTTGTTAGTATAAAATTTAAATAATGAATTATGTTATTTTCTACTACAACTCGTATGTGCACACTAAAATAGAATAGTTATAAAATAATAGGCTTTAACCTCTCTTGTATTCCATAGTAACTCTTTTTCTTTCTCTTTTCTTTCTATCAAGATTTCTATGAATGCCATGAGCTTCTACAAGATACTACTTTCTCAATTTTGCATATGTTACTTTGATGTACCTTATGCTTGTTGTCTTCAAATGATCCATTTTCTGAACCTAGATAGCACATGAGTACATATTAAAACTTGAGCTCAAAAAATGATATCCTTTTCTCTTTTATTCTATAGGTATGATTATGCAATGGATGATGTAGAAGATAATGATGGAAATCAAACTAGAAAAATTAAGACCAGGAGAAAACCCAAGGCAATGATGGGTTTCTTCTATACTCTTTTTGTTTTAGTTTCATGTACATGTATCTCTTATTTCAGTAGTTATAAGTTACATCCCATAGCTTGTGTGGGAAACATTGAATTTCTTCATGAATAAATGATATTATTTATGTAATTGAGTTGTGTACTTCCTTTTACTTTCAACTCTTATGATATGTAATGATTGTACAATGAATTAAACAACTCAATAACATACTTAATAACACTTAATCATAAGAAATGATTAAATTGAAAATACCTGTAACTTAATAATGAACATCTATAACCCACAATCAAGTAACTCTATTTTATGCTATGGATTTTAACATCCCACATGTACTATTATTCCCGTTCATCAAGGAAATACATTGGTCCTTTGATGCTTTTTTGATTCCTTACTTAATAGGAACTTGGAATGACAACATATGTGAGGTGTTACATTCTCGTAACAACATAGATAGCTACAAATTGCATGTTGTTGATTAAATACCTGAAGGTGAAAAAACAATGAAAACTATATAACTTCCCCTTAGTTAGGTACATATTATCAATTCCTTCCATCTGGAAAAAATTGAGTTGTCATTTTGTATGAGTGCAAAAATGTCAACAATTTTGGCAATCTTACTTGGAAATCTGCCTACTAGCTTCAAGACCAGTGCTTTTACTATTTTCATTGGGCATGAATTCAAAGCATATAACGAAAAATCTACCTTTTTATGAAAACATACCTTTTGAAAAAAATAAAATAAAGATGGTAAAGGATCTAGTAAACCAGATCACGTGCAAAAATTCACTTATTGAATTAAAAAACATAGTAATGTGCATGAACTGTACTTATTAAAAGGGAAATCCTACTCTAACCAGCACTGTAATATTTTTAATAATAGTGTTTCAAAAAACATACCATTCAAAGGAATGGGAAGTTCCTATTCATTTAGCATTGAAAGTTGAAATGTATTGTGCTCTTTGCAAGCTGAAATCATGTAAGGACCACTCTAGATTGTATCAAACTTTGTGTGGTTTCCTAGCTTTGCATGATCAACATCCCATTTCATCACAATGTCTCCTTCATTAAAAATAATGAACTTAGATTTTTATAAAATGTTCTCTTGATCTGTTTCTGATTCTTCTCCTTGTTCAAGTGAGATTGATCTCTTAACTCATGTAGTTTCATAAGTTGTTCATAATGAACCTGCATTGGTTCATTCTCAAGTAACTCCATCTGATGTAGTAAATCTAATGCAGGAAACTCAATTGAAATAGGAATTCTTGCCTCACGACCATAAAAAAGCTTGTACGGTGAATTGGTAACTGATATTTTAGGAGTCACTCTGTCAGCCCAAAGTGCTGAATTCAACATCAGATACCAAGCTCTTTGGTTTTCCTTTAGTGTTCTTCTGATGATCTTTAGCAAATTTTTATTAGTACTTTAAGCTAATCCATTACTTTGTGGGTAATAATTAGACAAATTATTGAGATAAATACCATGTTTAATAGCCCAATTTGTCACTTTTGTACTAAGAAAAGGTAAGCCATTAACTGAAATGATAGTGGCTAGAACACCAAATCTATAAACTACACCTTCCTAAAATGATAAGATTGAAGTCTCGTTGACCTCTTTCAGTGTCTTGCTTGATCCAGTGTGTGAAATAATCGTTGGTAGTGAATATCCAGTTGTGTCCTTGTGATGAAAGAGGATTTATCATGCCAATGAATTTGACACCCCACTACGTGAATGTATGATCCACTAAAATAGGCTGCAAGGGAAGTGAAGGTAATCTTTCCTTCCCCACAAATAATGCACAATTCCTAAACATATTTACCCATTCAAAAAAAATCCTAAATATGTTTGGCCAACAATAACCAACTTTTATGATCGTAAGAGTTGTAGTACAAGCTGATAAGTGACCTCCTACAGGTCCTTCATGAAACTCAGATAGTAATTACTGTAATATATCATGTAATAAATATAACATAGAAAAACACTATTGATATCCATTTTAAACAACACACCATCAATAAAAGTATAAGGTATGGCTTGTAATCTGAAATACCTTCATTTTTTCTTGTCCATACCTTTCAGATAAGTACCATGTTGTAAGTAATTGATCAAATATGTCATTCAAATTGATCCTAGAACCTCTTGGAATGAGTTTAGTTGTTGATTTTTAGGCAATAATAAAATTTTAGGTTGCTCATAGGAAACTTCAGTATGTTTTGTATTGGCTATAATGATTCTACAACTTGTTGTTTTTCCATATCAAAATCAGATGTTCACATAATCCTTTTCCTTAGACTATTTTTACATCATGGATGTCAACATCATACTCCATAACCTTTGTAACTCAACTTGCTTGCTTCTCATTAAGTTCCTTCTTCAATAGGAATGCTTTAACACTTAGATGAGAGAATAAAACATGAATCTTATTATTGGAAAGCATGTAATTGAAGTTTTTTATTCCTCTAACTACATCAAGTACTTGTTGTTCAAGAAAAGTGTACCTTGTCTCATAGTCATGTAAACGTTTCCCAAAGAAAGCAATGGGTTGTTTTGTATTCTCATCATTAACTTGAGTTAATATGAATGAAATGGATTTAGCTTTTGTTAGTGTATACATCGTCAAATCCTTATAAAAATTGGGATTTTCCAAAGTAGGATATTGTAAAATAGATTATTAAATAGCCTCAAATAATTTTCTTCCTTTGATTATCCAAGAGAAATTTTTGCATTTCTTTAGCATGGTTGTTAATGGCTTGAGTAATGCTACAAAATATGGAACAAATCTTCAAACAAAGTTTATTTTCCTGAGAAAAATTTATAATTCCTTTTAATATGAGGCAAGGACAGATGTGAAATTACATCAATTCTAAAAGGATCAATAGCTAAGCTCTCTTGGAAACAATATGTCCAAGTAATTTACCTTCATGCACTCAAAAAAATAGAATTTTTGGGATTCAAAGAGATTCCAAACTACCTACAAAGTTGAAAAGTCTTCCTTAAATGCATAAGATGATCATCATAATTCTTTGAAAATATAGTAACATCATCTAAATAAACCAATATGCATTTATTTAGGAGGCTATGAAAATCCATGTCCATTAAACGTTGAAAAGTTGCAACAAAATTACAAAGTCAAAAAGGTATTATTTTCTAAGCATAAGTCGCCCACTTTGTGGTGAAGGATGTTTTTTATCTATATCTGTTTCTCACAAGAATATGATTGTATTCACCATAACCATATAAAAAGGACAACCTATCCGAACCTGAATTTGTTCTCAAAATATGATCCATATTGGGTAGTGGATAATATTATTTTAATGATGCTTTATTAATATCTCTAAAATCCACACACATGCGAATATCACCATTCATTTTTGAACAGGCACAAGATTGGCTACCCAACTTGAATGTTTAACTAGAAATATAATGCATGATTCAATTAACTTAGAAAACTATTTTCTCATTAATGGCTCAAGCATGGGATTAATATGCATTTGATTTTACCTTATTGGTTTTGAATTTGGATATAATTCTATAGTATGTTGTTCCAAACTAGGATCAAATCCTCGCAAATCTTGGTATTTACAAGTAAAAATGTCTTTGAATTCTTTAAATAAACGGATAAAAGAATATTTTTCAGCTAAGGAACATACCTTTCCAATGAATAATTTCTTTTCATAATTAACTAAGATATCTTCGTAATTATCTACATGAGTTGAGATCTTTCCTTTGTCCTTTCTGAGTTGATCATCTGAACTGAAAATATCCTCTAAAGTGTCGAGTCCTTGAGGTAACTTATTTGTTTTCTGCTATACAATATGATCACCGTATTGGTGCTACAATTTTTCTTGATTGAATACAGAAAATTCATCTTCTTGCTATAGAAATCTATAGATTTGTTCATCATATTCAAAAACTTTCCAATTTTCTTCATTATCAAGCACTGAAGGTCTAATAATTAGCTTTATGTGTGGCTGTATTTTTCATTTTCAATTTGTTCTAGCACTTCAAAGCTAGCTCTAACTACTACAAGTCTATCTCCATGTTTATTTTCAGCTCTTGGGACTGATTGTATATTAATAGCTTCAAAATCATCCATCAAATATGAAACTCTATGCTTGTAAGATTTCAACAATGAATTCTTACAAACATTATAGTTTTTAACTTGATTAATAATGAGTTCAAAATCACTAAAAACTTGTAACATGATGATTCCTCTCTTTCTTTCATCATTGTATACCATGAATTAATGTCTCATATTAAGCTACATTACAAGTACATGAAAATTGTAGACTTAGAGCTGAAAAATACCTTTCATTTGAAGGAGAAGTGAGCATCAAACCTGCACCTTGTCCTTTTTGTTCTTTCCATTGAAATGACTATTCCATCATCCTACTACTAAATTTTATGTTTTGGAAAGCAAGGGGATAGGTGCATCTTCTTCATGTAAACAATAAAAAATGAATAATCCTTCTTCTACTTCCTTTTAATTATCGTAAGCATGTTCCTCTTGAAATTTTTCATCCATAAACAAGTTAGAAACACCATCTAATGCATAAATTTGTGTTGTGACATCAAAATCAGTCTAATCTATGGCTACATAATTTGCTACAACATTTGAAGCATGAGGCTCAATATGAAATCTAGCCAAAGGCTCTGAATTGATTGTAACTTTAGTTCCATACCTTGTAGTGAAGAAAAAAAATGACCAATCTAAAGAAAGATAACCTCCTATCTTTGCTATAAAATATCTTGATAAACACAAAGAAAAGTAGGGAGGTAGATCTACAACAGTTACATCTTGTAAAATTGAAACATTGGGACAAGCATGTAACGTTACCTCCAAATTTTTAATGACACCAACTATGTTAGTTATTGTCCGTTAATCTAAAGTACACTCTTTTCTATTGGTTCATACTGTAGGCCCAATTTTTCTACAATTTCTTTAGGCATAACTATGTTGCTTGTACCACTGTCAACCATGTAGTTATGAACTAGATGATCTCCAATAATAAGAGAAAGATAAAAGGAGGTGGTTTTTTAATATCATGAGCATTAAGAACTTTCTATACCATCAACTTAAATTCTTTCATATGATATTTATCAACTGTACCATGAACCATAAAATTTCTAGGCTTCCTTTTCGGATGGTTTTGAAAAAATATGCAACTTAGCAAGCTCGTGAGAAAGCAAATCTTGTTGTCCTGGAATATTTAAAGAATCCCATAATGAAATACTAATATTCAGTTTTTTCATTACCTCAACAACATTAAAAGAAGCAATAGTTTTAGAAAAATATTCTACATTTTTAGGATAAGCTTTAACAAAAATTACTCTGCTTCAGTAGCTTTTGAAATATGAGGTATGAATTATCTTCTAGGATCAGGTTGCAACTATTTTTGCTGCTCTTTAGGAGCTATTTACTTTCTATTTTTTCAAATGAAACTCGGGTTGTTTGCTATTTTTTGACCTATTGTTGTTGATTTATCTATAACTGTAGATAAAATAGGTCCTTTATGTTGTTTTTATTCATCTCGAGCCTTTTTTGAGACCTAGTTTTAACAACAATAAAATCTTCCTCTCCAAAGCTAACCATATTCTACTCAGTTGGTTTTTGAATATGACTATCTTTCTTCCCACCCTCTATTTAAAGCGTGAATAATGTTTCGGATTGAGGTTTTGCAACATGGCTCAAATTCGAGAATGGATTTTGATAATTAGTAGTTGAATGAGGTCAATTGCAAGGTGGACACAACTCTTTTGAAGCTATATTGACTTGTAAAAGGGCACTAGATGAACTAACAACCTTAGGGTTGAATTATCTTTGCTAGTAATGTTGTCTATAATTCTGATTTTACTGGTATGGCTACCTATTCTACTGATAAGGTGCTTAACAAGGTTTGTTAGGATGAGCCATTCTATTCTCAATTAATGTTACTTTATTCCCGATTATTTACAATGCCTTGAGAACTTAATCTTGAGGTGCTGCAATAGAGGCCTCTATTATGGTAATAGGTTGTAAAATACGTGTTATATCTACCATAATAGGAATAGAGGGCCTAAGAGCTAACTTATCAGCTTAAATAAGGTTGTTTTCATCTCTAATAACATTATCATAAGCTGTTGGAAGTGTAGTTCCTCCCATGGACTGTATCATGGCTGCAATATAATTTTTAAGGCTCTAAGATCGTATAAAAATGCATGTTTTATGTGAGCCTTAATAGTGGTTAGAATTATTTTCCATGTTCTTGCAAATCTTATATTAAATATAGTCATGAATTCATGAGAAATGTGCTTAGTTGTAGACCGTTGTTCTATGAGAGACAAATTATCTTAATTATCCTGAAATTTCTTATGGAACTAATCTCCCAATTCATCTCAAGTTGTTATAGTCCCTACTACTAAATTTTGGTACCATTGTAATGCATGTCCTTTAAATTATGTAGCTAAAAGTTTTAAAGATACATATTCGTGAGTAATATTAGGAACTCAATAAAGAGTTGCAATGTCTTGAATATGCTCAACAGGGGTAATATGATTTTCACTACCAAATGAGGGTAAGCATTTTAAGGAAACAACATGTATATCATGATAAACATGAATAATCAAAGGGCTGCCATTATGAAAAGGAAAAAAAATATGGGTTGTTGTGGTGATTCATGTATTGTGATTACTGGGATTTGAACAACAAGATTGATATTTGGTGAAGCAAGGGGAGGAGGGTTGCAAAAACCAGGCCTGTTATAGAGTAGGGTATTGCTAAATCTTCTTCTTCTTACTAAATTTAAAGGAAAAAAAACAAAATTATGATGAAGAAATCTTAACTATGATCATGTGGTCACCTTACACATGGAACATGCTGCAAAACTGGTCTGAAATCAGCCTTACAGGGAGTCACCAAACAATTTCTTTTAATTTTCAATGGATTTCTACAACTTTTTGCTTCGAAAAGTGTTGTTTCTCTTTTCTTTAAATCTGTTGTAATTTACTACAAATAGGATTTGAATCTGATCGTGTCCCACGAGGCATGCCAAAAACTAATATCTCTCATAAGTGCACCCTGGTTGAGGGATAATAGTAGGGGTTCTAATATTTCTTTATTCCCTCACTTCTGCAGATACAATGGAAACACTTGAGGTCCATGGGTATACCTATTATTGAGGTGAGTCTCTGTATCAAGGTTGGTTCCTTATTGATGTATCCTAAACTATTTTTTTGGGGTTTTTGGAGTTTTAAGGGTAAAAATATTGTTGTAACTGAACATAAAATGTGGTGATACACCAAAATGATTGAGGTCTTTGACTAAGTACATGCAAAATATTTGAGAAAAAATCACAAAAGCATGAACCAATGTGTTTCAATTGAATCCTAACGTAAAACACTTATGTATTGAGGGATAAATCACAACAACACAACAAACTAACATGCAAACTAAGACTATGCAGAAAAAACCAAATTTGTAGTAAGGTAAGATAATTAATTCAAAGAATTAACATTCATAAGACCTAATAGAAAGATACACACCACTACAAATAATTAGAAAGTAAATAACTGGTTTTCATTCAAGGGAAGAACTGACAACAAATTTCTTCGCACTCCTACATCCAAAAAGTCCTTTTTGTGCTTTTAGAATGCACACAATATATAGAAAAAATAATTCACCCAACCCCTCCTAAAAATAGGATGCATTTGAATCACCCATGCATGTTAATTTTAGCCTTTATCATGAATAAATAAAGGAATTAAAATAACCATGCTTTTACAATGAGGAAATAATAGCCTTAGTTCCAAAAATACACTTAGTCAAAGTGTAGTTGACTACTTTATTTATATTACAATAAATCTAGGTGAATATTTTGGCTAATTTTAGCCTTTGCTTGATGTGCAAGTATTCTTTTGTAAGTGCATGAAATTATATTTTTCTTATAGCTGATGATTAAATAATCATATTTAATCTTTTGATGTGACTTGCATATTCACCCACTTACAAGGGTATTTCTGTCTTCTTCTAAGTTTTGTCTTTTACTGATGTTATGTAAAAAAAATTCCTTTTGTAAGTGAAAATAATACCTTTGATCTCAAACACTTAGCAAGAATAACTCCAATCCACTCTGGGTACCACTGTGAGCACATGTGCAAAAATAGTAACTCTGCAAAAAAATCCTCAGTTTTCCATCTTTGAGTTGGTACGATGTTTATTTGATGAGATTAAACTACTTTTTTCTTTGTTTAAGGTAATTATTTCCAACTTGTTTCAGTTGTCCCATCATTGGCCTCTCATTGCAATCTTCACATGTATTATCATGCCCCTCTTTTTTGTTTCAACATTGCACCTATAAGAACAAAACTTAACTAAGGTCAAGGCAATATTTAGGTAGAAAATATTTGGTTAGCTTTTTATTTGATCACATATATTATAATATTGTCAACATTTGAATATTTTGTGGCATCATGGTTTTTAGAACTAAGTAAGGTCAATGCAATGATATTTGTTTAATTGATAACTTGTCCCCCTCTACAAAGATCAAACCCTTCACGAGATCGGTGACATTTTGAATAACCCTAGTAGAGTTGATAGCAACTCTAAGTTTACATTGGAGAGGCCAATCTGATTGTAGTCGTCGATCTATGTACTTACTTTATATTCACCTTTGATGTTCTGACTACTATTGATAAGGTGGTTGAATGGAGGGTTTTGTTGATGACCGTTTGATATTACACTAAAGGATATCCATTGTTGATCTGCTTAGGGTTGCATTGATTTTGATGATGAATCGATAGCCATTGATCCCAATACTTGCAAATGTGGAACGTTGATATTTGTACTCATGTTGATTTTGACTTTTGATTTGGTTTTCATTTTCGAACGTTGATCTTTGTACTAATTGTATCCAAACCATTGATTGTAACCCAACTCTAAATCTAAAGGAGTTAGGTTTTGTAAAAAACCTCATCGAGCTTATCATTTTCTCATTTCGTTTGCTCCACCAAGTTACGAAGCCTTGTCATATTTTTTAGTCGATCGCCATGAATTTGATCTTTGAGCTTGGTTATTTCCATTTTTAGACTATGATTCTCTGCAACTTCAAATACTTACATATTTTTCTAATGTTTGGTTCTTTCTCCGAGATCTGTGTAAGAGTTTGATCATGTCCGCCATTGTTGTTGATTTGAAGGTCAGTTTTTTCTATAAATAAGTCTTGTGAGTATGAAATTTCTGCATTCTTACCATCATGAAGATTCTATTTTAATTATTCTATGATTGCTCATATTTTTGAGCTCTCTATCATTTCTTATACTGTCATTTCCGGTCTTATCAAGATTTTGTGAAAGATTCTATGTAAAATTTTGACTTTGGACTCAACCATTGTTATTAAAGGTCAGTTTTTGGTTCCTTTCCATTATAATATGCTTATTGTTTCAATTATTGGCTCCATAGTACTGAAACTTTGAATTTTTGTGTTTCATTATCATTATGTTTCATGGCACCTTCGAGTTCAAACTCATTCTAGGTGTTGTCATTTTGAGTCTTCAACCTTGGATATTTTAGCATTCAAGAAACTTAACCCAAAATGGTGAGTTGAGAGCTCTATTTTCAAGTTATTCCTTTCTCATTATTTGAATCCTTTGCAACATTGTAAATAAGTCTAGAATGGTTACAAAATATACAAAGAATTTTCGTTATTCCTTTGCTAAAGAACGGGATAAAAGCTTATTTTGGTATTTCAAAATTTTGCATTCTATTTTGATTCTCTATGATTCAAATGGCCTAGATAAAATGATCACCATATCTTTAATTTTCTATGCCCGTTTTGGGTTTGGCTTGTTTTGCTTCTATGTTTTGATTTTCCCATTGTCGTTGTTATCACAAACTCTGAGCTCACTGTAACTATATTTTTTGGTTGATATCTTCATTTCTTCTTTACTTACCTCCATGCATGCTCATTTTTATTAAATCCATAGAAAATAAAACTGGCTTACAGAAGTAATTTTGAGTTATTGTTTATGGATTTTTTATCCTCAACAATGCTAGTAGGATAATATGATAACTTGGTGCATTTTCCTTTGGTGCGTTTTTAAGATCTAGCACTAAAACTCTCTTTCTCTAGTGATATTCACTGTTTATTTGATATTGGGCTCGATGCCATGGGGGTTATGAATATTTACCTTTGTAGTTCTATCATTCTTCGCACTAATATTCCCTTTTGTATTTATATTTCAGAACTGATAAGGAGCAATGTTTTCCCTTGGTTGTTCATTATTCATAATTTTACTTAATGAAGTTATGAATCATTAATTTATGAACATTTCAAACTATATCTTAGTACTCTTTTCAAGTATACTATTTCTGCATAGTTCTGAGTATATTTTTTGGTGTTGATCAATTGGTTATTACTCTTTACGAAGCTTGCATTTGACTGTAGACCAATATTCTAAAATTTTGAAGAAAAATGTACCTCTAATACTGAACTTAGTCAAATGTTATGAGGGTAACTCATTCTCTCTTATGAAACATGATGAATTAACACAGAATTTGAAAACTTCACTCTTGGAGATCTGCTACTCCTTCTTAATTTGAAATGATATTTTCTTGTATTAAATAATGCTTAGTTATGAGGATATGAGTTGTGACTATGTAGGAATCCTATCTCCATTTGGACTCACCAAAAATTTATATCATTCTACTTTGATAACATGTAGCTCTAATGTTGATGTTGACATGGTTCTTAGATTCTTGTTTTTGTGCAAAAGTTTATGCTTGATCTGTGCTTGGATATTTCTCTTCAGGATCTATTAATAAATCTGAAATGTTTTAAGAATTAATTTTGATAAATTGAGTGTTTCACTCTTGTTATCTTTCTTTGATAAATCCAGATCAAATATCTCTTTACTTTATATTTGCACCTTCTATTTATGAGTTAGGAATTACTTCTTGTACAAAACTTTTAATCTTGATTGTTATGCACATGACTAGTTGAAACAAATTTTGTTCCTATAATTTTGATGCTAAATTCTCCTGAACAAGGTGCTTGTATCTTGAGTATCAATCAAATATCAAATTTATCTTTTTTTTGTCCATAGATTTATGTTGAGTTTTTATTCTAGATTAGTATAATGTAAACAAAATTTAGTACTCATGTTTCATCCTTTTTTATTTTTCTTCGAAATTGATGAAGAACTATAGATTTGATAAATCGCCTAGACCTTTGGTGTGTAATTTTACGTTATGAAAATTATATCATGAAATTTTATATTATGAATACTTCTTATGCCTTTTATCAAAATGTTTCATTTGTTGGATCACTATAACTTGAGTCCTTATCATGAAGTTGAAACTTTTAGACATTTTTATGGAAGTTGTAGTCTTCCTTTTCGTACTTGCATTTATTTCAAATTTGGACCAGGTGCATTTTTAATGTCATAAATGATGATGTCTACTCGTAAATGTGCAATCTTGATCATGCGTATCCTTTCAATATCTTCAATTTTTTTAATAAATTGTAAGCAATTTGCATTTATTAGTACAAAATTTAAATCATGAATTGTGTTCTTCTCTTTTACAACATGTACCTACACACTAAAATGGAATAGCTATAAAATAATAGGATTTAGCCTCTCTTGTATTCCATCATAAATCTTTTTCTTTCTCTTTTATGTCTTTAATGATTTCTGTGAATTACGTGACCTTCTGCAAGATACTACTTGCTCAATTTTGCATTTGTTACTTTGTTTTACATTATCCTTGTTTGTATTCAAATGATCTATTTGAATGAAACTAGATAACACATGAGTAAAGAGATTAAACCTTGAGCTCAAAATTGACATAATTTTCTCTTTTATTGCACTAGAAGAGGTGTAAAATAATGTAATGGATGATAGGGAGATAATGATGGAGTTGGAACTAGAGTAATGAAGACTAGGAGAAAACCCAAGGGAATGATGGGTTTCTTGTATACTCTTTTTACTTTTAGTTTCATGTACTTGTATTTATTAACTATAAAATGAATTAAAAAAGTCAATAACATACTTAATAACACTTAATCATATGAAATGATCAAATTTAAAATACTTGTAACTTAATAATGAATATCTGCAACTTGAATTAACAACAATTTGCTCTATTATGAAGTTTAAAATCCCACATGTATTGTGATTTTGGCCTTCATCAAAGCAATGCATTGGTACTTAAGGGGTTTTGTGTTTCCTTGCTAAAGATGAACATGGAATAGCACTTAAAATTAAGCATATGTGAGGTTTTACATTTTGTAATAGTGCACATCACTACAAATTACTTTTTTTTAATCAATTATTGCAACAAAAACATAATAAAAAGTATATAAATTCCCCTAGTTAGGTACATCTCATCAATTCCTTCTATCTAAAATGAAGTATCGAGTTTCAATTTTTAATGAGTGAGAAAATTTCAATAGGGCCTTTTTTTTTTTTTGTAGTTCGAAACGGACATTTCCAAATTTTAGGTTGGCTATCTAAATGAAGTATTGAGTTTCAATTTTTAATTAGGGCCTTTTACTTTTTATAGTTCAAACATTCCAAATTTAAAGGTTTCAAGGATTTTAGGCTTCTCCAAATTTTAAAATTTGGACATTTTAGATTTTGAACCTTTTGTAATTTTTAGAGTTTTGGAACTTTTTCATTTTCATATTTTAAGGTTTCAGAGATTTGAAGGTTCAACTGTGCAACATTTTTTAGAGTTTTAGGTTTTAGAACTTGAATTATCCAAAATTCACCTTCCAGGTAATTTTGTATAACCTGCATAAATTTCTTCAGGATGGAGCAAGAAGAAAGAGTGAAGGGAATTTTTTTTGATATTTGGGTACCTCTTTTCTTTCCTATAACTTCCCCTTATCCAACAAAAAATCTAAGGAGTTAGTAAAAAATTTGCAAAAATTCTAAAAAAATGAAGTCAAGGGCTTGTTTTAATGCATGCATGGGTCTTGGAGGTTTGTGAATAGTAATAGTGTGGATCTACCAAGGTTCGTTGTATTAATTTCATATCCAATTTTAAATAAAATAATGTCCCATCCCGCATAGGTTCAATCGGGACAATCGGCTCAAAAAGGTGAAAAACCCGATTTGTAAAGAAAATAGTGTATTGCAAATTTAGGGTTTTTTTGGAGAAATTTATGCAGGAAATCAGTTTTGGACATCGGGATGTGCAAGACTTGAAAAGGAGAAATTTACTCACAAAAAGGAATCAGTTAAGGAAGAGTAGTGTTTTTTTTCTCGGGAGGTCTATAACAGGGACAGTTGGGAGTGTGTGGGACCCGAAATATTTTCATTTTCTCTCTTTAAATTGCCACAGGCAGAGTGTAATGCGTTTTGTAAATTTTATGAGGTCAATGGCCCCATGGACGACCCGGTTAATAACAAGATAGTTGGGACTCTTGGGAAATATTGAATTGAAAATGAGCAAGGCAAAGAAAGGAGGCTTAGACCATTTGAGAACACAAGGGACATGAGTTCCCGAAAACCCACAATAGCCGCAATACAAAGGAAAATTCAACGCCTGACCCCCCAAATTTCAAATGGTCATAACTTTTGACCCAGAGGTTTGTTTTTGAAAAAAATTGGGTTAATGATCTTATTTTTTTTGGAACAAGAACGAGACGTCCTCTACATATATATTTATTATTTTTAATGAGGGTAGGTATATGAAAATAAAGGAAACATCTCCATCTCTAGTTCAATCAAATGTACATTCCCGTTAAATGACATAAATGCCTAGCAGACCCAAAATAGATGCCCACACTCAGAATGCCATATATTTTACAATTCTCAACGAAAACTCACAAAATTGGTACCGTTGGAATCATGGTTCCGAGATCGATGTAAAAAATAAATATATCTATAATTTGATAAATAATTGGTGGTGATGGTTCATAAAACATTCCCAATTTAGAGTAGTGTTTTATTTGGTAGTTGGAATGCTTTGGTGAAGCATTAGCATTGGAAATTTCTCGGATGCATCTATGAGCTATGGGATATTATGGGGGGAATTTTGCAAGAAACACATCATCATTTCAATCTATTTATGACATCTCCCAAGACGTGAGAAGATAGAGTTCAGTATTTTCATTTCTCTCTCTCTCCTCTAAGAATTCTATAAATTGTGGGCTCATTGGGCTCATTGGAAAGGGAGATAGTTTTTGAGTAGAAAAACCCACATTTTTATGCTCAAATTGGTTCCTTTATTCCTAGACATGTTTTTGAGACTACGATAGACTTTGGACATTTGAATGTATGATAGTATCAATGCCTTCATGGAATGACCTTAGTAGTGGTTGTTCTAGCGGGGTTATATGGTATATTTTCATTAGATGTTAGTGGTTGTGGATTGATTGGCCCTTATTTTCATGCTAACCTAAGTATATGTCGTTGCAATTTTATTTAGTGGTACATATGGCAAACCATGAAGTAATAAATATGAGTTTGTGGATGCCTCTTTTTGTGATGTATAGATGATGTTTTTTTGCATTCTTATTTCCTCTTCAACCTCATGAAAATATATTGTGTATATCTTATCATCTTGTAGGGATTCATTATCATTTTTTATGTATGAAATATTTTTGTGAATGCAATTTCTAGATTGTGGATAATTATTATCACCCCTTCTAGTATGCACTTTGCTTCTATTTTTTTACACATTGGATACTATTCTCACACTCTCCTTTTCTGGTGTATCACCACCTAGTGTAGTCTATGTTCTCATGAATCTCTCTCTATATTCCCTTAGAAGGTTAGATTAGGACAAGATAGTTTTGTCTGCATTAGAGTATATTGCGGTAGGTAGTTAAGGAGCAAGAACCAACTTTCTCTAGAAGTCTATCGCAAGTAGCAAGTCCTACAATTTGGAGACAGTATCCATGTTATCTAGTCACACCGTGAGCTCAAGAAAACAAAATTTTGCAAACCATAGGGTGCTGTGATTTAGAGATAACATAAATTTTGGGTTTTGAGGTTTTAAATTTTAGAGGTAGTAAGAAAAGTTTGACTCACAAAATTAGCATTTAAACCCTTCAAACTTGTTTTCTCGATTTTATCAAGATTGGTGTTTTCTTGGTAAAAATACATATTTTAGAGGCTCATTTCCTAACAAATATAGTGACTTGAAAGTTATAACTCAGTGGTGTAGCAGCATAGGTTTCCGAGTATATGTGAAGAATGTGGAAGGGGTCAAGACAATGGAAGAAGGAATATTTGTGTACTTGTAATTATCTCTAGGAAGATGAAGGAGAGGAAAAATACCTCAAAGATCACCATCTCCACCTAACATGATTTTTTCTTCACCTCCACCTAGTAGACCCTCTATTCAATCAACCAAGGTTCTAGAATAATCATAATGGCTCATCAAGTGGCACAAGATCCATTTTTCAACTTCACGAGAAGTATTCCAATTTCCCTAAACACACAAAATCAAATCCCGATAAAGCATTACTGACATTGAATTTTTTTGTACTTTGTGGGAGAAAACCATACAAGCCCCATCAACCACATCCAAGACAATAAAAATGTCTATCTAATCTGTGAGATTAATGAAGTGGATTTCTCTAGTCAAGTTGTAGTGCATCCTCTTTCAAGGGTAATGCTTTTCAATTGTTTAGGATTCTAACTATCGGATCAATTTAAAATTTGGACAGATGTTCACAACCCTCTGCAATAAATTTGGATAAATGGAAAACAAGATATCTTTACTGGAACAATTGATAACAGTAAAGAGATCTCCCAATGAGTAGATGGTGGATGTAAATTTCTGATTCCAAAATACATGGGACAAGATCCCAGTGGCCATGAGGCTAGCTCCACAAGGTATTTCCTCTATTTCTTTAAATCTCTAAATTTAGACATACCCATTATGATATAGTCAATGGGAAGAACAAAACTATTAGATCCCGAAAGTTATAAACATAACTATCGTGGGCATAGTTTTTTTATTCAAGTAGGCTAGTTAGTACCTAGGTTTTCTATGACTCTTTCTCGAAAAAAAAGGGAACTCCTCAACTAGTCAACACCCGAATTAAATCCCATTCCAACCCCTAGGTATCAAACAAATAATGAGGCTTCCACTTCTTCAAGTACTTCAAAAGAACTTCAAGAGGTTATGAAGGAGATACAGAACCTAGGGAATGAGCCAATAATAATTAAGAGGCAACAAGCCCAAAGTTCTAGGCCATATCATCAAGCTCAAAAAATAAGCCTCCCTTCTAGTTAAACAAACAATCAACTAAATCTACAAATTAAAACCACAACCTAGACATATAATCCAAATGTGGTTTTGACATCAAAGGCCTTAGTTCAAACTCAAAACAAAATTGCAAAGGTGTATGAATGGTGTTACCCATTTAATGTGTTGGTATCTAAATTTGTTCTCCTTTTCAAGATGTGTGACATCAAAGCCTTAGAATCAAGATTATACATGAAGCTTAGAGACTAAATAGATCATGATGTGTGTTGTTTTGTATCTGGGGATGAGATCTAACTTGGTCCCTTTGTCACTCAGATTTGTGGAGAGATGAATAGCACCTTCAAGAGAATTTGACCTATCCTCACTACTTTAGGTTGTGCCTCTTCAAACAAGGTTAGAGGACCCTTAGTGTAACCTTTTTTTGATGAGGGAGATGGATATATCCTTCTTTTTCACAAATTTTATGAAAAAAACCTTGGGAAAGTATGATCAGTACTCCATAATTTAACTCTCAAGAGTTGTCACTTCCAAAAGATGGAGAGACTTTCAAAACAAAGCTAAGGTTATTGAAGATATTATGAAATTCTTATTGTTCTATATATTTTAGTAAATAGATTTTGTTCCTTTGTGGATATACAAGGCAAACATGGGTAGTTTAGGATGGATTCATGGTTTTTGAATGATTTTGGTGGGATATTAAACTAGATAAAGTTGATTATACTAGATCTTTTAGAAATTTCACAATAATGGAAAACTCAACAACGAAAAGCTTCAGAATAGTTAAGAATTTTCTTTAACCAGAAGGTGTGTGCATCAATGGAGGCCTATATTTTCACATTTTAACACAATATTTGAGAATCTAGCACAAAGGATTGAGTTAAAAGACTTAGTTAAACACCAAAATCTATGATCAATCACGCCTAAGGTATACCCAAATACTTATAAACAATATTTATCAACAAATGATAGTAAAGTGATTTTAAATTTGTTTATCTCATCACAAGATGAAATATCTTCTTGAAATGAAATTTCAAATGCCTTTCAACTTTCACGGGGATGAGATCCTATGTGATTTCACAAAGATTTCAATGTAAGACTGCGCAATAGGGACAAGAAAGACTACTTGCAGACATTCTAAAATAAAGAAGACACTAATTGCTCCAAGATTGACACAAATTAATTTCAAAATTTCTTAGATTCATCAGTAGGGGAGAGATTCTAGAGAAATCTCAGAGCCTATCAATGGCTATACATCTACAACCAACTTGACATGATAGAAAATCTAACACAGAAGAAATTAACTAGGTATCTCAGATGGGTTTCTTAGAAGACAAATTTTCTCAAATTTTTCTTGTGAAATTTAACCCCGACCTTTTGCAAGAGTATTCTCATTGCATTTATACATTTCATTTCCTCACTCATCCCAAATTTTCCCCCAAAAAGAAGAATATTTGAGGGACCTTTGTTTGTTACCAATTTTCCTTAGAAAGCAACGTTTAACAAATTCACATCCAAAAGTTTCTAGGTGGACCAATTATGAACTGATCACATTTCTCAAACCCTCGACTAATGACTAGGCTTCCATGCCACAATTTTTTTTAGTCCTTCTAATCATTCTAATTTTGTCCTGCGAGAAATCCCCATTTTAATCATTCTCTGAAAGCTCTGTATAGCTGGATCTGATAGGTAATGCTTTTTGCTCTTGAGGCAACACCTTTTTCATCTTTTGTGCCTGCAACCTTCATCATTTCATCCTTTTCCCTCTCTTTCCTCTGCAACTCTACCCCACATTCATCTTCTCTGGTAATTAATGTTTTTACAAGTGCTTGAGAAATTCCAATTTCAAAATATCAACCTTAACAATCCTTGGATTCAAAATTAAGTTCTAAATCCATTCAATGGAACTTTGAAGACAAAAACATCAAGGAATTTCATCAAAAATGATGAAAAACAGTGCGTATTCACATCTCCAAGAGTCTTGGAGAAAAAATGTCAGAAAAACATATGCAATGCATAACAACCATTTATTTTTCCCCTTCTCTACTTTATTTTAGAGCCATCCACATGTTTCCTTGGAGAAAATTCAAAGGATAATTACAAGGGAAATTTTCCTAACAAGTGCGGGCCTTCCACGTGCCAGGGCCAAAGAAAAGGCATTTTGGAGTTTGAAAAAGTCTCAGTGAAAAAGGATCCAGTAGAATCTTCCAAGTGTCTCAATGGTGCACTTTGAGATGGTCCCAAAAGTAGAGACCCTAAACAAGCATGGGCTCACCACATTTCTCGGTCGACATAGTTTGTTGAAAAATTTGAAAGATTTCTGGAAGATGCCATGTGTCTAGGGTCCGAGGTAGTTTTCCTTGGCCGTTGAAAAGTCCAAGAAAGGGAAGAGTGAGTGGAATCCTCCAAGTGTCCTCCTAGAACTTCTTTAAAATAAAATTTAGGGGCTAGTCCCCAAACAGGTGCGGTCCCTCCATGTGTCCCAGGCCTTAAAAAATTTCTTTGAAAATTTTAAGTATAGAGTGGAGCCGGCGGAAGCCTCCACATGTCTCCCTATGCAATTGTTAAGGTGGGACCCTAAGGCTAATCCTCAAATGAAAATGGCCCTCCATGTGTCCACGGTCCACCAAATCTACACCAGCTGCATGAAAAAATGTCTAAGTTTGGGAAAGGTAGCGGAAACCTCCATGTGTCACCTGGACGTAACTCCAAGGTCAAACCAAAAGGTGAATTTTTAGATGAGCATCAGCCCTCCATGTGGAAAATATTTGAGTTTAATCGGGCCTTAGATTTTCAAAGTGCCATGTCGAGCCACATCCAACTAGAAGGGGACATGTTTTAGCAAATGTTGAGATATGAATTTGACCAGGAAGAATACACCCGTCAAACCGTAAAATGAAAGAAAATCACCATTTGCACTCGGAAATGAATCATTATTTCTAGACATAGAATTTGGAAATGATATAAGGCCCAAATATGATCCTCTAAGCCACATCCAATCATGTTTCCATAGATATTTGGGACAAAAATGACAGGGACAACAAAACGTGACTGTGGAAAATGGAAGGAAGGAAAAAACCCAAGTTTTCACCCAAGTTACAAATTCTTTTCACATGGACAGAGGAATGGAAAAAAAACTTTTCATTTAAAGTGATCCTCGACCAATGGAAGGGACTGATTGTGGAAACCAAATGGAGGAAAATGTTTTTATGCATCAATACGGGGAGATAAAAAAGACGACAAGCCCCATAAATTGAAGAATTTCAAGGAAAATTAGGGTGAGATCAAATTGAGCACCGACATCAAATCTGACTTGGGGATGGGCACTCCCTGCGAGTGCCACAAGAATAAATAGTAGACCAAGTTCCAATAACAAACCATTAGGCAATGGAGTCAAAGAATAAGCTTGTAGAGTAGACAAATCATAACCACCCTCTAAAAAATGAAATGAGAAACCAACAAAACAAGGTCACCAAGGACCAGAACGAACAAAAACACAAAAGAATAATGAAACAAAAGAACTATACTCTATACAATGGAGTATAATCAAGGAAATGTTCCAAATACTGTCATTAACAGGAAATTCAAGTAGCTCCCTATCTAAGTCTTTTGGGAAGAAGGTATATTTACCAATTCAAATGTCAATTGAATAAGGGCCCATCAATAATGCATCAAATTTACCATGCTTTGCCCTTATCTTCTTGTCTTCTATCTCATAATAACACAAGATCCCAATGTTGAAATATCTTGTGTCACCTTCTTGTCAAATAACTTCTTCAAAGTTTCTCTGAACTTCACATGTCAGTGATGGGATGCCCTTATTTCTTTATCTAACTCAATAATCGTATTGATTCGAGCATCATATGAACTAACTTCTTGATCTTCAATTTGTTGAATAAAATGAAATGAAGACAATTGCAAATGAAGGGGAAACAAAGCTTGAGTTTCATATACCAACTCTAATGGGATTTTACCAGTATCTCTTTTGACAATGATTCAACCCAAACAAAAAACATCAGTTGCTCACCCCACTTCTTTTTGTTCATCTCCTAGGTTATTCTAATGATCTTCAAAAAGATTTTATTGTTGGACTCATCTTGTCAATTTCCTTGGGGATTGTAATTTAGAAGCATATGTCAAATTTATTTGATACTCTTTGCACATTACCACCAAAGGTTTGGCTCTAAAACTCATGGCATTATCAACAAAATCTTAGCATGCACTCAAAATTTGCATATGATTTGATTAAGCATGAAGTCCATGATAACTTGGTGTGTTGCTTTCTTGGTGGGAATTTCTTCCATGCACTTAGTGAAATAATTAGTGGCTACAAGAATCCATTTATGACCAGCACTGGAAGTATCTAAAATTTTGCCAATGAAATCCATTCCCCATTTCTTAAATGGGGTTTCAATTGAGACAGGATCCAAAGGAAGGGAGCTTGGATATTTCATTCTTCCAAAAAAATGCTGACAACTTTAACATTTCTTAACCAATAGAGTTGTATCTTTGAAGAGATTTGGCCACCAATAACCAACCCTTAACATTTTATGTGTTATAACTCTTCTAGAAAAATGTTTCCCACAAACTCCTCCATGGAGGTTAGTCACTAAATACCTTTGGGCCTTCATCCTCAGTAATGCATCTCACAACACTCCCTCCGGGTTCTTCCCAGCTAACCCAAAATAATTAATGACATATTTTTGAGAGGCTAACCTAAGAGCTCTTTTCTAATTTTTACTCAAATGTTCAAGGCAACATAGATGTCTGAGATAAAAAATTATATCTTTATACCATTCAGAGCTTACCAAATTTTCAAGGACATCCACCCTTTCTCCTTATACTTCATTCACCTCAAAACTTTGCAAGTTGCTCTCATCCATAAGCTCAACTAGGACAAACCTCTTATTAATTTCATGGTTTGGGTATCCATGTCATGTTCCTGCAACTTATTTACCCATCTGCATATTTTCTTGAGACCTCCATCTCTGATAAGATATCTTTTACCATTGTGTGGGGAACATAAGAAACAACTTTAGAGCTCAAGATGTAAGGTATGAAAACCTTTGTTGCTTTCACCAAGGAAAATAATTTCTTCTCCATGATGGTGTACTTCAACTCAGCTCCTTGCAATGCCCTACTGAAAAAGGAAATTTTTCTGTCAGCCCCTTCTTCATATTTCTACAACAAGAACGATGCAATGGTGTTTTATAAAGAAAAAGAAAAGATTTGAAAAGGCTTCTTATAATTTGGAGCAAAATAGGGGCACGATTTAATGTTTCTTTGATCCCATTGAAAGCTTCAATGGAAGCTTCTTCCCATTGAATAAGTTTTTCCTTCTTCAACATGCTAGTAATAGGGATGGTCAGCTCAGCAAAGTTAGACACAAATCTTCTAATAAAGTTCATTTTTCCAAAGAAGGATTGAACTCCCTTCTTGGTTCTTAGAATTGGAACCTTGCTGATGGCTTCCACTCTCTCAAGATCAATCATGACCCCTTCCTTTGATACAATATGACCAAGAAACTTTTCCTTTTGCACTCCAAAATGGCACTTCTTGGGATTCAATGATATGATATACTCTCCACACCTTAACAACATTCTCTCCAAGTGTTGCAAGTGATCATTTCTTTTCAAGAAAAAAGCAGTTACATCAACTTGATAATCATCAATGAAATCATTAATATAACTAGAAAATGCTACATTCATTACTCTTTGGAAAGTTTCTCTAGCATTCATTAAGCCAAAAGGCATCCCGACATAGATATAAGTTCCCCAACGATTTGTAAAGCTAGTTTTTATTCTTTTTGACTCCTTCACGACAACTTGATTATAGTAAGAGAAACCATCCAAAGTGGATAAAATTCAAGAACCAATTACCGATTGTAGCATATTCTCCATGATTGACAGAGGGTAATTATCTTTCAATGATGCTTTATTCAAGTCCTAAAATCTAGCACATCCTTATATTCATTCTTTTTCTAACAGTACTAAATTTGTGAGTCAAGAAGAGTACCTTATGGGCTTAATGGTAACTTATTCTATTCTTCTTGCATCTTTAAAAAAAGGAGTGGATTGATGGGCCTCTATTTTTGCCTCAAAGCTTGGCGTTAGATTCAAGAGGAATTTTATATTGGAAAAAATATTCGCTATGTCGGTATCCAAATTTTTCTCCTTTTCAAGCCTAGTAGCAACATAGATTTTGACAGAGAGTTTAGAGATAGATAGATCATAGTGTGTTTCATTTTGTATCCAATAATGAGATCTAACTAGCCCTTTGTCACTCAAATTTGTGGAGAGATGGGTAGCACCTTCAAGAGGATTTGACATGTCCTCACTACTTTAGATCGTGCCTCTTGATCAGGGTGATAGGAACCTCATTGTAACCTCTATTTGATGAAGGAGATGGAGATTTCCTTATTTTTGAGAAATTTTATGAAGAAAAACTTGTGAAAATAAGGTCAATAATCCATAATTTAACTCTTAAGAGTTGTCACTTCTAAAAGATGGAGATACTTTCAACACAAGGAAAGGTTATTGAAGACATTAAGAAATCCTGATTGTTTTACATATTTTAGTAGGTATATTTTGTTCCTTTGTTGATATACAGGGTAAACACGGGTAGTTTAGGATGGATTCATGGTTTTTAAAATGATTTTGGTCGGAGATGAAGAAGGATAAAGTTGATTATACCAAATCTTTGAGGGACATCACAACAATGGAAAACTCAACAATAGAAAGCTTTAAGATAGTTAAGATGTTCCTTCAACTAGAAGGTGTGCTTCAATGGAGGCCCAGATCAACATGTTTTCACACAATCTTTGAGACTCTAACACGAAGGCTCAAATTGAAAGACTCAATTAAACACCAAAATCTCTGATCAATCACACCTAAGGTACACCCAAATACTTATAGAAAATATTTTTAAACAAATGAAAGTGAATTGATTTTAAATTTGTTTAACTCATCACAAGATGAAGGATCTTCTTGAAATGAAATTGCAAATACAACTAAACTATGACATGAACAAGATCATGTGTGATTTCACAAAGATTTCAATGTAAGATTCCAAAAGGAACAAAATAAACCATTTGTAGACATTCTGAAACAAAGCAGACACAAATTGCTAGAGATTGGTCACAAATTAATCTCAAAATTGCTTAGATTCATCAAGAGGGGAAAGATTCAAGAGAAATCTCAATGCTCGTCAATGTCTATACATCTGTAACCAACTTGACACAATAGAAAATCTAACATAGAAGAAAATAACATGTTATCTTGGCTTGGTCTCACAGGAAGATGAATTTCTCAAATTTTATCTTAAGAATTCAACCCCTAACCCTTTCCAAGATTCTTCTCATTGCATTTATACATTCTACTCACTCAATTTCCCCCCAAAAAGAGATAAAATTTTGAGGGACCTTTGCTTGTTATCAATTTGTTTTAGACAATGACGTTTAACAAATTTAGATCCGAATGCTTCTAGGTGGACAAATTATGAACTGATCACATTTCTTGGGCATTCGACTAATGACTATAATGGCATGCCACAACATTTTGGAAATCCTTTTAATCATTCTTATTATGTCTGTCATGTGAGAAATCCCCTTTTAATCATTTTTCAGAGGCTCTGCACAGCTGGATATGATAGGTAATCATTTTCACTCTCAATGCAACACATTTTTCATATTTTATGCCTATAAATTTCATCATTTCATCCTTTTCCTTTTGTTTCCTCTACAACTCTATCCCGAATCTAGCATCTCTGGTAATTCCCATTTTGGAAAGTACGAGTTATTCCAATTTCAAAATATCAACCTTAACAATCCTTGGAATCATAACTTAAGTTCTGAATCCATTCAATGGCATTTTACAGAAAGAGATGACAAAGAATTTTATCAAAAATGATGAAAAATAGTGCGTATTTGCATCTACAGGAGTCTTGGAGAAAAAAAAAAAAAATAGACACAATACACAACATTCATTGATTCTTCCTCTTTTCTACATTATATCATAGTCGTACACATGTTTCCTTGGTGAAAATGCAAAGGAGAAGCACAAAGGAAAGTCCCAAACAAGCACGGGCCTTCCACGTGCCCTAGGCGTAAGTAAAATGCTTTTTGGCCTTTGAAAATTCTGAGTGTAAAAATGAGCTAGCACAAGCCTACACATGTCTCAATGGTGCATTTTGAGATGGTCCCAAAAAGTAGAGACCCCAAACAAGCATGGGATCAACACGTGTCTCAGTGTAAGAGTTTGTTAAAAATGTTAAAGGTTTAGCGGAAGGCACCATGTGTCTGCAGCGTCCGAGAAATTTTTATTTTTCCATCGAAAAGTCCAAGAAAAGGGTAGAGTGAGTGGAAGCCTCCAAGTTTGTCCTCTGGTGTTTCTTCAAAATAAAACTTAGGAACCAGTCCCCAAACACACGCGGTCCCTCCACATGTCCAAAGCCTTTCAAAATTTCTTTCAAAAGTTTAAGTACAAAGTGGAGCTGGTGGAAGCCTCCACATGTCTCCTATCGCAATTGTTAAGGTGGGACCTTGCCATGGATCCTCAAGTGAGTCCTAGGCCTCCACGTGTCCATGTTCCACCAAAACTATACCGGTTGACTAAAAAATTGTCTAAGTATGGGAAAGGAAGTGGAAATATCCACGTGTCTCCCGGCGCAACTCCAAGACCAAATGAAAAGGTGAATTTTCAAATGAGCACCGACCCTCCACATGGACAAGCTTTGAGTCTGAAGTGAGCCTTAGAGTTTTCAAAGTGACCTACCAAGCCGCATCTAACCAAAAAGGGACATGTTTCAACTGATTGTGAGATGTAAACTTGATGGGGAAAAATACACCCGTCAAACCGTAAAATGCAGGAAAATCACCATTTGAGCCCAGAAATGAATTTTTCTTCACAGAAAGAGAGTTTGGAAATGATATAAGGCCCAAATTTAATCCCCAAGCCATAAATGATAGGGACAACAAAATGTGACTGTGGAAAATGGAAGGAAGGAAAAACATGAGTTTTACGCCCAAGTTATAGACTCTTTCATATGGAAAGAGGAATGAAAAAAAAATCTAGACTTTTAAGTGATCCTTGACCAAGGAAGGGAATGATCATAGCAAAAAAATAGAGGAAAAAGTTTTCAAGCATCAATATGGGGAGATAGAAAACACAACATAACCCACAAACTAAAGAAATTCAATGATAAATTGGGGCGCGACTAATTTGAGAACCAACATCAGGTCTGATTTGGGGATGGGCACTCCTTGTGAGTGCCACAAGAACAAATAGTAGACCAATTGCCAAAAATAGACCATTGAGCAACGTAGTCAAAGAAAAATCTTACAAAGTAGAACAATAATAACCAACAAAACCAGGTCACCAAGGACCACAACAAACAAAAACATAGAATCGATGAAAAAAAAATAACTATACACTATACAATGGATTATACCTTGATTCGAGAAATCAAATAAGGAAATTTTTTAAATTCCTACCATTAACAAGAAATTAAAGAAGTTCCCCATCTAATTCTTGTAGTAAGAATGTATTTTTACAAATTCGAATGTCAATTGAATAAGGGCCCATCAACAAAGCATCAAATTTAATGCCTACTATCCCATAATACCATTGGATCCCCATTTTGAAAGCTCTTGGAGTCACCTTCTTGTCAAATAACTTCTTCAACTTTTCTTTGAACTTCACATGACACTAATGGGATGTTTTTCTTTCTTCATCTAACTCAATAATCTGATTGATCCGAGCATCATATGGACTAACTTCTTGATCTTCAATTTTTTGAACAAAATGAAATGAAGACAATTGAAAATGAAGGGGCAGAAAAGCTTGAGTTCTATATACCAACTCAAATGGGCTCTTACCAATAGCTCTTTTGATAGTGATTCATTCATCCCAAACAAAAACTTCAGT
The DNA here is from genome assembly GCA_018340775.1 of Taxus wallichiana var. yunnanensis. NCBI lineage: Eukaryota > Viridiplantae > Streptophyta > Pinopsida > Cupressales > Taxaceae > Taxus > Taxus wallichiana. Next base: position 663,711,000 of record CM031234.1, on the reverse strand, counting down.
TTGCTTAACCTACTTCTTTTTGTCTAGCTCAAGGTTCTTCTAATGATATTCAACAATTTTTTATTACTGGACTCATCTTGTCCATTTCCTTGTTGATTATAGTTAGAAGCATATGTCAGATTGATCCCATACTCTTTCCACATTGCCACCAAAGGTTTGGCTCTCAAACTCATGGCATTGTCAACAAAAATTTAGCTAGCACTATAAATCTGCATATGATTTGATTTGGGATGAATTCCATGATAACTTGGTGTGTTTATTTATTGGTGGGGATTGCTTCCATCCACTTAGTGAAATAATCGGTGGCTACAAGAATTAATTTATGACCATCACTGGAAGGATCAAAAATTTCCCCAATGAAATCCATTCCCCATTGTCGAATAGGGCTTCAAATTGATAAAGTATGCAAAGGAAGGGATCCCTAAGCTTTCATTATTCCAGAAAAATGATGGAAACTTTAACATTTCCTAATCAATAGAGTTGTAGCTTTAAAGAGAGTTGGCCACCAATAACCATCCCTCAAGATTTTATGTGATGTAACTCTTCTAGCAAAATGTTCCCCACAACCTCCTCCATGGAGATCAGAAATTATATTGGGGGCCTCATTTAAGTAATGCATCTCAAGAGCACTACCTCGGGGTTCTTCAAAGCTGATCCAAAATTAGTAATGACATATTTTTGTTGAGAGGCTAACTTAAGAGCTCTTTTCTAGTTTTTACTCAAATATTCGGGGCAACATAGATGTCTAAGATAAAATATTATATCCTTGTACCATTCAGATCTTACCAACTTTTCAAGGAAATCTACCATTTCTCCTTCTACTTCATTCACCTCAATAGTTTACAAGTTTCTCTCACCAATAAGCTTAGCTAGGCCCAACCCTCTTACCAATTTCATGTTTTGATATCCATGTCATATTCCTACAACTTGTTCACCCATCTGCATCTTTTTCTTTAGACCTCCATCTCGATAAGATGTCTTTCACCATGGTGTAAGGAACATAAGAAACAAATTTAGAGCTCAAGATGTAGGGTATGAACACCTTTGTTGTTTTCACCAAGTCAAATGCTTTCTTCTCCATGATGGTGTACTTCAATAAGCTCCTTACAATGCCTTACTGAAAAAGGAAATTGTTCCCTCAGCCCCTTCATCATCTTTCTACAACAAAAAAGGTTTAATGGTTTTTCCTATAGCAAAAGAAAACACTTGAAAAGGCTTCTTCTAATTTGGAGTTTCAAAAATAGGGGCATGCATTAGTGCTTATTTGATCACATCGGAATCTTTAATGGAAGATTCTTCCTATTTGATAATTCTGTCCTTTTTCAGCATACTAGTAATGGGGATAGTCAACTCAGCAAAGTTAGACACAAATATTCTGATAAAGTATTTTTGTCCAAAGAAGGATTGAACTCCCTTCTTAGTTCTAGGAATTGGAACCTTACTAATGGCTTCCACTCTCATGGTATCAATCATGACCCCTTCCTTTGATATAATGTAACCAAGCAGTTTTGCCTTTTGTACTCCAAAGTGGCACTTCTTTGGATTTAATTATATGCCATACTGTCTACACCTTATCAACATTCTCTCCAAGTGTTGCAAGTTGTCATCTCTTTTTATGGAAAACACAATTACATCATCTTGATAAACAACAATGAAGTCATGAATATAACTAGAAAATGCTACATCCATTACACTTTAGAAAGTTTCTCCAAAATTTATTAAGCCAAAAGGCATCCTGACATAGACATAAGTTCCCCAAGGAGTGGTAAAGGCACTCTTTATTCTTTCTGACTCCTTCACAACAACTTGATTATAGCTAGAGAAACCATCTAGAGTGAATAATAATTCAGAACTAGTTACCAATTGTAGCATATTATTGATTTTTGGCAGAGGGTAATTATCTTTCAATGATGCTTTATTCAGGTTCCTAAAGTCTACACATAGCCTTATATCACCATTATTTTTCCTGACAGGCACTAGGTTTGCAACCCAAGATGAGTACCTTGTGGGATGAATGAGTCCTCCATCCCTCAACTTATTCATTTCTTCTTGCATCTTCAAAGAAAGGAGTGATTGATGGGCCTCTATTTTTTCTTGAAAGAATTGGCATTAGATTCAAGAGGAATTTCATGTTGGAACAAATCTTCCCTATATGCCTTTAACTCAGAGCAAGACCAACCTAGGCATTCTTGATATTTCTTCAGCAATTAAACATAGGAATGCTTCTCTTCGTTGCTAAGATTACTTCCTAACTATATTTTATGGGGTTTTTCCTTTGTACCCAGGTTGTGCTCTTCCACATCTCTTGAAACCGACATAGTTCTTTTAATACTGGAATCAACATTATCAAAGTTCAATTCAAGTGCCACCAAACCTTTAGAAATTGTGTTTTTGTTCATTTGGATGATGTATTTACCAAATAAAGTTTCCTTTCCTTTAGCAGCACACAACATTGGTTCCTAATATATATTTTGGTCAAAAACTTTCCTTGGTTCTGTAAAAGCTATTTCACTTGGGCATCATCATCAAACACTTGCCAATTTTTAACGTTGTCAAGGAAATATGGCCTTGTTAGTATTTCAAATTTATACTCACAAAATGGAGACACTGTACAATTCCCAAATCTGGATCCCAACACTGCTAACTTGTCTACAAAAACATCAAAATTTTTGTCATGGTGCACAATATTAAAATAGTTAAACATTTCAATCAAATCCCAGGCTGCATGCTTGTATTGTTTCATTCTCTAATTTTTAGTAGCATACAATTTTCTAATTTTCTTGATAATCAATTATGAATCCCCTTTGATAATGATATCCTTTATAACATATTTCCATGCAATTCTCAAGCCTAATAACAATGCTTTATATTTAACAATGTTGTTAGTCCATTCAAAGTTAAGTTTTAGAGAAAATACAAACTCTTCTTGGCCTAGAGAAATCAGAACAATGCCAACACCATTTCAAACATGGAACATCCTCCATCAAATAATAAGCTCCAAGGTAAACCTACTTGTTCAAGACATTTACATTGATCAATCTTATGTTCTTTTCCATCAACCAACCCCACAAAGTTATCTACATTTACATCAGCATACAACACTTGATAAGAAGCATTATTGGGATCTTCAATGAGGTGAAACATCTTCTTCTCTCCATACAACTTTTTACAAGGCTTCCTTCCATTGGCATGGTGGAAAAGACATATCCACCTAAACACTTACACCAACACTTGTAGCCCACATTTTTGATGACAGCATGCCCCATTTGGAAGGGAAATCAATAATAACGACATCAAGTTTCAAGTTCTTACCTGGATAAGCTGCAAGTTGTACCAAAAATACTTTTACACATCCTACAACAGGCACCTCTCTATAATCCAATGCAGTGCACTTGCTATAGGCTGTTGTCACTCTAATGTTCAATTCATTCATGACTTCTAGAGACATAACATTACATGATGCTCTAGAATAAAACATACAATTGAGCAACAGTCTATCTTTAATAATCAATGTTGTAAAAATGGATCAACATTTAAGCGAGACTCAACTAAAGATGTTCCTAGGTAAACTTTAGGTGGTTCCCCTATCTCCTCCAATGTTGGTGGCTTTTCTAGGTCTACAATTCTTGAGGAGTGTTTACATTATTTATGTTTTTGCCTTGGGAATTCCTATCTTCCTCTAATCCCAAATACTCAAAATACCTCTTCTTGTGCTATGGAATCCTAAGCGGTTCCAAAATTGGGACAAAAACTTGATCGACTCAAGATATGGGCAATGTCATAGGGAATTTATTTGGGAAAAGTAACATTTAGAAAATATTGACAAACTCATCAGATGGCATTAGATTTTTCACATTTTGGGCATGGGTGGGAACACTAGTTATACTTGAGAGAACAAGGCCTTTTCCGAGATGCATCTACCTTTGCAGCCTCTTTTGGGACATTGTAGAGAACCGGGGTCTTTGGTTTGACTTGAGGCCCCTGCCCCTTTGAAAACTTTAGTTCTTGTGTTATACTCTTTTTCTTGGGCCACAACAACATTCATTAGTAGTTGTCTATCCTTGTTTGATGGGATTCCTCCATCGTACTTATTTTTCATTAGAGCTCTTAGGTATTCAAAATCATTATTAGGAAGTTCAAATTCTTGTATCATATCTATTTCTAGAGAATGAGAGGGAGGAAGAAGATGTACCTAGTGAATGCAATCCCAAAAAATTGCAGTAGTTCTTGCACTTATTACATTAGTTAAAGTTTCTCCTTCTTGAGCTTGTAGAGAAGTCCACCCTGCATGCATCATAATCATTGTTGTCATCATCATCAGCTTCTTCAACTTGCTGATCTACTTTACATGGCGGGTGGGGTAAGAAGGATTTTCTTACGAATCCATTTGATTTGTCTCTTCAACAACAATAACTCTAGCATTAAGAGGATCAAGAACTACTCTGTTCTCCCTAGCTTGGGGTTGTCTAGCCCTAATGGGTCCTTTACCTCTGTCATTAGATCTCTGATCATTTCTTAGATGATTGGAAAACTATTTTTCATTGTTGCCTTGCTGACCACGAGAACCTTATCCAATTCCTTTCTCCACCATGGCTAGTTTGTAAGATATTTCTTTGACAATTGACTAAATTCTTTACAACTTCCTCCAGATCCACAACATTACTTGATTGATGATTTTACGGGTTGATCAATTTAACACCCTCCCTTTTCGAAGGTTTTCCAATTGCTTTAATCTTTTTCTTAATTTGCAAAGCCATGTTAAAGGCCTTCCTCAAAGTTCCGGGGTTCTTATCCCTCAAATAGTAAGAAGCTTTCAAATTAAGAAGGAAATTCTTAATATTTTATCGAGACATGACTCATCACATGGCCTCAAATTAACAGAAGTCTTCTCAATGTTTTGTTAAACCTAGCATTGAAATCATGCACCGATTCATTATGATTCTTTTTATATTTTCAAACTTTGATAAAAGAAACCTAGGGTCTGTTTTATCACCATAATACATTCTAAAAGCATTCTTCATCTCTGTCCAAGAGTCGATGGAATTATCTAGAAGATATTTATACCAGTCCCTTACATCTTCTTCTAGAGTATGGATAAATAATTTAATGTATACATCATCAAACTCTATTTAAAATTCCTCCATTATATTGAAAAAGAGCTTCAAATGTTGATCCCTCTAAAACATTTTTGAATAGCAATTTTTTTCTTACATCTTGTGGCACAAACCTTGGAAAACTTATCTAAAGCTGATGGGACTAAAAGTATTAACAAAAAATGGAGGTATGGGTGGAGGTTGAGAAATATTATTTACGAGGAGGTGATTTGACAAGATAAAAATTGTGATGAGTCAAGGGTTTGTGTGGTACATGGATACAATTTTTAGAATGAATTCCCTCTAAAGGATCTATTTCTTGGAAGACTCTATCAAATTTTGAAAATATAGGGGTGGATTGAGAAGTAAATGTTTCAAAATACAGATGAAGGATCCTCTCCGGATGGAGAATTCAATTCAACAAAGAGACTACCTAATTCAAAAAGCACTTGAGGAAGTACTACAATCTTCAATCAAAATTTGTTTAGTTTCACCAATGGATATTTTTTTCTTGATGCTTGTTCTTCAACAACCTTTAAATTCTTCTTCCTTCGAATTAGACTTTCCTATCTCTTGAAACAACCTTCTACTTGGGTCCTTTGCGAAGAAATATCTTCTTCCTTCCATCTTTGAAGATATTAGTTAAAAATCTTACTTGATATATGTTTAAGGCACTAGTATTTATAAATAATTTAAACAACACCGAGTCACCACTAAGGATTTTCACATTAGTTTGTGAAAATACACTATGAAAGACCTATCAAATTCCTATCAATACTAGATTCATGCAAATATTACAAGATCTAATCTTCTTCTACCAAAATTTATCAATGATGATACAAATATTAGTGCAATAATTGTAAAATCTAGAAATATTGCACTCAGAACTCACAACTTTGAACAATTCTTACAAATATGAAAAGATAATGATGTTTCATTAATGTATTTTGACTTTAATATCTATAAAAAGGATTACCAAGGTTTGTAGGTGTAAAAATTTGTTCAAATAATTCAAAAATTCCCAGATGGCGGTGCCACTAGTGTTGGTATCCAAATTCATTCTCCTTTTCAAGCTGAGTAGCAACACAAATTTGATAGGGAGCTTAGAGATAGATAGATCATAGTGTGTGTCATTTTGTAGCTAATGGGATGAGATCTAAGCGGCCCTTTATCACTTAGATTATTGGAGAGATGGATAACACCTTTAAGAGGATTTGACCTATCCGCACTACTTTAGGTTGTGCCTCTTCGACTAGGGTGAGAGGACCCTCAGTGTAACCTCTGTTTGATGAAGGAGATGGAGATATCCTTATTTTGGAAATATTTTATGAAGAAAACCTTAAGAAAATATGTCAATACTCCATTATTTAACTCTTAAGAGTTGTCACTTCTAAAATATGGAGATTATTTCAACACAAGGCTAAGATTACTAAAGACATTAAGAAATCTTGATTGTTCTGCATATTTTAGTATGTAGATTTTGTTCCTTTGTTGATATACAGGGAAAATAGGGGTAGTTCGGGATGGATTCATGGTTTTTTAATTATTTTGGTGGGAGATGAAGCAAGATAAATTTGATTATAGCAAATCTTTGAGGGACTTCACAACAATGCAAAACTCAACAATAGAAAGCTTCAGGATAGTAAATATGTTCCTTCAACTAGAAGGTATGCTTCAATGGAGCCCCAAATCAACACGTTTTCACACAAGCTGTGAGACTCTAACATGAAGGCTCGAATTGAAAGACTCAATTAAACACTAATTTTTTTTATCAATCATGTCTAAGGTACACCCAAATACTTACAAATAAGCTTTATCAATAAATGATAGTGAATTGATTTTAAATTTTTTATCTCATCACAAGATGAAGGCTCTTCTTGAAATGAAATTAAAAATACCACTAAACTTTCATAGGGACGAGATCCTATGTGATTTCAAAAATATTTCAATGTAAGATTGCAATAGGAACAAAAGAAACCATTTGCAGAAATTCTGAAACAAAGCAAACACAAATTGCTAGAGATTGGACACAAATTAATTTCAAAATTTCTTAGATTCATCAATAGGGGAAATATTCCAGAGTAATTTCAGTGCTTGTCAATTGTTATACATATGCAACAAACTTGACACGATAGAAAATATACCACAAAAGAAAATAATAGGTTATCTCACCTTGGTCTCTGAAGAAGATGGATTTCTCAAATTTTCTCTTAAGAATTTAACCCCGACCCTTTGCAAGAGTCTTCTCATTGCATTTATACATTTTACTCACTCAATTTTCCCCCAAAAGAGAGGAATATTCAAGGGACCTTTTCTTGTTATCAATTTGTTTTAGACAGTGACGTTTAACAAATTCAGATCCGAAAGCTGCTAGGTGGACCAATTATGAACTGATCACATTTCTTGTGCCCTCGAATAATGACTAGGATGTCATGCCACAACTTTTTGGCAATCCTTCTAATCATTCTAATTCTTTCATGTGAGAAATCCCCTTTTTAATCATTTTCTAGAGGCTCTACATAACTAGATATGACACATAGTCCTTTTCACTCTTGAATCAAAATCTTTTCATCTTTTGCACCTGCTGACTTTCATCATTTCATACTTTTCCTTTTCTATCCTCTGCAACTCTATCTTGCATCAAGATTCTCTGGTAATTCCCACTTTTGTGAGTGCCTAAGTAATTCCAATTTCAAAATATCGACCATAACAATCTTTAAACTCACAACTTAAGTTATGAATCCATTCAATGGAACTTTATAGATAGAGAAGAGAAAGAATTTCATTGAAAAATGATGAAAAATAATGCGTATTTGCATATCCAAGAGTCTTGGAGTAAAAATGGAAGAAAAATAGATGTAATACACATCATCCATTTATTCTACCCCATTTCTACTTTATATCATATTTGTCCATGTGTTTCCTTTGCGCAAATATAAAGGAGAAGCAAATATTCAAGTCCCAAACAAGCGCGGGCCTTCCACGTTCCCTAGGCCCAAGAAAAATGACTTTTGGCCTTTGAAAAGTCTCAATGTAAAAAGGAGCTAGCGGAAGCCTCCACTTGTCTCAATGGCACATTTTGAGATGGTCCCAAAAAGTAGAAACCCCAAACAAGCCTGGGCTCAACACGTGTCTAAGTCAGAAGAGTTTGTTAAAAAATTTGAATGTTCAGTGGAAGGTGCCATGTGTCTAGGGTCCGAGACATTTTTCTTTGGCCGTTGAAAATTCCAAGCAAAGGGAAGAGTGAGTGAAAGCCTCCAAGTGTCCTCCTAGTGCTTCTTCAAAATAAAACTTAGGGGCTGGTCTCACTATAGGCGAAGTCCCTCCACGTGTCCCATGCCTTTCAAAATTACTTTGAATAGTTTAAGTATAAATCAGAGTTCGCGGAAGCCTCCACATATCTCCCTATCACAATTGTTAAGGTGGGACGCTGAGGTAGATCCTCAAATGAGCTCAGACCTCCACATGTCCATGAGTTGCCAAATTTGTATGAGTTGCATGAATAAATTTTGTAAGTCTATGGTAAAGGCAATACAAATCTCCACATGTCTCCCCCGTGCAACTCCAAGGCCAAACCAAAAGAGGAATTTTCAAATGAGCATCGGCCCTCCACGTGGAAAGCGTTGAGTCTTAAGCAAGTATTTGAATTTTCAAAGTTCCCTGCTGAGATTCATCTAACCAAAAAGGGCCATGTTTTCAATGATGCTGAGATGTAAAATTGATGGGGAAAAATACACCCGTTAAACCGTAAAATGTAGGAAAATCACCATTTGAGCCGGAAATGAATTTTTCTTCACGGACAGAGAGTTTTGAAATGATATAAGGTGAAAATGTAATCCTCCAAGCCACATCCAATCATATTTCCACATATATTTTGACACAAATGATAGGGACAACAAAACATGACTGTGGAAAATGGAAGGAAAGGAAAAACTTGAGTTTTACACCCAAGTTACAGACTCTTTCATATGGACAGAGGAACAAAAAACAAATTCTATACTTTTAAGTGATCCTCGACCAAGGAAGGGACTGATCATGGCAACCAAATGGAGGACAAAGTTTTCAAGCATCTATACGGGGAGATAGAAAACACAACAGAGCCTACAAACTGAAGAAACTCAATGAAAAATGGGGCAATACTAATTTGAGCAACAACACCATGTATGCCTTCAACTCGAGTAAGAACAAGTTAGGCAATATTGATATTTCTTCAATAATTGAACATAGGACTTCTTTTCTTTCTTGCTCGAGATAGATTTCTAACCATATTTTACGTGGTTTTTCCTTTGTGCCAGGATGTGCTCTTCCATGTCTCTTGAAACCGACATACTTCGTGAGTAATACAATCAACATTATCAAATTTCTATTCAATTTCCACCAAAATTTGGGAATCGTGTTTGTCTTTAGTTGGATGATGTCTTTGCCAAATAAAGTTTCCTTTCCTTCAGTAGCACACACCATTGGTTCCCAATATATATTTTGGTCAGAAAAATTGCCTTAGTTCTATGAAAAACTGTTTCACACAGGCATCATCATTAAACACTTGGAAATTTTTAATTTGTCAAGGAAAGATGGCCTTGTTAATATTTCAACATCATACTCACAAAATGGAGACACTGTATAATTCCCAAATCTAGATCCTATTACTGCTAAGTTGTCTACAACAGTATTAAAATTTCTGTCATGGTGCACAATATTAAATGTTTCAAACATTTCAATCAAATCCAAGACTGCATCCTTTTTTGTTTCATTCTTTGATTTTTAGTATCATACAGTTTTCTAATCTACTTAACAATCAGTTCTGAATATCCTTTGACAATGATATCCTTTACACCATATTTCCATGTAATTCTTAGACCTAATAATAGTGCTTCACATTCAACAATGTTTTAGTTCATTAAAAGTTGAGTTTAAAAGAAATAACAAACTCTTCCTAGTTTGGAGAAATCAGAACAATGCCAACACCATTTCCAAACATGGAACAAGCTCCATCAAATTACAAGGTCCAGGGAAAACCTACTCTTTCAAGACATTTACATTGATCAATCTTGTGCTCTTTTCCATTAGAAAATCTAACAAAGTTATCAGCATCTACATCATCATACAACACTTCATAACAATCTTTATTGGGATCTTCAATTAGGTGCACCATCTTCTTCTCTCCATATAGCTTTATAAGGCTTCCTTCAATTAGAATGGTGGAAAAATACATATCCATCTGAATACTTCCACCAACACTTGCAACTCACTTTCTTGATAACATCATGCCCCATTTGGTAGGGCAATCAACAATAACAACATAAAGTTTAAGTTCTTACCTGGATAAGCTACAAGTTGTACCACTAAACCTTTTACACATCCTACAACTGGCACCTCTCTAGAATCCATTACAGTACACTTTCCATAAGTTGTTGTCAATTTTATGTTCAATTCATTCATAACCTCTAGAGGAATAACATTACATCATGCTCCAAGATCAAAGATACAATTGTGCAACGTAAATCATCCTTAACAATCGTGTTGTAAAAATGGATCAAAATTTAATTGAGACTCAACCAAAGATTTTCCCAAGTAAACTTCAGGTGTTTTACCTATCTCCTCCAATGTTGGTGGTTTATTGAGGTCTTCAATGGTTGGATGAGGAGTGTTTACATTATTTATATTTCTACCTTTGGTACTCCTATCTTCTTCCAATCCCAAATACTCAAAATCCCTCTTCTTGTGCTCAGGAATCCCAAGTAATTCAACAATTGGGATAAAAATCTTGATATGACTCAAGACATGGGAAATGTCATAAGGAATGTATTCAAGAAAAGAAGCATTTTAAGAAAGATTGACAAACTCATCGGATGGCAAAATATTTTTAACATTTTGGGCATGGTGGGAACACTAGTTCCACATGAGACAATAACAAATGCATCTTTCTTTAGAGTTTATTTTGGGACATTGGTGAGAATTGGGATTTTTGGTTTTCTTGAGGCCCTACCCCTTTGACAAATTTACTTCTTGTGTTATAATATTTTTCTTGGGCAACAACAACATTCATCAAAGTTGTCTATCCTCTTCGATGGGATTCCTCCATCATAATTCTTAATGATTAGAGCTCTTAGGTACTCAAAATCTTTATTAGGAAGTTCAAAAGATTATACCATATATATTTCTAAAGTATGATAGGGAGAAAGAAGAGGTTCCCGGTGAATGAAATCCCAAAAACATGCAGCAGTTCTTGCACTTATTACTTCAGTTGAAGTTTCTCCTTTTGTGAGCTTGTAGAGTAGTCCACCATGCATGCATAATCATCAGTGTTATCATCATCATCAGCTTCTTCAACTTTCTCGATCTACTTCACATAGCAGGTGGGGTTTGTCACACCAATCAATTTAATTTGTCTCTTAAACAACGACAACTCTAGCATTTAGAGGATCAGGCACTACTATATTTTCCCTAGCTTGGCGTTGTTTAGCTCTCATGGGTCCTTTACCTCTATCATCAGATATTTGATCATTTCTAGGATGATTTACAAATATGTCTTGTACTTTTTGCCTATGCTAACCTTAAGAACCTTGTCCAATTCCTTTCTCTTTCATTGCTATCTTCTAAGATATTTCTTTGACAGCTCTGGCCAAAGTCTTTATAAATTCCTCAAGATCCACTACCTTACTTGATTGAGGCTTCTCTGGGTTGATCAGTTTAACACCCTCCATCTTAGGAGGTTTTCTAAGTGCTTTAATTTTGTTCTAAATTTCAGAGAGCCATGATAAAGGCCTAACTCAATTTTTTGGGTTCTTATCCCTCAAATAGTAAGAAATTTTCTTATCAAATGCATCTAAATACTTTATCGGACATGATTGATCATATGGCCTCAAATTAACAAGCGAAGTCTTCTCAATGTTTTTTTAAATCTTGTATTGATATCATGAACTAATTTATTAGGATTCTTCTTAATGATTTCAAACTCTGATAAAAGAAACCTAAGGTTTGTTTTATCACCATACTACAGTCTAAAAGCATTACTCATTTCTATTTAAGAATTAATGGAATTATCTGGTAAAGATTTATAACAATCCGTTGCATCTTGTTCTAGCATATGGATAAACAAATTAATGTAAACATCCTCAAATTCTATTTCAAAGTCCTCCATCATATTGACAAAGAGCTTCAAGTGCTTATCAACAGTGATTGCATTATTTCCTCGAAACTCAAGTAATCTATTTCATACATCTTGTGGCACAACATTTGGATAGCTAGCCATACCCCTAAAATTGATGGGACCAAAATTATTAACAACAAATGCAGGTCTGGGTGGTGGCTGAGCCATATTATTTTGAGGAGGTTACCTTTGAGGAGATGTAAACTAATGACGAGTGAGAAGTCTGTGTGGTACAAGGATGTAATTTTTAGAATGAATTCCCTCTAAAGGCTCTATTTCTTGGAAAAATCTATAAGATTTGGAGAATACAAGGACAAAATGAGATGTAAATTTTCAAATACAAAGAAGGACCCTCTCAGATGGAGAAATCAATTCAAAAAGGACCTAATTTAGAAGCACTTGAGGAAGTATTGCAATCTTTAATCACAGGCTAATCAATTTCACCAATGGAGATCTCTTTTCTTGATGCTTGAAACCTTACAAATTCTTCTTCCTTCATATTAGAATTTCCCAACTCTTGAAAACCTTCTACTAGGGTCCTGGTGAAGAAAAATTCTTAACTTGAGGAAATAAGGGATAAAATATGTGGAATAATCCCTCGAGAATCATAGCAGAGAAACAATCAGAAATTATTACAGATCTCAAATAAAATTCAGAATAAAATAACACAACACCAAAGAGAGTATTTAATGTGGTTCACCTTTTTTTTGGGCTATGTCCACCAAGAATCTTGCTCGAGATTTTATTACAAGCCACCACTCTCTCCAAACCGAGATCCGTTTGGAGCTATGCTTCAAACTCTACCACGGCCGAATTCAAAATACATTAGCAATACATTTGCTTGTCCATCTATCATTTGCATAAGACCTATAAAAAAACCTTTTACAAAACCGTAGGGTCAAAACCATGGGAAAAACCCATCCCATAAACCTATGGGTCTTCCTTATACACGTTTCCGATATGTTAGGTGCATTTTTCGAGGAGATACATGAAAAGTGACAAATCTTACTTTCACACATGAAAAATAGGACCTAACATATGTTAAGATTAATGACAAATATTATTTATTAAGTATTTATTAACAATTCAAAAACATGAAGTCACCACTAAGGAATTTCACCTTAGTTTATTCAGATTCAAAATGAAAGACCTATCAAATGTCTTTCAATACAAGATTCATGAAAATATTATATGATCTACTCTTCTTCTATGCAAACTTATCCTTGATGATACAAAATTTAGTCCAATAATAGTAGAAGCTAGAAATATTACACTCAAAACTTACAACTTTGAACAATTCTTACATATCTGAACAGATAATGATGTTTTAGAAATGTATTTGCACTTAGATCATGTAAGAAACATTACCAAGGTCTGTATGTACTACATTTGTAAAATACTTCAAAGAGTCCCTAAATGACACCACTCTGGTGTTGTTTGCACACAAATAATGCTCAGAGCTCAAATAATCCTTGGAACGCAGCATCACTAGTGTTGGTATTTAAATTTGTTCTCCTTTTCATGCTTAGAAGCATCGCATATTCGACATGGATCTTAGAGACAAATAGATCATGATGTGTGTCATTTTGTATCCACATATGATATCTAACTAGCCCTTTTTCACTCAAATTTGTTGAGATATGGATAACACCTTCAAGAGGATTTGACCTATCCTCACTACTTTAGGTCGTGTCTCTTCAAACTAGGGTGAGAGGACCCTTAGTGTAACCTCTGTTTGATGAGGGAGATAGATATATCCTTCTTTTGCATGAATTTTATGAAGAAAACCTTGGGAAAGTATGATCAATACTTCATATTTAACTCTCAATAGTTGTCACTTCTAAAATATGGAGATACTTTCAAAACAAGGGTAAGGTTCCTAAAGAAATTATGAAATCTTGATTGTTCTACATATTTTAGTAAATAGATTTTTTTCGTTTGTGGATATATAGGGGAAAAAGGGGTAGTTTAGGATGGATTCATGGTTTTCGAATGATTTTTGTGGGAGATTAAGTAGGATAAAGTTGATTATACTAGATCTTTGAGAAACTTCACAATAATGGAAAAATAAACAACAAAAAGTTTCAGAATAGTTAAGATGTTCCTTCAATGGGAAGGTGTGCATCAATGGAGGCCCATATTTGCACATTTTCAGACAATCTTTGATAACCTAGCATGAAGTTACATGTTAAAAGACTCAATTAAACACCAACATCTTTGATCAATCATGCCTAAGGTACACCCAAAGACTTACAAACAATCTTTATCAACAAATGACATTCAAGTGATTTTAAATTTGTTTATATCATCATAGGATGAAGGAAATTCTTGAAATGAAATAAAAATGCCACTAAATTGTCATAGGGATGAGATCCTGTGTGATTTCACAACGATTTCAATGTAAGATTACAATAGGAATGAGAAAAACTACTTACAGACATTAGAAATAAGAAAACACTAATTACTACAAGATTGACACAAATTAATTTCAAAATTACTTAGATTCATCAGCAGGGGAAAGCTTCAGAGCAATCTCGAATCATCAATGGCTATACATCTTCAACCAAATTTAAATGATAGAAAATATAACATAGAAGAAATTAACTAGGTATCTCAGATGGGTTTCTTAGAACATGACTTTTCTCAATTTTTCTCGTGAAATTTAACCTATGACCATTTGCAAGAGTATCCTTATTGCATTTAAACATTTTACTTGCTCACTCATCCCAAATTTCCCCCAAAAAAGAAGAATATTTGAGGGACATTTCTTTGTTACCCATTTTCCTTAGAAAGTGACGTTTAACAAATTCACATCGAAAGTTTCTAGGTGGACCAATTATGAACTTGATCACATTTCTTAGGCCCTCGAATAATGAGTAATCATTTTTTCTCGAGGAAACAATTTTCATCTTTTCTCAAGGAAAACCTTTTTCATCCATCATCATTTCATCCTTTTCCTCTCTTTCCTCTGTAAGTCTTCACCGCATCCATCTTATCTAGTAATTCACATTTTTACAAGTTCTCGATCAATTCTAATTTCAAAATATTGACCTTAAAAATCCTTGGGCTCACAAATTAAATTCTAAATCCATTCAATGGAACTTTTCAAACAAAAATGATAAGGAATTTCATAAAAAAATGATGAAAACCAGTTTGTATTCGCATCTCTAGGAGTCTTGGATAAAAATGGTAGAAAAATAGATGCGATGCACAAAAATCAATGATTATTCCCTTCTATACTTAATTTTAGAGCCATCCACGTGTTTCCTTGGTGTAACCACAAAGAAGATGTATAGGGGTAAGTTTCAAAAAAAATATGGGCCTTGCACGTGCACTAGGCCCAAGAAAAATGCCTTTTGGCCTTTGAAAAAGTCTAAGTAAAAAAGGAGCCAATGGAAGCCTCCAAGTGTCTCAATGGTGCACTTTGAGATGGTCTCCCAAATTAGAAATCCCAAACAAGTGCAGGCTCCCCACGTGTCTCAATCCAGTGGAGTTTCTTAAAAAATTTGAAGGATCAGTGGAAGGCACCATTTTTCTATGGTCCAAGACATTTTTCCTTATCCGTTGAAAAGTCAAAGCAATGGTAGAGTGAGCGGAAGCCTCTAAGTGTCCTCCTGGCACTTCTTCAAAATAAAATTTAGGGGCCAGTCCCCAAACAAGCACGGTCCCTCCACATGTCCCATGCCTTAAAAAATTGCTTTGAAAAGTTTAAGTATATAGTAGAGCCAGGCGAAGCCTCCACATGTCTCCCTATCATAATTGTTAAGGTGGGACCCTGAGACAGATCCTCAAATGAGCATTGTCCCTCCACATGTCCATGGTCCACTAAAGCTGCACTAACCGCATGAAAAAATTATCTAATTCTGGGCAAGGTAGCGGAAACCTCCACGTGTCTCCCTGGCGTAACTCCAAGGTCAAACCAAATGGAAAATTTTCAGATGAGTGTCGGCCATCCACGTGGAAAAGATTTGAATTGAATCAAGCCTTAGAGTTTCAAAGTTCCCTACCAAGCTGCATCCAACCTAGAATGGGATACGTTTCCACAGAGGCTAAGATATGAACTAGACCGGGGAAAATCCACTTATCAAACCGTAAAATGTAGGAAAATCACCATTTGTGCTTGGAAATGAATCCTTCTTTCAAGACAAATAATTTGGAAATGATATAAGGCCAAAATATGATCCTCTAAGCCACATCCAATCATGTTTCCATAGATATTTGGGAAAAAAGTGACAAAAAATGTGACTGTGGAAAATGGAAGGGAAAAAACCCGAGTTTTCACCCAAGTTACAGATTCTTTTCACATGGAAAGAGGAATGAAAAAATAAAATCTTGATTTAAATTGATCCTCGACCAAAGAAAGGGACTAATCATGGTAACCAAATGGAGGAAAAAATTATCATGCATCAATACAGGGAGACAAAAAAGACAACATGGCCAAAAATTGAATAATTTCAAGGAAAATCGGGCGAGATCAAATTGAGCACCAACATAATGTACCTCATAATCAAACAACATGCTTCAATGGTGAACTGAATCAGGATTTAATGGTTCAAACATATGATGTGTCCCAAGAACCACATGGAGAAGAAAAAAAACAGAAAGAGGCAACTCTAAATCAAACCACATTAGTCAATTAGAAAATAGAAGCTTTTGTAGAGTTAATCATACTCATTTCTAAGGTGTAGTTGTTAATATATAGTCAAAGAATAGGAACATAGAATAACAACAACCATCTAGCCTAATTTTTTCTTAACCTACCCTCACCCCAGAAGGAGTTAGTAATATAAGAGCAACTCCAAACACACAAAATCAGACTAAAGAACCATTTAAAGTAACACATGTGCCTATTCAATATTTGGAAAAGATTGTGTTAAGTAAGGGAAAGAAAAAGGATAAGCCATCCCCCTTCATCACCATTCACCAAATGAAAAAAACACATGTGAGCATTTCCATGTGGGAGTCACTAGCAATCCCAAGACAATGAGATTTGTTGCAAGCAACAATGGCTAATTGCTCCACCTTAAATGGATCACCTAAAAATCAAGAGAAGGCTCTCACTAATGTGGTGTAGCAAGAAGGGGGTCAACCAAGAAAATATTTGAAGCCTCCATCTTTATATTTATCATTGATTATTGGGAACCACTTGGTACACAATTGCATGATTAATTCAAGGAAAAGAATTTTAGTAATGACTAAGTAGATAATGGATCAATTAGGTGAAAAATATGCACTAGTCTCTAAATTATTGGTACAAATGAACATGATAGCAGTGGCAATAGTTGGGATTATCAAAGGGTTAAGTCTTACACTACATGTTTTCCTAAATGTCACAGTTTTTTAAGATGTGTTTGTAATTGACTTATCTCCACTTTTTGCCTTGTATTTTTCAAGAGACTTCACAAATAAAATTGGTGGGGAACTATCTATAGAATCAACAAAAAATAATTTTATATAGAGATACAAGGCCAAGGATATAATCAGGTCAGAAATAATTACATACTTTCACATTGGGCCTCATGTGCTAACTCCTATTAATGCAAATTGTTTGGCCTTTGATAATGAATAATCTTTAAACATTCTAGAAATCGGTAGTAAATTAGAAGGCATATTGTATTTGACGTTGGATGAATGTGAAAGAAAAAGACACACTTTTGATCATACAACTAAATAGAAGAAGATGAGATAGGCATATATTGCTTGCGCAAAGAGAATCCAATTCTCCCTAGCATCACCAATTCAGAAAACAAGGATGAAAACAAAGTATGGAAACCTTTTTTTTATGGTTCAAGGAGCAGGAAATGTGTTGGAGGGGGTGTAATGTTGGTTTCTCCACAAAACATCAATCATTATTCAACCTTTCAATTCTATTTTACTTGTGCAAAAAAATATAACATAGTATGAGGTGTTGATTCATGAACTTCATTGGGCTAGGAAACTAGGTATAAAGAAATTGCAAGTGTTCAATGATAGTGAGATAAATGTAAATAAAGTTAGGGTACAACATTCCGTAAAAATGATCTCTTGAAAAGTTACAAAAATAGGGTATGTGACCTCATTAAGGAATTTAAATCATTAAACATTGAGTTCATACCTAGAAATAAGAATTAAGCCGTAGATAGACTTGTAGTAGTTAGGAAATCATTTCATATAGTTGATAGTATTAGAGGGGATAACACACCATTACTTATCAAGGTAGTTGTAAGGCCAATAGTTCTAGATAACAACACAAGTGGACAGGTGTTTGATAGTGACCAAAAGATCATCAATTTATTGCAAGAAGAAGTTGAGTTCTCAAAAGGAATCAAGATAAATTAGTGCAGCATTACGGGGATCAACTAGTGCAACTGAAACAAACAAGCTCCCAAAAGGCCTAGTGATATATGAGCCCATATTCAGTCCCAATGACCAATTCCATAAGGTGAAAGTAAACATCTAAGTCAAAGGGTAAGATTCAAAACCTATTTTAGTTAGAGAGGGTAAACACCAAGTGATTACTCAATAGGATTAATATGATTTCATTAAAAATTGTCAAGAGTTCTCAAATGTTTTCACTTGGAGCTATCCAGGACCTAAAGGGCTTCAATCCAAAGTTATTAGGAAAAAAAAAGACTATTCAATCCTCACATTGAGACTCTAATGAAGAAAGAGATAAATAAGATGATAGAGGCAAGCATCATATTTCCAATTAAGCATTCGAGTTGGGTTGAGAACATGGTTCCATTCAGGAAGAGAAATAGAGAAATCAGGTTGTGCGTAGATTTTGAGGACATGAACATGGTATCTCTAAATGACCACTGTCCACTTTCCTCTATGGAAAATATTGCAAGTGGTGTCTAGTTAAGAAATATCTCTCTCCTTGATGGATACTTAGAATATAATTATATCATGGTGAAAAAATAAGACTAATTCAAAACAGCTTTCACCACTAAGTGGGGCACCTATGCCTAGAGGAAAATTCCATTCGGGTTCTCAAACATCAAAGAAATATTTCAATGAGTGATGGACATGGAATTCAAGGAGTATTTATTGTGTAGATAGATGAAATCACTATGTTTTCTAGTAATTTAGAAATCCAACTTTTCTATCTTGGACATGTGTTCCAAAGGTGTAGAAGATTCTGAGTGTCCTTAAATATGAAAAAGTGCATATTCCTAGCTCACAAAGGAAAGATTTTTGGATACATTGTGTCTAAGGAAGGATTAAATATTGATCTAGAAAGAGTTGAAGAAATCCAAGCATTACCATTTCCAAGTCATAAGAAGGATCTCGAAGCTTCATGGGGAGAATCAACTTTGTTGGAAGGTTTGTGCCATATTTTTCTTCTCTTGTCAAGCCAATAACATTGATGTTTAAAAATATCATGGTATTGAAATGGAAATAAAAGGGAAAGGAAAGTTTTGAATCTATCAAGAATGCTATATCTCAAGCTCCAACTCTCATCAATCTAGAATTCTCTAAAGACATCATGCTCTATGTTTTTGGAGACTTAGATACCATTTTCACAATATTAGTACAAAAGAACAAAGAGGGGTCCGAGAAGTTAGTTACCTTATTCATTCAAATCTTTGAGGACTATGAAGTGAGGTAATTCTTCATTGATAATATATTTCTCGCTATCATAAGGAGTTTGAAGAAGTTCAAGCACCTAATTTCAAACAATAGGATTTAGTTGCTAGTATTCCATGCGGTAGTTAAAGACATCCTCTTGAATAAATAATTGAGTGAGAAGCGGGAAAGATGGATCACTCATGTGATGGAGTATGATATAAAGATAAAGTTTACTAAAATAATATGTGGAAAGGGATTGTGTGAGAAACTAGCCTCGATTCATCATGTTTAGACAAATAATGAAAAGGAAACATATTTGGTGCTACAAGATAATCAGGAACAAGAAAATGATAATGTTTATATTATTTATTGGAATCAAATCATGATACATTTCCTACAAATAGGTCTATTCCCTCCAGAAATGAGGAAATCAAAGAGGGTTATTTAAGGCTCCAAGCCATTCCATATGTACTTATTGACGTGTTTTGTTAAAGAAGGACATCAATGGAGTCCTATAGAGGTACATTAGAACTAATCAAATCGAACATGTGCTACATCAGTTTAATGATGGAGAGGATAGAGGTCATTTTTCTCCTCAGGTGACAACTCTCAAAATAATGAAGGTAGGTTATTATTTTCCCATGGTGTTCAATGAGTGTTATACATGGATCAAGAAATGTAGAAAATGTGCATTGCTCACGGGGAAAGGAGAGGCTAGCATAACTTCCATTTGATATAATTTTTGTTGACGATCCATTCATGCAATGGGGATTAGACTTCATTAGGTTCATTAATCTAAATTAAATCCAACATTTCAAGTGGATTCTCACAAAACAGAATATTTCACCAAATGAACCGAGGCGGTGGCACTCAAGAAAGCAAACAAACGTGTAGTGCCCACTTCCTCATCTACACCTTTTTGTTATTTATTGTGATATATTGTTGACTATAATTATGGATATTATTGTACTTTTTGATTTGGCATGATGTTAGACATTAGAGATCATAGAGTTTTGCTGATTTGGATTCATATATGATGCTTGTGGATTATTAGAGACATTTTATATTAATGTTGATATGTTGTGGACATGGTTATATATATGTTTTTCGGACATGTGATATTTCATCATATTGAGTAGAACTTTAATAATTGAACTAATGTTGTGATCATTTTAATGTGGATAATTGAACTAATGAATTTTAAATGGTATCACATTTTTAGATGATATTTGATTCGTATATAGATGATTGTGGATTTATATTATATATTTTATCTTAAATGTTTTTGATGCGGCCATGAGGCTGAAGGAGGTGTTATGTGTTATTTGGTAAACATTTCACTAGATGATAATTTGATCATTTTATATAGATGAGATGTAGAATATAAATATTATATGAATTGTAAATGGTATCACATTTTCCTAGATGTTTTTATTTGATTCGTATATAGATGATTGTGGATTTATATTATATATTTTATCCTAATGTTTTGATACGGCCATGGTAAAGGAGGTGTTATGTGTTTTATAGGTAAACATGTCACAACAAACATCGGGGATTGGAGACCAACCACATTGGAATTCTAGATGAATTCAACAAGGGTCACCATGGCAACATGTGTTTGTGTGTGTGTGTGTTTGAATTATTGTTAGGGGGAAATTGTGACCAAGGGATTATGTGTTATATTTTGTTTAGTTTTCCTTACTTAATGTAGTATGTGATTTTTAGTGATGTAATTTCCTTGTTTTAATTAATTAGAAAATGATGTATTCTTCCCCTTTATCTTAATGGGTTTTAGTGTCCTATTTAAGTTAATTAATCTTGTTATTAACTAATTGTGGATGTGACCAAAATTTTTCATTTATTAGACTAGATGGCTCTTGGGTTTTGTGTTGTAAGATTGAGTGCTTGTGACCTTGAGTGTTGTACACTCTACCCCCTCATGGAAATTCGAATTTGGCCTTAAGGGCCAATTTTGAAGGCTTGTGGGACAAGTTAAACTTGTCCCACACCTCTTAAATTTCTATGCCAACCCTACCTATGGGTTGGGGGTCAAAATTAGACCCCATTATGGGTTTGGGAAGACAAATTATAAGTCTTTATTGCACCTTCTTACATGTAATTACTTTTGGTCCTTAAGGGGTGTGGGCATGGATTGTGTGTGTAAGTAAAATGTCATTTATTCAACCACTTATTAATTTTGCTTTGGAGTTTGAAGTTTGACTTGTGAGGTGGAGTTGAGGATGAGTGATGTGGCATCCTACATGGATCCACCTCACCCTCCTCTCTCTCCCTTTTCTATTTATTCAAGTTCTTTTTATTATTTGGGGGTGACTTCATTTATTTTGTGCTCTTTCATTTCTTGGAGTTAGAGGATTTTGGAGAGCTTGTGGTCTTGTAGGAGATTGTTTATGATTATTTGGGATTGAAGGATGTTGGAGTTGACTCTTGGAACAAGATCTAATATGGAAATGTAGGAGCTTTACTTTTGCTTATGTTATTCCTCTATTTTGTGTTGTGTGCTTGTTTTTGTTGAGTGTTTGGAATTCTTGTTGGGTGCTTGGGTAGATTTCCTAAGTGTGGTGTAGGAGGGGACTATGGGGAGAATTCATGTAGGGAGGAATAAGAGTTATTTCATGTTTGGAGGGATTTTGGGTTGGGTGCCCCACCTTAGACAAGGAATGCTTGCATTTATTACTTATTCTTGTATGAGGGAGGCATAAGAGAATGAGGGAGGCATAAGAGTATGTGGGAGGAATAAGAGGTACTTGAGGGAGGCATAAGAGTATGTATGGTATTTTAGACAAGTATTGGGGATTTTAAGGTGGGCACCCATTTCCCATTGCGAGGCCTAAGTGGCCTCCCCATAGCTTCTTGCTCCTTTGGCTTTCATTTTTAAGCCTTGTTTAATTTGGTTGTTTTTCCTTCTTTTTTTATAGTTGAGTTGAATGTGCTTGGAATGGTTGTGAAAGTTTTTTGTGTTGTGTTGTGGAAGCTTTTTGTTTCCATTGGTTGCATTCACCTCTCATTGTAATGTGCTTAGGGCTCGGGGGATGACTAGGAGGATGGCTTCTCCCCCTCATTGGATATTTTGGTCAGATGGAGAGTGTTTCCTCTCCCCCATTTTTTTGTGGATCAAGAAAATCATGAAGGAGCTCTCTTGTTGGTATTTTGAAGCTTGGAGATTTTGGTGGAGTCCCTAAGAAAATTCTTCTTGTAATAAAAATTCCTTTGTGTTTTTTCCCACTTACAGTTGAGGAACTTGTAATATTGCATTCCATTTTAGATCACATTCTTGTATGACGTTTCCACTTCAAGTGGAGGACACTGTGTTTATCTTGTGAAGGAAAGTTGCATTCAAATAATTGTTATTAAAGTTGTATTGTATGTTGAAAGAAACAAAATAAGAAGAAAGATTTGTGTTGTAAAGTTAGTTTTGTGAAATGGAAAAGAAAGTTCATTACCTTTGTTTGAAATTTGTATTGTAGGAAAGGAAAGTTGTCTTTATTGTTATATTTTTATTATTATATATGAGAAGGAAGAAATATTAAATTTCATATATTTCTCAAAGGCATGTAGTGAATTGAGTTGTATTGATTAATTTTCATGTAGTGGAGGAAATATATTTTAAAACCTTATTTTCAATAGATGGAATTTTCTTAAGTTTTCATTTGTCTTGGAATAGGCCAATGAAGTAATCTAAGTCCTAGCTATAGTATGATATCCTCATTTAAAAGTTATTGTAAATATAATACAATTAGTTAAGGGAAATGAAACAAAATTCTCCTTTCCACCTATATGATGTTCACTAAATGGATTAGAAGAGAAAGTATTAATGCAAGATTTTAACTTGCCCATACTACTAGCTACATTTCACTTCCATGTCAATAGCAATGCTAATTTCCTAAACCTTATTAATAATAAAATATTGCTAATAGTTAAAGTTTTACAAATAAGATAATATAGTAATACCAATATACTATTAATATTAGTATATTCAATATAAAAAAATACTATATTGTAAGCCATAGTCAAAAGAAATAATATCAATATTATAATATGATATACATATATGCATATATATATATATATATATATATATATATATATATATACATACACACACACACACACACACACACATTTAAATAAACATATTTATATGTATTGAATAAAACAAGATTTTATTAAGTTTGAAACTTATTCAAAAAGGTCGGTTATGGTTGGTCGCGGCCTATGCATTAGGGCCTATGATTAAAAGTGGGGTGGCTAGGGTCGACTACCCCTCCCCCATTATTTTAATTTATCAAACTCCAAACTATGGGTTTATAACCATTAATTATCCCTAATGGGTATACCACTAATTACCATATGAAGATTATCTATGGGTATATTACCCCTACGCACGGCTTGTTTGGTGGACTATGTATTATTGCAAGCCGGCTAAGCGTCACACTCACACAAAAAAACACACACACACACACACATACACACACACACACACACACACACACACACATATATATATATATATATAACAAGAGGAATTTTTTTATTGGATTTACAATGTTTTAAATCACTGTATTAATAAATGATTTAGATTATTTTTTATCATTTATTTAAAATAAATTATCTATATATATATATATATATACACATACACACACACATATATATATATCATCATACCCAAATGAAATCAATCATCAAATATATCTATTCTATCAAAATAAAGTAAAACCCACAAGCCCATTTGGGCAAAGCAATGAAATACGATGTATTTACAACAAACAAATACATTTGTAAACCCTAAGGAGGGATTCAAAAAATAAGAAAAATAATGGAGCTTGTAGGCCACTTTGCCAAAAGCTTAAGAGTGCCTCTAATGGCTTCCCTTCCTCCTCCTTTAACCTACAAAACCAAAGAAAGAAAATGAATGAAATGAAATGAGAAAGAAGCCTTCTAAGGATGCCTTAGGGTTGGTTACCATTTTTCAACATCAAGGGACCAAATGGAATCCATCCAAGGGATGAGATTCATCCCTACAAAAGTAGGTGGAGAGTGGGTGAGTGGGAAATTATCTTTTAATATTAAATCTTTTAATTTCAAAAGATGGGTTGACTTTTTAAGGGGTCACTTTATGGGGTAATGAAGTGTTTATTATTCTAACCCCATGGAAAATGGAAACCTTGTTAATTGTTTAAACCTTGTGGAATTAGATACCTTGGGTATTTAATTAATTTGGCCCCCTTTAACACTCTAGATTTAATTGTGGAATATTTAACTATAGTCAGAATTTAATTATTTATTAAATTAACACTTAGAGTGAACTAAAGCTTTCTTGGACTAAATCTACTCATTAGTTTTAATGCGGGTTTAATATTTGGTTATAATGGGAAAATTTTATTTATTAAATACAATTGACTTTGAGACATTATTGTCACAACTATAGTTTCGAAGCCTGTATGCGGGCATGCTTTTAAAAAAATAAATTATTCCATAATTTTTCTAACTAAACCTAGGTTATTCTTGAGTCTCGTTCCGGAGTTTTTAGTGGGCATTACACTTGGTATCAGAGCCATGGGTTCAAATCTTGGACCCTTGGGCACATAGAAAACATGAGACATGAACATTGAACTTAGTAGAATATTAAACCTAACACAATACTAAACCTAGAAAACAACTTTTCTGAAATATTTTATATTTTAGTAAACATAGAAAATGGAATAAGACCTAGAATGATGAACTCAATCTCACCTTGGTTTGTGTAGGAGGCACGAATCAGATAAGGGGTCCTTTCACAAGAACTAGGTATGCCACCTCTAGAGAGTAGGTCAGTGGCCATTCTACCCTAGTTTTTAGAGACGCTTCATGATGTCAATGCCGCTATACACGAGGGTCATTAGGAGGATGATCAATAAGAAATGATAGGGAGCCATCCGTTGAGGCTCATGCATATCCTTGACACAGTGAGGAGCATATGGCAGAAATCTCCTACATTAAGTAAGCCAGATTCACCAGAGAGGGGATGGGAGAAAGTATTTCAAGACACAGGGATAGATCTCGGAGCCCTAGACCTAGAGATGAGCATGCAGAGAGGCCTCGAGGTCATAAGTCAACAACTACAGAACATATCTGGGAGATCTAAAGCTACTACCATCTCAATATTCTAGAGGTACAAGTGGATTTTAGGTAGAGGCCTAGGTTTTGAGCTTAAATGGGTGCTTCAAGGTATGCCCTTGTACTAGCAACAAAAATATCATGTTGCGATCCATATTCGAGGGATGGAGATGGTGTTTCAGTGGAGGACCAAGGAGAAAAAGCTCCATGTTGATTCAGAGATGATTACTTGGGAGCTCTTTGAGGAGTAGTTCAGGAGTAGGTACTTAACCCAAAGATTTATTTAGCAGAGTATAGATGAGTTCCATGACCTCCGTTAGGAATCTATGACCGTGTTTGAGTATGAGAGTCAAATTTTAGACCTATTGCATTATGTCGACTATATGCAGGATGAGAAGGTATGGATTCATAGGTTCATCAGGGGCCTAATTTTTGTCATGGGTGGTGTGGTGCGCATTCAATTCCCACAGACCTTAGCAGAGGCCATGGAGAAGGCCTATATTATAGAGGAGACACGAGGAAAGATGCAATGGGATAGGGACAAAGTTTGGAGCCACATCTAGCAGATGTAGGATAATAGATCGAGGGGGTTAGTTCCTCCTCATGGTGGACTAGGTTCGGAATAATTGTCTTTCAGGCCACCAAAACAGCCAATGCAGCAGCTACAGACCCACCCACCATTCATACCTACTCATAGTTTAATGCGCAGAGAGGATGGAGTATGGGGCCTCCTCCTAGGGATCCTATTAGGACATAGGGTGTGTCGAGAGTGCAGTCAACAGGAGCTTGCTAGCACAGACCTTAATAGTCCATAGCCAGATCATCAGGATCCACAACATAGACCTATAGAGTACCCATTGGAGCTGCATCTCATTGGAGAGGATTGGGAAAGTTATTATGGTTGTGGTGTTGTAGAAATCATTAGAGGGAGTGCCCACATAACCCTAGTAACAAGGGTAAGACAAAAATTTATGAGCCTATTGTTGGTGACATGGGGTGCAGTCATCGAATCTATGTAGCGGTCGAGAACTACTAGATGAGCACCAAAGTACTATCATAAAGATGACATGTAGTGTTAGTGGTATTCCTACCTCCATTTTGTTTGATTTTGGTTCATCAAATTCATTTATTACACCATCCTTAGTAGAGAGTTGTAGGCTGGCGATAGTTAGGTAGGGTCTTAGATGGGACATTGAAATGGATTATGGAGCCAAAATTTTTGTAGACTCCTTAGTGAAAGAGTGTGTAGTGGATTTGGGAACCTTCACCACTACCTTGGATCTTCGCATCCTTCCTCTAGGTTCTTATGGAGTCATCTTCGGCATGGTGGTTTTTACACACGAGATCCAAAGTGGACTATTACCATAAGACTATACCATGTAAAGATGATATAGGAGTTGAGTCAGTGATAGAAAGGGTTAGGAGGACCATTTCTATTCACACCATCTCGCTATGCGGCTTAACCAAAGTGTGTGTGACAAGGTTGTCAGATGTATGCTGTTAGGGTTAGTGATAGATCAGAGGATGAGTCTAGTAGACCATCCCTTGATGATCATCTCATCTTGAGATAGTTTTTCGATGTCTTCCTAGGGGAAGCTACCAGGGTTACCACCCCCATGTGAGATATATTTTCACATAGATTTGGTTCTAGGTGGAAATCCTATCTCATGAGCACCGTATCGATTGACTACACCTGAGCTCTACGAGCTCAAGTTGTAGCTTGAGGGAATTTTTGAGAAAGGCCTGATCCATCTTAGTGTATCCCCTTGTGGTGCACTACTGATTTTTTTAAAGAAGAAGGGTGGATCTCTATGGTTGTGTATTGATTACCGCGGTGAACAAAGTAACTATCAATAATTTTACCCCATTCTGTGCATTGATGATTTATTTGATCAGATGAAGGGGGCCATAGCGTTCTCCAAGATAGATCTCAAGTCAGGTTATCAGCTTAGGATCACAAAGGTAGACATTCATAAGACTACCTTCTATATGAGATATGGCCACTACAAGTTCACCGTAGTGCCTTTTGGTTTGACGAATGCCCCCGAAGTGTTCATGAGCTTGATGAATGGGGTATTCAAGACATTCTATGATCGCTTCATGCTCATTTTTATTGATGAAATTATGATTTACTCACGTACACATGAGGAGCATGAGGAGCACCTTCGGCAGGTTCTTCAGTGTCTTCGTGAGAAGCATCTTTATGTGAACATAGAGAAGTGTGCGTTCTTGAAGACAGAGGTGTAGTATTTGGGCCACATCATTTCTAAGGAAGGTATCACATTCAATCCTTCTAATATTAAAGCTATTATGGATTGGATAGCACCCACTATTGTGATAGAGGTATGCAGCTTCATGGGTTTAGTGGGATACAACAAGAGATTTGTTCAGGAATTCTTTCGGGTTGCACACCCCATCACTTCCCTTCTATGGAAAGGGAAGAAGTTTGTTTGGTAAGATAGATGTGAGAAAGCCTTCTGGACACTAAAGGAATGCCTCATGACAGTGCCTATCCTTGCAGTTCTAGATTCTCATGGTGATTTTTTCTTATTTGAGATGCTTTTTTGCAGGACTTGGAGGGGTGTTGATGTAGGAGGGAAGAGTTGTTGCTTTTGAGTCTCACAAACTCAAATATTATGAGATCAATTATCTGACTCATGATCTTGAGCTTGTGGCATTTTTTCATGCCTTAGTTTGATGGAGACACTTCCTTCTTGGCCGAATATTTACACTTAGGCTGATCACTTGAGTCTTCGCCACCTCTTCACACAGCCCAATCTCAATGTTGTTGATGAATGCTCGTCAACAACGTTGGATGGAGTTACTTTGTGAGTATGAAATGGAGATAGAGAATGTGAATGGGAAGGAAAATGTGGTTACAGATGCCTTAAGAAGATGGAGACATGTGGTTATGGCCACTTCAGTGGGCATAGATTTATGAGAGCCATATTTTATAGCAGCTTCCTCACAACAACTTCTATCTTGTATCCAGGGTAGAGATTGAGTCTCAGATACCCCTTGAGGGGAAGTTTGATGGATTCTCATTAGAGATGAATGGCCTTATCTTGACACAGAGGTTAGATTTATGTTCCCAAAGATGGAGGATTGAGAGAGGAAATGTTGATAGAGGCTCATCATCCACCCTATTTAGTCCATCCTGGGGTGAAGAAGATACACACCACTTTGAGACAATTGTACCATTGTAGGGGAATTTGGAGAGACATGGCTCATTTTGTGTCATATTTTTAAAGTGTCAGAAGGTGAAGGCTGAACATCAGCATCCTGTTGGCCTTCTCTTTCCTCATGCTATACTGGAGTGGAATTGGGACACCAATTCAATGGACTTCATAGTTGGGCTACCGACGTCGAGATACCACCACGATGCCATCATGGTCACGGTGGATAAATTAATGAAAGTGGCTTATTTTTCTCTGGTGAAGACCACCTACATAGCTAGTGTAGTGGCATGAGTATATCTTAATGAGATCATTAGGTTGCATGGGATTTTACGAGAGAAAATCATTTGTGACCGCGATCCTTTGTACACTTCCCACTTTTGAACTACAATGCAACATGCCCTTAGGATGAAGATCAATTTCAGCACAACATATCACCCTGAGACAGATGGACAAACTGAGTGGGTGAATCAGATTTTGGAGGACATGCTTAGGATGTATGTCATGGATCACTAGTTGAGATGGGAGGAGTATTTGTACTTGGTAGATTTTTCCTAAAATAATAGTTTTCAGATTTTGATAGGTATGGCTCCTTTTCAGGTATTATATGGTAGAGAGTGCATGACACTTCTTAGTTGGGATAGGTTAGAGGAAAGGATTTCTCTTGGGCCAACTTTATTACAGGACATGGAGCAACATGTGGTTATGATTAGACAAAGATTGCAAGAGGTATAGGATAGACAAAAGAAGTATGCAAATTAACATAGGATAGACCGTAGTTTTGATGTGGGCATGAAGGTGTTCCTTCGTGTCTAGGTCACATAAGAGCCCTATCCATTATGGAAGAGGTTCTAAGTTATCTCCTAGATTTGTTGGTCCCTTTGAGATCTTTGAGCATATCGGTCCTTTGGCTTACCGTATCACATTGTCACCTAGCTTGTATCACATCCATGATGTGTTTCATATTTTAGTACTTAGGATATATATTACGATCCTTCTCATGTGCTAGATGGACCTCATTGTAGGTACATGATTAGGGGTAGGTGATAGTTGTGCCCATCCACATTTTATAGTGTAGGACTCGGGCCTTTGAGGAAGAGAGATTAACCTAGGTTCAAGTGCAATGTGCGATAGGTATGATGAGACTACGACTACATGGGAGGATGATACTATGCTACGAGTTCAATTTCCACACCTATTCCAATGACTTCTAGGAGGAAGTTGAGTCTAAGGGGAGGGGATGTAGTGCCCACTTCCCTTCGACACCTTTTGTTATTGATTATGATACTGTCGACTATACTTATGGATATTATTGTATTTTTGATTTGGCATGATGTTAGACGTTAGAGATCATAGAATGTTGTTTATTTCGATTCATATATGATGCATGTGGATTATTAGAGACATTTTATATTAATGTTGATATGTTATGGACATGGTTATATATATATATATATATATATATATATATATATATATATATATATATATGTACATGTTTTTGACATGTGATATTTCGTGATATTTCAGTAAACCTTTGATAATTGAACTAATGTTGTGATCATTTTGACATGGATGAGATGTAGAATAGAAATGTTGCTAGAAATTGTAAATGATATCACATTTTCCTAGATGATATTTGATTCGTATATAGATGATTGTGGATTTATATTGTATATTTTATCCTAACTATTTTTGATGCGGCCATGAGGTCGAAGGAGGTTTTATGTGTTTTTCATGTAAACATGTCACAACAAACATCGAGGGGATTAAATACCAACCGCATTGGAATTCTAGATGAATTCAACAAGGGTCACCATGACAACATGTGTTTATGTGTGTGTGTATTTGAATTATTGTTAGGGGGAAATTGTTACCAAGGGATTATGTGTTGTATTTTTTTTAGTTTTCCTTACTTAATATAGTCATGTGATTTTTAGTGATGTAATTTCCTTGTTTTAATTAATTAGAAAATGATGTATTCTTCCCCTTTATCTTAATGGGTGTTAGTGTCCTATTTAAGTTAATTAATCTTTTTATTAATTACTTTGGATGTGAACAAAAGTTTTAATTTATTGACTAAATGGCTTTTGGGTTTTGTGTTATAATATTTAGTGCTTGTGACCTTGAGTGTTGTACACTCTATCCCCCATGGAAATTCGAATTTGGCCTTAAGGGCCAATTTTTAATACTTGTGGGACATGTTAAACTTGTCCCACATCTCTTAAATTGATATGCCAACCCTACCTATGGGTTGGGGGGTCAAAATTAGACCCCATTATGGGTTTTGGGAAGACAAATTGTAAGTCTTTATTGCACCTTCTTACATGTAATTACTTTTGGTCCTTAAGGGGTGTGGGCATGGATTGTGTGTGTAAGTAAAATGTCATTTCTTCAACCACTTATTAATTGTGCTTTGGAGTTTGAAGTTTGACTTGTGAGGTGGAGTTGAGGATGAGTGATGTGGCATCCTACATGGAGCCACCTCACCCTCCTCTCTCCCTTTTCTATTTATTCAAGTTCTTTTTGCTTGTTTGGGGGTTACTTCATTC
Source organism: Taxus wallichiana var. yunnanensis (assembly GCA_018340775.1). Lineage (NCBI taxonomy): Eukaryota > Viridiplantae > Streptophyta > Pinopsida > Cupressales > Taxaceae > Taxus > Taxus wallichiana. Next base: position 663,679,358 of record CM031234.1, on the reverse strand, counting down.
TTTTGTGCTCTTTAATTTCTTGGAGTTAGAGGATTTTGGAGAGCTTGTGGTCTTGTGGGAGCTTGTTGGTGATTGCTTGGGATTGAAGGATATTGGAGTTGACTCTTGGAACAATATCTACTATGGAAAGGTAGGAGATTTACTTTTTCTTATGTTATTCCTCTATTTTGTGTTTTGTGCTTGTTTTTGTTGAGTGTTGGAATGCTTATTGGGTGCTTGGGTAGATTTCTAAGTGTGGTGTAGGAGGGGACTATGGGGAGAATTCATGTAGGGAGGCATAAGATTTATTTCATGTTTGGAGGGAGTTTGGGTTGGGTGCCCCACCTTGGACAAGGAATGCTTGCATTTCTTACTTATTCTTGTATGAGGGAGACATAAGAGAATGAGGGAGGCATAAGAGTATGTGGGAGGCATAAGAGGTACTTGAGGGAGGCATAAGAGTATGTAGGGATTTGAGACATGTATTGGAGGATTTTAGGTGGGCACCCATTTCCCATTGGGAGGCATAAGTGGCCTCCCCATAGGTTCTTGCTCCTTTGGCTTTCATTTTTAAGCCTTGTTTATTTTGGTTATTTTTCCTTCTTGTGTTGTAGTTGAGTTGAATGTTCTTGGAATGGTTGTGAAAGTTTTGGTGTTGTGTTGTGGAAGCTTGTTGTTTCCATTGGTTGGATTCACCTCTCATTGTAATGTGGTTGGGGCTCGGGGCCAATGAGGAGGATGGCTTCTCCCCCTCATTGGATATTTTGGTCGGATGGAGAGTGTTTCATCTCCCCCATTTTTATTGTGGATCAAGAAAATCATGAAGGAGCTCTCTTGTTGGTATTATGAAGCTTGGAGCTTTTGGTGGAGTCCCTAAGAAAATACTTCTTGTAATAAAACTTCCTTAGTGTTTTTCCCACTTAGAGTGGAGGAACTTGTAATATTGCATTCCATTTTAGCTCACATTCTTGTATGATTTTTCCACTTCAAGTGGAGGACATTGTGTTGATCTTGTGAAGGAAAGTTGCATTCAAATAATTGTTATTAAAGTTGTATTGTATGTTGAAAGAAACAAAAAAGAAGAAATATTTGTGTTGTAAAGTTAGTTTTGTGAAATGGAAAAGAAATTTCATTACCTTTGTTTGAAAGTTGTATTGTAGGAAAGGAAAGTTGTCTTCATTGTTGTATTTGTATTATTAGAGATGAGAAGGAAGAAATATTAAAGTTCATATATTACTCAAAGGCATGTAGTGAAGTAAGTTGTATTGATTCATTTTCATGTAGTGGAGGAAATATATTTTAAAACCTTATTTCCAATAGATGGAATTTGCTTAAGTTTTAATTAGTCTTGGAATAGGCCAATGAAGTAATCTAAGTCCTAACTTTAGTATGTTATCCTCATTTAAAAGTTATTGTAAATCTACTACAATTAGTTAAGGGAAATGAAATGAAATTCTCCTTTCCTCCTATATAATGTTCACTAAATGGACTAGAAGAGAAAGTATTAATGCAAGATTTTAACTTGCCCATACTACTAGCTACATTTCACTTTCATGTTGATAGACAATGCTAATTTCCTAAACCTTATTAATAATAAAACATTTCTAATAGTGAAAGTTTTACAAATAAGATAATATAGTAATACCAATATACTATTAATATTAGTATATTCAATATAAAAAAATTACTATATTGTAAGCCATAGTCAAAAGAAATAATATCAATATTACAATATGATACATATACATACATATACATATATATATATATATATATATATATATATATATATAAACATATTTATACATATTGAATAAATCAAGATTTTATTAAGTTGAAGCTTATTCAAAAAGGTCGGTAATGGTTGGCCACGGCCTATGCATTAGGGCCTATGATTTTATTAAGTTATTATTACCATTGTGGCAAACCTCTACACACACATATAAAACAAGAGGCACATTTTTATTTGATTTACAATTTTTAAATCACTATATTAATAAGTGATTAGATCTTTTTATCCTCTTGTTTTAAAAATGATTAATTATACATACATACATACATACATACATACATACATACATACATACATACATACATACATACATACATACTACATACATACATACATACATACATACATACATACATATATATATATATATATCTCTATGTATGTATATGTATATATATTCTCACACATTTCACACAATACATATATATGTATACATATATATACTATATGAAATTTGATGAGCGATTTCATTAATGTAGGCATATATATATATATATATATATATATATATATATATATATTAAATTTCATTAATGTATGAGAATATATATACATATAAGTGATATACATAAATACATACATACATACATATATATATATACTCATACATACATACATACATACATACATATTATATACATACACATACATACATATACATATATACATACACATATACATATATACATACACATATACATATATATACATATATATATACATATATACATATATATATATATATATATATATATATATATATATATTCTCATACCTGAATGAAATCACTCATCAAATATAGCTATTCAATCAAAATAGAGTAAAACCCACAAGCCCATTTGGGAAAAGCAATGAAATACGATCTAATTAAAACAAACAAATACATTTGTAAACCCTAAGGAGGGCATCAACAAATAAGAAAAATATTGGAGCTTGTAGGCCACTTCCAAAAGCTTAAGAGTGCCTCCAATGGCTTCCCTTCCTCCTCCTTTAACCTACAAAACCAAAGAAAGAAAATGAATCAAATGAAATGAGAAAGAAGCCTTCATAAGGATGCCTTAGGGTTGGTTACCCTTTTTCCACATCAAGGGACCAAATTGAATCCATCCAAGGGATGAGATTCATCCCTACAAAAGTAGGTGGAGAGTGGGTGAGTGGGAAATTACCTTTTAATTTAAATGTTTTAATTTCAAAATATGGGTTGACTTTTTAAGGGGTCACTTTATGGGGTAATGAAGTGTTTATTATTCTAACCCCATGGAAAATGGAAACCTTGTTAATTGTTTAAACCTTGTGGAATTAGATACCTTGGGTATTTAATTAATTTGGCCCCCTTTAACCCTCTATATTTAATTGTGGAATATTTAACTATAGTAGGAATTTAATTATTTATTAAATTAACACTTAGAGTGAACTAAACCTTGCTTGGACTAAATCTACTCATTAGTTTTAATGCGGGTTTAATATTTGGTTATAATGGGAAAATTTTATTTATTAAATATAATTGAATTTGAGACATTATTGTCACAACTATAGTTTCAAAGCTTGTATGCGGGCACACTTTTCAAAAAAAAATTATTCCATAATTTTTCTAACTAAACCTAGGTTGTTCTTGAGTCTCGTGTGGGTGTTTTTAGTCGGCGTTGTTTTTTCGATTTCTTTAAGACCAATCACAAGTGAACTTATAAGTGTCTATGTAAGGTTAGAAAGTTAACAACAATAGCCTTCAGCAACATCTCACAAGTGAAAATTTTAGAAGATAAAGAAAAAATTAAAATTTAATAGAGTTCCATGATGTATTTACTCAAAGAATGTACTATTTAAAGACTTTGCATCATGCAATCCATTCTAAAAAACATCATTATTTTTTATGCTTCATACTTGGTAGAATCAAGTTCAAGACGTGTATAATTTATTTATTTTTCTTGTAGATCAAGGTTGTAGAAAGGAACATGTGAAAATTGTAGGTCTAAAAAATTTTGTACTCTCATAAATTTTAACTTCAATATTTTCTTATGAAAATTTAGAGTGCAAGTAGCGGGACAGGTCCATGGTTAGCATTTTTAGTAGCTTCGAGGTATAAATTCAACAGGGTCCAGATCAGTTGCAGGCTATCAGGTATGCCATATTGTTATCTCATTTTTCCCCTCAACCCAAATTCGACAACAGGGACCTAAAAACCGGATAGGGCACCCAAGGAAAAAAACTTGAGTTCCAAACACTTTCCAGGCTCTCAGCAACACATTCAGTGAGTTCAGGAGTGAAAATGATATTGAGGAATTTTTTCCTCTTCTACATTTGACCATTAAAATTAATTTTAAAAATGGTGAAATACGGCCCCCGTGGGCCTACATCTGGCAAAAATGGGCAAACCATTTGTAAAAAAATCAAAATAAATTTTCACTTCTTCTTTTTCCCTCCCATGATACTCTGACTCGAAGAAATTAGAAGGGAAACCCTAAAAACCTGAAAATAGTCTAAAAGGGCCAAATCGGGTTATGAGGGGTGATCAGGCTAAATCTAGCTCATTTAGCAGCTCAGTAAGCTGCTTAGTGATTTGGTGGTTGCGAAGGGGTGCAAAATTGTTGAAAACATATAGATTGAGACATGTTACATTGGTAGGCAAGATGAGGGCTCAGAGGAATTGAATGAAGAGGATTTGGGCTCACATATGCGCCAAGTGATTGCTCAAAGGTGAGAGGGCTCGATGGCGAGAAAAGGGAGTTTGGTTCATAACAAGGGCATGTGAGGAAATACGATGAGCACATATTGGTAGTCGCATTAGCATGAAGGTGTCAGCATTGATTAGGAACTAAGTTGAATGAAGTCAGCGAAAGGCCAATTAACATCGCACAAAGATCATGCTTCAGGATCAAAGAGTGGAAGTTCAATGGTATGTGGAAAATATTTGGTTTCGACCGAGGTGATTAGAAGGAAAAGATAACTCAGCCCAGGGGATTGGAAGTTTGCTTATCAAGCCATGTTGAGAAGGTCTCAAAGGGAGCCCGATGACATGATGACGAGCCAAGCTAAGGCTCTTGTAATGCATGTGTGGATGAGCTCGGATTGGTGATTTTGGGATTTAGCTTAGAGAGCCAGACCCAGGGAGTAGCGTGATGGTCAATTCCTTGGCCGACTTGGCATATAAATTAGGTGGCAAGAGGGTTTCCAAGCTCAGCGCTGTGGAAAAAAAGAGAAGGTCGCCTCATAGGTGAAGGAGCTCAGGTAATTGAGCTATCAAGTGAGCTCCCAGGTGAGCTCTATAGGATGACTCGGCGTGCAAGGAAAATTCACTGCAAGATTGAGATAGCTTGACCTAGTGAGTGACGTCTGAGTTTGGTTAGAGCCCGAAGTCTGAAGACTTCATACTTTGGGAGCTTAGTAATTGGGAGTCTCTACCGCGTAAAACGCAAAAGATCCAGCCAAAAGTAAGAAGAAAAAGGATACTAAAGTCTGAATTCGCAAGGATGACGTGGCAAACTAGGTGACTTTCAGAGTTTTAGGGTCAGCCGACCTTCAGATTCAACGACGGATGTAATTCAGAACTCACAAGGTAGAGGTCCAAAATAAAGAGCTCCACGTCTCCGAAAACATAGAACCCCAAACTCCGAAGAGATTGGTGATGTGGCAAGTCATGGTAAGTTTGAAAATAAATATTTTCAAGATTCAGGTGTGACAGTTTCAGAACTTTGAGTGTGCCATTTTAAGAGTTGGGGGAGTGATCTGCAAAACGCAAAGGGCTGAAATTCCGAAGCAATAATCTCCCACCAGATGCATTTAAAAAATTGCCAAGTTGGTATATTGAGATCCGATATAGATGGAAGCTAAAAACATTAGGTAAAAACATTTAATGCCAAACCAAGCACCTACCTAGGTGGCATGCTAAGAAATACTGAGCTACATTGAATGAGTAATGAGATGGAAGGTGGATCTGTAGACCCTAAATGGTGTCGTTGATTCAACCATGCATAACTTTGGAAGTTGTTTTCAAATTTTGGTGAAATTATACTTGATCAAAAGGGGATTTAATGAATAATCCTATTGACACATCAAAATGTAGAAATTAGGGGGTAGGTGGGGTGAACTTGGAGAACCAACCAGGTGAAAAATGATGATAACATATCCTATACACCACCATTTTTAGCAAAATCACAGGTTATGGAAAGCTAATTTTGAGCTTTATAGCTTGGAATGAGAAAGGAGGATAATTTAATGGGTTTGGTGGGAAAATTTTCATGACGAGTTTACAAGACTAAGGAAATACATAGGTGCATCATGAAGCTTTTCCTTCAAGCACAAGGTAGGGTACATGATGGATAAATTTTACATGTTTTCCCACCATTGCAAGGATGTAATAATGTTTTTTTAAAAATGTTAAAGTAATTATAGACTATTTTTGTCTCTCCTCTATGAAAATTCTTCTATAAATAATGAGTGGATCGATTAAAGGTTTGATATTTTTCCTATTCCACTCAATTCTTTCTTGTCTATGAAAAATATGTGGAGCTCAAGCCTCCCATTGAAATTGTAATGTAATTTTTATGCCCTTTTGGCCCTTTGTAATGCAATGTATCAATTTTTGGAGAAATAGTAAAAATATGTGGATGATTCTCAGCCCTCTTTTGTATTTATTGCGTCTTTTCTAATCTCTCATTACAGTTAGGTTATTGTGCATTGTTAAATTGTTATTGCAAACCTCAATGGTTGTTTTAATTTGGTGAATGGATTTTTAACATTTGTTTGATCTGTGGTGTTTAATCACCCTCTTCAATATTTTTGTTTTCATTCCAATGCAAGTGCAATATATTCAACATTCCTTATTGGTTTATCACCTCTAGTTAGTTTACATTTAATTTTCATGCAATCCTTCTATCCATGTCTCCTTAGAAAGCATTGGGGTAGGACTAGATCAATTTCTCTGCAATTGGGCGTGTGATGATATATTTAGGAATAGGAACGAGACTTTCTCTGGAGATCTATCTTGATGCAAACTCCCAAACTTTTGTAATAGCTCTATGTTGTGTAATTAGGCCGAATTCCACCATCTACAAACGGACCATTCGGGGGTGTTGTGATTTTGCACTGAACAAGATCATTTCGAATATCCTCAAAACATTGAATAAAGCAAATGGAGGATGGTTGAGATGCATGATATGTAAATCATCTAGGGTTTTTATTTAAAAATACAAATATATAAATATTATATATGCCCATAAATATTTTTCATTAGTGAATGGTGTCACTGGGAGCGTGAGTGCATTCCATTGTGTCGGTTTAGGATAATAATGACGTAGTGAATAATTATGAACGATAATAGTATTAGAATTGTGTGGAAAAGTGAAAAGGGTAATATGTTGATCAATAGTAATACTAATGTAGGAAAGAAAAGAGATTTTAAGAGTAAGGAGAGTAGGATAAGGGTCAAGTGGAACCCAAACATTAATGTGGAAGAAAGAAGATCCTTGAGGTGTGAGGAGGAAGATATAACCTTGATATTGATAGTGCGGTGTAAGAAAAGGGATGATATTAGTAGGTTAAAATACTAATTGGATGAGGCCATCATATGTATAAACATTTTCAATGCAAGTAGGATCATAAGGGAAAAGCTGCAAATAATTGTGATCTGATGTATAATGTGCAAGTAATGTAACCAAAATAATAAAATGACATACGAGATGTTGTAATAGTAACATTGTGACCATGACTACGAAGAGGAAGGAGCCATAGTGGAAATAATATATAGAGCATATATGATATTATAATATGGAATCATAGAAATAGTGGTGGGTTGTGTGGTGTGACATTTGAATTGATATTCACTAGGACTAGAAGTAATATAGTCAATACGAAAGTGAGAGTCATCAAAATACACTAGAATGAAATCCAATGCTTACAAGGTATCAGTACTATCTCGAGAGTAAAAACAATATAATCACTAGTCTCTATGTGGAAGTATATTTCATAGTTTTGCAAGGGCTTTGAAATTATAGAAATATCCTAGGATTAGTGAAAACATATTTTTTTGTAAGGATTAAATGTAATATTCACATATTACATTAGTGGGTTAGTGAATTAGTAAGATATTAATATTACAAAATTAATATCATATTTGTGTGTGAAAATGAAATAGTCTTATTTTGATAATATGAGTTTTCAAAAAAATCATTAATAATTAACTATGTGGAAATATATTAGTGTGAGTTAGTTAAATAAAAAAACTCACATAGCTATTTAGAGTTGTGTGAGATATTATTGAGTTTGGGAGTGATTCTAGGGGACATAGGTAAGTATATTGTGGGATTAAATATTTTATTTGAATCCTTGTATTAAGAATATCATTCTCCTATATATTGTAAGATCACTCACTATGTAATAGCTCAACAATATTTAAAAAATATAAGTGTGTTTGACATATTTTTCCTCTTTAATTTTTCTCGTGTCTCTTATTAATTTCATTGATTATTTTTGTAATTATTGCTATTTTAAATTATCTAATATATAAATTTTTATATCTTAGGTATAAGACAAGGTGAGGTCAATCTTCAAGAGTCATTTTAGGAAAAAACCTTGGCCTTTAGGATTTAAATATGATATTTTGGATCTTTGTCATCGTTTTTAAATTTATGATTTGTAACATAGGGAATCTACTTGATCGTTCTTTGAGTCTTCCAAACGCTGTCAATTTTCTCCAATCACCATCGATTCTACTCCAATCTCCATCGGTTACACTCAAATCTCCATACATTCTACACCAATCACCAATTGATTCATTTTATTTCTGATGATTATGTTTACGGATTGATAAAGACCATGTTGATCACAAACAAATATATGTCCAATCACCAGGTGATTCTCTCTGGTCACCCATGATCACCATGTAAAAATACAAGTGACATTTTCCACCCATTATCAATAATTTTTCAATATTTCCAAGTTCAAAATGAGGGGGAGATTTTAAAACTAATATTTAATTTCAATTTTTTTAGTAACTAAATAAGTATAAAAGATGGTAGAAGAAGGAAACAAGAGAAAGGATTTCAATCAATGACCTCTCGCTAGCCCCATGTTATGTGGCGACATAATTAAATTGTGGCATATTTAATTGTTGTGTGTTTTATTTTTACTCTATGAAATCAATAAAATAACAATAATACTTTTAAAAAGTATTATAATACGCGATATATTTCTTGTATTTACCCCCGAATGTAAGAAGGTGATGTGAACTAATTATATATGATGGTATGATATTTTTTTTGGTTCCATTATAAAATCTTATTGTGAGTTGTTGGTTCTCTTAAAAATCGTTCTATGGTTGTTGGTTCCATTAAAAACATTCTTGTGAGTTTATGATTATATTAGAAAACTGTATAGAGTACTTGTTGGTTCCACTAGAAAACTTTTTATTTGTGATTGGTGGTTAGCTAAGTTATAAAACCATATGTAAAACATGAGAATGTATAGGATATTTTTATCCCCATGTTCACACTAAGGGTGGAATGTTAGGAATATCTTACAATTAGTTCTCACATATTTATTTACAAGGGTTAAATGTAATATTCATGTTTAATTTTTTTTTAATAATTGAAATGGGGGTACATATATTTTCTTATTACTACACTTTGATGGATGGAGGGATATCATACAGGTAATATTCATCTTGAAGTGCAGTTTTAGGATGTAATTCCACACATGTGAGGCCATTTAAGGATTTCGTCATCACCAAGACTATGCATCAGCTATAAAATATGTTTAAAGAGCCTTGGTGGAGATGTGAATGGAATCACACATTAGAAATTATATACTTGAAAGAATAGTTATGTTGTAAATTTGAGGTGCCAATGGAAATTTTAGATGTATTAGATGTTAAATTTTATATCATTGATTATAAAATTAAGGCACGAATAATTCATTTTAAATCCTTATGATTATATAAATTTTTCTTATTGTATTGAGTTGCAGATGTTCATTTAAGATTATGTAACTAAAAATAAATGTTGATGAAACACCATACAACTCATTGCATAAGAAAAATACATATATTCGTAAGAAAATTGTAAAAAAATCCCACAAAAACCATGGGATATGACTAAAAAGAAAGAATGCATATAAATATTAAACTGAAAATGTAAGGAAGAAGTAACCCTTCATTACTCTGCGATGGGAGTTACCTTCCAAGTTGGTTCATATTGCTCCAGTTGTTGTTTTTTCATACTTGAAAGTGAAAAATAAAATAGGTTAGAGCTTAGGGTTTCTTTATTCCTTATATTACTAACATTATATGAATAATAATTATATCACAATGAAATAGAGAAATGAAAGAAACAAAATGAAAAAAAAAAGTATCAACATGCCTTCAGAGGAAGGATACATATTTTGAGTGATTCGTCGATTCTCAATCATAGGTACATTTCAAGGTATGTTTTCACAATGTGCATCCATTCAATAGATATGAAGTAGTGGTTTCATTATGATTTAAAGCAAGAACAAGTTGCATACATTAACCTTATGGTCATAAAATAGAAGAAGACAAATACTATGCAAGATCATAAGAGGCCTACAAAATTAAAGCCTTAAATTTGTAAAACAAAAGAGCTCAACTAAGATGAAAAAAATACAAAATAAAATGCATATTTTAGATCCATGAAAGGTTGTTATGCATGTTGCAGATGTGAGAACTTTCTACTATTATCCGGTTTTCAAGAAAAGAGGGTGAAAGTTGTACTTTAGGATGCATTTCAAGAGATAAAAATTCTCATATTCTAAAAATCAGAAATCCAAGTAAAGTAAAAACAATAACATATCACTTTGCATAGTATAGTTTTAAAAAATCATATATAGAGAATAAATAGTTTACCAAGTCTATTATCAAATTTATAGTCATGAGGTGATTTAGAAAAACCTAATTTAGATTTGCAAGGGCATTTACCAAGAAAGTTATAGATCCTAAAACATGAATAATTTGTTGGAACATAATGATTAAGTGGTCCTGGCCAACCCTTAATGTATATGGGTCCATCACTAATATGTAGGTTAATATTTAATAACTTGAAATATTTATATTTCTATTATTAAATATGCTAACCTAGGTATATACTTTAGGTTAAATATTTAATATCATGAAATGATTATAGTTATAATATTAAATATTATAAACCTATGTGTATGTGTCAACCATTTTAGGTTGAAAATGTGGGCCAGGAGACATACCCGATCACCTTATATAAAAAGGACTTTAGGTCCTCATTTGATATATTCGGGAAATATATCAAAGGTGTGCAAATCAAGTGATTTGGTTTTACCCTTGATAAATAGGGTTTCAAAGGAGGTGATCTTACTAGATATAAAATAAGTTCTTTGAAGTAAAAGGTTATTTTAAAAGTGGTTTTTACCCTATTGGGGTTTTTCAATATAAATATTGTGTCACCTGTGTTATTTATTTCCTGTAAGTATTTCTTTATTTACTTATGTTATGATGTAATCTTTATTTATATATTTATTGTAACATTATGTAATATGTAAGTTGATTAAATCCATATTTATTAGAATCCTCAAATTTTAACATGATTTAGCCCATAATTTTATAAAATAAAAGGATACTAAATTCACATTAAACTTCCTAGTAAAGAGGATTGTAAACATGTCTCAAGGTACATAATACAAATATCCAAGAAGTAGAGTATTCAAAATGGTATTTCTAGGTGTATAGAAAAAGAGATAAGATATAGTTTTATTATCCAAATCTAAGGTTATGCTTTCATGAACCTACGGTAGGATCAAAAGGTACAATCGACAGAATATAATCAAACTACAATGCAAGATAAGAACATCATATTTCTAAAATATAATATATAGCTATAAAATTTATTAATCTCAAGTACAAACTTATCGATACCAATGTAATGTAAACTTTTACGAGTTTTACAATGATAAATACTTCAATACATAGCTTTAAGACTTTAAAAGCATAATTTCCAGCATACATTAAACTTTAGATCTCAAAGTTATCTTGCATAAGAGTGAAGGGAAGTTTTCAAACAAGAAAGGAAAAGCCTACCTTTAAAGATGTTTCAACACCGAGCTATGTAAAAGAATCATCTTGAGTTCCATGTAGACTTTTGAGTTAAATATGACAATTATTATCCTCCTTTGAGCCCAACTCGTCCTTTAGACTGTAGCTCAACATACAATAAGGAAATTTCCTAGGTTGAGGTAAAATGCTAAGGTCGAGCTCATTGAGGTCTAAAATTCACAAGATGATTGGCGACTAAAAATACACTAAGCTCCAACAAAGAAATGATGAAATCGAATTGAGAAGATACACAAACATTCACAAAGCTAAATTTTACCCACGAGCCAAGTATATAAGTATGAAGTGAAGAAAAGATTCATAACATTGATTTGTGGTTTGAATAGGAAAAACACGGTATAGAAAGGTGGAGCTAATGTTAAATTATCTTGAATGAACATGGGAAGGAGAAAACCTTAATGGGAAGTTATAAATAGTGTAGGGTAAAGTTGTGTAAAGAATCGACAAGTCAGGTTATATCAATGTATGAGTTAAACATTAAACTTGTGATGTATGTTAGATAACCGAACTGATCTACTAAAGATGGATAAGAAAAAACATGGAGTAAAGTGAGTTAACAGATCAAGAAAGATATGTTCATAATGCAGAGAGCTGATTTTAGGCTTGTATAGGGATATGTGCATGGAATTCTGAGTTGGGAAGACTAAACACTAGGTTAACAAATAAAACCACCTCACCAATATAGCACTGATGGTAAACCCCAAGATCCAAACATAGTTCATGGTTCAAGAACCTAGTTGGGGGTTTGAAAATAAAGATTTGACTCAGGTTTCACGGTGGAAATCATTTGCAACAAACTGAGGTGAGCTAAGGAAAAAAGAAGATTTCAATTTAAATCCCCAACGCAAGAGATCTAGTGATAAAATAAAATAAACGTAAACCCCATGAGTTAATCAATAAAATGAACATACCATGTAACAAATGGAGGTCAAATATGAGTGATAGAGTTAAAAACACTTGAACTAAAAAAACAATAAATCCATAAAAGGCCAAGTTGAAAAGGACCCTCAAACTCAAATATAACAATAAGGAATATAGTAAGATTTAATAGGTAATTGAGAAAGGAAAACCATACAAGTTTATTAATGAGGCAATGAGAGATACCAATTTGAGGTTTCCGGGAAAAGGTAACTTGAGCTCCATGTCCCATGAAAATAAGGGGTAAATACTTGGGAGCTCAAAGTGAGCTAAAGTAAATAAATGATCTCAAACTGGATGTGCAAAGATGCATAAAACTATCTCGAACGTAGTATAGTGGTGGCCAAAAGTAGTAAAAATGTAGAAATTTTCAAGGAAAAAGCAGTTATAGCCATAGAATATAAAAACTTAACTCCATACCATTGTTCATAGTAACCAAAAGATGAAATCCAAATTTTCAGTAATGAAATAATGGTGGCCAATTTTTTTTCCATAGTCTCCCCCTCTCCATAGAAATTTCCAAAAATAAAAAAGAGAAATGAAATATTTTAGGGTTCATGCCCTAGTTATTTTATGAACTAAGGTAATTTGACGGTTATTAAACTAATTATTATTAAAATAACTAGCTTCAAAAATCCCCAATCATTCTTTGTTTAATTCCTACGTAGGTGGGGATACATTGTAAAGTTTGAATAATTATATTATTTTTAATATGGGGTCGAGTTATAATGATAACAATTGATAATTGTTGATGGTAAAAAGAAAAACAAGCCAACTAATGATCAATTTCATGTATGTTCCTTATTAAAGGAAAAACATGTTACGACGTGCATGCTAAAACAAAATAAATGAGATAAATTACCTTCATTTCTCCTAAGTGACCATATTGTTACCTTATTTCTTACAAAATCAGAGTTCAAAATAGAGTTGAATGATTTAAACTTAGAGGAAAATAGACCATGCTTACATTTTTTTAACCATACAACTAATTATAACTTCTTTATTATTAAGAAAATTGTATTTATTGGTAAACAATAAGTCTAATTATGCATGTTTATGTATTATTGGCTAACAGGGGATTTGTTTCTAGTTAGCCTACTAGTCAAAATTAGTTGAGTGTTATTTTCGGACAAAGTGGATTTAACTCCTTGGGGATTTTTTCTATATGTACCTTGATTGTGCAAACAAGATGGGGTCTTATTAATTCATATACATGTGTTATGTATATGTTTTTACTAGTGCACATAATTGAAGTAATATAAAGAGTTTATTTTCAATAATTACAACTTTGTGAACTGTGTTACTAGGATTTTTATATGTTTTAGTGAATAATAACTTTCCTTTCAATACTCATAATTTCCAAGAACCTCCACTTAGTTGTTGTGTAAGATTCACAATTTTTTAAGTGTATGTTAATTCCTTTTGTGAAGTGTAATATCCCATCAAATATCAATTGAAGCACATGTTATCGGTATTTTATAAGTCAACCCGGTGTGTTTTGTGTAGTCATAGGTCCAAAAATGCTTTTACATCACCTATTTTGCATGCTTTTGTTGAGTTCTTGTTTAGTTCTAACCCCTTAACTTTGTCAAAGAGTTAGTTTAGGTGATTTATCCTACGAAACCTTTTTTGGATTGGAGGTTCTCCTCAACCCAAATCACTAGTAACTCATAGGAGTTCCCATTATATCAACCAAGTTAGGAATATCTTACACTTCCTCATACAGGTGCACTTAGGTAGATAATGAGTTTTAGGCATGCCCTGTGGGACACAGACTAAGTTTTTACATTATTTTCAAGATGTAGATGAAGATAGTATTTTTTGGTTATTGCTAAAAGTTTAGTTCCTCCAAATAAACAACTTAATCTTTTTTTTTGAGTAGTTATCAGCACATAGGAAGACAATACGTAGATCTAAGAGTTGCAATAAACATAGAACCACTCACCAATTCCAGCTCCTTACTATAGAGAATTTTTTTGAATAATATTTTAACATATTAGTGTTATTACAAAAGATATTGGTTCCTGATAGGAGGAATTAATTATATATTTCTTCATGTTCCATGCCTAAAGTGAACACAAGGTCATCATCAAGAGGTATTCCTTCTAAATTTGTTCAATTACCTCTTAATTTTGTTAGAATAAGGCTTGGGAATACTACACCTTATAACAGGCCTAATATTTCCATTCCTCCATCTCCAACTCAGAATTTTGTTATTCAAATTCCCATCTTTCCAATCACCCAAAATCAACCTTTTATGACCTTTATAGGTGGTAGTCTATTATAACTTGTTGTTTTTAATGATATACCAGTTTTTGCCTTAAAAAGTCTTCCATATTTCACCAATGAAGACCAAACCACACCTATTGAACACACAAGACATATTTCCACCCTATGTTTCATCCACAATGTAACTCATGAGAAAACTTCCTTAAGATTATTTTCTATACATTTTTAAGTCCAAGCCCTCTAATTGTATAAAAGTTTACCAACATGATATATTACTACTTGGGATCAATTAGGTAAAGCCTCAAGTGTAAAAAGTTTGAGGAAAAATGAGAGCATCTATCCTTCATTGAAAAAATTATAACCATTAAGAGATTACCTCAAGAGTTCATGACCAACTTCAAATTGAGATTCATGAGAACCCGAGAAAGGATACCACAAGCAGTTAATCCTTTAGTTTAATATGCATTATATAATACTGTGTGCATTAAATAGTAATATTACTATTATGATTCACTAAATGAATGGAACCACACCTCCTACTACTTTTTAAATAGTAATAAGAAGAGAAAAATCCTTCTACATGCTATAAAATTATCCCTTAGACCCTATATGCCCATTTTTCATGAGCTAGATCATATTCCTTTAGTTTCAAAGCCAACACTAACTCCCATAGTCCAACCTAGTGGCATAGATGACTTAAGAGAGGTTTTTTAAAATGTAAAATGAGATATTCCATTTGAAATTAAATCAATTTCAAGAAAATAGACCATATCAACCACCTTTTTAACGTTATAATGATATAAGACCTCTTACTCAAGATTATTGGCCTCCATATTAAGGTCAAGGAGCTATTAGAGTAGCAAAACCAGGTGAAAATTCTAATCCTAATGTTCAGTAAACTTCTAGATCCTTGGTTCTAGTGCATCCCCAAAACATATGATGTCAAATCCTAATTTTCACCCTAGTGAGATAAAAAACCTTGGAAATAGTACCAAAATGTTTTCTAATGCTACGGATGACTCAAGAGGAAACATATTATCAAGTGCACCATAGTGATTATCTTGTAACAAAATTTTATGCAAGGTCACTGAGATGTAACTATGGTTGTAAGATATGAAAAATACACTGATAAACAAGAATTTAAACACTAAAAATAATACCTCCTCCTTCGTGATTCCGTAGAAAACCTCATAATGGGCAAGGAAATATGGATGAGCCATGATCGCGTGATTTGTAAGTGATTTTCTCAAAACAGAGCAAGGCCTTTGTGAAATAAGATCTACTTACTTTGCACCAAATGGAGAAAATGATTATGGATTTGGGGTGCTTCAAGATGAGGCTTTTTAGGCATTAGGACAAGGTGGAGGGATGTTCTTTCTTCAAAGGATGCAAGAACTTAGAAATGGAATTAAAGATTATTATTAGTGTCCTAAAGGGGAGGGGTAAGGTTGTATTTATATCTTGGGGAAGTGATTAACTTAGAGTAATTTAAGTAATCATGGTTTGAAAATTTGGGAAAGATTAGGTGAGTGGGGACCACGAAGAATGGGTGAGGATTTGAATTGGATTTTTAATTCATAAGTGGAGGATTTTAAGTGAGTGGGGACCACGAAGAGAGGGTGAGGATTTGATTTTAAATTTTTAATTCAATAGTGTAGGATTTTAGGTGAATGGGGACTAAGAAGAGTGGGGAGGTTTTGATTTTGGATTTTTAATTCAATAGTAGAAAAATATGGAGGATAATGACATATGGTAAGGATAAGGTTATTTTTTTATTTTAAAGGGATAATTAATGAAATTATATTTGATTAATTAAAATTTAATTTTTGTGGGAAATGAGGTATGGGAATTAATTAATTTAGGCTAGATGTGAAATTACGTTGTCTACATTTTTCCCTCTTTAGAAGGGTACTATGAAAGTAGTGTCCTTTCAAAGAAAGTAGACGAGATGGATGAAGATGCCCCGGGTGGTGGGATTGAATATATTTGATGATATTATTCTTGAAGGTGGTATTCCTTCAATAAGAATTTGTCAAAGGAACAAAAGAGAAATCTTTATCTAAGAAAGAAGTAGAAAAAATTTTCACTTGTGAGAATGGAGGAAGAATTCAATCTACTTTTCCTAGGAAAAAAGTAGAGTGAATGTTTTTAGAGAGAATAGAAGGTGATTGGTGATGGATTTCATGGTATCCTCCAAGATAAAAATTTCATGCAAAGATGTGATGATGCCCCCTCGAGATGGTAGAGAAGGATGGAATATACTAAAGAGCTCTCAAAAAGATGATAGATTAATTTTGTAGAGAGGATGAAGATAATGGGGTGTAAGATAATGTAATGAATGTAGTACAAAAAAGGAGAAAGGATTAAATTAGTCATGAATAATAGGTGTGAGGGTGTGTGGAATGATGCAATGGGAAAGAGAAAAGGTAATCGATAGGATTGGTGGTTGATTATGAGATAGAGAAAATGGAATCAAGAGGGAGCAAGAAAGGTTGAGGGTTATGGAAATAGAGGAGGAAAAAAATGAATGAAGGAGGTAGAAGAGACTAAGATAGAGGGATGATAGGGGAAGAAGGGAATGATGAAGGAAAATAAGAAGAAGAAAGAAAAATGATAGAGAAGAAGGTGAAATTCTTAAATAGAGAGAGGTGCCATATGAAGGAAGCAACAGAGATAATAAAAGAGAAATGTGAAAAAGTGAAAGAAGTGATAGAGTTGAGGAAAGCAAGAAATAGAAGAATTAGAAGAGGGATAATACAAGGGTATAGGGAATGGAGAAATAGAAATAAGAAGGAGAAGATGAGGTGGAGAGTAGGGGTAAAATTGATGAAAAATTGAAATATGGCGAAAGAAGAGATAGAATGGAGAAAAAAAAGAAACTATGAGGAGCCAAGAAAGTGAAAAAGACTAGAGAAGAGAAGAGAAATGGATAAAAAATAAATGAAAAGGTAGGGGTGGTAAGAAAATGAGGGGTGTTCGGAGAAACGTGAAAATTATGGCGGAGGAAATGAGGACGGTGAATACGGGGAGAAGATTGAAGGAATTAGGTCCTCGTGAGGAATACCAAGGAAAAGAATATGGAATAGACCATATGGAGATGCATGTGGAGGGTCGGATTATAAAAAATATGGGACAATAATAAAGATTTAGGTTATTAATGGGGAAGTAAGAAGGAAATGTGAGATAAAATGGGGAAGAAGATGGTATAGAGGAAGTGAAATAAGACGAGGGTGGGAGCTAGAAGAGGATAATAGAGAAAATGATGTAGAAGGAAGGGAATATAGAATGGGGATAATAAGTGTAGAGTGAGCAGTATAGGGAATGTAAAGAGAAGAAAGAGGGGAGGAATGACACAGATTGGGAAATATGTGGAGATGTATGAAATGAGGATACAAGGATTACGAGACAATAGACAAAGGATGTATGATGAAGAAAGTAAAGATATTGAAGATGGGAAGATGGAGAGGTGGGGAAGAAGTAGAACAAGTGAAAACAAAGGGTGGGAGTTGGGGAAAACGATAGGAGAGATGGAGATGTGGGGAAGAAGTGAAAACAAAGGTGAGTTGGAGTGGGGAAAATGATAGGAGAGAAAGGAGAATGGGGATAGAAGTAAGGCATTTGTAATGGCTTAGTGAAAGGGGACATTATGGAAAGTCCACTAACAATGAGTGTTGGGGAAGGATGAGAGAAAAAATTAAGAAAGGGAAAAAGTAAATGAGGAATGGAAAGGGTAACTCCAAAAAATGGACATGAGGGAAATCCCACTAAAAATGAGTGGTGGGCCTAGAGGAAGGAAGGAATGAAGGGAAAATTAAGAAGGTCCAATGGAGTGAATGAGACCTTGTGGAATGAGAATTGATGACTTTTAGGGAAATTCCACTAACAATTATTAGTGTGGGAATAGAAGATGATGATGAAATAATGTTAGAGGAATGTTAATAACAATGAAGAGTAAGTGTGGGGGTAGATATGTGGGATGATTCGATAAGGTGAAATGAAAAGAGTAAATAAATGCCTGAGCTCCATGTGTCAAAGGTTTACTCCACAAAAACACTTGCTCTTCTCTTATCGCCACCAGTTGTGAAATCTCCATTTAGATATGTGTGGCGTGAACTCTGCAATCATTGGTTTGCATCGCTCACTCCATGTAAGACTATGCCAAAATTTTTTTTTATAATTGCACGTTTGAGTGGATGTGCTTGGGAAAGATGGAGGGATGAGTATATGACGAGGTGAAAGTGAGGAGGGGATGCAAAGGATGGGGATAAATGAGGTGAGGATGAATAAACAAGACATGAAAAGAATGAAAAGAAATGGTGTGAAGGAAGATGGATCAAGATGTAAAAAAAGGGAGAAAAGAACATGAATATAGGAATAAGATAGTATACATACGTTGTGAGATGATAGGTGGAGAAAGTATAATGGGAGGAGGAAAATTTGGTTAGTACGAGAGACCGGGTGGAATAAGCGATCAAAAAAGTGAATGTTAAAAATTAGTCCTAACATGGTTAAAAATAAGGAGAGGGAGAGTTCAAAATGACAAGTTTAGCATAGGGAGGACCCTAACATAAGAATGTCATGCAACGGAAGTGGTTAAGTAAGATTACAAAGATAACATGAGGTGAGGATGAAGAAAGTCCACTAACATGAATTAGAAAGATAAGGGATGATGGAGATGAAAAGTGGGCAAGAAAAAAGTGATGTTTGTGAGAATGGAAGAGGAGGTGAGAGGATGTGATAGTGGGGAATTCTAAGAAAATAGTGAATGGTGAGGATGTGTAGTGATGGGTAAAGGGAAGAATACAGATACTCCTTAAGAGGTACTCTTAATTGATGTCACCATGCTCGAGTGGTTAAGTAAGATGAAAGCAAAGAAGAGGATGGTGATAGTGGTAGTAAGAAGATGTGGTGATGGGGAATGAAGAAAAATTGTGGATGGTGATAATGTGGAGTGATGGGTGAGTGTGATATCACATGCCATCCTTAAGAGAGACTCTTAAGTAAGATCAGTTGAGTCGTTGGAGTGGTTAAGTAAGATGACCAAATTGTCAAGGATGATATGTGGGAGAAATGGGCAAAAAAATTGTTTTGGGTACATGGGGTGGAATGGTTGGTTGAAGAAGATGATCACAATGAGGCGGGAGAAATAAGATCACGAAATATGATGGGATGGGGGAAGGCCATAGGGGAAGGCCATAGGGTATATAAACCTTAAGAGGGACTCTTAATTAATATTTCCATGCGGGAGGCATGGTTAAGTAGGATCACCGAGTTGAAGAAGAAGAATAATGGTGATAGAGTTGGTGGGAATAGGGAATGAAAAAATGGATTCAAGGGAACCCTCAAGTGAATTTTCCATACTCTAAGAGTGTGTAAGAAGGATGACAAGGAAGAATAGTGTGTAAGAAGGATCCGAGGAAGGATGAGAGAGTGAGTAATGTATGCCGAGTGGAAGAGGAGGTGAGATGAGATGACAAGAAGGAAGAAAGGAAAAAAGGAATGTAACATGAATGGATGGAGGAATATATGTGGTAAAGGATGAAGAGTGTGAGGGGAATCCTTAATTGGGATTCTCGTGTCTGAGAGTAATGATTCAAGAATTAGAATCATAAGAGGCAGAATGGAAAGATGTGTGTGGTGGTGATTGTTGTTTGATGAGAGGAGAGACGATGAAGAAGATTCTACAACGGGAAGATCTTAGGGAGATGGTATACCTCCACCGAGGGTCCCATATAGAAGGGGTTATTAAGTAAGATTGTCAAGTGGGAAGCAAAAGAGTGAAAGGAAAGAATACAAATGGGTGAGAGGGGAAAAGAATGGTGTGAAGGGTAATTTAGGGATAATTTACGGATGAGTAGAAATGAGGAGTGAGGATGAATGGATAAAATACATGGTGACCATGGTGGGGGAGGAGGAGCTGATGGATAGTGAATGCTAATTGAGAAATATCTTCAAGTAGGATTTGCAAACTACAACGGTGATAAAGTAGGATTCCCAAACTAGGGAATGTATTAGTATGGGTGAATGGATGGGGTGCAAAGTAAGATTTTGATCATGCAGGAAGATACTCACGTGACAAAAAAGCATCTTAATTTTAATATAGCACATAACAGGATACATCGGGATATAAAATATTAGGATGACTAGACTGTAATATGCATGATAGCATAGACAAGGGCCATCAAAAAAATTTTGATGCCCCAATACGATATGTAAGTTGAAGAGAGCATAGAAAAAGTCCATGAAGAAAGTATGATGCCCCAATAAAAATATGCAATTAGATAACATAATTATATTAGAGAGAACACTAGGATATATAAAATAAAGATGCCCTATGTAATATTTCAAGATATAAGAAAGTAATTAATAACTTGTAACTAATAATGCAACACAAGAACCAATAAAAATGTCCCTAACGTGTTCCATAGTGAGGATTGATTGGATGTGCCCCCAACCAAGTGTATAAGGACATAAAAAAGGATTGGGTCATTATCCTCAAAAAAGGAAACAATGAGAGCCGTATTTTCCCCAAGTGAGGATTCGCGTGAGGAGAAATGGTTTGTCTTGGTGCTTGTCTTGATCTCGCACCATTTTTCACTAATTTCTTCAAAATCCATGTGCTTTGCCATTTTTCCTACTTTTACCACACCATGGAAGCTTGAGAATGATCAATTTATATTTTTATGCCTTTGAAAATCCAAATCCATTGTTGAAACATTCTCGGAACCATGATTCACTTGGTTTTGTTTCAAAAAATTTCATCCTTAGCGAAAAATCAGGTTCTAGGCAT
The DNA here is from genome assembly GCA_018340775.1 of Taxus wallichiana var. yunnanensis. Classification (NCBI taxonomy): domain Eukaryota; kingdom Viridiplantae; phylum Streptophyta; class Pinopsida; order Cupressales; family Taxaceae; genus Taxus; species Taxus wallichiana. The sequence continues at coordinate 663,657,563 of CM031234.1, read as the reverse complement.
GAATAGTGAATTTATGTGTTTTTGATAGTCTAGCGGGTGTCTTTTTCTATCAAAATTATTCCTCAACATTCAGTGGTCATGTGGCTTCCTCCGGTTGGTTAGGGGATGGTAGGAAAATACTTTAACTTATCACTTTTTTATTTTTGGAAAAAAAGAAAATTTGGTCACGTAGCTCTGCTTTATTTTGATTGGTCCTTTTTGTACTTACGTGGCTTCTTCTAATTGGATGGGGCATGGCGGGTTTGTTTTTGAATTGTTATTTTTTGGCTACATTGGTAAAAATTTTGAACCCACCCCACAGCCCTACCAAGCTTTGATTAAAGTGAATTTTAAACTGTAAGGAAAAAGTCTTACTTTGACCCCGTAAGAGGACAAGAGGCAAAGTTGAAGGTAGGAGATGTGGGCCTTCGGAGGCAAGTTGGATGTTTTTCCCTTTTGTAAAAATGGAGTAAATTATAAAATGGAAGCACGCCCCACCGTAAAATCATTTTGAAGCATTAAGGTTTTTGAATTTGTGCCATAATGACACGTGGAGGTCTCTGTCAGGTCTTCTTTCCTTACAATTTTAAGCAACTTCTTAAAGGTCCCGAGACTCATGGAGAGCCCGTGCTCATTCAAGGTCTCAACTTTTGGGGACCATCTCAAGATGCTTCATTGTGACACATGGAAGTTTGAAAAGTTAAAGGGGTGGGGAAGCAGACCATCGGAGGCAACTTGGATTTTTTCTTTTGTCATCAAAAGGATTGAAATATCAAAATGGCCTGTAAGCTCGATAGGAATGAGGTTCAGGTTGGCTTTGAAAATGTTAAGAGGTGGGGAGGTGGGCCATTGGGGTCAACTTGGATTTTTTTCCCCTTGATATTCAAAAGACTAAAATAAGAAAAATGACATCGGGCTTGATGAAGAAAGGTCAAAGCTTTCTCTAGTCAACAATAGAGGTGCGAACCTTCGGAGGAAAATTGGAGAAATTTTATTTTTATGGAAAAAGGATTTAAAAGTAAAAAAGTAATCATGGTTCCATTGGGAACCACAATGGGACACGTGTCAGGCCATTTTTTCAAAGGCGAAGCTACATGGAAAATGTGGAAAATTTTCCTTTTCTAAAAAAAAGGTGAAACATTAGAATTTGGCCATGGTTCCTTTGGGACCCACCTTAGGACATGTGTCAGGCTCATTTTTCAAGGACGGAGATGTAGAGTAAAATGTCAAAATTTTACATTTTTCCAAAATTGTAAAAGGGAAAAGGGAACCCCTAAGCCCATTTTCAAAATGGATCTCCCATGTGGACGGTTCAAATTTAGAATAGAAGTCAATGGTAGTTGTGCATATGTATCTAATTTTTGCCATTTTACTCAGAGCTCTGGAGATGTGAGTCTTCAAGATTTCTCAATATTTCTTGCACGTAAAATAGGGAAGGGGAGTTGATTTGATATCTAAGTTTGGTGAGGAAGATCTGGGGACATCTTTTCCATTAAGATGAGATCTAACCTCGGGCTTGATCTCGATCTTTTATTTTTCTTTCTGATCAAGTAAAGAACCAAATTTGATAGATTAGGGTCGAAGTGGTTAGCGAGTAGAGGTAAAAGTGATCTACCAAGAAGGAGTTGAATGAGGAGATATTCGAAGAGATCCACCCCTTCAACAGAGAAACAAGTTTTTACGAGATATGATTATGGGAATCGTGACTAGAATTATGGCGAAAGCTTTGGTGCATTAAATGTTTCAATTTTTGGGGAAAAGGATCTATTGTAAAATGTTATAAATAGGCATGATTTTTCTATAAAAAGGGTCGGAGGTTGGAATGTTGGAGTGTTAGATATCGGGACTGATTTTTCTAAGAGATAAATTTGATAGAACCTGTCCTTCTGAGAAATCATCTGAAGAAACCTATTTATCTCCTTTGTGTTAAATTTGATTATCTCAAGGTGGTTGCGAGTGTACAACCATTGAAAAGCTATGAGATTGTTTGAGAAACTTTCCCTGCTGATAAATTTAATCAAAATTGAGTTAACCTATATTATTTTTTGGCAAAATTTGTGTTTGCTTCATTCCTGAATGTTTGCAAGTATTTTTTTTGTTCGCGTTGCAATATTACATTGAAATATTTGTGAATCACACAAGATCTTATCCTTGTGATAGTTTTGTGGCATTTGAAATTTTGTTTATCAAAATATCTTTCATTTGTTAATGAAATAAAAAAAAATTAAAATCACTGTGACTCGTATCATGACTATAAGATTGTTTGTTATCCTTTGATGGTATCTTAGGCGTGATGAAATAGAGGTTGATAATGTTTAGTTAAGTTTTTCCAATTTGAGAATTCATTTTGGATCCTTAAAGTTTGTGTGAAAGTGCTGATCTTGGCCTCCATTGAAGAAAATATTCTAGTTAAAGGAACATCCTAGCTATCCTAAAGCATTCTATTTTTTCAAAACTCTCCATTTTTGTAAAAATTCTCAAGGATCTGGTATAATCAACTTTATCATGCTTCGCCTACCACCAAAATTTCATTTTAAAACAACCAATCATAACCATACTACCCCTGTTTTTCATGTGTATATACAAATGTAGAATATTTACTACCAAAACATGTATAAACAATCATGTTTTCATTGTCTTTAGTGGCCTTAACCTTGCTTCAAAAATATTTCCATTATCTAGAGTAATGACTCATGAGAGTTAGGTTTTGTTACATTGATCATATTTTTTCAAGGTCTTCTTAAAAATTTCACAAAGAAGGATATATCCATCTCCTTCAAAAATAGCAGGCTACAAAAAGGGTCCTCTCACCCTAGTTGAAAAGAACAACCATAAAGTAGTGAGGATAGGTCAAATCCTCTTGAGGGAACTACCCATTTCTCCACATATGAGTGACAAAGATACAAGTTGCATTTCATCCCCGGATACAAAATGACACACTACATGCTCTGCTTGTCTATATTCTTCCTGCCAAACCTGTGATGTTGCTCATCTTCTTGAGGAAGAATCAATTTGGGTACCAACACCCGATTAGCACCTTTGTTGGGGACATAGTGATTACAGTTCATATTCAATCCCTGGTAAACACTTATTATATTCTCTAAGTGCTTGAACATTATTTCAAGCATCATCCTATGTTCAGGTCTGTAAGAAGCATTCAAAGTTACAAGTGTTGTATGTAATTCTTTCAAGATCCACACTTAGTGCACTATCTTTCATTGATAAATCTTGGTAAAGAAAAGTTAGATCATCCCATTTCAAGTTTCTATTTTTGACAGACATTTAACATATGATATTTTAGTGAATTTGCAAAACTAAGGTTGAAATTATTAGTGGACACTCCTTATTGATCTGATTCTTAATGAGTACGAGTGTCTTAACCTCTGTCAAGTGAGAATTGTTACTAACCTTTGCAAAGATGGAAGGAAGAATATCTTTCTTTGCTATGGATCATGTTAGGACATTATTTCTAGAGCTAGGAAAGAAAAATTCAAAAGGAAGAAAAGCCTTGAGGGTTTTTGGAGTTCAACCGAAAAGGAAAGGGATCTCCATTGATGAAAGTGATTAGCCTATCATTGAAGAATTCCATTCAAGTGCTTTTGAATTAGGTAGCCTCTTTGTGGAATTGAATTCTCCAATAGGAGAGGGGCCTTCTTTTGATTTTGAAAAGTTTGCTTCTCATTCTACCCCTATCTTTTTAGAAGTTGATAGGGATTTCCAAGAAACAAGGCCTTTAGGGGATATCCATTTTGAAAGTTCTACTCTTGTGTCTCAAAGACCCTCTGTCCCTTATCAATTTTCCTCCCCTCTAGGGTCACCTCCTCAAAACAACATGGCCCTGCCCCCATCCAGACCTCTATTTATTGTAAACACCTTTGGCCTTATAAATTTTAGAGGTATGGCTGGTTATCCAAATGCAGTTCCCCAGGATGTAAGCAATAGATTACCAAAGTTCCAAGGAAATAATGCTATAACTGGTGATCAACATCTAAAGCTTTTTATCAATATGATGGAAGACTTTGATATTAAACATGAAGATGTGTATATCAAATTGTTTATCCATACTTAAGAAGAAGATGCAAGGGACTTGTATAAAGATTTTCCAGATAATTCCATTGATTCTTCGAAAGAGATGAACAATGCATTTAGATTGTAGTATGGTGATATAAATTACCCTAGGTTTCATCTATCAAAATTTTAAAACATGAAGAATAATCCTAATGAGTCAATACATGATTTCAACACAAGGTTTAACAAGACCTTGAGAAGATTTCCTGTCAGCTTAAGGCCATGTGATGAATCATGTTTGATCAAATATTTAGATGCATTTGATAAAAAAACTACTTACTACTTGAGGAAAAAATACCCTACTAATTTGAGGCAGGCCTTCACCATGGCTCTACAAATTGAGAACAACATCAAGGCTATTAGAAAGCCTTTAAAAAGGGAGGGTGTAAAACTAATTAACCTAAAAAAGCCTAAAAAAAGTAAGGTTGTTAATTTGGAGGAGGTTGTGAAAACTTTATCAGGGGATGTCAATGAAATATCATACAAGTTATCCCATATAGAAAAGGGAATTGGGAAGAGTTCACAAGGTCAGCACAAGTAAAATGGCCAAGACAAATTTATAAATCATCATATAAATGATCAAACATCTGATGATAGAGGAAAGGGACTTGTTGGATTTGGAAATAAAAAGTCCTAGGCCAGGGAAAATGGAATGGTTCATAATCCTTTGGTTGCCAGGAGTTTTATTATCAGAGAGGAGAAAATGTCATTGATTGGTGTGACAAATGTTTCATGCCCATTCTCCATTGAGGAAGATCATAGGAAAAAAATAAGTTGATGATGATAATGATGATGATGTTTGCATGATGGGTTGTCTCCACAAGCTCACAACAACGAGAAACTTCAACTGAGGTAATAAGTGCTAGAATTACTACTTATTTTTGGGATTGCATCCACCAAGTACCTATTCTTCCTCCCTCTCATACTTTAGAAGTAGATACTGTACAAGATTTTGAATTACCCAATAATGACTTTGAATATTTAAGAGCTTTAATGATAAATAAGTATGATGGAGGAATCCCATCTGAGGAGGACAAGAAGTTGTTGATGAATGTTGTTGTGGCTCAAGAAAAGGAATACAACGTAAGAATTAGGGTTACCAAAGGGATATGGCATCAATCCAAAGAAAAAACTCCATTGCTTTCAAGTATTCCTAAAGAGGCTCATATGAAAGATGCATCTTACAAGGGCCTTCCTGTCCCAAACAAAACTTATACCCCTCCTCATGCCCAAGTTATCAAAAATCATGTGTCATCTAATGAGTGTATCAACTTTCCTTCCAATGTTACATTGCCAAAGTTTGTCGCTTATTATATTTCCCAAGTCTTGAGTCAGATCAATATCTCGGTTCCGATTGTTGAGTTGCTTAGGATTCCTGAGCACAAGAAAAGGGATTTAGATTATTTGGGGCTGAAAGAGGAGAAGACTACCCTAGGAAGAAATGTAAATATTGTGGAGACTCCTCCAATCATTGAAGAACTAGAAACACCACCAGCATCAGAAGAGCTAGATGAACCACCTGAGGTTTATTTGGGAACATCCTTGGTAGATTCCTAGCTAAACATGGATCCATTCTTCATCACTCTGATCATTAGGATAGACTGCTGCATAACTGTATGTTTGATTCAGGGGCATCATGCAATGTTATGCCTCTGGAAGTTATGAATGAACTGAACATCAAGGTAACAACAACATATGGGAAGTGCACTACCATGGATTCTAGAGAGGTTCCAGTGGTGGGATGTGTGAAAGGTTATGGTGGTACAACTTGTAGCCTATCCAGGAAGGAACTTGAAGCTTGATGTAGTTATTGTTGACTACCCAGCCAAGTGGGGTATGTTGTTGTCTAGAAAATGGGCTGCAAGTGTTGGTGGGAGTGTTCAAATGGATATGTCCTATGCCACCATCCCAATTGAGGGCAGCCTTGTCAAGTTTTATGGGGAAAAGAAGATGTTGCACCTTATTGAAGATCCCAACAATGCATCTTATGAAGTATTATACACAAGTGTTGATGATGATAAATTTGTAGGATTTGCTAATGGAAAAGAGCACAAGATTGAAGAATGCAAATGTATTGAACATGAGGCATCTCCTTGGACTTTATTGTTTGATGGAGCTTGCTCCAAGTTTGGGAATGGGACTAGTGTTGTTCTGATCTCTCCAGGCCAGGAAAATTTTGTATTTTCCTTCAAACTAAACTTTGAGTGTACTAACAACATTTTTGAGTATGAGGTACTATTATTAGGTATGAAGATTGCTTGGAAATATGGTGTTAAGGAAATCATTGTCAAAGGAGATTAAGAATTAATTTTAAAGCAAGTCAAAAAAATTTATGCCAAAAAAATTAGTGAATGCAACAATACAAGCATGTAGCTTAGGATCTCATTGAGATGTTTGATTCATTCAATATTGTGCACCATGATAGGAGGTTCAACTATTTGGAAGAAAAACTTGCAATATTGGGACCTCAATTTGATAATTGTAAATTACACCCATATTGTGAATATGATCTTGAGGTGTTAACTAGGCCATCTATACTAGAAAACATTAAGAATCAACAAGTTTTTGATGATGATGCTCAAGTCAGAAGATATTTGCAGAAAAAAGGGGAGTTTGTTGATCAAAATATTGATTGGGAGCTAATGGTGTGCATAGTAGAGGGTAAAGAAACCTTTTTTGCAAAGGCATCATCCAACTAAATACTAATACTATTCCTAGAGGGATGGGTTTCTCTTGAATCCAAATTTTATAATGTTGATCACATTATAAACAAATGCATAAGAGCCTCAAGGGACATTTGAGGATCATGACCTTGGCACGAAGGAGAAATAAGGAATATCTAGTTGGGAAGCAATTTCAGAAAGGAGGAAAAATAATCTTATATCCAATTGCTAAAAAATATCAAGATTTCATGGCTTGGACTTATTCTTAATTAAATGCATACAAAGAGGATCTATTTCAACAAGATATTCCCTTGGAATCTAATGCAAAACCATTCAGGTAAAAGAAGAGGCCAATTAATCCACACCTATCTCTTAAAATGTAAGAGGAACCGAAGAAACCGAGGGATGGAGGAATTATTCAGCCTATAAGGTATTCTTCTTTAGTTGGAAACCTAGTACTAGTCATAAAGAAGAATGGTGACATCAGGTCGTGTGTGGATTTAGAAATTTTAATAGAGCATCGATGAAGAATAATTATTCTTTACCATACATGAAAAACATGTTGCAGCTAGTGACTGGTTTTGAGCTACTTTCTACCCTGGATGGTTTCTCTGGTTATAACCAAGTTGTGGTGAAGGAATTAGAAAGAATTAAAACAACCTTTACCACTCCTTGGGGACTTATGTATATGTCGGGATTCCTTCTTGTCCGATGAATGTTATAGCAGCCTTTCAGAGAGCAATGGATGTTGCTTTTTCTTGTTACATAAATGATTTTATTGTTTCCTACCAAGATGATGTAACTGTGTTCTCGAGGAAGAGAATTGATCATTTGCAACACTTGGAGAAAATATTGATAAGATGTAGAGAATATGACATTTCAATCAATCCAAAGAAGTGCCATTTTGGAGTACAAAAGGAAAAATTTCTTGGTCACATTATGTCACAAGAAAGGGTAATTATTGATCTGGAAAGAGTAGCTGCCATCAACAAGGTCCCAACTCTAAGAACTAAGAAGGGGATTCAGTCCTTCTTTGGGAAGATAAAATTTATTAAGAGATTCATATCAAACTTTCTTTGAGTTGACCATTCCAATCACTGACATGTGAAGAAGGACAAAGGCCATCAAATGGGAGGAGGATGTCATTCAAGCTTTCAATGGGATCAAGAAGGCATTCAAGCATGCCCCTATTTTAGCATTCCATATTATAAGAAGCCTTTCAAACTATTTTATTTTACTTATAAGAACTATTGCATCTATCTATTGTAGAAAGATGATGAAGGGGTTGAGAGGCCAATTGCCTTTTTTAGTAAGGCATTGCAAGGGGTTGAGCTGAAGTAAACTATTATGGATAAACAAGAATTTTCCTTGGTAAAAGAAACAAAAGTTTTCACGCCTTACATTTTGAGTTCCAAAATTTTGCCTATGTTCCCCACACCATGGTCAAATATATCTTATCGGAGATGGAAGTCTCAAGAAAAATATGTAGATGGGTGAACAAGTTGTAAGAATATGACATGGATATCCAAACCACAAATTTGGTGAGAGGTTTGGGATTGGTTAAGCTTATGGCTGAGAGAAAATTGCAAACTATTGAAGTGAATGAGTTAGAAGAAGGTAGGGTAGATGTTTTTGAAAAATGGATGAGTTATGAGTGGTACAAAGATGTAATTTTTATCTCGGACATCTATACCGACCTGAGCATTTGAGTAAGAACTAGAAAATATCCCTAATTTAGCTTCCCAAAATATGTCATTGCTGATAATGGGTTAACTGGGAAGAACCCTTGGGAGTTCTCTTAAGGTGCATCATTGAGGATAAAGCCCCCAAGATAATTGTTGATCTTCATGGAGGAGTTTGTGGGGGGGCATTTTGCTGAAAGAGTCACAACACACAAGATCTTGAGGGCTGGTTACTGGTGGAAAACTCTCTTCAAGGATACAAACTATTTTGGTTAGAAGATGTGAGAGTTTCCAGTGCTTTTGTGGAATACTGAAAGATTTAGGCTCCCTGCCTTTGCAGCCTGTATGATTTAAATCCCCATTCAAAAAATGGGGAATGTATTTCATTGGTTATATTTCACACCCTTCAAGTGCTGGCCATAATTGGATTCTTGTAGCCACTTATTACTTCACCAAGTTAGTGGAGGAAATCCCCACCAAAATAGAAACACAAAAATTGTCATGGACTTCATGTTGAACCATATCATCTACAGGTTTGGGGTGCTAGTCAAAATTGTTGCTAATAATGCCATGAGCTTCAGAGCTAAACCCTTGGTGGAAATGTGCAAAGAATATGGGATCAATTTGACATATGCTTCTAATTACAATCCCCAAGGAAATGGACAAGCTAAGTCCAGTAATAAAAATTTGTTGAATATTATCAGAAGAACCTTGGAACTAAACAATAGACAATGGGGTGTGCATTTGAATTTTACTATCTAGGTAGACCAAATTATTATTAAAAGAGCCACTGGAAAGAGTCCATTTGAGTTTGTGTATGGAACTCAGGCCCTGCTCCCGCTGCATATGCAATTATCCTCATATCAGTTTATTTAACAACTGGAAGATCAAGAAGTTAGTTCATAGGAGGCTCGTATAAACTAGTTTGTTGAACTTGATGAAGAAAGGAGAGCATCTCACCAAAGGCATGTGAAGTTTAGAGAAAAATTGAAGAAGTTATTTGAAAAAAAGGTAACTCCTAGAGCTTTCAACATTGGAGATCTTGTGTTGTTGTGGGATAGAAGACATGAAGACAAGGGCAAGCATGGAAAATTTGATGCATTGTGGATGGGCCCTTACTCCATTGACATTCAGATTGGTGAGCATACCTTCTTCTTGAAGGATTTGGATGGTGGATTACTCAAATTCTTGTTAATGGCAGGCACTTGAAGAATTTCCTTGATTGATTCCCCAGAATCAAGGTGAGCATTACCTGGATAGTGTATAGTTTGTTGGTTTGTTTTCTATCTTTTGTGTTTTTTCCTCATTCTGGTCCTTGGTGACTTGGTTTTGTTGGTTTTTCGTTTGGTTTTTTGGAGGATGGTTGTGGTTGTTCTGCTATGCTAGCTTTATCTTTGACCTTATTTCCCAATTGACTATTCTTGGCACTTAGTCTGTTATTTGTTCTTGTGGCACTCACACGGAGTGCCCATCCCCGAGTTGGAGCCGATTTTGGTTCTTGTCTTGAACTCATATCATTTTCCCTAATTTCTTCAAAATCCATGGGCTCTACCATTTTTCCTATTTTTCCTCGACCATGGAAGCTTGAGAATGATCAATTTATATTTGTATGCCTTTGAAAATCCAAATCCATGGTCGAAAGATGCTCGGAACCATGATTCACTTAGTTTTGTTTCAAAAAAATTCATCCTTAGTGAAAAATCGGGTTATGGGCATGAATGGTGAATTTCTGTGTTTTTGATGGTCTCACGGGTGTCTTTTTCCTATTAAAATTATTTTATGGTGGGAAAATGCTTTAAATTATCACTTTTTGCTTTTTGGCAAAAATTAAAATTTAGTCCCCTAGCTCTGCTCATTTCTGATTGGTTCTTTTGGTACTTACGTGGCTTCTTCTAATTGGATGGGGCACGATAGGTTTTTTTTTGAACTTGTTCTTTTTGGATACTTTGGCAAAAATATTGAACCCACCCTGCGGCCACACTAGGCTTTGATTAAAGATAATTTTAAATGGGAAGGAAAAATTATTACTTTGACCCCGCATGAGGACACATGGAAAAGTTGAAGGCAGGAGATCCGGGCCTTTGGAGTCAAGTTGGATGTTTTTCCCTTTTGGAAAAATGGATTAAAATTCTAAAATGGAAGCATGCCCCCACCAAATCGTTATGAAGCCTTAAGGTTTTTGAAATTGTGCCATAATGACACATGGAGGTCTTCGTCGAGTCTTCTTTCCTTACAATTTTAGAACTTCTTAAAGGGCTTGAGACACGTGCCGAGCCCACGCTCATTCAAGGTCTCAAATTTTGGGGACCATCTCAGGATGCGCCATTGTGACACGTGGTAGTTTGAAAATTCAAAGGGGCGGGGAAGTGGACCATCGAAGGTAACTTGGATTTTTTGCCTCTTGTCATCAAAAGGGTTGAAATCTCAAAACGTCCCGCAAACCTCGATAGAAGGAGGTCAAGGTTGTCTTTGAAAATGTTAAGAGGCGGGGAGGTGGGCCATCGGGGAAACTTGGATTTTTCACCCCTTGATATTCAAAAGACTGAAATCATCAAAATGACCCACGGGCCCGATGGAGAAAGGTCAAAGCTTGCTCCAGTCAACAATGGAGGTATGGACCTTCAGAGGAAAATTGGAAAAATTTCCTTTTGTGGAAAAAGGATTTAAAAGTAAAAAAGGAAGTTTGGTTTCACTAGGACCCATAATGGGACAAGTGTCGGACATTATTTCAAGGGTGGAGCTATGGGGAAAACTTGGAAAATTTTCCCTTTTCAAAAAAAGAGGTGAAATAACAGAATTTGGCCATGGTTCCTTTGGGACCCACCTTAGGACACGTGTCAGGATCATTTTTCAAGGGCGGAGATGTGGAGAAAAATGTGAAAATTTTACATTTTTCCAAAATTTGTAAAAGGAAAAAGGGAACCCACAAGACCATTTTTAAAATGGATCTCCCATGTGGATGGTCCAAATTCAAAATAGAAATCAATGGTAGATGTGCATCTATATCTGATTTTTCTACCATTTTCACTCCAAATCTCCTGAAATGTAAGTCATCATGATTTCTCAATATTTCTTGCACACCAAATAGGGAGGGGAGTTAATTTGATATCTAAGTTTGGTGAGGAAGATTTGGGGATGTTTTTAGCCCTTAAGGTGAGATCTAACCTCTGAGCTCGATATGATCTTTCATTTTTTCTTCCCGAGCATGCAAAGAACCAGATTTGATAGATTAGGGGTGGAAGTGGTTGGTGAGTAGAGGGAAAAGTGATCTACTAGAAGAAGGATTTGAATGTGGGAGATATTCAAAGAGATCCACCCTTGAGCACCTGAAATATTTTACAAATCGAATGGGAATCGTGATCGAATTATTGAAACCTTGGTGCATTCAATGTTTGGATTTTGGGGGAAAGGCTCTATTGTAAAATGTTATAAATAGGCATGATTTTTCCGTGAAAAGGGTTGGAGGTTTGAATGTTGGAGTGTTAGAGATCGGGACTGATTTTTCTAAGAGAGAAACTTGATAGAATCGTCCTTCTGAGAAATCATCTAAAGAAACTTGTTTATCTCCTTTGTGTTAAATTTGATCATGTCAAGGTGGTTACGAGTGTACAACCATTGACAAGCTCTAAAATTGTTCAAGAAACTTTCCCCTGCTAATAAATTTAATCAAACTTGAGTTAACATGTGCTATTTTTGGGAAAAAATTATGTTTGCTTCATTCCTGAATGTCTACAAGTAGTTTTATTTTTCCCGTTGCAATCTTACATTGAAATCTTTGTGAATAACACAAGATCTTACCCTTGTGATAGTTTGGTGGCATTTTTAATTTCATTTATTAGAAGAGATTTCATTTGATAATGAAATAAATAAAATTAAAATCACTTTGTGACTCTAGCATGACTATAAGATTGTTTGTTAACCTTTGAGGGTATCTTAGGCATGATGAAACATACATTGATAATGTTTAGTTAAGTTTTCCAATTTGAGCCTTCATTTTGGATCCTTGAAGTTTGTGTGAAAGTGGTGATCTGGGCCTCCATTGAAGCACATATTCGGTTTAAGGAACATCCTAGCTATCCCGAAGCTTTATATTAATTCAAAGATCTCCATTTTGTAAAAATTATCAAGGGTCTAGTATAATCAACTGTATCCTGCTTCACCTCCCACCAAAAATTCATATAAAAACAACCAATCATACCCATACTACCCCTTTTTTTCATGTGTGTATACAAATGCATAATCTTTACTACCAAAACATGCGAAACAATCAGGTTTTCATTTTCTTTGTGGCCTAAACCTTGATTAGAAAATATCTCCATTATATAGAGTGACAACTCTTAAGAGTTAGGTTTTGTTGCATTGATCATATTTTCTTCAAAGTCTTCTTCATAACTTCACAAGGAAGGATATCTCCATCTCCTCCACAAACAACAGGCTAAAAAAAGGGTACTCTCACCCTGGTTGATAGGAAGAACCATAAAGTAGTGAGGATAGGTCAAATCCACTTCATGTTTCTACCAATTTCTCCACATTTGACTGACAAAGAGCAAGCTGCATTTCATCCCTGGCTACAAAATGACACACCACATGCTCTACTTGTCTCTAAGATTCTTGCTAAACTTGTGATGTTGCTCAGCTTCTGAGGGAGAATCAATTTGGGTACAAATAGTTTGAATTTTATAGTCATAAGGTGATTGGATCATTCGTTGGGGATAATAGTTTAAAGGATGAATTGTGTTGATTATTTTAGAGTTTTTACAATTTTTTAGTTTACAATTTTTTAAAGATTTTTTCCAATTTTTGTGGATGTTTTCGAAAGTTTGAAAGTTTTCAAATGTTGTTATATTTTTGATATTTTCTAATGTTTTTGTTTTTTGGATATTTTTTAATGTTTTTTTTGGATTTTGGATATTTTCTAATGTTAATGGATTTTGAGATTGTTTTTTTGGATTTTGAGATTTTCAAATGTTCTTTTATTTTGGGGATTATCTAGTGTTTTTGTATTTTGGAGATTTCTGAATGTTTTTTTGGAATTTTGGAGATTTTCGAATGTTTTTGGATTTTAGAGATTTTCGAATGTTTTTTTGAATTTTTTATTTTTCTAATGTGTTTAGGGATTATTTTTTTTAATTTATGAGCCATAATACAAACATCTTTTAAGAGGTGATAAACCAAGATATTGTCCATATGTACCGCATTCCTCGTTGTAATGCATGCTTCAAATAATAAAAAATATCACTCTATTCACAGAATATGTTGTTAATGATATGATAGAAATAAGTCCAACTCCATTCTTGACTCCACATGACTAGTAAGAGCAAGGGCTCATTATCAAGAATTAAGAAAGACACATGATAGGGATAAAGAATATAGAGACAAGTGCTAATAACATTCCCTTTGGGAAATTGTGATTCAATTATTATTAACTTCACTAAACTAGTTTCAAAAATGACTTTCACTCTATGGGTCACATGTTATACTTAGATAATTACGTGGCCTACTGATTGGTAAGATATGAGATGAAGGGATAGTTCTCTCTTTACTTAGGAATCTAAATTACTTCTTTGGGGATTTTATAATTGTGAGAAATTTCAGATTTATAAGATATTGTATTCATTATAATGACTCCCTGTGCCTTGTTCCATGCTACCAGTAAGAATCAAGGGCTCTTCACCAAAGGTAAAACATAGGCGAGTAAATTTTATTGATTTTTTTTTTTGAAATTTTGAAAATTTTTGTGACATTTTTATGTTTTATGAATGACCCTCTACACTTTTCCACATGCCATCAGTAAGAGGAAAGGATTTATCTATGAATACAAGACATAGAAGAGTAAGGGAACCTTCCTCAATTTCTAGTCTCACACTACCAATAAGAAGTGTGGGCTCAACACAAAATAATGTGTAGAATGAAAGGTGTGACAATGAATTATTCATAATTTATGTAATTTAAGGAATTTTAGAATAGTGATTTATATTTGAGAACAAACGGTTTCCCTCAATCTTAGCCCCACAGGGCTAGAAGGACCCGAGGGTTTAATATCAAAAACTAAAATAGACAATCAAATGAACCGGGTACAAAAGTTTAGAGATTTGTTATGAAAGATATAATTTATTTGAAGGGAATATATTGCCATCGATAAGCTTCTAGGTATGACCATGGGTGAAAGCGATAGAAAATTGGAGATATTATAAGAAATTTTGATAATGAAAATATCTACCAATGGAAATGATTAACTTTAAATTTTTCGGAGATAATTTAGACATAAGGAACAATATATAAGTCTTTGTCTACTAGAATAGTGAACACCTCAAGGATTAAATTTCTTTAGTTGTACTACATTCATTCGTTCATTAAGTTCTTAACCATCTTCAGTGGCCAACTTATAGGATCCATAGCTAAATTAAGTTGTAATTACATAGGTTCTTAACCAATTAGGCTCAAATTTTCCTTGTTTTTCTTTCTCTTTAGTGGTATTCTTTTTATTTTCTTTTAAAATGAGGATGTTAATCTTGTGACTTGCCTACTAAGGTTACCCCCTCTATATTTAGAATTCCCCTATAGGTCAAAATCCCTAGATAGATGCCATATATAAATAGAGTGGCCAACGGCTAGCGGGCCGATATATAGGGGAGATGCCAGGGGTTGGGGTCTTACCTTTTTATGATAACTACGTTGTAGTCACTTTTGATAGACTTGAAGATGATTGAGGAATTAAGTCATTTTTTATTGAGAAGCTCAAGCTCTTTAAGCCGAGATTGTTGGTATTCATCCTCATTAATTACATCTTTAAGGGATATTCTCAAGGATGGGAGTTCTATCTAGATAGGTAAAATGGCTTCACAATCATAAATGAGGGAAAATGGGGTGGTTCTAGTAGGCGTGTGGTAAGATGTATGGTAATCCAAAAGATTAGGGTAAATTTAAGTATTTCATTTGCGTCCATGGGGGTTGATGATTTTTTCCATGATGTATTTTAAAGTCTTGTTGGTTGTTTTTGGTTCACCGTTACCTTAACGGTATTATGGAGTGGAAAATTAAGTTTTATATGGAAATGTTTGGCAAGGTATTTTACATATTGGTTTTTAAATTATTTTCCATTATCTGTGACAAGAGCGGATGGAATACCAAATAGAAAGATGAGATTAGTAAAAATTAACATCAATATTTGGCTACTGGTAACATAGGTGAGAGGCATAGCTTTCACCCATTTAGTGAAGTAATTGGTAGTGGTAATGATGAAATTATGTCTATCAAATGATGTTGGTATGATTTTAACAATGAGGTCAAGTCCCCATTAGGAGAAGGGCCATGGTGTGGTTATAAATTGTAATTATTGGGAAAGTACGTGGATAAGATTTCCATTATTTTGAGAAGCCTGACATCTTTTGACAAAATTACATACATTACTTTCCATGGTGGGGAAATAATATCCATGACATTGATTTTCATAGATAAGGCTATACTATTCATTCATGGGGCAATAATATCCAACATGTTGGATTAAGACATTGGGATAGGGTGCCATCATAACCTCATTTTTGAAAGATTTTCTATTAAAATTGTGGAATGACAGGCGCGTTGTGCTAAACCACATTTA
This sequence comes from Taxus wallichiana var. yunnanensis, assembly GCA_018340775.1. Lineage (NCBI taxonomy): Eukaryota > Viridiplantae > Streptophyta > Pinopsida > Cupressales > Taxaceae > Taxus > Taxus wallichiana. The sequence goes on along the minus strand of CM031234.1, from coordinate 663,641,571 downwards.
TGCATTGGTTTCATGTTGGTAGGAAATGTTTTATCATGGATGAAGGTGTACATATCATGATCCAAAGGGTTATTTAGACCAATGATTTCACATACCATAGTATTTTATGGAATACCATAAGTAAACAATAAGATATGTTCTATGAGAAAATGTTCCCGGGGTTGATTAGATGCGATTTCTAATAGTGATCCAATAATTTTGATAGCGTCGACATATTTATTACAAATTTTAGGGATTTTATCAAAGCTAATTAATCGAAAAGAGCTTCTAAGGCTATCCACCATGCGCTTATATGGGATATTTTTTCATCCTTGACCGGTATTCATCGGTAAGTTAATTGATGATAAGTAAACAATCACCAAATACAAATAACTCTTTAAGATTCCAAGATATAGCTAGTTTTAATCCTACGATTAAAGATTCATATTCTTTGATAGTATTGGTACATGGGAATGATAATCGAAATGATTTTTAGATGACATGTCCACTAGGTGTAATAAGAAAATACCACCTCCTAATACATGGAGATTATAAGATCCATCAAAAAAAAGATTCTAAGTTGGTGTGATGTCTATGTGTAGAAGATCTTCACTAGGAAATGCAAAATGGAGTGGTTATGAGCCAGGAAGAGGTGCCTCAACAAGTTGGTTTGCAAGGGCCTATCCTTTATTTTATCTCTGCGGAACAAACTCGATGCCAAATTCACTAAGTAGTATGAACCAACTATATATTCTTCTATGATAATGGTTTAAGATAAGAGATACTTGAGGGGATCAATCTTGGTGATCAACTTAGTTGTGTGATTGAGAAATTAATGACGTAACTTATGAAATGAAAAGGAAACCACCAAGCATACTTTTTCATTTTGAAAATATCTTACTTCATGCTCAATAAGTGTTTGACTAAGGTAGTATATAGCTTGTTCTTTTGCTTGATCATTGTGTTGTGCTAACAAAGATATTATGGCATGTTTAGTGGAAGATGTATAAAGAAACATGGGTTTATTTGTGACTGGTGACATAAGGACAAGTGGGCTAGAGAGGTATTCTTTTAACTTAGCAAAAGAGTCTTGAAAATCATGGTTTGAGTGGAATTATGCATCTTTCTTATGTAATTGGTTGAAGTGATGGAACTTATCGAAAAACTATGATATGAAACATTGAATCGATTGGATTTTTCCTAAATATGTGAAATAATTTTAGGTTTTGAGGAGGAGGTATTTCCATAATGAATTTTAATTTTACGGGATCCACTTCTATACCTCTCGGTGAGATAATAAACCTAATAATTTACCAGACGTCACCCCGAATACACATTTCTTAGGGTTAAGATGAATGTTATACTCACATAATATATCAAAAATGTGTCTCAACACACTTGGATTTCTTATTTTGTTTTTGATTTTGCTAATATATCATCAACATAATCTTCCATGATATCATGTAACATATCATGAAAGATTACTGTCATTGCTTGTTGATAGATGAAACCGACATTTTTAAGTGAAAGGAATGACCCTATAATAGAAGGTGCCCCATGGGGTAGTAAATTTCATTTTTGATGATCCCATTTAGCAATACATATTTGATTGTAACTAGAAAATCCTACCATTAAGGAGAGAATTTCATGGCTTGATGTAGAATCGACAATGATGTCTATGTTTGGTAGAGGAAAGTCATCCTTAGGACAAGCCTTGTTAGTGTCTTGATAGTATGTGCATATGTTGATGCCGGGGTTTTCTTATCTATAAGAACTATGTTAGATATCCATTCCGAATAATCAATAGGTTGGATAAAGTCAGCTTTGAAGAGATTCTCGAGTTTGGATTTGACAAACAATGCTACTTAGAGATGAATTTTATGTAGTTTTTGTTTCACAAGATTTGCATCTAGGTGCACCAAAAGGTAGTCTACTAAAAGAGATGGATCTATTCTTGATATGTGCTATAGGTCCATGCAAAGGTATCTTGGAATTCAATAAGGAGTGTTGTGAATTTTATGCATTCTTGGTCAGACAGACTAATGCCAACTTGTAAATTTTTTGGATTTTAGACGGTTCCAATGTTTATGTTTTTAGTTTCTTCTAAAAGCATTTTAGATGTATCGTTTTCATAAAATAATTCTAATGGTTGATGTAAGTCATCAGTGTTGGGTGATTTGGGGAATTTGGCACAATATTTTTGTGAGTGATGTTGATTCTTTTTATTGACATATTTGTTTGATAGGGTGGTAATGAGATTTTGACTATGGGAAATTTTATGTTTGCATTTTTGATCCAAATTTTCTAAAGGTAAAGGATCGGATATTGTATTTCTTCACCAAAATAGGTTGATTGATCTAGATTAATTTTAAATCCTTTTCTATGGTTGGAAGTAGGGATTTGATCGTGAGTTCCAATGCATTCTTTGATGGCTTCATCATTTTGGAAAATGTCCATGACCACATGATGTGATTAGCCATGGTCTATGAGAGTTGGATGCGCAAGCTCAAAATCGATGTATTTAATGAATAAATGTTCAAAGTAAATATGTGTTTCAACGAGGTCTTGAAAAGGCTATGTGTATACGTGGTGTCATTATCAAAGATGGTGTTATCATTATCACTTAAAATTAATTCAGGAGTAATATCAAATACCTTGAAACCAGACCATGTTTACTATGATTTTTGTGTAATTGATTGGGTGTAAATAACCTTGTTCATTTGGACTGAGTCTTTTACCCTTCCATCACATGTTTTTTTTATTATTCGATGATCTTTGGTAAATTGAGAGGACTCATAATAGGGAGAAAAATCATCATTATATAACCAAGATCCTGAAAAACTTGGAATATGTTAATTATCAAGATAACCAATTTTTTTACAAATGGACTATCCCAATTGGTAAGTGGGATGGATTCTCAAATGCAGAGAATTGGTTTTTCCATAGTTGTATTGGGATTTTTTGATGTTAAATAAGTATGCCACCTTTTGAAATTTATATTAACCACATCCTTTGTGAATAGTTTTGAATGTTAGGGATGGGGGACTAGTAGGTACCTCACGTGGTGGGGAAGTCAGGTTTTTAGTTCTAAAAGATGAAGAAAATGGGTTATAATAAGAGGGGGTGGATTAGAGGATGAAGTTTTGTTAATCGAAGGAAAATGTATCTTAATAGAAGAGGAATGGTTGGATGAAGAAGGTTACTAAGTGAGGCTGATGTTGGTGTGGTAGAAGAGTGATTGTTGTTGGGAACAAGAAGAATGATTAGTGGAAGAAGATGATTGATTAGTGGGAGGAGGATTGGTTGAATATTATTGATTAATAGAACATAATGGATTATAAAATGTGGCTTGGTTAGAAGGTGATGGCTTTGGATCATATTTACGGAGTGTATCCAGATCGAGGCATGATTCTTTAGAGATTACATGTGGTGGAGCCTACACATATGTTGATGGAGAATAATGATCATGTCTATACCGTCCTTCGAGGAATCTACAATACTCAAAGGGTTGGGGATCCACACGCAGTGTAAATTATTTGTCCAAATGACAATATTTAATACATTGGAGGAATGTTGATGGGATGAATTTCATGGCATGAATCCATGGTCGGCCGATGAGAATAATATATGCAACTTTGATATCCACCACATGATATATCATTTCTAAGGTAATCGGTCCAACTTGGAGAGTTAACATGATTGTGGCTTCATAATTTATTTCACTATTATCATACCCATGAATGGCTATGATGTTCTTTTGTAAATCATTTTTGGTGTAACCTAGGTAATTCAAGAGATTCATGGAACAAATATTCAATGAAAATCCATTGTCAATTAATACGCACTTGATCTTACGATGTGTTATATAACCCTAACGTATAAAGAATGATTACTAGTGATGTTGGGATTAAGAAGGTCAGTGGGACCAAAAGATAAAATAGGATTGGGTACTGTAAGATGTGTGATAAAATCTTAGAATTGTTATTAATTTATGTCCTGGGGATACTATCGTTATTGAATGTTTACATAAGGATGCATTGTAGTGCGGGAGAAGAATTATGTAATTCCATGATGGAAATTTTGTTGTAGTATTCTCCAATTTTTGACAATATTGAATGATGGAAAAAGTTGTGGAGTGGAATTGGTTGTGGAATTAGATGGTGGATTAGGAGGTGGTGTGGGAGATGAACTAGTATATTTTTCAGTTTTTGGGACCCAATTATTTTTTTTTGGTTGTGATTACACAGTTAATTTTGATCTTTATAGTCACCACTAAGTCTTTGTCATAGTCTATGGTTGAGATGACAGAGTCATACTCAACTATCCTTGATGATTGGACCTTATCCTTTGAATTATCATCTTGGTTAGGGAAGGGGTTTTAAAATATTTTAAGTTTATTATTGGGTGTTTTTGTCTCAAAAGTATTTTCAACTTCTATTTCTCTGCGTTTGATCAGTTCTTAGACATAATAATGAGTTGCATGCATAAATCTGTGTAGTGCCCTTTTATACGATGATAATCACAATATTCATTTTCCTTATACCAATTCAGTTAGGATTTTCCTTCTCTCAAGGGTTTGATGATGGGATACAAAATCATCTTGGAATTTTTCAAGTGACAAAAGATTCTAGATATGGTTTCTTTGAGTGGATTGAAATTTATTTTCCTATCCCGAGAAGGATCTTCCTTTCTAGGGATTATGATTGGTTATTTAGATTTGAATGTGTTGAGCATATTTATTTGAACATTTTGTACATGGTGAGAATCACTAATGCCATTGTTGACCATATTTCGATTTGAGTTAAATAATTTGGATTTGTCCTAGTTCAAGGGGTGTCTCTATGAGGTTGGTCCCTAAAGGGTGTTTTAAGTAAGCCCTTAGAAATGAGGGATTTTTTATCTATGTTCCCTTTTCAATGACTTATTTGAAATTACTTAGATAGTGCATTTTCATGTGGAATTATAATTCGACATTGAGATTTGGAACAAAAAAGCTAACCAATTGTCTTTCGGGTATTAAGTAGGTAAAGTTTCTTGCAATTCCTTGCCATCATTGTAAAATGGAGGTGAAGTTTTTGTTGGGAATTTTTCTAGTGTTATAGAGATCGAGCATGGTTATTTTTGAGTCTAACTTGAAGGAATTTTATTTTCAAATTTTTCTGATAAGTTTGTGAATTTTGTGATTGAACCTTTAGGAAGATAGAGAAACTAGTCTAAAGCCTTTCCTCCTAAACTTTGAAGTAATAATCATAATAGATACGTGTCATGATAATTAAATTCCTAACATTGCATGAAAAATTCCTTGACATGTTCACAGGCGCCACCTTTTTTTTTGTATTTATCAAATTTTGGGATTTCAGAAAATGACGGAAATGGTAAGCGTAATATTTCCGTGTCAAATGGGTAAGGACATAGTTCTTTGAAGCTGAATTTTTTTAATTATTTTTGCATTCTTTGGATGGTGTCTTTCATATGTTTCCATTCTTGTGTGAATAGAGAGGTAGGGGATGCGTTATCAAGAAATACGTGAGTATTGGGGTCTAGATTGGAGTATTTTCACCTTTCAGCTTTAGCAATTGCTTCCTCAAGTTTCTTTGTTAAGTCTTGGATTTTAGTGAATAACTCATTCAAACAAAGATCTATTTGGGTTGTTTATTATTTTCTTGTGGTAACTTGATTCATCATTGTCGATAAGTTTCTTTAAATTTTGAGTCTCGAAGTCGAGGTATTTTTCCCCCATGGCTAGATCGGTAATAGATATTCATTCTTGTTTTGTTCTATCACCCTATTTACTTGTTATTGTTCTTCATTGGTGAGGTTTTGTTGTGAAAATTATTCATAGTCATTTTAATGATTGTGAATATGTGTGAACACCATGATAAGATAGGTGCGTTCTCGATTAAGATGTAAAAGTGGTTATGAATTTTGAGAAGACGTGATTACATGAGAATTTTATTGCTTTGGATTTTTCTTCAATAAGATCATGATTACTAATAAGGAGATTAAGTCAAACAAGTTATCCCTATATGATTTTGATATAACATGAGATGAGTGATTAGGTAATTTGTGGGACATTGTGTAGATTTAGCGAGAATAAGCTCTGGATTATTGATGGGGAGAGTAACTAAAACAAGTTAATCTCAATATGATTGTGATATAACTTGAAATGAGTTAAGTAGAGATTGTGTTAGGTGTGATTTTTCTAAACTCGATAGTTGAAAAAATAAGGATTGAACTCAAAAAAGTATCCTAATGTTATTTTGATATGTCTTGAAAACAGACTATGGAGGATTGGACAAAGCAAGCTAGTGAAATTCGGTGTGATATTTTTTCTTCGTTGTTGGATTGCTTCAACATTTTTTTCTATATTGAATCAGATGAGAAATGGTTTTGTGGAACATAACTAGGATTTGAATTTTTACAATGAACACATTGATATCAACCAAGTTTGATGATAAAAATAGTGCTAAACTATTTTTTTGACAAGCAGTCATGTGTATCAATTATTTTGGCTCAAGAGGTAGATTCTTCAAGAATTATCATTGCTTCATGAAATCATATAAGTATGTTATGGAATGATGGATGCAGGATCTTAGCGCTCCAAAAAGATGCATCCTCCGATATACCCTATTCCTTATATACATAATTCTCTAATGGGAACAAATTGGTATGGGGAACCCTTAGAGCACTAGGTGAGACTCACCAATTCTTACTTTTTAGCCGGAGTAAATAACCGGGGCTAAGGAAAGTTTTTGAAAAGGTGGAAGGTGATGGGGGATGAATGTTTATGGTGTCCTTATAACTCCCTGAAGATTTAAAGAGACAACACCTAGGATTCGTTATTACATCTATCTAGGTGTAATTTTCATGCTCCACATGAAAAAATTACCTCTTAAGTGAAGAATAGGGGTGAGGTATATACCAAATGTTGTGATGAGTTGATGTCTTAAAATGAAATGCAGATGTAATTGTTGTTTGGTGGGGTAGTCAAGTCCACGTCACCGGTGTAGTATAAGTGGTGATGAAATTCACCTCGAATACATGCAAATAAAAAATAATTAAGTGATTAAACATAGGGTTCTTTCGAATTTGAAATAAATCACTAGTGAAAAATGATAGTGTACAAAAGCATGCTAATTTTATTTTGGTTTCAGAAATTTAATTTGAATGTTGGTACTTTTGCAGGATTTTTTTGTTGTGGTTTTTATAATATTCTAGTGATGCGGTCCTATAAAGAATAGATTAGTAGTTATCCTATAGAAAATTTGTTAGAAAATTGATCGTGGTTGTTTTTTATATTCTAGATCACTCGAAGGCACAGGAAAAGAGCATAAACAACCAATGACCAAAAAATATTAATAATACAATGAAGTAAAATAATGACAATTAGAAAACAAAGCTAGAGGATCATGTAATGTTAGAACAAGAAACTAAAAAATCACGACCTTTTTTTATTTTCCAGATCACTTGAAGATGTAGGAAAAGAGCATATGCAGATACAATTGGAACAAATTTTGTGTTAAAAATGTTCAAAATTATTGCACTTAATCATGATTGTGATCGTGATAGGTATTTACCTTAGCTCATGTTCACCTAGGTACATTATTGTATTTATCCTCACCCACTTATGTGTGTGGATATTTCTTTTTATTTATTTAGATATTAGGAGATATTATCTAGTTGTTAGGTATAGTTCTTTCCTTGATCTATGGTATTGACTAGTTCTTTCCTAGATCTATGGTATTGACTAGATCCTTGATGTCTAGTTCTCTCATAAATCTATGGACTTGACTAGTTCTTTGATGACTAGTTCTTTCCATGATTTATGGCTTGATCTATGACCTTGACTGGTTCTTAGATTGTTATTCCTTGCCTATATAAGCAAGGCCCATTCTCATTGTATTTCATTGAGTTCCATAATAATATATGATATTGCTGCTCATTTGTTTGCAAAGGTTTATGTAAAGTTATTTTGGTGAATTACTTTCATCTTATTGATCATGGTGTTTGATTAGCATCTATGTTTTTGGCTTGCATGATCTAGTTATCGTTCCTTTTATGGTATCAGAGCAAGAGATTTCTATTGACATTCATCTGTAAGTTTTATTTTGCAAATAAATTCTTTATATATTCATATATTTGGGATTTTCTCATATTTTTTTGTTGCATGTGTTTTTATGCAAAACAGAGGCTTCCATTGGATCCAGAAGGTAGCAAAACCCTAAGATCGGTTGTAAACTCAACCATTTCGGGAGGTAGTCAGTTTTTTTTTTTGTTGTGTAGAGAAACATATTGGATTCACCTCGGGATTCATGCCATATGGAAAAGGAAATCTAGAAAAAAATTTGGGTTTCTTTGGGTTTCTTGAGATCTGATCTATGTATTTTTTTGTTGTGGCTTAGCATTTTCGATTTTTGCGCACAGGAGGTCTTTTTCAAAAGACGTTTCTTTCATTTTTGGCAGGGGTCCACGGATGTTGTGCACGACTATTACTATTTTGGGAAAATCCACAGACTACTATTTTGGGTGGCGAAGGTCACTTTAGCATAGTCCATAAATAGTAGTTTTTACTAGAAGAAGCAATTGGATGTGACTTTTGAAAACTAGCAACACCCCTCGAATAGTAAGTTGCACACACCCATTGAAATCCTTAGCCCTTGGTCATATGGTATGGTCATATGAGGGCTTAAAGCTTGTGATTCCTACTTGTAGGTGCTTAACTCCATCCCCCTTTCATTTTATTTGTGTGGTGAAGGCAAGAGCATTTTATTCTATTTTAGTGGAAACTAAAATAAATAGTAGAGCATATTATTGAAAAACTTGTAACTTTTGATCGGTAACTCTGTTTTGAGTGCCATTTTTGAAAAAGTATGTGTTTTTATGCTCTTTCCATTGGAAATATTTATTTTTAGAATCACTATAATTATAAAGTTCCATATTGTAACACACACTCATTATAAAGTGCCAAAATCTAGTGGGGGCTCTTGTTGCATTTTTGGGGTCTTGTTATATTGCTTGGTTCTTACATTTATTTTGGTGATTTTTTGAGGATGGAATATTTATCTACTTCTACATTAGATCATGTTGAACCATTAATAACAAATAATTACCACACATGGAAACCAATAATGGAAACAATAATTAAGTGAAAGGATTATGGGCTTTAATTCTTCAGAACAACCAAGTGTTCACTAGAGAATATGAGAAATTTTAGTACCAATACAAATTTGATGAGTGTATGGGTTTGATAGGAACTTATGTAAGTGACAATATTTTATTTCATTTGGAAAAGTGTGACTCTCCTTTCAAAATATGGGAGAAATTGGAGGATTTATTTGGTAAGGTGGATCATATGAGAGCCATGTAACTTGAAATTGAGATCACCTCTCTTAATCCTAAAGATTTTCCAAAAATTATAGACTATCTTACCAAGTTCAATCATTTGTTGACACAATTGAAGGGGAGTGGAAGAGATAAGAAAGATGAAGAGTGTGTTTACTTGATTTTATCCAAGTTGAGAGGACCATTCCAAATTTTTACTTCTACCTTTTTCTCTAGCATGGATGCCTTAGGTGACACCTTCAAAATGCCTAACTTAGAAACATTTTGTGAAAGACTTACTAGGGAAGAATCCAAATTATCTCACCTTGAGTCTTCCACCTCTCAAAAGGCATTAGTTGCATCTAATCCTAAGGGCAAGGGAAAACCAAATAGTAAAACCAAATCCACACCTTCTCCATCTCAAAATGCTCCTAAACCCAAAAAAAACAACTCAAAACCCAATGAGTCTTCTAAATCCAAGAATAAGTCTAGCCGTTCATGCTCTTTTTGTGGGGGTAGTAATCATGAAGAAAATAGGTGTTATAAGTGAATGCAAGCCTTAGAGGATGCAGCCAAGAAACAAAAAATTTCTATCTCCACTCCCCTCCTTCTAATCAACATGGAAAACACTTAATGTTGTTGGAAGATCTTAGTCACCACTTACAGACAATTGGGTTATAGATTTTGGTGCTTCTCATCACATGACTTCTTCCAAGGAGTCTTTTGTTTCTCTAGGTTTGAGTTCTACTTCCAAAATTGAGGTTGGAGATTCTTCCTTTCTTTTATTGAGGGAAAAGGTGATATACAACTTGATGGTGGAAATATCCAAGATGCACTATATGTTCCTAACATCACTACAAATTTGATTTCTCTATATCAAATTTGTCATTCTGGTCAAGGAAAAAAGTGAATTTTACACCACATGGGGCAGAAATAAGAACTTTGTTGGAGCCTTATTCACTTGTTGCTCATGGTATTGTTGATCATAGTTCAAGACTATATCACTTTGAGGGTTTTGATGAAACTTCTTCTATAGGGATAGGATTGTTTTCTCATTCAGATTAGAGAGTAAGCTTTGGCATGAAAGATTTGGACATCTCAATTATAGATATTTGAAGGAGTTGAGCACTCATGGTATGGTAGATGGTATTCCTAGAGTTTCTTGTCTTGAGGGAGTTTTCATGGTTGTGCATTAGGGAAACAACACCAAGATTCTTTTCCTAAGAATTTGCTCTAAGAGAGCTTCTTCACCACTTGAGCTTGTGCATAGTGACTTGATGGTTTTTCTACCCCATCTTTCAATGGAGCTAAGTATGCACTTACATTTATTGATAATTTCTCGAGGTGTACTTGGGTTTATTTTCTAAAGTAAAAAGTGATGTTTTTTCACACTTTAAAGTCTTCAAGGCTTTGATGAGAAACAATCTTCTAGTAGCATAAAGAACCTTCACACGATAATGGGGGAGAACTTCAGCAATGAGTTTTTGAATTTTGGCAACTTAAGGCATTATTTACCACCAGCATTTTGTTCCTCATACTCCACAATAGAATTGATTGTAGAAAGAAAGAATAGAACTTTGAAGGAAATTGCTAACTGTATGATGGATTCTAGAGATATACCTCCTATCTATTGGGAAGAAGCAGTTAATTATGCTAGCTATATTCAAAATCACACACCACATAGAGAACTTGAGCATTTGACTCCAGAGGAAGCTTGGTCCAACACTAAGCCAGATATGTCTCATTTTTTCAAGTCTTTGGGAGCCATGTTTGGGCCTTTGTGCCAAAGAAGAAAAGGAAAGCTTTGGATAAGAAGAGTAAACCCTTGATCTTTGTAGGGTATTGTGAGGACATGAGAGCTTATCATTTTAGATCCTGATACACATGATGTTATTTTTCAAACACATGTTTAGTTTGATGAGCATTTCACTCCTCATGATTCTTCATCTTCTTCCATTCCTTCTTCTTCTTCATCTCATCTTGAGGATCCTTTATTTGAGAAGATTGATGAGGAGGTTATAGATGCCATTGAGGATATTATTCCCACTAATGTTGTCACTATGCCTAAGTGGGATCGTACTACAGTTTCTGAGGCAACACCTTTCATAGAGGATCTTCCACCCACTAGGCATCATCACGCACATTCTATAGGTTATGGAATTTTGTGTCAGGTAGTTTTTGAGGATCCATAGTCTTTTTCAAAGGCTCATGGGATACAGAGTGGGATGATGTGATGAAAATTGAGTATTCTTCTTTGATGAAGAATCATACTTGGGATTTGGTATCTCTTCCTAAAGGAAGAAAGATGGTTAGGTGTAAGTTGTTATACCAAACCAAATACACAAATGATGGGTCCATTGACAAGTATAAGGCTCATCTTGTTGTAAAGGTTTTTCACAAGTTGAAGGTATTGATTACTCTGAGACTTTTACACCCGTTGCCAAGATGGATTTTATACACCTTGTACTTTCTATTTCTACATCACAAGGGTGGCCCGTATACCAGATAGATGTGAAGAGTGCCTTATTACATGGAGATCTATAAGAGGAAATATATATGGAGTAGCCGGCTGGATTTGTTCAGGATTCTTCTCTTATTTTCAGCTCCAAAGGTCTCTCTACGGTCTCAAACAAGCCCCTAGGGCTTGGTATTATAAGATGGATTCTTTTCTTCTTACTGGTTTTGTTCACTTCCATTTTTATCATACAGTGTATCTCCAACATGTCGGTGAGGATATTTTGATAGTTTTCTTGTATGTGTATGATATGTTACTTACTAGCAGCTCTTCTTCCCACATTCAGAGTATTCAGAGGGCTCTTTCTACACAATTTGACATGACAGATCTTGGGCTATTGCATTATTTCCTTGGTTTATAGATTTCTCAGATAGATTCAAGGATTCATTTGAGTTAGAAAAATTACACCCATGATCTTATTCAGCACTTTGATATGGTTGATTGCAAGCCAAGTCCATCTCCTTTTCATTCTAGAGTTACTCTTACATCCACATGTACCACACCACTTTGTGATCCTACATTGTATAGGTAGTTGGTTGGGAGTCTCATGTACTTGACCCATACTCACCTTGATATTTCATTTGCAGTAGGGCTTGTATCTTAGTTTGCACATTCTCCTCATAGTAGTCATTGACAGGCTGCTAAAAGGATTTTGCACTATTTACATGGCACTTCCCACTTTGGCCTACACTACACTAGGGCTCTACTTAGTTGGTTGGGTATATAGATTCAGATTGGGTAGGTTCTATTGATGACAAGTGTTCCACTTTTGGCTATCTTTTTATCTTGGTTCTTCTCCAATTGTTTGGGTGTGTAAAAAGAAACAAGCTATTGCACTTTCATCTTTAGAGGTAGAGTACAGGGTAGTAGTTACAGTGAGTCAACAGATTCTTTGGCTTCACTAGTTATTGAAAGAGTTTGGATTCCCATAGGATTCACCAACTATACTTTGGTGTGACAACCAAAGTGCAATTCACATTTCTCGCAACCCAGTTGAGCACCAAGCAGACCAAGCATATTGAGATACACATCCACTTCATTCGTCAAAGCACATTCAGGATGGATTTCTTTGCTTAGAGTACATTCGACTCTCGGTGAGGTTGCAGAGACATATTTACGAAGCCTTTTGCATCACCTCACTACCTTGAGTTACGTGGAACGCTTGGGGTTTCGGAAGTTGTTCTTCAGGGGTGTTCGTGAGAACATCTTCCTTCTTCTTCTTCTTCTTCTTTCTCTTTCCTTCAAGTAGGATCATTTCCTTATTTTGGTTTGAGATATTTCATGGATATATTGTACATGAGTACCTCATTAGGCCTAGTAGTTGAGGACTCATCACGTGTGGATATGCCACTTCTATTTTGGCCCCTATCTTCACTTGAGGGGGGGTGTTAGAGTAGGTATTTACCTTAGCTCATGTTCACCTAGGTACATTATTGTATTTATCCTCACCCACTTATGTGTGTGGATATTTATTTTTATTTATTTAGATATTAGGAGATATTATCTTGTTGTTAGGTATAGTTCTTTCCTTAATCTATGGTATTGACTAGTTCTTTCCTAGAGCTATGGTATTGACTAGATCCTTAATATCTAGTTCTCTCATAAATCTATGGACTTGACTAGTTCTTTGATGACTAGTTCATTCCATGATTTATGGCTTGATCTACGACCTTGACTGGTTCTTAGATTTTTATTCCTTGCCTATATAAGCAAGGCCCATTCTCATTGTATTTCATTGAGTTCCATAATAATATATGATATTCTTTACTCATTTGTTTGCAAAGGTTTATGTAAAGTTATTCGGTGAATTGATTTCATCTTATTGATCGTGATATTTGATTAGCATTTGTGTTCTTGGCTTGGCACAATCTATTCATCATTCCTTTTAATTATGTTCATAAAAAATAAAAAAATGATGAAACAAGAGTTTTAAAATTTTACGAGAAGTGTTGAATCATGGAAAGTTGGAATGTAAGGAAAAAAAAATTTATTTATTAGAGTCTAGGTGGGGCCTCTAGTGTGAAAAATATGAATGGGAATGTGAACCTGATAATTTTTGTGAGATAGGTGTGAAAAGGTCTTGTTTTGTCAAAAAAGGGCCTGCAAGAAAATTATTAGTAGTTTATACTGCACACAATGTTAGTAGAATGATCACTAAAAATAATTAATTATAATCACAAAGTGTTAAAAATAAAAAAATTAATTTGATAAAATAAAATATGGAGATTGTGAATGAGGATGCAAAAATCACAAAACATGATTACAAATGATTTGGAAAAATAATCATGAAAAAGTGATAAATATCACATGATAAGTTGGAAAATGGAGCGTGAAAAAGTAGAGAAAATTGTGAAAAATGGTTAACAAGTTGGCATAAAGTGATTAAAAGCAACCAAAATATTAGTAATGATAAAAGACCTAATTAAATTAAAATCCTAGTATAGAGAAAATAATAAAATGACTCGAATCTACAAGTTGACGGGAGTACGAACGTGTTTGGTTTAAATAAGCTCTTATATGAATTTTTAAGACAAAAATGTGGACTTATACGATGACCTTTAAGACAAAAATGTGGACTTATATGACAATAATGTGGATCGATATGATGAAAAGGTGGACTTAGACAAATACAAATGTGGGACATAATGTGAACGTATCAACGAAATTGGTAAGGTGAAAATGAGTTCGGAGAAATAAAAAAAAGACTTTGGGTAGCAAGATTGTAAATAATATTCAAATCTATATTCATAGTAACTATACAAATCAATTCAAACTACAATTAGTGGTCTAAGGATTTTAATTAATAGTCTTTTGTTGTTGTAGTGGGTGTGGTTGAGTGCCCTATGTGGGAGTGAGGGAGAGAGGATTGAGCTCGACATTGGTAGGAGGGGTATGGGAGTCGGTATGGTTAGACAGGGGAGCTGGGAGGTGTCGAGAAGATGGGAGAGGAATCGACGTAGAGGGATGAAGATCGATGAGGGAAGAAGCGAGTCATTTGGTCTGAACGGTAGCGGTGAGAGGAGAGTGGTGTGTTGGAGGTGTTGTGTAGGGTCGAGGATCGAAGGTAAGAGCTCGAGTGAGGAGAAAGGGATGGGAGTGAAGGGAAGGGCTCTTGGTTTTGGGAGGAAGGATGGGGGAAAACAAGTTCACGTGGAAGGGTGGGAAGGATTTAGGACTATGTGGGAGGAGGGAGGAGAAGGGGGTGATGTGGAGGTTGGGGAAGGAAGATGGAGTTCTGGAGATGAGGATTATTATAATGTAGCTCGCGAAAATGGATTTTTTGGATTGACGTGTAGGAAGTGGGTTAGGTCGGTGTGTGGGTGAGATTATCGTGAAAATGACACAGATCTTGCAATAGAGATCTCGGGCGGAGGGAAGAATGGGTGTGTGGGATATGGGGATATGTTAGCCGAGGGCTTGGGTGGGGTGCTACGAGTCGGTTTGAAGGAAATGTAGGGTGCGGTGTCGAGGGAGATAAGTGGTAGAGTTGGGATTGACGTGGAGAGAAGTGAGAGAGTTTAGAAAGTGGGGAGATGATTCTAAAGACATGGAGAGACAAATTTATGGAGTAGGATGAGGGAGGGATGTGGGTGTAGGTAGCTAGGTGAGAGGAGAGAACTCTTAGCTCAACGGAGTTGGTAGGGTGGAAAGGGGGGAGGGTAGATAGGTTAGGATAGGGTTTACAATTTTTTTTTGATTTGGATGTAATTTATTTAATAAATTTTTTTGTGTGTTTTGTTTCATAGGTTAATATAAAGAATAATAGACTAAATTAATATAAACCGGAAAATGAGAAAGAATACCAAATCCAGACAATGGTATGACTATGAGTACGATTAGGATGTACGACGAACTTAGACTATTAAACCAAATTAAACAAAGACAATCTTCAAAATAATTTTTGGAGCGACTTCCCAAATGACATGAGAGAATTCAAAGTGCATTTTTTTTTTTGTTTTGAAAGCAAGATATATGTTGGTTAAAAAATGATGACAAATGTTCTTTTATAAATCCAAAATTGGATACCAAATATACATTAACCTCTTTAAGGCATAAAGAGACTATGAATTTTTATTTTGCGATGATCCATGAGTATCTAGATCTACGGTGACAAATTGTTTTTATCTAAATACATAGCACTAGGGCGATTAAAGATGTGACGAGCATCATAATGTCATTATTCTTATAATGCATACGCACCCTAAGATAGCACACAACAGAATCACATCCCATAGCGTGAAGGTTAACCAAAAAAAGGCCATAAGGCACATAAAAGGAAATAATAACAAACAATAATAAATAAGGAATGGATAAAACCACTAATTGTGAAATCAATGGTAATATATCAACAATAATTGGGTGTGCTAGAATGTAAGCTATGAAAAATACATTGATAAACAATAAAGTAAAACACTAAATATAATACCTCGCCTTCGCGATTCCATAGCAAACCTCAAAATTGGCATGGAAATATGGAGGGGGCCTGATCGCGTGATATGTAGGTGTTTTTCTTGAAATGGTGTAAGGCCTTTTTGTAAAAAGATTTGATTACTTTGCACTAAATGGGGAAAAGGATTATGGATTTGGGGAAATATGAGGCTATTTGGGAATTAGGAATATGTGGAGGGATGTTCTTTTCTCTAAGGATGAAGAAATATGATAAGGCATTCAAGCTTATTTTTCATGTCTTAAGGGGAGGGTAAGCAATGTATTTATATCTTGGGAATTGATTAACTTAGATTAATTTAAGTAATCATGGTTTGAAAATGTGGGACAAATTAGGTGAGTGAGGACCAAGAAGAATGGGTGAGGATTTAAATTGGATTTTTAAGTCATAAGTGGAGGATTTTAGGTGAGTGGGGACCATGAAAAGTGGGTGAGGATTCGATTTGTAATTTTTAATTAAATAGTGGAGGATTTAAGGTGAGTGGGGACCATGAAGAGTGGGTGAGGATTTGATTTTAAATTATTAATTCAATAGTAGAAAACAATGGAGAATAATGACATGTGGTAAGGATTATGTTATTTTTATATTTGAAAGGAATAATTAATCAAATTATATTTGATTAATTGAAGTGCATTTTTGTGGGAAATGAGGTACATGAATTAATTGATTTAAGATGGATGTGAAATTAAGGCCTCTATATTGGTAAAATTTGAACTTATTGATCACGTGGATATGAATAAGGAAGTTGGAGCTAAGGAAAGAGCCAAGGTTGTTGCTGTTGTAAAAATGCCAAGAAAGAGATCTATGGATGTAGATAAAAATGTTCAAACTATTTTACCAAATGAATAAAATTAGAATTCTAATGTTGGTAATATTTTTTTCACCCCGGGTTAAAGAGCAAGTTGTTGTTCCAAAAGTTTAGTTTAAGGTAGGGGTTGTACCTATCTATATTTTTGATCACATGAAGAAATCACATGTTAGTATGACAATGTGGGACACATTATCCATTCAAATACAAAATTATTTGTTTGTCAAATAACTTGCATGTCTAAAAATACCATGAAAACTAGTAGAAGGTATACAAATGCAACCAACATGGTGATGATAAATGTAGACCAAGTAAGTAGAAATGTTAGTATAAAAAGCATATAAGGATGTAAAAATGATGTTAGTGAATTAAAATTAGTAAAACCACCTCCTTTATACCTTTCATTGATTATTGGTGACTCATTAGTTCATAATTACATGGTGGATAGTGAACAAAATCATAGTTATGCCCAAATTGGTTGTGGAAAAGTTAGGACTGAAGTATGAACCAAGTATCAAGGGTGTTTTGTAGCTAGATGGTTCACAAACTAAGACAATAGGCATAATTAAGAATTTTTAGATCACTATTACATGATTTTCAGGTGTAACCATTTTGCATGATGTGATGGTAATTGATTTTCCACCTAGCTTTTAAATGTGTCTTTCAAGAGACTTCATATCAAAAAATATAGGTTAGCATTCAACTAATTAGTATTATCCTGTTATTAGAACTAGGTATGGAACTAAAGTGATAATTAATTTTCTACATTTTTCAAATTTTAACATTGAGCCTTATTGTGATTCTAGGTAAAATCTCCTAGTTGAGACCCATGAACAACCTTGGTTTAGTTACAAAATTATGGAATATTTTATTTTTTAAAAGTGTTATAAACAAAAGTATCAAGAACAATTAAATTCAACAGATGAATTTTTCCCATTATAATAATTACTAATTCCACATTATAAATCAACAAGTGTAATAAGTCCACACCTAGCTCAAATCTCCTTAGGGATTAATTTAATCACTGATTACATTGACATTTTAGCTAAATATTCCTTGATTAAAATTTTAGGGTTAAGGGACAAAAACAATTAAATACCCAAGGTATTTAATTCCACAAGATCTAATAAAAGAGAAAGGTTTAATTATAGTGGGGAAAAGAATACATATTTAAAATTATTAGAGTAAATTCTTACTTACCCACTCCCATAACTCGGTTAAAGATTCAATTTAATTTTTCCCATGATTAACGTAATTAAAAATTATTGAAAACATTCCCATTAGAAAGGGAATTTCTTCACCTTTCTGGTGATATAAATAAGTCCTCCTAACTCCTCATATTTCTCAAGTTATGGACCGGCAAAACTTGGAGTGAAAATTTTCCCAAGAGCGGGCTGCGGGCCTGGGGAGGAAAATTTTCCTCAACTCGGGGCTGCAGACTTCGGAGAAAAAATTCACCCAGAGGAGAAAAGCGGGACAGTGGATTAGGGATGAAATTTTTTTCCAAATGTAGGATGGTGGAGCGGGAAGGCATTTAGTGCTTTTTCCCTTTTGGGAAAAAGTGAATTTTACACCACACCTCCACCGATGTCTAGGGAGGCCACGTGGAAGCACCTGATTAGCTGCAAGTCAATGGAGCTATGGACAAAACTTACAAATTTTTCCAAATTTATTTTTGAAAGTGCTTAAGGTTAAACTGAGCGAGTCTGATCGACCCTACGGCGATGCCCAACGAAGCCACGTGTCGATCAATGATTGGCTACGGGGTGGCAGGGGCTGGAGGAAAAATTGCCAAATTAACTTTTTGGACTTAGATCATTTTTAGAAAAAATGAAGGCTTGCAGATTAGTGGAGTGGTGGGAAACTTCATGACTTTTCACATTTTGGGAAAAGGCAAAAAATGAAAGTTTTAGCTTGTGCAGTGCGCCAATAATATTTTATTCATTTAAAATTTGACAGTTAGATTATTTTGATCCTGGATTGAATTAAAAACTACAGACAACCATAAATTTTGATTGGGATCTCAGTTTTTGGAAAATGAGGAATTTCTGGAAAGATCTCGATGTCCTCTTTGCACAACCACCTTAGGATTTTTTTGATAAAGTTCAAAGGGTCGGTTTTGATAAAACATCTTTCTATCACTTAGAAAGTGAACAAGTGTTTTTAACTTACCAATTTTGTTTAAATTTGTCGTTAATTATTTTTCCATTTGCCAAATAGGCATGGAGGAGTTTACTTGGAATATTTTAGGATAGATTGCAAGATTAAGTTTACTTGATTGCTTTGTATTTGAAATTTATCAATTTTATATAGCAAGAAGTCTGCAATTTCACCTTTGCACGATTTGAAATGTTCTATAAAATTTTCATAATTATTTAGGTATGTTTGGGGTCATTTTGACCTTTCAAATAAAATTGATATTTCATTTTGTCTTTTCGATGTTCGGGGTTGATCTGTGCATTTTGATAAAGCATTTGTTAGTTTCAAATACATCTAACAAACATCTAATTCAAAAGGATCTATTTTCATTTACCATCTTCTAAGTATTATAAATCATTCCAGATCCAATCTAACTCATTAATTTGATTCAAATCAATGCATTCAAATGCCAAATTACAATTCTTATTTTGAAAACTTTCATTTCTAAAGAACAAAGCATTATGACATTTCTTCATACGTATTCACTTTTTCATCTTTCCAATAGAGATTTCAAATTACATTAAATAATCAGATTTATGATGAAAGTAGTATCATTTGAAAAAAATAACCACTTCTATTTATATATATCAAATAAAAATTTACAATCACAACTCTTTCTCATTACATTCATTTTTACAAATAGAATACAAAGTAAATTTCTTTCACATTCATAAGGGATTTTATTTCCAAAATATAGTAACTCTTTAGAACAAAATGTGTATTAAATTGTCATCCACATCAAGTGGGGAAATGGTTTACAAAAGTAGTTTCACAAGGGACTGTCAAAATTTTGTCTTCTTCCTCAATTACAATATACAGGATACAATTTTTTCCACATTTATTCAAAAATGGAGAATGAAGTATATCTCTTTCACAATTCAATTTACAACTTTCATATCCCATACAGACCATCTTTCCATCACACATAATGTACAAGTTAATCAAATTCAAAGTGGGAAGAATTACAATAAGTAATAATCTCAACAACAAATGTCAAATTTTTCTTTTTCCTCTACTCTAGAACACCGAAATGAATATCCTCCATTTTTCTTTATTTCAATTTTATCACAAAAACAAGGGGAAAGTCAACGCTCTCCACCCAACCAAGATATCCAATGAAAATGAGAAGTCCTCCTTCTTCATTGGACCCGAGACCCAACCATATTATAATTAGAAATGTTTTTCAACACATGGAAACAAAGGCTTCAACAACACAAAGACATATTTATCATTCAATACAAAATCCAAAAAAAATTGTAGTTTTCAACCACAAAAACAAAAACAAACAATACGTAGGCTTCATCATGCAAGCCAAAGGAGAATGAAACTATGGGGGATGTTGCTTATGCCTCCCAAGGGGAAATGGGTATCACCACTTTGAGAATAAACCACCAAAATATATATCATTTAAAATCCCTGACATGCCCTTATGCCTCCCCCAAGTACCCCTTATTCCTCACATTTCCTTATGCCTCCCCAACCTCTTATGGAACCCCATAACGAATAAAGAAATGCAAGCTATTTCTTTGTAAGGTGGAACCCAAATCCCAACTTCCTCCACACTTATACCTACCCAAAACACTTATGCCTCCCAATAAATGCCCCATATTCTTCTCCTACACAGTCCCTAGGCCATCTACCTAACCAAAGTGAACAAATAAAACAACACATTCAAACATTCAACCCTTCACATATACATACAAATAAAATGAGAGAATTTCCAAGAGCTAAGCTCTTACCTCTCCATAATGGAGTTTGTTTCAAGTTCCCACCAACAAGATTTCCAATGCAAAATATCCCAAGATCAACAAAACACGGGTCTTTAAAAATTTGTAACTTTCTCCAAAAGCTAGAGCTCCAAAGAGCAAAAGAATTCTCCCAAAAGAAGTATGAAAAAGTACAGCCACAAAAAGAGTGTAACCCCCAAACAATAAAATGAATTTGAATATATAAAAGGGGAAAGAGAGGAGGATGAAGTGGATATTTGTAGGGTGCCACATCACACATCCTCAACTCCAACTCACAAGTCAACTTCAATCTCCAAGACACAATAAATAAGTAGGTGAATAAATTACATTCTTACTTACACACTCAAATCAAGCCCACATCCCAAAGGACTGAAATTAAACCATGTAAGAAAAGTGTAATTAAAGCATACAACTTGACTTACAAAAATGCATAATGGAGGCTATATTTAAACCCTCCAACCATAGGTAAGGTTGGCATGAAAATTTAAGAGGTATGGGACAAGTTTAACTTGTCCCACAAGCCTCCAAAATCAGCCTCCATGGACAAGTTGAATTCCAAAGAAGATGAAGTGTTTCATACTCCAAATTTTACTTACATATCTCTTACACATCACTTACACATTGCTTACACATATCTTACAACATTTAATACAAGAGTCAACCACTCCAATAATTTCTTTCTTATGACCCAAGTTGGTTAATTTATTTTAACAATATGATTACTCACATTATGTACCACAATTAATAAATAATGAAAGGGGTAAACACATCACTTAATAAAAACATACAAACATCAATAAAAAGGAACCAAATAAATAAATACACATAACCCTTGGTCACATTTAAAGGTGATCCCCCCATGGAATTCCTAACAATCAAACACACACATACACACGAACAATACAAGTTGCCATGGTGACCTTGTTGAATTCATCTAGAATTTCAATGTGGTTGGTCTCCAATCCCTCATTGTTGGTTGTGATATTTTAACCTGCAAAACACAATACCTCCTTACCTCTTATCATAACATCAAATGAGTATAAATCGTGCCCATATTAGAATATCCAAATGAGTATAAATATAGTTTCAAAATTATCAATATATATATATATGAATCACAACAATATCCATAAAATCAACAATATCACTTACAATTTCATCAACAAATATTTCATCATCAATTTTAATTCAATTTTCTCGGTCTACTCAATATATCCAAATATCATATGTCCTAACAACATTGATAAATATATATAACCATGTCCAACAACATGTCAACTTCTATATAAAATGTCTCTAACAATCATCATGCATCATATGGGAATCAGAGTCAATAATAGTCCATGATCTAACATCTAACACCATACTAAATAAAAAATATAATAATGTCCATAATATAGTCACCAGTATCATGATCAATATCAAAAGTGTCGAAGGGAAGTGGGCACTACACTTATACACCTAGTTTGTTAAATGTAAATTACAATATCAATGATAATGAATTGGGAGAGATTGATTATAAAACTCATCATGCATTAGAAGGAATTTGAGATTTTTGAAGGAGAAAATGACTAAAAACATTTATGGGCATGATTATTGTAGAGTTATTTAATAGAAATTCCTTGGAATTTTTTTAATCCATGAAGAAAATGGTTAAATTCTAGCCATGTAAAAAAAAATCAGCAAGAGGATGGTTTATGTAAATTGTGTTTTGATGGCTCCAAAATCAACCTAGTTAAGTAGCTAGTTTGATGTTGATTTCACCTACCAAACAAAGGTATTTTTTCAGTTGCTAAGTTTTTGTTTGTATGCTCTAACAATATGTCTGAATACAAATCACTTATCCATGTCCTAACTTGGGTAAGAAAGAAAGGAATCAAGAATTTACATGTTTATGGTGGCATCTACCTAGTTATACATCAGATAGGAGTTTCTAATGGTGGAAATAATCTATCAATGAGGTCTAAAAGACAAAGATTTTGGGTCATGCTTGAATATTTTTTGGTTTTCAACATTCAATTTGTTCTTAAAGATAGAAAAAATCATGTTGATAGACTTTGCAACCATTGGATCTCAGTTTGATATACCCGTAGATAAGAAAAATGTTAAATTGCAGCCTCATATAAAGGACATAGTGAGGCCATCCATTCAAGATAAAAAATCATATTTTAAAGTTTTTATGATAATGCTCACATAGTAATATTATTACTGGAAGAGGTTAATTTTTCTTCACAACATCAAGGAAAACTTTAAAATAGGTATGAATATTAGATTATGTAGCATAAAATAACTAATATTCTTAAAAGGCTTGTAAGATTGGAGAGAATATTTGGAGAGAATAATGAAATGAAGAAGTAAAGGAATTTTCTTAGTACAAGCACATATCAACATGAAAGCTGTTACCATTCTTGAATGCACTAACCTCAATCTTGGCAAGGTATGTCTAAAATCTGAAAAGCATGGATGCATTGAGTTGTGTAGAGAATATTTTGTTTTGTTTTAATGGAAATATAGACATTTAAATGGGTTTAATCCCTCATTATCTTAAAAAA
This sequence comes from Taxus wallichiana var. yunnanensis, assembly GCA_018340775.1. Lineage (NCBI taxonomy): Eukaryota > Viridiplantae > Streptophyta > Pinopsida > Cupressales > Taxaceae > Taxus > Taxus wallichiana. Next base: position 663,618,002 of record CM031234.1, on the reverse strand, counting down.
TCATTGAATTAGAAGATGATGAAAAAATCGTAAGACAAAACCAAAGGGCAATTAACCAATAAGTGGAACCGTTGATGAGGAAAGAGCTTGAGAAAATTATTGAGTCCCTCATTAGCTTCACCATATATTATTATACATGGGTAGATAACCTTGTACTTGGTTAGGAAAGATAATGATGAAATCAATTTTTATTTTATTTCATGATTTAAACAAGGATTCACTAAAGGATTACTATCTTTTACCATCCATGGAGAAAATAATTCAGATGCTTGTTGGTTTGGAAAGGTATTCTTTCCTTGATGGGTATAGTGGTTACAACAAAAAACTTGTCAGGAAGAAGACAACTTAAAAAAAAAACATTCACAACTAAGTGGCACACTTATGCATATAGAAAAATCGCATTCAAATTATATAATGCAAGTGTAACATTTCAAAGAGTTATGGAGATTTCACTCTAAGGTATTATTAACACATTTTTCCTTGTTTATTTGAGTGATATAATAGTTTTTTAAAAACTTACAAGTGATCACTTATCTCATCTAAAGTAAGTTTTTGGAAGATGTAGAGAACATGGAGTTTCACTCAATCCAAAAGAGTGTGTTCTTTTTGTTTATAAGGGTAAGATTCTTAGTCATGTACTTTCAAAAGATGGTATGAGGATTGATTTGGAAAGTGAAAGTTCAGTTCTTGCATTATCATTTCCCAAGCACAAGAAAGCACTTCAATTTTTTCTTGGAAAATTAATATTTGTAAGGAGGTACATTGCTGATTTTGCTGTATAATCAAAGCCATTGAACAACCTATTGATGAAAAATATGAATTTAACATGGAAAAAAGGAGTGAATAATTTTCAATCCATCAAGAATTATATTGCTTCACCTCCTATGCAACAAATTTAAATAACTCAAAAATAAGATATTTATGATCTTGCAATCAATTCCTTTCTTGTTGGTTAATGGTGTATTGTTGAATTTTTTTGAACCAAACCAAGTTGAAAGGATACTTGAACGGTTCCATAATGGAAAAGTGGATGGAATTATTCTGTAAAAACTACATCCCTTAATATCATGAATAGTGGGTATTATAAGCCAAGCCTCTTCAAGGATTATCATGCTTGGGTAACAAGGTGTCAAAAGTGTGCAAGGTAAAGAGAGGTCTGTTGCCTTACCACTGCAGCAAATTTCAGTAGACTAACCCTTTTTTCAATGGGGTTTGTACTTCATAGGACTCATTAATCCACCTTTAAGCTTCGGGCATAGATGTATTCTCAACAAAAATGATTACTTTACATGGTGGACTTAATAGGTGCCATTGAAGGAGGAAAATAAATCAAGTATTTTTTTATTTCTGTGAAGGACTAATAACTAGGTTTTTTTTCCTTCAACCATCATATCAGATAATGCTACTGATTTGGTTGATGGAAATATTGCTTAATGTTTTGTTAGAAATGGTATTTATCTCAATACTTCAAATTATTATATAGAAGGAAATGAACTTTCTAAATCAATTAACAAGAATTTATTGAGGATAATGAGAAGGAATTTTAATGAAAATCAGATAACTTGGCATAAAAAATTTAAGGCAGCCCTATGGGCTAATAGAATCACTCACAAGAGTTCAATTTATAATTCACCATTCAATATTTTTTATCGTCCTCAAGCCACGAAACCTATTTAAATTGAGTTTCCATCCTTGGAGTTGATGCAAAAAGTAGAATTGAGGGAAAAAAACCAATGGAGGTGTGGTATTCTTAGCTCATTGAACTTGAAGAGGTTATAAATATAACAGTGAAGTCCATGGATCTAAATCGAAAATATGTTAAAATGACATTTGACAAAAAAAAACTACAACAGTAATTCTCGGTGAAGGTGATTTAGTGTTGAAATGGGATGAGGATAGAGAAAAGCCAAGATCTCACAAAATTTCAATTCCTTGTAAAGTGGACCTTACATTATTATCGAGGCAAGCCTCATAATTATTTCTATCTTACAAGCATGGGTGGAGAAGAGCTTATGATCCTAGTCAAGGGGATCCATTTCAAGCATTGTTTGTAAAAATATAAGTTGACATTGTACATAGTTTCCATGTTTTCCTCTAAGTGTTTTTAAAATGCATGTTTGTGCATTTTATTTTGACTAGGTGGTGACAACATCCTATTTGCATAACCTTGTCGTAGTTTATCTTTCTTTAAACTGCAGTTTTGCACAAGTTTAAGTTGTTTTTTTTCAGTTTTTGTGGAGGGATTTTAGTATTTATTAGTGCTTTTGGACCTCGGGCATGATTGATAAAGCTAGATTAATTTTTTCAGATTGCTTTCTCATCCTGAAAAAAAACATATTCAAGGGTTCTTTCTGATTAGTAGGAAATCGGTTCAAAGAAAGACACCAAAGATTTTGATCATTTTTTATCATCATTGTAAAGGGGGTAAAAAAAAATTCTAGTCACCCAAATTTGATGAATGAAGGGATACCATATTGGATATCATCAACTTGTAGTGTGGTTTTAGGAAGAAAATCCACACATATGAGGCCATTCTAGGATGTCATCTTCACAAAGACCATGCATCAGCAATGAAAGATTGCTACGGGGCCTAGGTGGGGACGAGAATGACGTCGGACATTAGAAATTACATATTGGAACAAAAGTTAAGTTGCAGACTTGGGGTAGCAATGGAAAGTACAATTACATCAGATGTTAATTTTTGTGTTCTTGGTGATAAAATTAAGTTATGAATAGTTTATTTTAAATCCTTATGATTAAATGAAGTTGTCTTCTTGTATTGAGTTTTATATGTTCACTTAAGATTATGTAATTGAAGTAAATGCAATGAAAATAACATACAACTCATTACATAAGGAAATTTCATATATCCGTAAGGAAAGTTTAAAAAGATCCCACACAAGTCATGGGATATGACTAAAAAGAAACTATATATAATATATATATATATATATATATATATATATATGAAACTGAAAATGTCAAGGAGAAGGAAGCCATCATTTCCTATGATATGGGTTACCTTACAAGATTCTACATAATGCTCTAGGTTATTACAATACCATACTTGAAAGTGATTAAGAAAACATGTTAGAGCTCGGGTTCCTAGATTCCTTATATTAACAAGTTTAAATTTATAAGAATTCTATTAATATGAAATAGAGAAATGAAAGAAATATATAAAAATAAGATCAATATGCCTCCAGAGGAAGGATACATATTTGTAATGATTCATCACTTCTCTATCACATGTACATTTCAAATATTTTTGCACAATGTGCATCCATTCAAGAAATACGAAGTAAAGGTGTTATTATTCTTTAAAGCAACAACAAGTTACAACCATTAACATTATGATTGAATCAAATAAATGAAGAAGAGTAATATGAAGGCTCACAAAAGGCCCACCAAATCAAAGAAATACATTTGAAAAATAACAGATCTTATCTAAGATGAAGATAAATACAAAATCAAATATAGATTTTAGATCTGTGAAGGGATTTTATGCATGTTGTAGAAGGAAGAAATTTCCACTATCATCCAATTTTTAAGAAAAGATGGCCAAAGTGGTGCTTTAGGATACGTTTAAAGAGATACAAATTCTCAAATTTTAAAAATAAGCCATCCAAGCAATTTGAAAAGAAAATCCTCTCCATTTGCAAAGTACACATTCAAAACATTCTGATTCAGAGAAGAAAAATCCTGCCAATTTTATTATCAAATTTGCTATCATGATGTGAATTAGAAATATATGATTCAGATTTGCAAGGGTGGTTACCAAGAAAGTTACAGATCCTCGAACACATATGATGGAGCCCTTACTTTTACAAAAGAAAAGGATACTAAATTTGCATCAAAATTCGAAGTAAAGATGATGATAAACACATCTCAAGGTATAATACAAATCTATAGGAAGAAGAGTATTCAAAATATTATTTCCATGTGTATAGAGAAAGAGATAAGTTACAATTTATCATCCATATCTAAGGTTATGTTCTCATGAACCTACAAAATGATCATACAGTGCAATTGACGAGATTATAATCAAACTACCACGAAATATAAGTGCTTCATATTTCAAAATCTGAATAGATATTTATACAATTGCTTAATCTCAAGTATTAACTTTTCTTATTACAAAGTAATGCAGAGTTAGGCTACTATGCATCCTTTAATAAATATCTTCAAAACTTAAAAATAAAAAGCAGATTCATACATTTAACTTCAGATCTGAAATTTATCTTGCACAAGAGTCCAGGGAAGTTTTAAAACAACAAATTAAAAGCCTTCCTTTAAGAAGGTTTCAAAACTAATTCATGCAGAAGAATTATCTCGTGTCCCAAGTAGACTATTGAGTTAAATGCAATAAAACTTATCCTCCTTTAGGCCTATCTCGCCCTTATCCTTAAGCCAAAGTTGCATCAAACACATTTCCCAACTTTAGCAAAAAGAATAAGCTTGAGCTTATGAGGTCTAAAACTTACAGGCTAACTTGAAATTGCAAACACAAAGAGCTCCAAAAAAAATCAATGGTGAACTCAAACTAGGAAGATCACAAACACTCATAGATCTAAAGTTCTACCATGAGCCAAGCATACGATGATCAGGCCATGAGACGATTCATAACACCGAGTTGTGCTTTGAACAGGTAACGTAGAGTATAGAAAGGTCGAGATAATGTGAATTGAGCTTGAATAAAAATGAGAAGGAGAAAACCTTAATGGGCGAGTTTTGTTTTGAATAGGCCGAGTTATAAATAGTGGAGGGTCAAGTTCTGCAAAGTGTCAACAAGTCGGGTTATAGTAATGGATGAATTTAACATTAAACTTGTAACCTATGTTATACAACTAAACCGGTCTACTCAAGCTAAGACAAAACATGGAGTAAAGCGATTTAATAGATTAAGCAAGCTATGTACATAATGCAGAGAGCCGAGTTGAGGCTTTTATAGCAAGTTGTGCATGGAATTATAAGTTGGGAAGACTAAACACCAAGTTAACAAATTAAACCCTCTCACTAATGGATCCCCCATGGCCAATCCTGAGATCCAAACATAGCTCATGGTTCAAGCACCGAGTTGGGGGTTTGAAAATCAAGAGCTGATTCAAGCCTCAGAGTGGCGAGCCTTTGTAACGAACCGAGGTGACAATAGGAAATAATGAGATCTCAGTTCAAAGCCCTAAGACACAGATCTGGGCATAAAACAATAGAAATGGTAAACCCCATGAACTACGAGAGAGATAAGAAACAAAATGCCAATCTCATGTAACGAAGGGACCTCGAATACGAGCTGACAGAGTTAAAAACACTCGAAGTACAACAAAAATAAAACACATATCAACAAAAGGCCAAGCCACCAAGAACCATCAAGCTCAAAGATAACAATAGGGAACAAATTAAGATTTCACGTGAATCGATCAAGGAAAATCATATCAGTTTATATAAGGAAATGACAGAGCCGGATTTGAGGTTGCAGGGAAAAAAAAGATCGAGCTCCATGAGCCATGGTAATGAGGGGGTAATTACCTACGAGATCAAAGTGAGGTAAAGTCCAAAAATGAGCTAAAACATGGAAGCGGAAGGACACATAAAACTAGATCAAAGGTAGTATAATGGCGGCGATAGACAGTAAAAAATGCAAAAATTTACATGGAAAAAGTGGATACAGCCATAGAAAATGAAAAAAAGAAATCCATATCCTTTCTCATAGCAACCACGATTTGAAAACCAAATCTTCAGTAGTTAATAATGACATCCCAAAATTTTTCCATAGTATCCCCGTCTCCACAGAAGTTACCAGAAAGCAAAAATAGAAATGAAATATTTTTAGGGTTCGTTCCCTAGTTGTTTTCTAGGTCAATACCTAAATGGGCATTACACCAAGCATGATTGGGGATTTTGAAGCTAGTGATTTTAAGCATAGGTCAAACTAACTATGCTTAAAATCACTAGCTTCAAAAATCCCCAATCATGCTTGGTGTAATGCCCATTTAGGTGGCGATACTTTGGAAATTTTGAATAATTATATTATTTGTAATATGTGGTGAATTTAGAATGATAAAAGTTGATAATTGTGCATTGTAAAAAAAAAAAAAATCCAACCAATAATAAATTTGATGCATGCACCTTATGAAAGTAAAAACATATTATTACTTCCATGCCGAGACAAAATAAATTAGAGAAATTACCTTAATTTCTCCCAAGTGACCATATAGTTACCTTATTTCTTACAAAAGGAGAGTTCAAAACAAAGTTGACAGACTTGAACTTTTAGGAAAATAGACCATGTTGACCCTTTTTAAACCATACAGGTAATTATAGCTTCCTTATTATTAAGAAAATTGTATTTATTTGTAAAATGGAAGTCTAAATATGCATGTGTGTGTATTAGTGGCTAATAGTGGATTTGTCTCCATTTAGCCTACTAGTAAAAATGAGGTGAGTGGCATTTTTTGGAGTAGGTGGATTTAACTCCTTGGGGATTTTTCCATATGTACCTTGATTGTGCAAGTAAAAAGGGGGATTATTCATTCTATATACTTGTGATTTGTAGAATTCTGTACTAGTGCACCTAATTAAAGCTATGTAAAGACTTTATTTTAACTAATTGCAATTTTGTTAATTGTGTTACAATGAGTTGTGGTATGTTTTAGTGAATGTTATCTTTCCTTTCAATACTCGTAATTTCCAAGAACCTCCACTAATTTTTTTTGTAAGGTTTGCAATTCTTTTAAGTGAATGTTAATTCATTTTGTGAGTGTAAGATCCCATCAAATATCAATTTAACCTAATCATTTCAATATTTTAGAAGTCAAACCAATGTGTTTTGTGTAGTCATAGATCCAAAAACATTTGTATATCACCTATTTTACATGATTTTGTTAAGTGTGTGTTTATTTCTCCCCCTTAACCCCGTCGAGAGCTAGTTTTGGTGATCTATCATGTTAGCTAATTAATACATTTTAGGAACCTACCGCTCATGGAGGTTCACCTAACCCGAGTCACCCACAACTCATAGGAGTTCCCATTGGATATACCGTGTGTGGAAGTGAGGAGTAACTTCTCACTTCCTAATCTAGTGGTGCACTGCGTGGAGGAGGCGGGTGACAAATAATAGTTTCAGGCATGCCCGATCGGATAATGGACCAATTTTTTGCGTTATTTTCAACATGCAGATGAAGATAGTATTTTTCAATTAATGTTCCTAATTTTTTAGTTTCTCCAAATAAGAAACCTAATCTATTTTTTGCAGCAATTATTAACACACAAGATGGCATTAATGCACATCTAAGAATTTTAATCAAGAATGAACCACTCAATCAATACCAATGCCTTGTTGCAGAGACAATTTTTTACTAATATTTTGACATATTAACATTATTACATCAAATATTGAGTTGCTAATTTGAGGAATTAATTACATATTTCTTCATGATCCTTTCCTAAAGTTAACACAAGGTCATCATCAAGATGTATTCCTTTTGAATTTGTTCATTTAAATCTTAATTTAGTTAGAAGAAAGCTTGGGAAAACTACACGATGAGTACAACATGCCTAATATTTTCATTCCTCCATCTCCAACTTAGAAATTTTTTATTCATATTCCCATATTTCTAATGGCACCAAAAATCAACGTTTTGTGAATTTTATGGGATGTAGTCCTTTGAAAATTGTTGTTTTTAATGATATACCACGGTTGTTGCCTTAAAACTTTTACCTTATTTCAAGTCCCACAGCGAAGAGAGCACTTCGATGACAAAACCACACCTATTCAACACATAAGAGGTAGTGTCACCCTATGGTCCATCCGTAGGGTAGCTCATGAGAATGTTACCTTAAAATTATTAACTACAATATTTTAAAGGCCAATCACCTCCAATGGTATAGAATTTTACCAAAATTATGTATTATTACTTAGGATCGACTTCAAATCTTTTGTGAAGCCTTAAGTGTAAATAATTTGAGGAAAAATAAGACCATCTATCCCCGATTGAAAAAATTAAGACTCCACTCTCCCATTCCTTACTTTTGCTCGGGATGTCTTGCGGGTAAACAAACATTAACTTATCATTAAGAGAGAACCTTTAAGCGTTCATGAAAAAAATTCAAGTTGAGATTTATGAGAACTTGCAAAAGGATATCGCAATGAAGTTAAGACTTTATTTGAACATGCACTTTATAGTACTTATGTGCATTAAATAATGATTTTAATGTTATGATTTAATAAAATAGTGGAACCACAATTCTTGTTGCTTTTGGTATAGCAATAAGAGAAGAAAAAATCTTATACACGGTGGAAAATTTTCCATTCCACCCAATATGCCAATTTTTCATGAGCTAGATCATATTATGCTAGTTGCGAAGCCACCACTAATTCACACAATCCAACCCTATCATTGGTATGGAGCGAGTTATGCGTGAAGGAGGAGAGCAAGCGTTGATTCGTGGTTTGACATAGATTACTTAAAAATGATTGTTGAAACCATGTCAAATGATATAGTACATCTGAAAAGAAATCAATTTTCAGATAATAGACCATATTAAACACCTTTTCAACCTTATTACATGACTGAGACTGCGGCGTGAACTTTGCTCCTTCACGCCCGATCTTCTCCTGTGCTGTGTGCCGCCCTTCTCCAAAATATATACGGAGATTTCAAATCACCGATCAAGGTTATAGGCCTCCATATTAAGCTTAAAGAGCTATTATTGTAGTAAACCACTTGCAGCTACTAGTAATAATGTTCCCTTAACTTCTAAAGCCTTGGTTACAGTGTAGCCTCAAAACAACATGATGTTGGATCCTGATTTCATGCCTAGTGAGCCAAATGCATCCTTGCACATGGTGCCAAAAGGTTTTCCTATGCATGAGATGAGTGAGGAGGAATCATTTTAACAGGTGCACTAGATTTCTTATCTAGCATCAAAAAGTGATCCAAATTTTATGTAAGGGTAGTGAGATGCAACTATGGTAAACTTTGAATTAGGTTATCATGTGGATCTAAAATAGGAAGTTTGAGCTAAGGAGAGAGATGAGTTGGTTGGAGCTATAAAGAGATCAAGAAAGAGATGTATGGATGCATATACAAGTGGTGAATTTTTTTACCATCTCAATAAAATTAGAAGCTCGGATACAAATTTGGAAGGTAGCAGAAGATTGTCAACGGTTTTGTATGTAGATGATCTTTAGAGATATGGCGAAGAAGGATGCTAATGTTGGTAAGAGTTCTTCTTTGCCCCATCTTCAAGATAAAGTTATATTTCTAAAATTTTAATTTAAGGTAAGGCGGTTATCCCTTTCTTAGAAAAAAAAAATCATCATATGAATAAATCACATGTTAGTATGACCATGTGGGACACATTATCCATTCTTGGAAAAAAATTATTTTTCAAAGAACTTGTAGTTCTTAAAATAACATGAAAACCACCAGAATGTACAGAAAGTATAGTGCCCACTTTCCTTCGACACCTTGTGATATTGATCCTGATACTACTAACTATATTATGGACATTGTTATAGTTTAATTTAGCATGATGTTAGATGTTAGATCATGGTTTATTGTGGACTTTGATTCATATATGGTGCATGATGATTATTAGAGACATTTTGGATATTGATGTTGATATATTGTTTGGCATGGTTACATTATAGATGTTGTTCGAACTTGTGATATTTGGATATTTTGCATAGACCTACATAATGAGAATTGAATTAAAATTGGTGATGATATAGTTGTGGATGAAATTTTAAGTGATACTATTGATTGTCTCTATGTTTGTTGAGATTCACATATATGTCGATGATCTTGAAATTATATTTATATTCATTTCGATGTTCTAATATGGCCAGGAGGATAAAGGAGGTATTCATATTTTGCAAGTTTATATTATCACAACAAACATTGGGAGATTAGAGACCAACCACATTGTAATTCTAGAATAATTCAACAAGGTCACCATGACAACGTCTATTTGTTTGTGCGTTTGATTGTGTTAGGAATTCTCATGGGGGGGATCACCTTTAAACATTACCAAGGGTTTTTTGTATTTATTTATTTGGTTCCTTTTTAGTGATGTTTGTATGTGTTTATTAAGTGATGTGTTTATCCCTTTTATTTAAATAAATTGTGGTTATAATGTGAGTAAGCATATTGTTAAAATAAATTAGTCAAATGGTCATAAAAAGTAATTATTGAAGTGGTTAAATCTTGTATTAAATGTTAAGATATGTGTAAACAATGTGTAAGTGATGTGTGAGATTTATATGTATACGTAAAATTTGGAGTATGAAACACTTCATAATTTCTTTAGGAATTAGAAATTGTCCAATATGCCAACTTTTTGGAGAGATCATATTAAAATGCTAGTTATTGGGTGAAGCCACCACTAATTCACACAATCCAAGTTGGTTGACATAGATTACTTAAAAATTGAAACCATGGAGGCTTAGACCATATTAACCACCTTTTAAACCTTATTACAATTTCAAAGATCTTGTGGGACAAGTTAAACTTGTCCCATACCTCTTAAATTTGCATACCAACCTTATATGTAGTTGGAGAGTTTAAATATAGCTTTTATTATGCATTTTTGTAAGCCTAGGTAAATGTTTTGATTGCACTTCTTTCTTGAAATTAATTTTAGTCCTTTGGGATATGGGCTTGATTTGAGTGTGCAAGTAAGAATGTCATATTATTCACCTACTTATTTACTGTGTCTTGGAGATTTAAGTTGACTTGTGAGTTGGAGTTGAGGATGTGTGATGTGGAATCCTAGAAAGATCCACCTCATCCTCCTCTCTTCCCAATTCTATAAATTCAAATTCATTTTATCGTTTGGGGTTTCACTCTTTTGGTTGATTTACTTTTGCATACTTATGTTTTTGGGGCAAATTATTTATGATTTTGAGCCCTTTCTTTGGAGAAAGTTGAGACTTTTACAAACCCTGTTTATTTTTTTTTATCTTGGGCTATTTTTGCATTGGAAACCTTGGTTGGGAACTTGAAACAAACTCTATCATGGAGAGGTAAGAGCAAGGCTCTTGAAATGCTCTTCTTTTATTGTGAAAATGTTATTATTTTTAATGTTTTGGATTTGTGTGGATGTTCGGATAGATGGCCTAGGGATGGTGTAGGATAAGACTATGGGGTATTTTTGTGGGAGGCATAAGTGTTTTCGTGGAGGTATACGTGTGAGAGGAGTTGGGATTTGGGTTCCACCTTACAAAGAAATAGGTTGCATTTATATACTTGTTATGGGTGTCATAAGAGGTTATGGAAATATAAGAAAATGTGAGGAATGAGGGGTACTTGGGGTAGGCATAAGGGCATGTCAGGGATTTGAAATGATATATATATATATATATATATATATATATATATATATATATATATATATGCATAAATATATATATTTCGGTTGTTTTTCAAAAGTGGTGATGGAAAGCCATTGAAACAAACTCTATAGGAGGCATAAACAACATCCCCCATAGTTTCTTGCTCCTTTGGCTTGCATGAGGAAGACCTTAGTGTTTTTGTTGTCTTTTATCTATGGTTGTAAAATGTAGTTTTGTTTTGGACTATGTTCTTAAATGTGAAATTGGGTGTGGCATGTCGGGGATTTGTGGAAGCCTCACGGTTGTCATGAGTTGAAACACATTACTTATTGCTTGCATGAGGAATTTGTCATTTTTGGCTTATGGGTCAATGATGAAGGATGGCTTCTCCTTTTCATTGGATGTCTTTGGGGGGTGGAGGGTGTTTCCTTTCCCCTGCTATATTATGATCAAATGGAAATAAAAGAAGTGGAGGATATTCAAGTTGTTGTTCTAGAACAAAAGAAAGGAGAAGTTTGACAGTCCTTGTTGAGAATATTTCATATTGTAACCCTTTCCCACTTTGAGGTGGAGGACATTGTACACTATTTTTGATGGAAAGATGTTTTGTATTGGTTATGAAAGTTGTAATTCGAAATGTGAAAGAAATGTACTCTATATTTTGCTTTTGAAAGAATGTGAAAGAAATTGTAATTTTGGTCATTGTATTCAAGGAATGAAAGAAGAAGTGTAAAGGTATCTTTCTTGAATCAATAAAATATTGTATTAATTTTCTCAAATGACATTATTAGGTATTGAAATCAGATTGTTGAATGTATTTTGAAATTTTGATTGGAAAGATGAAAAAGGTGAATACGTATGGAGAAATGTCATAATGCTCTGTTCTTTAGAAATGAATGTTTTAGAAATCAGAATCATAATCTGGCATTTGAATACTTTGATTTGAATCAACTTAATGTGTTAGATTAGATCTGGAATGAATTCTAATACTTAGAAGATGATAAATGGAAAATAGATCTTTCCGAATTTGATCTCTGTTAGATGCTTTCAAAGCTACAAAATATTAATTAGAAAATGTACAAGACGACTCTGCCAACTATAGAAGACAAATGAAATGAAAAATTGAACCTAATATGATTGAAACGATCTCAATTAGACCTTAACACTTAAGAAATTATTATAGAATCTTTCAAATTGGGAAAAGGCAAAATTGCAGACATCTTGTTGTATATAAAAATGGTAATTTGGAATTGCAAATCAATCAAACAAGTTAACCCTCACAATCCAACCTAAATTCCTCCAATTGCAATTCTCCATGTCTATTGACATGTTGAGAAAGAAAGAATGTCGAAATTGAACATAAATTTATAAGTTAAAAATACCAGTTCACATTTTTGAAGCCTGTAGAACGTTTTATATAAATTTACCATTCAAACTTTATCAAAATTAAAATTTAATGCTTCCTAAGCAAAGAGGGATTTGAGATCTTTCCAAAAGTCCTCGTTTTCCCATAACTGAGTCCCCAGTCAAAAGTTAAATAATCTAATTATTCAATTTAAATGAATAAAATATTCTTGGGCGGACCCATGGACTAAAACATTATTTTATTTTATTTTACCAAAAACACAAAGTCATGAAGTTTCCCGCCACTCCGTTGACCCACAAGCCTTCTTTTTGTCTAAAATGATCTAAGTCCAAAAACAATTATTTGGTAATTTTTTTTCTACGGCCCCATAGCCAATCCTTGATTGAAATGTGGCTTCGTTGGGTGCCGGTGGACACTTGGATCAATTTTAACCTTTCAAGCTTTCAAAAATAAATTTGGAATTTTTTTAAGTTTTCTCCGCAGCCCCGCCGACCGCAACCAATCAAGTGCTGCCATGTGGCTTCACGAAGCATTAGTAGAGGAACGGATCTTTTTAGCCTTAACACTTTCAAATAAAATTTTTGGAAAAATTCCTACATTTCTCTACGACCCAACATCCCCACCATTTCCTTGGAAAATGAACTTCCATGGGTACGCGGGTCCGTGTTCTAAAATTTCTATAAGTTTCTCCACCGGCCCGCCTCCCCGCATCCAATGATTGGCTGACATGTGGCTTAACAAGACAATGGCGGAGGAGTGATTGATATCTCAACCTTAACATTTTCAAATTCTTTTGGCAAAAATTTAAAATTTTCTCCCGCCTGCGTAGCCAATGAGAGTAAGACACGTGGCATCATCTGGCGTTGGTGGAGGCATGGGTTAATTCTAACCTTTGCACTTTTGTGTCACAAAGGTATTTAATTCTTAAGTTTCCCTGCAAGTCTATTTCTCTGCATGAATTTGGGCTTGACATGTTGCATGTTGGGCTACGGTTAAGGTGCGAGATCATTTTGATCCCTTAATGGTTTTGACAAAAAGACTTAATATCTTAAGTCCTTACAAAGAACCCAACTTCCCGCCGAGGCTTGGAAATGCTGACACGTTTCCCTTATGGGCTAGCAGGCACACGGGGGAAGCGCTAAAATTATTCCCCACCCCGCCAGCCCACACATGGGAAAAATATGCTTCCCCATCCCACCATGGGTGTGCGAGTGTGCGGAAGTGAAATGCACTTTTTTCCCAAGGGCGAGCCTGTGGGCCTGGGGAAGAAATTTTACCCTTAGCGCCCTTAGGTGAAAAGTGCATTTCACTTCCGTGTGCCCGCATGCCCGCAATGGGGCGGGGAAGAAATTTTTCCCATGTGCGGGCCAGCAAGGCGAGGAAGAATTTTAGTGCTACCCCCGCGAAACCATAAGGGACATGTGTCAGCATTTCCAAGCCTCGGTGGGAATTGAAAGTTATAGGAAGGACTTAAGCCATTAAGTCTTTTTGCCAAAAATATTAAGGGATGAAAACGATATGCACCTCTACCGTCACCCAAGCCACCACGTGTCAAGCCCCAGATTTGTGCAAAGAAACAGACTTGCGGGGAAACTTAAGAATTAAATACCTTTGTGACAGAAAAGTGCAAAGGCTAGAATTAAGCCATGCCTCTGCCAATGCTAGACGATGCCATGTTTTTGGCTCTCATTGGGTCAGCAGTGGGGGTGGCAAAGAAACTTTTAAATTTTTGCCAAAATAATTTTGAAAATGTTAAGGTTGAGAAATCAACCACTCCTTTGCCATCATCTCATGAAGCCACGTGTCAACCAATCATTTGTTGTAGGGAGGCGCGCTTAGTGGAGAAAATTTTAGAAAATTTTCCAAAATTTTAAAAGCTAAGTTTTAGAACGTGGACCCACACACCCATGGAAGTGTTTTTTTAAGGCAAGGGTGGGGATGCGGGGCCATGGAGAAAAGTAGGAATTTTGCCAAAAAAATTATTTCAAAGCGTTAAGTCTAAAAAGATCTACTCCTCCGCCGATGCCTCATGAATCCATGTGGTAGCACGTAATTGGTTGTAGGTTAGCGAGGCTGAGGGGAAAACTTAAAAATTTATCAAAATTTATTTTTGAAAGAATGAAGGGTTAAAATTGATCGAGTGTCCACTGGAGCCAAACGAAGCCATGTGTCGATTAAGGATGGGTCATGGGTGGTGATGGCTATGGAGGAAAAATTGCCAAATAATTTGTTTTGGACTTAGATTATTTTAGACAAAAAGAAGGCTTTCAGGTCATCGGAGTAGTGGGAAACTTCATGAATTTGTGATTTTTTGAAAAAATCAATAAAAATAAAGTTTTAGCCCGTGGTCCGCCCAAGAATATTTTATTCACTTAAATTGGACAGTTAGATTATTATTTTTGAAACAAAGGAAGCAAAACTTGAAAAATCCATAACATTTGACTGGGGACTTTTTTGGAAAAACAAGGACTTTTGGAAATCTCTCGAAGCCCTCTTTGTTAAGGAACCATAAAATTTTAATTTTAATAATTTTTGAAGTTTCAATTTGAGAAAATGTTCTGTATTCGTCTAAAATGTGATCTAGTATCTTTAACTTATAAACTTTTGTTCAATTTAGACATTCTTTCTTTCTCAACATGTCAATAGACATGGAGGATTTCACTTGGAGGAATTTAGGTTGGATTGTGAGGGTTAACTTGTTTGATTGATTTGCAATTCCAAATTACCATTTTTTATACAACAACATGTCTGTGATTTTGCCTTTTCCCAATTTGAAAGATTCTATAATAATTTCTTAAGTGTTAAGGTCTAATTGAGATTGTTTCGATCATATTAGGTTCAATTTGTCATTTCATTTGTTTTCTATAGTTGGAAAATTCATCCTGTTCATTTTTTGATTAATATTTTGTAGATTTGAAAGCATCTAACAAAGATCAAATTCAAAAGATCTATTTTTCATTTATCGTCTTTTGAGGATTAGAATTCATTCTAGATATAATCTAACACATTAATTTGTTTCAAATCAAAGTATTCAAATGCCATATTTTGATTCTTATTTTTAAAACATTAATTTCTAAAAAAGAGCATTATGGCATTTCTCCATACGTATTCACTTTTTCATCTTTCCAATCAAAATTTTAAAATACATTGAACAATCCAATTTCAATACCTGATAATGTCATTTGAGAAAATTAATACAATCTTTTATTGATTCAAGAAAGATACCTTTACACTTCTTCTTTCATTCCTCGAATACAATGACCAAAATTACAATTTCTTTCACATTCTTTCAAAATTAGAATACATAGTACATTTCTTTCACATTTCGAATTACAAATTTCATAGCCAATAAAAACATCTTTCCATCACAAATAATGTACAAGGTCCTCCACCTCAAAGTGGGAAAAGGTTACAATACGAAATATTCTAAACAAGGACTATCAAACTTCTCCCTTTTTTTTTTCTGTTCGAACAACATGAATATCCTCCACTTTCTTTATTTCCATTTGATCACAACAGAGCAAGGGGAAAGGCAACACTCTCCACCCAACCAAGACATCCAATGAAAATGAGAAGCAATCCTTCATCATTTACCCTCGAGCAAAACCATAATGCAATAAGAAATGTGTTTCATCTCCTGGCAATAGTAGGCTTCCACAACACACATGCAATTTCACATTTAAAACCGCAATCCAAAAAAAATTGTAGTTTGCAACCACATTTAAAATACAACAAACAACACTTAGGCTTCCTCACTCAATCCAAAGGAGCAAGAAACTATGGGGATATCGCTTATGCCTCCCAAGGGGAAATGGGTATCACAACCTAAAAACAACTAATATATATATATATATATATATATATATATATATATATCATTTCAAATCCCTGACATTCCCTTATGCCTTCCCCAAGTACCCTTTATTCCTCACATTTCCTTATGCCTTCCCAACCTCTTATGACACCCCATAGCGAGTAAATAAATTCAGCCTATTTCCCACGAAATACCCCATAGTCTTCTCCTACACCATCCCCAGGCCATCTACCTAAACAACCCACACACAAGCCAAAAATTCACATCAATAAAATTTGCAAAATAAAAGAAGAGAATTTCAAGAGAAAAGCTCTTACCTCTCCATAATGGAGTTTGTTTCAAGTTCGCAACCACAAGCTTTCCAGTGGAAAATAGCCCAAGATCAACAAAACACAAGTTTGTAAAAAGTCTGCAAATTTCTCCAAAAGCAAGAGCTCCAAATAGCAAAGAATTCTCCCCAAAATAAGTATGCAAAAGAAAAGCAACCAAAAGTGTGTAACCCCAAACAATAAAATGAATTTGAATATATAGAAGGGGGAAGAATGGAGGATGAGGTGGATATTTGTAGGATGCCACATCACACATCCTCAACTCCAACTCACAAGTCAACTTCAATCTCCAAGACACAATAAATAAGTAGGTGAATAATATGTCAATCTTACTTACAAACTCAAATCAAGCCCATATCCAAGAGGACTGAAATTAATTTCAAGCAATAAGTGCAATTAAAACATTCATCTAGGCTTACAAAAATGCATGATAAAAGCTAGATTTAAACTCTCCAACAATACGTAAGGTTGGTATGTAAATTCAAGACGTATGGGACAAGTTTAACTTGTCCCACAAGCCTCCAAAATTAGTCTCCAAGGACATTTTTGAATTCCAAAGAAGATGAAGTGTTTCATACTCCAAATTTTACTTACATATCTCTTACACATCACTTATACATTTCTTACACATATCTGATAATATTTAATACAAGATTCAACCACTCAATAATTACTTTCTTATGACCCAATTTGATTAATTTATTTTAACAATATGCTTACTCACATTATATACCACAATTTATTTAAATAAAAGGGATAAACACATCACTTAATAAAAACATACAAACATCAATAAAAAGGAACCAAATAAATAAATACACATAACCCTTGGTCATGTTTAAAGGTGATCCCCCCAATGGGAATCCCTAACACAATCAAACACACAAAGAAATACAAGTTACCATGGTGACCTTTTTGAGTTCATCTAGAATTCCAATGTGGTTGGTCTCAATCCCCCAATGTTTGTTGTGATATTATAAACCTACAAAATATGAATACCTCCTTTGTCCTCGTGGCCATATTAGAAAATCTAAATGAATATAAATATAATTTCAAGATCATCGACATATATGTGAATCTCAATAAACATCAAGACAATCAGTAGTATCACTTACAATTTCATCCACACCTATATCATCACTAATTTTTATTTAATTCTTATTTTCTAGGTCTACTCAAAATATCCAAATATCACAAGTTAGAAAAACATCTATAATGTCAAACAATATATCAACATCAATATCCAATATGTCTCTAATAATCATCATTCACCATATATGAATCAAAGTCCACAATAAACGTTGATCTAACATCTAACATTATGCTAAATTAAACTTTCACAATGTCAATAATATAGTTAGTAGATTATCGGGATCAATATCACAAGGTGTGAAGGAAAGCGGGCACTACATCCCCCCCCTCCCCTTAGGCTCGACTTCCTCATGGAAGTCACTAGAACATATGTGGGAACTGAACTTGTAACAAAGTAGCATCCTTCCATGTAGATGCAATCTCATCATATCTATCGCACTACACCTGTACCTAATCAATCTCTCTACCTCGAAGGCCCAGGGTCCTGCGATCTATAATGCAAATGGGCTCCACCATCACTTTCCCTTGATCCTGCACCTGCAATGATGTCCAATCTAACACATGAGAAGGATATGTAACATATCTTCTAAGAATTGAAACATGAAACAAATCATGTACGTGATACAAGCTAGGTGGCAATGCTAGATGGTAGGCAAAAGGGCCGATACGATCCAAGATCGCAAAATGACCAACGAATCTAGGAGCTAACTTAGAACCTTTTCCATAATGGATAGGGATCTTGTGTGGCCTGGCACGAAGGAACACCTTCATGTCCACATTAAAACTAAGATCGGTCCTATGTTGATCCACGTACTTCTTCTACCTATCTTGTGCCTCTTGTAGCCTCTGTCTAATCATAACCACCTGCCGCTCTATGTCTTGAAATAAAGCTGGTCCTAGAGAAACCCTGTCCTCTAACCTGTCTCAAATAAGGGGTGTGTCGCACTTTCTACAATAAAAGGCACGAAAAGGGAGCCATGCCTATAGAAATCTAAAGACTATTTTTTTAGGTAAACTCCACCAAGTATAGGTACTCCTCCCATTTGGACTGCTGGTCCATAATGTACATCCTAAGCATGTCCTCTAAGATGTGATTCACCCACTCAGTTTGGCCATCAGTTTAAGGGTGATATGTTGTGCTGAAATTGATCCTTGTCCCGAGGGCATACTGCATGGTGGTCTAAAAATGGGAAGTATACAAAGGATCGCAGCGACAAATGATCTTCAATGGAATCATGCACAACTTGACAATATCATCAAGATATACCCATGCCACTGCACTAGCTATATATGTGGTCTTTACCAGAGAGGAATGAGCCGCTTTTGTCAATTTATCCATCATGACCATGATGGCTTCATGGTGGTATCTTGATGTAGGTATCCCAATAATGAAGTCCATGGAAATGGTATCCCACTTCCATTCCGGTATAGCATGAGGATAGAGAAGGCCAGTGGATGCTTGATTCTTAACCTTTACTTTCTAGAACTCTAAACAACATGAAAAAATTGAGCCACGTCTCTATGAAATCCTCCCGAATGATACAAATTTCTCAAGGTGGCATGCATTTTCTTCTCCATGGATGGGCTGAATAGGGTGCATGATGTTCCTCTACCAAGATGTCCTTCCTCAAGCCTCCATCTCTGGGAACATAAATCTAGCCTCTATGCCTGAGAAGACCATCTACCTCTAAATAAAAACATCAAACTTCCCCTAAAGGTGTCTCTGAGACTCGATCTCTGCTCTGGCTGCAATGTAGAAGTTATCGTGAGGAAGCTTCTGTAGAATCCTACTCTGCAAATCCATGCTCACTGAGGTGGCCATATCCACATGTCTCCATCTGCTAAGAGAATCTACAACCACATTCTCCTTCCATTTCACATGCTCTATCTCCATATCATACTCACAAAGTAGCTCCATCGAACGCCATTGGCGAGCGTTGAAATTGGGCTACATGAAGAGGTCGTGAAAAATCAAGTGCTATGTCCTGAGTGTGAATCTTTGACCAAGCAGAAAGTACCTCCATCGAATGCAAGCATGCACAACTACCACAAGCTCAAGATAATGAGTTGTATAATTAATCTCATAAACTTTGAGTTTGTGAGACTTAAAAGCCACTACTCTGCCCTCTTGCATCAACACACCTCCAAGCCTTGCTAAAGAAGCATCCGTGTAAATGAAAAACTCAACCTGTGGATCTGGCACTACAAGGATAGGTGATGTAATGAGACATTCCTTCAGTGTCCTGAAGGCCTCCTTGCACTTGTCTGACCAAACAAAATTCTTCCCTTTCCGTTGAAGGGAACTAATGAGGTACGTAATTCAAGAGAAGTCCTAAATGAATCTCCTATAGTAACCTGCTAATCCCATGAAGCTACATACCTCAGTCATAGTAGTGGGTGTTGGCCAATCCATAATAGTTCTAATCTTGGAAGGATCGATGGTGATACCTTCCCCAGAAATGATATGACCCAAATACTACACCTCCATAGGAAAGAATGCATACTTCTCCATGTTCCCATAAATCTTCTACTCACGAAGACACTGAAGAACCTGGTGAAGGTTCCCCTTTTGCTCCTCACTTTTTCATGACTAAATCAAAATTTCATCAAGGAAGATGAGCATGAAGTGATCTAAGAAGGTCCTAAATATCCCATTCATCAAACTCATAAATACTGCGGGGGCATTCATCAAACCAAAAGGTACCACTGTGAACTCATAGTTGTCATATCTCATATGGAAGGTGGTCTTATGAATGTCCACCTCTGAAATCCTCAGCTAATGGTAGCCTGACTTAAGGTCTATCTTAGAGAAATATGTGGCTCCATTCATCAGATCAAACAAACCATCAATGCACTGAAGGGGATAACAATTCTTGATCGTTACTTTGTTCAGCTGATGGTAATCAATACACAACCACATGGATTTTCCTTCTTATTTACAAAGATCACAAGTGTACACTAAGGGGATATGCTAGGATGAATTAGGCCCTTCTCCAGAAAGCCCTCAAGCTATAACTTGAGCTTGCAAAGCTCAGGGGTAGTCATCCGATAAGGTGCTCATGAGATAGGCTCTTCTTCCGGAACTAGATCTATATGAAAATCTATCTCCCATGAGCAAAGTTAACCCTAGTAGCTACCCTAGAAATACATCAGAAAACTCTCTAAAAATGGTATGGCCATCTAGCGATAGTCCACTAGACCCATCTTCTGATCGGTCACTAACTATGACAGTAAACATCTGATAGCCCCGTCACACACACCGCTTAAGCTTCACAGTGGTGATGGTGCAACTAGAAATGAGTCTCCTGACCCCCGCTATCACTGCCTCAACTCCTATATCATCTGTACAGGATATGATCTTGTGGTAATAATCCACTGTAGCTCTATGCGTAGATAACCAGTCCATACGCAAGATGACTCCATAAGAGCCCAACGAGAAGGATACGAAGATCCAAGGTAGTGGTGAAAGGTCCCAAATCCACTACAAACTCCTTAACTAAGGTGTCCATAGAGATCCTAGCTCTAGAAGCCATCTAAACATCCCAACTATGACCCTGCCTAACTACCACTAGCCTACATCACTTTACTAAAGACGGTGCAATAAAAGAAGCAAAGAACTAGAATCAAACAAAATGGAGGTAGGAATACCACCAATGTTACTTGTAGTCTCAATAACTGTAATTTGATGCTCCACCTGGTAGTTCTTGACCGCTGTGTACATCCTATGATTTTTCTCCATGTCACCAATAGTAGTCTCTGAGATCTATGCATTACCCTTGTTATTAGGGTTTGGTGGGTAGTCTCTCCAAAAATGTCTAGTAACACCACACCCAAAACAACCACTTGATCCTCTCCTTGAGTATAAAATCTAGTAGACATCCTAGAGGGATGTGTTGTGGACCCTGATGACCCTACTATGGACTACTGAGGTCTCTGCTAGCGAGCTCCTACTGACTGAGCTCTAGGTGCTCCTTGTGTCCTAATGGGACCCCTAGGAGGAGGCCCCATACTCTAACCCCTCTGTGCATCAAATCTACATGGAGTTATATATGGTGGGTGAGATTTTTACTACTACTGTTGTGGTCTAAAAGATGACTATGTTGAACCCTATCCACCACAAGGAGGAGGTACTGAACCCTCGATGTTTTTTCCTGCATCTACTATATATGGCTCCGGACTCAATCTCTACCCCGCCGGGTCTTTCCCGAGTCTCCCTCTGCTATATAGGCCTTATCAATGGCCTCAGCCAATTTCTATGGACAATGGATTTGCACTGCACCTCCAATGTCTAGATTTAGGCCCCGAATGAACCTATGGATCCACACCCACTCATCCTACATGTAATCACCATACCGAAGTAGATCCAAAAATACTACTCTCATACTCAGCCATTGTAAGAGATGTATGTCGAAGGTCATGAAACTCATCAATCATTTGTTCTATGAACCTCCGAGACAAATATCTGCTCCTAAACCATTCCTTAAAGAGATCCTAGGTAACTATATTAGAATCAACATGGAGCTTCTGCTCCTTCATCCTCCACCATACTCCTATTCCATCCCTTAGAAGATGGATCACAACAAAAGCTTTCATGTTGCTAGAATAAGGGCAGAGCTTGAATCATCCACTCAAGCTCACCAACCATGCCTCTACTGAAAACAACCTATGTCACCTAAATAATGTAATGGTTGAAGCTTCAGGATCTACCTGATATGGTCTACAGTTGTGGTCTTGAACCCCTAGGCCTCTCTGAAAGCCCATCTCTAAGCCTAGGGCTCCGAGACCTATCTCTATTCCCTAAAACTCGGTCTCCTTGTCCCCTCCATGTTGACTCTTCTCTGACTGAATCCTTATGGGATTTCTCTCCTCTACACTCCTCGCTATGATGAGGAGATGCATGATCCTCAATGGATGTCACCCTATCATGTCTGACTAAATGTGCTCCTATGGTCCCTCTACGTAGAGCGACATTAACATCCTGATGTGTTTGTAAAATCTGTGGTAGGATGGCTGCAACAACATGATCTGGTGGTGGCAAGCCTAAGTCTATGTGAAAATACCCCTCGTCCTATCTGTGCCTCCTGCACAGACCAAGGCAAGAGTTAGTTCTTCTTTCTAAGTTTTATTTAGTTTTCCATGTTTACTAAGTATGCAATTTCAACAAGGTTGTTCTCTAGATTTGAAGTGTGTTAGGTTTAATATCGTACTAAGTTTAGAGTTCATGTCTCAAGTTTTCTAGTGTGCCCAAGGGTCCAAGCTTTGAACCCATGGCTGTGATACCAAGTGTGATGCCACTAAAACAACCCACTTGAGACCCAAGAACAACCTAGGATTAGTTAGAAAAATTATGGGATAAATTTTTCTTACTAATCCTAGGTTGGTCTTGAGTCTCAAGTGGATTGTTTTAGTTGCATCACAGAAACTAGAAACAACATGGTGATGATAAATGTAGACAAATAAGTTAAAAGTTTAGAACACCAAGCATTTAAGGAGGTAAAAACTTAAGTTTTGAGGTAAAATTGGTAAAACCACCTCCTTTATACCTTACAATAATTATTGGTTACTCATTGGTACATAATTACACAGTGGATATTGGAGCAAACAACATTGTTAAGACCAAATTTTTTTGGAAAAGTTAGTAATGAAGTATGAGCCAAAGCAAAGGGTGTTTTGTAGCTAAAAGGTTAAGAAACTAAGAAAATAGCCATAATTGAGAATTTGAAGATCACTTTACATGAGTTTCCAAGTGTAACCATTTTTCATTATGTGATGGTAGTTGATTTTCCACCTTACTCATAAATGTTTCTTTCAAGGGAATTCACATTTGAAATTGGAGGTTACCATTTAGTTGATTAATCTTATCTTTTTTTTAGAATTAGGTATGTAACTAAAGTGACGATTAATTTTGAACCTTGGTCAAATTTTCAAGTTAATCCTCATACACCTAGCTCATTAAAATGTAAATTACATTATCAATTATGAGTAGATATGTGATATTGAATATGAAACCCATCATGCATTATAAAGCATTAAAGATTTGGTTATGGATGAAATGAATAAAAAAATTTATGAGCATGATACGTATAGATTTATTGATTAGAAAGGCATTGGAATTTTCTGTAATTCATGAAGAAAATGGTTAAATTCAAGCTATAGAAAAGATAAATGAGAAAGATGATGGTTTATTGAAATTATGTTTTGATGGCTCCAAAAATTAGCATGGTTCAAGTTCTGGTTTGATGTTGATTTCACCTACCAAAGAGCGGTATCTTTAAGTTGTTAAGTATTTGTTTGTATGTTCTTTTGGTGCTCAAATTAGTCTTGCCTCGTTTATCATTGAAATTATTCAATTTACGGGCTTTGTTGTGTTTTCTATCTCCCGTATTGATGCATAAAAAATTTGTCCTCCATTTGGTTGCCATGATCAGTCCCTTCCTTGGTCGAGGATCACTTAAAGTCTAGAATTTTTTTTTCATTCCACTTTGTCCATATGAAAGAGTCTGTAACTTGGGCGTAAAACTCGAGTTTTTCCTTTCCTTCCATTTTCCATAGCCACATTTTGTTGTCCCTATCATTTGTGTCCCAAATATCTATGGAAACATGATTGGATATGGCTTGGAGGATCACATTTGGGCCTTATATCATTTCCAAACTCTCTATCTATGAAGAAAGATTCATTTTCGGGCTCAAATGGTGATTCTCCTGCATTTTATGGTTTGACAAGTGTATTTTCTCCATAAAATTTACATCTCAGCATCAGTGGAAATGTGGCCCTTTTTGGTTGGATTTGTCTCGGTGGGGCACTTCAAAAACTCTAAGGCTCACTTCAACCCAAAACTTGTCCACGTGGAGGAACGAAACTCATTTGAAAATTTCCTTCTTGTTTGGCCTTGGAGTTGTGCCTGGGGAGACACGTGGAGATTTCCACTGCCTTTCCCAGACTTAGACAAAATTTTCATGCAACCGGTACAATTTTTGTGGACCATGGACAAGTGGATGGCTGGAGCTCATTTGAGGATCCACCTCAAGGTCCCACCTTAACAATTTTGACAAGGAGACATGTGGGGGGAAGTTGGCTCCACTTTGTACTTAAAATTTTTAAAGAAATTTTGAAAGGCCTAGGAAACATGTTGATCCCATGCTTGTTTGGGGTCTCTTCTTTTGGGGACCATCTCAATATGTGCCATTGAGACACGTGGAGGCTTCAGGATTGGGCCTAGCTCAGATTTTAGTGGGGCTATTGGCTCCTTTTAAAAATGAGACTTTTCAAAAGCCAAAAGGCATTTTTCTTGGGCCTAGGGCATGTGGAAGGCTCGGGCTTGTTTGGGACTTGCCTCTATGCTTCTCTTTTACAGTTGAGCCAAGGAAACATGTGGACGGATATGATATAAAGTGGAAAAGGGGTAGAATTAATGGTTTCTATGTATTGCATCTATTTTTATGCCATTTTTGCTCCAAGACTCCTAGAGACATGAATATGCACTGTTTTTCATCATTCTTGATGAAATTCCTTGTCATCTCTGTCTGTAAAGTGCCATTTGATGGATTCAAAACTTAATTTGTGAGTCCAAGGATTGTTAAGGTCGATATTTTGAAGTTGGAATTACTCAGGCACTTGCAAAAATGGGAATTACTAGAGGAGATGGATGCGGGGTAGAATTGCAGAGGAAAGAGAGGGAAAAAGGATGAAATGATGAAAGTGTAGGTGTAAAATATGAAAAATGTGTTGCATCGAGAGCGAAAAGGATTACCTATCATATCCAATTGTGCATAGCCTTCAAAAAATGGTTAAAAAGGGAATTTATCGCATGAAAAATCAAAATGATTATAAGGACTCCCAAAAAAATTATGACATGGCATCCTAGTCATTAGTCGAGGGCACAAGAAATGTGATCAGTTCACAATTGGTCCACTTGGTACCTTTTAGATGAAAATTTGTTAAATGTCTCTTTCTGAGAAAAATTGGTAATAAGAAAAGGTTCCTCGAATATTCTTCTCTTTTGGGGCAAAAATTGAGTGAAGGAAAATTTATAAATGCAATGAGAATACTCTTGAAAGGGGTGGGGTTGAATTCTTAAGATAAAATTTGAGAAAGTTGTCTTCCGAGAGACCAAGCGGAGATAACTGTTATTTTCTTACGTGTTAGATTTTCAATCTGTGTGAAGTTGGTTGTAGATGTATAACCATTGATGAGCACCGGTACTTCTCTATAAGCTTTCCCTATTGATGAATCTAAGCAATTTCAAAATTAATTTGTGTCCAATCTCTAACAATTTGTGTCTGCATTGTTTCAAAATGGCTCCAAATGGTTTCTTTTGTTCCTATTACAATATTACACTAAAATATTTGTGAAATCACAAAGGATCTTATCCTATGATAGTTTAGTGGTATTTGTAATTTCATTTCAAGAAGAGCCTTCATCTTGTGATGAGATAAACAAATTTAAAATCAATTCACTGTCATTTTTTTATAAAGATTTTTTGTAATTCTTAGGCTGTATCATAGGTGTGATTGGTTAGAAATTTTGGTGTTTAATTGAGTCTTTCAATTCGAGCCTTCGTGTTAGACTCTAAAAGATTGTGTGAAAACGTGCTGATGTGGGCCTCCATTGAAGCACACCTTCTTGTTGAAGGAATGTCTTAACTATCCTAAAGCTTTTTGTTGTTGAGTTGTCCATTGTTGTGAAGTCCCTCAAAGATTTGGTATAATAAACTTTATCCTACTTTATCTCCCACCAAAAGCATTTAAAAACCATGAATCCATCTTGAACTACACCTATTTTCCCTGTATATCAACAAAGGAACAAAATCTACCTACTAAAATGTGCAAAACAATCAGGATTTCTTAATGTCTTCAGTAACCTTTGCCTTGTGTTGAAAGTATCTCCATCTTTTAGAAGTGACAACTCTTAAGAGTTAAATTATGGAGTATTCACCATATTATCCCAAGGTTTTCTTCATAATATTTGTCCAAAAGAAGGATATCTCCATCTCCTTCATCAAAAAAGAAGGTTACACGAGTGTCCTCTCACCCTAGTCGAAGAGGCACGACCTAAAGTAGTGAGGACACATCAAATCCTCTTGAAGGTGTTATACATCTCTCCACAAATCTGAGTGACAAAGGTCCAGTTATATCTCATCCCTGGCTACAAAATGACACACACTATGATCTATCTTTCTCTAAGCTCCTTGTCAAATTTTGTTATTCTGCTTGGGTTGCAAAGGAGAATGAATTTGGATTAAAACATGTTCTAACAATGTTTCTTAATAAGAAGCAATTATACATGGCCTAGAGTGGGTAAGAAAGAAAATAATAGAGAATTTTCAATTTATGGTGATAGCTAGCTAGTTATACATCACGTAAGAGTTTCGAATGCTTGCAAAAATTCATTAATGAGGACTTACAAACATAGAGTTTGGGAAATGCTTGAATATATTATTTTATTCTATATTAAAATTGTTTCTAGAGATAGAAACAAGCATTTTGAAATACTTGTAGCCATTGGATCTTAGTTTCATATACCTACAGATAACAAAAATGATAAATTACAGCCTCATATAAAGTTCATACATAGGCCATCCATTCTAGATAAAAATCACATTAGCAAGTTTTTGATGATGATTCTCACATAGTCATATTTTTACAAGAAAATGTTAATATTTCTTCAAAAAATAAAGGAAAACTTCAGAATAGTTACAAAGATCAAATTATGTAGCATAAAAAGACAATATTCGTAAAGTCCTTATATCTTTGGAGAGCATATTTCGAGATAATAATGAAATGAAGAAATAAAGGGATATTCTTGCTATAAGCACATATCAACATGAAAGTGTTACCATTCTTGATGGCAAGAACCTCAATCTTGGCAAGGTATGTTCAAAATATAAAAAGGATGCATTCATTGAGTTATGTAGAGAATATGTTGATGTTTTTGCATGGAAATATAGTGATTTAAGGGGTTTTTATCCCTCATTATCTCAACACACCATCGAATTAGAAGATGATGAAAAAATCGTAAGACAAAAATAAAGGCCAATTAACCCAAAACTGGTACCAATGATGAGGAAAGAGATTTTAATATTTATTGAGTCCACCATTATCTTCCACATCAATAATTCTAATTAGGTATCTAACCTTGTACTAGTTAGTAAAAAAATCATGAAATCAGGTTATGTGTTGATTTTTGTGATTTAAACAAGGCTTCACTCAAGGATCACTATATTTTACCATCCATAAAGAAAATACTTTATTTGGTTGCTTTTTGTTAAAGGTATTGTTTTATTGATGGGTATAGTGGTTACACCAAAATACTTGTCAAGGAAGAAAACTAGTTTAAAACAACATTCACAACTAAGTGGGGTACTTATGCATATAGAAAAATTTCATTTGGATTATATAATGAAGGTGTAACATTTGAGAGAGCTATGGACATGGAATTCCAATGTATTATTAACAAGTTTTTCCTTGTTTAATTGGATGATATAATAGGTTTTTCAAAACATACAATTGATCACTTATCTCAGATCAAAGAAGTGTTTGAAAGATGCGTAGAGAATATCTTCGTGAGGGTAATCTTCTTGTTCATATAATTTCAAAATATGGAATGAGGATTGATCTGAAAAGAGCAAGTTCAATTCTTGCATTATCATTTCCCAAGCATATGAAAGTAGTGTAAAGTTTTCTTGCAAAAATTTATTTTTAATGAGGTACATTTCTAATTTTTCTTTTTATCAATTCCATTGACCAACATGTTGAAGAAAAATATGAATTTTACATGGACAAATGAAGGAATGAACAATCTTTAATCCATCAAGAAAGCTATTTCTTTATCTCCTACACTCATAAATACCTATTTTACAAAAGGTTTCACTTTTATGGATATGCTAACATTGATACCATATCAAGAATTTCAACACAACACAATAAAGATGGTTTAGAGAAGCCAATAACATTTTTCAGAAAATATATTAATGGAGTATGAAATATGGTATTATTTTTTTAAGAAGCATGTTATTTTTATTATTAGATCTCTCAATAAGTTTAGAAATTTTCATTTTAACAACATAATTCAATTAATGGTTTCTCGGTGAAGTATTAAAGAATTTATTTCAAGCAAAGACATAAGTGAATAGAGAGTGTGTTAGAAAACAAGAGTTATGGAAAATGACATAAACAACAATATTACCAAGTTTATTAGAGGAAAAGGATTATGTGAACACTTAGCACAAGACTTGAAAGAGAGAAAAGAATCTATATTATTATTGCAAAATGATCCTGGAAGAACAAAACATCAACACCCTTAATGTTTTCTTTTAGATGACGATGTACCTTAAGCATGATACATATCCACCAAATTTAAACATCTCAAAAATAAGATATTGCAAATTGTAATCAATTTCTTTGTTCTTGGTTAGTGCTTTTTATTCAAAAACTAAATTAACAGTGTATTGTGGGAATATTTTTAAATGAAAGCATGTTTAAAGGTTACTTAAATCAGTTCCATGACGGAAAAGGTGGAGGGAATTATTATGTAAAAACTAAAACCGCTAAGATCATGAAAGGCGGGTATTATTGGGCAAGCCTCTTCAAGGATTTTCATGCTTGGAAGAAGGTGTCCAGCATGCGATGGAAAAGTGACAAGTGAGCATGGGAATCTACAAGTAACTCTTCCTCACACACGACCTCCCAAGTCGTGTGGACACAACCGGTGGGGATGGATATATGTGGGGTATGGGTAAAATAGTTAGTAGTATTATATCTTCGACACGCACTAATGGAATATGTGAATCTAAGGCAAAGAAGGCCCTCCTAACCTAAACTGGCATGATAGATCGGTCGGCAAGGATGAATGCTCGAAGGCTCCAATCAATATCGAGCTCTGGTGTGATTCGATCTATAGGTTGTGGGATACGAGGAAAATGACCTGGGATTGTTTCGTGTATATCTCCAGATAGGGTCATAGGATGGATGATGGATATGGTGGATTCTACGGGTGATTCTCTAGTCTAGTCTAGAAATCCTTAGCTTTGTTAGCTGCTATATCCAACAAGGATAACTGTGTGATGATGATAGGTGGAAGTGGAGTGGATCTAAATACTAATGTGCGTAAGCCAAAGCATCAATGTCGAGATTGACTTGTGGACTCGTTGGGTTATGGGATTTGTGGATCACAACCGTAGATTTGTGGTTGTTGTGGACCTACTATGGTCATGTGTGGAATCAGTCCCTAATCCCTAGTATCTAATAGTCATATGCCTTTTGGCCTCTATGTTTAGAACCACAAGTTGTGCAACCTTCTCAGAGTACCTTATAGGTGTTCTGGAAATCTAAATTCTTAAGCTAGTGTCTATGTCAGTGAGAATGTCTCCTGCATCTGGCTATGGGACCAAAGGGTCACAACCGAATGTTTTCTCTCTTTCAAGCCCTTCTACAGTCATGTGGATTTTTATCTAGGGTAATTTGTAGTTTGGCTGGTTTGACCAAAATGTGTGTGCTTGGTCGTCTTCTATGTTTAACCCTCTTAATTGTGAGCTGATCTATTACAAGTCTATTGTTGTTCAGAAGACTTGGATTCTAAGATTCTGATCTATATCAGCTATTGCTGTAACAAGATTGGGTTGAGGCATGATTGGTTTGAATACATATTCTCTGGGCTCTCTAGGTCCCGTGATTGTCATGCAAAAGAAACAATGTAAATCTAACTAATGACAGAATAAATTGACTACGCAAGATATATCTATGTATATTCCTAAATCTGATTTTATTGATAAACTACTAAACAAAATTTAAAAGAGAAATTATCTAATATATCTAGAAATTGACAACTAAACTAATAACAAAATTAAAAAAAAAAAGCAGCCGAGTATAGCTACTTGTCTGTGTAGTTGTGAATCTATTCTAAATAACCAGATAACTGATCTAATCTATTTGAAAGACTCTCGATCCTACCTCAGAAGTGAGGAGTGAATCATAGTTTCTTAGAAACTATCAATCCCCACAACTTCCCCAACAATATCAAAAGTGAGATTAACTGAAATGAAATGATTGACTACTTTATTTGATATGTTTTAACTAGAACTTTGAAAGCTTGAACCTGGATTTTATAGAATAGTGGCGAATCCTAGTTGTGTGTGGATTTTTCCCCTCAGTATGATCTCCTCGTTATTTTGTGCTCACGTGGATCCAGAAAAGCGTGTAATGCAGCATCAATAGAAGTAGATATTGGAACAATGGCAGCTTAGGATAGAGATCGAATACAATGCGAGTAGGAGAGCGATAGCGCGCAAGAACACTAGTAAAAAACACTTCCTTGTAGGGAACCGAATCATAAATACAAGCAAAGGGATGAACAAAAAAAAGCTGGTAAAATTGAAATTTTACATGAGTCACGTAAAAAGAGCAAGGAGAATTGTGGAAAACACGTGAAGGACCACCGCCCTGAAAAAAAGGCGGTGGTTACAGATTTGAGGGGGGCCGCCGCTACATTTACCCAAAGGTGGCGGTTTTGTCATGCCAAAAAGAAGGAAAAGCAAAGGAAAAGAGGGGAAAAAGGAAAAAGTAAAGCAAAAAAGGGCTGAGGAAGACTAAAGCGAAGTATGTGAGATGTTAACACATACTTAGAGGAAAATTTTTAGGATCCTAAACACCTTGCGAGGAGACTTGAGATATCATCATTGGGGCATGTGTAACATTTTACGCGGTGCAGTACCCTACAATTTTAGTACGTACATATTGCCCCCTTAGAGAAGTGTTTTAGCAATGAAGAGGCATAAAATGGTGGGTCCGAGTATGGAGGTCCCAAAATGGGAAGTTAGAAATTATACGATGTGTCGTCGTGTGTAGAAATGATGCCATCCGAGATTCCCGCCACCTACAAAATGAAAAGAGGACTCAAGTGCAGATAGAGAAAATAGATCGAAGAATAAACACTAAAATATTATGAAATGAGGATGTACCATTTGTGTCGGGATAAGAAATTACCTCCATCGACACTCCAAACCTACGAAAAGGGGGATTCAAAACAAGTCAAGTTGCTATATATGTAAAAGTGGGCCCATTTTCCTATTCATTTGCACGTGTTGATTTGGTTGATTTTGAGCTCTGGGACCCACAGTGATGGTTTCTGACGAGAGTATAGTCAAAATGTTTGGGACGAGATCGTGATCATGCCTCCATGAGCGGAACACCGACCCGCGAGATCACAAGTTAGTTTTTCTCGATTTACCATTTTTGTCCCTAAAATGTTAAAATGGTGAAATCTTTGTCATGGGGGGATTATTTTTGAAAAT
The DNA here is from genome assembly GCA_018340775.1 of Taxus wallichiana var. yunnanensis. Taxonomy (NCBI): domain Eukaryota; kingdom Viridiplantae; phylum Streptophyta; class Pinopsida; order Cupressales; family Taxaceae; genus Taxus; species Taxus wallichiana. The sequence goes on along the minus strand of CM031234.1, from coordinate 663,585,778 downwards.
GTTAGTTTTAATAGGGTCACTTAGGGGGTGCCTACTGGGTAGGCTTTGTTTGAGTCAAAATGGTCTTTATTTTTCTTTTTTAGCTGTTTTTAGGGCACATGACCCGTGTGGGATTTCGGGACACGACCACCGCCCTGAGCAGGGTGGCGGTTACACGACCACCGCCCTAATCAGGGTGGCGGTTACAAGACCACCGCCTTTAAGGTGGTGATTATGGGAACCACCGCCCCTCGTGGTAACATTCCTTCACAGAATGCACAAACAATACTTATTTGAATTTATTTTTGCATTTTTAGCATTCTCATATGTTTTTATGATTTTTCTAATGTCATTTGAATACTGACTTACTCCTTTTTGTGTGTTTTTGGGTGTATGCATGCGAAGGAGGAGTATATCAGATGGAGCCGAGAGAGAGAGTGTGACTGGCTTCCAACAGTATTGGATGCACTTTCTCAAGATGAGTAGGACACTCTTTAGAGGGTCGGCATATTGCGTATATCACGGGTCCCGCATGTTGCACCTTCTAGTCACATACTTTGTGACTTATTTTCATATTGGGATGCTGATCGGAACACTTTCCGATTACCAGGAGTTAGGGGTGAGTGGACCATTACTTTGGAGGATGTTTACCGCATCTTAGGGGTCCCGATCATCGAGAGACAACTCACACTTGAGACAGCAGGATCACGGGCTCAGATAGCACAGTGGGCCTCATATATGGGAGATGTAGTTATCTCCACTGGTTCGAAGAAGGGGGTGAGGGTCCGATCTATTCCTAGCCTGCCTATCCCCTTGATTCGTCCAGGCCATCATGGGGATCCTTGCCTTGAGATTGATCGGGGACAAGGGAGGAGACACTTTACTGTATTGTTGGTCCCCCATTGTTGCATGATTGAGGGACATGGCCGGATTTACACCTGGGGGCCAACATTCTTGGGACTACCTATCATGATTTGTACCGGGTAGTCCATTTACAGGGGAAGTCATTGAGCCATCCGACCCTAGTTATGAGTTGGGTCTATGAGCATTTCATCCCCTATGGGAGAGGTGTAGAGGTGGCAGATCCCAGAGCTGTGAGGGCAGCCAGATGGATAGACATGTCGGTGCTCAGAGCACCTCACCAGCCAGTCACCTCCTTGACCACTGATGACATGGAGGCCACACCTTATCAGGCCATGGTAGGTTTATGGGGTGAGGAGGCTCTTACTTTGATCTCTTGCTCCACCACAGGGCAGCTTGTGGATAGGATGGGGAGGGTGGAGATACATCCTTTTGGTCGAGTGCCCCAGTAGTTTGGCCTTCCTTACGTGGGTATGCTTCCCCCAGTAGTGCCAGTATACAGATCAGTCCGAGAGGCTAGAGGAGGTCCTAGAGGCCGGGGTTGGACAATTGTTACTCCTGGTGTCCCCATTGCAGCTAGGAGGGTAGTATGCGCTCGAGGGAGAGCCGGTGCTCCTTAGGCACCCTTACTTCAGATTTCCACCGGTCCCGCCCATAGCAAACGATGACCCCATTGATATATACTCTAATTTCGAGGAGTTCACAAGGGAGAGATGGAGGAGGAGACCGAGGCTGAGGTCAGTGATTTTGGTGGAGAGGAGGACAGTGATCCTAAGTGGCATGATACTCAAGATATCTTATAGGAGAGGGCGGAGCAGAGTGCGAGAGAGGGTGACCTTAGTCTCTGAGGAGCCACTTTCTCAGGGCTTGGGCAGAGAGGATGAGTCGTAGTAGGATGTTATGTGGCCCCTGCATAGGAGGAGAGCATCAATCGGTGGCATCATCTGGTGGCAAGTGTGCCGACCCTAGGGATCCATCTTGGAGGCCCGGAGATCCGAGTGAGTTATCATCCTTCTCCTTAAAGTTTGTTTAGGATTTCCTTAGTTGTTATCTCTCCTTTTGTTTACTTTTGTTTTTATCTTTTGAGTATTTCTAATTTGTTTTCTCCTTTGCTTGCAGAGACTGCTGATGAGTGGCGAGACCTGATTCACCGGGTATGCACCGATACCCTAATGATCCCCATGGAGAAGACCCGTGCAGAGCTATCCATGGATGCAGGGGAGCCTTCAGCAGCCAGTAGGCATACCAACATTTTTCCCCTATCTGGCATGTGGCTAGGATGGTGTCTACCCTCCGTACCGAGTTGGTAGGATACAGAGACAACAGAGTGCCTGATGAGGAGTCACTCTCATGGTGAGACTGCAGCTGCTCCTCGGGATCGTGAGCCCTCCATGCACTCAGAGCACGGCGTAGCCGGAGTCCTAGACATGGGCGTGCACCTTTGGAGGGATCTCATAGGGGTTGAGAGGCCACTTGGCTCTCGTAGATTATTTATATGATGTATTTTGTATTTCCTGGGCTCTTTGAGCATTTTGACCATGCTTAGCGCATGATGGCATTGTACAGGAAACTTGATTATATATATATATATATATATATATATATATATATATATATTTTGGATCAGACTCTTGGTATCTATGTTCTTGTGATTCATTTCCACATGTAAACTATAATGTTGTTTTTATATGCTTTTCAGAATGTATGCAATGGAGAACAAATGATACAAATGCTTTCTTTCTTTTTGTATTTCGTGATGCTGATATATGATAATGTAGACACAATGTGATCTTGAACTTTAGTTTCTATAAGCAATTTTTGGTACTTCATATTTGTTTTGACAAAATGAGATGATAAACGGTATGATGAGCAGATGAACTTGCCCCATTCCTAACTCCACGCAACTAGTAAGATGTGAGGGCTCATCACCGAGAGCTAGAAAGGGCACAAGTTATGAAATTTGTTGAATGGTAGTGATGAGAGATAGACAAATATTTGGTGGAACCAAATTAGGATGCTACAAACCTACTCTACTCAAGTGACTCCATAGTTTTAGAATGCTACTTGCTTTGCGGTTTATCCAGACTTAGATCCGTAGATGGCCACATGGTAGACAAAATCTGGTTTTTGGGGTTTTGAGCTCTCTTGGAATTTTGGACATCTGATTCATTTGTTTTTGACTCAAGATTTCAAAGGTTTATTTGAATTGTTTTCTTATGACCTTCAACGTTTATTTGTCAAGAGGACCCCCTACACCTTGCCCCATGCTACTAGTAAGAAGCGTGGGTTTATCACCATGGACAAGGTACAGGTGAGTAAGGGCATTCCCATCCTTTCCCAACCCTACATCACTAGTAAGAGATGCAAGCTCATCACCGAAGGTTGGTAGGGCAAGGAAATGTGTAAAAATAAAATTTTCTATTTGATCTATGTTTGACTTATATATTTGAGCAAAATGTCAGTATGTTCTTATTTCCAAAGAGATATACGCATGGGATAGATGTGACACTATGAAGCTTCTAGAATAGACCATAGGCAAGACACCTATCCTAGGAAGAAACCAAAAGTGAGAACAAGCATGCAGACCTTGGTATGGTTACCGTTAAGACTTTGTCATATCTAGCTTTATATGGATGAAATGATCTAGAAATGGTGATGATGTTATGAAAATGAAGAAGTATGATTGGAATGATTATGCCAATACCATCAGAAGTTTGTAATGAATTTCTTTGAGAATAAGTTCCTTGATCACAAAATTGTACGAAACAAGTGGACAAAATGAACCTAACTACATGAAGATGCAATGTAGATATAATTATACAAATAGTGTTGGTCGCTTATGCATAGAATCATTTAAGGTGTAGGGAATTGATAGTTTCACCAAATTCCTCACCTTCTAGTGTACATAAGAGATATGCACCATTTCCATAGTCTTTTGTGACTCGGTATGGGCCCAACCATTTGGGCTGGAATTTCCTTCCTTCACCGGTCTTTTTATCAATCAATCGGATTGTCTAGTCTTAGAACTAGATCTCCTTCATATATATCTCATTCATAGACCTTTTTATTATACTGCCAGCACATCCGGTCAGCATAGACTCTATGCCATTGTTCAACATCTAACCTGGCCTCATCTAGGCTTTCTAGTTGGGAGAGACATGCTTCTCTATAAGCTTCTTCATCCAGAATCCCTTGTAATGAGATGCAGAGACTGGGTATTTCAACCTCAAGTGGGAGAACTGCTTCTGCTCCGAATACCAACGAGAAAGGAGTTGCTCCTATTGGTGTTCTTATTGAGGTTTGGTGGGCCCACAAGGTCGGGTATAACTTTAAATGCCAATCTCGTTTATTTTCTTTTACCGTTTTAAGGAGAATAACTTTCAATGTTTTGTTTGTTGCTTCAGCCTGTCCGTTGGCTTGAGGGTAATACAAGGAGGCTGTATGATGGCTTATTTTAAATTTATTACATAATTCATGAACCTCGTCATTCTTAAAAGAAGTCCCATTATCTGAGATAATGATTTGTGGGACACCGTACCTATAAATGATCTGGTTCAAAATGAACTTGGCGATCACGGAACTGGTATAGTGGTGAGAGGCATAGCCTCTACCCATTTGGTAAAATACTCGGTGGCCGTGATTATGAAGTTATGGCCATCTGTAGATGAGGGAGAGAATTTCCCTATCAAATCTAGGCCCCACATAGAAAAGGGCCATGGAGTAGCGATTGGTTGTAGAGCTTGTGTTGGCATGTGAATCTCGTGGGAAAATTCTTGGCATTTATGACACTTGTGTACAAACTCTACTGCATCGTGCTCTAGAGTGGGCCAAAAATAGCCCATCCGATGTATTTTGTGAGTGGTGGCGTGACCACCGAAGTGGCCTCCACATATTCCACTATGAGATTCGTGGAGAATCTTCTTGGATTCTTCTGTGTCAACACACCTTAGAAGCATTCCATCGAAAGCCTTACGATAGAGCACTTGTTCTATAATAACGTATTTAGCCACGATAATGCATAACCACCTTCTTTGTTGTGGTGTAGCACCTTCTGGGTATGCATGGCCCATGATATAATTAATGATATCAGTATACCATGGACATTCAGAGATGGGAGGTCTAGTTTCGACGTAGTATATGCATTCATTGGGAAAGTCCAGATCTACTAGATCACCTCCATCTAATGGGTTATCAGCTAACCAATCTACAATGATTTGTCCCTTAATGGACTTCTGATTTACAAATGTTAATTCAAATTCACCCATTAAGGTTATAAAGCATCCAACCTTTTTAGACAAGGACCCTTGCGTGAGGAAGGTTCGTAAATGGTCTATTTTTATAATGACCCTTGTTTCTTGATTTAGCATGTAATGTCTTAAGCGTTTGGTTACGAAGACTATGGCGAGGCATTCTCACTGCTTGTGTATAACATGTCTCATAATTGAGTAATGTTCGGCTAATAAAATAGATTGCATGTTCTCTCTTGTCATCATCTTCTTGAGCCAGCATGCAGGCTAGCGAGACATTGGTAGCTCGTGAATATAAGATTAAAGGGTGGTCTGGCTTAGGAGGCATTAGTGTAGGTGGTGACAACAAGAAATGCTTAACTGCTTTGAAAGCCTCATTGTAGTCTTTGGTCCAATCGATACTGTACTCTTTCTTGAGTAGATTGTTGATTGGATGAATGGAAAAGCTTAAATCTGGGATGAATCTTCGGATTGCACCGAGTTTCCCAAGAAATGACCTGATTCTAGATTCATCCGATGGTGGGATCATTTCAAGAACAACCCGGATTTTAGGCTGGGTCTACATCGATCCCTCATGATGATATAATGTAACCTAGGAGCTTCCCTCCTGTCACACCAAATACACATTTTTTTGGGTTTAGTGTGACTCCATATTCTATCAAATGTGAAAGAATGATGCGGAGCACTTCCGGGTGATCACAAGCGCTTCTTGGATTTGGCCAACAAGTCATCTACGTAGGATTCCATGATTTTGTGAATAAGATCATGAAATATGTATGTCATTGCCCCATTGGTATGTAGTGCCAAGTGTTCTTGAGACCGAATGGCATAACAACGTAGCAAATAGGTTCCCAAGGAGTTATAAACATGGTTTTGGCTTGGTCTTGTTCGGATATTCTGATTTGATTATATCCCGAGAATCCATCCATGAGAGACAAAAGCTCAAACCCAGCCATTGCGTCAACGATGACGTCAATGGATGGTAATGGGAAGTCATCCTTGGGGCACGCTTTGTTAATGTCTCGAAATCTATGCAAATTCATATCTTCCCATTCTTTTTGAGAACGGGAATGATATTAGATATCCACTGAGAATAATCAACTGGCTTGATGAATCCTACTTGGAGGAGTTTCATTACTTCTTCCTTCACCATGAGAGCCACCTTGGGTTTCATTGGCCTCGATTTTTGTTTAACTGGCTTTGCATCTGATTTGGTGATGAGGTTGTGTACCGTGATGTGTGGTGCAACCCCTGTCATTTCTTTATAATTAAATGAAAAATCCTTCTGATGTTCTTTGAGGATTCGAGTGTGTATTTCTATTTCTTCTAGAGTTAACGAAGATCCTAGTTTCAAGATCTTTGGTTCTTCCTCCATTCCAATGTTAATATCAATCATTTCTTTGATTAAAGAAGCGTTACCTTCTTCAAACTCAGGTGGAGCTGGAGGTAGTTCTAGATCTTCTCCATTCTCTACCATGTATATGCTGAGTTCCTTTTTGTGGGGAAGCTCTATCATGGGATTCCCGAAGTAGGAAGATGAATGTGGGATTAAGGATGAATCTACCACATGATGGGTGAGATGTAATGCTGCATAGGTGTTTAAGTAATCAAGAGTAGCTCTATCACTATCAATGTGATCCATGCTAGTAGATTTGTTCTCAGCTATGTTTGTTAAAAGTGGGTTTGACACTTTCTTCACTAATGGTTCAGTGCGAAGGGATACTATGAAATGGGTGTCCTCCAACTCACTGCTTGGAGTGAAATGTGAAGCTGAGGTTGCTATCGAATCTGTGAGAAGATTTTGTTCTCGTGGGATTGCTTCAATTGATATGAAGTCAAACTCTTTGCTCAAATCTAATACGCTGTTTTTGTAGAGCTGTAAGTGTTCAGCTCTAGTCTCATATACCTCAGAGACTTGGTTTGCTACTAATTGAGAGTCTCCTAACACCCTGATGTCATTAACACCGAGCCTTTTAGCTAGGATGAGGCCAAGGAGGAGGGCTTCATATTCAACGCCATTGTTTGTACATTCAAAGTTTAATTTAAAGGTGAATGGTAAGATCTTTCCTTCGGGTGAAGTAAAGATCACACCTGCCCCAGCCCCATAATGACATCTAGCTCCATTGAAATGGAGAGTCCAATATTTAGTTGGGAAGATGGACGTTGGGACATTTTCTACATCAACTTCTTCAGTTTTGGTTACTTCTACCATGCAGAGATCTTCTGCTGGAAGAGAACCAACACCTAGGGTATATCCCATGCCTACAGAATCAAATGGTAGGAAAATTGGTAGATCCTATTCTAGCAATTCAACAAATATTGTAGTAGTTCCTAATGATATTGTTTCAACAATGCTAGCCTCATCCTTGAGGGTTGGGATATTCTTGATTAGGTTCGTAACTTCTAACTCCGTTGTAGGCACCAAATTTTCTTCGGCTTCACATCGGTTGGTTTATTAAGTTGATTTGTTGGGAGTTCAAACTCAGAGTGAATGCCCGGCCTTCTCTTTAAGTCAGCTAGGTGTATATCGAATGGTTTTGGATCACCTTTGGCTATGAATACCTTTCCTAAGTGCAAGAATCTTACTTCTTGGAATAATGTAGAAGGGATTGCCTTCATACGGTGTATCCATGGTCGGCCGAGGATCATATTATAGTTGGTTTCCGATCTATAATGTAAAACTCAGTAAGGATTGTTTTGGGTCCTAAGGTGACTGGTAGTATTATAGTTCCGATTGAAGTGGCCTTGAGGCTATCATAGCCTCTTAGCGTATTCCGAGTCATGGAACAATTTGTTTCTCCATACCCTAGCTTTTGAAGGAAAGAGAAGGGGACTATGTTAACTGTTGCCCCATCATCAACCATTGTGCATTTAACGTAATTGTTATAGACCCATACTTGCAAATGTAAGGTTGGATCACCTCTGCATGCAATCTCAGCGTCTGTTGGCATTTTGTTTATTTCGAATATAAACTCGGTATCCCTATCCGGCTGCCCTGAGGGTGGATATCAAAGTCTATATGGTTTACCTTGTGTTTGGGAGGTGGAGTGATGTTAATTAAATGACCTAAACCTAATGCTTCTAAAAGAGAAGCCCTGTGGGTAGGAGAGTTCTTCAATAAATCCAAAAAGGAGATGTGAGAGAAGGTCTTTGTTAGGTCATTAATTAAATCATAGGCACCTATGGGTTTTACTAATATTTGTTGGATGTTATCTGCCTCTAGCGGGTAACTTGGATTTGGCTGAGAGGAATACTCTCGTGTCCTTGTTATAGCTTCTACGTGTAGTTCGGTGTCTAACTCCACTAAACCGACTATCTTGGGTCGTGGCTGACTTCCTAATTGTGGTGCAACTGGTGGGTTTAGTGAAGTCGAGGCTTCATGATCATTGTTTCCTGTCATTACACCCTTATTCATCCCATTTGGATTTAATTTTTGTTATTGTGATTTGGGAGCGGATCGTTGAAGATCTTGAGGGGTGCATTTTGAGGGGAAACTACCCTGTAAAAGTATTTGGTGCTGGTGATGCAGGATCTGCCAAGAACATATCTATGAAAAGTTGTCTTTGTTCCTCTGGTAGACGTTGCATGAATTTATTATAATCATGGCAAGTCCTAGTGTCGTGGCCTCGAATCTTGTGGAAACCACAATACGAGTTAGGATTGTAATTCCTAGGTTGTTGGTTTGGCTGCATATTGTGGTCCAAAGCTCTGATCAAACCGTTGCCTATTAGGATTAAAGTTTTGCATTTGTTGTTTTTGGTTTTGGTTTGGTTTTGATATCTAGTTGAGTTTTGGCTTGGACCCTGTGTCTGGATCCACCTTTGTTGTTGTTGTTGTGGATGACTAAAATCCACCGAATTGATTGTTGGGGTAAAGTTGTTGTTTCGTTGATTATTAATCGGCGGTGGAGTATTTACAACATTGGCCTTTTTAGCTTGGTCAGTTACTCCATCTGTGGTTACGCCATGATTTTTGTTAAGGATCTTAGGTCCTTGATTGACGTTTGTGGTAGTAGGATAAGTCGTAGTATTCTGGCTGGGGGTGATTAGCCTCCCATTTGTTCCATACGTCTTGCGACCGCTATCTATTACCGCTTGATCTATTCGGAGAGCGCTCTCAAGTACTTCATCGTAAGTCCTTAGTGGGAACTTCTGGACTTCTTCCTTTACCTCTCTACTGAGAGAATGAAGGAATAAATCACATAGTTCCATTTGGTCCATGTTTGGAGCACTGGCCGAAGAATAAAGGACCGTACGCCATCTTTGGATGAAGTGAGCGACAGATTCATTGTGTTCTTGCTTAATGTGCAAGAATTCCCTGATTCTGTTCTCAATAGTTTTTTCATATCAAACACCTTGATGAACTCTGAAATGAGTTGTTTAAATGAATGTATGGAAGCTTCAGGTATTCTGTAATACCAATCGAGGGAAATGCCCTCTAACATTTTGGGAAATATTTTAGTAACAACCCCATCCCAAGGGAGTAGTTCTCGAATAGCTGTGGCGTAGGCCTTGATATGTGCATTCGGGTCTCCCTCCCCTTTGTATTTGGGAAAATCGGGAAGAGGTCTTGGAAGCATGACACTTCATATGGTGAAGTCTAAGGGCTCTTTCAAATATTTTGAATAAGTCCCTATCGCATAGGTTTCGACCATCGATGGTGCCTGCTGAGGGGGTGGAGGTGGAATGGGTTGTTGATATGGCATAGCGTATGCATTTGCAGGGGTATAAGGAAATCCCTGTGGTTGAGAAAACATGCTAGGAGAGGAGAACACATCTCCTTGTGGTGATTTGGAATACATGTTTAAGTATGAAGGAGTATTGCCTAGGAATGGATTATTTTGTACTAGACCGGGAGGTAACATATTCGCCACCGAATAGTGTTAGAAATGGTGGTTCTAGTTGGCATTTGTTGTGAATACTGAGGAGGCATGCCCAATGTGCCTATTCCTGTGAGGAGGTCTACTTGGCTAGGATGATGTGGAGGATTGGAATTTCCTACCTGCATGAATTGAGAATTTTGACTTGCTTGAGCAAGTTCTAACCCTCTAACCTTTTCTACTAAAGTTGAGATGACTTCATCTGGTGAAGTTATAGTATTTTTTCTTAGTGGCATTTTTGTATATCCTGAGGTTGTATAGGCATGTGGTACCCCGCTATGAATTGATCGTTGCCCTACCATGTTTCCCGAGGGTATTTCCTATAGGTAGTGGCATGGAGGTGTTTTCTTGAAACGAGACCCCGGGTTGTGTTTGTAAACTTCCTATAGGTGGGTACATACTCCGAGAGTGTTGTTCATTCCTGGCATAATGCACTGAATGTTCATTATCTAAAAATGGATATGGATCCGATTGTCTACTAATTTGTGGTCTAAGCAATACCTGAGGAGATGAACCAGATTCTCCTGTAAACGTCATGGCGTCGAGCCTGAAGGCTCTGGGTGTTGCATTTGAGCGAGCTGATCCAACTCCTCTATTTGGAAAGAAGAACTATATCTAGTCCTTGGGGTGGAGTTTGTGTTGACAATTGGTTAGTTGAATAATTGTCACCCCATGCTGAGAGCGAGGGTGATGGTTGTCTATTCAGTTGATCGTAGTATGCTTCAAGACCTAGGAGAGGTCTGCCATATGCATCGAATCCCGACATATTCGGGGGTATATGAATACCCGTAGAATAATGGGAAAGAGCAAAGGTGGATGGAAGAAGTAAAAAAAATACAAGAACTATGTCATTCACATCAGGTTCACCAATTTTGTTGGTGAAGTTGATGCAAAGGCTAATGAGGTGGAAAATATGAAAACATTGTTTGTTTCATGTCAGTTCACCAATTTTGTATGATGGAAAAGTGACAAGTGAGCATGGGAATCTACAAGTAACTCTTCCTCGCACCCGACCTCCCGAGGTCATGCCGAGACAAAGCCGGTGGGGATGGAATATATGTGGGGTATGGGTAAACTAGTTAGGAAATCTTATATCTTTGACACGCACTAATGGAATCTGTGAATCTAAGGCAAAGAAGGCCCTCCTAACCTGAATTGGCGTGATAGATCGGTCGGTGAGGATGACTACTCGAAGGCTCCAATCAATATCGAGCTCTGGCATGATTCGATCTATAGGTTGTGGGATACAGGGAAAATGACCTGGGATTGTTTCATGTATATCTCCAGATAGGGTCATAGGATGGATGATGGATATAGTGGATTCTACGGGTGATTCTCTGGTCTAGTCCAGAAATCCTTAGCTTTGTTAGCTACTATATCCAACAAGGATAACTGTGTGATGATGATAGGTGGAAGTGGAGTGGATCTAAATACTAATGTGCGTAAGCCAGCATCAACGTCGGATTGACCTGTGGACTCGTTGGGTTGTGGGATTTGTGGATCACAACCGTAGATTCATGGTTGTTGTGGACCTGCTATGGTCATGTGTGGAATCAGTCCCTAATCCCTAGTATCCAATAGTCGTATGCCTTTTCGGCCTCTATGTTTAGAACTACAAGTTGTGTAATCTTCTCAGAGTACCTTACAGGTGTTCTGGCAACCTGAATTCTTAAGCTAGTGTCTATGTCAGTGAGAATATCTCCCGTGCATCTGGCTGTGGGACCAAAGGGTCACAACCGAATGTTTTCTCTCTTTCAAGCCCTTCTACAGTCATGTGGATTTTTATCTAGGGTAATCTGTAGTTTGGCTGGTTTGACCAAAATGTGTGTGCTTGGTCGTCTTCTATGTTTAACCCTCTTAACTGTGAGCTGATCTGTTGTAAGTCTGTTGTTGTTCGGAAGACTTGGATTCTAAGATTCTGATCTATATCAGCTATTGCTGTAACAAGATTGGGTTGAGGCACGATTGGTTTGAATACGTATTCTCTGGGCTCTCTAGGTCCCGTGATTGTCATGCAAAAGAAACAATGTAAATCTAACTAATGACAAGAATAAATTGACTACGCAAGATATATCTATGTATATTCCTAAATCTGATTTTTTGATAAACTATTAAACAGAAATTAAAAGAGCAATTATCTAATATATCTAGAAATTGACAACTAAACTAATAATGAAATTAAAACAAACAAAGTAGCCGAGTATAGCTACTTGTCTGTGTAGTTGTGAATCTATTCTAAATAACCAGATAACTGATCTAATCTATTTGAAAGACTCTCGATCCTACCTCAGAAGTGAGGAATGAATCATAGTTTCTCAGAAACTATCAATCCCCATAGCTTCCCGGAAATATCAAAAGTGAGATTAACTGAAATGAAATGATTGACTACTTTATTTGATATGTTTTAACTAGAAATTTGAAAGCTTGAACCTGGATTTTGCATAACAGTGGCGAATCCTGGTTGTGTGTGGCTTTGTCCCCTCAATATGATCTCCTCATTCTTTCGTGCTCACGTGATCTAAAAATGTGTAATGCCAGCATCAACAGAAGTAGATATTGGAACAATGGCAGCTTAGGATACAGATCGAATACAATGCGAGTAGGAGAGGGATAGCACAAGAGAACAGAGCTTGGCTTATGTAATTCCTAGTGGGATTTATTACGAGTCATGCAACACAAAACATCTAGAACCTAAAACTATTCTTTTTACAAACAAAACCTGCAACTTTAATGGCTTCCTACTGAAAATCAAACTATCCTACTCCAATTGATTGGATGAAATAATAACAACACTTGCACAAGGAGAATATGTGGCTTCCTAACTAGCTAAACAATACTAACCATGCATACAACAAATGAAACTATGAATCCTAAGAAAATTGAAAGGCTAAACTATTGAAATGAGAAATTGAGAGGAAAATTTGAGGGGCCATTTGCTTGAGCACAAGCCAACTATTTATAGAATTCCCATTTACCCAAAGGTGAAAACCAAATTGAACTCTTTAACCATAAACAATGCAAAAACACTATTCCAGGGAACCAAAATCATAAATACAAGCAAAGGTGGTGAAAAAAGCTGGTAAACGTTGAAATTTTACATGAGTCGCATTAAAAAGAACATTCTAGAAAACACGTGAAGGACCACCACCATGAGCATGGCGCGGTTACAGGACCACCACTCTGCCTAGGCGGGTCACGAGACCACCGCCATGGCAGGTGGCGTTTTCATCACCGAAGACCGAAAAGTAAAGAAAAAGAGGGGGAAGGAAAAATCAAAACACGTAGGGGCTAAGCGGGGCATGCGGGATGTTAACGCATACTTGGAGAGATTTTCGAATCCTGAACACGTTGTGAGGATACCTGTATCATCATTGGGGCATGTGTAACGTTGTTCTGGTGGTGTAGTACCATACAATTTTGGGTACATACAGTGTCAAAAGTGTGCATTTTTCACAGGTAAAGAGAGGTTTCCTTCCTTACCAATGCATGCAATTCAAAGTGGATGAACCCTTTGTTTAATGGGGTTTGGAATTTATATGCCTTTGAGATTGGGGCATAGATGGATTCTCACCGAAACTTATTAATTTACATAGTGGAATGGAGTGGTGCCATTGAAGGAGGAAAATAAAACAAGTATTTTGGACTTTAATGAAAGACTACTAACTAGGTTTGGTGTTCCTTCAACTATCATTTTAGATAATGCTAAAGCTATTATTGGTGGAAATATTTTCAAATGGTCTGCTATAAATTATATTTATGTCAATACTCCTTAAAATTATTATCCTAAAGGAAATAACCTTGTTGAATCAATTAACAAAAACCTTTTGAGGATATTTAGACGGAAAATTGATGAAATTAAGATAACTTGGTAGAAATTTTTTTAAGGCAGACCTATGAGCTTATAGAATCACTCACAAGAGGTCAATTTCTAATTGACTTTTCAATCTTATTTATGGTCTTGTTGAATTTTTGCACTTGTGCAAAAATGGGAAACTTGAAACTTTGTCATTATGATGAAAGGCATTGGTGAAGTATACCTAAGCTAAGGAAGTTTTAATGTTATTGGTTAGTGTTGAATTAATTAATGATTAAGTGAAATATGAAACAATGTGTGCTATTACAAAACCTAACAAATCACATAGTTAGTAATTTCATGATACCTTAAGCAAAAGAACACAAGGTCCCGAAGGACAGCTATGTTGTCTTGATGAAGACACTGAATTATAGAGTAGGTGAAGTGTTAAGTTTTGGGACAACAAACATAGGTATAGATTGTAGAAATCAGAGTTCATTACCGAATGTTACAGGTTCTCATTAATGTTCTTTCCTTCATGTTTAAGACATTCAATTAAATGACTGATTTGTTTAGTTCATCATACAATCCATACAGAAAGCTGAAATGCAGAAAGAAATATACAACTCATTTACAAAATTCAATGTTTTATTCATAAGGAATTTTCAAATGTTCCCACACAAGCCGTGGGATGTAACTGAAAAGTAAAGTACAACTACTGAAATAAAAGGTACACATGCATGAAAGAGAAAGTAAAGGAGTATGAGTGAACCCATCATTGCCTTGGGGTTTCTTTCTTTGATTGAAACATCTCCATTTCCATCTTCTTCTTCATCTCCATTGTAGAAGCCATTGTACCTAAAAAGAAGAAAAGGATAACTATCAGTTATGAGCTCAGGGATCAATTCATATTCCTAGACTATCCTAATTCATGCATATGAATCTCTAATAACAGGAGATATATTCTACTTGAAGATCAAACTGCATACATGCTTTATTCACCCAGAAAGAAGAAAGAGAAAAGAAGAGAAGAACATGGACATAAGAGAGGCCAAAAAGCCTAAGTATTTTTCTAACTATTTTCCTAAGTGTGCAGGTACAGGTTGCAGCCAGGAAGAAATAGACAAGTCATAAGTACATGCTGGAAAGAAGGAAGAATGTAACTCAAAATTTTAGTAACTGTTCTGAAATGGAAGAAGTTACAGAAAGAAGAGATTGGAAGATAGAAGCACATGTTTTAGCCTACAACTAAAGAAGAAGAATCAGATTTCAAGAAGCTGAAGTTAACTAGAAAGAAAAATTACAGCTGAAAAGGAATGAAAAGAAGATTCTCGGAAAATTTTGTGACAGGGCTTCGGTATGTAAAATGGACATTTATAACTCTTCATCATGTTGTTTTCAACTATCACTTGCTTTAAAAGGATTATGTAAATTAAATAAAGTGATACAGAAAATTAGAAAAGTGTTGCATGATTAGAAATGAACAATTATGATTTTTAAACTTTCAATTACAAAAGTAGCTTCAACAGAAGTGTTATTTTCTATATTCTAAATCAGTAAAATACAACTACTATGCTGGAAATTGAAGGAAGAAAGAATTTTGAAAAAAAAATTCAGGGCTTTGCCATGTAAAATCAACTTTTAAAATTTCCAGCATGCCAGAAATACTACTATCAAGGAAATAAAAGCATCTAAGTAAAAGAAACAAGTTACAATATTTCAACAAAGCATCTAAATCAAGGCTTATGCCTAAAAATGGTGTTACAACAGATGAAGAATTGTTTACAATTTCAGAAAGCCACTTACAAGATTACAAAGGACCATTTCAGAATTTGAAATAAAGAAATACAAAAGAATGCAAGTTCAAACTTTAATTTTACAGATTATCAAATTCAGAGATTTGTTTTGCATCTAAAGTAAACAATATTTTACATACTGTCAAGAACAATAAGGGAAGCATGTAGAACATCATCACCTACTCTAGGAAAAGATCAAACTCAGAGTAGAAAGGATAAATTGTGCATCAGATCATCATCTTCAGAATACAAAGTAAATACCCACACAAATGGCTCTCATATCCAAGTTAAAGAGTTGCAGAAAAGTCAAACAATCAGATATCAAGTCTCAAAAGGAAAGGATACAAATCTTTAGCAAGGTTCCAACCTAGAAAGGATTCGATTCAAGACACTATATACTCAAAAAAGCATAGAGGAATGGTTGAGTAATCAGTGTAATATGAGATCCCAAATCTAGGTATTAGAGTCAAACAATACAGATGTAGTTTCGAGCAAGATAACACTTCATTTTTCTTCAAAAGAATTAATATATTGTAGTCTCAGGATGATGGCAAAACTAGTTTCTAAGTTTGGAGGAGTCATAAGGTACAATAAATGTAATAAGTGAAGGAAACTATCAAAGTGAAACCATTGTTCTAGTTCTGAATGATAAGTAAAAGAAAATTTCATTATTAGAAAAGAGCTCCAGAATAGAGGTAAATACTCAGAGAATAAGAAAACTACTTTATGGATGATACAAGAAATTGAAGTGAATATAAATCCATCTATAGCCAGAATGAGCACCCAAACAAATTTTGAGCTCAAAAATACAAAGCTTCAGAAATTAGAATAAGAGACAGAACTCACCAATTAACATCGAGCTATCAAGTCCTCAGAGAACCATCAAATCAAGGGAAAAAAATGATAACCCAGAACAGGTTTCGACTCGAACAACCATGAACGAGCCACAAAAACCTAGTAAATATAGAGAGAGAATGGTTATTAACATTTCTCGAAGAACAAAGTGAAAATGACAAAACAATGATCAGTTACCGTGTTCAGAGATCAAAACTTACCCTTCTCATCAAACAATGGTGGCCATAAGACCCTGCAGAGAGCTCGAGTTAAGACGAGTGGCCCACAAACCTTCAAAAATATGAGATTCAGAGCTTCATCGATGGCGGCCAATAAAAAAACAAGAGACTTCAAAAGATAGAGATCCGAACAACAAAGATACATATCCAATCAAGCTCGGAGAACAGAATGCAAAGGGGTCGGGTTTCAAAGTTACCCATAATGGAAAAATTCAGAGCTTCACAAAGCAACCAACAATGGTGTCAAAAATTTTTTTCCAGGCTTCACTTGCATCACCAAAAAACCAAATGAAGTGATCATTATGGGTCGAAGTCACCTTTTAGCATGCAAACTTGAGAGACGAGTCAACAGGACTCAACCATGGTTCAAGATCAATGACCAAAAATAAGGACAAATATCAAGGGCCAAGGATTGAGTTCCAAGATCAAAACAATTAACTACAGTCAATCCCACTAACCAAATTCAATGCACAATTAGAAACCCTAACTGTGAGTCCAAATATCGATGGCCTTAGATCTCAAAGTACACAGATCGGTGGTTTAAAATCATCACCAATTTTCAAAAAAATACTCAACCCGAGTTAGGTTTCCACCGACAAAATGCATGAAGGGGTGAGTCACCGTGGAGAAGGGGCTAGCCCACATCATCAGAATAAAACAAAATCATTGCAATGACTTTCAAAGTCTAACCATAGTGTATGCTCTCAATAATTCAAATGCCGACCAAATCATGCCATCAATGATCACCGAAAAGGTGAATTTTTAAACTATACACTATCAAATATGCAAAGGCTGCAAAGATATACATGCATGTATTTATCAAAAGGTGGTAAAGCTATATTATGGCATGTGTAATGTCAAAATGGTCACCCCTTTTATATTTTCTAAGTCCACAAGGGTGGCCAAACCATGGTAAAGTGCAAATGTGGTCCCTACAGAGAAGGAGTTAGAGATGATTTGTCAGTATGTCACTTTTGTGACCATTAGAAGCCAAAGGGATGTCAATATCAGAGCATGTGCACATGGGTAGGTGGTCCCCATGATGGATGTTTATATTTTGCAAATATTACAATTATTGTAATTATTTGTTCTTGCACAAGGGGTTATTTTTGCATGCTTCACAAGAGGTCAAAACAGAGAAGGAGACAAAGTTGCATGCTCATGAAGGAGACTTGCCTAGCAAGAAAAAACTTATTATTAACAAATTATTCACCTAGCCTTATTAAAAATAGAATAGTCAACTTCAGTTGACTGAGATGTAATCAAAGGCTATTAATGCCTCTTGTACTAGTTTGTATTATTTTATCCCTTTATTTATTATTAAATAAAGGATAAAAATAGGATGCATGGGCGAGTACAAGCCTTAGGATATTTTTAGGAAGGGTGGGTAAATTAATTTTGCTATATATTGTGTGCCTTTGCAAAGCACAAGGAGGAATTTTTGGATATAGGAGTACTGAAGCAATTTTTCCAGTTTTGCCTTCTGAGTGTGAAGTATTTTCTACCTTCCCAATCACTTGTAGTCTTGTGTATGTTTCTATTAGTCTTGTGAATGTAAATTCCCTGATTAATCATCTTACCTTGTTGCAAAATTTAGTAGTTTTTGCATGATATTAATGTGCATGTTTAGCTTAGTAGTATTGTTGTGATAATCTCCCTCAATACCTCCAAGTGTTTTCCCTTGATATTTCTAGAAGAAATATTGGTTTGTGCATCAAGAATCCTTTCACATATCAATTGTGCATAGACTCAATCAAATCCCTTATATAAATTTGGTGTATCACCTTAGTTTGAATTACTTTATAATCATTTATTACCCTTAAAACCTAGAAGCAATTTAGGATACATCAACAAGGAACCGACCTTTATACCAGAGACTCACCTCAAAATAGGTATACCCACAGACCTGAGGTGTTTCCATTGTATCTACGAAAGAGAGATAAAATTCTGCAAGCTTAGAAAACTTGCAGCCATCTCTCTATAGGGTGCACTTTCAAGAGATTATAGTTTTTGGCACACCCGGTGGGACCACGAATCAGATCTGTGTGTAAGTTACGATAGATCCATAGTAGATTTATAGTAGTTACAAAGTCACTTTCGGGAGCAAGTTGCAGCAATTTATTCTAAAGATTTTAAGATCTTTTGGCAACTCCTTTGAGATGATATCAGACCAATATTGCAGCATGTTCCATGCCTAAAGTGACTATGAGATCATCGGTAAGAGGAATTCCTCCTGAGTTTGTTTCTTTACCTTTGAATTCTTCTAGAAGGAGAAGAGTTGGTAATACTTTACCTTATAATAGACCTGGTTTGAAAACCCTCCTCTTGATATTCCTTCACCACGTATCAATTTCTCTATTAACATCCTAGTTTTTCAAATGGCTATTCAACCTCCAAGGAATTTTGTGACCTTTACTAATGGCAGCCCATTAGTAATCCTAGTTTACCATGACATCCCTAATGCTGCCATGAAAATTTTCCATCATTCACGGGTGAAAATTAGGTTACACCTGCTAAACATATCAAATATGTTGCAGCCATATGTGCAGTCCATAATATTACTCATGAAGACGTAGCTTTAAGACTTTTAGCTGCATCTTTTAAAGGGCAAGCCTTGCAATGGTATAGAAACCTAGAAATTGGAAGCATAAGAACTTGGGATGACTTAGGTGAAAAATTGTTGAAACAGTTCTAGGATAACTCAGATCATTTGTCTCTCATTGAACAACTATCTACTATTAAAATATCCCCTCATGAGTACATGTCCAACTTCAACATCCATTTTTCTAGGACTTGGGAAAGAATCCCAGCAAGTGTTAAGCCTCAAGCTGACCACACTTTTCTTTATTACCTCAGAGCTTTGAATAGTGATATTTCAGCTATGATTCAATCTATGGGAGGTAATACTCTTCTGGATGCTTATGATATTGCTATAAAATCTTAAAATAGCCTTATTCAAGCTAGAAAATTGGCACCAAGGCCTTCAATGCCTTTTTGGTAGATTTAGCACCTATTCCTCAGCCTATTACAATCATAGAACCTGTTGTTGTAGCCCCATCAGATGATGTATTTAAAGCTTTGCAGACTATGGGGAATAAGTTAACTTCAATTGAAAATAGAATTACATTACCTAGCAGACCCTATCAGGCTCCTTATCAGCAAAATCAATAGAATCAGCAAAACAAGCAGCCCTATCAATAGAATCAAAATTATAGGCAGCCTTACCAGCAAAGGCAGTTTGACCCAAAGGCTCCTAGTTCATCTAACACTTTAGTCCCAGTTAATATGGCTACAAAAGAGTGGTGTCAACCTTGCAATCAACCTCATTCAGCTGCAAGTTGCCCAAATGCTTTTCTGAATCTAAATCTTGTTGCATAACCTCAATCTGAAACATTTTTCATGCCTCAAATGGAGGGTGGGCAGCAAGAAACTCATGTTCAGAAAGCACCTGAACAAAATTTAGTCAATTTCAATGAGGATGATTTCATTGCAGTCACTACTAGGGCTCAAGGAAAAGCTGTTGAAAGTCAAAAACAACAAAATAGGCCTATCCTACCTACTATCACTTGATAAGACAACATCTACAGTCCCAAAGTCAACAAAAATCTTGTTGTTCCTAAAAAAATAACAAGTGTTCCAGTTGATAAAGGCCATCAAAAACAGCTACATCCTGATCCAAGAAGACTATTTATACCTTAGATATCCAAGGTAGCTGAAGTAGAATCAATTTTTGCTAAAGCTTACTCTAAGATAGTTGAATCCGTCTCTAAACTGTTGCTTCTTTTAACATTGTTGATATAATGAAAAAGCATAACGTTAACATCTCAATGTGGGATGCTCTAAGTATTCCTGGACAATAAGATTTACTTTCTCATGAACTAGCTAAGCTACAGATTTCTTCAAATACAACAGAAAAGGAAGTTCAGAAGGTAGACATGGTCCTTGGAATGTTTGAACAAGACCGCATTAAATAAGTTAAGTGGATGGTTCAGAAAGTTCTAAATTCTCATGACATCAAGAAGCCACCACCATTTTATTTTTCATTGATTATTGGAGAACATCTAGTTCATAATTACATGGTGGATAGTGGCACAAGTAGCACAGTTATGCCAAAAGAAATTGTAGAAAAATTGGGTCTGCAGTATGAGCCTACAGAAAGGAGTGTCTTACAGCTTGATGGAACTGCAACCAATATAGTTGGTGTAATAAGAAATTTAGAGGTGACGTTACATGCTTGCCCAAATGTTTCTATTCTACAAGATGTTACTATTGTAGATTTTCCCCATACTTTACTTTATGCTTATCTAGAGACTTTACAACAAAAATAGGAGGTTATATTTCTTCAGATTGGTCTTTCTTATTTTTTACTACTCATTACGGCAAAAAATTTACTATCAATTCATAACCATTGGCCAAATTTCACATTGAGCCTCACTCTCCAAATGCGTTGGATAATTATTTATCCTTAGATTAGTCTTACTTTGATGAGGTAGCTCAGGTTTCAATATTAGATGGTGTTTCTAACATGTTTATGGATGAAAAAATAGTGGAAGAACATGCTCATGATCCTTTTAAGGAGGTTAAAGAACACATGTTTTGTGTGTATTGTATGCATGAAGAAAATACACCACTTCCCTTATTGTCCAAAATAGAAGATTCATAGAAGGGATTTGGAAGCTTCATTTTTATGGAGCTAAGAACAAGAAAGGACAAAGAGTAGGTTTGATGCTCACTTCCCCAAAAAATGAAACCTATTTCTCAGCTTTGAGTCTCTAATTTCCATGTACTTGTAATGTAGCTAAATACAAAGCATTAATTCATGGCTTACTTTGGGCCAAAAAGAGAGGTATCAACACATTACGAGTCTTTGGTGACTCTGAGTTGGTTATCAACCAAGTGAAGAACTTTAATGTTTGTAATAATCCATTAATGAAGTCTTACAAACATAGAGTTTTAGACTTAATGGAATTTTTCAACGCTATTAATATTTAGTCTATTCCTAGAATTGAAAACAAACATGTAGACATACTTACAACAGTTGGTGCTAGTTTCGAAGTGTTGAAATAGATAGAAAAAAGTAAAATTCAGCCCCATATTAAACTAATTGTCAGGCCCTCTATACTTGATAATGATTTAAATTGGAAAGTTTGTGAAATTGATGATCAAATCTGTAGGTTTTTACAGCAAGAAGTTGAATTTTCTGTAGTAAATCAGGATAAATTACAACATTTATATGGTGACCAGATTGTTCAACTAAAGACAAATAAATTACCTCGAGGTCTTGTCACATTTGAGGACATCTTCAACAATGATGATCAGTTAAGAAAGGTCAAGACTAAAATGTCAACACATGCTGATAATTACGAAGAGATCTCGGTTGATGAAGGGAAAAATCTATTTCTTTGAAAGGTATGTTCCTTAACTGAAAAATAGTCATTTATTGATCTTTGCAAGGAATTTAAAGATGTTTTGATTGGAAATATCAAGACCTGAAAGGATTTGATCCCATTTTAGCACAACATACAATCGAGTTGCAACCAAATTCTAAACCTGTTAGAAAGAAACAGAGGCCTTTAAATCCCAAAATAGAGCCTCTAATGAGGAAAGAATTATCTAAGTTTATTGAATCAGGTATTATCTTTCCCGAGTTAATCATTCAAGTTTGTAGTGAATCTTGTTCCTATTAGGAAGAAGAATGGTGAAATCAGACTATGTGTAGATTTCAAAGATCTTAATAAGGCTTCATTAAAATATCATTACCCACTCCCAAATATGGATCATATTTTAAGAACAGTTTCTGGTGCAGACAGATTATATCTCCTGGACGGTTATAGTGGATATAATCAAATTTTAGTCTGGGAAGAAGATAGATATAAAACAACTTTTACCACCAAGTGGGGTACTTATGCTTACAAAAGGATTCCTTTTGGTCTTTCAAATGTCGTGCAACATTTCAATGTGCAATGGACATGGATTTTTGGAGATTGTTAAATAAATTCATCTGGTTTATTTAGATGATATTACCATGTTCTCAAAAAATCTAGAAGAACACCTGATACATCTAAGGCATACCTTTTAGTTATGCAAATAGTTTGGGATATCTTTGAATCCACTTAAGTCTATCTTTTCAGTACATCAAGGTAAATTACTTGGTCATATTGTTTCCAAGAAAGGATTAGCAATTGATCCTTTTAGGATTGAAGCCATATCACAACTATCATTGCCTCATCATAAGAAGGCATTACAAAGTTTTCTAGGAAAAATCAACTTTGTTAGAAGATTTGTTCCATATTTTGTAGCATTGGTTAAACCACTCATAGCTATGCTAAAGAAAGAAAAATTTCTCTTGGACAAGCAAAGGGAGAGAAGGTTTTGAAAGCAATCAAAAAATCTATCTCTCAGGCTCCTACTGTTGTAAATCCAAATTTTGATAAAGATTTTACAATGTATGCACTTAGCAAGAGCTGAAACAATCTTAGTTATTCTAACTCAAGTTAAGGATGAGAATATTGAGCAGCCAATTGCTTTCTTTGGAAAGAGTTTGCATGATTACGAAACAAGGAACACATTTCTTGAAAAACAAGTACTTTCAGTAGTCAATGGACTAAAGAATTTTAAGTACATTCTTTCAAACAATAAAATTCATGTTCTTGTTTCTCACCCAAGTGTGAAAGCTTTCTTGTTAAATAAAGAATTGAATGAGAAAAGGGCAGGCTAGATAATGAAGGTTATGGAATATGATGTTGATATCCGGGTTGCTAAGATAGTTTGAGGGAAAGGTTTATGTGAACATCTAATTGCTGATATGGAAAAATAGCAAGCTGCAGAACCTAAAGATTCAAAACAACATGTTGAAATTGTGTATCAGCAATCGAACACCATGGTCCAACAGAAAATCAGCAACCTGAACTTGCTCAAGAGATTCATGAATCAAGGTGGATGACTGATTTGGTTAATTACTTACAACATGGCACCTATCTGGAAGGTATGGACAAAAATAAACGAAGATATTTCAGGTTACAAGTTGTTCCCTATCTCTTTGTTGATAGTGTGTTGTTCAAAAGGGATATAAATGGAATCTTGCTGCGATGTGTTGACTATGATAAAATTTAGAAATTACTATCAGAATTCCACGAAGGACCTGTAGGAGGTCACTTCTCAGCACGTACCACAGCCTTAAAAATTATGAAAGCTGGTTACTATTGGCCTAACATATTCAAGGACTATTTTGAATGGATTAGAAAATGTAATAAATGTTCTTTCTTTGTTGGAAAAGAATGTTTAGCTTCGCTGCCTTTACAACCTATCTTAGTTGATCATCCTTTTATGTAGTTGGGTCTTCACTTTATTGGCATGATAAACCCACCTTCATCACAAGGACACAAGTGAATCTTAACTACTACAGATTATTTTACATGATGGATTGAAGCAATAGCCTTGAAGGATGCTAGTGAAGCTTTGATACTATCCTTTTATTAAGGTATAGTCTACAGATTTGGTGTTCGAAACTATCATATTAGATAATGCTTTAGCATTTCTTGGTGCTAAGATAATAGATTGGGCTGTCAATAATGGAATTTACTTAAGTTCTTCATCTAATTATTATCTAAAGGTAATGACTTAGTTGAAAGTACTAACAAGAATATTTTAAGGATCATCAAAAGAACACTCAAAGATAATCAAAGATCTTGGCATCTGATGTTGAATTCAACACTTTGGGCTGATAGGGTGACTCCTAAAAGATCAGTTAGCAATTCACCATACAAACTTGTGTATGGAAAAGAAGCAAGAATGCCTATTTCAGTTGAGTTACCTACATTGGATTTGCTACATCAAATGGAGCTACTTGAGAATGAACCATTACAGGTTCATTATGTAGAGTTAATGGAATTACAAGAACTAAGAGATAAAGTTCATTTGAATATGGAAAAGAATTAGAAACAAATGAAGAATACTTTTGACAATAAATCCAAATTCAAAATCTTCAATGAAGAAGATATTGTGTTAAAGTGGGATACTGATCATGTAAAGCTAGGAAAACACAAAGTTTAATATAATTTGGAGTGGCCCTTACATGATTTCAGCTTGGAAAGAACACAATTCTTTTCAGCTTTCAAAGCTGAATGGAGAGGAACTTCCCATTCCTATGAATGGTATGTTTCTCAAACACTATTATTGAAAAATCTCACAGTGATTGTTAGAGTAGGATTTCCCTTCAATAAGTTTAATCCCTGCACATTGCATTGTTTTTAAATTCAATAACTGCATTCATGCATGTGATCTGGTTTACTAGATCATTTCCAGTTTTAGATCCATTTTCGAAGGGTTAGAACTTTCAGAAACGAAAAATTTTGGTTACATGTTTGGACTCCATGCCCAATGGACAAGAGAAAGGAACTGATCTATAAGCTAGCATGAAGCTTTCCCCATAGGATCGCTATAAATTTTGATAATTTTTACACTTGTGCAAAAATGGGCAACTCGAAACTTCATCGTTACGATGAAAAGCATTGGTGAAGTATACCTAAGCTAAGGAAGTTTTGATGTTATTGGTTACTGCTGAATTAATTAATGATTAAGTGAAATCTGTAGCTATGTGTGCTGTTACAAAACATAATAGATCACATATTCTGTAATTCCATGACACCTTCAGCAAAAGAACACAAGGGCCTTGAAGGACAGTTGTGTTGTCTTGATGAAGACACCGAATTATAGAGTAGGTGAAGTGTTAAGTTTTGTGAAAGAAAACATAGGTACAAATTACAGAAATAAGAGTTCATTATCGAATGTTATAGGTTCTCATTAATGTTCTTTCCTTCATATTTAAGACATTAAATTAAATAACTGAGTTGTTTGGTTCATCATACAATCCAAGAAGAAAGCTAAAATGCAGAAAGAAATATACAAATCATTTACATAATTCAATGTTTTATTCATAAGGAATTTTCAAATGTTTCCCACACAAGTGCATGGGATGTAACTGAAAAGTAAAGTACAACTACTGAAATAAAAGGTACACATGCATGAAAGAGAAAGTAAAGGAGTATGAGTGAACCCATCATTTCCTTGGGGTTTCTTTCTTTGATTGAAACATCTCCATTTCGATTCTTCTTCATCTCCATTGTAGAAGCCACTATGCTTGAAAAGAAGAAAAGGATAACTATCAGTTATGAGCTCAGGGATCAATTCATATTCCTAGACTGTCCTAATTTGTGCATATGAATCTCTAATAACATGATATATATTCTACTTGAAGATAAAACTACATACATGCTTTATTCACCCAGAAAGAAGAAAGAGAAAAGATGAGAAGAACATGGACAGAAGAGAGGCAAAAAATCTTAAGTATTTTCCTAAGTGTGTAGGTATAGGTTACAGCTAAGAAGAAATAGACAAGTCATAAGTACATGCTGGAAAGAAGGAATAATGTAACTCAAAATTTCAGTAATTGTTGTGAAATGGAAGAAGTTACAGAAAGAAGAGAGACTGGAAGATAGAAGCACATGTTTTAGCCTACAACTAAAGAAGAAGAATCAGATTTCAAGAAGTTGAAGTTAACTAGAAAGAAAAGATTACAGCTAAAAAGGAATGAAAAGAATATTCTGGGAAAATTTTGACAGGGCTTCGCCATGTAAAATGGACATTTACAACTCTTCATCATGTTGTTTTCAACTATCACATGCTTTAAAAGGATTATGTAAATTAAGTAAAGTGATACAGAAAAGTAGAAAAGCATTGCATGATCAGAAATGAACAATTATGATGTTTCAGCTTTCAATTACCAAATCAGCTTCAAGAGAAGTGTTATTTTCTGTATTCTGAATCAGAAAAATACAACTACTATGCTGGAAATGGAAGGAAGAAAGAATTTTGAAAAAAAAAAATTTCAAGGCTTCACCATGTAAAATCAACTTTTAAAATTTCCAGCATGCCAAAAATACTACTATCAAGGAAATAAAAGCATCTAAGTAAAAGAAACAAGTTACAGTATTTCAACAAAACATCTGAATCAAGGCTTATGCCTGAAAATGGTGTTACAGAAGATGAAGAATTGTTTGCAATTTTAAGAAAGCCACTTAGAAGATTGCAAAGGACCATTTTAGAATTTCAAATAAAGAAATACAAAAGAATACAAGTTCAAACTTTCATTTTCTGATTATCAGATATTTCTTTTACATCTAAAGATATTTGAACAATAAGGGAATTTAGGACATCATCTAGGGAAAGATCAAAAATTAGAAAGCATAAATTGTTTCATCATATTCGGGTCAAAGCAACAATAAGTTTTGGAAACATGTCCGAGACAAATCATCACACTATAAAAGATCAAACATGAATTTTTAAGAGGCTATAAATAAAGAGTAAAGGCATCAATTTACCCGATTTTTTAAAATTTTATAGTATTTTTTAATTATTTATTTCTAGTCGATTTTAAAATATCATCTTAAAGTGGGACACACTTGTATGCTTTGACCCATTCAAAATAAAAAATAAATACCCACACAAATGGTTCTCATATCCAAGTTAAAGAGTTGCAGAAAAGTCAAACAATCAGATATCAAGTCTCAAAAGGAAAGGATACAAATCTTTAGCAAGGTTCCAACCCAGAAAGGATTCGAGTCAAGACACTATATACTCAGAAAATCATAGAGGAATGGTTGAGTAATCAGTGTAATATGAGATCCCAGATCTAGGTATTAGAGTCAAACAATACAGATGTAGTTTCGAGCAAGGTAACACTTCATTTTTCTTTAAAAGAACTAATATATTGCAGTCTCAAGATGATGGCAGAACCAGTTTCTAAGTTTGGAGAAGTCATAAGGTACAAGAAATGTAATATGTGAAGGAAACTGTCAAAGTGAAATGACTGTTCAGTTCTGAATGATAAGTAAAAGAAAATTTCATTATTAGAACAGAGCTCTAGAATAGAGGTAAATACTCAGAGAATAAGAAAACTACTTTATGGATGATACAAGAAATTGAAGTGAATATAAAGCCATCTACAGCCAGAATGAGCACCCAAATGAATTTTGAGCTCAAAAATACAAAGCTTCAGAAATCAGAATAAGAGACATAACTAACAAATTAACATCGAGCTATCAAGTCCTCAGAGAACCATCAAATTCAGGGCAAAAAATGATAACCCAAAACAGGTTTGACTCGAATGACCATGGATGAGCCACAAAAACCTAGTAAATATAGAGAGAGAATGATTATTAACATTTCTCGAAGAAAAAGTGAAAATGAAAAAACAACGATCGATTCTATGTTCAAAGATCAAAACTTACCCTTCTCATCAAACAATGGTGGCCATAAGACCCTGTAGAGAGCTCGAGTTAAGACGAGTGGCCAACAAACCTTCAAAAAATTTGAGCTTTAGAGCTTCATCGATGGCGGCTAATAAAGAAACTAGAGACTTCAAAATATATAGAGCCGAACAACAAAGATACATATCAATCAAGCTCGAAGAACAAAATGCAAAGGGGTCGGGTTTCAAAGTTACCCATAATGGAAAAATTCAGAGCTTCACAAAGTAACCAACAATGGCATCAAATAAAAAATTCCAAGGCTTCACCTGCATCACCCAAAAACCAAATGAAGTGATCATTATGGGTCAAGTCACCTTTTATCATTCAAACTCGAGAGACGAGTCAACAAGACTCAACCATGGTTCAAGATCAATGACCACAAATTAGAATGACAAAGATCAAGGGCCAAGGATTGAGCTCCAGGCTCAAAACAATTAACTACATTCAATCCCACCAACCACATTCAATGCACAGTCAGAAACCCTAACCATGAGTGTAAATATCGACGGCCTTAGATCTCAAAGTACACAAATTGGTGGTTTAAAATCATCACCAAATTTCCAAAAAGACTCAACCAGAGTTAGGTTTCCACCGACAAAACACATGAAGGGGTGAGTCACCATGGAGAAGGGGGTAGTCCACATCATCAGATTAAAATAAAATCATTGCAATGACTTTCAAATTCTAACCATAGTGTATGCTCTCAATAATTCAAATACCGACCAAATTATGCCATCAATGATCACCGAAAAGGTGAATTTTTAAACTATACACTATCAAATATGTAAAGGCCGCAAATATATACATGCATGTATTTATCAAAAGGTGGTAAAGCTATATTATGGCATGTGTAATGTCAAAATGGTCACCCCTTTTATATTTTCTTAGTCCACAAGGGTGGCCAAACCATCGTAAAGTGCAAATGTGGTCCCTACGAGAGAAGGAGTGTTGTGCCCACACTTTTTATAGCTCAGTTACTGGTTGTTTCTTTGCTCATAGACATGTTTTGATAGAGATTTGTTATATCTTGGACATTATATTAGAGATTGGATCTTATTAGACATGTGTGGACATTCAAGCGTATAGCACCAATTTAGCTTAATTTCTATGTTGTCGCATTTTCTTATGATGTCATGGATACTAATGGATATGATGTTGTTTTTGGAACATAATTATATTGATGGATACTTAGTTGTTGCATGTTGGGATTCTATGGTTATATGTCACTTTATCATCTTGTCTAACTTTGGAGAATTGAGTATAATTGTGCACGTTGTCACATTTTGATTTCAGTAGGATGTTAGGCTAGTTTAGAACTCATTGATATCTTGTTGAGTCGTTGATTTATATTGTATCGGATAGGTGTAGTTAATGTGTGCAATGAGTGTGCAGGTGACAGGTTTACAGGAGAATGTGGGATTCAGGCCAGCTACACAATCTTGCACAAGCAGCCCATAGGCTGAGTCCTAGCCATGTTCATTGTGTGAAGCCTTAGTGTAGGAGATTATTATTTTGGGCACCATGAGTGACCCCAATTTTTGTAATGTATTGTGCCTTGAATTATTAATTTTGTTTAGGGTAATTAGTTATGTTGTAAACTTGTTTTGGGAGTTAATAATCCCACTTTCATTAAAAAATTTATTTTGTTTAATGAGTCACTTAATCACAAGGGTTTAGGGTCACATGTGAAACCCTTGGGTGGTCTCCACACCCTCTACCCTTGTGTCAAAAATGTAAAACCAGAAATTGGGTTATTTTGGGCATTTTTGGGGACCCCTTTTTAGCTTGGGAGTTCCCCTAACATAAAAATGAGCCCTTGGACCCTACCTAGTGGGTAGGGGGGCTTATCTCCAAGGCTAGAGGGAGTTTTCCCTACCTTTTTACCTCTTGTTTGGTCACATCCATGTAAGGGGTATGGATTGGAGTGCTTTTAAAAGTCTCACTAATTTTGTCTTCTTAACATTTTGGGGAATTTGGGAGATAAGGGCAAAAAGACTTTTTTACCCTTTGTCTCTTTTGTTTTTGCATCTTTGACCTTGGAGGATGAGAGGGGTGACACATGTCACCCCCTCATTTGTGAGGATTCTTGCTTTCTCCTCTTCAAATTCCCCTTCATGGGAAAAGAGAGGGAATTCTTTTTGAAACTTCTTGCTTGGGATGCTTGTGAGATTTGGAGCTTGAGATTTTCTTGAGTCAAGAGTGGAGAAATTTGAAGTTGGAAAGCTTTTTGGAGAGCTTTCCTTTAGGTAGGCTCTTATGTCTTATTGCATGTGTTGTTTTTTCATCTTAGTTGTTAGAGGGGATACTTGAATTTGTTATTTTTACATGTGAATTTTGGTTGTTGTTTGTTGTTTAAATGACATAGGAGTAATAAGGAGGGTATGGAGGTCTAGTTATTGTGCTTATAATCTTGGTAAAAACTTTTGGAGAACTCCTCTCCTCTCTTTCCCATTTTTTTAGAGGAAGAACTTGGGTTCTTCTCTTGCCACCTTGGAAAATTTTGGAGTTTTGCCTTAGATTTTAACCTATTTTTGTGTGGTTGTATCTTGGTTGTTCACCCCTTTTCTTGTGCAAGTTGTGGTTAGTCTCCCTCTTTCCCATGGGCTTGGGGGAGGCTAGCATGCATCCCAACCTTGGGAGAGGCATGTAATGATGCCTATGGTTGGGTGGAAAACAAGCTCTTTCTCCTTGTTGGTTTCTTTCTTGAAGACGATGTACATTGGGATCTCATGTTTAAAGTGGGTTGTTGGATTGGAGATATTTACCTCCTTCACTCTATTGTGGACATTACCTCTTGTCTTTTGCAAAGAATGGTTTAGTGGAGTTTTGTTGTTGCAAAACCTCTTCTTTGTATTTGTAAATTTCTTTGAAGAAGTGTAATATACTCTTGAGAAAATTCTCTCTTCGAGCTTGTAAGAAGTCTTGTAATAAACTTGAGTAGCTATGTATTGGTGTATGTTTTGTATATGATAATTTCAAATCTTGAAAAAGGAAATGTTGTACTTGTTTTTCTTAAATATAAAAAAATCCGATATTTAATCTCTTTTGAAAGAAAATGTATAAATTTTAACATATGTCTTTCTTGTAAACATATATATATATATATATATACACATTATGGTGAATATTCCTCTTGTTTATAAATCTGAAAAGTTTTCTTTGAGTTATTGCATTTGAAAGAAATGCTATAACCTTGTAGAAATTATCTTTTCTGCAATAGAAATCTAAACTAAAACATGAGCACTACCTTTTAAAAATATGTGTGTGTGTGTGCGTGTGTGTGTGTATTTGAAAGGAATTATACTTTGTTATAAGAAATTTGTTGTTTAACTTTGGAAGAAACTATTTTTATTTGTGAAATGCACATCTCCTTGTATATTAATATGGTTTTAGAATTTTTTTATTTATTCAAAGGAAATTCACATTGGGAATAGGGTGGTGTTCTTGTTTTTTTGTCAAAAAAATGACAATATAAATGTTATCAAATTAAATCCTTCAAAAAAAATATAATGGTATATATATATATATTATATTATATATGCTATATTATATACATATTCAAAAAAAAGAAAAAATTAAAAAAATTCTATCTATATATATAATACTATATATATATATATATATATATAAACTAAAACGTGTTTTTTTACATTGGTTAACAAACAAAAACGTTTGTTTTATTTAAAATGAATTTAATAACAAAATAAAAATTTATGTAAATGGTGGGGGTTTGGCCCCCCCACCCCGCACCATTCTGCGGCGGCTGGCCCCTTCTTACACACTTCACCTCCCTCCTCACGCCGTGGCTCGCTCCACTCATACCCCCACGATTGTCCCCACCAGCTTTTTTTCCCCCCATCCTCCTTTCAGCTCACTGCGCTGCCCTCCCCACACGTCCTTTCCATAACCTATCACCCCTTCCCCACTCCACCCCCCGCACCTTCACCGCGGCCCTTCCCCACTCCTCCACGCAGCCCCCTCCCCTATTCCACCCCCCACTACTGAGACAAAAATAAATACATATACCTAAATACGTATATTTATAAAAAAAAAAAAAAAAAAAGAAGAAAGTCTTGGGATATCGGTTATCACAAAAGGGAAAACATAAGGAATTTTCAAGCTTTCTTGGCATGTCCTCTACCTACAAATAAAAACAAAGAAAATGAGAGAAAATAACATGGAAATGAAAAGAAAAGAAAGAGATAAAGGGATTTAGGTCAAAATTAGATCTAGGGCTGAGATTGGTCAGATCCTAGGGCTCAAATAAGACCCTACATACTTTGGATAGGGGAAATATAGTGGGAAGGGTAAATAAATTTTAAACAAAAGGAGTGTGATGAGATAAGTAAATAAGAAGAGGGTGAATAAAATAGAAGGGGTGTACTTTTGCTAATTATGGCCCTAGTAAATTTAAAAGATAAGTAAATAGTTAAAGCAGGATTAGGCGGTAACTAATTAAATTAGTTAAATTAAATTAGAATAAAATTAGTTATTATTGAGAATGGGTTAAGTGATGGATTAGTATTAATTCAACACCTCCAAAAAAATTCACTCTAAAATTTTAGTCACATTTGGTGTGTTCTTTTGGTGCCTTGGGAGAGACATTACATTTGGTATCGGAGGAGGTTTGCACATGTGGAAACTGGGTAAATAAATTAAAATAGTTAATGGTAATTTTAATAACATTAAATGGAATAAATGAATAAAAATAAATAGTTAAAAATCATCCGCAACCATTAAATTTTAAATTAATAACTTTTTCGCTCACCTCGTGCACAGGATGGAACCCAAGAGGGGACGATCAGCTAGAGGCATGGGGTGTAGTGCACCTACATGGGAGCCACCAGAACTTGAATTGGGGCCTCATATATTAGAGGCCTTACACCAACTGATAGGTGTTGTGGATCAGTGTCTACCACCACCGTAGGAGGTGAGATTGGAGACACCATTGGGAGACGAGGATCCGATAGGCAAGGACATGCATTTAGAGCCACCAAAGCATGATACACAGAGGTAGGAGAGGTCACGTAACCCTTCCGTTCATCATGAGAGGGTAGCCTCATTCCATCGTAGCCACTCACATAGTCTCGACGGACCATTCGAGGATAGGCGACCCCCTTCGCTTGTTGGACTACATCGTCAGGATCGAGATACAGGTAGTGTGATCAGGGATCTTCTTCACTTGTAGCCACCCACCTACACTAGCTCTATAGATGGCTTTGGGGCTGAGTCATGGCTCCTTAGCTTGGATAGTTTCTTTGGCTTGCACTCTTAAGAGAGAAACTTCAACGCAAGGTTCGCTATACACCTCCTATGAGACACAACAGTGTTTAGTGGATGAATGAGGAGTAGAAGATTTATCTAACTCGAGAGATAGTGACCTTGGAGAGGTTTAAGGAGTGATTCGGGGCTTGTTATATGTCTAAGCATTTCATGTAGAAGAGGATAGATGAGTTTCATGACTTATGACGGGGATCGCACAAGAGTAGCACAAAGATATGAGAGTAGGTTCTGGATCTTCTGCAGTATGTGGACTACCTGCAAGATGAGAAATTACAGGTTAATAGGTTTATTCAAGGCCTTAATGTAAATATAGATGGAGCAATTAGGATGTTATCTCCTCCCACACTTGAGAAGGCCGTTGAGAAGGCCTACTTAGCTGAGGAGAATAGGACCAAGGCATAGGAGCACCATCATAGAAACAAGAGCAAGTTTTAGGAAAGGATACATGCCTTTTAGTGTCAGAGGTCATAAGGTACTGCACCACCCCCTAGAGGAGGATTTTTCCTCCACCAGCAGCCACGAGGGCTCCACTGCACCCGTAGCGACAGACACACAGCAAGAGCAGGCCACCCGCAACAGGGGGCTAGGCAGGACACTGAGGATTTTAGACAAATGTTTCTAGAGGTGGTTTTGATGGAGCCAAGGATAGGAGGTAGGGTACTCGGCAGGAACAACCAGCTCACATTAGCAATCTACTAGGGTTAGACCGGTAGGATCAGTACGCTAGAGTACAAGAGGGATCCCATCTCAGAGGGGTACAGGAGGATGTTTTATTTGTGGATCTCTTGATCACTATGTGCACATGTGCCCGTAAAAACCCAATACCATTGATGCATAGAGAGCTTCTAGATCAAGCGCAGACATTGGTGCGTGGGGACGCACCCATCATGTATATGCAGTGGTTGACAACCCTGTGCCGGAGTCGAGCATCGAGCCACATCATTAAGACAATAGGTATTATCGGGGTATTTGTCTCGGTAATTTTTGATTCAAGTGCTTCAAATTCTGTATATCACCTTATATAGTGGATTAGTGTGGGCTAGTTGTGGCTAGGTAACCAAATATTTGGTAGGTTGAGTTGGCCTCGGGGCCAAACTCATCGTGGACTCATATGTGGAGAGTTGTGTACTTGATATAGGAGCATTCTCCACTACTCTCGACCTCCGAGTTATCCCTCTAGGTTCCTACTGCGGGTAGTTTTAGGTATGGATTGGCTCGAGACTCATCGAGCTAAGGTGGATTGCAGAAATAAGGCCATTGAGTGTCAGGATGATCTTGGAAGTGCAGTTGTGATCTCAGGGATGCAGAGGCCTATCTCCTTACGCATGATATCAGCTAAGCAACTCAAGCGGAGCATCCATAAGGGTTGTCATTTATTTTCTATCACCATCAGTGATCGATCAGAGAGCACTTCAGAGCAATCACCCTAAGATGACCATGCGGATATTGAGGGAGAATATAGATGTGTTTCTAGGTGAGCTTCTAGGGTTACCACCCCGCAGAGAGGTAGATTTCAACATTGATTTAGTACCTAGATCTGCACTAGTTTCTAGGGCACCTTATCAGATGAAGACTCCAGAGTTTCATGAGCTCAAGATTCAGTTAGAGGAGTTGTTAGATAAGGGTCTCATTTTCCCTAGTGTATCTCCTTAGGGAGTACTAGTCATATTTGTGAAAAAGAAGGATGGTTCTCTCTAGACTTTGTGTAGACTTCAGGAAGCTCAACAAAGTCACAATAAAGAACCATTATCCGCTCCCTATGATTGATGGCTTGTTTGATCAGATGCGTGGAGAAAGATTATTCTCCAAAATTGATCTCAAGTCAGGGTACCATCGTTGCGCATATCAGATACAGACATTCATAAGATAGTGTTTTACACACGTTATGGGCATTATGAGTTCACAGTGGTTCCTTTTGGTTTGACCAATTCCCAACTGTCTTCATGAGCCTCATGAATGGAGTATTCAGGACATTTTTGGATCACTTTGTTTTAGTGCTCCTTGATGACATATTGATTTATTATCATTCCAAGGAGGAACACGAGGAGCATTTGAGACAAGTACTTTAGGTTTTGAGAGAGCAGAAGTTGTATGGGAACTTGGAAAAATGGAGCTTCCTTTAAAAAGAGATTCAGTACTTAGTTCATATCATATCAAAGCGAGGGCATCTCCGTAGATCCCTCTAAGATATAGGCTATCTTGGACTGGTCAGTACCCACATCAGTTACTGAGGTAAGGAGTTTCATGGGTTTGGCAGGGTATTACTGCAAGTTCATACAGGACTTTTATAGGATTGGTCACCCTATCACTTCTCTTCAGAGGAAAGGAAAAAAGTTTGATTGGTTAGAAAAGTGTGAGCAGGCCTTTCAGTTGCTTAAGGAAAGGTTAACCACTAGATGCATCACTAGAGGGTTTGAGAGCAGTTCTTATGCAGGAGCATCGGGTTATCACATTTGAGTCTCGTAAGCTCAAGGAATACGAGCTTAATTATCCTACTCATGACTTGGAGCTTGCAGCAGTTGTTCATGCTCTAGTGCGTTGGCAACATTTCCTTTTGGGTAGACCTTTCATTTTGAGGATAGATCATCGTAGTTTGCAGCATATCTTCTCATAGTCAAACCTCAACGCTTTCAAAGGTGTTAGATGGAGTTCCTATGTGAGTATGACATGGAGGTGTAGTATATCAAAGGAAAAGAAAATGTTGTTGCAGATGCACTTAGTAGATGATGACATGTGCTTTCTTCTTTGACACTTTAGTCAGATTTGAGAGGCAGGATTCTTGAGCACCTTCCAGAGGATAGGTTTTATGAGGGAGCTAGACAGATGTTGGAGTCATAGGGTTCATTAGAGGGAAGATATTCTGGGTGTGTTTTAGAGATAGATGTTTTGCTTCGGTTCCACAGTCACATCTACGTGCCTAAGTCAGGTGAATCTGCGTAACTTCATCCTCACAGAGGCTCATTGAGCCCCATATGCGGTACATCCTAGAGTGAAGAAAATGCACGCTGATCTAAGGGAGTTATATTATTGGCCAGGTCTTTGATGGGACATAGCAGATTTTGTTGCATGTTGCCTTGAGTGCTAGAGGGTCAAGGTAGAGAATTCGCATCCCGCAGGACTTTTACACCCCCATGATATTCCCAAGTGGAAATGGGATGTGATCTCTATGGATTTCATAGTCAGACTTCCTATTTCTTCTTATCATCATGATGCCATTGTGGTTACCATGGATAAGTTGACAAAGGTTGCGCACTTCTCACACACCAAGGTCACCTATAATGCTCAGGAAATCGCCAAGGTATTTATGGAGGACATTGTTAGGTTGCATGGGATTCCGAAGACCATCATCAATGACAGGGATACTATCTACACTTCAGTTTTCTGGAATTCCTTTCAGACCGCTCTGGGTACTTAGATTAATTTCAGTTTAGCTTATCATCCAGAGATAGATGAACATACAGAGAGGGTTAATCAGGTGTTGGAGGACATGTTGAGAATGTATGTGATGGATCAACAAGAAATGGGAAGATTATTTGCATTTAGTAGAGCTTGCTTACAACAACAACTTTCATAGTTCCATTGGTATGGCTCCTTACCAGGCTTTGTATGGATGACCTTGCAGGACACCTTTGAGTTGGGATAGACTAGATGACAGGATTATTCTGGGACCAGCCTACCTTCAGGATTTGGAGCAGTAGGTTGTGTTGATTAGATAGTGTCTTGAGCACGCGAGCAGCATGCGGCTGTAAGGCTTACGTAGACACCAAGAGGATTGATCGTCACTTCTCAGTGGGTGACAAAGTATTCTTGAGATTTCATCCGCATAAGAGTCCAATCCGTTATGGAAAGGGTTCTAAGATATTGCCTCATTTTGTGGGGCCTTGTGATATTTTAGAGGTCATCGGTCCAGTTTCCTATCGCCTAGCTTTGCCACCATGCCTTGCACGAACGCACGATGTGTTTCATGTTTCTGTACTACATAGATATGTACTAGATGTTTCTCATGTTTTGGATTGGTTGGCATTACAGGTAGAGGACAGAGGACAGTGGAGACTGGAGCCCATACGCATACTAGAGCACCGGAGGTTGGCCCTTCGGGGTTGAGACTTAGACCAGGTTAGAGTACAGTGGGAATGGTACGATGAGACAAAAGCTACCTAGGAGGATTTGATACCTTTGAGGGCTAGATATCCTTATCTCTTTTAGTGACTTCAGGAGGAAGTCTAATTTTAGTAGAGGGGAATGTAGTGCCCACACTTTTTATAGCTAGTTTACTGGTTATTTCTTTACTCATAGACATGTTTCAATAGAAATTTGTTATATCTTGGACATTATATCTAGATATTGGACCTTATTAGACATGTGTGGACATTCGGGCGTATAACACCAATTTAGCTTGATTTATATGTTGTCGCATTTTCTTTTGATGTCATCGATACTAATGGATATGATGTTGTTTTTGGAACATAATTATATTGATGGATAATTAGTTGTTGCATGTTGGGATTCTATGGTTATATGTCACTTTATCATCTTGTCTAACTTTGGAGAATTGAGTATAATTGTGCATGTTGTCGCATTTTGATTGTAGTAGGATGTTAGGCTAGTTTATAACTCATTGATATCTTGCTGAGTCATTGATTTATAATGTATCCGATAGGTGCAGTTAATGTGTGCAATGAGTGTGTAGGTGACAGGTTTATAGGAGAACGTGGGATTCAAGCTAGCTACACAATCTTGCATAAGCATCCCATGGGCTAAGTCCTAGCCATGTTCATTTTGTGAGGCCTTAGTGTAGGAGATTATTATTTTGGGCACCATGAGTTACCCCAATTTTTGTAATGTATTGTGCCTTGAATTATTAATTTTGTTTAGGGTAATTAGTTATGTTGTAAACTTGTTTTAGGAGTTAATAATCCCACTTTCATTAAAATTTTGATTTTATTTAATGAGTCACTTAGTCACAAGGGTTTAGGGTCACATGTTAAACCCTTTGGTGGTCCCACACCCTCTACCCTTGTGTCAAAAATGCAAAACCCGAAATTGGGTTATTTTGGGCATTTTGGGGACCCCTTTTTAGCTTGGGAGTTCTCCTAACATAAAAATGAGCCCTTGGACCATACCTAATGGGTAGGGGGCTTATTTCCAAAGCTAGAGGGATTTTCCTCCATTTTTGCTTCTTATTTTGTCACATCCATGTAAGGGGTATGGATTGGAGTGTTTGTTAAAAGTCTCACTAATTTTGTCTTGTTAAATTTTTGGGCAATTTGGGAGATAAGGGCAAAAAGACTTTTTTACCCTTTCTCTCTTTTGTTTTTGCATCTTTGACCTTGGAGGAGGAGAGGGGTGACACATGCCACCCCCTCATTTGTGATGATTCTTGCTTGCTCCTCTTCAAATTCCCCTTCATGGGAAAAGAGAGGGACTTTTTTTTTTGAAACTTTATTGCTTGGGAAGCTTGTGAGATTTGGAGCTTGAGATTTTCTTGAGTCAAGAGTGGATAAATTTGAAGTTGGAAAGCTTTTTGGAGAGATTTCCTTGAGGTAGGCTACTATGTCTTATTGCATGTGTTGTTTTTTCATCTTAGTTGTTAGAGGGGCTACTTTAATTTGTTATTTTTGCATGTGAATTTTGGTTGTTGTTTGTTGTTTTACTTCCTCCATCATATGGCATGATGGAATTTTAGATTTGTGGGCGAAGAGAGAGAGATTTTTCCCCTCAATCCTCAAGACTTGATGGACAAGTCTTGTAGGGTCATATTGTTTGCCCTCAAATGGTTGAGGTGGGGAAGTTGATTCATTTGGGTGGAATCTCCTTCCCCATTCTTGGTAAGGAAACCCCTTTGGGATTTGAAAATCTTTCAAGAAGGACTTGGAGAAAGGGTGGAGGAATAAGGAGGGGTTAAATGACATAGGAGTAATAAGGAAGGTATGGAGGTCTAGTTATTGTGCTTATAATATTGTTAAAAACGTTTGGATAACTCCTCTCCTCTCTTCCCCATTGTTTTTAGAGGAAGAACTTGGGTTCTTCTCTTGCCACCTTGGAAAATTTTGGAGTTTTTCCTTGGATTTTAACCTATTTTTGTGTGGTTGTATCTTTGTTATTCAACCCTTTTTCTTGTGCAAGTTATGGTTAGTCTCCCTCTTTCCCATGGGCTTGGGGGAGGCTAGCATGCATCTCAACCTTGGGAGAGGCATTTAATGATGCTTATGGTTGGGTGGCAAACAAGATCTTTCTCCTTGTTGGTTTCTTTCTTGAAGACGATGTACATTTTGATCTCATGTTTGAAGTGGGTTGTTGGATTCTTTACCTCCTTCACTCTATTGTGAACATTACCTCTTATCTCTTGCAAAGAATGGTTTAGTGGAGTTTTGTTGTTGGAAAACCTCTTCCTTGTATTTGTAAATTTCTTTGAACAAGTGTAAGCTACTCTTGAGAAAATTCTCTCTTCAAGCTTGTAAGAAGTCTTGTAATAAACTTGAGTAGCCATGTATTGGTGTATGTTTTATATATGAAAATTTCAAATCTTGAAAAAGGAAATGTTGTACTTGTTGTTTTCTTAAATATAAAAATCTGATATGTAATCTCTTTTGAAAGAAAATGTATAAATTTGAACATATGTCTTTCTTGTAAACATATATATACACATTATGGTGAATATTTCATCTTGTTTATAAATCTGAAAAGTTTATTTAGTTATTGCATTTGAAAGAAATACTAAAACATGAGCACTACCTTTTAAAATATATATATATATATATATATATATATATATATATATGTCTATTTGAAAGGAATTCTACTTTTTATAAGAAATTTGTTATTTAACTTTGGAAGAAACTATTTTTATTGGTGAAATACACATCTCCTTGTATATTAACATGGTTTTAGAAATCTTTTTTTTTATTTGTTCAAAGGAAATTGGGCTTGGGAATATGGTAGTTTTCTTGATTTTTGTCAAAAAAATGACAATATAAATGTTATCAAATTAAATCTTTCAAAAAATATTTAATGGTATATATATACATACATACATATACATACATACATACATACATATATACATACATACATACATACATACATACATATATATATACATATATATATATACATACATATATATATATATATATATAATATATTTTATATTATATATTCTATAT
This sequence comes from Taxus wallichiana var. yunnanensis, assembly GCA_018340775.1. Classification (NCBI taxonomy): domain Eukaryota; kingdom Viridiplantae; phylum Streptophyta; class Pinopsida; order Cupressales; family Taxaceae; genus Taxus; species Taxus wallichiana. The sequence goes on along the minus strand of CM031234.1, from coordinate 663,545,392 downwards.
TATATACATATTCACAAAAAAAAAGATACAATAAAGATATAATAGAAAATTTTAACAAAGATGTATATATATATATATATATATATATATATATATATATATAACTAAAACGTGTTTTTTTACATTGGATAACAAACAAAAGCGTTTGTTTTATTTAAAATGAATTTAATAACAAAATATAAATTTATGTAAATGGTGCGGGGTTCGCCCCCCCCCGCACCATTCTACAGTGCTGCTGCCCCCTTTACACACTTCCCCTCCCTCCTCATGCCACGGCCTACTCCACTCACACCCCCACTGACTACCCCCACCCGTTCTTCCCCCGTGTCCCTCTTTGGCTGCTGCGCAGCCCTCCCCACATCCCCTGTCACGCCTGTCACCCCTTCCCCACTCCACCTCACTTGTGCCTCCACCTGCGACCCTTCCCCACTCCCCCATGCAGCCCCTCACACATTCCCCTGCAAAAAAAAAAAAAAAAATCCGCCCCCACTCACAGACCAAAAAATAAATACATATACCTAAATACGTATATTTATCAAAACAAAAAAACAAAGAAGAAAATCTTGGGAGATATGGCTATCACAAAAGGGAAAACATAAGGAATTTTCAAGCTTCCATGGCCTGTCCTCTACCTGCAAATAACAAACAAAGCAAATGAGAGCAAATAACATGGAAATGAAAAGAAAAGAATGAGATAAAGGGATTTAGGTCAAAATTAGATCTAGGGTTGAGATTGGTTAGATCCTAGGGCTCAAATAAGACCCTACATACTTTAGGATAGGAGAAATATTGGGAAATGGTAAATAAATTTTAAACAAAAGGAGTGTGATGAGTTAAGTAAATAAGAAGAGGGTGAATAAAATAGAAGGGGTGTAGTTTTGCTAATTATGGTCCTAGTAAATTTAAAAGATAAGTAAATAGTCAAAGATGGGATTAGACTGGTAACTAATTAAATTAGGTAAATTAAATTAGAATAAAATTAGTTATTATCGAGAATGGGTTAAGTGATGGATTAGTATTAATTCAACACCTCAAAAAAAAAATCATTGTGAAATTTTAGTCACATTTGGTGTTTTCTTTTGGTGCCCCGGAGAGGCATTACAAGGAGTTAGAGATGATTTGCAGGATGTCACTTTTGTGACCATTAGAAGCCAAAGGGATGTCAATATCGAGCATGTGCACATGGGTAGGTTGTCCCCATGATGGATGTTTATATTTTACAAATATTCTAATTATTCTAATTATTTGTTCTTGAACAAGGGGTTATTTTTGTATGCTTCACAAGAGGTTAGATTAGAGAAGGAGACAAATTTGCATGCTCATGAATGAGACTTGTCCAACAAGCAAAAACTTATTTAGCATAGCAGCATTGTTGTGATAATCTCCTCAATACCTCTAATTTTTTTTTTTTTCCTTGATATTCTGCGGAAAAAGAACTATCGGTTCATGCATCAAGAATCCTATAACATATCAATTGTGCATAGACTCAGTCAAATCCCTCATACAAATTTGGTGTATCACCTTAGTTTTAATTACTTTACATGTATTTTTACCCTTAAAACGTAAAATCAATTTAGGATACATTAACAAGGAATTGAAATTTATATTGGAGACTTACCTCAAAATAGGTATTCCACAGAGCTGAGGTGTTTCCATTGTATCTATGAAAGAAAGAGATCAAATTATGCAAGCTTAGAAAACTTGCAAATATCTCTCTATAGGGTGCACTTTCGAGAGATAACAAGTCTTCAAGAAAATATGTCTATTTCATTTGATTTTTGAACCTTTGATTTGATGCACTAAGTAGAATTGATGGAAAATAAACCAATGGAGTTGAGGTATTCTAATGTCAAAGAACTGGAAGATGTTAGAAATCAAGCAATGAAATGCATGGATCTGAATCAAGCATAAGTTAAAAGGAAATTTGACAAGAAAGTGATAGAAAGAATTTTTAATGAAGTTGATTTAGTGTTGAAATGGGATGAGGATAGAGAAAATCCAACATCTCACAAATATTATGATTCGTTGTAGAGTGGAAAGACAAGATTATCGGATGCAAGCCTCATAATGATTTCTAGCTTATAAGAATGGATGGAGAAGAGCTTATGATCCTAGTCAGTGGGATCCATTTGAATAATTGAGCTAAAAATATAAGTTGACATTATACATAATTTCCATGCTTTCCTCTAAGTGTTTTTATACACATCTTTCTACATTTTTTTATGGGTGGTTTCATCCTAGTTTCTAGACTTGTAGGAGTTTATATTTCCTCCAATTATAGTTTGATACAAGTTTTGGTTGTTGTTTTCAGTTTTTGAGGAGGATTTGCCTTCTTTATTAGTGCTTTTTGGCCTTGGTCATTCTTACTAAAGCTTAAATAAGTTTTTTATTTTGTTTTCATGGCTGGAAAAGATCATATTCGAGGGTTCTTTCTTATTAGGAAGGAAATCACTTCAACAAAGTTACCAAAGATTTTGACCATTTTTCTTATAATTGTAGAGGTGGTAAAAAAATTTGGCCATTCAGATTTAACCAATGAAGGAATATCATACAAGAAATCTTATGCTTGAAGTGTATTTTTAGGATGCAAATCCACACATATGACTCCATTTTAGGATGTCATCTTCACCAAGACCATGCATCAACCATGAAATACATTTTGGGGCATGGGTGGAGATAGTAATGACATCAAACATTAGAAATTAAATACTGAAATAACAAGTTAACTTGCAGATTTGGGGTAGAAAAGGAAAGTACAATTGTATTAGATTTTAATTTTTGTGTTCTAGGTTATAAAATAAAGGTATGAATAGTTCATTTTAAATACTTATGATTAAATTAAGTTGTCTTCTTGTATTGAGTTGTATATGTTCACTTAATATTATGTAAATGAAAAGATATCAAAAGGAAATAATGGACAACTAATTACATAAGGAAATTTCATACATTTGTAAGGAAAGTGTAAAAAGATCCCACACAAGCCGTAGGGATATGAATGAAAAGAAAAAAATCATATCAATATAAAACTCAAAACGTAAGGGAGAAGGAACTCATCATTTCTGCGATACGGTTCACCTTCCAATTTGTTCTATATTACTCCGAGGTATTTGCAGCTTCATACCTAAAAGTGAATGATTAAACATGTTAGAGCTCATGGTTCCTTGATTCCTTATATCACCATCATTACATGTATAAGTATTATATTAATATGAACTAGAGAAATGAAAGAAACAAATTGTAAAATCAGATCAACATGCCTTCAAAGGAATAATACATATTTAAATGAGTCTGTTGGTACCCAAATTGATTCTCCCTCAGAAGCTGAGTAGCATCATAAGGTCTAGCATGAAGCTTACAGGAAAGTAGAGCATGTAATGTGTCATTTTGTAGCCAGGGATGAAATGCAGCTTGCTCTTTATCATTCAAATGTGGAGAAATGGGAAGCATCTTAAAGAGGAGTTGATCTATCCTCACTATTTTAGGTGGTGCCTTTCAACCAAGGTAAGAGAACCTTTTGTAGCATGTTTTTATGGAGGAGATGGAGATGTATTTGCTAATGAAGTTATTAAGGAGACCTTGAAGAAAATATGATCAATGCAGCAAAACCTAACTCTCATGAGTTTTCACTCTAGGTAGTGGAGATATTCTCTAAGAAAGGTTTAGGCTATTAAAGACATTTGGAATCTTATTGTTTCTGCATGTTTTGGTAGTAAAAATTATGCATTTGTATACATACATGATAAACAGGGGTAATATGGGTATGATTAATTGTTTTTGAATGAATTTTTGTGGGAGGTGAAGCAGGATAAATTTGATTATACCAAACCTTTGAAAACTTTTACAAAAATGGAAATCTCGAATAGAATAATGCTTTGAGTAGCTAGGGTGTTCCTTTAACTAGAATATGTTCTCAATAGAGGCCCGGATCATCACTTTTCACACAAACTTCAAGGATCCAAAATGAAGGCTCAAATTGGGAAACTCAACTAAACATTATCAATCTCTATTTCATCACGCCTAAGATACCATAGAAGGATAACAAAAATCAAATAGTCATGCTAGGAGTCATAGTGATTTTAAATTTATTTATTTCAATATCAAATGAAGGCTCTTGATAAATGAAATTGCAAATGACACAAAACTATCATAAGGTTAAGATCTTGTGTGATTCACACATATTTTCAATGTAAGAATGCAACGGGAACAAGAAAAACTACTTATATACATTCAGGAATGAAGAAAACACAAATTTTATCGAGAATAACACAAATTAACTCAAGTTTGTTTAAATTTATTAGCAGGGAAAATTTTCTCAAACAATCTCAAAGCTTGTCAATGGTTGTACACTTGCAACCACCTCGACATGATCAAATGTAACACAAAAGAGATAAATAGGCTTCTTTAGATTGTTTCTCAGAAAATATGGGCTCTATCAAGCCTTTTTCTTAGGAAATAAGTTTCTGACTCCTAATACTTTTACATTCACAAACTCCCAAGCATTTGCATGATAAATTTGTGCCATTTATAACATTTACAACAAAGCCTTTTCCCCCAAAATCAAGACATTGAGTGTCAACAGTGCTTGACATGATCTTGATCGTGATTCCCAGAATCAGATCTACAAAAGTCGTGAGGTGCTCAAGGGGGAAGATCTCTTCTAAAATCTCTTACATTCAACTCCTTCCTCTAGAAAATCACTCTTCCTTCCATTTGCGAACCAACATCCACCCCTAATATGTTAAATCTAGTTCCTTGCACACTCAGGAGAAGAAAAATGGAAAATTAGATTAAGCCCAATAGTCGGAACATTTTAATGGTTAAAGTCATCTCCAGATCTCCCCCAAAACTATTAGATATAAAAATTAACTCTCCTCTCTGCTTCACGTGTAGGAAATACCAAGAAATCATGAAGACTCGCATTCCCAAGAGTGTTTCAGTAAAAAAGGGGGGAAAATAATATTTAGAATCATAGCTGCCATTGATCTTTACTTTGAATTTAGACCATCCACATGGAAGATTCAATTTAAAATGGTCTTGGGGTTTTCCTTTTAATTTTTACAACCTTTTGAAAAAATGGAAAAAAATTCCATTTTTCTCCGCACCTCTACACTCGAGAAATGAGCCTAACACGTGTCCTAAGGTGGGACCCAAAGGAACCATGGCAAAATTCTACTATTTCACCTCCTTTTTGGAAAGGGAGAATTTTCAAAGTTTTTCCCATAGCTCTTCCCTTGAAAAATAGGCCGAAACATGTCCCAATGAGGATCTCAATGGAAACATGTTTCCTTTTTCAATTTTAACTCCCTTTTCCCAAAAGGAAAATTTTCCAAATTTCCCCCAAGAGTCTGCACCTCCGCCGTTGACTGGAGAAATATTGACCTTTCCTATATCGGGCTTGTGGGCCATTTTGATGTTTTAATATTTTGAATATCAAGGGAAAAAAATTCAAGTTACCCCGATGGTGCCTCCCCACCCCTTTTGACTTGAAACAAACTTTGACTGATCCTTTATCGGGCTTGCAGACCATTTTGAGATTTTAATCCTCTTGTTGACAAGAGGAAAAAACCCAAGTTGCCTCTTATGATCTACTTCCCCACCATTTTGACTTTTCAACACCAACTTTGACCTCCTCCTTGTCGGGCTTATGGACCATTTTGAGATTTTAATCCTTTTGATGTCAAGAGGTGAAAACCCAAGTTACCTCCGATGATCCACTTCCCTGCCCCTTTAACTTTTCAAACTACTACGTGTCACCATGGTGCACCTTGAGATGGTCCCCAAAAATTTATACCTTGAATGAGTGTAGGATCACCATGTGTCTCGGGTGCCTTTTAAGAAGTTTTTGAAAAATCTAAGGAAGGAAGACCTAGTGGAGACCCCACATGTAATTATGGCACAACTTCAAAAAAATTTAAGGCTTCAAAAATTTATGGCTTGGGTGCACTTCCATTTTACAATTTTACTCTATTTTGTCAAAAGGGAAAAATATCCAACTTACCCCTGAAGGCCCGCATCCCTCCATCATCTTTGCCATGTGTCCTCCTACGGGGTCAAGGTAAGACCTTTTTCCTACCACTTAAAAACTGCTTTAATCAAAGCGTGGTGGGGCCGTGGGGCGTGTTCAAACTTTTGTACCAAAGTATCCAAAAATATAAATTTCAAAAACAAACCTTTCTCACCTTGTCTAATTGGAAGAAGCCATGTAAGCACCAAAAGAACCAATTAGATTTGAGCGGGGCTCCATGACCAAATTTACACTTTTTCCAAAAAAGCAAAAAGTGATAAGTTAAACCATTTTCCGCCATCCCATGACCAACCAAAGGAATCCACGTAACCACTGAATGCTGAGGAATAATTTTGATAGGAAAAAGACACCGTCGATTATAAAAAATGTAAAACTCATCATTCATTCTTAGAACCAAATTTTTCACTAACGATGAAAATTTCTTTTGAAACAAAACCAAGTGAATCATGGTTCCGAGTATCTTTCAACCATGGATTTGGATTTTCAAAGGCATACAAATAAAAATTTATCATTCTTGAGCTTCCATGGTTGAGGAAAAATGGAAAAGCCTATGGATTTTGAAGAAAATAGAGCAAAAATAGGGAAAACTCAAAAAAAAATTCTCAAGGAGGGACATGGAAATGGATTTAAAAAATCGAGGCATTCAAAAGGAGGTAAAAGCTTTCAAAACATCCACATCAAGAAACAAAATGTTTCATAACACGCAGATAAGAGGTAAATTAGAAAAAAATGGTGAGAGGTTAAAATGAGCACCAACATCGGCTCGACTTGGGGATGGGCACTCCATGCAAGTGCCACAAGAATAGGGGTGACCAAGTGCCAAAAATATCCATTAGGTGAAAATTCATCTTACAAAGCATAAAACCATAACCATCCCAAAAAATGAATAGAGAAACTAGCAAAAATAGGTCACCAAGGACAAGAATGGAAAAAAACATAGAAAATAGGAAACAAACAACAAATATACACTATACAAGATATTTTACTTTGATTATGGGGAATCAATCCAAGAAATGCTTCAAATTCTTGCCATTAATAGGTAGTTTGAGAAATTCACCATCTAATTCCTTCAAGAAGAAGGTATGTTCACCAATTCTAATATCAATGGAGTAAGAGCCCATCTATAATGATTCAAACTTGCCATGCTTGCCCTTATCTTCATGCATGCTATGCCATAGTAGCACAATATCTCCAACATTAAAAGCTCTGGGAGCAAAATTCACCCCTCAAGGTAATTTTGATAACATGCATCAAATTCTTTATGGAATAGATTGATTTCATCTTTTCCTAAACCTTCTAACTCTCCCATCCAAGAAGAAAACCCAAACGAGTTAGAAAGGTGAAAAAATTGCAAAAAACCAAGCTTGGGGCTGAAAAAATGAAGAAAATCTAAGTCATGGGAAATTGGGACGCGTCGGGCGAATCGGCCAAAAGCGCCAGTGGTCTGATTGGGTTAATCGGGACGCGGGACGTGAAAACCAACCGTCGAAAGTGGAAAAAATCACCAAGTTTTGTTTAGCGGTTTTGGGATTGTTGGACCAAAAGTACACGCGGGACGCTGATATGAGCGCAATATCCATTTCGGGCGGTTCAGAGATATTTATGCGATCAGGACAGTTGGGACAAAAGTATGTAGAGGACGTGAACCAGCCGATTCCAAACAGAGACTTTCGTAAGAGAGAGTTTGGGACATCAAGGCCAAAAGTACGCGCTCAAAAGCCAAAAGTCTTTCCATGGAATCTCGCCACTGTCTTCACCGCAAATAGGAACAAGGGAGTGATTCAGCTGAAACAAGATATTTTCATCCGGGACCCGGGACAAAGGTACAAACTTCGAAGCGGCCGAAGGCAAAGAAGAAAAGTCAACGTTTGACTCGTGAAACTTCAAACGGCCATAACTTTTGACTCGAGCTCCGATTTTCACAAAATTGGACTTTCTGGAATGAGCACGATGTCCTCTACAAGGGTAGATATATTTAAATAAAATAAAAATATTTGGCTCTAGTCAGTTAATGCTCATTTCAAATTGCCAGGACCCAAAATTGCCGCACTCGAGAAGGCCATAACTTTTTCATTTCTCGAAATCACACAAAATTGGTACCGTTGGAATGGCTTACCAACGCAAAGAAATCAAGAAATTTCAGATTTGATGAGATATTGTCGATATTTTTAACAAAACGTGGCTGGGTTCATACCGGTGTTTTATTTGGTGGTTGGGAGTGCAATTAAGGGGCATGGTCATCATTCTTTCTCTCTTTTGCATTGGGACAGTATGGGGAGCCTTTTGCAAGTAATATATAATCATTTTACTCCATTTAATGCCTCTTACAAGTGGTTGAAGGACAGATTTTGGGATTTTCATTTTTCCCTTCTCTTTCTCTTCTCATTTTTTCTATAAATTGGAGTGTTGGGCTCATTGTAAAAGGGGAGTTTTTCAGATAGCAAAGCTCTATCAAAATTGCTTTGTGAAGCCAATATTTGCAGGCCCTTGTAGTGGACTCCTTGCATGGTGATCTAGGCCCTTATCTTGTAATAGATTGAATTGTGCATATCATGAAGCAATAAAATATCAGGTTGTGGATGTATCTTCCCCTCTTGTGTTTTCTTGATTCTTCTTCCGCTTTAATATTTCTACAAGAATATTGTGTCTATTATTATAGGATCCATTATCATTGTCTATGCTTGGAATATTGTTGTGAATGCATTTTGCTAGATTACGGAGAACTGTCATCACCTCTTCTAGTGTGCACTTTACTTGAATTTCACGCATTTGGAGACTACTCTCACACCCTCCTTTTCGGTGTATCACCACTTTAGTGTAGGCTTTCATTTCATGCATTATCTCTCCTGGTTCCTTGGAAGTTTAGATTAGAATAGTTAGTTTCCCTGCATTAGAGTAGATCGTGGTAGGTAGTTTAGGAGCAAGAACCGACTTTCTTTGAGGTCTATCTCAATCTCAAGGTGCAAGTCCCACAACTTGGAGATAGTACCCATGTTATCCAATCACACCGTGAGCTCAAGTATATGCACTTGTATAAACGTAAGGGTGCATGATTCGGTGATAACATGACCTTCTTATAGAATAACTTCTTCATGTTTTCTCTGGACCTTACATGCCCTCGGTGGGATGCCCTATTTTCTTCATTAAGCTCAACAATCTGGTTAATGTGAGCATCATAAGGACTTACTTCTTGATCCTCCAGTTGTTGAATGAATTGATATGAGGATAATTGCATATGGGGAAACAGTCCCGAGTTCCATACACCAACTCAAATGGACTCTTTCTAGTGGCTCTTTTAAAGTGATTATATCTACCCAAACTAAAAACTTCAACCTGTTCACCCCACTTTCTCTTATTCGGCACCTGAGGTTCTTTTGATAATCTTCAAAAAAAATTATTACTAGACTCATTTCCTTGGGGATTGTAATTAAAAGCACATGTTAAGTTGATCCCATATTCTTTGCACATTTCCACCAAAGGTTTATCTCTAAAGCTCATGGAATTGTCAAGAACAATCTTGCACCCCAAACCTCATCGATGATGTGGTTTAGCAAAAATTTCATGACAATTTTGTGCATTTCCTTCTTGGTGGGGATTTCTCCACCCATTTAGTCAGTCGGTGGCTACATGAACCCACTTATGGCCAACACTTGAAAGTTCTGAGATCTCACCAATGAAATCCATTCCCCATTCTTGAATGGAGCTTCAATTGATACAAGTTTGAAGGGATCCGAAGCTTTAAGTCTTGGGAGAAGTCTTGGCAACTCTCACATATTCTTAGGTTGTATCCTTGAAAAGAGTTGGCCACCATAAGGGCCCTTTTTGGTTCTTAGTCAAATACTCAAGGCAGTTAAGATGTCTGAGATAGAAAATCACATCCTTGTACCACTCATAATTCATTAGTTTCTGAAAGACATCTACCCTACCTTCTTCTACCTCATTTACCTCAATAGTTTGCAAGTTTCTCTCAGCCATAATCCTAGCCAAGCCCAAACCTCTCACTATCTTCATGGTTTGGATATCCATTTCATATTCTTACAACTTTTCACCCATCTACATCTTTTCTTGAGACTTCCATCTCGATAAGATGTATTTCACCATGGTGTGGGGAACATAAGCAACAATCTCAGAACTCAAAATGTAAGGCATGAAAACATTTGTTGCTTTTACCAAGGAAAATGCTTGTTTCTCCATAATAGTGTATTTCAACTCAGCCCCCTGGAAGGCCTTACTGAAAAATGCAATTGGCCTTTCAGCCCCTTCATCATCTTTCTGCAATAGGACAGATGCAATAGTGTTCTCAGAAGCAAAAGAAAATAGTTAGAAAGGCTTATTATATTTTGGAGTTGCTAAAATAGGGGCATGATTTAATGCCTCCTTGATCCCATTGAAAGCTTGGATGGAATTCTTTTCCCATTTGATGACCTAGTCCTTCTTTAGCATGGAAGTGATTGGAATGGTCAACTCAACAAAGTTTTATATGAATCTTCTGATGAAGTTTATTTTCCAAAAGAAAGACTAAATTCCTTTCTTGGTTCTTGGAATTGGGACCTTGTTGATGGCCTCTACCCTATCTGGATCAATCATCACCACTTCTTGTGATAGAATGTGACCAAGAAACCATGCCTTCTACACTCCAAAATGGAACTTCTTTGGATTGAGTGAGATTCCATATTCTTTATATCTTATTATCATATTTTCCAAGTAAAACAATTGATCACTCCTCTTCTGGAAAATACAATTACATCATCTTTATAAACTGCAATAAACTCATTGATGTAACCAACAAAAGCAACATCCATTACTCTTTACAAAGTTTCTCGACATTCATCACACCAAAGGGCATCTAACATATACATAAGTACCCCAAGGAGTGGGAAAGGATTTTTCATCCATTTTTATTCCTTCACCACAACTTGGTTATAACCAAAGAAACCATCTAAGGTGGAAAGCAACTCAGAACTAGTCACTAATTGCATCATGTTTTCTATATTTGGTAAAGGATAATTATCCTTCATTGATGCTTTGTTTAGATTCCTGAAGTCCACACATAACCTAATATCACCATTCTTATTTCTTATTAGTACTAGGTTTGTAACCCAAGAAGAATACCTTGTGGGTTGAATAATCCCTCCATCTCTTAGTTTCTTTAGTTCTTCTTGCATTTTGAGAGATAAGAGTGGATTGATTGGCCTTTGTTTCTTCTGAATGGCTTTGCATTAGACTCCAAGGGAATATCATGTTGAAATAGATCCTCTCTGTATGCTTTTAATTCAAAATAGGTCCAAGCCATGCAATCTTGGTATTTTTTCAACAATTGGATGTATGATTTCTTCTCCTCTTTGCTAAGATTTCTCCTAACCAAATTTTCCTTGGTTTTTCCTTTGTACCAAGATCATGCTCCTCAACATCCCTCAAGGATACCATGTATCTACTAATAATGCGTCATCATTATCAAAACTGGACTCAAGAGAAATAAGCCCTCTAGGAATGGTATTGGTTTTTAGTTGGATGATGTCTTTTCAAAAAGGTTTCTTTACCTTTTCTACACACACCATTGACTCCCAATCAATATTTTGATTAGAAAACTCTCCCTTGTTCTGCAGAAATATTCTAATCTAATCATCATCATCAAATAATTACCAGTGTTTAATTTTATCGATGGATGACGACAGACGATCTTGTCAATAACTCAACATCATATTCACAATATGGGGACATTGTACAATTGTCAAACCGAGATCCCAACACTGCAAGTTTTTCTACCAAGTCATTGAACTTCCTATCATAATGCACAATGTTGAATGAATTAAACATCTCAATGAAATCCCAAACTGCATGCTTGTATTGTTTCATTTGTTGATTCTTTGTGGCATACAATTTTTCTGACTTGTTTTACAATTAATTCTGAGTCTTCTTTTACAATGATATCCTTGACACCATATTTCCAAGTAATTCTTAAACCTAACAATATTTTCTCATACTCATCTATGTTGTTAGTGCACTTGAAGTTGATTTTGAAGGAAAAAACATTTTTTTCCAAACGTGGAGAAAGCAGAACAACACCAACACCATTTCCAAATTTGGAGCAAGCTCCATCAAAAATTAAAGTCCAATGAGAGCCCACTTGTTTAAGACACCTTAATTATTCAATCGTGTTCTCCCTTCCATCAACAAATCCTACAAAGTTATCATCATCAACATTTGTGTACAATACTTCATAGGATACATTGTTGGGATTTGTAATAAGGTGCAACATCTTCTTTTCCCCATACAACCTGACAAGGCTGCCCTCAACTGGGATAGTAGCATAAGACATATCCATTTGGATACTCCCACCAACACTTGCAGCCCATTTTCTAGACAATAGAATGCCCCACTTGGCTGGGTAGTCAATAATGACTACATCAAACTTTAAATTTTACGGGTAGCTGCAACTACACCACCATACCCTTCACACATCCCACTACCGGAACTTCTTTGGAATCCATGGAAGTTCACTTCCCATATGATTTTTCACTTTAATATTCAGCTCATTCATGACTTCACAAGGCATGACATTGCATGATGCCCCTGAGTCAAACATACAGTTGTGCAACAAGTTTGTCCTTAATAATCAAAGTGGTAAAGAATGGGTCCAAATTCAACTAAGATTATAGTAAGGATGTCCCCAAATAGACCTCGGGTGGTTCACTTAGTTCCTCCAACATTTGTGGTGTCTCCAACTCTTCAATGATTGAAGGAGTCTCCACAATGTTTACATTTATACCTATGGAAATCTTGTCTTCTTTCAATCCCAAGTATTCAAATGCTCTCTTTTGGTGCTACGAGGAATCCTAAGAAACTCAACAATTAGAATAAAGACTTTGACCTAACTTAAAACTTGGGAAATAACATATGGGAAATTCCTTGGCAAGGTAGTATTGGAAGGAAAGCTAACACACTCACTAGGTGGTACAAGATTTTTGATAACTTGGGCATGAGGAGGGGTATGATTTTTGTTTGAACTGTAGGGTTTTGTAGATGCATCTCTCTTAGGAGCCTCTTTAGGAGTTTTTGAAATTAAGGTAGCTTTTGGCTTGGCTTGAGTCCCTACCACTTTGATAACCTTACTTCTTGTGTTATATTCCTTCTCTTGAGAAATAACAACATTCATCAATAATTGTCTATCTTCCTCAGATGGGATTCCTCCATCATACTTATTTATCATTAAAGCCCTTAAATATTCAAATTCATTATTGGGAAATTCAAAATATTGTACAATATCTACTTCTAAAGTATGAGAGGGAGGAAAAATAGCTACCCTATGAATGCAGTCTGAAAAAGTAGCACTAGTCCGGGCACTTATCACCTCGGTTGAAGTTGCCCCTTTTTGTGATCTCATGGACCAACCCATCATGGAGACATCATCATAATTATCATCATCATCTTCTGCTTCTTCTTGTTGATCTTCTTCACAAGGAGCATGGGGTATGAAACATCTATCACACCAATCAATGACATATATCTCCTACACAACAACAACTCTGGAAGTCAAAGGATCAAGCACCATTCTGTTATACCTAGCTTGGGATTGTCTATTTCCAAATCAAACAGGTATGTTGCCTTAGTCATCGATCTTTGGTAAATTTTCAACCTGTCTTGGCCTTGTTTCTTGTGTTGACCTTATGAGCTCTGCCTAATTCCTTTCTCATCCCTGGGATACTTTGTAGGAAATTTATTTGATAGCCCCTACCAAAGTCTTCCCAACTTCTTCCAAATCTACAACCTTGCTTGTTTGGGGATTTTCTAGGTTAACCTACTTTACACCCTCCCTTTTTGGAGGATTTCCAATTACCTTGATGTTATTCTCAATTTGTAGGGCCATGGTGAATGCTTTCCTCAAATTAGTAGGGTTTTTGTGCCTCAAGTAGTAAGAATCCTTTTGATAAAATGCATCTTAATATTTGATCAAGCATGATTCATCACATGGCCTTATCCTAAAAGGAAATTTCCTCAAGGTCTTATTAAAGTGTGTTGAAATCATGTACTGAATCATTAGTATTCTTTTGGATGTTTTCTAATTCTGTCAAAAGAAACCTAGGGTAAGTTCTATCACCATACTGAAATCTAAATACATTTCTCATCTCTATCCAAGAATCAATGCAATTATCTGGCAAAGCTTTATACCAGTCCCTTGCATCCTCTTCTAGAGTATGGATAAACAACTTGATATATACATCTTCATGTTCAATCTCAAAGTCTTCCATCATATTGATAAAAAGCTTCAGATTTTGATCACTAGTTATAGCATTGTTTCCTTGAACTTTGGTAGTATATTTCTTACATCTTGAGGAACTGCATTTAGATAACCAACCATCCCTACAAAATTTATAGGTCTAAAAGTATTTACAATAAATGGAGGTATGGGTGGGGTTAGGGCCATGTTGTTTGAGGAGGTGACACTGGAGGGGTGAAAATTGATAAGGGTAGAGTGTCTTTGAAATATAGGTGTATAAATTTCAAAATGGATATCCCTAGAGGCATTCTTTCGTGGAACTCCCTATCAACTTCTGAAAAGATAGGGGAAGAATGAGAAGCAAACCTTTCAAAATCAAATGAAGTCCCCTCTCCGATTGGAGAATTCAATTCCACAAAGAGGCTACCCGATTCAAAAGCACTTGTATTACACTAATCAATAATAGGTCGATCACTTTCATCAATGGAGATCCCCTTTCTTGTTTTTGATTTCCCACAACTCTCCAAGATTTTCTTACTTTTGATTTTGCTTTTCCTAGCTCTGGAAATAATGACCTAATAGGATCTCTAGCAAAGAAAGACCTTCTTCCTTCCATATTTGCAAAGGTTAGTAACAAATCTCACTTGAGAGAGGTTAAGACATTGATATTCATTAAGAATCAGATAAACAAGGATTCACCACTAAGGATTTCCACCTTAGTTGTGAAAATGCATTAAAATATGATCTGTCAAATGTTTTCAACAATAGAAACTGGAAATGGAAAGCATCTGATTTTCTTCACCCATATTTATAGATGAAAGCTAGTGCACTAGGTGTGAAAATTGAAATAATTACACACGGTTGTTGTAGTATATAAGAAGTTTTTTACCAGTGCCTCGATGTGAACTGTAACCACTATGTCCCGGAAACGGTGCCACTCGGTGTTGGTACCCAAATTGATTCTCCCTCGAGAATCTAAGCAACATCAAGAGGTCTAACAGGAAGCTTAGAGGCAAGTAGAGCATGTAATGTGTCATTTTGTAGCTGGGGATGAAATGCAGCTTGCTCTTTGTCACTCAGATGTGGAGAAATGGGTAGCACCTTCAAGTGGATTTGATCTATCCTCACTATTTTAGGTTGTGCTTTCAACCAAGGTAAGAGAACCCTTTGTAGCCTAGCCTTTTTTATAGAGGAGATGGAGATGTCCTTCCTAATGAATTTGTTAAGGAGACCTTGAAGAAAATATGATCAATGCAAAAAAACCTAACTCTCATGAGTTGTCACTCTAGGTAGTGGAGATATTCTCTAAGCAAGGTTCAGGATACTAAAGACATTTGGAACCCTGATTGTTTCTACATGTTTTGGTAGAAAAAATTATACATTTGTATACATACATGTCAAATAGGGGTAATATGGTTATGATTAATTGTTTTTGAATGAATTTTGGTGGGAGGTGAAGTAGGATAAAGTTGATTATAACAAATATTTGAGAAATTTTTTAAAAATGGAAAGCTCGAATGGAAGAATTCTTTCAGAGTAGCTAGGGTGTTCCTTTAACTAAAATATGTGCTCCAATGGAGGCTCAAATTAGCATTTTTCACACAAAATTCAAGTATCCAAAATGAAGGCTCAAATTGGAAAACTCAACTGAACATTATCAATCTCTATTTTTCACGCCTTAGATACCCTCAAAGGCTAACAAACAATCTTATAGTCATGATAGGAGTCATAGTGATTTTAATTTTTTTATTTCTTATCAAATGAAGGATATTCTAATAAATTAAATTGCAAATGCCACCAAACTATCACAAGGATAAGATATTTTGTGATTCACACAAATTTTCAATGTAATAATGCAACAGAACAAGAAAAACTACTTGTAAACATTCAGATAACGAAGAAAAACAAATTTTGCCAAGAATAAGACAAATTAACTCAATTTTTGTTAAATTTATCTGCAGAGGAAAGTTTCTTGAAAAATATCAAATATTTTCAATGGTTGTACACTGCAACCACCTTGACATGATCAAATTTAACACAAAAGGAGATAAACAGGCTTCTTAAGATAGTTTCTTAGAACATATAGACTCTATCAAGCCTTTTCTTACGAATTTAGTTTCTGATTCCTAATACTTCTACATTCACAAACTCCCAATCATTTACACGATAAATTTATACCATTTATAACATTTACAATAGAAACTTTTCCCCTAAAAATACAGAACATTGAGTGTCACCAGTTCTTCCCATATCTTGATTGCGATTCCCAAAATAAGATTTACAAATGTCATCAGTGCTCGGGGGTAGATCTCTTTGAAAATCTCCCACATTCAACTCCTTCCTCTAGTAAATCACTCTTCCTTCTATTCAGAAACCAATTCCACCCCTAATCTGTCAAATTTGGTTCCTTGTATGCTTGGGAGAAGAAAAATAGAAAATCAGATCGAGCCTGATAGTCAGACCATTTTAATGGTGAAATTCATCTCCATATCTCCCTCACAAAACTTAGATATCAAAATTAACTCTCCTCTCGACTTGGCATGTAGGAAATACCAAGAAATCATGAAGACTCACACTCTCAAGAGCATTTCGGTAAAAATGGGGGAAATTAGGTACAAACTCACATCTACCGTTGATTTTACTTTGAATTTGAGCCATCCACATCAAAGATTCAATTTAAAATGGGCTCAGGGGTTTTCCTTTAATTTTTACAACCTTTTGAAAAAATGGAAAAAAATTCCATTTTTCTCCGCACCTCCATCTCCTTGAGAAATGAGCTTGACACGTGTCCTAAGGTGGATCCCAAAGGAACCATGACCAAATTCTACTATTTCACTTCCTTTTTGGAAAAGGGAAAATTTTCCAAGTTTTCCCATAGCTCTGCCCTTGAAAAATGGGCCTGACACGTGTCCAAGTCAGGGTCTCAGTGGAAACATTCTTCTTTTTCACTTTTAACTCCCTTTTCCCAAAAGGAAAATTTTCCAAATTTCCTTCAAGAGTCCACACCTCTGCCATTGACTTGAGAAAGCTTTGACCTTTTCTCTGTTGGGCTTGTGAGAAATTTTAATGTTTTAATCTTTTGAATATCAAGGGTAAAAAATACAAGTTACCCCCGATGGTCCGCTTCCCCCCTTTTGACTTGAAACAAACTTTGATTGATCCTTTGTCGGCTTACAAGATCAATTTGAGATTTTAATGCTTTTGATGACAAGAGGCAAAATCCCAAGTTGCCTCCAATGATACACTTCCCCAAAATTTTGAATTTTCAACGCCAACTTTGACCTCCTCCTTGTCAGGATTGTGGGCCATTTTGAGATTTTAATCCTTTTGATGATAAGAGGAAAAGACCCAAGTTACCTCCGATGATCTGCTTCCCCACCCCTTTGAATTTTTAAACTTCTACGTGTCACCATGGCGCACCTTGAGATGGTCCCCAAAAATTGATACCTTGAATGAGCGCGGGCTCACCATGTGTCTCATGCCCCTTTCAAGAATTTTCTTAAAAACTCTAAGGAAAGAAGACCTGGTGGAGACCTCCACGTGTCATTATGGCGCAACTTCAAAAAAAAATTTAGGCTTCAAAAAGATTTGGTAGGGGCGCGCTTCCATTTTATAATTTTACTCCATTTTTCCAAAAGGGAAAAATTCCAACTTACCCCTAAAGGCCCACATCGCCATCAACTTTTCCATGTGTCCTCCTACGGGGTCAAGGTAAGACATTTTCCCTGCCACTTAAAAATTGCTTTAATCAAATCTGGCGGGTGTGGGGTGGGTCCAAAATTTTGTGTCAAAGTAGATAAAAATAGAAAGTTCAAAAACAAACATGTCGTGACCCATCCAATTGAAATAAGCCACGTAAGAACCAAAAGAACCAAGCAGATTTGAGCGGGGCTATGGGACAAAATTTTCCCTTTTGCCAAAAAGCAAAAGGTGATAAGTTAAAGCAATTTTCCGTTGTTCCCTGACCAGCCAAAGGAATCCACGATGAGCATTAAATGCTGAGGAATAATTTTTATAGGAAAAAGACACCCATCAGACCGTAAAAAAATGTAGAAATTCACCATTCATGCTCAGAACCCGATTTTTCGCTAAGGATGAATTTTTTTTGAAACAAAACCAAGTGAATTATGGTTTTGAGCATCTTTCGACCATGGATTTGTATTTTCAAAGGCATAAAAATATAAATTGATCATTTTTGAGCTTCCATGGTCAAAGAAAAATAGGAAAAACAACAAAGCCTATGGATTTTAAAGAAACTAGGGCAAAAACAGGGAAAACTTGGAGACTTTTTCAAGGAGGGACATGACAATGGATTCTGTAAACAACTCGAGGCATTCAAAAGGAGGTAAAATATTTTAGAACATCCACATCAAGAAACAAAATGTTTCATAACATGTAGATTAGAGGAAAATTAGGGAAAAAATGGTGAGAGATCAAAACGAGCACCAACACGAGTCATCAATTCTTAATCATCGGTACATTTCAATTATGTGTTCACAATGTGTAGCCATTTAAGAAATATGAAGTAGAGGTGTCATTATTATTTAAAGCAAGAACAAGTTGTAGCCATTAATCTCATCCTCATCAAATAAAAGAACATAATTACTATGGAGGATCACAAGAGGACCACCAAATCATAGCCATACATTTGCAAAATAACATAGCTCAACTAAGATGAAGATAAATACAAAATAAAATATAGATTTTTGATCTATGAAATGATGATATAGATGTTTCAAAGTAGGAATAAATTTCCACTATCATCCATTATTCAATAAAATATATGACCAAAGTGGTGCTTTATGATGATTTCTAAGAGAGACAAATGCTCATATTTTAAAAACAAGCCATCCAAGTAACATAAAATGAATAGACATTTGCGTTTGCAAAGTACACATTCAAAACTTTCATATTCAGAGAGAGAAATTTTTATCCAATTTTAGTATCAAATTTCCAATCATGACGTTCTTTAGAAATATGTAATTCAGATTTGCAAGGGTGGATCCGAGACATTTAAAAATCAAAAGGAAACTAAATATGCATCAAACTTCCAAATAAAGATGATTGTAAACTTGTCTCAAGGTATAGTACAAATCTCTAGGAAGAAGAGTTTTCAAAAGACATTTGTAGGTATATAGAGCTAGGGATAAGTTATAGTTTTATCATCTAAATCTAAGGTTATGTTCTCATGATCCTACTACATGATCAAAAATTGCAATTGGTAGGATTATAATCAAACTGCAATGAAACATAATTGCTTCATATTTCCAAAACATAATAAATAACTATACAAATTATTAGTGTCAAGTATAAAATTTTCAAATTACAAAGTAATGAAGAATTTTTCAAATTTTGTATTGATACATACCTCAATACATATCTTCAAAACATAAAAAAAATATTCATAAATTAAACCTTAGATCTCATATTTATCTTCAACAAGAGTGAAGGGAAGTGTCGAACAACAAAGAAAAATCCTACCTATAAGGAGGTATGTCCAATGAAATGTTTGTTAAATCTATGAACATGGGGTAATGAATCTCTAAAGAAACACAAAAATCTTTGAAACAAACAACTTAGTGACCATCAATTAGAGATAAGAAAGAGCTACCTATTTTGCATGCATATATTTAAATCTTGAAACAAACAATCAATCACTAAACATGACGATATTAGTTCTCTACCTCATGAAAGCTATCTATAAATTAACCTATTAAATGTCTAGAAATCATTTATGATTTTATTGATATCTAAAAATATTAAGAATATAATATCATTAATGGCTTCTCACATTTACTTAAAGCTTTGAAAAGATTAGCAAATAACAAGTAAATAGCTTAAATAAACTATGAAACAACTCTAAAATAATTAAGCATGGCATAAATCATAAATGAGATGAGAGAGAGAGTTATTATGAAAAGGTGGGAGGGGTACCCATCTATTAATAGTTTTTGGATTGGAGACAAAGGTGGTTTTCATGCACGTGGGACTAAAAAGGAGTCTAAAAGGTGATTTTTAGAAAAGCACATTGGGAGGTGTGAACTGGATTTGAAAGGCTATGTAGTTATTTGGAAGGTGAGATATTTGTTTTAGAAATTCAATAAGAGGCTTAATTAACCTAAACGGGGTTAATTAAAGAAAAAAAAGCTTATTGAAGTTTGTTATTGAGGGATTAATAGATTTAGTGGGTTTAGAAGAGCTTAGAAAGGGTGATTTACTAGTGTAGTGTAGTAAATGAACATGAGTCTAGGATAATTAATATGATCTTTCTAATAAGATCATGTTGACCAAATTATAGGTGTCTACATTTTCCCCTCTTTGAGGTGATGTGTGCGATGTTACTTCAAAGAAAGTAGACAAGCATAAACAAGTAGAAAATTTTGAAGAGGTAGAAGAGTTAGAAGAAAAATTAGTAGGATGAAGGATGCCCCCTCTAGTATCGATGGGTGATGTAGGAATGTGATAAATGATCGAAAAGGAGGATAGAACAAAGAATAGTGAGAAGAAATGGGTGATAGAAGAGAAAATAAAAAAAAGGGGAATTTGAGTTGTCCAAAAGGTATTGGTATATAAACAATTCTTATCCATCATGTTACTAATAATCTTCATCATCGGTCCTTATTAAAATATAAGCATATGATGAAATTGTAAATTGCCATGAAAATCCAAGATATAAACAATTGCCCATTACTTAAAATGGCCAACTCCATGAAACATACATGAATGTAATGCAATACGAGAAGCAAAAAACTCACTTAATAGGGAAATAATTACAATCACACACACTCAAACCAACAACATTTAACGTTGTTACACAAATATTTTGTTATTGAACTACAATCCCCAATGTTTTGAGAAATAACAAGGGTTGAAAATAATGTCCCAAGAAAGTTATATATGCAAGGGAAAGGATAGAGGACACTTAGGTCTGATGAAAAAGTATTGTGCATAGCGAAAACATATCAGGTAACTCGTGCCATAGAGTATCGATGAAGTAAGTAATTTATATTTTACAAATGATTATACAGTTAGGTATTTTGTGATTCATTGTTTCAATACACATAGAAATGTGAACAATATCTGGGATGAATGTCATGTGAAAGACATTGATTTAAGCAACAAATGAGTTGATTACCAATTTTAGTCCATTTTCAAAGTGTTTACGATTCTTTTAGATTTTTGGTTGATTTAATAATTTTTAAATTTGTGTTCATTCAAAAGAATTTAAGAGATGGAAGATCTCCTAGAAGTACGCAAAAATTCCCAGAGGCTAAGAAGAGAAAGAGCATTATGTTGTAATAAAATGCCATGATGCGAAGAAGAATGAGCCAAAAATAATTATCGAGATGGGTGAAATAGAATAAACATAGAAGAAAATGAGAGAAAGCATCACCTAGAATATTTTTAAACTACCCCAGGGTGAAGAACTTACCACTAGGTAGGACTTGGTCCTCTAGCATAGAAAAACTAGTAAAAAAAATATTTTAAATATAAAATAATCATTTTAGTGAGCATAAGAAGTGTTAGAGTGATAACGATGGAGAAAACATGCCCCAAGGGTATCATAGTAGGCTAATATACCCACCTTAGGGGGGGGTGGGTAAATTAAAAACGACTAGTTCATCTATAGCAGAGCTCCTGCAAATTTTCACCGCAAGTGAGTTTGAGAGCATTAGAGTGAGATGGTGATGCTACTTAGTAGGAGGAGATGTGTAGATCACATCCAAGAATACCTTTGAGATGTAGCAGATGGCCCTACATGAGTTCCCAATCCTTCCTTTTTCCTTTTAGCACTTAATGTAAAATTTTAGCATTTTTAGGCTAGTTAAGGGGAATATTTTACTTATGTGTGTGCATGAATGCATCAAAACCATAGTTATGCATAGGCGTACCTATCAAAATATGGGTACATGCACTTGTATCTATTGAAGGGGACGCGTATTCATCAGGATGGGAAAACGGGGACATGTACATACAGGCGCCAACTGACAGGTACATGTGCCAAACTGGAGGCGTATGAATTTTGTTAGGTAGGATAATTAGGTTAAAAATAGGTGTGGGAAAATACATCCAAATGAAGGTGTAAGCATCAAAATAGAGGTGCACATGTGTTGGGCATGTATGTGTTGAAATATGTGCACATGCATCGAAGTAGGTGCGCATGTTCCAGGGGAAAGTATATAATTTAGCGTTGCAAATAATTAGCCATGTATAGATGAAAATAGACTAGTTTTTTGTAGAATAAAGTGAGAAATTTGTATGTTACATGAATAAAAGAAGAATTTTCTATAAAACTAGAGAGAAGGAGATTCCAATATAACCCTAACACGTGTATCGGTTTTTGTGTACAATGGATACTACCCGTCATTCACACCTAAGAGAGATATGGCCATCTGGTAGCGATAGAGCCAAAATTTGATGAGGGGGATAGGAAGATACAAGATATCATATTATATGTTACAAGGCTAGCTTAAGTGACCGATATGCCACAGATTACTCTAGATCATGGCCTTTTGACAAGCATAGCTAAGAGATGACACAACGAGAGTCAGTGTTTCTAGCTCCCCATTTGGCGACATCACTATTACACTAGAGGACATGTGGCTTATCATGCGGGTCCCTATGAAGGGTGAGATGAATAAGTATATGAGTCACCAACCTAATATTGATCACTGTATTCTTGAGTTATTTAGTGTTCGAGAGATACCACACTGTGGGATGATAGTGAAACTATCATGGTGCATAAACGATCTCGAGCTTGATCAGGTTGTAGTTTATTTGATGGATTTTATCAGTGTAGTTTTACTCCTTGACAAAAATAGAGCTTCATTTCCACTCATCCTCATTTGAGTGATACCTAGATTGATCAATGGTGAGACATATTGTTGGGTTTAGTGCATACTAGTGCAGTTATACTAGGATTTACATTTAATTTTATACTACCATCAGATGACGGAAGGACCTACTAGGATACTTCATATTTGGGTGTGGGACAATATTGTTATTGGTCACACTACAAGTGTACTAAGGGTTTAGGGTCTAGGGTATCCTTCGCTATGGGTTGGGTTCGATTGGGGATGAGGTATGGCCACACATGAGAGATTAATACCTTTTCCTCCATGAGCTATATGATCTACAATATGTCATAGTGGTATGGAGGCCATACAAACATTTTTAGTGCCCTCAAGCATGGCCTAGAGCTTAGTAGAGTGACGGTTGCACACTTTATGAGATCTGATATTTACGTTGTTCACCAAATTCTTCAAGAAAACTTTTAGTTAATAAATCCCATGAATTTTCACGTTATCACCTAGTGTTTCAAACCATCTAAGAGTTGAACCATCAAAAACGATAGGAAAAAACTCATTCCATTATTCCCTTCTTATGAGGCCATTACAAATTCAAGATCATTTAAACTCTTGAATGAAAGAGGAAGCATCTTCATTAGATTGGGATGAAAAAACAAGAATCTTCCCCATTTTTAAAATTAACCACGGTGAAATACCAATTCACAAGTACAATTAGTAAGACTCGTGTGCAAAAATAATTAGACTCACTACAATGATAAAGTGACTTTACACCTTTCTATGGTAAAATAGGAATGACCACGGTAAAACTTGAATTACTACAAAAACTAACTTTATTGTGGACGGTAAAAAGTATTGTGGTAAACACTATTCATAGTAAAAAGTGATGTTCTTGTGGTAAATACTATTCATGGTAAAAAGTGACTTTACCATGGTAACTACTATGCACAGTAAAAGCAAGGTTACCCTCCAAATGATTTCTGACTAAGGGGAAATATTTCTCTAGAAAATCCACCAACGAGGAATGATCTAAGCGATGGAACAAAAATGTCATCACCAATCCAGCACTATGATAATTCTCCACCGGGAACTCCTCATTCTATGATTATTTACTAATGCATAGCCTTTAGGTTGGTGGGTGTAATCTAGAAACACAACAACAAACATAACACAAGAATACCATAGACTATGATACGAAGGAATGATGAAAAATATGAAATATAAGTGTAAATTATAATATCAACATGAAATTGTTACAATCTCACCCATGAGGTACTTCAAGTTTTACTGACTTAACTTGCCTTCCAATAACAACTATGGGAGAAAATTCACAATGGATTCTTTAACACACCTTCTAAATGATGGCTTCCTTTACACACTTACTCATACAATATTTCTCACTACTTCTCTCTATGCTAAATGAGGGGGGTGGCCTCTTTATTTATAGGAATTCAGGCTTATCCACCCTATCTCTAAGATAGGATAGGAAATCTCTTCCGGCCAATCATATTCCATGCCTAAACTCTTTCCTTTACATGTAGGATTATCTTCTAAGATAAGATAAACCTTATCATCTCACATGGGTTCCACCTTTTTAGACTTTTCCACAAATAAAATACACAAAATATTTATGACATCACTCTTTGTCCTTATTACAAATATAATATTTATAATTCCTAATCATGTAGACCCTACTTCTCTACTTACCCCAACTTTGACATTTTAACATTACCGGACCACTTACAACAAATATTTACTTTTTACCACAAAATTCCTATTGTACTTTGACTATTACTGTACTCTACTTTATTAGAGGCACCATACTAACGACGTCATTATCTTCTATTAGATCCCACTACTAATCATACTTAACATCATCCTATTCCTAATACATACATAATAAAATAGAAATTACGGAGGAAAATTTTAATGTCGACATTTTCCCCCTTCCTAGCTTCTACTCCGTCCTCGAGTGTAGACTATTCAGTGCTTGGAAAATATTTAACTTGTCGTGGTTGACCCATTTCGTAATGGGAGTGCCATCAGATTCCTCCAATCGATATGTACCATTATCATGCACTACTACTCTTTTGTAGGGCCCATCCATTTGGGAAAATTTTTTCTCCCTTCTTTTTTTGTATCTAGAATCATATACTAGAACCAAGTCATTCACATGAAATGGAGACCAATGGATATTTTGATCAAAGTATTCCTTCTGCTTCATTTTCTTCTTATAGCTTGTATCCTTTATTATTTCCCTCATTTCCTCTAGCAAATGAAGATGCACCAACCTTTCTTTTACTGAATCACTTTCATCCATCCTTTCCTTTTTCATAACTCTCACAGTGGGAATATCAAACTCAATAGGAAGAACTGGATCAATGCCATAAGCCAACTGAAATGGGGAGTATCCTGTTGCTGACTTTGATGTTGCCCTATATGCCCACAATGCTGCATGAATCATTTTATCCCACTTATGTACCTGCAAGGCTGCATCTTTTGCTAGAATTTGACACAACACAAAAATTTGTTTGTTCCACTGTCCATTTGTGCTTGGCTTGTATGTTTTTGCCTTCATGTGCTTAATAGAAAACTTGTTGACTAGGGCTTCTACCACCTCATTAATGAAGTGGATTCATTAATCATTACAATTTGTAATGGGTAACCAAATCTAGGGACAATGCGTTCATATATGAACCTTGCCACTTCATCCATGGAAGTTGTTTTCAATGGCCTAGCTTTAACCCACTTGGTTAAATAATCTGTGGCAACTACAATATACTTATTTTGGCATGGGGTAGTTGGAAGTGGACCTACAATATCTATTCCCCACTTTTCAAAGGGACCAAGTGGAAGAATAGGGCATAATGGAGTTGATGAAGTCTTACGATTACCATGTGTTTGACAAATATCACATGTCTTACAATAATTATAACAATCTCTAAAAAGAGTGGGCCAGTGATAACCTGCATCCAAGATCCTTCTTGTTGTAAGTTGTTCCAGAGAAGTTTCCTCCACATGTACCATTGTGGAATTCTTCTATCAGCTCCTTCCCTTGATCACGTCCAACTTCCCTCTTATATTTTCCATTAGGTCCTATTCGAAATAATAATCCATGCAGAATAGAATATGGACAACTGGCTTGAGTAATCTTCCTCTTAGTCTTTGCATTGGCACCATCAGAAACTTGAATTCATTCAGATAATTCCAAATATCTATGTATTCACTAGGGATTGTGTCAAGGGATAACAATGCTACATCTGGGAAATCATCATCATCACAAGATGAACCTAAACCATCATAGGCTCGAGAGAGTGCATCTACATTGACATGCTTCTTTCTGGCCTATCTATAATATCAAATTCAAATTATTGTAGCAAAATTATCCATATTGATATCCTCCCTGATGGGTTAGGCTTATTTACAATATATTTTAGATCCTGATGATCTATTACAACTATAAATTTCTACCCTAGCAAGTAATTTCTAAACTTCTTTACAGCAAAAATGATAGCTAAAGCCTCTTTTTCAGTTACAGTATAATTTACCTCAGCTTTGCTCATTTGTCTACTCCCAAAGTAAACTAGATGATCATTCCCATTTTCATCTTTTTGGCTCAAAGTACTTCCTAGTGTTGTATCTGAGGCATCAGTATACACAATGAATGGCTTGCTCCAATCTAGATTCTTTAAAATAGGTGAAGACACCAAATCTTCCTTCAGTTGTTCAAAAGCTTCATGTGCCTTATTTCCTAGTTCATAAGTAACATCCTTCTTCAAGAACTAGGTTAGTGGTTATGCAATCTTTGAGAAATTCTTGATGAACCTTCTATAGTAACCCACATGGCCTAAAAATGATCTCAACTTACTTCTATTAATAGGAAATGGTAACTCTTTAATTTTTGAAACTTTATCAGGATCAGTACTAATACCATCTTTGGATACAACATGGCCTAAAAAAACACCTTTAGGGCATCCAAAGACACACTTTGTAGGGTTTAGTGAGTCTTATGCTTCATCTAATCTTTGAAATGTTGTCTCCATCTAGTGCAGGTGGTCCATCTTGCTCCCATAGATGCAAAAATCATCCAAAAATACTCTGATGAAGTTCCCAATGTAGGGTTCAAACACCCTATTCATCAAATGCTGGAACGTTGCGAGCATTACACAACCCAAAAGGCATAACTCTATAAGCAAACGTTCCCCAAGGAGTGGTGAATGTGGTCTTCAGCTGATCTTTCTCCGCTATATGAACTTGGTTGTATCACTATATCCATCAAGCAAAACTATAGCACTCCTGGCCAGCTACTTCGTCCAAGATTTGATCTGAGAATGGAAGAGGGTAATGATCCTTCTTTGTTGCCTTATTGAGCTTCCTATAATCAACACAAATGTGTAGCTTCCCATTCTTTTTTATTGAGATCACAATGGGAGAAACCCATTCTGAATTCTCCACAGCAAATATGAATCCTGCATCAAGCAACTTATGTATTTCTTCTTTTATAGTCTTGGAAAAATTAGGATTCATTCTATATGGCATTTACTTTATGGGCTTAGCACCATCTACTAGCTCAATAGAATGTTCTACCCAACTTACATGACGGATTTCCTTGTTATCAAAAGTGAATAGGTGTATGTACCTTGAAAGAGCTGGAGTTAGAATTCCTTCTCACTCTCCATCACAACATCACCAATTTTTATTTGTTGGAGACGATCAAAAATTTCTTCTTTAGATAATCTTATGGGTTAATGAGTCGGTGTGGTGGAAGGATATCCATGAAAAAACATAAACCTCACTTTCTTCATCTTCTGCTTCCACTTCTTTGGTACTAGAGTAATTAGAGGATGTCCAATCATCACTTTCATCACTTTAATCCATAGGTTCTACTTTATGATACCGAGGATCATGTTTATCTTCATTCTTCATTCTAAGTAGTTTCTTGCATGAACTCTCCTTAGCCATGCCCTTTCCAACAACATTGGGTACCAATAGTACCATTTTTCATCACCTTAAAGTCTACCACACATACAACACCGATAACAAGATATTGCCACATTTGAAACAACACCTTATGGTTTAGTTTTTCCATTATTTAATGACCTTAACATAAGTGTTGAGAGGCGATCAATTTTAAACCAAACATATTCATTATAGACTCATTCATTACATTAATTGCAGCACATCCATTAATAAAGACATCATGAATTGAAATACCATTAAATAATACCTCAGCTTGTGGAGCGTAGGGATCCACCTCTACCTCCAAAAAGGGACCTCAACCTCCTTAATTTTTCAACCATTGAGTCCACTTCGCAGCTCCCACTCTTCTCGAAGACATAGCGAGAAGTTGACCATATGTAATATTTGCGAGCCTTTTGGACAGATCTTGTAAGATGGAGTATGGTCCTTGTCCCCTGTGAAATTAGGAAATCCCGCACACCCAACTTTTTTATCATATGTTTCTTACTAGTTTCTCCTTTCATCTTCTTAGGATCATTTCCATCTTGGTTATCTTTTTCTTTCTTTTTTTTGTTACAAACACATCTCGCTTCATTATTTATGCTCCTATTGTTTTACATTTCTAAAAGAGTACCATTTTTGTAGCGACATTCCATACATTAATCTTAATTACCCTTTTGTACTAACTATATTTACATAGTTACTTTGGTCCCTTATTAACATCATTTTGGAACAAAATTAATCCCTATAACACTTACAAAACACCTAGGGATTTCATACTACAAGGAGTACGACCTCACACAAGAAAACTCATTTCAATGCTCTTGCATATGTAAATACAAGTGTATACTAAAAGAGAGACATCCCAAAACAACATTATGAATTTCCAAAATTTTCCTAGTGACATATTTAAATTATTTGGTAAATACACAAGTAATTCGACACATATTGATGCAACCTAGAATTTACAAGATAACACCCTAGTTGCACTGACACATCACTCAAATTCTAGACTAAGCACTCACGAGGCACGCAAAGGTACCAGGTCCCTCTTTAGGGTTGTTATAACAGGATGATAACATGATGAAGGAAGAAACATATAGATTCATAACTAATCCATCATTCTACAGTGCATGCTACCCACAAATCTATGAAAGAACAAGCTTAAATAGTAATCATGATTAAATTAATAAAATGTACTACTCAATTACGAACGATACTTAGATTCAGCCAATATCTTCCATCTATTAATAAATATAGAATCTCCTTACAGTATTGTCAATCTATATCAATGCACGTATGGAACTGATACAATAATTCATTCATATGTGTATATTGTTTATTACACATATGTACATCTAGCTCTTTGTATTACCTTCATACTTCCTTCTCTCTATAATACACACCTCTACTATGGACCTAACATCATAAATATATGGTGGGGATTTTCCCTTCACCGCTTATCTATTCCGAAATAGGTCGCATGCTATTAAGATCCACACATTGTTTATAATCATCACCACACATGCAAGTGTGCTATCTATAGTCCTCTTGCGGTTAAGCTGAAGTGTCAATTCTATTCTTCAACTTGTCTCTATGTATAAATGCTTTGAACTATTTCTCCAAATATAGAAAATTGCGGCCATCTCTGCATTGTTGATGTGGTCCGCAACAATCTTCAAAAATAGGTCTTCGTGCCCAAAATCAGCTAAGTCCTAAAATCATAACTTGCTTTCGCGCACGGATCATTCATGGCCTTCGTGCCCTTGGTTCGGGACTTCTATCTCATGCGAGAATCCTTGTGTGATCTTAGACAATTATTATTTAATCAACATTGCCCAACACCAATCTCATTTTCATCCTAACAATGCGTATCTCCAAAAATTGAAGGAAAGAATAATAATGAAAGATTGTGGATAATTAAAGAATTTTTATGACGTGTTATTAGGAAATTTCCTCTATATCAGTTTGTAGTATCAACTCTGGATACTTCTCCTTTATTTCCACCTCTATTACCTACCATTCGGTGAGTGCTTTCTCTAATTTCTATAGAATGTCCACAACAATGGATTCAAACTCATCTCTCGCAATCTTTCCTTTATCATTTTACAAAACCAACACAACACTTTGGACATTGATGTCATTCTTCCTTCGAAAAGGTCCATCTTTTGCACAATCATCTTTCAAAGCTCTTCCAATCAAGTCTTTGTGGATCTTGTGCTGTGCAAGGTCCTCGTTATTTTGTTTAACCTTTGACAACCTTTCCACGTGGCCCAAAGTCTCATCTTTCATCACCCTTTGGACCACATTATTCTCGCCGAGGGTCTTGATGTTTATAAGCACCTCTCGCACCTATGCATACATTTAAATCTTGATTTGCTTTCTTCAATACTTCCTATAATGCTTGCAATGATCCTGCATAAGATGAAAATTTTCTCATCAAAAATGCTTTCTCTCGAATAAACATCTTGTTCATAGCGTTAGGGCGCTTACACAAGCTCCTATTCTCACCTAGGTTGGGAGGATGCTAACACAAGCTATAGAGCCTAGCATGACACTATTCAGAGTGCTTTGCATAACAACAAGCTAAATTCTAAGAATCTTTTCATCGTTTCTAGCTAGATAAGCCTCATGTATTCCAAGAATTTTAGTCAAACACTTGTAAGTGTTTATTCGAAATCCTCCATTTTATCAAATAGCCTATCCTTTTTATTCAATAGTCCAAGTGTGAGATTTTTTTTTATTAATGTTGTGGAAGGGGGTGAGTGGGTTACTGAGTTACAGGTATATCTCTACAAGAAGGAATGATTCAACCAATAATTATATTAATTCCAAGACAACTATTAGTGAGGCTTCCGATTAGAGAATTTCCCTTCATGTTTTTTTATCTAATTACAAATGGACAAAGCGTAGCTCTAAATTCTTCCATTGCTAAAACTACCCAACTAATACTAAAAGGTGATGTTAACTTGAGTTTCACCATTGTTAATTCCTCGGATCTTAAAATAAAGTCCTGCACTGCTATTTAGGTAAAATGATTCGTCTAAA
Source organism: Taxus wallichiana var. yunnanensis (assembly GCA_018340775.1). Classification (NCBI taxonomy): domain Eukaryota; kingdom Viridiplantae; phylum Streptophyta; class Pinopsida; order Cupressales; family Taxaceae; genus Taxus; species Taxus wallichiana. The sequence continues at coordinate 663,514,335 of CM031234.1, read as the reverse complement.
AAGGTAGTTAGGAGGTGCCTCTTTCCATAGCCACCTCCACTTTATCGGCTTTGTAAACCAAGGACTGTAGCTATTGAATTTGACAAAATTTTTTGGGGGAGGAGGGCAATACATTTCCATCCCCTTATAAGAGCATCATCCTCAATGTGACACAACACCAAAGATCAAAGGATATGTAAACAATAAAGTCAATAATGACACATGTCATTTAATAAAACAACTTGTATGAACAACACATAAACAAGGAAACAAACTAATTTTGGTAATATCTTAAATTTTAATGTTCGTGAAGATAGGTAGTTAGTTATTTTTACTTTACTAATCAATTATTATTTTCTTTTATATTATTTCTTAAACCAAAGCTCTTAGTATTCTTTGTTTAGTATTTCAATCGTCTTATGCTCGTGGGTGCCCAAAAATAATTGGCCTCAAGGTGTCACAAAAAAATTAATGGAACATAAATGACCGATAAGAAATATTGCTACATACTATCACAATTGTATCACATCACAAGAACTTTAACTCCACCATGGAGAGACAACAAGTAGTTTACCTTACAAAGAAGTTCCTTCAATTATTTCAATGGCATAGATCCTACACACATATGTGACTAGAAAAAATGAATCATCATGTTGATGCATATAAAACTAGTATCAAATGACCTAAAAAAACATGACTTTACCAACACGGTTCCAAGACAAGATCCGATAGCATATATCAACCTAGGGAGAATCAAGCCTCAAACATAACACTGTGTAATAATACTCACAAAAGTACACATAACTAATAAAACCAACTCCACACATCAAAAACATCACAAAACAATCTCCATATATCTCATGAAGCATCAAAAACAACTCCATATACCTCCTAAAACATCACCTAATAACTCCATATATCTCCCAAAGAATCACAAAAACTCCGTATACCTCCCAAACAAAGAATCATAGTGCCAAAACCAAGCCATGTCACTCATCTATAGATCCCCATTTCCATATCGGATAACTCAACCATAGAGCCCCATTAATAAGATCGGGTCACTCAACCATAGATCCCCATAAATAATATCGGGTCACTCAACCATAGAGCCCCATCAATAATATCGGGTCACTCAACCATAGAGCCCCATCTCCTTTCTCCATTTAATGAGGTCGGGTCACCCTATGGCCTTGGGCACATAGAGCCCCATCACCCCTAACCCAAGTGACATAATAAGCGGTGGTTCAATAACCCACTACTTATCTCGTAACTCCTTGGGGCATACTTGAATACAACAAAGCGGGTCCATAGGTTCTACCACTCCATGGTGAATGCCATGACCCGATTCCAACACATTAGAACATTAAAACTAGGACAACAATATGTTTCAAATGCCAAGTGGAAAAAATCCTAAGCCTTGGACTAGGTTATAAAACATTTAAACATGAAAATAAAATAGAAAAAAGTTTAAAAATGGGTAAATAGCCATAATTAGTGCAAAAATATGCATGTTAGTGCAAAAACCAAATAAAATGCCAAAAATGTTAGAAGACATCAATCAAGAAAACTATTGGTTCTTGCAAGAAAAGAGAATAATGATTAATTTATGAATAAAATACGTATTGGGAAATAACACATTACAATCACTATGTGGCCTAATACGTCCATGAAAGGGGTACTAATCAAGTTGTTCGCACTTGGATATCGAGCCTCGTCTCACAAAGATATACATGTAACCAAAAATGAATATATCAAATAATGCAACTATCATCATCTCTGCTTGAATTATCCCTCCATATTCTCAAAAGGCTTAACATAGTCAAAATCACAAAGGATTGTTTGATGAACAACCTAATAGGAAAGAGCAGGGGATGTTAATTTGCATAAGTTGAGCCTAAGGTGGTGGTGTGCATCGAGCAAGCTCGAAGTATACAAATATATAGAAGTGGATTTTTAGCCTATATAAGACTCCACTTCCTCACTCATACTCAGCTCAAGATTATGAAAACCTGGTCCATGCCTCCTCTCTCCACACATACACTCTTGACGGTTGCTTCCCTTAGGGTCGTCTAGTGTAAGGTTCACAACATAACACATAACTACATCACTAACACAATGGTGATTCACACACATCAACCATACCATATTACGCTTGGTATATATACAAGGTATAATGAAATCATTACTTTCATGGGTTATGATACATCACTTTTCCACATTATGCACCTAAGGTACAAGTACTTCACAATAGGGGTCATACGATCACCATATTCCCTAATTCACAACATGAACCATCACATATTACATAAATTATATGTATGATGAAAACAATGACTAACATTACAACATATAGTCAATTGCAATACAACATGGTGACACACATGATTCATCACAACACAATGGTGACATCATGATAAAATAAATTCACTATATACCAATTTTTTTCATGCCACACATCAACACACCTTCATATCACATAATAATAAAAAACTCCAACACTCTATAATCCACAATAAAATTATGTTCACACACAATAAGGTGTCAAATCACACGTGAAATCCTCATTGATTCCACAAAAAGGAGAGTAAATACTCTCATTACAAACACATCAACATGATAACAAATATGCACTAAGTGACATGTATAACATGTGCGTTAATAATATCACAATTACAACATTGGTCACATCACAACATATATCACATTACTCTTCCCATCTCCACCATCACCATGAAAGATCATCACAACTCAATATATCCCAGAGGTTTGAGAGCATGAACCTCTTGCTCTGATACCATATGTAATGCCCACATTTTCAACACCAAAATACCATAGTAAAATTATCAGAATAATGTATTATTTTGACTTTGATTGCATACTACACAACACCACATGGGATCTAAATAGATAATATCAACATCATGTAGGAAAGATACATAAAAATAACTCCCTCATATAATAGGAAAACATAGGGTATGCACCAATGTCTTACTCAAATGACGTAAACTAGACAATGACCCAATTACGGTAAGAAACATAGGATAGGCATACTCACGACATGGCCTGTTCATGGTTTACATATTAATTACATTAATGTTTCCATGGTATGACCTTATAGTTTTCAACAATATTAAACACACAAGGTTTAGAATTTTCTATTTTTCAAATTCCAATTGCTTTATTTTGCGAGCATTAATATTTAATAGAGACTGTGTGGTTGGTTTCTTTCTCAATTCCATTATTTATCCATAGCTCATTTTTTTAATAAATTCATTTTAAACAGCTATGGGTCTCCTAATATTGATTTCTTATGTTAAAGGTTTGTTTATAAAAATTATCTAACTATATTTGTTTGAAAAACACATAGCATTGGACCCTTTGGTTATTTACAACTAAATTTGGATGGACCCTTTGGTTATTTACAACTAGGCTAGATGGACCCTTTGGTTATTTACAACTAGGTGGATGTTTTGTTTAACATTTCACCTATAGAGGTTCCTTTAGAATTTTCTCGATTCTCTTAGGGAAATAACTTTATATATCTTGATTGGGATTAGGAACATATATAAAAACATGTGCCTCCTAATATTTGACATAAGGATATATTTTGAGAGCTATGTTTACTTGGTTTGGACAAGTACTCTCATTACAAGGAGAAAAATTCATAGTAAGAAAAGGAACGTTACTAGATCAATAGAAAACCTATCCCAGTTCATTTCATAGCATTTTTTAATACTAACAATACATTATTTAAATATTCAAGTTATTACAACCAACTATGTAGGTTAACTAATTAAGTTGTATAATTCTAGATTCACAATTTGTTGCCCTAATTAGGAATTCATAATTTCACAATCATATTATGCAATGAAGGGTACTTTACACCTATGTTACCCTTATAGATATTTTCCCTTGAATCTAAGTGATGAAATTCACATTTAAAACTACTTATATTTCATCATCTTAAGGGTTCATATAAATAACAACTAGTTAATTGCATGTTTCGATCATAAATTCTAATTTGTGAGTCATCCTACATTTAATATATTACTAACTAGGCCAAGGGTTCTACTAAAATTTACAAGTGAAACAAGAGTGCAATATCCTTATCTCACAAGAGCTTGGCTACATTTACAGGTATCCCATTCTCAAGGTTACATTTTATTATTTCATTAGCATCGTTATATATATATATATATATATATATATATATATATATATATATATATATATATATATATATATATATATATATATACAAATAAAGCACGTGATCATGCATCATATTTGGATTTTTCAATTTGCTAGGTTGTTAACTTAGTCGTGGACCTCTACATTATTACATTCATTTTATGATCACCTTTGACATTTTGGTTTGTTTTGACATTGCTCAAAAGAGTACCATTTTTGTAGCAACATTCCATACATTAATCTTAATTACCCTTTTGTACTAACTATATTTACATGGTTACTTTGGTCCCGTATTAACATCATTTTGGAACAAAATTAATCCCTATAACACTTACAAAACACCTAGGGATTTCATACTATAAGGAGTACGACCTCACACAAGAAAACTCATTTCAATGCTCTTCAGATATGCAAATACAAGTGTATCTTGAAAGAGAGACATCCCAAACAACATTATGAATTTCCAAAATTTTCCTAGGGACATATTTAAATTATTTGGTAAATACACAAGTAATTAGACACATATTGTTGCAACCTAGAATTTATGAGATAACACCCTTGTTCAGCTTGACACATCACTCAGCCTAGACTGAGAGCTCACCTGAAGCGCGCAAAGGTACTAGGTCCCTCTTTAGGGTTGTTATAACAGGATGTTAACATGATGAAGGAAGAAACATATAGATTCATAACTAATCCATCATTCTATAATGCATGCTATCCACAAATCTATGAAAGAACAAGATTAAATAGTAATCATGATTAAATTAATAACATGTACTACTCAATTACATAGAATGATACTTATATTCAGCCAATATCTTCCATCTATTAATAAATATAGAAGCTCCTTATAGTATTGTCAATCTATATCAATGCGCGTATGGAACTGATACAATAATTCAGTCATATGTGTATATTGTATATTACACATACATATATCTAGCTCTCTATAAGACCTACATACTTCCTTCTCTCTGTAATACACACCTCTATTATGCACCTAACATCATATATATATGGTGGATATTTTCCCTTCACTACTTATCTATTCCAGAAATAGGTCGCATGCTATTAAGATCCACACGCTGTTTATAATCATAGCCACACATGCAAGTGTGCTATCTATAGTCCTCTTGTAGTTAACTAAAGTGTCAATTATATTCTCAGCTTGACTCTATGTATAAATGCTTTGAACTATTTCTCCAAATATAGACAATGCGTGGCCATCTCTGCATCATTGATGTGGTCCGCACACCATCTTCCAAAAATAGGTCTTCGTGCCCAAAATCAGCTAAGTCCTAAAATCATAACTTGCCTTCCAGCGCGCACGGGTCCTTCTTGGCCTTCGTGCCCTTGGTTCCATGCCTTCTATCTCATGCAAAATCCTTGTGTGCTCTTAGACAATTATTCTTTAATCAACATTGCCCAACACTAATCTCATTGTCGTCTTGATAATGCATATCTCAAAAATTGAAGGAAAGAATAATAATGAAAGATTGTTTATAATTAAAATTTTTTTATGATGTGTTATTAGGAAACTTCCTCTGTATCGGTTTGTAGTATCAACTCCGGATACTTCTCCTTTATTTCCACCTCTAATACCTACCATACGGTGAGTGCTTTCTCTAATTTCTCTAGAATGTCCACAACAATGGATTCAAACTCATCTCTCATAATCTTTCCTTTATCATTTTACAAAACCAACACAACACTGGACATCGATGTCATTCTTCCTTCCAAAAGGTCCATCTTTTACACAATCATCTTTCAAAGCTCTTCCAATCAAGTCTTGTGTGGATCTTTTGCTGTTGCAAGGTCCTTATTATTTTGTTTAACCTTTGACAACCTTTCCACGTGGCCCAAAGTATCATCTTTCATCACCCTTTGGACCACGTTATTCTCGTCGAGGTCTTGATGTTTATAAGCACCTCTCGCACCTATGCATACATTTAAATCTTGGTGCTTTCTTCAATACTTCCTATAATGCTTGCAGCAGTCCTTCATAAGATGCAAATTTTCTCATCAAAAATTCTTTCTCTCAATAAACATCTTGTTCATAGCCTTAGGGCGCTTACACAAGCTCCTATTCTCACTTAGGTTGGGAGGATGCTAACACAAGCTATAGAGCCTAGAATTATACTATTCGAGTGCTTTGCATAACAACAAGCTAAATTCTAAGAATCTTTTCATCGTTTCTAGCTAGATAAGCCTCATGTATTCCGGGAATTTTAGTCAAACACTATAAGTGTTTAATCAGAAATACCCTCCATTTTATCAAATAGTCCGTGCTTTTTATTCAATGAGTCCAAGTGTGAGATTTATTTTATTATTAATCTTGTCGAGAAGGGGTGAGTTGGTTACAAATTTACAGGTATATCTCTACAAGAAGGAATGATTCAACCAATAATTATATTAATTCCAAAACAACTATTAGTGAGGCTTCTAATTAGACAATTTCCCATCATGTTTTGTTTATCTAATTACAAATGGACAAAGCGTAGCTCGACTTCTTCCATTGCTGAAACTACCCAACTAATACTAAAAGGTGATGTTAACTTGAGTTTCACCATTGTTAATTCCTCGGATCTTAAAACAAAGTCCTCGTACTACTATTCGGGTAAAATGATTCATCTAAAAAGGTAGTTAGAGGTTGCCTCTTTCCATAGCCACCTCCACTTTATCGGCTGTAAACCAAGGACTGTAGCTACCGAATTGAAAAATATTTTTGGGGGAGAGGAGGGCAATACATTTCCTTCCCCTTATAATAGCATCGTCCTCGATGTGACACAACACCAAAGATCAAAGGATATGTAAGCAATAAAGTCAATAATGACACATGTCATTTAATAAAACAACTTGTATGAACAACACATAAACAAGGAAACAAACTAATTTTGGTAATATCTTAAATTTTAATGTTCTGTGAAGATTGGTAGTTAGTTATCTTTTACTTTACTACTTAATTATTCTTTTCTTTTATATTATTTCTTAATCTCAAACTCTTAGTATTCATTGTTTAGAATTTCAATTGTCTTATGTTCGTGGGTGCCCAAAAATAATTGACCTCAAGGTGTCACACAAAAATTAATGGAACATAAATGACCCACAAGACATATTGCTACATACTATCACAACTGTATCACATCACAAGACCTTTAACTCCACCATGGAGAGACAACAAGTAGTTTACCTTACAAAGAAGTTCCATCAATTATGTCATGGGCATAGATCCTACACACATATGTGACTAAAAAAATGAATCATCATGTTGATGCATATAAAGCGGTATCGAGATGACCTAAAAACATGACTTTACCAACACGGTTCCAAGACAAGATCCGATCGCATATATCAACCTAGGGAGAATCAAGCCTCAAACATATAACACTATGTAACAATACTCATAAAAGTACACATAACTAATAAAACCAACTCCACACATCAAAAAACATCACAAAACAATCTCCATATATCTCATGAAGCATCAAAAACAACTACATATACCTCCTAAAACATCACCCAATAACTCCATATATCTCCCAAAGAATCATCAAAAAACTATGTATACCTCCAAAAAAAAGAATCATAGTGCAAAACCAAGCCATGTCACTCATCTATAGATCCCCATTTCCATATCGGATAACTCAACCATAGAGCCCCATTAATAAGATTGTGTCACTCAACCATAGATCCCCATAAATAATATCGGGTCACTCAACCATAGAGCCCCATCAATAATATCGGGTTACTCAACCATAGAGCCCCATCTCCTTTCTCCATTTAATGATGTCGGGACACCCTATGGCCCTTGGCACATAGAGCCCCATCACCCCTAACCCAAGTGACATAATAACTAGTGGTTCAATAACCCACTACTTATCTGTAACTCCTTGGGGCATACTTCCATACAACGAAGTGGGTCCATAGGTTCTACCACTCCATGGTGAATCCATGACCCGATTCAACACATTAGAACATTAAAACTAGCACAACAATATGTTTCAAATGCCAAGTGGAAAAAATCATAAGCCTTGGCTAGGTTATAAAACTTTTAAACATGAAAATAAAATAGAAAAAAGTTTTAAAATGGGTAAATAGCCATAATTAGTGCAAAAATATGCATGTTAGTGCAAAAACCAAATAAAATGCCAAAAATGTTAGAAGACATCAATCAAGAAAACTGTTGGTTCTTGCAAGAAAAGAGAATAATGATTAATTTATGAATAAAATACGTATTGGGAAATAGCACATTACAATCACTATGTGGCCTAATACGTCCATGAAAGGGGTACTCATCAAGTTGTTCGCACTTAGATATCGAGCCTCGTCTCACAAACATATACATGTAACCAAAAATGAATATATCAAATAATGCAACTATCATCATCTCTCTGCTTGAATTATCCCTCCATATTCTCACAAGGCTTAACATAGTCAAAATCACAAAGGATTGTTTGATGAACAACCTAATAGGAAAGAGCAGGGGATGTTAGTTTGCATAAGTTGAGCCTAAGGTGGTGTGCATCCACAATATATATTGAGCAAGCTCAAAGTATACTAAATATATAGAAGTGGATTTTTAGCCTATATAAGACTCCACTTCCTCACTCGTACTCAGCTCAAGATTATGAAAACCTGGTCCATGCCTCCTCTCTCCACACATACACTCTTGACGGTTGTTTCCCTTAGGTTCATCTAGTGTAAGGTTCACAACATAACACATAACTACATCACTAACACAATGTTGATTCACACACATCAAGCATACTATCTTACGCTTGGTATATATACAAGGTATAATGAAATCATTAATTTCATGGGTTATGATACATCACTTTCCCACATTGTGCACCTAAGGTACAATTAATTCACAAGAGGGGTCATACGATCACCATATGCCCCTAATTCACAACATGAACGATCACATATTTCATAAATTATATGTATGATGAAAAAAATGTCTAATATTACAACATATAGTCAATTACAATACAACATGGTGACACAAATGATTCATCACAACACAAATGTGACATAATGATAAAATACAATTCACTATATACCAATTTTTTCATGCCACACATCAACACACCTTCATATCACATAATAACAAAACACTCCAACACTCTATAATCCACAATAACATTATTTTCACACACAAAAAGGTGGCACATCACACGTGAACTCCTCATTGAATCCACAAAAAGGAGAGTAAATACTCTCATTACAAACACATCAACATGATAACAAATATGCACTAAGTGACATGCATAACATGTGCGTTCATAATATCACAATTACAATATTGGCCACATCACAACATATATCACATTACTCTTCCCAGAGGTTTGAGAGCATGAACCCTGCATAAACCATTGATACCATATGTAATGCCCACATTTTCAACACCAAAATACCATAGTAAAATTATCAGAATAATGTATTAGTTTGACTTTTATTTCATACTACACAACACCACATGGGGATCTAAATAAATAATATTGACATCATGTAGGAAAAATACATAAACAATAACTCCTCATATAATAGGAAAGCATAGGGTATGCACCAATGTCTTACTCAAATGACGTAAACTAGGACAATGACCCAATTACAGTAAGAAACATAGGATAGGCATACTCCACGACATGGCCTTTTCATGGTTTACATATTAATTACATTAATGTTTCCATGGTATGACCTTATAGTTTTCAACAATATTAAACACACAAGTTTTATAATTTTCTATTTTTCAAACTCCAATTGCTTTATTTTGCAGAGCATTAATCTTTAACAGAGACTGTGTGGTTGGTTTCTTTCTCTAATTCCATTATTTATCCATAGCTCATTTTTTTAATAAATTCATTTTAAACAACTATGAGTCTCCTAATATTATTTCTTATGTTAAAGGTTTGTTTATAAAAAAAATTATATAACTATAATTTTTGAAGAACACATAGCATTGGACCCTTCGGTTATTTACAACTAAATTTGGATGTTTTGTTTAACATTTCACCTATAGAGGTTCCTTTAGAATTTTCTCGATTCTCTTAGGGAAATAACTTTATATATCTTGGTTGGGATTAGGAACGTATATAAAAACATGTGCCTCCTAATATTTGAATTAAGGATATATTTTAGAGAGCTATGTTTACTTGGTTTAGACAAGTACTCTCATTACAAGGAGGAAAAATTCACAGTAAGAAATAGGAAGGTTACTAGATCAATAGAAAACCTATCCCAAGTTCATTTCATAGCATTTTTAATACTAACAATACATTATTTAAATATTCAATATATTACAACCAATATGAAGGTTAACTAATTAAGTTGTATCATTCTAGATTTATAATTTGTTGCCCTAATTAGGAATTCAAAATTTCACAATCATATTGCAATGAAGGGTACATTACACCTATGTTACCCTTATAGATATTTTCTCTTGAATCTAAGTGATGAAATTCACATTTCAAACTACTTATATTTCATCATCTTAAGGGTTCAATATCAATAACAACGAGATAATTGCATGTTTCACCATAAATTCTACTTTGTGAGTCATCATAGGTTTAATATATTCCTAACTACGCCAAGGGTTATACTAAAATTTAAAAAGTGAAACAAGAGTGCAATATCCTTATCTCACAAGAGATTGGCTATATTTGCAGGTATCCCATTCTCAAGGTTACATTTTATTATTTCATTAGCATCGTTGTCTGATTCATATATATACAAATAAAGCACGTGATCATGCATCATATTTGGATTTTTCAATTTGTTAGTTTGTTAAATTAGTCGTGGACCTCTACATTATTACCTTAATTTTATGATCACCTTTGACATTTTGCTTTGTTTTGACATTGCTCAAAAGAGTACCATTTTTGTAGCAACATTCCATACATTAATCTTAATTACCCTTTTGTACTAACTATATTTACATGGTTACTTTGGTCCCTTATTAACATCATTTTGGAACAAAATTAATCCCTATAACACTTTACGAAACACCTAGGGATTTCATACTACAAGGAGTATGACCTCACATAAGAAAACTCATTTCAATGCTTTTGCATATGCAAATACAAGTGTATCTTGAAAGAGAGATATCCAAAACAACATTATGAATTTCCAAAATTTTCTTAGGGACATATTTAAATTATTTGGTAAATACACAAGTAATTTGACACATATTGATGCAACCTAGAATTTACGAGATAACACCCTAGTTGCAGCTGACACATCACTAGCCTAGAATGAGAGCTCACCCAAGCAAGCAAAGGTACCAGTTCCCTCTTTAGGTTTTTGTAATAGAATGAAGTAACATGATGAAGGAAGAAACATATATATTCATAACTAATCCATCATTCTACAATGCATGTTATCCACAAATCTATGAAAGAACAAGATCAAATAGTAATCATGATTAAATTAATAACATGTATGTCTTGAATTACATAGAACGATACTTAGATTAGCAAATATCTTCCATCTATTAATAAATATAGAAGCTCCTTACAGTATTGTCAATCTATATCAATGCGCGTATGGAACTGATACAGTAATTCATTCATATGTGTATATTCTTTATTACACATACATACATCTAGCTCTCTGTAATACCTCGCATACTTCCTTCTCTCTGTAATACACACCTATACTATGCACCTAACATCATATATATGGTGGGGATTTTCCCTTCACCTCTTATCTATTCTAGAAATAGGTCGCATCCTATTAAGATCCAAATGCTTGTTTATAATCATAGCCACACATGCAAGTGTGCTATCTATAGTTCTCTTGTAGTTAACTGAAGTGTCAATTCTATTCTCAACTTGTCTCTATGTATAAATGCTTTGAACTATTTCTCCAAATATAGACAATGCACAACCATCTCTGCATCGTTGATGTGGTCCGCACACCATCTTCCAAAATAGGTCTTCGTGCCCAAAATCAGCTAAGTCCTAAAATCATAACTTGCCTTCCACGCACGGGTCCTTCTTGGCCTTTGTGCCCTTAGGTCGGGCCTTCTATCTCATGCGAGAATCCTTGTGTGATCTTAGACAATTATTCTTTAATCAACATTGCCCAACACTAATCTCATTGTCATCCTGACAATGCGTATCTCCAAAAATTGAAGGAAAGAATAATAATGAAAGATTGTGGATAATTAAAGAATTTTTATGACGTGTTATTAGGAAACTTCCTCTGTATCAGTTTGTAGTATCAACTCTGGATACTTCTCCTTTATTTCCACCTCTAATACCTACCAGTCGGTGAGTGCTTGCTCTAATTTCTCTAGAATGTCCACAACATTGGATTCCAACTCATCTCTCACAATCTCTCCTTTCTCATTTTACAAAACCAACACAACACTTGGACATTGATGTCATTCTTCCTTCCAAAGGTCCATCTTTTGCAAATCATCTTTCTAATCTCTTCCAGTCAAGTCTTGTGTGGATCTTGTGTATTCGAGGTCCTTGTTCTTATGTTTAACCATTGACAACCTTTCCACATGGCCCAAAGTCTCATCTTTCATCACCTTTGGACCACGTTATTCTCTTGAGGGTCTTGATGTTTATAAACACCTCTAGATACAGTCCTTCATAAGATGCAATTTTTCTCATCACAAATTCTTTCTCTCGATCAACATCTTGTTCAAAGCATTCGGCGCTTACATAAGTAGAGTTTCATCTTTGAGTACCAAGTCCAAAATTTTTCCCACATAGTGTATCATGAAGGAAATGTCTATGGTACCTTGGGCTCTAAGTGTGGCCTTGCTTTGATTACATTGTCCCTAATCTCTCTACAATTCTTATGAACACCATGTTGTTCTTACGCATGAAGTTTATTTCTGTGTTATATGCATTATCTTTACATCCTTTGTCTTAAAAGCTTCAAGAAACGCTTTGATCGTGGTATATTTTCCATGTTTCTTATAGCCACCTCAGCCAAAAATTTCACCGGTGCATTAATGACCTACTCATTCGACATGAAAGTAGGTTTTACTATCATGTGTCTAACCGAGGTGCCTTTTTCAATCACCTCGAAATGTAGGACTCTTCGCACACATTAAATTCAGGTTCATCCATGTGGGTTTCATCAAACCATTATAGTTTCTTCCTAGTGCACACATTTTCCATATTTTCATCCATCAACTCCTAGCCCAATAAATCCTTCTCCACTATTGTTCTCTAGAAGCGGGTGCGAGACAATTTTTCCTACGTAATCTGCATACCCCATGGCCGGTGGAATGTTCTCTCCACTTATCCTTTAGAGCCTTTTTGCTTAGGAACATTATCCTCTAAATTTGGGACTTGCATCTCATGTCCCGAACATCTTCTGAGATGTCACCTGCTAGTATTTTCTCTTCCTCTTCTTTTTCCTTCGATGCCTCACCTTTTCTTTTGTGTCCTCTAAAAGTGTAGGAAAATTAGGCACACTTTCCTCTCGACTCGTCCGACTCCTCATTCAAATTCAGCTTCCTCCCTCTGTGTAGCCTTCTAGCCTCTTACGTGGAGAGAGTCGGCTTATTTGTGCAAAGTAGTTGGAGTAGCACCTTGGGTCCTTGTTCTCCTGAATACCCTTTTAAACCTGTGCTCCCCTTGGACTGCATTCAAGTCCTCTTCATCCCCCTCTTGTGGCTGAGGTGGGGTAATGGCATGCTCAGCTTCACCCTGACTTGTAGGATGTCTCCTACCCCTATGCTCCAAACCACCACTATCTTCGCACTCCTCCTCCTCATCCTGCAATTCAATTGGCTATGTGGGCTTAGGTGCTAGGATGTTCTCCACTATATTATTTCCCTTTGGTGGTGCTAGAAGTGCAAACTCACCTTCCATAATTTTTTATTCTCCATTTTTGGATTCAGCTGGAGATACATCAATGCTACCCACACATCTCTGCTACAAGCAAGATTATAGGTTTAATATTAAGAACCTTTGAAATGATTATATCTGTATAAGTTCTTCTACCAAGATAGGTAGTCGTAATCTACCTTATCTGCATTGAAGACAAGTCAGGCGTGGGTAAAAGCACAATAAAATGTCCCACTTTTTGGTATGTTTTGTACCATTATACACATGAATTTTCAGTTTCATTGATTTTCTAAAGGTAATAGCCATAAAACCATACATATTCATGAAATTTCACAAACTAACGAAATGTTGTATTTAGAGTGTAGAATACATGTAAATTTTTTATAAAAAAAAAATACAAAAAAAACGGTCTTTTTCTTAATTTTATTCATACGTTGTTTCTTATGTTATAAAAGAGGAATGACTGTCCCTGGGTGGTTCTTTTAAATGAAAATTTATTTTTTCACCATGAAATTTTAGATATATGTTTAAGATTTGAATTTTGAGGCGCTGTCAAATTTTCATATTTTTTGGACTTATATTTTTTTTTAATTAATTATTTAGTAAAAATATTTTCAAATAAATGGTGTACAAATGTTTATGCTAATAACTTTTAAGATTTTCATCAAAATTGAGTAAGAAGAAGACTTCAATAAATAGTAATTTTAATTTTTTCAATTTTTTTATATTTTTGCTATTTTTCAAATTGGGTTGATTGTGTACAATTGATTGTCCTAAAATACCATATGTTAGCAAAATATAAAAATAAATAGTAAAACATATTTTTAAACAATAAAAATTATATTTTTAGAAAGCTAATAAAATTCTGTACTTTGTGTTAAATTTTTGTAATTTTATTCATTCGTTAACCCTAATTACGTGGCACCTTAGTGGCACTTTTTGCATAAAATTATCCTCAAATGGATTTGGCGCAAAATGTGCCCTGAAAAGGTGCCACATAGAAACTCTGCCACATAAGGGGGTTGCGCGAAGGGGGTTTGCGTGAAGGGGGTTCGCGTGAAGGGGGTTCGCGTGAACCCCCTTCGCCCGAACCCCCCCAAACCTTAAATCTGCCGCCCAAAACTATATAAATATCTATATATAACTCTTTGCCGCCAAAATTATTTGAATTGATGGGTTCTCCGAATGGGGTGTTCGCGCGAACCCCCCCATTCGCGCGAACCAGTTTCTTCATCCTACGTGGCAGTTCAGGCGAAGGGGGTTCACGCGAAAGGGGTGTTCGTGCGAACAACCTCGATTTCCGATCCCGCCCAACTTCTTACTCGCGTTTTTGGGACATGAAGTGGGACACAACATTGTGCTTTGACCCCGTGTCTCTATAAATCTATGAACAAATGCTCAAAAATACCTTGCGGTGAATGCGTAAGGAACTTGCACCAAGGGCTAGAGAGAAAATATTTCATAGGGAAGCACATGATGCAAAAATTCTTATATATAGAAAAGCTGAACTTGTTTCCCTACCACTACTGGTAGGTCCTTTGGGATGCGCCACTCTTCCCCAAATTTCATGCGGAGCCTACCATACTAGTTCTCTACCCTATTCTTTACATCATCTATCATGGCCCCCTTACATAGGTATTTATTGAATCTTTCAACTAGGGACTTGTTCTCCATGGGGTATTCCCATACTTTCTTATTTAGTCCAGTGGTACTCCGATCTCCATGAATACCAGTGATAGAAAAATAGCCCCAAACTTGATCTTCCCTCATGTGCATGCTTCTTCGACTATTTTCTCTGTAATATAGCCTACAATGTTGTAGATTGTCCCTTTTGACATCTTGCGCACCACATGTAACCACATAGTATTCACCTGTTACCACCACTTTTGATCATTTAAATTGGTAACAAAGTGTGGTGTAGCTTGTAAAACTGGATAGTTATTTAATTTATCTATGTCCATTCCGTGTGGACCCTTCAGGTACCCCAACTCCTGTTTGGTCTTTACAATCGTGGCTTTATCTACAAGGTCACCTTTTATGTCTTCTCATGTGGCCTTCAGACCTGTAACTAATGAGACTAGTGCATATGAAATTCTAACTCTATGTCTTGCAAAGTAGATGAAGTCTTTGTGTACCTTACTCATGAGCCATTGATACAAGGGCTCATACTTCCCGAAATATGGAAGCTCATATAACTGGTAGACCCCAATTCTCTTCAAGAGCTTCTCACCTACATCATCATACACCAACATATCATCCATCATGCACTTGTTTGTTCTAGTAGTGACTAAGGAATCGAGCTCCTTCTTGTTCTCCAAAGTCCTGTGATTATATTCACTCACTTTTCTCTTTCTAATGGGTGAATCCCACTCTTGGCCGATGATGACTCCTTTTGGATACTTCATCTCTAAAAAATGGATTTTGGGTGCCATATCTTCTTCCTCAACGACTACCTTCTTATTTCCTTTTACAATTGTTGCAAGATCCCTTCTTTGGTGCCATTTCTACCTTATAAATGTCTCATGTTCATCTTTGTAACTCTGCGAATCAAACCCTAGCTCGATTCAATTATGCCCTAGGTGGAAACTTCATAACCTAACTCTTTTATGTCTCCCTGCTTTGCTCAAACCCTTTACCACCGAGGATGAAAGCTTCTTTCATATAGATCTAGTTGTAACTCTTGGTTTCACACCCTTCACACCTTAACTTGATCACTGACTCTTCACACTTGGCTCTTTCTTCAAATTCTCTTAGTCGTAACGGTAAAAATGAATTTGTATCCCATCCTTATATAAAATTTTCAAATATTGATGCATTTATTACTCCTTCACCTACCAAATATCCCTCATCCATTGACCAAATTCATTCATTCTCGTGTGGTACATCTTCATGCCCATTTATAACCTTATAGCGCACCTTCCTACCCTTTGGTCACAGACTTCTCTTCAACACGCACTCCGAACTTGAGTACCTCATCACTGTACCTTCTCCGGTAGCTATCATGGCCTCTGCTTACCTCGTGTTATCTTTGTTCTTTCATATATCTACATCCTTGGTCACTTTTGAGAAGCAATCTTCTTTTGACTCAAAGCACACCCATAGAAGCTTATTCCTTTCACCTTTCAAATTCCACAATATTTTTCTTGTACAACTATAACCACCCACACAAAAATTATGTGTAGTACTCTACGAATAAACATTCTTCATACAATAATTAGCTTCGGGCATGCAAGCGCACTTATTACACAAGAAAAAAACTAAATTGATAAAGCATAATCAATGAAGGAAATACATTAAGGAAATACATAATTGAAAACCTAAACTAAATGGAAATACTTACTTATTACAAACACCAAGAAGACTTATTTATATAGGGCTTCACCTACTCTCGTTAAATTAACTAGGTAGCCGTGTTCCATCAAGTGCTTCTAAGCGGCAAGTACCCGATTCAAGTATAGAAGTGATAACATATGACCCCAACCAATGTACTTTGAGCTTTCTAGATGACACAACAACTTTGATTCATAAAGAAGTATCATTTTTCTAATCTCAAACTTCTTATCCCTTATGTTTTTGTCATACCATTCCTTTTTCACGGGATTTTCATGCTTCGACTCCATCGTGTTATGGCTCAAGACTCATTCGAGTTGAATAAACTTTTTGATACACTCTTCTAGAGCTTGTTCATTAGCTAGACCTCTAACACATGTAATACACAAAGAAGGTAACATAAATTCTATAGGGATAACAACTTCCGCACCAAACACCAACTAAAAACAGTGTGGTTTTTTCAATCTCTTGTAATTTGTTCTATATTCCCAAATCACGGTTGATACTTTGCCATCTTAATCCTTTCTTCCAACATCACAATTTTTGTCAAAGTCTAGCTCAAAATATTGTTGAAGGCCTCAACAGTTCCGTTTTCCTGATGATGATAAGGTGTAGTTTTATGGTGTGTAACCATAAACTCATCTAATAGGATCTGATTGTCTCATTCAAAAGTGTGTACCTTGATCACTTGTAAATATTAAGGGATATCCATGTCTTGTAAGAACATTCTCCCATAGAAACCAAGCTATTGTAATTGTCGTATAATCTTTGGTAAGTGTTACTTCTACCCATTGCGTGAGATAATATGTGCAAGTAGTGATATAAAGCAATATAGTCCTACACGGGACTAGTTTAATAGGTCCTAGAAAATCAATGGCCCATTTCTCAAACAGTTCGGCACTAGTAATCAGTCTCAAAGGCATCTCATCTCTTCTCCCTATTTTTTCTAGGTCTTGACAATGATCACATGCCTTACAATATTCTTTACAGTCCTTATACAATGTCTCCCACCATAATCCACAAGTAGGATCTTCCGAGAAGTCGCATCACCTACATAATGGCCTCCTGCAATACCACCATGAGCTTCTTCCATAATATCCTCACACTCATGCGCTAATACACAATGGCATAATACTTCATCTCTTACTAGCTTGTAGAGGTCAGCACTGATTAAAATAAATTGTGTCATGCGTATAGTAAGTTGCTTATTTTTTAATTCTTTCATTCCTTCTGGTGCCATACCTATTCATAGAAAGACAACAATGTCTTCTAAATCCATGGGCATGTGTTGCAACTTATATAATTGTGCCTCCGACATCGTTTCTTCAATTTTCTATGCATCCTCTCTTGAATTGATTCTTGATTAATGATATGGTCTAGATTGCTTTTCCCTGGCTTCACCATAACTATGAAATCAAACTCTTAAAATATGAGCACCCATCTCGCATATGCACCCTCGTAAGATGGGCTTATGTACCAAGTACTTCAATGTTATGTGATCGTATAAAACACAAATGGTGTTGCTAACAAGTAATGTCGAAACTTGTACAATGAATAGGTCATTGACAAAGCTTCGCGCTCTCTAGTTGTATAATTCCATTTAGCAGGCCTTAGCTTCCTACTAGCAAAACAGATTGGATAATATATAATACCTTGGCTAGGTTAAGCTAACAAAGCACCAATGGCCATACCGAAGTGTCCACATTTACATGAAATGGTTTATCCCATGAGGAAAGCACAGAATGGGTGCGGTAGTAAGTTTCTCTTTTAATATCTCAAATGTGCATGATTTTGGTTCTCCCCAATAAAATGCACCTTTCCCTTCGTAAATTATTTCAAGAGTGCAGAAATTTTGGCATACCCTTTTATGAATTTTATATAATATCTGTATGACCTAAAAATCCATGCACCTCACTTTGAATGGTAAGCACTTCTAGGCCTAAAATGACTGCAACCTTTGATTGGATCAACTAATAAACCTTCCTTGTATATTATATATCTTGGCATTATCCCAAATGGCATAGCAAATATGCACTTCTTGATATTCAAAGAGATAGTCAATTGTTTGCATCGTTCAAACATTAAGCGTAGATTTTCATAATGATCTTTCACAAGCCCATATACTGTCCAATCATCTAGGTAGACCTATAAGAAGTTGTGAATAAAATCCAAAGGCCATCATAGTATAAGTAGGAACGTTTTTCAATCCAAAGGGCATCACAGTATAAGAAAAACTACCCCATTCAGTAGTAAATTTTGTCTTTTCTTGATCCTCTGAGCAATCGAACTCGATGATACCCGGAAAATCCATCGTGAAGGAGTATACTTGTGCCCTACAACTCCTAGTATTTTCAGTGAATGGTGTAGGGAATGGATCTATGATGCATGCATCATTCATCTGCCTATAGTCCACACATATCCTAATTTGTGCATCCTTTCGATACTGATCACCATTGGGTTAACCCATTTTGACTCATCAAGGGGGTTGATAATTCTAGATTTCAACATTTTATCAATTTCTTCTTTCACCTTTTCGTGTAAATTAGGATTCATTCTATAAGGTCTCTTTCTAACTAGTCATGCACCATTCTTAAGTTTGATCTTCATTTCCCAAGTGATTCATGCACACATTTAAGTTCATGATATCCTTGAGGGAATAAGTCTTGATAATCCCCGAGTAACTCGATGATCTTTTCTACCTCCCGTCGCATCCTTAGGCTAATTATCTCGACCAATAATATCTAATTATGGCCTCCTTAGGCTAATCCTACGAACCTATATTCACCTTCTTTGTCTTCATGGGTTCATGGTAGGCACACGTATCCTTGTTTGCAATTTCCAAGACCTCGCACCCCATGTGAATGTTCAATATCTAGGTTATCAACTTCCTCATCATCCATGATGTAAACAATATTTCCTTTCTATTTCTTAAGGCAAGTGTGTTCAAGTAGTATGGAGTCCATATCTTCTTCCTTTTCAAAACACGCTCCAAACTCTACCTCATCGAACAATTCCTGAATATGCTCTTCTACTTTTGCACTATCTCCCATAGTTAAGCACTTGACAAATATTAATGGCTCTACTATAGGAGGTTTATTCCAAAAGTAGTCAAAAGTATTGATCATACCTACAATCAAATCTTTCCAGTTTCAAGTTTTTTGATGTAGTTTTGCATATACATACCAAGCACGTGCACATCCTTGTAACGTAGAATATAATATATGCACCCAGAGTGAAGGTGGTAATACTTCCGCCCTATTGTCCGAGTCTCACACACTACTGAATGTGATGTTGAACAAGTTTATCACCATGATAAGTATAGATTTGTGTAGGTGCATTGTTCCTAATAAACCTAGTAGACAAAGGTATTCCAATCTCTTCCCAGATTATAAGGTTATATTTGTGGACTACCCACCAGCACGTTTTTGTCCTGTGTAGTGTATATACTAACATATCTCTCCTTGTAACTTGATCTACCCACTGTGTTTCCATGGCCTTTAAAAAGGTAGGAATATCTTCGCACATTGTTGTCTTGCAGTGTATATACTAACATATCTCTCCTTGTAACTTGATCTACCCACTGTGTTTCCATGGCCTTCAGAAAGGTAGGAATATCTTCTATCCCTGTATACCAAGGTATTGTGCTACCTATCCATCGAATTGAATGAAATCCATTCTTGCGCACAACCACACTTTTCACCTCTCGCCCTACTAATTCATATGTATCATGAGCCCAATTAATGCAATTAATAATCATAGTAAAACTAATAGAATGAGAATCCTACCACTGTAGGATGACTTCTTTTGATGGCTCGTTGACCTCTGGGTCCTGAATAGCATGTATACGGACTTTGTTTAAGTCTTCCTCACTTAGAGGCTCAACATAGGGTGTAGACTTGCCATATTTCAAAGTTATCACAACCCTTTCATCCTTGTTTTCAAAGCCAATATACCCCTTATTGAATCTCAAGTCAGCATTATTTGCATAACTCCAAGGGTATCCAAGTAGGGCTAGAAAATTGTCTGCTTCTACAAGTGCTAATACCTCAAAATCCCAGTGAAGTTGGACCCTTGTATACTTATAGATGCATCTTTCAATACTCTTATGGGAGTGGCATTAGTCGGTTTGCCATGAATAACACATTAGATGATGGTTGCAATTGAGGCCTCCCATTTGTACCCATGCATCTAATGTCAGCAAATTTACTTTTGCACCTGTATCAATCAATATGTTACTCAATAGCCACCCATTCACAAAAACATTCAAAGTAATTTATTTTTCATAGTCAATGCTATTAGGGGAATATTTTCATGTATAATCTGTCGAGAGTCTCAAGACTTACACGTGGAGTGTTCCCTTTTAACCAACTTCCTAATAGTGGAATAATGTTCTCCTGGTGCAACATCTTACACACCTCTGATGATCATCGATATTAGTTTGGACTATATCTCATGCTTTCTTTTTCTCCTTTAGGTATTGTATCTGATCCTTAAGATTCCTCAGCACTTCCATGGTATCCTGGTAAACTTATTTCTAATGAGTAGGATCTAGGTACCTCACACAAAAAAACTCCTCCTTGGTGATTGTTTGGTGCAATGCCTCTCTCACGCGTGCTACTTCAACGCATGTAGTAATACTCACTATCAATGCCTTAGGTCCTTCTACTATCTTGGGCATCCATTGATCTTCTACTTGAGTGCTAGGTTCTAACCATCCCGGTGCCTTTATTTTATAGCTTATGCTGGTTACTCGAGATGCTCATATAAGTTCGGGAAATCTTCATAGCTATGGTTCTTCCCGTAGAAAGAACATGTAATATTCTAAGGACATTCACACCTATAATGGTCAGGAGATCCACACGTATAACATGTTCCATGATAGAACTCTCCTCTTCCTCCACCACGGCCTCGTCATCCATATCCACAAATATCACGTCCCCTTCCACGACCTCCTTCAAAACGCCCCTCATTCATGTCATAGCACATTTGATTATGATCCCGATCCTAGTGCTGATTATAACCCTTCAAACTATCTGTTATACTTGTCTATCAAATTCTAATGTCTATAGCATCCTGGATCAGACCAATCAACGAAAATCCTCAATATCATGGGTCGTGGACCTACAAATCTTGTAAAAGCAAGATACATTATTCCCTATCACACTGTAACAAAGGACAATGACTAGCATCATGATTCAAATGAAAAATTCACATTCCAATAGTAACGAGCATACAGATATGTGAGGGAAACTATCCTTGGTGTGACCTTCCACTTCAAAATCTATACATCAAATTCCTAAGCACGTTTCATGGGCTAAAGTTTCCCATAGCTTCTCTAATTGGTTTTCCATAGCTACAATTTGTGCCTCTAGAAATGGACTAACTCCAATGTCAATGCTCAAACTACCTCACTACACAAAGCTGCTTCCAGTTGCTTTGCCTAGATCAATGTATGTCTTATGTGAAAGCGCCCTTCTAAAAGGTGTAATCAACCCTCCAACGAACCATTGTGCATGTTGGCTAGCATGAATATCATAAGATAGCTTAGATATAAGTGTCTTAAAATGAGCATCATATTCACGTACACTCTCAGTAGTGCCTTTCTTGATATCTTTGAGTGTACTTACACTCTTATGCTCAAACTTAGGGATATGGAACTCTTTCAAGAAAGCATCTCTCAATGCTACATAATCCATGCAACTTTGATCAGGGTAAAACTTCCTATACCGTTGTGCATGTTTCCCTATAATGTAGTGGAAAATTAAATTTTCTTTCACTCAACAGCTATGATCCCTTTAGTGTGCCAAAATATTTCACACATATGCACATGTTCGGAAGCATCCTCTATACCTCTATATTCGGAAGATGAAGAGAAATCTCCATATAGATATTCTATGGTTGCTACAGACCTTGACCACCTGATCTAAAACCTCTTGTGTTCCCTCTACCTCCAGAACCACTAGACCCATTAGAACTAGAACCACCTATACCTCCTGATCCACCACCTATAGTTGGAATAGGGCTTGTAGATGTACTCCACTGTGCTTCGACAGTAGTATTGTATTGTACCCTTACAGTCTATGAGGTAGTTCCACTTCCAGAGGTGAATCCAAAATTCTGTGTGGATGATGCACCTAAGATTGCTCCACAAATGACATTGAAGTCATTTATCCTACCATTTATGTACTTGATCCGTGACTTACTCACGATTTCCTACTTCCCAAGTTAGTTAGTTTGTTACTTGTCATACTAGATATTGAAAAACCAAGCGCAAAGGCTAGGTCACCAGGTGGATTAAGATACACGCATGCAGCCCAAGTAGTCTCTGTTGGCGCACTTCCATGTGAGGCCAAGAAGGGATATCTATCATGTTTTCCAAGATGGGGGAGTTCCTGATGCTCTAGCTCCATGTCTTCTATGTGATGTGTAAATCCTTCATGAACCATCTCTCTCCTCCATGCCATATTCTCTGCATACAAGAACGTTGCTTCTCTATCTCCCTCTCGTGTGCCTCATTATACTTAAGTTGTCTTTCCTCTCTATGTTTCTCTGCCGCTAGGTCTAGCCATCTTAAACCAAAATTCCTTCTCTCACACATGGCGAAGTTTAGTTAGCCATAATTTTACTCTCTAGGTTCAAAGTTAGCAATAAGATCTTGATAGCTAGTGGAATACCGTGCAAATATGTTCCTCTTGGATACATGCAAAACTAAAATTCAACTACCTTTGGGCAAGAGTATGTTGAAATTGAATATTCCAAAATATAACTATTTAGAACACCATTAATGAAACCACGTATCCAGCATGCGATTTTAGATCAAATCAACATCATAGAGGGCATCAAATTGGCTAAGTCGACATCTTAACTTGCTTTCCGCACATAGGTCCTTCCTATCCTTCTACACCCTTGGCTCCGGGCCTTCTATCCTGTGAGGACTCCTTGTGTGATCTTAGAAAAGTATTCTTTGATCAACACATATTCACCAATCACATAATTTAGATCTCAAAAGGGATCAATCTAATGTAAAATAACCAACTATCTTGCAAGACTTTGGCCACCCACCAGGGTACTAAGGGAAATCACGTACAAGAGGGTTAAACTTATTTAGGATATGGTCATATTACAACTCCTAGGCATGATCACTTCACTCATGCAAAAATGATAGGTTTCACAACATATATGCCCCACCTTGTAAACTATCTAGGAAATAGTCCTTAATAAGATGTCTTAGGTGCGAAACAAAGAGATGATTAATGAGGTCAAAGTATTTTATCAACACGATCAATGTCTTATATGGCATTATAATTCATTCTTTTAATTTCATAGGTTTTGATGAGAGGATATTCTACCTAGCATTTTGGTTGTTAAGGAAATAAACCAATAATTAACATCACAGAAGATTAGTTTACCATGTTTATAACATAGGTACAACATTGAGTATAACTTCACATTCAATTCGACACTATAAAATATAGCCACATTGGTATTCTCTTTTCAAAATATACAAAGAACAATTCTTCGAACAACAATACATATCATTTTTCTATGGTAATATATGTATTGTAAGATGAATATAACTTCACAATGAAAACTCATTAATTACAACATATCACATCCAAAAACTTCCTCTTGTTTGGAGTACCTACAACCAATGTTGTGTCAGTCCTAGGAGTGAGTATGGAAATCCCCTACACTCAACCATAAATTCCATGTATTCATCATTTCAACTAATATACATTTTGACCTATTTATATTTTCAAAACCCAATCAATATTTTCATAATTATCTCTAGAGAGAGAAAGAGAAAGTATGGATTTTATTTTCCTTTCTATTCATCATATCATAACCACATACATTATCAATTTTTCATTTAATTTCCAATCCATGAACATTTATAACTGATTTACATTTCTAGAACCAGTCAAAATATCAGAGTTACTTATAGAAAGAAAAAGGAAAGAGAGAGAAACATCATAATCTCCCAAAAAGAATTCATATAATAGTTTGATAAATTCATAATCTATAATGTGTTGAGACGATATGTACAAGGATCCATGGTAAGTTAGGAGTCAACAGAACCCTTAGAAGATGTGCTCAGCTAAGGTTGCAATTTTGGTGCAAGTTGGCCGAAACATCTAAAGTGCTCACAATTTGGGCCTTGAAAACACTTGTTTTAGGGTAGAATACGAAGTTTGATGATTCTTTCATCCTCTCCCATATACATTAAATTCATCCTGTCTGATGTGAGTTTATTACAAAAATGAAGCTCAAGTTACAAAAGTAGCTTTGGGTCTAGTTATCGTAATTACGACAATAACTCTTGTCACTTAGTGATCAGTGGACCCCAAAACCCACATGCAAAAAATAGTCTCCGAATGTGTTTTCCTTTAAATGTAGGTGGTTTAAGATTCTCTTGTTGGTAGTATAGGGGTAGGTGGAAGTGTTTTTTTTTCATTTTTCTCAAACTAAGCGGTAATCGGAGGCCGACACCGATTATGTGTTCCTAAAAAGAACATGTCACTACAAGTGACTTGTAACTTAAGTGGGTTTATAATTTCAACATGTAAGGGCGTTAATTAAGTTCAAACTACTTAGTTAAGTTTCCCCATAGTGTACCACATTACCAAGGATCATGCAAGGAATTTCAGGTTTGCGGTATATTTGGGTGTGGCACTCCATGCACATAACTTTCAAGGTTATAATTTTTTTTTATGTTTTATAGTACTAAATGAAGTAACATTTTATCATTGGTTGGAGTTACATTTCCTAAAAAAGTTAACATTTAATTTCCAAATGCAAGAAATGATAAATGCGGAATTTAATACAAGAGAAAAAGGGAAAATCCATTCCGTTTTCGATGCTTGATGGAGGTATCTGCCTGGGTTTTGTTTTTTACAGACTTTGACCAACGAATTGCATTTGTTCGAGAGTTTCCAATGCCTTTTTCCACAAATCCATTTCTGCATATCCAGCCAACATGGCATTCCATGAATTTTGTTCCAATAATTACTTTTGGCTCGCCACTTCAAATCTCTTTCAATGAAACATCCTCGGTATATACTGCACTCATTACAGCCCATGGGACAACACTAATTCGAGACATTTTGATAAATATTAAAAGGTATTTTCAATAGGTCCACATTGTAATCAAACAAGGGGACGCTGGAAAAATTGATGCATTTTTTCTTACACCAGGGCCAAATGCATTAATTTGGAGATCATAGCACATGTTTTTTTACCTCCAAAGAGGTGTGTTTCATGCAATCATGGTGTTTTATGGAACCTATTTCATGCTAACACTTACCAACCATCAACGTGACTCCAGGGTGTATACACATAACTAAAATAACACAAACAATCAAAGCATATATACACAATAGCTTCCTCCATTTCTTAGAAGGTTACCACGCCATGCATTAAGAGCTCTATGACGGTATAGATTGGCAGGATGGCTAAAAAGTTCCCTGAATCTGGTTTTACACCTGTTAAGTGTTTTTCCCATAGTCTTCCACTTTTATTTAATCCATTTGCATAAAACCCGTCCTGAATGCGTCTCCCTTTTTATTTTTCCCTTTTTTTTCCTTGGAAAGGTATTTCAAGGAATTTAAGCAAACCATTCATGTGCCACTTCCCTACTCTCATTTTCTGCTTTGGTGGAAGTCTATACACTATTCTACAATCCCCATATCCACGGAGCTGGGATTTTTTCGACTAAGGAAAAGGAAATGCCCATATAAAGCTTGTATATTATCCAAAACAATCATACAAAACAACTGGTTAAATATCAAGCTCCTATTTGCAGTTAGGTTGGGAGGATGTTGGCACAATCTATAGAGCCTAGTGTGACACTATTCAAAGTGATTTGCATAAGAACAAACCAAGTTCTGAGCATCCTTCCATCGTTTGTAGTCTGATTCCAAGCATTTCGGTCAAACACTGCAAGTGTTTTATAAAAAAGACCCTCCATTTTATCAAACAGTCTGTGCGCTTTACTCAATAGTCAAAGTGTGAGCTTTATCTTTTTATTAATCTTGTCAAAAGGGAGCGGATGGGTTGCAAAGTTGCAAGTCTATCTATACGGGACGAGATTATTTAACGAATAATGGTACTAATTTTGGGACAACTATTAGTTAGACTTACGATTAGCGAAGTTCTCCGTCATGTTTTGTTTATTTAATTACAAATGGACAGAGAAGAGATCTGACTTCTTCCATTGTTTCAACTACCCAACTACTTCTAAAAGGTAACGGTAACTTGATTTGCACCATGGTTAATGCCTTGGATCTAAAAATAAAGTGCTTGTACTATTGTTCGAGGAAAATGACCAGTTTGAAAAAGGTATTTAGGAGGTGTCTCTGTCCACAGTTGCCTCCACTTTATCTGACCTGCAAACAGAGGACTTTCAGCTACCGAATCTGACAACCTCTCTTTTTGGGGGGATGAGGGCACTACAACTAAACATCTCCTTCCTTTTATTTTAGGTATATTTATAAATGGACATAACATATATGAAATCATTAGCCCTACTTAATTACTGCACTAGAATCCATTCTATCAACTTATAAAGTTACAAAATTGATTCATGTCAATACTTCTATAATTTTAAAATTTTCAAATCTCTTTAAAATGTCAATGGTCAAGGGGACATGTTTGAATGAAAACTCTAAGACAACGATTCATGTAAATATACTAGTTAGTTTCTCATGGATTTCATGAAGATGTAAAAGAAAAGATAGTAGAGGTCATGAATCTATCACGTGTGGGAAATTTGAAAAGTATTTTATAATAACATTAAGAGTTGAAATTTCATGATAAAATTAGATGATGTCTTTAGAAACATAGAGGCCCGGGAAATATATTTATATATTTTGACATTTAATAGGACTTATGCAATGAAGTACCACTAGTAGTTAGCATTTAGTATACCCAATTAAATTCTCCAAAACATCCCAATTTCTATTACATTACACAAAACAACCCTACATAACACTTTAGTTGAAAAATAATTCAAAGGACAAGATGTAATAATATATCCGCCCAAATGAAAAGTACAAATATTTTGAGAATATGACCAAGGTTTGTACTATTCATTTTGGGCGAGAATATTATTACATCTTGAATATGAAAAAGGTTTGTAATTTTCATTTGGGAGTGATGTATTTTTGGAATAATTTGTAAAAGGAGGGTTTAGAAGGTCCCACAACCTTTATACTAAAAGCCCATTAGTCAACGTGATCTAGCATTTGAATTTGCATAGCTAAAATAACGAGAAGATTCAAAGGAGAATACACAAAAGCAGAGCCGTGAAAAGAGAAGAAACATTAGATGAGTTACCAGCCCATGCATTAACATTTTTAGCTCTAGGAGGCTAGAGTCATTGCGAGAAGACAGCCCGGCTTGAGAAGCTGCTCGTGAATCTGGTTTTACACCTGGTGGAATGTGAAGTCCTCCCATGCTTTGAGCCTTTACGCTGAAGTTTACTTAAGTATAAGGAAATGATTTCACTTTGTTATGGAATGGACTCAATATCAGCGATATTAGAGTCCATAACGGGAGGGAGAGAGGATGTCAAGGCAAAATCTTTAACAGAGGGTCCTTCATGTACTGCAGAGTGAGAAGAGGGTTCCGCCACATGTTGATTAATATCATTGCTCGCTGAAGGCACTGAGATGAGCAAGCCCCGAAAAGATCGGCCGCTCAGAGTAGTGAATGGTGGAGACAGGAGAAGGAGCATGGCCACTGGCATTAGTGTCCTCCAAGAAAAGACATGAGATAGGCATAGGAAAAGAGGGGGTAGTAGTGGGAATGGAATGATGGCCACGTCGGAATCGAACCCAGAGGAGAGGAGCGGCGGCGACTAAGGAGGGAGGGAGGAGGAGGATGGCCAGAAGAAGGGAGGGGATGGCGGTACAACCCATTTTCAGTCGGAATGGGAACGGCGATTAAAAAAGTAGATAAAGTAAACCTTGGTGGAGGATGACACCCTCACCCTATACATGTGACACTGTTCAGAGTGATTTGAAAATAAGGCAAACCAAGTTTTTCTCCCCCATCGGAGATGATAAGAGAGAATTCCAAGCATGGGGGCCAAGACACTGAAGTATTTAAAAAGACCCTCGATATTAAGTGAAGTACCTCATAATGATTTCCGCCACTCTTCAGATTATTTAACTAATAATGGTCTAATTTTGGGACTAAGGAGAGGCGAGAGATGGTATAGCCAGAGAGATACTTCTTTGGCCTATCACACAGGCGTTGAAATCTTAAATTTCGGCGTGAAGGGAGCACTATTAGTAAATATCGCCCGTAGCGAGGAGCGAAGTGGCATCCCCGATGGTTTTCGTTGAAATGGTGAACCGAGTGCAATTTAAAGATTTCTTCCATTTTTCAATTAGTGGCAACCATTTCCACTAAAATGCTCCACACCTCGCCATCATTCTTAATGACTGCATGCCTTGGATCTAAAGGCGCTTAAAGTGACCCCCTTGTAATTAGAATTCGCAGAGGCGGAAATTGGAGGAAAAAACCAGTTTGAATAGTATAACAATGTTATTGGCCACCTCCTCGGATGATTAATGTGTGAATAAAGCTCATTCGTGTGGGGATTTGTGACATCATTACAAGGCACCTTAATCAAGTAACCCGTGTTAAGTGTCAAATCACTTAAATTCGCCATATTCTTGCCGCCTTTTGATTTTAGCGAACAAGTGCAAGCCCGAGTCAACCCTTTAATCCACCAATCAGTGATCGTTTTGAACAATGGACAGAGGTATTCATTAGAAGTTTAATAGGGCACTAGAATCCATTTTCTGATTATAAATATTACAAAATTGCTTTATTCTTGTCAGATATTCTATAATTGGACTTAAAGGAAAATTTTGTAAATTTCATAAATGATGTTCTGATCGCTCAAGGGTCATTTGTCGGAGAATTATGATGTTCTAAGTCACTTTAAACAAGGGGATCATTGCCAAATTTACTAGTTATCTCAAGGCCCAT
Source organism: Taxus wallichiana var. yunnanensis (assembly GCA_018340775.1). Classification (NCBI taxonomy): domain Eukaryota; kingdom Viridiplantae; phylum Streptophyta; class Pinopsida; order Cupressales; family Taxaceae; genus Taxus; species Taxus wallichiana. The sequence continues at coordinate 663,484,021 of CM031234.1, read as the reverse complement.
GAGGATTAAATCATGATGGTTGGAGCCAAAAGAAATTATAGTAGAGGTATGAATCTATTACGAAGAGCAATGGAGAATGGCCCCTCCTCAGGACAAAGTATTTTATAATAAGCTCCATTGAGTTGAAATTTCATGAGGAATTAGATGATGTCAAATTTAGAGCTCATAGAGGAATGGAATAAAAATTTTGCCACTTAATAGGACTTATGCAATGCACTAGCTGTAGTTTTGCTTGATATTTGGATACGTGGTCAGATTATAATTTAGAGCAATTTGAGTAGCCCCAATTTCAGGATTGAGACTTTTTCTTTGAAGATTCTTCCTTTCTTTCCATACATAAACCTTTAGTTGAGGAGGAGTTTCAAGCCAAGTTTAGAATCGAATGAGAGAAGGGAGAACTCCATTATGAATTCCGGAAAGATCCAAAATACCGAATCTCGAAATAGACCATGGCCAAATATCTTATTCATTTGGATCAAGAGATGAGATGAGGATTCGCTTACATTGGCACATAGAACACATTTGTAATTTTCCCTTCTCTGGGTGTTCTCCCAAAGAGGAAAGGTGTGATGTATTCTTGCATCTTTTCATATTGAATTATTAGACACCTAAAGTGCTTTGGAGGGTATTTTGTATACTGTAGAAGAATTTGGGATGTTTTGGAGAAGTCAATTGGGTATACTAAATGCTAAATGTTAGTGGTAGTGCTTTGCATAAGTCATCCTAAATGTCAAAAATAATGAATATATTTCATGGGTTGGCCAAGTTAAGCTCCATGTGATTATTGTCTAGAAGAAAATTACTAGGTGTTACTACTCGTTATGAAGTAATGTTGAAGATATAATTAAAAATTTTAATGATATTGTTTACACATTGTAATGCATTATGGTATTGATTGGAGCCTTGAATTTAATCATATTATGAGATGTTTTTGTGTTTATTTAGTTTATTTTATTGCATATATGCTTAATTCTTATTTATTAGGCTAGAATTTATATAACAAGGTTATCTTGGTCTTATTCTTATTATAGTTTCACTTCTAGTTTTAACTAAATTTCAAAATTATTGCTTTTCTTGTTTCACTTCTAATCGACAAAATATCAAACAAGTATTTTATTTGTCCAACTCCATTGGAAGAAATAAAATGGTGTGTAACATATTTAATTTATAGGTACTACTTCATTTAATACACTTATAATTTGATTCTAAATTTGAGATTTGGGTGTCACTATCCACGATAATTTATAAATAGTTTATGAAAACTTTGGAGTTTATAGTTAAAAGATTTCTTGACCTTTTCTAGGTTCTTTAATAGTTATCTTTGGGTTTTATGTTTGTATTTGGGCCTTCTACAAGTAATTATGATCTATATTTTGTTATGCTACCTACTTGATATAAGACATCATGAATTTTAGTTTTGATGCAAAAAATAATGATGTGTTTTGGTGTCTCGGCATTGCATTTGGAGGTTAGTAATCATTCTTACAAATCATATTTTGTGCATTCAGATTGCTACAATTATTGGTCATTTGGGAACAACCATGACTATATTTTTCAGTTGGAAAAAACCTTGTGCGACATTGGTAAGTAAAATTGAATGCACATATTTCATAGTTATATATACATATTGCTAAGGTAATTTATATTGTCACAATGATTTCAATAACATATGTTTTTACTATATTAACTATGTGCCATGTAGATGGTTAAAACATTGAGAGATAGCTAATGAAGTCCAAAGGATTCTTGGGGAATTGATGAACTCAACTATATAATGTGTGTCAAGTGACTAGTTGATAATTTACATAAGCCACTGCCATTTTTATAATGGTTTTGGTTAATATAGTGTTTGTTTAAACTTGTAAGTGTTCAAATTGTGGATATTTATTCTACCATGTTGAATGTAATGGTATTTTTGTTTCCATATGTGTTGGTTGTATATATGTGAGGTCAACTCATAAATTGTTTTTTTCAAGAGTTTAATTATGTGTGTGTGTGTGTGTGTGTGTGCACACACATGTGTGTGTGTGTGTGTGTGTGTGTGTGTGTGTGTGTGTGTGTGTGTGTGTGTGTGTGTGTGTGTGTGTGTGTGTGTGTGTGTGTGTGTGTGTGTGTGTGTGTGTGTGTGTGTGTGTGTGTGTGTGTGTGTGTGTGTGTGTGTGTGTGTTTTCTAAATATAAAGCAATAATCAAAGTAAATTTGGGTTAATTTGTATAAAAAAATTACATATTGATTAGAAAATTTAGTGACATCTAAGGTATTTTATTATAGAGTATTAATTTTTGTTAGGTTTAAGAATCTTAATCCTTTTTTTGCATGCTTGTTTAATCTTGTATGGTTTTGGTGTTTGAGAATATTTGAAACTTTAAGTATGGTAGTTTTACTTATTGTTCTAAATAGTTATCTATTTTGTTTTTTGATCACCAATAACTTTCGATCAGAGTGGTATCAAGGAAAAAATAGGGAATTCTTATGCAAAAGGATATATTATATTTTTTTTTGTTGAATTATTTTATTTTGTAGACATGTACATAAGAATTTTATGATTATTTGTCTACTAGATATAAGAAACTTTAATTTTGTACAATATCATTCTCTTTCATGTTTGATACAATATGTTGTTTATGACTAGATTTTGCTCGTTATCTGATTAAAAATTGTAAATTAGCCTTCATGTTGATGTTTATGACTGTATTGGATCCACAGAGCTCTATAATACTACATTGAGCTTTGTCCTCTGCTTCATCGATGGAATCCACTTCTTTCACTTTTCTACATTTTTACTATTTGTATCAGATATTTTATTGATACTTGATAATTGTTGGTATATGAAGGAAACACTTAACCATCTCTCGACAAATATATCAACTTCACAAAGGAGGTGTTAGGCTAGCTGAAATATAATGCTTCGTTATTTCAAGTGAGGGAGTACAACCTTCCCATTATGAACTTTTTCTTTCACTACACATATACCTCTTTCATTTTCATGCATTCTCCTTTCTACATGCATGGAATTTTCTTACATAATGAAGATAATTGTTATCCAAAATCCACCCCTCAAGGTAAATTTTTGTAACTTATGCAAATTCTTCAGGGTCAAGTAGGTTGAAATGGTTCGAGAGGAAAAAATTACAATTTAAGGTTCCTCTCCTTTTTTCTCTAACTCCCTTGGCAAAGAAAAATCCCAGAAGTTGAAAAATTGTAAAAGATGCAAAAAATTCAGCCTGTGCTAGTGTTGTGTGGAAAAATCAGGTTTTTGGAGCCCAGGCCACACAGTTGGGACTCGCATGGCCAAAATGGCCAATTTGCAAAGAAATCGGCAAAATCAGGTTTTTGCAGCCCAAGACACATAGGTACACTTGGGACATCTGGGACCCGAAAACCCAAAATCTCCGTAGGTAGTCCAAATCAACAAATTCAAGTATATTTGATCCACGCGGTCCATGGGACATTGGGACACGTGGGACCCACAAAGACAAAATGGTTCACATTCCTTTATTGTGTGGAAAAATTTATGTTGAATCATTCCACGAAGAACAAGTACGTGCGGGATAGTTGGGACCCAAAAACCTAGACTTGTCTAATTTTGTAAGGTGGGTCGAAGGGATGCAGTGAAGTGATAGTCAATTGATCCCTGATGGGTGGTCAACAATAGGACACACGGGACATGAGTTCGTTGAGGACCTGATTTTGCCAATTTTTATGTGGAAGGAGGCTTGTGGGTGGATCAAATTTTTCTGTCTGGGACAGTTGGGACACAAGGACCCGATATAGCGAAATACCCACATACAAATGAAAACTCAATCCCTGACCTTCCCGAACTTCACATGGCCATAACTTTTGCTCATCAGCTCCGATTTTCACAAAATTGAACTGTATTTATTATTTTTAATGATGATAGCTTTATGAAAATAAAGAAACATCTTCAGCTCCAGTCAATCAGATGCTCATTCCCGTTAAATGAAAGAAATGTCTGATAGACCCAAAATAGCTTCTTGCACACTCAAAAGGCCATAACTTTTGCATTTCTCAACAAAAACACACAAAATTGGTACCATTGGAACCATGGTTCAGAGAACAATGCACAAAAAACAAGAAAATAAGAATTTTATGGATGATAAATTTATAATTTGTAGAAAACGTGCAAAATTTCATAATAGTGTTCTATTTTGTAGTTGGAATGCATTCAATGGAGCATGGGATGACATTTCTCACTGCTGAAAGTAATGGGGTGGTATGGGGAGCCTTTTGCAAGAAAAATAACATCATTTCACTCCATTTACTATATCTTGCAAGTGGTTGAAGGATAAATTTTGGGATTCTCATTTTCCCTCTCTCTCTCTCTTCTCAAAATTCTATAAATTAGAGTGTTGGGCTCATTGTAAAAGGAGATAGTTTTTGTGTACCAAAACTCTGTCAAAATTATTTTGTGAAGCTAATCTCTATAGGACCTTGTAATGGACTCCTTGCATGGTGATTTATGCCCTTATCTTGTAATAGATTGAACTGTGCATACTTATGAAGCAATAAATGCAAGTTTATGGATGTATCTTCCCCTACTGTTTGTTTTGCATTCCTCTTACCCCTTCAATCTCATTTCATATATGTTATGTCTATCTTATGTTGTTAAAGGGATCCATTATCATTGTGTGTGCATGAAATATTTTTGTGAATGCAGTTGCTAGATTGTGGAGAACTATTATCACCCCTTCTAGTTTGCATTTTGCTTCTACTTTTCACACATTGGGAGACTAATCTCACACTACTTTTTTGGTGTATTGCCACTTTACTGTAGGATTTTTTTTCATGCACTCTCTCTCCTTGGTCCCTTGGAAAGTTATATTAGGATAGATATTTTTTCTTGCATTAGAGTAGATTGTGGTAGGTAGTTTAGGAGCAAGAACCACCTTTCTCTAGAGATCTATGTCAAGAAGAAAGTCCCATAACTTGGAGATAGTACCCATGTTATCTAATCACACTGTGATCTTAAGCACACACACTTGTGTAAAAATTCTGCAGAGCCGGTGGGACATAAGAGGTATTCATTTTAATTACATCAAGATTGATGTGCACTTGTTGTAAGTTTTAAGCTTGTGAGAATTTTTAAACTGCACATCTAGAAACTCTAAGAGCATAATCCACTTGTTTCAGCAATCCAAGATTGGAAACTTCATGAGAAGAATCCAAACAAGGTCAATAACTAGAGAAGAGGGACTATTTATCTATCTACACTTGTCCTGGATAGAGAAGGAAGAGGAAGAAGATCTCAAAGGTCTCCATCTCCACCGAATAGAACCTTTTCAACACTCCTCATCCTAGAAGGAATTTCATTCAATCAATTAGAGTTCTCTAACCAATCAAGATGGCATAACCCAACCCCTATGTCAACTTCTTTGGCAAATGAGCCCGTTTGCTCTCAATGCACAAAATTTAGTCAAGTTGTAGCACTAAAGAACATTCCATATTTCACTAGAGAGAACCAAACAACTCTAATTGACCACATTTAGGACATCTCTAATGTATGTGTAATTCATGAAATTTTGAAATGGACATTGTTATCAAGTTGTTGGCATCCTCCTTTAAATGTAAAGCCTTGAAATGTTCAGAAGTTTAATAGCAGGGTCTATCCAAAATTGTAACCATTTGTACACAGCCCTTAACAATCAGTTTGAAGAAAAGGGGGATAATTTGTCTCTATTGGAACAATTTACAACAATCAAGAGGGATCCTAATGAACAGTTGATTGATTTCAACTTCAGATTTCAGCATATGTGGGATAGGATTGTTGGCCGTGAGACTAACAACTGAAGGTGTTTTCTTATACTTCCTTAAAGCTTTAAATTTAGATATTTCCATGATGATTCAATCTATGGGAGGTATAACTTTACCTGCATTATGCAACATTTCTATCAGAGCTGAAAATTTCTCAATTCAAGCTAGAAAACTTGAAACCTAAGGCCACCTATGCCTCTATATCTAGAACTAGGAGCTCCAAGCACTAGTCAAACACCCACATTAGCTCTTATTCCTACTCCAAGAAATCAAAATTCAACCGAAGCTTCTACCTCATCTTCTAGCACCTAAAACAAGCTCCAAGAAGTCATGAAGCAACTACAAAACTTGGGTAATGAGTTGGTGACACTCAAGAGGCATCAAGCTCAAAATTTCAGGTAATATCAACCTCAAACCAAACTCAATAGTCCTCCATATCAGCTTTATAGGCCACCCATTCATGCTACAAATTAGAACCAAGTAAGGCCTGCTGCTAATAGGCCATTCCATCCTTACAATCCTAATGTTGCATACACATCTAGAGCCTTAGTACTAGTGAAAAATAACATGGCTCAAGAATGTGACTAGTGTTTTCCATGCAATAAACCCCATAAATAGTCAATGTGTTTAAATGGTGCTCTCAATAAAGATCTTTTGGTGACAATAACTGGTGTGGAAGAAGAGGCAAGCCAAGAAGGAAATCAGTAGTAGGGAGGATCTCAACAAGAGGAACCTCCAAATGAGACCACACTTGTCAATTGGTAGGTTGAAGATTTCTATGGTATAAATCAAACACCTTCACAAATTGTAGTATGAATACAAAGTCTAATAAAAAGAATATTGGAGATAGAAAATCATCAAATTGAAGTGATCACAACCCTCTACAACTCCAAAAGGTATGGGTAATCAAAGTACAACTCTTAATATGCAACGTCAGCCTAAGCCACCTTCTAAACCAGCTCATGTGTCGATTGCAACATTCCATATGCCAGAAAAGAATGTGTAAGGCAAGGGAAGAAGAGGGATAGCTCATATCCATTCAACATGATTGAGAAAATAAAGAAAATTTATGTAAACATCTCAATGTGAGAGTCATTAGTTATCCTAGGATAGAGAGACCTATTGCAAGTTGCTATGGCTAATTGGTCTGCAGCAAACTAGCCACCCAATCAACAAGAAAAAGTGGTCACCAATGTAACTCAACAAGAATGAATTCATGGAGACCACCAAGGTAAAAATTTAAAGTACCCCCTCCATTCTATATCTCATTGATGATTGGAGATAAGTTAGTGTATAATTACATGATTGATTCGGGAGCAAGTAGCTCAGTCATGCCAAAACAGATAGTTGACCAGTTGGGTCTTCAATATGAAGTCATCTCCAAAGGTGATGTGTAATTGGATGTAATAATGGTAACAATCGTTAGGATAATTAAATATTTGAGCCTCACATTGCATGCATGTCCCAATGTGACCGTCTTGCAAGATGTAGTAGTCATAGACTTGCCACCACTCTTCGCATTGTGCTTGTCTAGAGACTTCACTACTAATATTGGAGGCTATTTGTCTACTGAATGGTCATATATGTTATTCAGAATGAGGTATGGAGCTAAGGATACAATAAGATATGAGCCTATTGTAAAATTTCATATTGATCCTCACATATCGATTAAAATCAATGTGAATTGTTATACCTTTTATCAAGAGGATTACCCAAGCACTCATGAAGCGGACAACAAGGTCAGGAGTATTCCAGACTTGACTCTCAATGAATGAGAAAAAAAAAGGGCATGATTTTGACCCTTACAAAGAAATGGAGGAATATGAGCTAGGAGTTTATTGTTTGCATGAAAAGAACCATCCTCTCCATAGCATCACCAACCCATACCACAAGGATGATAATGAGGTATGGGAGTTATTCTTTGATGGCTCAAGAAGTAAGGCAAGGTGCAGGAAGAGGATCTATGCTTGTTTCACCTCAAGGTGAAAAATATTACTCAACCTTCCATTTCTAGTTTTCTTTCTCAAACAACATAGCTAAGTATGAAGCCTTGATTCATGGATTGCATTGGGAAAGAAAGATAGGTATTAAGAATTTACAAGTATTTGGTGATAGTGAGCTGATCATGAACCAAGTCAGAGGAAAAATGATGCCAAGAATGATCTATTGAAGAACTACAAGAATCAACTATGGGATCTTATTGAAGATTTTGAAGCTTTTGGTATCAATTCCATCCCAAGAAAGAAGAATGAAGTAGCAGATAAACTGGCAACAATTGGGGCTGCATTTGATGTTGTAGAAAGTATCAAGAGTGAGAAATATCAGCCCCATATTAAAGTGGTTGTGAGACCAGATGTTCCAAAAAACAACACAAGTTGGCAAGTCTTCGAGAATGATCAGCAAATTGTTAATTTTCTATAAGAAGAAGTTGAGTTCTCTACTAGAAACCAAGACAAGTTGGAACAACAATATGGTGACCAAGTGGTATAGCTAAGAACTAACAAATTACCAAAAGTTCTTGTAACTTTGGAGTCAATATTCAACCCAAATGATCAATTCTAGAAGGATAAGGCAAACATTTAGGTAAAGGGTGAAGATTCAGAGCCCATTTCAGTAGATGAAGGAAAAACGTTGCAAATTGGAAAAGTAAGTACCCCACAAGAGAAATTTGAATTTGTTCAAATTTGTCAAGAATACCCATATGAATTTTGTTGGACTTACAAGGATTTAAGAGGTTTCAATCAAAATTTGGCACAACATACTATTGTGTTGGATATGGGGTCTAAACGTATCAAACAGAACAAAGGCCGGTAAATCCTCACATTGAACCTCTCATGAGGAAAGAGTTAAACAACCTGATTGAAGCTAACAACATCTTCCCTATCAAACATTCAAGATGGGTTGCAAACTTGGTGCCGGTGAGGAAGAGAAATGGAGAAATCAAATTGTGTGTAGACTTTTGTGATCTGAATAGAGAATCACTCAAGGATCATTATCCACTCCCATTAATGGAAAAAATCTTGTAGGTTGTAGCTAGTTAGGAAACATTTTCATTCTTTGGATGGTTATTCGGTATTAACCATATACTGGTGAAAGAAGAAGATCAATTCAAGACAACATTCACTACGAAATGGGGCACATATGCTTATAAGAAGATGCCATTTGGACTTTGAAATGCTGGAGTGACATTTCATCGAGCTATGGATATGGTGTTCAATGGATTAATCAACAAGATAGTGCTGGTATATCACAATGATATCACTTTGTCTTCTCAAAGATGCAGTGACCACCTCTTTCACCTCAGGAAAGTATTTTAGAGGTGTAGAAGGTTCAGAGTGTCATTGAATCCAAAGAAATGTGTATTTTTTACACAAAAGGGTAAATTGTTGGGCCACATTGTCTCAAGAGAAGGGTTAACAATTGATCTTGAAATATTTGAAGTGATCCAAACACTTCCATTTCACATATCACAAGAAATCTCTCCAAATCTTCTTAGGAAGGATAAACTTTGTCCACAGATTTGTGCCTATGTTTATCACTCTCGTGAAGCCCTTAATAATGATGTTGAAGAAGAGACTTTTATTCAAATGTAAAACAAAATGCAAAAGAGAGTTTTGAGGCTATCTAGCATGCAATATCATAAGTGCCAACCCTTATTAACCCAAGACTTTTCAAAAGACTTCATGTTGTATGCTTTTGGAGGGTCAAACACAATCTCATCTTTCTTGGTAGAGCTAAATAGAGAAGGTTCAAAATAGCCCATAGCATTTTTAGTCAAAGCCTAGAAGATTACGAAGTAAATTATTATTTCATTGAGAAGCATGTTCTTTCCATCATTAGGATTTTGTAAGTTGAGACACTTGGTCTCGAAGAACAAAGATTTGCTAGTGTCTCATGCTAGTGTCAAGGATTTTATCCTAAACAAGGATTTGAATGAGAAGAGATAAGGTTTGATCACCAATGTAATAGAATATGATATTGAAATCAAAGTGACCAAGCTGGTCTGTGGAAAAGGTTTATGTGAGCAACTCTTTGCTAAACCACAAGTGAGTCAACAAACGAAGAACATGATATCATGCTACTACAAAATGAGCAAGAACAACAAACCCACCATGATCCAATTCCATATTGGACTCAAGACTTGGTGCCTTATCTCCAAAAAAATTTGTACCCTCGAGAATGGAACAAAGCTAAGAAAAGGTAATTTAGATACAAGTCATTCCATATGTGCTTATTCATGTGTTTTTATTCAAGAAAGACATCAATGGTTTTCTATTGAGATGCATTGCAATAGTCCAAGTTGAGAAGATATCACATGAGTTCCATGACGGAGAAGCAGGAGGCCACTTCACTCCATGAGTAACAACTCTCAAGATTATGAAGGTTGGTTACTATTGGCCTACAGTGTTTAGTGATTGCTACTCTTGGAATAAGAAATGCAAAAAGTTTGCATTATTCACAAGGAAAGAAAGATTAGCAGCTTTTCCCATCCATCCAATTTAAGTAGATCATTCATTCATGCAATGGGGATTGGACTTCATTGGAGTGATCAACCCAAATTCAAGTCAAGGACACAAGTGAATACTTATGGCAACAAACTATTTTACCAAGTGGACTGAAGCAGTGGCACTTAAGGAGGTAAATGAATCCAACATTTTAGATTTCTATGAAGGGATAATCACAAGGTTTGGTGTCTCTATTAATTTCATATCAGATAATGCATTGGCATTTATTAGTAGAAGAATCATTAAATGGGATGTCAAGAATGGTGTATACCTCAACACCTCTTCAAACTATTACCCTCAAGGTAATGGCCAAGAAGAGTCTACAAACAAGAACCTACTAAGAATAATTAGAAGGACTCTTAATGAGAATAAAAAAACTTCACATGTGAAGCTCAAGTCAGCTCTATGGGCTGATAGGATCACACCCAAGAGGTCTACAAGAATCTCTCGCATTCAAGCTTGTATATGGGAAAGAAGTAGTTCTTCCTATATCACTTGAGTTTCCAGCATTGAAACTCATGAAACAACTAGAACTAGTTGAGTTTGATCCTATGGAAATCACGTATGCAGAGCTGATAGAATTAGAAGAATTGGGAGAACATGCAGTACGAGACCATGGAAAATTATCAAGAATTGATCAAGAAGAGATTTGATGAGAAGGCTAAGGAAAGGACATTCCAAGTTGGAGAATTGGTACTAAAGTGGGATGTCGATCGTGTAAAGTTAGGCAAGCATTCCAAGTTCAATGCTATATAGAGTGTTCCATACATGATCACTGAATGCAAATATAGCTATGCCTTTTGGCTGGCTAAGTTGGATGGAGAAGAATCACATATTCAAGTCAATGGAATCTATCTCAAATGTTCCTACTAGAATTAAAACTCCTCACCTCTGTACATATCAGTCTAGGATTTCCAATTCCTCCAAGTGCTTATGCACATTGTTGTTGTTGTTAGAATAGGTTTCATTTCCTAACTGTCGGTGCATGTGCTCTATTGCTTCTATTATATGCTTTTTTTATAGTTCATCAAGTTTATAAAGAGGACTATAGCAATAGAAAACTTGTGGTTTCTGCAATAGTTGTAAAGTCTAGGTTTAAACAAATGCAGAGAAACTAAAATTAGGTGTTGTGGTAGTGTTCATAGAAATTCATCATTCAACCCCATGGATCATAGTTGCAGGAATGGATGAGATATAGTTTCAAGAAATTTTCTACTCTCACAAATGTTATTTTCAAGATTCTGTTGTCAAGTTGAGAATGCAAAAAGTGGAGGGAAGTGTTTCAATGAAGTCAAGGATGCAGATTTTCAAGTTCTAGATCAGATTTTAGATTATTGAGAAGACTCCATGCCCAATGGATCACTATAGGTAGTTGGCCATAATTTATCTAGATGGGAAGAGAACCCCCCAATGATTCACAAAAATTATTATCCAAAATCCACCCCTCAAGGTAAATTTTGGTAACTTATGCAAATTCTTTAGGGTCAAGTAGGTTGAAATGGTTCGAGGGAAAAAAATTAGGCTTTTAAGGTTCCTCTCCTTTTTTCTCTAACTCCTGGCCAAGAAAAATCCAAGAAGTTTAAAAATTGAAAAAAAAATACAAAAAATTCAGCTCTGTGCTAGTGTTGTGAGGCAAAATTAGGTTTTTGGAGCCCAGGCCACACAAGTATGTGTGGGACAGTTGGGACCTGTATGGCCAAAATGGTCGATTTGTAAAGAAATCAGAAATTTTGGGTTTTTGGAGCATAGGAAACATAGGTATGTGTGGGACATCTAGGACCCAAAACCCCAAAATCACTGATGGTAGTTAAAATCAAAAAATTTGGGTACATTTGGTCCACGCAGTCCACAGGACATGTAGGACCAGGAGAGATGAAATGTCCACATTCCTTTATTGTGTGGAAAATTCAGGTCAAAGTGGTCCAAGAAGAAAAGTATGCACGTGGGAAAGTAGGGACCTTAAAACCTAACTTGTCTGATTTTGCAAGGTGGGTCAAAGGGATGTGGGTGAAGTGGCAGTCAACGGCTCTAACGATGGCCTGGTCAATAGTAGGACACATGGGACACGAGTTCACCGAGGAACTGATTTTACTAATTTTTTTGTGGAAGGAGGCTTGTGGGTGGATCAAAGGTTTTTGTCTAGGATATTTGGGACATAAGGACCTGATATAGCTGAAATTCCCACATACAAAGGAAAACTCAATGCATGACCCTCCCAAACTTCAAATGGCCATAACTTTTGCTCCTGAGCTCCGATTTTCACAAAATTTGACTTTCTTGAATGAGACGGTGTCCTATATGCCAAAAAAAACTTGATTTTTTATTTTTAATGAGGGTAGATTTATGAAAATAAAGGAAACATCTTCAGCTCTAGTTAATTAGATGCTCATTCCTATTAAATTACATAAATGCTTGACATACCCAAAATAGTTTCCTGCACTTAGAACGCCATAAATTTTGCATTTCTCAATAAAAACACACAAAATTGGTACCATTCGAACCATGGTTCCGATACGATGATGAAAAAACCAAGAAATTCATAATTTTATGAAGAATCAATGTATATTTTGTAGAAAATGTGTACAGGTTCATAATAGTGTTTTATTTGGTAGTTGGGATGAATTCAATGGAGCATGGGCTGACATTTGTCATTGCTAAAAGTCATGGGGCAGTATGGGGAGCCTTTACAAGAAAACTAACATCATTTCTCTCATTTAATATAGCTTGCAAGTGGTTGAAGGAAAATTTTGGGATTCTCATCTTCCTCTCTCTCTCTTCTCAAAATTCTATAAATTAGAGTGTTGGGCTCATTGTAAAAGGAGATAGTTTTTGTGTAGAAAAACTCTCATGAATTTTTTTATTAAGCCAATGTACTGTGACACTTGTATTCAACATCTTGCATGGTGATCCAAGTGCTTATCTTGTAATATATTTAACTTGTGCATACTTATGAAGCAATAGATGCAAGTTTGTGGATGTATCTTCCCCTGTTGTGTTTGTTTGCATTCCTCTTGCCCTTCAATCTCATTGCATATATATTGTGTCTATCTTATGTTGTTGTAGGGATCCATTATCATTGTGTGTGCATGAAATATTGTTGTGAATGCATTTCTAGATTGTGGATAACTTTTATCACCCCATCTAGTTTGCATTTTCTTCTACTTTTCACGCATTGGGAGACTACTCTCACACTCTCTCCTTTTCTCGTGTATCACCGCATTAGTGTAGGATTTGTTTGCATGAAATATCTCTCCCTAGTCCCTTGGAAAGTTATATTAGGATAGATAGTTTTACCTTCATTAGAGTAGATTGTTGTAAGTAGTTTAGGAGCAAGAACCAACTTTCTCTGGAGGTCTATCTCAAGAATCAAGTCCCACAACATGGAGATAGTACCCATGTTATCTAATCACACTGTGAGTCAACCCAACACACTTGTGCGAACCATGGGGTGTTGTGATTTGGTGATAACAATAATTTTTATTTCCATCACAAATTGATGCAACTGTTTATGTCATTATCTTAAGTTAAATTGAAAAAATAACAATGTGAATCATTGGTGCTACCATCAATATAACAACACTACTTTAGTTTGTCAATTTATATTTGTACTTCAAAATGAAACTCATTAATTGTTCAATTTTTATCCATTATTTTGACATTTTCTTTCATGTACCCTATTGGTATGTCCATTACACCTCCTGGTGCAATTTCTAGATAGAAAAAATTATCTAATTAATCTATGGAAACATTTTTGGAGGAGGTGATAGTGTAATTTTAACACAATAAATAGGTGTAGCATTCTATGTCAAGGGTTAATAAATTTACACACCATTTTTTATTCTCTTCTTTTAATATTAATTTTTTTTGATCCATTTGTGAACAAAAAATTCAACTCAATTTTGTTTGTATAATATTGTTCACCAGCTTGCTCTGGTTTCATTGATGATATGTATCCATTAATTGAACTAGAAATACATTTCATTATTTATTATATTTAAAATTCAGTTTTCAATTCCTTAAATTGGTATTGTCTCAAGAGAAACAAAAAAAAAGTTATATTGTCTCTAGAGAGATAAAAATGAAAATTTGTATTGTCTCTAGAGAGACAAAAACGATATTGTTTATCAAGATAAAAAATAAATATTAATCTATATTTTTCTGGAGAAACAATAATTTGAAAACTTATTAGACAGACCCTCTGTGATATAATATCAAAAAAATTTTATGTCTCAATTTGAGACATTTTGGTCAATTATTGTCTCTATAATATAGTCTCAAATCACCCCATTTTAGAAGTGTTTGGTTGTAACCTCCAAACATTTTTCATCAATGAGTTTGATATTTATCTTCAAACTTCTATTCAATATAGAATGTACATCATTATTCTTTGTCATATGATTGGAGCAGCCTGTATCTAGATATTATACCAATTTGGGAATGATTTCATCTTTATCATTTGGAAGATACAAATTTCATGGCGAATATTCATCATCCTCATTTGCATAATTGGAACCTATTCCCTTCTTTACATGCTTTTATTTTGCATTCCCATTTAAAGTTACCATACCTATGGAAGTAATAATAGTGAATATCTCTCTTATAATATATGCTTCTACCTCTTACTCTTTTACTTGAACCTCTTGTTCTTTCTCTTCCTCTTGAGTAATTTTTATTTATCTTTTTTTTCCATTGGTTGCTTCTAATGATATATTTTCCCTATACTTGGTTGCTTTTCGACTAAGTGATTGAAGCTCCACTCTTTTTGATCTTCATTTTGAGGAAAGATCCTTCTCATCACTTTCTTGAACATTTTATCCTAATCTATCTTCGTGAGACACATAAGATCAACTAGATTATCAAACTCAAGAGTAGTCAAGTCTTTAATTTCTTCAATGATGATGAAAACATGATTCCACCTTAGTGTTAGAGAACTTAACACATTTTCACCACAACCTCTTTGTTCAATGCTTCTCTAAGAGTAGACATTTTATTGAAAAAAAAACTTTACTCTTACATATAAATAACTTACACTTTTATAATTTTTCATGCTCAAATTCTCATATTTCTCATCATAGTCTCTGCAACCTAACCACTTTGACTTTCTCACTAACATGGTATGATTTTTATAGACTTTCTAGATTCCTCTTTTACCTAAAATTGTTGGGAAAAGATTCCTTGAAAAAGCTATCTTTCTTTTGGATTATATCGGGAAATTGTTCAATTAGAAAAATGTTTATACAAAATCTAGAGTCTACTTGAATCAAAAAAAGCATGTGAGTTATTTTTTTAAATTACTATCATATTATTAAGTGGGAAATTAACCATTATGGATTAGATATTCATATATATATGAAAAATGTGTCCTATAAAATAGGAAGCCTATTAAGGATCCTATAACAATTCATGAAATCTATAAAATTATATTTAACAAATTATAACCAAATATATAACTAATAATATGATTTTTATACCAACTCATATTATATTACAAAAAAAATCATGATTAATAACCAAGGAAATCATGTCAAGCACTAAGAACTCCTCTTGAACCCTAACATATATAAGGAAAACCCTGACTCTTTAAAAAATATTCCTTTGGATCTAAGCGATAGAAATGAATTCACATCCTTGCGCCCTTTTTTTTTGTGTGGTGTTTGAGCTTTGGTGTCTTATGTTGGTCCTTTCCTTTCCGGAGGAGATGTGGTTTCGGTGATCTTCGGTGGACATGCACTATCTTACGGCATTGTTTTTTCTTAGTGCTATGGTTGATGCAAAAATGGAGGTAGAGGCCCTTATACCAATTTTGAAGGCTCGGCCATGGTCACTACTTTTAAGAAGTATTTGTATCTCTGTTGTTTCAAAAAACATGTGCCCTTGCTTTGCAGTGATTTCTTCTTCAAACCACGATAAAACGCTAGGATGGGGTGACCATTGAACCTTGCTAGCAACACCCATGTGCTGAATTTCAACAAAGCTCTTCTCATTATAGTTCATGAAGTGGAGAACAATCATTGTAACAAATTAGGCCTTATTTATCGATTCAAAAACCTCGCCCCAGATTTTTAATCTTAATGGGTTGATTGTTAAGAAATGGAGCCCACTAATAACTTGTAAGGTAGAGCTCTACCCCTATGTCGGAGATTATTTTACTCCATTATTTTATTCTTGGGAAGATTAGGATATTATTCACAATGAGGACTATATGTAGGAGGACCATGATATCTTGTCTAGATCCTATTTCCTTATTTCGATCCTTTGCAAGAATCCTTTAAAACCATCCCCATTTGGGTTTTCCTTCCTGACCTCCCACTTTGTAACTTTGGAACACACCAAGCCTTGAAGCCATTTTAAACACTTTGGGGACATTTGTTAAACTAGATGATGCTACTACTTGAATTATTCTATACTACCTATGCAAGGATCTTGTGGATCTAGATGTTTTAGTTGATCTTCTAGACAAGATTAACCTTCATACTTGAGATAGATTATGGACTCAACGGCTAGGCTATGAACGAATAGATTACTAATGTCATAGACGTTTTTCCACTGGCCATTTGATGAAAGATTGTGTTCATCCAAAACATAAAAACATGGTGAATAGGGTATGGTGGAAATAATCTGTACCTTCACACTTCACATTTGATGTAAATAATGAGAATATTGAGGAGTCTTGTTCGGATAAGTTGCCCCCTCTAGGGTGGATACTATTGGAGGAGTCTATGTTTGATGTCCTAGAGCCTCTGGATCCTTTCCAACCCCCTCTAGAGATTTTCATGGAGAGGGAATCCCCTAATTTGGATGTCATTTCCTTTCTCCGGTGAATCAACATAGCGTTGATAAGGAAAATTTATAAATCATCATTTTGGTTGACAAGGAAAATATAAATCCTAACAATGATGTTGGTTGGACTAATTTGGGGTTTAAAATGAAAAATACATGTGCAAATGATCCACATAAATTTCATTTAACATCACATGGGAAGGCTCCTCAAAGGTGAGGTGTTTTTTCATGGTTGGTTCTCTTACCCGATAATAGAGGAGGTTTCTTTTGTTCTTCATTGTAATATCTTTTCTCCACTTTGGTACTTTTATGCTTTTTCCCCTCAAAATAAAAATATTTATCTAATCCAAAAATATTAATCTTAAACACTACTAATCCTAACATTCACCACCTTTATGTGAACAATATTAATTCCAAATATTCACCCCCTTAATGTGAACTCGGTCAAGAACCATATTTTGAAGATGTTGAACCACTTATGGAAAACACTACTTAGACCAAGTAAAAACTCCATAGATTATATCCTTACCCTCATAAAGGTGTAGTGACGAGCTAAATTATTCAATAATACTCCCAACCTCTTTGAGTTTGTGTAGGAATTTCCCTTCCTCTTAAAGTTCCTAAATTCACAATCTCCAAGATTTACAAGCTTAGATAGAAACCGGATAAAAATCCTTGATTCTACCTCATAATATTCTTATCCTCTCAAAAATTGAGTCTTTTGAAAACATGAACCCTTCCCAAATTATGAAAAGGATTTTATTCAACATACAACACAACATGAACACTAAAAACTGGGAGTAGTGAAACTTAAACATACACCAAAAAATTCCACCAAATCATTGGGTGGCCACATCATAGGAAAATGATGAGAAGTCAATTATTGGCATCCATCCTTTGTTTTCCTCCATCCTTTAGTGTGAAGATATTAACTTAGCTAAATTTCATCATGGAGCTCAATTACAACTCGGAGGATGGATTCCACCATAAATGCATCCGTAAGGAAATTTATTTATTTTTGGACTTTTGACACTTACAAATGTTGATGACTTGAAAATTCAATTGAAAAAAATGACAACTCAAGAAAATATACCTATTTAGAGTGATACATTTATAACAAAGATAATCATTTTTAATACTAAAAAGAACATGACATGACTCTATAATTTTAAACAAGAGTATAATGGTCATATTATCGAATATCAACCTTTAACAACTAAAAGACATAACTTATTGACCCGAGAATTCAATTATAGATGACCTTTTAATTAATAATTAAAAATCGAATACTAGTATATTAATACAAGTGAATATTAAATGAAAATTACTAAATAACAAGACTCATGATACATAAACCTAATTAAAAATATAAAAAATGAAAGTGGAGAGCTTTAAAATATTGTGTAAGGTAAATGCAAATAAATTATTCTTTGGTCGAGTTGATACCAATGAAGAGTTACAAGATTATAGGAACTAGCAATCGCACATGATGTGTGCGATGGAACACCGAAAGAGAGGTAGGGGAAGAAGGAGAACGAAGTAGAAAAGAAGAAAATAGTTGAGGTAAAGGAAAAAAAGAAATGAAAAAGGGGAAGGAAGTGGTGGAGGGAAAGAATAGTGGTAAAACCGAGTGAAACAGGACAGTGGTTTTAAAAAAATCTTTTTAATGCAAGTAAAGGTAGGAGTAGGAAAAGAAAAATAAGTGGTGGAAATATAAACAAAAGGAAAGACAATTGTAGTCTAATGAATGTACAAGGAGAAGACTATATAGATCGGTGGGCAAATGGGAAAATTAAGAAAATGTGAAAATAAAACAAAAGCATCATGTTTTTGAAAGTTAAATATAAAAGAACAACAGGGAGTCAATTCAAAAGTATTAGTTATTATAGATCGGCTAGCAAGATGCAGTCCCTAAATTTTTTTTTGAAAACTTAAGTTCAGGAACATAGTTTAAATATTGCATTAAAAGTAGTTCCAGACATTGCAAACTCATGGAAAAAAGGGGAATTAGATACAAAATGTACGCGATAGGTACATGCGATGTTGCTATAAGGAAGTTCTTGCACCGATGGAGTTTGTAGATTGAGAAAGGTGGAAGAGGTGAAGTTGTTAAGACAAGTGTTGGGGGAGGTGTGGGAGAGAAGATGGAAGGCAGTGAAGGCGAGATTCCTCTTGTAGCTTGGATTGAAGAAGGGGAGTGGAGGACATGCGAGAGTAGCGGGAGAAAGAGAATGATGGAGAAATTCGAAGGGAAGAAAGAGACGGAACTCTTGAGATAGCAGTGAATGTTAGGCCTTGTCTTTCAGTTCCGCCAATGTCGATTGTAGCCCGTGTTAATGTAAGTCCTTGAGACTTGTGGATAGAAAAATCCCATGCCATTTTGAGCGGTAGTTGTCTACGACCCCCTCTAGAAATGGGAGGAATAGGAACATGCAAGGGGTTGTTCGAATCCTAGGGAGGTCCTGTGTAATGATCAAACTTGATGACGACAAAAAGAGGTAGACCTGGAGGTCCGGATGATTCCTCATAGACTATGTCAATGATAGAACCAGTAGCACCATTGACAAGACCTTTGTCAACCCACAAGTTTGTGGAAAGCATTAATTTTTGGTTGATGCAAAGAAGAACCTTGGGCTTTAATTGATCGTCTTCTGTGTCACCTGATGCAGAACGTCTGGTCTTTTCAGCAATTGATCTGGCAATAGGAGAGTTAAGGGATTTCAACATAATAAGGTTGTGGGAGTCCACAAGGTCATTCTGAGTGAAAAGATGAGGGGCATCTTTAAAATCAATGTTTTCTTGTTCGGAAAGGGAGGAAACAGATCTTGACATAAGAGCTTCCCAGTCCTGCAGTAGAGGTACTGCGTTACGAATGTTAAGCAACAACTTACGGAATGATGCCTGTGCTGGATCACAACCTTGTTGACGGAAGATTGAATGAAGGCAGACAGATATGTTGAATTCTTTCCAAAGGGTAGCTCCGTATGACTTGCTGGCATAAAGAGGAATGTCCATAACCGGAGGAAGTTGACCGAGGTCTCCAACAAGGATCATAGATCTGCCTCCAAATGTAGAATTCTTGAAGTGCTGGAAAGCTTCCTTAGACGATAGTCGATTTTGGAAAGCAACTTTGGCCCGACGAAACTCATTTCATCAATTAGAATGTATTCGGTGTGCTTGAGGGAGTCTTGAAGAGATGATAAAGCTTGGCCCTCTAAGGGTTTGAGTTCTTTAATGGGAATTTAGAGGCTTGCGTGTATTGTTGAAGCTGAAATGTTGAAAGCAAAAACCCTGTTGGGGTGAGTAGAAGGAGAGGTGAAAGGCCTTGGATGGATGAAGATGCAAATGAAGACTTTAAAATGTTAATGAGGAATGATTTTCCAGTACCAGCAGTACCTTGTATAATAAGTCTCAGTGGAGGAAGGTTGGATTTCTGAGTGAAGTGTTGAATAACTATGTCGAAAGCTTGTTGTTGTTCTGGAGATAAACCTGAAGCTGGAGGGTGGAATCTGTCCACGAGGGAAGTTGAAATATGCTCTGCCTTTTTGTCTTCTATGAAAGTGGCCCCAAGAGACTGCAAAGAAACAGGAACTCGATGTGCACTCCAATTGTGCAGGGTGTCAAATTCACGAAGGCCCAACATTTGCAAGCTATCAAGGAGAGAAGTGTTCCCCGGCCGGAATCGAGCCAAAACCTGCCAATCATATAGTTGTTGAACAGGAAGGGGGCTCACCCTCTAACTCATTGTCACTGTCGGAGGTTGGTGATGGATTTGATTTACGTCGTGTAATATGCCAGGGCTGATAATTGTATCTGAATAAATTCCATGTAGAAATGGTTTCTTGAGGTGTTGAACCAATATCAGTAGAAATGTTGTGGAAAGGTTTGTATAGAAGGAGTTCTGACCAATAGAAAAGTTCAAAAGAGGGGGAATCCTTAGATGGAACACACTAAAACTTGGGAACACTCGAACAATAGCTGGAATGGAATGATTCTTCCATCTATTGTGTTTGCGGTATTTGTTGTAACTCCAGTCACGTGCAACTTCAATGAGTGTAAGGTTTTCCATGGTTAAAGGTCGGACCTTGTATGCATCTAAAAGGAGGGATGTTTCTGCATCCTCACACTTTGTTTCAACCAACTTTCTTAAGATTTTTCTACCTACATTAAGCGACACAAAAGTGCGATTGCACATTACAAGTGGCAATTTGAGGAGCATGTGGCATGTTTCTTGTGCGCTAATGTCATGTTCAACCAAACTCTCAGTCAACATTTTTTTTATGGCTAATTGTGCTGGCAAATCGGGATCTAAATCTCTCGACAATAGAAAGCATTTGGTGGTATGTTTCGACCTTTGCTCTACTTTGGAATCATAATTAGTAATGTATTTGAGGAAAGCATGGTGAGATAACACAGGTTGACAATTGATATTGGCTCTCCATATGGATAACATTGTTGGATTGTGTGTGTTCAATCTATCATCATTCCTTGAAGGGAGGTATTTAACTGAAGCACTCTCATCAACAAACAAAAGAGAAGTGGCTCTATTCTCCCAAGGTGCGTTGTACCGACACTGGAGGTGATTTTTTTTTTTGGAGGCAAGTATTCTCGGAACACTTTGTGTGTCGTTGAACTCGATTTATCAACTCCTCCAAATCCTGTAACAGGGAAACTGCAAGGACTTGAGATGAAACTAAAAGGCAAGGGTCATCCTGGATATTCCTGTGAACAAATTCTGAGCGGATGGAAGGAGGGCACATATTCCATGCAGATATGTAGGTATCAAAGTATTGTCTTACTTTGTTCACAGATTCATTATTTGACCAGTCGATGCAATCAACGTCGGGAGCATCTTCAAGCCATAGGAAACCATGAACATGTGCTGAACCTCTATGTTTCCATTCATACCTGTGGTAAAGGAAGGTTAATCGTTATGTATTTAAGCAAAACAAAAGTAGAGAGCATTGAAGAAAATTACCTGTACCAATAGTCTTTGGCTCGAAGATGTTTTTGCAACACTTCTTCACGGAATATTGTGAATCTTTGATGTAAGTATGCAGCGACACGATGAGGGTGGCTAACAATGTTCTTGGTCCTCCATTGTTGCATTGCACGAGCCTCAGAAGGACTAAATCCTGGCATGATGTTATGTAGGTCTGGCCATTTTGTGTCTATGGCACTAAGAGTGAAGAAGAGTGTAGGTGCCCCCAATTGTTCAATCATGTCTGAGACCTCCCCTTTGCTCTTTGACCAAAATGTTCGTGTCCCCCGTAGGTTGGTTCCGAATCTCATTAAACTCTGTGGAAGGAAATCATCGGGGAAATCATGCAGGCATTTCCGTAGTTGGCCTATAGTGGGGGGGACACCATGTTCAAGGTTCAACCTCATGAAAACTACAGCTGTAGATTGGCTCCTATGTCTCATAATAAGGTTAAGCAAAAAATACCGGAACCTGGGGTGCGAGCCAAACCGATCGTCATGGTAGCGCATCAAGTGGAGGGCATATTCATGCATTTGAACATCCTTCATGCGTGGTTGTTTAAATAATGCTGCACCAGTTGGAAACAAAGTTGGAAAAGCCATTGAGAAAAGGCCCTCTATTGTGTATTCATTAATTGGTGAATTCCCGACTTCAGGCCAAGCCAAGGAGTAGGGTGCAGCGCATCCATTTGAAAGCAGGTACTGTTTGATTAACTCCTCTTCAGTGCCAGTGTTTGGGTTTGAAGGAACAAATGAGGATGTTTCCTTGGGATACTCGTAGGGGTTGGAAGGAGGGTTTTCATTATCCTGCGCTTCAGAGAAGTGAGAGGTTGGAAGGTCTATAGGAATAGAGTTAAGGGAGGAGGAAATGTTTTCGGTTCTAGCGGGAGAGAGGAAAGAGCCTCAGTGTCAATAAGAACATCCTTATAGTAGGGTTCATGGATAATTTTATATTGAAGCGCTTCCCAAACATGGGACCTGCTAACATAGAAGTCGTATTTTGTTTGTTGAATTCCATTTTTTTGAACCAACAAGAGATCCAAATCTCCTAGCCGACGAGGAAGGTATTTTGCAATGGAAGAAATGTTTTGTGGGAAACTTATTGTGTGACCTGAATATTTATATTGTCCCCTGCAAATTTGTGTGACTTGTAAAACTAGATTAATGTGAGCAATCAACATTTCTTCGACCTGGGTTAAAGATTTGAGAACGGCAGGTTGAATGCCAGGATCCATATTGTTCCAAGAGGAGAAGTGGTGTCCATTTCTTTCGGACTTGCACCTAATGCATGTGTGTTTGCCTTCATGGAAGGTGTGTGTATGCTGGATAGTTCTCAAGAAAATCGAAAGTGTGGATGTGTGATAAAATATCTAGTCTTTGGCGGAATTTGCGTTGGGCATCTTCCTAAGAAGGTAATGCAAGGAATGTTTTGTGGAGTGGAATGGGGAGGGTGGAAACTTTCGGGTTGACCATCGGTGAATATGGGAGGAAGGGAGCGGAAGTTCGAATAATGTGATTCATTTTGCGTACATGATGAAGACAAGGTCCGACACAAGTGGTGTGGTTAATGCAAAGAGGAAAAGGAGAATTGTGCGGTGTGGGGAAAGTAACAGGGGAAGACATGAAAGGGGGGCGGCCACTAGTTTGGAAAGGGCTAGAACTTGCAGGCATTTGTTGGATTTGGTGATAGCTCTCATGTCGGGAAGCATTGATTTCTTCTTTGTGCAAGGCATAAATATCTCTTCTTCGTTGTCGTTGCTCCGAGGTAGGCATTGTGCATAAAACAACCTGCGAAAATTAATTAAAAAAAAGGTGGCATAAGAGAAGATTAAAAGAGTGCTAAATTATGTATGTGGATAAGGGGAAATGAATGCAAAAACCATTTGTAAATGCTAATCTTGGTGGAAATGTTTTATATTTTGGTAGCTAAAGGCAATAAAACAAAAGCAAAATGATTTGTTGTTGCATATATTTTTAAGGAAGTAAAGGAAGAAATACAAGGGTGTGTATGGAGTTTTTGATTAGGAAAAAACATAGAGATATGGCTTCATTTTTTGTTTACATAGGTATTAAGAAGGAACAAGGTAGAAAGAAGAAAAAACTTCATGCTAAACATAGACAAACATTAAAGAAATGAATAAAGTGTTCCATAATGTTAGCAAAAAATATATATATATATATATACACATATTGGACCATACATTTTTATCAATTACAAAAAAGGTTTCTTTGCGATATAGATGTGCATGTAAACCAATACTAACAACCATTAAATGGAAAACTTGGAGAGTTATAGTCCATTATAACATGCGGACAAAAGCATATTACAAATGTATCTGCGGACAAAAATATATTACAGAGGAGATATGAGCAAACAATGAAGAAACTAAAATATAGTAAAGTGTTATGGTGCCTAGGAAAGGCAAAGTCAAGCAACGACTTTCGATTCGTCCAATTTAAGGGAATCAAGTATGACACATTTCAGTTGTGTATTTCCATGGAAGGTTTCTTTTTTCACGGATAGAGTGAATTTGTATTCATGGCCAATTATCTGGTTTGTAATCTCTTGTAGCCTCGTCGTCTATGCACAACAGTTGGAGGTCTGCTGCCGTGACACCCATGATTTCTTCAGCAGCTGTGTCAAATGTTGTTACCGATTGTAGCTCTCCTGAGTCATCTTGCAAGTTTATACGGAGAGCATACCTATAATTGCATTGATGCACATGAGACTTACAACTCGCACAAAACCACGAGCCATTGTTTGCTGGTTTCACTTTCTTTCGGCATTGCTTATCACCGTTTGCAAGGGGGCAAGCCATGTAGTAGAAGTTATCCATTGCGATGTCTGCAATTATAGCTTTAAGAGTAGCCCATTCATTGCTCTCTGTATTGCCCATTTGAAGTATTTCTGCAATTGTTGCCACTGGTTTTAAGCTTTGAGGAGGACCTAGAAATTTGTTCATTACAGAGGGAGTTTCAACAATGTAATTTTCAGAGGCAACCTAGTCATGCAAAGCATTTTAGTTTCAGGAATCTGAAGATTAACAAACCATTTTGTGCTGGAGACAGTGTCTATGGAATTTCCATTGAAACTTGAAACACGTGCCACCTTTAAAGCCAATACTGGGAGTTGTGGAATAGAAAGGAGTTCCTCAAGTTCTTGAGCGAGATCATGTAAATGTTGGCCCCATAAAGTTATAGTAACACTAAATCCTGACATGTCCTTCAATTGTAAGCTTCTTCATTTATTTTCATTGTTATCCCACCTATGGAGAGTGGAGAAAGGAGAGATTGCTAAAACAATGCCAATAATGTCAATGAAGGAACCAACAGGTTTTGCAGGTATATCTTTGATTCCTGTGAAGTGAAATTTATGCAAAGGTATCGTGGCATTATTGACAAGCAACGGAGAGATAGTGGAAGAATCTTGAAGGAATATCTCAAATTCATTGTTAAGGTGGTTGTAACCTGGTTTTGCATTCCCTATCCTTCCATTTGTGATGGTGTATAAGTTTCTGCCTCAATTTGTCCAAAAACATTGCTGCAATTTTGTTGAAGAAAGTAACGTGTATTTCCCCATCTTCACAATCCACAAAATCAAAGCCGAAATATGAGCCGAACCATTTACATTAGCATATTGCTTTAGCACTATTTTCTTAAGGGCATGACCTTAATAGACCATGTACACATGGTTGTATTGATGCACTTATTTTTAGAGGTGTTCTTGAAGCTGTTAGGGAGGCCAATTTTCTTTTGGGGAGGTGTTTGCGGGACCAAACTTCCGTCGCTCCATGGTTTGTATTGGGATTTGATTGCTTTCATGAATGACATGGGCAGGAAGAGGAGTGGGAGCACCAATTTGTGGATGATTTTCTATCACAACTTCAAGTTCGAAGACAAGAACAGTCCTACAAAGGATGAAAATGAAAAGGGACAAAAATTTAGTGAATATAAAAGAAATGAAAGCCGAGCACACATGCACAAAGGAAAATGGATGCTTACAATTCATGTTTTATCATTCTGCAAATGGTTTTCCGTAGGCAGACAATGGTTCCATCTTTTAATCGGGCATCTGAAATTTGGCTTGCAAATTTAGAGGGCAAAAGAGCTATTTGAAAGTGCACACTATCGGAGAGATGCACGCGATGCTGGAGCTCAGTGTTCAATGCAGATTGAAGGGGACAAATGTTGAGAAGTTGGACTATCGGTTCGACATCTGTACTACCCTCAATCAACATGGAGATGCCACCATATGTCAAAGGTGTAGCCATGATGAAGTTTTTTTTTAAAACACAATGTGCTTCTGCACAACGAGGTAAACCACATCACAATATTTATAAACTTTCCGGAAAGCAAAATAAAAAGTAACCAAAACGTTTAGATTTAGCCTTGTGAAAGAAAAACCCGCTTCGATAGGTTGCGTGCAATGAGAAAAGAAAGTATATACGGGATCAAAAGGTATATATAGATCAATAATTTTATAAATCATATAGTGTCATTATTTTTTAAAGAAAAATGTAATTTGGGACATATTGCATTATTGCGGTATCATTCTATTGTTTTCCAAAAAAGGGATTTTGATCTTAGCCATCCATAGTACAGGATGAATCTCCAATACATTCTATTGCTTCGATATCAACTCCCACCGAAACTATCCTGATGTGATAATAGGCACTTCATGAAATATTGTTAAAACAAGAAATAATATTGAAAGCGGTGCAGGCCCAAATTTTGGAGAATAGTTTGAAGCACCGTAGTTTGTTTTTTTGCCATAAAGTTTATTTCTGTTATATCTCAAATGGTTTTTTGAGAAACTCTGTGTGGTTTTTGACATGTTCTATGTGCTACAGATGATCTACTATTTTATTTAAACTCAATTTTGTTAGAAATCAATTTCAAATGATTTTTCAAGAATATTGCTGGAGATCAGATAAAAACCTTGGTTTATGATATGCTTTGCTATCAAAGAAGTTTAACTAGTAAGCTAGAATATTTTATGATTTTCATTTGTATTAGGGCGGTTTGAAATGTTGTAGCATTCAATGGACAGGTAGACTAATTGATTATTTTTCTTTGTTATCACAAGTAAATATTTTGATTTTGTTACTAGTTGTAAGTACAACAAATTATTATTTTGTTATTCACTAAATCAATTAAATCATGGGAGCTTAAAATCATGTCGGAGTTGATCCTAGCGAAAACTTTGAAAAAATTTATCGGTTGGAAATTTAGTTACTTATTTTGATGTACTATTTTAATGTCGTGTGCAATTGATAATTAATTCAAAATTCATTACCTAGAAAAAAGCTTGACAAGTTTTGTAAGTACGAATGTCATATAGGATTCATCTTTTTTAGTATGTCATCTACAATTATGATTCATCCATCTTTATAAAGGTTATTATTATGTTTATTGAATATGTTGTGTCATGTATATTAATTTAATACAATAGCAACTATCTATATATGAAAACAACATGTCTTTTTATTAATCAACTCGCTGCATTTCTTCGAAGAAAGAGGAATAAATATCTCTAACAAGTTTCCTTACAGGATTTGATATAGATCAAGATCAAACATTCCTTAGACATTTTCAAAAAATCAAAAAGTTAGAGGCCACTATTTCAGTAGTCAGCTACAAACATGTGATTCCAGGCAGACGAAATACTCATTGTTCTATAACAGCAACAATAAAAAAAAACAATCGAAAAAGAGGGGTCAAGATATACTAAGTTGAAGATTAATGTAATAACATTGAATATCTACAAGCAATTAAGAGAAGTTGAAGCTTAGAAAAAGTGATCTGCCAAGTAATTCCGAAGGGAAATATATAGCAAATATTATCATGAAGAAGTCAAAAACCTTCCAAGAATACATTATTTCATCAACTAAAAAAATAGTATTTCATTTATTTGAATATTTCGGAGAGATGATTAGAAAAGCAGCTTGAACAGTTTCGTCAAGAAATGTACGCAATAAGTAAAATACTTTTTTGCAACAACTTTTGTTCTATATGTAGTAATGAATAGTTTCAAGGGAGGAATGTATGGCGGAATGCTTTAAAAAAACAAATAGAAAACGAGAATCGCTGCACCATAACAACAACAATAAAAAAAACAATAAAAAAAAGAGGGATCAAGATATATTAAGTTGAAGATTAGCGTAATAACATTGAATATCTACAAGCAATTAAGAGAAGTTTAAGCTTAGAAAAAGTGATTTGCCAAGTAATTTCGAAGGGAAATATATAACAAATATTATCATAAAGAAGTCAAAAACTTTCCAAGAATACATTATTTCATCAACTAAACAAAAAACAATATTTCATTTATCTGAATATTTCGGAGAGATGATTAGAAATGCAGCTTCGAACAGTTTCATCAAGAAATGTACGCAATAAGTAAAATATTTTTTTGCAACAACTTATGTTCTGTATGTAGCAATGAACAGTTTCAAGGGAGGAATGTATGGTGGAATGCTTTAAAAAAACAAATAGAAAACAATCTGCAACAATTGTGCCAAACAACTGAAGATTACCTATAAGAGCAAAACATGATGTTTATAAGATACATTCACAAGATGGATAATATGATGAGAGGAAAGCTAGCTGAATACAAAACCAAACATAGTATGAAATTTGTCTATTAAAAGTTTGTTTGACATTAATAAGTTTGACAAAATGGCAAATGTACAATGAAGCAAGTCTCAAACTCCAGCGAGCAAGAGCTATCAAAAACATAACATACTGTTATTTTGATCGAGCAACTAAAAGACAACATAGTAGATGTTTGTACCATATAGTCACCTAAATTACACTTATGTACATAAGTTCAACAGAGCACGCCCTTAAAGTTTTTCAATTTTTTTGGCTTCTCGTTTTTTTCCCTTGATGACATTAGCAATTTTTTTAGCACCATGTGTTTTTTTCCCTCCAGCATGTATAGCTTTTGCAGTTATCCCCATCTTTTTCAGTTTGTGCTCAGGTTCGTATTTCACAGCATCTTCGGGGTGATCATATACAAGTCCAAATCCCCTCGAGTTGAAGCCCGCCGTATGGAACTTGGAAAGATAAAGAGGACAAGAAGGATGCAAGCGGAGATGATCTCTAACCAAATCAGCGATCACAGGTTTTGCCGGCTTGGTTGCCTACAATGGAGTACATTGACAACAAACTTTGTCCGGTTGAAAGAATCTTCCCGCTCCAAGTACGGAGTGGTGATTGTCACACCGTGTGGAGGGACAACAATTGTATTACGAGTCTTCATAGCTGCAAGCTCACAAGCAACCAAAAACAATAAAAATAAAAACAAAATACATAGATGCCATATGAACCTCGATAAGTTCTACGCTGGAAATGGAAGTTAAATACATTGTTTCTTGTTGTAGAGCACAAACAAGGAATCAAAGACAAATATTTGGGTGTTGTCTGTTTTGGCAGGCAACTTTAAAAGCCTTGCCAATGGATAGTCTAACGCCCAACAAAGGGCATTTCGATGAGGCATCCTAGGGGCAAAAACCCCTCAGCACACACCGAATCTTGCCAATGGCAAAGGCACTTTCCCCTCTATGCCGTGGCTGAATACTGAAAGAAAAAAATAGTTTTCTTTATGCAAGACATACAACAATAAGATAATTAAAGATAGACAACTTCAACCACATTATTAAGAATCTATGAAAATGTAAATGGGAATTAATGAAAAAAACAACACATTTTCAATAACCAAATACTACTTTTTGACCAAATAACAGGCATAATATCCAGGAATTAATGTATTTACAGCAAAAAGGAAATACTACTTTTTGACCAAATAACAAGCATAATATCCTCAAAGAGATAAAGAGAGAAATCTCACTTTCCTAACAAAAAATTGATCAATTAGCTCTGATGAATACTGTAATGAATTAAAGTGAAACCTATAAATTCTGGAAATGAAATGTCTTAAAAATATGAACTAATTATTTTTTGAAACAAAAATATGTGATTGATAAATAAAATATCCATTTGAAAACAACATTACTCTGTTCTAATACCAGCAGTGCACAAAACAAGCAATGCTCTCAAATTATCCACAAAAAATAAATCTGCTACATGAGTTTTTAAATTCAAAGTGTCCTAATTTCCTAAATCTTAATTTCCTAATCACAGAGATGCTGGAGCTGCTTCCATGTCTTCTTAAAATGGATGGATCTCCTAGCATAATTAAGCATCTAATAAGCTTTCATGTTTTCGTAACGTGGCTGTAACTCCTACTTTACAGTAGTATAATTTAGTATCCAATAACCTTAAAAAGGTTCACAAGATCATAACAAGCAATGTTGCATAATAACTACAGTCAAAATGTTTTATTAAACTTTATAAAACAGACCAAAGGCATATTCATCACACAATAGAATAGGATATCTAAACTAAGATTGTATTGTGTATCCAATCTAATAACAAATGGATACGTAGGAACTTTTTATATGCTAAAAGAAATAAACAATAAATCAACTATTAATGTTATCAAAACCTCATGGGAGTCTGAATGGAAGCGTATGGATCAAGTTGATGTATATTGGAGTTTACAAAGGAATTCAAAATACTTGTTATACAGATAGCATACACAATATCAAGATCAAAGTGTTGAAATAGGAGGTAAACGTGATTCAAGGAGTTGTCCTTGTTAAACAAGTAGAAATGGAAATGAGCCAACTACATTTAAAGAGTCTAAAATCCTAATGCTCAACTACACATACTTAGTAAATTGGTAACGAGGCAAGATGAGGTTAAGGTGGATGATGGCTTAGAAATCCTTGCAGGTAGATTAGATGATATAGGAGTCACAATTTTATTTTTATTTTTTTTAATAATCCATGATAAAGGAGTTAAAATTTGTTTTATTTTAATAACCCAATTCTTGATGTCATTATATAAACAGGGACTCTAAAAACAAACCATATGATCATTATATAAACATGGATGTATGAAAGTATCAAAAAGGTTGAAAGGGCCAAAGGACCTCATATTTTGAGGCCCGAGTTCATTGAAAATGTGATACAATTGCTCCTCCAAGTCATATTCGGGACCTGGCAACATTATTATAAACGCTCAGATGCATAAGTACATTTTGGTGAAACATTTTAACAGCTATCACCGTAATAATTGATATTTTAGTGCTGTAGGAGCTGCTACAGGGCCACTCACGAATGGTTACATTTCAGAGTTACCAGGTCTGTAGGAGCTGCTTGGAAAGGGAGTGTTTTCTCCACACTGACTAGATTTATTTCCAGGGATGCATGCGAAACAGCTTGAAGCAAGGTTTTTATATCAAAATGTGTGAGGATCACCTATTATCCTTCATCCCTTCTACTTGTAACATAGATTATTTTACAAAATGGGCATCGATTTTTTAGAAAACAGATATTGTTTGGAGAAGAAGCTATTGGAAAGGCTGCAAAAGATCCTATTATGATGAATAAACTACAAGAATTAAACCATCAACCCATCAAGAAGCTACGAGAGCGATCTTTGGAGATACATCCATAAAGAATAAGTCGAAATCTTGGTCATATAGACTCCAAGATTTTAGAACCATGAGAACCACAAAAGTTTCATTTGGCTGCAAAGCTACACTCCTATACAAGAGGCTTGAACCGATAATGCAAATGAAGCTGGGTAGTGGTAACCTATTCCAAAACTATCTTTACAAAGCTGCCTTTGTCATGCAATGTAAAAACATATGCTTCTCAAGATTTCCATTCCCTAAATTACCTTAGATGGACTAAATTGGACCTTCACGAGAGGAGTGCAAGTATGTTATGTTTATAGCTTTATATGAGTATAGAAGTAGATAACACTTTGGAGACTCAATGTAGGGACAATCGATGTGCGATTATGCTTACAAACCTAAAGGGATGTTATACATATGATAATATTTAAACCAACACCATTACGAATTACATGTGATATTGTTATACATGAGACTCAGTTTGGTCTGATTGCTGCATTTATTTTCAAGAAAATATATGCAAACTAAACCCTTGTTTAATGTTCTCAACTCATCAGAATTGTCCTTATGGTCAATGAGACTACTCTATGTGACTATTAGTAGAGACTCGATCTATGTTACTATTATACGAGACTTGAAGTAGAGCCATCCTTAACAAAACCTACATTTTTGGGTTCACAAGTAGTGCCATCCTCAAAGAAACCTAATGAGTTGTATGAATAAAATTAAATTTCACACGTGAATTGCAGTCCTATTGAGGTGACTTGATGGTCTTATAAAATAGTAAAAAAATTTGGTTAACTAAATTTAAGTAATTCTTGTAAGATGAAAGAAAGCTGTGAGTGTCAAATTTGGAGCCCTAGTCAAGACCGAGTAATGAAAAGCTTGTGCTTTGACCTTATTTGTCACTTTTTGGTAGGATGTTATGTTGTTAGAATCACTTCTATGTTTATCCTCTTTTATTACCCTGCACAACACAAACTAACAATACAACTAGAGAACCAAAATATAGTGCCTTTGCCATTTTAAATCAGGGACAAATTCAAACACGAGGATTATGTGCAAAAAAAAATTCTCCTCCGTGAATTGTTCGACAATATTCATGCATTAATGGATCAAATATTTATAGAGCAAATGGCTTCTAGTAAACCCTAGCTGCCGGATATTTTTCTTCGCGAGGACTCAACCTGATTGACACAGGCTTAGTTACCCTACGACTAGTTTTGTTCCTCTTGGCCAAGGAAAGACACTCCCACATGACACTAAGACATATTAGCAGATAGTTTGTTTGCATGTAATATTTTTTCCTCTACTTTGTGGTAGTACTTGTTAAGGACTTCCTATACATGACCACATGAAAATAAAATCAAGCACCATAGGATTTTTAAGATATATATCCGAGCTCTAAGTTTCAAGGTATTAGAGATCTACATTGTAACTATAATCCTGACATACCATTAATCATCTTCAGTATTAATAAGCTAACGACATGCTCATGAAGGCAGGGGCCGATGGGAATGTGTATGCGTGAAAACTATAGGGCTCAAGCACAAGAGATTAGTCCCTGCAGGTTATCTATCTAATGTACAGTGCAAGCAAGAATGTTAAACCGGGCATCGATTGAAACAGGAAAACCTAATTTTACGGGGAAACCAAGAGAGTTTGTTCATCCTCTAAAAAAATGAAGAGCAATACCTGGTCAGATGATGACTTCGGGTTCCTCCAGCTTCAATCACACAGCGAGCAACCAAATAGAACGGGTCCTCTATGCTTCAGTATTCGACAGCCACGGACAACAACAAACCCAAAGCTCTTCTTGCAGGCCTCACAAAGATGTTTTTAAATATTTCCTGTACTGAAATGTACCGCCATAGAAGGAGGTACCCATACTCCCCTTTTCATGCTAATGGAAGAGGCATGTTCACCTCCAGCCAGGACTCTGGCATCTGTCCTCCATTTCTGGCTCCCGATATGGATCTCCTTCCTGCGAGCATGGTGTCGGGCTCTTCTCCTCCGCGGGTCACTATTCACAACTCCGGGTCACTGTTCAGAAATACACGTGTAGGGATCTAGAAGTGCCATCCATCATCGACCAATACATCTCCACATTAACAAGGATCACATGGATATTATTCAGCCAACACACTGTGGTGACTTGCATGTAATTCCCATTGAATAGGAAAAAGTAGATCTGCATGTAGGAATGTGAATTACATGAACTAAGGCGATGCATTTTACAACTTTTATCAAGCACAAACATCGTGTATAGATTACGAAAGGAGTGCTTTACATTGATTCAATGAATTTGTAGACTCAAATCTCAAGTAACAGAAGGCCTCATAAACAATTAATGAAATTCATAGCTATCGATAAAGTCAATTGAGATTGAAACCAATTTGAACCACAAATGCAAGGTCAAATTCAAGGGAACTGAATTCATGTTTAGAGTTATCAAACAAAATTTGAGATGGCTCTATTGTGACCGACTCAAGCTTGAGAGGATCCAATGAAGAGCAGTCATGTAGAAAAACTATTAGACAACCATTAAGAAGATAGATGTTGTGGTGATATGAATAAACATTTCCAATACATTAAAAAACTCTGACACACTGTTTGTTCAAAGGAGCTTTAGATTTTGAGATAAAAAAAACCTCTAGGTGGACCATGAAACAACTTAAGATCACACCGATATACTATAAAGTGCATGTCGATCATATTTGTATTAATCTTATAACATATCCAAATTTCTTGGCAAGTGTGTGTGTTGACAGATCTATGTATTTTTTCACAAATTTCTATGATCTTATATGAAACAATCAAATTCATGAACTCTTCATCGATGGATTAGATGAGATGTAGTGGAGGAGTCTATACGATGGTAGAGTAAGACACAAACTAAGCCTCGAAGGAGATCGGGCCAAACAAAGCTCGAAATGTGGAGATATGGATGTCTTATCTAGAATATAATCACCAAACCCGTTCTATAATTCTTAGGGTCGAGGAAATAAATGGCTTTCCCTACCAATATTTTAGTATTCCAATTCTCACATGACCAAGATCATAGATTTCTCGATATTAGATGAAGGTAAAAATCAAAGTTTTACACAGAGTAAACCTTCTTATTTTCATGCATGAGAAACATTATACATAAATATAGGAATAACGTCTTATAAAATAAGAAGCCAATTAAGGCTCTTGTAATAATGTGAGTTGTTTTTAAGAACTTGTAACCAAACATATAACTAATAATATGGGTTGTTATACCAACTCATATTATATTACAAATAAAAATCATGTTCAATAATGTTAAACAATATGAATCCTAACAAATTAGGGAATGGTAAATGAATTATAGATTTTCATGATAAATTGTTAGAGAGATATGAAACAAAACACTATGTAATGCCCACATTTTATACACACAAATACAACACTAAAAATACCGGAATAAATTTTTTTGACTTACATTGCAGTACACATGACACTACAAGAGATCACTAGGACAACACACAACACATGATATGTTTGCACAAACATTAACCACACAGATAACATGAAACCACGTGATGCACATCAAGGCAACTTTTTTTTAAATGACAAGGCACAACATAATGATTCAATCTGCAGTATAAACTTATAGATAGGGTATTCCCATGACATGATATATTTAGGATTACACATTTATTACAATCATGTTTCAATCTTTATTTAAGTTCTATAAGGGCTCATAATAAGTGAATCATACATTTCTTTTCCTTTTTGCTATATTTCCTTTATATAGTTTAACATTTAACTTATTTATCCAACATTTACAATAGAAAATTTTGGGATTGAAATAACACCCATGTTTAGATGAACACTTTCCTTAAACCCTAGCATATTCAAAATATTGCCAAAGTTCGATAATAAACCTTTTAATACTTACAAAATGTTGAATTATCTTCTATAATTTCATTTATAATATATATCCAACTCCCCCTTTTTTAACCTATTTAAATCTAAATCAAAAGGACACTTATAGTTACATCCACATTTTCCAAGCACCCTAAAACTAGCATCTCATTCATATTACAAAATTTTAGTAATAAATTTTCTGTAACATATCAATACAAGACATATTTTTTCAATTAACATACATTAATTACAATAATACACAATCAATTACATCCATGTTGTTTCACCATCATACTTGCATCAAGAAAAACCATGTGAACATGAAATCAATGACAAATCATTGACGTGGCATTCACCCAAATCTAGCATAATTAATTTTTTTATTTTCTATTTTATAAATAATAAGAATTTGACTCGAAAAGGAGAGGTTTAGGGACATATATTCATTTCATTTCACTCAGATTATTAGAGACATTTTATATTGATGTTGATACACTGCTTGGCATGGTTAGATATATATATGTTTTTTTCTTACATGTGATATTTTTGTCATATCGAGTAAACCTAGAAAATGGAACTAATCTTGTGATCATATGATTATGGATGGAATTGTGGAGATATTGTTGCTTTCTTGGATGATGTTTTGATTTATATATATAGATGATTTGGAGTTATATTTTATATTTATTTTGGATGTTTTGATGCGGCCACGAGGCCGAAGGAGGTATTTGTGTTTTGCAGGTAAACATGTCACAACAAACATCGGGGATTGGAGACCAACCACATTGGAATTCTAGATGAATTCAACAAGGGTCACCATGGCAACGTGTATTTGTTTTTGTGTATGTTTGTATTGTTGTTAGGGGTTCCCATGGGGGGATCACCTTGAATGTGACCAAGGGGTTATGTGTATTCTTTTATTAGTTTCCTTTGTTTAATTTTAGTATGTGGTTTTTAGTGATGTATTTTCCCCTTTATTATTTATTTTATTTGTGTCTAGATTAGTGAGTAATCATGTTGTTAAATTAATTAAATGGGTCAAAAGAATGCATTTATTAGAGTTGATGGCTCTTGGATTATGTGTTGAAAGTAATGTGTAAGTAACTTTGAGTGTGAAACACTCCACCTTCCTTTTGAAATTCGGATCTGTCCTTAGGGGCTGATTTTGGAGGCTTGTAGGACAAGTTAAACTTGTCCCACACCTCTTAAATTGTTACACCAACCCTACCTATGGGTTGGGAGTCAAAATTAGGCCTTATTATGTATTTTGGGAAGGCAAGTTGTAAGTTTTTATTGCACCTTCTTGCATGAAATTAATTTTGGTCCTTGGGGTGTGGACTTGGTTTGTGTGTGTAAGTAAAATGTCATTTATTCACCCACCTTTTTAATTGTGCTTTGGAGTTTGAAGTTGACTTGTGAGGTGGAGTTGAGGATGTGTGATGTGGCATCCTACATGGACCCACCTCATCCTCCTCTCTCCCTTTCTATTTATTGAATTCTTTGGCTTGTTTTGGGGTTACTTCATTTTTGTGATTTCATTTTGGTTACTTCTTTTTGGTTTTGAGCTCTTGTAATTTTGAAGAGAGTTAGAGATTTTTGTTGAATGCTTGTGGATTGTTGGAGCTTTTGGACTATTTGGATTGGAAAAAAAAATCTTGTTGTTGAAACTTTTGGAGAAAACTCTACCATGGAGAGGTAGGAGCTTGGCTCTTTAAAATGTTCTTCTTTATTTATGCATATGTGAATGCTTTGAATATTTTGGTATGTTGTTGGTTGGTTGGGTAGATTGCCTAGGTATGGTGTAGGAGAAGACTATGGGGATCTCTTGTGGGGAGGCATAAGAGTTTTGGGGAGGTATAAGTGTTATTGTGGAGGGAGTTTGGGATTGGGTTCCACCTTGTAAAAGAAATAGCTTGCATTTCTTTACTCGTTATGGGGTGCCATAAGAGTGTGGGGAGGCATAAGAGAATGGGAGGTATAGAGGTACTTGGGGAGGTACTTAGGGGGGACATAAGGGGGTTTTGCATAATATATATATATATATATATATATATATATATATATATATATATATATATATATATATATATATATATATATATATATATTGGTGGGTTTATCTTAAGGTGGACACCCATTTCCCCATTGGGAGGTATAAGC
Organism: Taxus wallichiana var. yunnanensis; assembly: GCA_018340775.1. Lineage (NCBI taxonomy): Eukaryota > Viridiplantae > Streptophyta > Pinopsida > Cupressales > Taxaceae > Taxus > Taxus wallichiana. Next base: position 663,446,443 of record CM031234.1, on the reverse strand, counting down.
AGCTTCCCCCATAGGTCTTGCTCCTTTGGCTTGTGCATGATGAAGCTTGAGTATTGTTTGTTGTTCTTCCTGTGGTTGCAAACTATAGTATGTATTTGGATTGTGTTTTATATGTGAAAATTGTTTTTGTGTTGTGGAAGCTGTTTGTTGCCATGAGTTGAAATACATTTCTTATTGCTTTGTGGTTGGGGCTCGGGGGCCAATGAGGAGGACGATGATTCTCCTCTTCATTGGAATTCTTGGTTGGGTGGAGAGCGTTGCCTCTCCTCCTTTTTTTTTGTTGTGATCAAAAGATATATGGTGGATCTTCTTGTTGTTGTTTTGGAGCTGAGGATGAAGAAAAATTTTGCAGTCCCCTTGGGGTTTCCTTGTTGTAAAAAAATTTCCCACTTCAAGTGGATGGCATTGTAATATTATTTGTGGTGGAAAGTTTCTCTATTTTGGAAATGGAATCTACATTCGAATGTGAAAGATGTATATTCTGTAAGTTGTATTTGATGAATGAAAAAGGAAGTTGTAAAAGAATTATTGGAGTTCAATAGAAGTTGTTTTTAATTACCACAAATGGTATGGTTTTCATTTGAAATCTATGTTTGAAATATATTGTGAAATCTCTGTTTGAAAATTAAAAAAGAAATACGTATGAAGAAATATTACATTTCTCTGTTTCATTCGAAATGCATGATTTGAAAGTAGAACTACATTTTGGGTCTTCACGCATTGATTGAAGTAAAGTTAAATTTTGTAAATTAGATTTGAATGAATTTAAATATTTAGAGGATGATAATGAAAAGTAGATCCATTTGAGTTTAAGTATGATTTCTATTTTGATTCATTGTAAAACTGCAAATATTTATCGAAAAATTTATAGAGTACTCTACAACTTGAAAGACAAATTGAAATAATAATGTAAGCTAAGGAAGATCAAAACACTTTTCAAATAGTTGAATTTCTCAAGAAAATTTATCAAACTTCAATTAATAGACTAGAGAAAAACTCGAGATGTTTAAAAAAAAAGGGGGAAACTTGTTTTGAAACTCAATCCATCAATTAAACCCTACAAAATCCATCCAAATATTTCCAAGTGCAATCCTCCATGTCGGTTTGGCATGTTGAAGAAGAAAGAATGGTGGATTGAATTAATTTTGTTAAGTTAAAAGTTAATTCATGTTTTAATGGAAGGAAAGACATTTTTTCAAATTCACCCACTTAAGTTTGTCAAAAATGAATTTTTGATGTTTCTATGCAAAGAGGAGTTTGAGCCCTTTCCAAAAAGTCCTCATTTTCCCAAATCTGAGCTTCCAGTCAAAAGTTATGGCCTTCTGAAGTTTTTTTTACTTGTTTTTTTTTTTTAAAAAAAAAAAAAAAAGAAATTTTTTTTGTAAATCGGACCCATGGGCCCGAAAATTACTTAGGAACTTTTTAAAAAAAAAAAAAAGTCACAAATTCCTCCATGGCCCCACAGCCCCGCCAATTTTTTGCAAAAAAATAAAAAAGCCTTCATGGGCCCGCACCTTCAAACTTTACCTTTTTGAAAAAAAGGTGAAAAAAATCTTAAGTCTCCCCCTGGTCCACTTCCCCGCCTGTCACTGTGGGTCTGACACGTGGCTTCTTTAGGCATCGGCGGAGGTGCGGATGGTTTTAGACCTTATCACCTTTGGAAAAAGATTGGCAAAAATTCCTAAGTTTTCCCCATTGGCCCGCCTTCCCGTAGTCATTTTGGACTGACACGTGGCTTCGCTTGGCTGGCGGAGGTGGAGGTGTGGGTTTTTTTAAACCTTTGCATTTTTTAACAAAAATCCAATATTTCTAAGTTTTCCCCGACATGGTCCTTCCCCCGCTTGAAATTTTGGGCAGGACACGTGGCATCCCTGGGCGTCGGCGGAGGCGGGTTTTTTGAACCTTTTTTCCCTTTCAAACAAAAAGAGTTAAAATCCAAATTACCTCCGATGACCCACCTTCCCATGTTGGCTTAAAAATGTGCCACGTGTCCCTTGTGGCTTTGGGAAAATTTTCTTCCCTAGGCCCTAGGCCGCCTTTGGGGAAAATTTTTTCTTTCCCTGGGCCCCCACTTTGGCCCCCCTTTGGGAAAATTTTCCCACCTTTGGGAAAATTTTCTTCCCCAAGCCCAGGCCCGCCTTTGGGAAAATTTTCTTCCCCTCCCAGCTTGTAACTTAAGAAATATGAGGAGTTAGGAGGACTTCTTTATATCATTGGAAAGAGGAAGAAATTTCCTATCTAATGGAAATGTTTTTAGGAAACCTTAAGTGTGTTAAATATGTGAAAAATTAGGTTGAAGTGCAAAGATGAGTCTTGAGAGTGGGTAAGTGGGAAATTACCCCTTTTAACTTAAATGTTTAATTCTAAAGCATGGGTTGACCTTTTTAAGGGGGTCGTTAGGGGATAAGGGAATGTTTTTCTATCCCATGCAAATAAGAACCTTGTTTATTTTTAGACCTGGTGGAATTAAATACCCAAGGTATTTAATTCCTTTTGGCCCTTTGACCCTCTAAAATTGATTAAGGAATATTTAACTATAATGTTAATTTAATTATTTATTAAATTAACACCTAAGAGAAATTTAACTATATTTGGATTAATTATACTCATTAATTTTGTAATGTGGATCTAATGTTGTTACAATGAGAAAATTTCATTTATTAAATTATAATTGACTTTGAATCTTTGTTGTGACAACTGTTGCTTGAAGCTTGGTAGTGGTCACACTTTAAAAAAAAAAAATTATTCCATAATTTTTCTATCTAAACCTAGGTTGTTCTTGGGTCTCGAGTGGTCATTTTAGTGGGTGTTACACTTGGTATCAGAGCCATGGGTTCAAATCTTGGACCCTTGGGCACACTAGAAAACTTGAGACATGAACATAAAATATTAAACCTAGCACACTTTTAAACCTAGAAAACAACTTTGTTTGGAATTTGCATATTTTAGTAAACATGGAAAACTGAATAAAACCTAGGATAATGAACTAACTCTCACTTGGTCTATGTAGGAGGCGATGGACAAGACGAGGGGTCCTTTCACATAGATCTAGACTCCACCACCTCCAGATCATGTTGTAGCAGCCATCCTACCCCAGATTTTATAGATGCTTTAGGATGTTAATGTCACTTTACGCGAGAGGGTCCGTAGGAGGATGGTCAGCCAGACATGATAGGGAGCCATCCATTGAGGCTCATGTATCTCCTCGACACAAGTGAGGAGTATAGAGAGAGAAACTCCCACGTGGAGTCAAGAAGGAAGAGAAGAGTCACCGCAGGAGGGGAAGGAGGAGATTTTGGATTTTGGACACAGGGATAGGTCTCGGAGCCCTAGGCTTAGGGATGAGCATGCAGAGAGGCCTAGGGGTCACCAAGACTATAGCTGTAGACCATATCAAGGAGATCCTGAAGCTACTGACCATCTCATTATTTTGGTGACATAGGTGGATTTTAGGAAGAGGCCTGGTTAGTGAGCTTGAGTGGGTGCTTCAAGCTCTTCCCTTGTTCTAGCAACATGAAGCTCATGTTGCAATCCATCTTCTGAGGGATGGAGCTGGTGTCTAGTGGAGGACCGAGGAGTAGAAGCTCCACATTGATTTAAAGATGGTTACCTAGGAGCTCTTTGAGGAGTGGTTTAGGAGTAGGTACTTATCACAGAGGTTCATTCAATAGAGAGGATAGATGAGTTTCATGACCTCCGACAGGCATCTTTGATAGTAGTTGAGTATGAGAGTCGATTTTTGGATCTACTCTAGTATGTGACTACATGCAGGATGAGTAGGTACAGATCCACAAGTTCATCGGGGGCTGAATCTAGACATTGGAGGTGTGGTGTGTATCCATTATCTGCAGACATTAGTTGAGGCCATTGAGAAGGCCTATATAGTAGAGGAGACTTGGGGAAAGACACAACAGGCCAGAGAGACCGAGTCTGGAGCCGCATCCAGTAGATGTAGGACAAAGATCAAGGGGGTCAGCTCCTCCTCCTCGTGGTGGACAAGGTTCATCATAGTCATCTTTTAGACCACACAAACATAGTAGCAAGTCTCACCCACCATATAGACCTCCATAGAGATTTGATGCACAGAGGGGTCGGAGTATGGGGCCTCCTCCTAGGGGTCCCATTAGGACACAGGGTGCACCGAGAGCTCAATCAGCAGGAGCTCATCAGCAGAGACCTCAAGCAGAGTCCACATCATCTGGATCATCGGGATCCACACACATAGAACCTCCAGAGTACCGGCTGGACCTACTACTCATGGGAGAGGATCGGGGTGGTTTTTTGGTTGTGGTGTTGTTGGACATTTTTAGAGAGACCCCACAAAACCCTAGTAACAAGGGTAAGATGCAAATCTCAGAGCCTATTATTGGTGACATGGGATGCATGGTCATCGGATCTATATAGTGGTTGAGAACCACCTAGGATGAGCACCAGAGTACCGTGATTGAGATGACAAGTAGCATTGGTGGTGTTCCTACCTCCATTCTATTTGATTCTGGTTCTTCTGATTCTTTTATTACACCATCTTTGGTAGAGTGATGCAGGTGGTGGCAGTTAGGAAGGGTCTTAGTTGGGACATCGAGATGGCTTCGGAGCCAAAGATCTCTATAGACTCCTTAGTTAAGGAGTGTGTAGTGGATTTGGGACCCTTCACCACTACCTCGGATCTTTGTATCCTTCCGTTGGGTTCGTATGGAGTCATCTTGGGCATGGACTGTTGTTTCACACACAGAGCTAGAGTGGATTGTTACCATAAGATTATATCATGTATAGATGATCTAGGAGTTGAGTTCAATGATAGTAGGGGTTAGGAGACCCATTTCCATTTCACACCATCTCTGCCATGCAGCTTAAGTGGTGTGTGTGATGGGGTTGTCAGATGTATGTTGTCATAGTTAGTGACCAGATCGGAGGATGAGTCTAGTGGACCATCGCTTGATGACCATCCCATCTTGAGAGAGTTTTTTGATGTCTTTCTAGGGGAGCTACCAGGGTTACCACCCCACGTGAGATAGATTTTCACATAGATCTGGTTTCGGGAGCAGAGCCTATCTCATGAGCACCTTATCGAAGATGACCACCCTGAGCTCTGCGAGCTCAAGTTTGCAAGCAGAGGGCCTTTTGGAGAAAGGCCTAATCCATCCTAGTGTATCCCCTTGGGGTGCACCGGTGATATTTGTAAAGAAGAAGGATGGATCTCTGTGGTTGTGTATTGATTACCACCAACTAAACAAAGTAACGATCAAGAATCATTACCCCCTTCCATGCATTGATGATTTATTTGATCAGATGAAGGGGGCCACAATTTTCTCTAAGATAGACCTTAAGTTAGGTTATCATCAGTTGAGGATTATGAGAGGTAGACATTCATAAGACCACCTTCCATATGAGATATGGCCACTACGAGTTCACCGTGGTGCCTTTTGGTTTGATGAATGCCCCCACAGTGTTTATGAGCTTGATGAATGGAGTGTTTAGGACATTCTTGGATCACTTCATGCTCATCTTCCTTGATGACATTTTTTTGATTTACTCACGTACATGTGAGGAGCATGAGGGGCACCTTCACCAGGTTCTTCAGTGTCTTCGTGAGCACAACTTTATGGGAACCTGGAGAAGTGTGTGTTCTTTCAGACAGAGGTGCAGTATTTGGGCCACATCATTTTTGGGGAAGGTATCATAGTCGATCCTTCCAAGATTTGAGCTATTATGGATTGGCCAGCACCCACTAGTGTGACAGAGGTGCACAACTTCATGGGTTTAGTAGGTTATTATAGGAGATTTGTTAGGACTTCTCGGGTTACGCACCCCATCACTTCCCTTCAATGGAAAGGGAAGAATTTTTTTTGGTCAAAAGATGTGAGTAGGCCTTTAGAAATTGAAGGAATGCCTCATGAAACACCTATTCTTGTAGTGCCAGATCCACAGGGTGAGTTTTTTTGTATGCATGGATGCTTCTTTGGTAGGAGTTGGAGGTGTGTTGATGTAGGAGGGAAGAGTAGTTACTTTTGAGTCTCACAAACTCAAGGATTATGAGCTCAATTATCGACTCATGATCTTGAGCTTGTGGTAAGTTGTGCATGCCTTGGTTTGATGGAGACATTTCCTTCTTGGCTGAAGATTCACACTCGGATCTGATCACTTGAGTCTTCGCCACCTCTTCACGCAGCCCAATCTCAATGCTCATCAAGTGGTGTTGGATGGAGTTGCTTTGTGAGTATGATATGGAGATAGAGCATGTGAAAGGGAAGGAGAATGTGGTTGTAGATACACTCTCAGTAGGAGGAGACATGTGGTTATGGCCACCTTAGTGAGCACAGATTTATGAGAGTAGGATTCTACAGAACAACTTCCTCATGACAATTTCTACATTACATAGCTAGAGTAGAGATCGAGTCTCAGAGACCCCTTGAGGGGAAGTTTGATGGGTTTTCATTAGAGGAAGATGGCCTTCTTAGGCACAGAGGCTGGATTTATGTTCCTAGAGATGGAGGCTTGAGGTAGGACATCTTGACAGAGGCACATCGTGCACCCTATTCAGCCCATCCCGGGGTGAAGAAGATGCATGCCACTTTGAGACAGTTGTATCATTGGAGGGGACTTTGTAGAGATGTGGCTCAGTTTGTGTCACATTTTTAGAGTGTTAGAAAGTGAAGGCCGAGCATCAACATCCAGCTGGCCTTCTCTTTCCTCATGTTATACCGGAGTGGAAATGGGACACCATTTCCATGGACTTCATTGTTGGGCTACGATGTCGAGATACCACCATGATGCCATCATGGTCATGGTGGATAAATTGATGAAAGTGGCTCATTTTTCTCTCGGTGAAGACCACCTATATAGCTAGTGTAGTGGCATGGGTATATCTAGATGAGATTTTAGATTGCATGGGATTCCGTGGAAGATCATTTGTGACCGCGATCCTCTTGTATACTTCCCACTTTTGGACTACCATGCAAGCATGCCCTCGGGATGAAGATCAATTTCAGCATACGTATCACCCTGAGATAGATGGATAGACTGAGTGGGTGAATCAAGATCTTAGAGGACATGCTTAGGATGTATGTTATGGATCACCAGTCGAGATGGGAGGAGTATTTGTACTTGGTGGAGTTTTCCTACAATAATAGTTTTCAGAGTTTGATAGGCATGGCTCCTTTCAGGAATTATATGGTAGAGAGTGCAGGACACCTCTTAGTTGGGAAAGTTAGAGGAAGGTTTTTCTTTGGACCAGCTTTTTTTACATAGGACATGGAGTGGTAGGTGGTTATGATAAGAGAGAGGCAGAGGAGAGGCACAGAGAAAAGAAGAAGTATGTAGATCAAGCATAGGACCGACCGTAGTTTTGATGTGGGCATGAAGGTTTTCCTTTGTGTCAGGCCACATAAGAGCCCCATCCATTACGGAAAAGGTTCTAAGTTAGCTCCTAGATTCGTAGGCCCCTTTGAGATCTTGGAGCATATCGGTCCTTTGGCCTACCGTCTAGCGTTGCCACCTAGCTTGTCTCGCATCCATGATGTGTTTCATGTTTCAGTACTTAGGAGATATATTGCAGACCCTTCTCATGTGCTAGATTGGACCTCATTTGCAGGTGTAGGATTAGGGGCAGGTGATGGTGGAGCCCATTCACATTATAGAGCACAGGACCTGGGCCTTTGAGGAGAGAGATTGACTAGAGGTTTGAGTGTAGTGGGATAGATATGATGAGACTGGCTACATGGGAGGATGTTACTTTTCTACGAGTTTAGTTTCACACCTATTCCAAGTGACTTCAGGAGGAAGTCGAGTCTAAGGGGAGGGGGATGTAGTGCCCACTTCCCTTCGACACTTTTTTGATATTGATTATGATACTATTGACTATACTTATGGACATTATTGTAGCTTTTGATTTGGTATGATGTTAGACATTAGAGATCATGGATTGTGGTTGATTTTGATTCATATATGATGCATGTGGATTATTAGAGACATTTTATATTGATGTTGATATATACTTGGCATGGTTATATATATATATATATATATATATATATATATATATATATGTTTTTTACATGTGATATTTTTTCATATTGAGTAAACCTAGAAAATGGAACTAATCTTGTGATCATATGATTATGGATGGAATTGTAAAGGAGATTGTTGCTTTCTTGGATGATGTTTTGATTTATATATATAGATGATTTGGAGTTATATTTTATATTTATTTTGGATGTTTTGATGTGGCCATGAGGCCGAAGGAGGAGGTTTTTGTTTTTAGGTAAACATGTCACAACAAACATGGGGGATTGGAGACCAACCACATTGGAATTCTAGATGAATTCAACAAGGGTCACCATGGCAATGTGTATTTGTTTTGTGTATGTTTGTATTGTTGTTAGGGGTTCCCATGGGGGATCACCTTCAAATGTGACCAAGGGGTTATGTGTATTCTTTTATTTAGTTTCTTTTTGTTTAATTTTAGTATGTGTTTTTTAGTGATGTTTTTCCCCTTTATTATTTATTTATTTAATTGTGTCTAGATTAGTGAGTAATCATGTTGTTAAATTAATTAAATGGGTCAAAAGAATGCATTTATTAGAGTTGATGGCTCTTGGATTATGTGTTGTAAGTAGATGTGTAAGTAACTTTGAGTGTGAAACACTCCACCTTCCTTTTGAAATTCGGATTTGTCCTTAGGGGCTGATTTTGGAGGCTTGTAGGACAAGTTAAACTTGTCCCACACCTCTTAAATTGTTACACCAACCCTACCTATGGGTTGGGGAGTCAAAATTAGGCCTTATTATGTATTTTGGGAAGGCAAGTTGTAAGTTTTTATTGCACCTTCTTGCATGAAATTAATTTTGGTCCTTGGGGTGTGGACTTGGTTTGTGTGTGTAAGTAAAATGTCATTTATTCACCCACCTTTTTAATTGTGCTTTGGAGTTTGAAGTTGACTTGTGAGGTGGAGTTGAGGATGTGTGATGTGGCATCCTACATGGACCCACCTCATCCTCCTCTCTCCCTTTTCTATTTATTTGAATTCCTTGGCTTGTTTTGGGGTTACTTCATTTTTTGATTTCATTTTGGTTACTTCTTTTTTTGGTTTTGAGCTCTTGTAATTTTGAAGAGAGTTAGAGATTTTTTTTTGAATGTGGATTTTGGAGATTTTGGACTATTTGGATTGGAAAAATCTTGTTGTTGAACTTTTGGGGAAAACTCTACCATGGAGAGGTAGGAGCTTGGCTCTTTAAAATGTTCTTCTTTTATTTATGCATATGTGAATGCTTTGAATATTTTGGTATGTTGTTGGTTGGTTGGGTAGATTGCCTAGGTATGGTGTAGGAGAAGACTATGGGGATCTCTTGTGGGGAGGCATAAGAGTTTTGGGGAGGTATAAGTGTTATTGTGGAGGGAGTTTGGGATTGGGTTCCACCTTGTAAAAGAAATAGCTTGCATTTCTTTACTCATTATGGGGTGCCATAAGAGTGTGGGGAGGCATAAGAGAATGGGAGGTATAAGGGGTACTTGGGGGAGGCATAAGGGCATGTAGGGGTTTTGAAATGATATATATATATATATTGGTGGGTTTATCTTAAGGTGGACACCCATTTCCCCATTGGGAGGTATAAGAAGCTTCCCCATAGGTCTTGCTCCTTTGGCTTGTGCATGATGAAGCTTGAGTATTGTTTGTTGTTCTTCCTGTGGTTGCAAAACTATAGTATGTATTTTGGATGTTTTTTGTGAAAATTTTTTTGTGTTGTGGAAGCTTGTTTTTTGCCATGAGTTGAAATACATTTCTTATTGCTTTGTGGTTGGGGCTCGGGGGCCAATGAGGAGGATGACTTCTCCTCTTCATTGGAATTCTTGGTTGGGTGGAGAGTGTTGCCTCTCCTCCTTTTTTGTTGTGATCAAAAGATATATGGTGGATCTTCTTGTTGTTTTCTAGAGAGCTGAGGATGAAGAAAAATTTCACAGTCCCCTTGGGGTTTCCTTGTTGTAAAAATTTCCCACTTCAAGTGGATGGCATTGTAATATTATTTGTGGTGGAAAGTTGCTCTGTTTTGGAAATGGAATCTACATTGAATGTGAAAGATGTATATTTTGTAAGTTGTATTTGATGAATGAAAAAGGAAGTTGTAAAAGAATTATTGGAGTTCAATAGAAGTTGTTTTAATTACCACAAATGGTATGGTTTTCATTTGAAATCTGTGTTTGAAATATATTGTGAAATCTCTGTTTGAAAATTAAAAAAGAAATACGTATGAAGAAATATTACATTTCTCTGTTTCATTTGAAATGCATGATTTGAAAGTAGAACTACATTTTGGGTCTTCACGCATTGATTGAAGTAAAGTTAAATTTTGTAAATTAGATTTGAATGAATTTAAATATTTAGAGGATGATAATGAAAAGTAGATCCATTCGAGTTTAAGTATGATTTCAATTTTGATTCACTGTAAAACTACAAATATTTATCAGAAAAATTTACAGAGTACTCTACAACTTGAAAGAAAAATTGAAATAATAAAGTAAGCTAAGGAAGATCAAAACACTTTTCAAATAGTTGAATTTGCAAGAAAATTTATCAGACTTCAATTAATATGACTTAGAAAAAAACTCAGATGTTTTAGAAAAAGGGGAAAACTCATTTTGAAACTCAATCCATCCATCAATTAACCCTACAAAATCCATCCAAATATTTCCAAGTGCAATCCTCCATGTCGGTTTGGCATGTTGAGGAAGAAAGAATGGTAGATTGAATTAATTTTGTTAAGTTAAAAGTTTAATTCATGTTTTAATGGTAGGAAAGATGTTTTTGTCAAATTCACCCACTTAAGTTTGTCAAAAATGAATTTTTTTATGTTCCTATGCAAAGAGGAGTTTGATCCCTTTTCAAAAAGTCCTCATTTTCCCAAATCCAGAGCTTCCAATTGAAAGTTATGGCCTTCTGAAGTTTTTACTTTGCTTAGTTAAAAAAAAAGAGGAAATTTTTGTAAATCGGACCCAGGGCCCGAAAATTACTTAGGGCACTTTTTTTGCAAAAAAAAAAAAAAGTCAAAAATTCCTCCATGGCCCCATGCAGCCACCATTTCACTTTTGAAAAAAAAATGCCTTCCATGGGTTCGCAGCCCGCACCTTCAAACTTTACCTTTTGAAAAAAAAAGGGTGAAAAATCTTAAGTCTCCCCACCGGTCCACTTCCCCCGCCTGTCACTGTGGGTCTGACATGTGGCTTCTTTAGGCATCGGTGGAGGTGACGGATGGTTTTAGACCTTATCACCTTTGGAAAAAGATTGGAAAAATTCCTAAGTTTCCCCCGGCCCGCCTTCCCGCTTGAGTCATTGTTGGATCGACACGTGGCTTGCTAGGCATCGCGGAGGTGCACGGGTTGTTTTTAGCCTTCACACTTTTTAACACAAAAGCCAATATTTCTAAGTTTTCCCCGATGGTTTCCCCGCTTGAGATTTTGGGTAGGACACGTGGTGTCCTTGGGCGTCGGTGGAGGCGTGGGGTTTTTGAACCTTTTTTCCCTTTCAAACAAAAAGAGTTAAAATCCAAATTACCTCCGATGACCCGCCTTCCCACATTGGCTTAAAAATGTGCCACATGTCCCTTGTGGCTTGGGAAAATTTTTCTTCCCAGCCCTAGCCAAGCCCACCTTTGGGAAATTTTTTCTTCCCCTGGCCCACTAGGCCCCTTTGGGCCCAGGCCAAGCCCGCCTTTGGGAAAATTTTCTTCCCAGGGCCCACCGACTTGTAACTTAAGAAATATGAGGAGTTAGGAGGACTTCTTTATATCATTGGAAAGGGAAGAAATTTCCTATCTAATGGAAATGTTTTTAGGAAACCTTAAGTGCATTAAATATGTGAAAAATAGGTTGAAGTGCAAAGATGAGTCTGAGAGTGGGTAAGTGGGAAATTACCCCTTTTTAACTTAAATGTTTAATTCTAAAGCATGGGTTGACCTTTTTAAGGGGTCACGTTAGGGGATAAGAGAATGTTTTCTATCCCATGTAAATAAGAACCTTGTTTATTGTTTAGACCTAGTGGAATTAAATACCTTGGGTATTTAATTCCTTTGGCCCCTTTGACCCTCTAAAATTAATTAGGAATATTTAACTATAGTGTTAATTTAATTGTTTATTAAATTAACACCTAAAAGAAATTTAACTATAATTGGATTAATTATACTCATTAATTTTGTAATATGGATCTAATGTTGTTACAATGAGAAAATTTCATTTAGTAAATTATAATGGACTTAGGATCTTTGTTGTGACAACTGTTGCTTGAAGCCTGGTAGTGGTCATGCTTTTCAAAAAAAATATTCCATAATTTTTTCTATCTAAAAGGCCTACAAAATGCCTTTGCCAAACTATCTAGAAGTGTGTTCTTCCCCAAACAAAATGTTATAAACAACCTGTCTAGTAAAAATACTAGAGGTTTGCAAAGGTGGATAAATTTTTTTGCTTAAAGACTATATGATGATTCGATACAAAACCTAACCTTTTAGTTTTAATACCTTCTAAAAAGTGTAAAATGGGGTACCAAATTTCAGAGAGAGCAACAAAGAGAGTATAAATGGTTGATTAGAGTCAAACTAAGCATAATGTAACTCTCCCCATAACAAGGGACACAAACGAGACTTTAAATCCATTTTATGGGTTTTGAAAATTTATTTTATAGGTATTTGAGTATCGTTATTTATTTAATAGCTTTTAAAATGGAACAGTTATTGGGTTTACGATGGAAAAAACTCATCTTTTCAATTAAAGGGTGTCACAACTATCTTATATGGTTATGAATTTATTCAAATCATTTATGAAGTAGGGTTAAGTTTATGCTTGACTATCAAGTGTTATTTGGGTTACATAAGTGCTAGATGACATTTTACTTTTTTCCAAAACAAATTTATATAAAATAGTCGAATGTATGATAATCCAAGGGATTTAAATTTATTACATTACAATGGAAAACTAAAGAATAATAATTATGAAGGACAAGGTGAGATGAACCATGCCTAGGATATATTTACGTCTTAATTGTGTATGAGGTAATCAATATGGTTTACTCGGACTCCACAAGGCTTGTCACTTTGAACCACAAACAAGTCTCGTGTTAAATCCGGTCTTGGGCCTAGTCAACATGAATTATTCCATGAACAATGCATTTTTCTCAAGTAACTAATTTAAGTGATCAATTTTTTTCTGAAAGCATTGATGATCTTCATGGTAGAATATTTATAATAGGAGCATTTACACTTTTCCTTATTAGTTTTAGGCTCAGAAGTCAAACTGTTAGTGTTAGGTTTAGCTTTAGCTTGGTTGGTATTTGTTTCTTTCTTGGGTTGGTCCTTTGTTTCTTTCTTATTTTCATTTTTCTTGGCCTTATTTGCCACAAGGGCATGTGACTTTCTCTTTAGAGTTCCCATTTAAATTAGTTTTTCATATTCTCGAATGAGTTGGGATGAAAAACTATCAAATGAGGGCATTTTCCAAGTAGTACCGAAGGCAGATTTCATGCCATGGAAGGTTAAAATGAAGATAAGGTATTCAGACCTAACTTAGAAAGAATCGATAAGATCAAATGAGAGTCATTCTTCTCCACTTTACATTCCTTTAGAAGCAATATAGCATGGAAAAAATTTAAGAAAAAGGCCTGTAGGTTTTCAAAGTCACTAGGATTTAACCCTAGTAGTTTTTTCCCCAACTCATGTGATCCCATGTCATCTTTCTTCCCAAACATCTCATCAAACATTTTCCATGCTTCATTAGGTGTCGAGGAAGTTTTGATGTGGAAGAGCATGTTACGAGAGACAGAAAAACAAAGAATACCTAAGGATTCATCACAACGTTGAAATATTTAGATATTTCGAGTTCATCATTAGGTTATGTCTCTAACCCCATGGTATCATGGTATAACCCTTTACTTCACAAAACCAATATGATTTTAGATCTCCATTAGAAGAAATTAAAAGGTGTGGGAACCGATACTTTAGAGATATCCATAATGAAGAGATAAAACCAACGAAGGTAAGAGGAAGGAGAGAGAACGGAAATGACCACACAAGAACAATATTACACTCTCCGAAGTTTGGCACTATAATTTAGTGTGTTGATTACAATCAGATGGCACTTTTTGCATCGAAAATCATTTGGTCACTCACCATGCAATCAACGTAATAGCACAAGAGTTGAGATAAAAACATGGTTCATTGGGTGAAATAGTTCTATTTGTATCAAAATTTATTCTCCTTTTCAAGTTGAGAAGCAACACAGATTGGACATGGAGCTTAGAGATAGATAGATCATAGTGTATGTCATTTTGTAGTTGGGGATTAGATCTAACTAGCCCTTTATCACTCAGATTTGTTGAGAGATGGATAACACCTTCAAGAGGATTTGATCTATCCTCACTACTTTAGGTTTTGCCTCTTCAACCAGGGTGAGAGGATCCTTAGTGTAACCTTTGTTTGATGAAGGATAAGAGATATCCTTTTTCTATAAAAATTTTATGAAGAAAACCTTGGGAAAACACATTCAATACTCTATAATTTAACTCTTAAGAGTTGTCACTTCTAAAAGATGGAGATATTTTCAACTCAAGGCTAAGGTTACTAAAGACATTAAGAAATCATGATTGTTCTACATATTTTAGTAAAAGATTTAATTCCTTTATGGATATACAAAGAAAACAGGGTAGTTTAGGATGGATTCATGGTTTTGAATGATTTTTGTTGGAGATTAAGTAGGATAAAGTTGATTATACCAAATCTTTGGGAAACTTCACAATAATTGACAACTCAAAATGGAAAGCTTCATAATAGTTAAGATGTTCCTTAAACTAGAAGGTGTGCTTGGAGGATGCCCAGATCAACATGTTTTCACATAATATTTGAGAATCTAGCATGAAGGCTCGAGTTAGAAGACTTAATTAAACACAAGAATATCTGATCAATCACACCTAAGGTACATGAAAAGACTTACAAACAATCTTTATCAACAAATGACAATGGAGTGATTTTAAATGTGTTTGTCTCATCATAGAATGAAGGCTCTTCCTAAAATGAAATTACAATTTCCAATAAATTATCACAGGGACTAGATCCTGTGTGATTTCACAAATATTTCAATGTAAGATTGCAATATGAGCAAAAGAAACCATTTGAAGACATTCTGAAACAAAGAAGAAATATTTCTAGAGATTAAACACAAATTAATTTCAAAATTACTTAGATTCATCAGTAGCGGAAAAGCTTCCTGAGAAATCTTGGTGCCCCTCAATGGCTATACATCTGTAACCAACTTGACATGATACAAAATCTAACACAGAAGGAATTAAACAGGTATCTCAGATTAGTATTTGAGGAAGATGAATTTCACAAATTTTCTCTTAAGAATTTAACACTCAACCATTCACAAGAGTATCCTCATTGCATTTATACATTTTACTAACTTAATTTCCCCCAAAAGAGAAGAATATTCAAGGTACCTTTGCTTGTTATAAATTTTCCTCGAAATTGATATTTAACAAATTCACATCCAAAATTTGCTAGGTGGACCAATTGTGAACTAGTCATCTTTTTTGGGCCCTTGACTAATGACTAGGATGCTATGCCACAACTTTTTGGAAATCCTTGTAATCATTTTGATTCTATCGTGTGAAAAATCCCCTTTTTAATCATTTTCTGGAGGCTCTACACATCTGGATTTGACAAGTAATCCTTTTCTTCCTCGAGGAAACACCTTTTTCATCCTTTGCACCTACAAACTTCATCATTTCATTCTTTTTCCTCTCTTTCCTCTACAATTCTTCCTTGCATCCATCTTCTCTAGTAATTTACATTTTTTCAAGTGCCCAATCGATTCCAACTTCAAAATATAGACCTTAAAAATCCTTGGACTCACAAATTATGTTTTGAATTCATCGAATGGCACTTTATAGACAAAAATGAAAAGGAATTTCATCAAAAAAACGATGAAAAATAGTGCGTATTCGCATCTCCAGGATTCTTGGAGAAAAAATTACAAAAAAATAGACACAATGCACAACAACCATTGATTCTACCCCTTCTCTACTTTATTTTATAACCGTCCATGTGTTTCCTTGGTGCAACAGCAAGGGAGAAGTATAGGAGCATGTTTCCAAACAAGCGCGGGCCTTCCATGTGCCCTAGGCCCAAGTAAATCACCTTTTGGACTTTGAAAAAGTATTAGAAAAAAGGAAACATCAAAAGCATCCACGTGTCTCAATGGCACAATTTTATATGGTCCCTGAAAGAAGATACCCCAAAAAAGTGTTGGCTCACCACATTTGTCAATCTGGTAGAGTTGTTAAAAACATTGAAGTATAAGTGGAAAGTGCTATGTGTCCAGGGTCTGAGATAGTTTTCCTTAGCCGTTGAAAAGTCTAAGCAAGGGAAGAGTGATAGGAAGCCTCCAAGTGTCCTCTTAGCACATCTTCAAAATAAAACTTAGGGGCTGGTCCCCAAATAGGCACACTCCCTCCACGTGTCCCGGGCCTTTCAAAATTACTTTGAAAATATTTAGTATAGAGCAATGCCGGTGGAAGCCTCCACATGTCTCCCTATCATAATTTTTAAGGTGGGACCCTGAGGCGGATCCTCAAATGAGATCCGGCCCTCCACGTGTCCATGGTCTGCCAAAGATGCACCGGCCACATAAAAAAATTTCTAAGTCTAGGCAAGGCAACGTAAACCTCCATTTTTCTCCCCGACACAATTCCAAGGTCAAACATAAAGGTGAAATTTTAGATGTGCCCTGACCCTCCACATGGACAAGCATTGGGTTGAATCAAGCCTTAGAGTTTTCTAAGTTCCCCGTAGAGCCACATCTAATCAGAAGGGCCGCGTTTCCATAGATGTTGACATATAATTTTGACGGGGAAAAATACACCCGTCAAACCGTAAAATGTAGGAAAATCACCATATGAGCCTAGAAATGAATCATTATTTCAAGAAAGTTAATTTAGAAATGATACAAGGCCCAAATATGATCCTCTGAGCCGCATCGAATCATGTTTTCATAGATACTTGGGACAAAAAGGATAGGGACAACAAAATGTGACTCTGTAGAAAGTGGAAGGAAGGGAAAAAACCGAGTTTATGCCCAAGTTACAGACTCTTTCACACAGACAGAGGAATGAAAACAAAATCTATACTTTTAAGTGATTCTTGACCAAGGAAGGGACTGATCATGGAAACCAAATGGAGGAAAGTTTTTATGCATCAATATAGGGGAGATAAAGAAGACGAAAAATCCCGCAAACTAGAGAACTTTAAGGACAAATGGGGTGAGACCAAATTGAGCACCAACATCAGCTCCAACACAGGGATGGGTACTCCCTGTGAGTGCCACAAGAATAAATATCAGACCAAGTGCCAAAATCAAACCATTGGGAAATGGAGTCAAAGAATAAGCTTGCAGAGTAGAACAATAATAACCAACTCCCCCAAGGATGAACCGAGAAACCAAAAAAATGAATGCCAAGGCCCAGGATGAAACAAAATAGAAAAACATGAAAACAAACATAAACTAGAAGACTATACATTGTACAATGGAGTATACCTTGATTATGAGAAATCAATCAAGGAAATATTTCAAATGCCTACTATTAATAGGAAATTCAAGCAATTCCCCATCTAAGTCTTTTAGGAAGAAGGTATTTTCACCAAGTTAAATGTCAATTGAATAAGGTTCCATCCATAATGCATCAAATTTACCATGTTTTCCCTTATCTTCATGCCTGTTATCCCATAATAGTACAATATCCCCAATGTTGAAAGCTCTTGGAGTCACCTTCTTGTCAAATAACTTCTTCAACTTTTCTCTAAACTTCACATACCACTGATGGGATGCCCTTATTTCTTCATCTAACTCAATAATATAATTGATTTGAGAATCATATGGAGTAACTTCTTGATCTTCAATTTGTTGAAAAAACTAAAATGAAGACAATTGCAAATGAAAGGACATCAAATCTTGAGTTCCACATACCAACTCAAATGGCCTTTTACCAGTATCTCTTTTGACATTGATTCTTTCATCTCAAACAACAAACTTTAGTTGCTCACCCCACTTCTTTTTGTTCAGCACCAAGGCTCTTCTAATGATCTTCAACAATTTTTTATTGTTGGAATCAACTTTTCCAATTCCTAGGGGATTATAGTTAGAAGCATATGTAAAATTTATTCCATACTCTTTTCACATTTCCACCAAAGGTTTGGCTCTGAAACTCATGGAATTAGTTGAAAAAATTTTAGCCGACACTCCAAATCTACATATGATTTGATTTAGCATGAATTTCATGATAACTTGGTGTGTTGCTTTCTTGGTGGGGATTTCTTCAACCCACTTAGTGAAATAATCAGTGGCTACAAGAATCCATTTATGACTAGCACTGGAAGGATAAAAAAAAATTCCAATGAAATCCATTCCCCATTGCTTAAAAGGGGCTTCAACTGACACAGGATGTAAAGGAAGGGAGCATGAAGCTTTCATTCTTCCAGAAAAACATTGAAAACTTTCACATTTCCTAACCAAAAGAGTTATAGTTTTGAAGATAATTGGCCACCAATAACTAACCCTCAAGATTTTATGTGTTATAACTCTTCCAGAAAAATTTCCCCCATAAACTCCTCTATGGATATCAGCAATGCATCTTAAGAGAACTCCCTCCGGATTCTTCCAAGCTAACCCAAACCCAGTAATGACATATTTTTGAGAGGTTAAATTAAGAGATCTTTTCTAATTTTTACTCAAATTTTCATGGTAGCATAGATGTTTGAGATAAAATATTATATCTCTATACCATTCAAAGCTTACAAAATTTTCAAGGACATCCACCCTTTCTCCTTCTACTTCATTCACCTCAATAGTATGCAAGTTTCTCTCAACCATAAGATTAGCTAGGCCTGATCCTCTTATCAATTTCATGTTTTGGATATCCATGTCATATTCCTACAACTTTTTTACCCATCTGCATATTTTGCTTAATACCTCCATCTCTGATAAGATGTGTCTCACCATGGTTTGGGGAACGTACACAACAACTTTAGAGCTCAAGATGTAGGGTCAGAAAAACCTTTGTTTCTTTCACTACGGAAAATTCTTGCTTCTCCATGGTGGTGTACTACAGCTCAGCTCCTTGCAATTCCTTACTGAAAAAGGAAATTGGTCTCTTAGCGCCTTCATCATCCTTCTACAACAAAACAAACGCAATGGTTTTTTTGAAGCAAAAAAAAACACTTGAAAAGGTTTCTTATAATTTTGAGCTGCCAAAATAGGGGCATGCTTTAGTGCTTCCTTGATCCCATTGAAAGCTTGAATGGAAGCTTCTTCCCATTTGATAACTTGGACCTTTTTCAGCATGCTAGTAGTGGGGATGGTCATCTCATCAAAGTTAGACAAAAATCTTCTGATAAAGTTTATTTGTCCAAAGAAGGATTGAATTACCTTATTAGTTCTAGGCATTGGAACCTTTCTGATGGCTTCCACTCTCTCGGAATCAATCATGATCCCTTCCTTTGATACATTGTCACCAAGCAACTTTTCGTTTTGCACTCTAAAATGGCACTTCTTGGGATTCAATGATATGCCATACTCTCTACACCTTAACAACATTCTCTCCAAGTGTTACAAGTGATCACTTCTTTATCTGGAAAACAAAGTTACATCATCTTGATAAACAACAATGAAATCATTAATATAACTAGCAAACACTACATCCATTACTCTTTGGAAAGTTGCTCTAGCATTCATTAAGCCAAAAGGCATCCTAATATAAACATAAGTTCCCCAAGGAGTGGTAAAGGCAGTCTTTATTCTTTCTGACTCCTTCACAATAACTTGATTATAGCCATAGAAACCATCCAAAGTGGATAGAAATTCAAAACTAGTTACCAATTGTAGCATATTCTCCATGTTTGGCAGAGGGTAATTATCTTTCCATGATGCTTTATTCAAGTTCCTAAAGTCTACACACAACCTTATATCACCATTATTTTTTCTAACAGGCACTAGGTTTGCAACCCAAGATGAGTACCTTGTGGGCTTAATGATCCCTCCATCCCTCAACTTCTTAAATTCTTCTTGCATCTTCAAAGAAAGGAGTGGATTGATGGGCCTCTATTTTTTCTTGAAAGGCTTGGAATTAGATTCAAGAGGAATTTCATGTTTGAACAAATCTTCTTTGTATGCCTTCAACTTATAGTAAGACCAAGCTAGGCTATCTTGATATTTCTTTAGCAATTGAACATAGGATTGCTTCTCTTCCTTGCTGAGATTGCTTCCTAACTAGATTTTACATGGTTTTTCCTTTGTTCCTAGTTTTTACTCTTCCACATCTCTTGAAACCAACATACTTTTGTTAATAATGCAATTAACATTATCAATGTTTGATTCAAGAGCCACCAAACCTCTAGGAATCGTGTTTGTATTCATTTGATGATGTATTTTCCAAATAAAGTTTCCTTTCCTTCAATAACACACACCATTGGTTCCCAATCTATATTTTTGTCGAGAAAAATCACCTTGGTTCTCAGTAAAAACTATTTCACACGGGAATCATCATCGAACACTTGCCAATTTTTAATGTTATCAAAGACAGACGGTGTTATTAGTATTTCAACATCATAATCACAAAATTGAGACACTGTAAAATTCCCAAATCTAGATCCTAACACTGCTAGCTTTTCTACAATAGCATTAAACTTTCTACAATGGTGCACAATATTAAAAGAGTCAAACATTTAAATCAAATCCCAAACTGTGCATGCTTGTATTGTTTCATTCTCTGATTTTTAGTAGCATACAATTTTCTAATTTGCTTGACAATCAAGTCTGAATCCCCTTTGACAATGATATCATTTATACCATATTTCCATGCAATTATCAAACCTAATAGCAGTGCTTCATATTCAAAAGTGTTGTTGGTGCATTCAAAGTTGAGTTTGTAAGAAAAAACAAACTCTTTCTGGCATGGAGAAATCAAAACAATGCCAACACCATTTCCAAACTTGGAACAAGATCCATCGAATAACAAGGTCCAAGGTAAACCCACTTGTTCAAGAAATTTACACTTATCAATTTTATGCTCTTTTCCATCAGTAAACCCAGAAAATTTAGCACCATCTACATCAACATACAATACTTTATAAGAGGCATTATTGGGATCTTCAGTGAGGTGCACCATCTTCTTCTCTCCATACAACTTTACAAGGTTGCCTTCAATTGGAATGGTGGAAAAATAAATATCCATCTGAACACTTCAAAAAACATTTTTCAGACCATTGTCTTGATAACAACATGCCCCATTTGGCAAGGTAATCAACAATAACAACATCAATTTTCAAGTTCTTACCTGGATAAGATGAAATTTGTACCACCAAACCTTTTACACACCCTACAACAGGAACCTCTCTACAATCCATTGCATTACACTTGTCATAAGCTATTGTCACTTTAATGTTCAATTCATTCATGACTTCCAGAGGCATAACATTGCGTGATACTCTGGAATCAAACATACAATTGTGCAACAGTCTGTCCTTAATAAATAGTGTTGTAAAAAATGGATCAACATTTAATGGATACTCAACCAAAGATGTTACCAAGTAAAATTTAGGTGGTTCACCTATCTCCTCCAATGCTGGTGGTTTTTCTAGTTCTGTAATGGTTGGAAGAGGAGTGTTTACATTATTTATATTTCTACCCTGGGTACTCCTCACTTATTCCAATCCCAAATACTAAAATCCATCTTCTTGGGCTCAGGAATCCTAAGAAGCTCAAAAATTGGGATAGAAATGTTGATCTGACTCAAGACCTGGGAAATTTAATGAGTAATGTAGTTGGGAAAAGCAGCATTTGGAGAAATATTGACAAACTCATTGGATGGCACAAGATTTTTCACATTTTGGGCATAGGTGGAGACACCATTTCTACCTGATACAACAAGGCCTTTGCTAGATCCATATTTTTTGGAGTTTCTTTAGGGACATTGGTGAGGATTGGGGTTTTTGGTTTGGCTTGAGGCCCTTCCCCTTTGACAAATTTACTTCTTGTGTTATAATCCTTTTAGTGAGAAAAAACATCATTCATTAACAAATTTCTATCCTCTTCTAATGGGATTCCTCCATCATACTTATTAATCATTAGAGATCTTAGGTACTCAAAATCATTATTAGGAAGTTCAAAATCTTGTACCATATCTATTTCTAAAGCATGAGACGGAGGAAGAAGAGGTACCCAGTGAATGTAATCCCAAAAAATTATAGCAGTTCTTGCACTTATTACTTCAATTGAAGTTTCTCCTTGTTGTGAGCTTGTAGAGTAGTCCACCATGCATGCATCACCATGAGTGTTGTCATCATCATCAACTTATTAAACTTGTTGATCTACTTCACATGGTGGGTGGTGTAAGAAACATTTATCACACCAATTAATTTTATTTGTCTCTTCAACAACAACAACTCTGGCATTTAGAGGATCAGGCACTACTCTATTCTACCTATCTTTGGGTTATCCATCTCCCAAGGGTTATTTACCTCTGTCATCAGATCTATGATCATTTCTAAGGTGATTCAAAAATTTGTCTTGTCCTTGTTGCCTATGCTGATCTTGAGAACCTTGTCTAATTTCTTTCTTTGCCCTAGATAGCTTGTAAGAGATTTCTTTGACAACCATGGACAAAATTTTTACAACTTCCTCAAGATCCACAACCTTACTTGATTGAGGCTTTTCTAGGTTAATTAGTTTAACACCCTCCCTCTTAAGAGGTTTTCCAACTATTTTTATGTTGTTCTCAATTTACAAAGCCATGGTAGAGGCCTGCCTCAAAGTTCCAGGGTTCTTATCCCTCAAATTGCGAGAAGATTTATTATCAAATGCATCTGAATACTTTATCAAACATGATTCATCACATGGCCTCAAATTAACATGTAGTCTTCTCAACGTTTTGCTAAATATTGTATTGAAATCATGAACTGATTCATTAGGATTATTTTTTATATTTTCAAACTCTGATAAAAAAACCTAGGGTTTGTTTTAAAACCATACTGCATTCCAAAAGCATTCTTCATCTCTGTCCAAGAATCAATGGAATTATCCGGGAAAGATTTATACCAGTACCTTGCATATTCTTATAGAGTATGAATAAATAATGTAATTTATACATCCTCAAATTCTATTTCAAAGTCCTCCATCACATTGACAAAGAGCTTCAAGTGCTGATCACCAATGATTGCATTATTTCCTTCGAACTTAGGCAATCTATTTCTTACATCTTGGGGCACAACATTTGGATAGCCAGCCATACCTCTAAAAATGATGGGACCAAAAATATTAACAACAAATGGAGGTCTAGGTGAAGTTTGAGCCATATTATTTTGAGGTGATCTAAGAGGAGAAACAAAATAAAGAGGAGTGAGGGGTCTGTGTGGTACAGGGATGCAATTTTTAGAATGACTGCCTTCTAAAGGCTCTGTTTCCTGGAAAACTCTATCAAATTTGGAAAATATAGGGGTTGATTGAGAAGAAAATGTTTCAAATAAAAAATAAGGACCCTCTCTAGATGGATAATTCAATTCAACAAAGAGACTACCTGATTCGGAAGAACTTGAGGAAGTATTGCAATCTTTAATCACAGGTTGATCAGTTTCACCAATGGAGACCTCTTTTCTTGATGTTTGATCTCTAACAACCTTCCAAATTATTTTTCCTTCTGAATTAGACTTTTCTAGCTCTTGAAACAACCTCCTACTAGGGTCCCTGGGGAAGAAAAATGTTCTTCCTTCCATCTTTGCAGAGATTAATGACAAATATTACTTGATATATGTTAAGACACTGGTATTTCTTAAGAATTTAAATAGCATGGAGTTGCCACTAAGGATTTTCACCTTAGTTTCTGTAAATGCACTATGAAAGACTTATCAAATTTCTATCAATACTAGATTCATGTAAAGCTTACTAGATATGCTCTTCTTCTACCGAAATTTATCAATGATGATACAAATTTTAGTGCAATAACTGCATAAGATGAAAATATTGCACTCAGAACTTACAAATTTTAACAATTCATACAGATATGAACAGATAATGATGTTTTAATAATATATTAGCACTTAGATCATGTAAGAAACATTACTAGGGTCTATACGTGTACACCTTTGTTCAAATACTCCCTAGTAATAATGCCACGAGTGTTGGTATCTAATTTTTTTCTCCTTTTCAAGTCGAGGAACAACACAGATAAGACATGTAGCTTAGAAATAGATAGATCATAGTGTGTGTAATTTTGTAGCTGGGGATGAGATTTAACTGGCCCTTTATCACTCAAATTTGTGGAGAGATGGATAGCACCTTTGAGAGGATTTTAATTGTCCTCACTACTTTAGGTTGTGCCTCTTTAACTAGGGTGAGAGGACCCTTAGTGTAACATTTGTTTGATGAAGGAGATGGAGATGTCCTTGTTTTGGAAAATTTTCATGAAGAAAACCTTGGAAAATATGGTCAATACTCCATAATTTCACTCTTAAGAGTTGTCACTTCTAAAAGATGGAGATATTTTCAACACAAGGCTAAGGTTACAGAGGACATTAAGAAATCCTGATTGTTCTGCATATTTTAGTAAATGGATTTTGTTCCTTTGTGGATATACAGGGTAAAAATGGGTAGTTTAGGATGGATTCATGGTTTTTGAATGATTTATATGGGATATTAAGAAGGATAAAGTGTATTATACCACATCTCTAAGAAACTTCACAACAATGGACAACTCAACAATAAAAAGCTTCATAATAGTTAAGATGTTCCTTCAACCAGAAGGTGTGCTTCAATGGAGGCCCAAATTAGCACGTTTTCAAATAATCTTTGAGAATATAGCACAAAGGATCAAGTCAGAAGACTCAATTAAACACAAGAATCTTTAATCAATCACGCCTAAGGTACACCCAAAGACTTACAGACAATCTTTATCAACAAATGATAGTGGAGTGATTTTAAATTTGTTTATCTCATCACGGGATGAAGGCTTTTCTGAAATGAAATTGCAAATGCAACTAAATTTTCATAGGGATGAGATCCTATGTGATTTCACAAATATTTCAATGTAATATATCAATATGAATAAAAGAAGCCATTTGCAGACATTCTGAAACAAAGCAAACACAAATTGCTAAAGATTGAACAAAAATTAATTTCAAAATTACTTAGAGTCATCAGTAGGGAAATATTCCAGAGTAATCTAGTGCTCATCAATCCATATACATCTGCAAGCAATTTGACATCATAGAAAATATAACACAAAAGGAATTAACCAAGGTATCTTGGATTGGTCTCTCAGAAGATGACTTTCTCAAATTTTCTCTTAAGAATTTAACCCCCGACCCTTTGCAAGAGTATTCTCATTGCATTTATACATTTTAATCACCAAATTTTCCCCCAAAAGAGAAGAATATTCGAGGGACCTTTACTTGTTACCAATTTTCCTAAGAAAGTGACATTTAACAAATTCGCATCCAAAAGCTACCAGGTGGACCAATTGTGAACTGATCACATTTCTTGGGCCCTTGAATAATGACTAGGATGCCATGCCAAAATGTTTTGGAAATCCTTCTAATCATTTTGATTCTATCATGTGAGAAATCCCCTTTTTAATCATTTTTCGAAGGCTTTGCATAGCTAGATCGACAGTAATCTTTTTGTCCTCGAGGAAATACCTTTTTCATCCTTTACACCTATAACCTTCGTCATTTCATTCTTTTCCCTCTCTTTCCTGTACAATTATACCCCACATCCATCTTCTCTGGTAATTTATGTTTTTTCAAGTGCCCAAACAATTCCAACTTCAAAATATCAAGCTTAACAATCCTTGTAATCAAAAATTAAGTTCTGAATCCATTCAATGGCACTTTGTAGACAAAAATGATAAGGAATTTCATCAAAAAGATGAAAAATAGTGCATATTCGCATCTCCAGGATTCTTGGATCAAAAAAGGATGAAAAATAGATGCAATGCATAACAACCGTATATTTTGCCCCTTCTCTACTTTATTTTATAACCATCCACATGTTTCCTTGGTTCAACTACAATGGAGAAGTACAGGGGCAAGTTTCCAAACAAGCACAGGCCTTCCACGTGCCTTGGGCCCAAGAAAAATGCCATTTGGCCTTTGAAAAGTCTCAGCAAAAAGGAGCCAGCGAAAGCCTCCACATGTCTCAATGGTGCACTTTGAGATGGTCCCCAAAAGTAGAGACCCCAAACAAGTGCGGGCTCACCACGTGTTTCAGGGAAGAGTTGTTAAAAAATTTAAAGGATCAGTAGAAAGTGCCACGTGTCTAGGGTCTGAGACAATTTTTCTTTGGCCGTTGAAAAGTCCAATTAATGACAAAGTGAGTAGAAGCCTCCAAGTGTCCTCCTGGTGCTTCTTAGAAATAAAACTTAGTAGTCGGTCCCCAAACAAGCACAATCCCTCCATGTGTCCCAAGCCTTTCAAAATTGCTTTGAAAAGTTTAAGTATAGAGTAGAGACGGTGGAAGCCTCAACATGTCTCCTTATCGCAATTGTTAAGGTGGGACCCTGAGGCAGATCCTCAAATGAGTGCCAGCCCTCCACATGTCCATGGTTTGCCAAAGCTGCACTGGCTGCATAAATTTTTTTCTAAGTCTAGGCAAGGAAGCGGAAACTTCTAGGTGTCTCCCCAACACAACTCCAAGGTCAAACATAAAGGCAAACTTTAAGATGAGCGTCGGCCCTCCATGTGGACAACATTTGGGTTCAATCAGACCTTAGAGTTTTCAAAGTGCCACATCCAACCAGAAAGGGCCACATTTCCACAGATGCTGAGATATAATTTTAATGGGGAAAAATACACCCGTCAAATCGTAAAATGAAGGAAAATCACCATTTGAGCCCGAAAATGAATCATTCTTTCAAGATAGAGAATTTTGAAATGATATAAAGCCCAAATATGATCCTTCGAGCTGCATCCAATCACTTTTTCACATATAACTTGGACAAAAAGGATAGGGACAACAAAACGTGACTGTGGAAAACAAAAGGAAGGGAAAAAACTTGAGTTTACGCTGAAGTTACAGACTCTTTCACAGAGACAGAGGAACGGAAAACAAAATCTATACTTTTAAGTAATCCTCGACCAAGGAAGGGATTGATCATGGTAAAAAAATGGAGGACATATTTTTTATGCATCAATATAGGGAGATAGAGAAGATGATAGAGCCCATAAACTAGAGAAATTTAAGGACAAACGGGGTGAGACAAATCTGAGCACCAACAAGTTCTACACCATAAGAAAGCATAGGTATAGGGGAAAACAAGAAGGGGAAGAGAAGGCCTTGTGAGAAATGGCATCTCACGTGTATGAAGAAACCCCTTTTCTGTAATACTGTGGCGGATGCGCTCACAAGTCCGCAAACAATAAAAGGGATAGTACAAAGCTCAAGATGATTAGAAAATGAGCTGACACAAGCAATACAATGACACCCCTAATAATGTGGAAATTTATCAAGTAGCATGTTTACAAAAATGATAATCCCATCATGTAGTGTGTGAAAAAAATCCAACTTTTACTAAAGAAGTTCTCAAAATAGAGAAACGAGTCAAACATTATAGAAAAAGAATGATTCTAGAAACCGATGGAAAAATCAATAAGCCCTGTAAATGGATTTAAAAAGGTGCCCTAAACACATGCAAAGGTGTCTTATGAGTGCTCATTTGAAATACCATCAAATTTTAGATAGGTTTTGTTTTTATTGTGAGGGGGTATTAGCCTCCTACCAACCCCAGCCGTGCTATCTGTCTTTGACACTTAAAGGAAGGAAAATAAAACAAGCAAAAGACCCCTAAAAAAAATTCAATTGTAATGAATTTTTTTGCCTTAAAAAAAGATGGATTAGACCTGAGGGGTGCCAATGCACCAAATTTCTCGGGGGTGGCTCAATTCATGAAGTGAGGAGATCTGGAGTGAGCTAGGACTTCATGTGATTTACCACTGAGTTTTGTTACAAGGTAGGTAAAGATATTTTTGTTGAGTTGTTGGTAAACCACCGTGTGGAAATGTATATCCCCAACTAAGTCCACATCATGACCATCACTACCTTTCAATATTTTGTAACCATTGGATCTATAAAATGAGCTAGCTATTACAACGTCCCAACTAAACAGTCATGTAGTGTTACAAGTGTTGACCAGTCCACGTGTCAAGGGATTATCCCTTAACTGAGTAGAGAAATGACGTGTTACAGCCACAAATAAAATGGTCACGTTGACCAGAAACAAAGGATGAACGGGTAATGGGAGCACAAATTGGACTAAACATAGGGAAAAATATGAAGTCTCATGTGAATTTGAACATAAATCAAGGAAAGGCCAATTAAAATCTCCAGGAAATGCTCAGAAAGACATTAGCTTCCAACGGTCCATGAGTTGAACAAACAATGAGCTTACAAGGTGAGACTCAAACTATAGACCTATGCAAACAAGCTTGCAATGATAAAATTAGAGATCGAACATGTCTATGCAATAAGGATTTATCCCACGAGAAATAGTACCACAAATAATGCAAAAAAAGGATCCTGCAAACTATATATCAAGGAAAAACTGTGGTAAGTCTAAATACATTCACCAGAGGAAGAACCTGAGCTTCCAAGAAAAAAAACAATGCAGGTTTGACCCAAGGAAATAAGGCTCAAGTTGATCATAGTTGATGTGGATGCAGCAGGCATGAATTAGCAATGCGTTGTATGTGATGCCAATGGAAACTCCGAAGAACTCAATGTAAGGAAAACACCAGATATAAACCAGAGACCAAATATGAGCTCATGAATGCAAGAGTCAATACAAGGTTGAGATAGTGACTATAAGCAGTGAGCTATTCAGATAGCTAAGTTCCAGCTCGATGAGATGGGGCCAAGATGGTCCTAGAGAAAAAACTTCAACCCTAAAAAAACCAAAAAGACACTCCACCTTTTGACTTGCACTTTTTCATGAACCTGAATAGTGCAAAACACCTCAACGCGAGGTGAGAAACATGATTCGAAAGTGATAATAAAAAAAAATACATGAGGAAATAAGAAGACACTAGAAGTAATAAGAAACTTATAAACGAAGAGTGCACATTTTACCGAAACCTCGTGCTCAGATACCATGGAAGAGGGATATGTGAGAACCAATATCGAAAAAATACACCACAACGAATTTACACTCCAATGGAAACATCGTAGCTCCAATGCAATAAGCAAGATTTGAACAATGGAAATTATATGCAAATAAGACAATAGGTCTGATCATCCTCATAGATCAAAAGAAGGAAGTATAAATAGGGGTGTTGTGTAACCCCCGTGCCTAAATAAGGAAAGAACCCCTATGAAACCACTGATGCATATGAAGTGACTGATGCATATGATGTGATTGACGCATATGACATAACTAAAGGAAGAGTTAAAATTCTAAATAAGGAATGTAACTCCTATGACGCACTGATGCAAATGAAAATGACAGATTCTATTATACAATGACACTTCTTGTTTGAATCCCTAAGACCTATGACTCTCGTAAGGCAAGATGACTCACCATTTGATGTGGATGATCACTAAGCAAGTCAAACACACCAACTTTCTATACCCTATTCCAAAGCTCATATTTTGGTACAAGTTGGGAGTATGCAAAAAAATGTAAACTGATAAGGTTGGACACCTATTTGTTGTATAGGTGAAATAGTGTGATTTTATTATGAGGAAACCCATGTCTTTTGTACACTATTGTAATCATATTCCATGATAATTTGCCTCTTTCTTTCATTTAGTAAAAAATTGTAACAACGTCAATGTCCTGTGAGATGGCCTTTCTAGGATAGAATTTGTAGGAGGAGAAGTAAATATGTCTCCACAAACATCAACTTTCAACACATCAGTGCCTAAAAATCCTTCTTATACAGGTTCATGTCAAGCCCTACATCCTAATTCACAAGTAATGTAGCCACCATAGCAACCCCTACACTTCCGTCACTGTAACTATACATATTACTGCTAAATTTAGAGACTAAACCTAGGTTTCTGCATGGTCAACAACACTAGATCCTGGGTAGAGCATGTTTGTATTATTATATAAGGAAAATGACAGGTATGAAATCCTTTATGGATGCCCATACATGTTGTTATCCTAAATTCACCCCTCGACGTAAATTGGATAACCTACATAATTTCCTCATGTTGGAGCAAGCATAAATGATAGAAGGACAAAAAATTGGATTTTGGGTGCTCCTCTGGTTTCTTTCTAACTCCTCCATCCAAGGAAAAAATTCAAGGAGTTAGACAAAATTGAGAAAATCCAAAAAATTGGCTTCAGACAGTGTATTGTGGGTAAATCGGGTATTTGTTTCTGAGGCCGTACAAGCACACACGAGACAGTTGGGACACACATAGTTGAAATGGCTGATTTGCAAAGAAATAGGTAAAAATGGATTTTTGATGCCCAGGCCACACAGGTACGCATGGGATAGTTGGGACCCGCATGGCCAAAATAGATGATTTTAAAAGCAATCAGAAAATTTAGGTTTTTGATTCCCAAGACGCATAATTACAAGTGGAACATTCAAGACCTAAAATCCCAAAATCACCACAGGTAGTTCATATTGGAAAAGTCAATTATATTTGGTGCATGTAGTCCACAAGACATCGAACAACTAAGATGCGCATCGTCAAAATTCCCATAGGTAAAGGAAATCGTAAAAATTAGATGTTTTTTCCAACATAGTCTCTAAGAAATCTGGGACATAGGTACGCGTGGGACATGAAAATCTAATTTTACCAAAAGTTAGTTTATTATGGGTGGCACATAAAAATGTGTCTAGGATGGCTAGGACATCAGTACGCACGAGACATGAAAAGGTGAAAATGCCGCATAAGGGGCCAGGTGGGTCGAGAGTGATGTGGATGAAGTGGAGATTTCTAGCCCAAGTCACACAAGGGACAGCCCAGACACAAGGACTCGAAATAGCTGAAATACCCGCAATACAAAGAAAAAGTCAATGTTTGACTCCCGAACTTTAAATGGCCATAACATTTGACCCCGAGCTAAAATTTTCACAAATTATGACTTTTTAGAATTGGCACGACGTCCTCTACCTAAAAAAATCATAAAGGATTTTCACAATATTGGAATTTTTAGAATGTATTTCTTATTTTTAATGAGGTTAGATATGTAAAAATAAAGGAAACATATTCAGCTCTAGTGAAGTAAATGTTCATTCTGTTAAATGACAGAAATTCCTGATAGAACAAAAAAAATTATCCTCACTCAGAAGGCCATAAATTTTGCATTTCTTAATGGAAAAAAATAAAAAAATTTACCATTCGAATCATGTCTCCAAGCCCGATGCAAAATAGTATAGAAATCAATAATTTGGAAAAAAAATAGATGGTGATTTTGTAGAAAATGTGCCCAGTTTGAAACAATGATTTTATTTTGTAGTTTGGATGCATTCAATGGAGCATGGGATGAAATTTCTCGCTACTGCAAGTTATGGTACAATATGGGTGGCCTTTTGTAAGTAACAAAACATCATTTCACTTCATTTCTGCATCTTTCTAGTGGGTGAAGGAAAGATTTTGGGATTCTCATTTTCCCTCTCTCTCTCTCTTCTCAAAATTCTATAAATTAGAGTGTTGGGCTCATTGTAAAGGAGATAGTTTTTAGTAGCAAAGCTCTGTGAAAATTTCTTTATGAAGCCAATGTGTTGTAGGCCCTTATAGTGGAATCCTTGCATGGTGATCTAGGCCCTTATCTTGTAATAGATTGAACTTTGCATACTTATGAAGCAATAGATGCAAGTTTGTGGATATATCTTCCCCTATTGTGTTTGTTTCATTCCTCTTGCCCCTTAAATTTCATTGCATATATATTGTGTCTATCTTAAGCTATTACAGGGATGCATTATCATTGTCTATGCATGAAATATTAATGTGAATGCATCTGCTACATTGTGGAGAACCGTTACCACCCCTTCTAGTTTGCATTTTACTTCTATTGTTTCACACATTGAGAGACTACTCTCACACTCTCCTTTCCTAGTCTATCACCTCTTTAGTGTAGGCATTGTTTTCATGCACTCTCTCTCCCTTATCCCTTAGAAAGTTAGATTAGGATAGATAGTTTTTCCTTCATTAGAGTAAATTGTGGTAGGTAGTTTAGGAGCAAGAACCAACTTTCTCTGGAGGTCTATCTCAAGAAGAAAGTCCGAAAACTTGGAGATAGTACCCATGTTATCCAATGACAATGTGATCTCAAGAACACACACTTGTGTAAACCATAGGGTGTTGTGATTTCTTGATAAAACCTGTCAAAGCTCCTTCGACATGGCTTTACCCACTAGTGCCACCACCAAACCACCAAACTTCATCACTTCTCCATTCCTATCTGGAACTAGCCCTACCCGTGAACTCACCTCCATCTCCAAAATAAATCAACTCTAGAGTTCATTTTAAGAGACTTATGGGAAATCGAAGGTGGAATATTTGTGGCAAATATCCTGAAACGAATTTAATTAAAGTGGAAAATTTTCTAGGGTTTGTGTGTTAATTGTTTTCGTGAAATAATCTTTAATTTTCAAGTTGTGCGATAGAACGGATGCAGATGCATGAAAGGATATTTACATTCATACGACAAAAACCTCTTTTCCGTGACAATAAGGTTGGTGTCACTCGAAAAAAACCTTACTATCACACAAAAGGAGGTTTGATGTCACACAATAACAACCTTGTTTTTGTATGATTCTAAATCTGCTATTATGCGATCGCAACATCCTCCCTCCTATCATGCATAAATAACATAAGAATTTCTCGCTTTAACAACCTCATGTCATCTGTTAACAAATTCCTTCCATGTATAAAAACCTCCTATCGTGTGTCAAAAACCTACCCCGTAACATCATAGTACTTGATTGTCGATACCTCAAGTAAAATAGTAGTAAGTTAGTAGTGTACTACCCGGAAAATCACCTAGGTTTTTATAGGATATGTTTTCAAATGTAGGTAAAGTTGACACCTAAAAATATATATATCATAAATTTTAGGCTAACAAGTCACGAAATGCTACGAAATATTCACCTTTTCAAATTTTCCTAAAATGGAATGTTCTCCAAATTAGGAATATTCACCAATACAAAATCCTGATCGACTCACATTAATTATAAAATGAAAGCTTTATTTTATTATATTAAGATTATAAATTTCCATAATTGTTTAATTTTATTCAATTATGTTGACACTATACGCACTACAACCCAAACCCTTTTATGAAACTAATTGAATATTTTTAAAATAGAAAATAGAAAATAAATTCAATGCATAAATAAGAAAATTCAAATAACTCACAAAGATAACCAACTTGTCATAAAAACCTAAAATAAGCTTAGAGAAATAAAAAAATTCAATTAGATTGATTATTAAAATTATTCACCCAAATTAGATGTATTAATGGATTTGTATAGACACATGCTTTTCCAAAAATTAAATAACTATCAATTAAATAAATACAACTACTTTTAATAATAATCTAATATAAATTTAAAGCATGCATAACATGGCTTTATTCTACTTTCAAAATATCCTCACAATTCTACTTTTAGCTTTAACCATTGCATGAATTTTCCAATTTTTATCCAAATTCATTGCATGACTATTTATTAATAAAATATAAACTTGACTAACAAACATTTATTCATAGTCTAACCAATTATTTTCTTATTTTTTCACAAATATGCCAACCAAGTTATAAACAATTTTTTTCAATGCCATGCTCTCTCCACTTTCACGTACTAGCCAAATGTCATTGAATGACACCAGTGCTATTTTTCATGGATTGCAAAAGAGGATAAAAAACAACGTCACAAACCAATTCCAGTAGTAAGGAATAAATGAAAAATTAAATGATTTTTCCAAAAAGGAGATATTTTTCCCAATTATAAATTACATTGGTAGGTGATGCTGATAGGAAAAAATTAACACCTAGAAGGCATACATCCAAATTTTCATGTCAATTTATTTGAATGTATGTAATGACATCCTATGCAAGTTTATGAATCTTGATTCTCTTTCACCTTATAATTCAGGAAAATGAAAAAAACTTTTCGTTTTTGGAGAAGAAAAATTACGTAACAATATCTAGAAAAATTATGGCCACAAAGTAAACTTTGTAATAATACGATTAATTATCTTTGTGGGTCAAGTAGTATCTTTCCCATATCATATATAGATAGGGTATTTTGATATCTATATATGAAATGGATATTGACAACTCTCGAGAATATAGAGTACAACATCATGTCGTATATATGTACTTCCCACTTACCAGATATCTATATATAGTATTCGAGTGATGACATCTCTAGCCCCATCCCCATCCTATATGAGGGTCCTCTTTATCTAAATTAAATTTAAACTATGGTGTGGGTAAACAAGAAACTAGTAATCGCATGTGAGGTGTGCGATGAAAACGCTAAAACAAAGGAAATGTAAGAGAAGGAAATCAAAATGGAGCGGAATGGAGAAATTTGAAAGTGCTTGATGAAGTAGATAAAGCATGAATTTTTGTGAAAAGTAGGAGCAAGAAATAAAGTAGATGAAGAGGAGTGCGAGGAAAGCGTACCGACTATTAGTGGGAGGTTAGTAGTGAGGAAGGGAGTGAACGCGGATAGGATTCCTCTAGCAAGTGTGACTAAAGGAGAGGATTGGAAGACATTCTGGAATACCGGGTGAATGAAAAAGGAGGAGATATACGAAGGGATGATAAAAGAGAACCCAAAATAGCCTTGAAGGTCAAGCCTTTTTTCTTTACCCCAATGGAAACAATGGCTCGCTCCATTTGTAAGGCCTTGAGATTTGTGAGTGGAAAACTCCCAATCCATATTAATTAGCAACTACCTTCGGATGCCTATGGAAATTGGTACAATGGGAATGACAAAGGGTTGTGTGCATCCCAATGAGGTCCCATGTATCGGTTAATCGACAATAAAAAAAAGGCAATGCAATGTAGGTGGAACGGAGGAGCTTTTATAAGCAATTTCAATGTCGGTTTTGGTAAAGCACCACTCACAAGAACTATTTCGACCCACAAATTTATAGGAAGCATTACTTTCTAATTGATGCCAAGAAGATATTTTTGTTGTAATTGATCGTCATCTTCCTCCCCTAAGTCATCATCCCCGGTGTTCGAGAAATAGATCTAGAAATTAGACAGTTAAGGGACTTTAGCATTTGAAGGTTATGGCAGCTCACCTGGTCATGTCTAGAAAAGAGATGGTGCACATCTTTGAATTGAAGGATTTTTGTTTAGAAAGGAAAGAATTTGTTCTTGACATAAGTAGCTTCCAATCCAAGAAAAAAGGGACAAAATTACGAATGTCGAGAAGCATTACCAAAATGATGTACGTAAAAGATTGGAACCCGATCTTACATGTGGTAGTGGATCGGCGATTTTGGTTTCATGTACTTTGACATCCTTCTCGGAGTAAATATCAACCATATTTCCACACTTTTCAAATAACACACTAGATTTTCACACCGTTAGGATTTCGATTTCAACTTCGACCTCGACCTTTCTAGCTCATTGACATATAACATTGGCTTGGAAGATGATATGTTTCATCAAGGCCAACTCCTTCCTCTGTCACATTTTCCATACAATAAATCCAAATCATGCCTAGAAAATGTGCTTCATTTAAATGACAAGGTGCGATCATGGAGAACGGATTCACAAACAGAGAGTTATTACTCAGCCTCTCATGAAAATCTATGGCAGCATAATTTCATGACTACAAGCAGCAATTCTTGTACGTCTAAGGTAAAACACAAATCAAAGCCTTCCGCTTCGGCCAATAAGGGCATGGTCCCATGGAAGGGGGCTCCTTAAATATCTCAGTGGGTGCTGCTGAGAAAATGTAGTTGACATGAAGAATAGTTGTATGTAAAGAATAAAAAATGATGGGGTACAAGAGCAACAAATGGACACGATTTGGACACCAAGAAAAACATCTTTACAATAGGGATGTGAAATAGGATCAAAAGTGGGAGACGAGGGAGGGTGTGTGTGGTATGCTCTCTTCTAGATCTATAGGCATCCACTTGTACTAGGAAGAGGAGTTTAGGGAACTATTGTGAAACCCTAGGTCACTAAAATCACAAGACATATTTGTGAATCTTATTAAGGGGTGAGGACCAATTGCTTAGTCATAAAGGCAATGTAATGTGGAAATATTTGAAAAAATAAAGTGTGTTTGATCAAAAATGATGAGGTGAATAGTTTTTGCAATTTCAGATCTTTTAGGGTTTGTGAATCGATTTTTGTAATTTATAATATAAACATAAATTATTAAAAATAATATTATTAAAAATACATATTAATATTAGTATTAATATTAATATGGAAAAAAATATTATTATTATACTTTTTTATATTATATTAATATTTTTACTATCATCACCATCATCATTTTCATCAACATCATCATTGTAGTTTTTGTAATTTTTTTGAACTCTATAAACCATGGATCCTCTGTTTAATGCCACCACTTGCCAAGCTTGTTGAATGCTCTCTTGATTCGTCTTCACCTTTGAGCCACCTGACTCCCCTATTTTTCTATGGAACCTCACCCATTTTCTCACCATAAATTGATCCCTTGATGTTGATCAGAATCTGTCTTTGAACATTTGGAGTGATGAATATAGGTCCTATCACACTTCTCGCCAAACCCTCCTCTCGACAGCCCCGCCTCTAGAGATTTTAACATGCCACAAAAATAATCCATCGTGGTGTCGACATGGCTTGATGCTAACGTTACAACTACAGGTTAGAGGGAGCCTACTGTGGAGAGAAACTCCATCGGCCTCATTATCCTCCCATTTGACTGCAATGATTCAAATCATTTCCAATCCCATCTTCTGAGATGCTAGAGCTTCCATTAATGGTGGCCACTACAAGCCCTCCACCACATCAAAATCAATGATATGCACCTTTGTAATTTTTTTAGACAAAAAAATCCAAAATTCTCTGATTTTTCATAAAATGAGCAAACCTTGAGTAAGGGTAGAGTTCGTACAACCCCCGAAACATCATAGCAAAAATATCACTACAAATTTCTTTCATTAACCTGCATGAAAAGCTACCAATCATGAAGAGCATGATTCTTTGGTCAATGGAGAGAAGAACTTTGTGTTATAATTGATCGTCACCAGTACACATGGTGTGTTGAGCAATGGATCTGTCAATGGGAGAGTTAAGGGATTCCAATATTTGAACGTTGTGGTTGTCCACCAGGACGTTATTAGCAAAAAGATGGAGAGTTTCTTTGAAATCAATGATCTCTTGTTCAGTAAGGCAAGAATTTGTTCTTGAAATTAAGACCTCCCAATCAAGAAATAGAGGGACAACATTATGAATGTTGAGAAGCAAGTTGTGAAATGAATCTGTGCAGGAGTGGAACCCTGTTTCCTAAAAGTAGAATTAAAGGAGATACATTCGGTGAAGTCTTTCCACATGCAAGCGTAGTAGGAGTTTTTGGCATATAGGGGAATGTTCATGATAGGCAATAGTTGGTGAGCTCCCTAATAAGGCTAACCTATCTGTTTCCAAATTAAGATGTTTTGGAGTGGGGAAAAGCTTCACTAAGGCGAAGTTGATTTATTTAAGGATTTGTTTCAAATAATTTGTGTACCTTCTATTTCGAAAAGTTTTTCTTGAGGTATAATGTGAAACAACTCATAAGTTTTAATCATATTAACACTAAGGAAGCTTTCATGTCATCAATTATATAAAAATTTGGGGTCAATAATTCATTCAATAGCATTATAATATTCAGATTTAAGTATTGCAAATTAAACTAAAACATTTATAAATAGGTACCATATAGTCTCCCTTGCAACTTTAGCTTTAAATTGCTTCTAAATAGTATAACCTGATAACAAAATATTTATATTTCTCATTTTTTTTTCTTTTGGTTTTCTTTAAATTAAATTATAAATTTTGTCACAACCATGATTTTTTGTTAAATGAAAAATTCCTCTCCTAAAGTCCGATTTGATAATCTTATCGATAATTCATCATCAAAATAAGAATGAATTGATTGTTCATTACATACCTACAACAATGAATCACGGAGTGTAGTTTTAAATGTTGATCCAAAAAGCATTGATATTGATCATCCATCATCAAATCAAGAAGGAACTGATAGTTCAATATAAACCTAAAATGATGAATCACGGAGTGTAATTTGAAATGTTGATGTAAAATTCATTGATATTGTTTTATCCAGCTACATTCGCTTGATTTCTTAGATGGTGGATGTGCCTTGTTCTTTTACTTATTAACTTAGATCAGTAATTGTTTTTTACCAAGAATAGTGGAAATGATTCATCTACCTGTTTTAATATGAATGGTAGTATTTAGTTTTGATTGAAGAGTTACTGTGTATTTTAATGGGTGGATCACAGGGAGATTCAAGTGAACACAACTCCATGGTAAAGGAAATGCAAAGCATGGATGTTGTTATTTCAATTTTATGGGGCTCTCAAGTTTCAAATTAGCATTTGATGGTTCAACATTTATTTGGGTTAATTCCAGAAATAATGTTTGGGGGGATCTCAAATTTCAAAAATAATGTTTTTTTATTTGGGTCAATTCCATGCACAAATCAGAGGCGACCATACACTGCCACAGAGCAAGTGGAAACCATACTTGTTCTTTGGCTAGAGGGTATGAGGAGGAAAGTCGGTCTAAAACCCAAATGAAAACAAGGTGTACGAGGAGGATTCTTTCTCTGAAAATTGAGTATTTCCAGATGTTTGAATCTGTAAATGTCAACTGTTGTATAAATCTCATGAAAATTTAGAACCAGATCAACTACGACTTAACATGTTGCTTTGGGGGGAGACTGCGTAGAAAAGTTCCTCTCTTAAAGTCCTATTTGATAATCTTATCGATAATTCATCATCAAAATAAGAATGAATTGATTGTTCATTATAGACCTAAATCTACAAATCATGGAGTTTAATTTTAAATGTTGATCTAGAAAAATAAATGATATTGATCATCCATCGTCAAATCATGAATGAACAGCTAGTTCAATAGAAACCTAAAATGATGAATCACGGAGTGTAATTTGAAATTTTGATGTAAAAGTCATTAATATTGTTTTATCTAGCTACATTCACCTAATTTCATAGATGGTGGATCTACCTTGTTCTTTTACTTGTTAACTTAGATCTATAATCATTTTTTACCAAGAATATTGGAAATGATTCATCTACCAGTTCTGATATGAATAGTAGTATTTAGTTTTGATTGAAGAGTTATTATGTATTTTAATGGGTGGATCATAGGGAGATTCAAGTGAACACAACTCCATGGTAAAGGTCATGCAAAGCATGGATTTTTTTATTTCAATTATAGGGGCTCTCAAGTTTCAAATTAACATTTGATGGTTCAACATTTATTTGGGTTAATTCCAAAAACAATGATTGGGTT
Organism: Taxus wallichiana var. yunnanensis; assembly: GCA_018340775.1. Taxonomy (NCBI): domain Eukaryota; kingdom Viridiplantae; phylum Streptophyta; class Pinopsida; order Cupressales; family Taxaceae; genus Taxus; species Taxus wallichiana. The sequence goes on along the minus strand of CM031234.1, from coordinate 663,406,911 downwards.
GGGGCGCGGGTGGGGCAGCGGTGGCGTTGGGATCTCAAGTTTTATAAATAATGTTTTTTTTATTTGGGTCAATTTCATTCAAAATCAAAGGTGACCATATAGAAAAGGAGAAACTGTACACTACCAAAAAGCAATGGCAACCTTACAGTTACTTGTTCTTTGGCCAGAGGGTATGATAAGGAAAGTTGGTCTAAAACCCAAATGAAAGCACAGTGTACGAGGAGGATTGTTCCTCTGAAAATCTAGTATTTTCAGATGTTTGAATCTGCAAATGTCAAGTGTTGTATAAATATCATGAAAATGTAGAACTGGATAAACTACGACTTAACATGTTGCTTTGGGGGAGAGTGCGTGTATACACCAATTTATTATTTATTATTTACGTGACTTTTTCCAAATAAATTATGAGTGTTAAAAAATAGAAAAGTCAAAAAGGGAGATATACATAAAAAGTGACTGGAATAATAATGATTAACAATAGTGGAAAGGAAAGGCCACCGACAAGGTTTAAGCTCCACCGACAATATTTTTCAGTTAACTCCTCGCTAAATAATTTTCTTAGAAAATAGCTAAACTTAGTTAATTTGCATCTCAACAAGACTCAATAGTGGAACTTACCCTAAAACTATGACATATACCCTAAAACCAGGACATGTCTGTTCATGCTTTTACACTCTCTGTACATGCATTATAATGCATCTCTGAACAACACGTAAGAATTTATAGTCCTTCTATATCCCAAACAATGGTAAAACTACATACCCAGAAACTCAAATATATCTGATCAAAAAAATGGAAAGAATGTAAAATGACTTAAACTAACAAGTTCGAAATGATATTTGTTAAAAAACCTTAAACAAAATCAATTACCTAAGTGTACACTTTTTCACCATTTATATTGATGTAAGTCATGATATACATTGTTGGTGAATATGTTTCCTGTGAAAGACAAAACATTGTGCTTCAATACAGTTGCTCAGCTAGAGGATGAAAGATTAGCTTCATTAGGACATGTTTTTCTTCCATAAGGCTAGATTTAATAAGTGGATAAATTTTTATAAACCAGGACAAATGGGTTAAGAGAGGAATGCAAGCTAACCTCTGCACACAATCCAATAGTTTGACCCTTCGCACAATTTTTTAATATATGCAGTAATTTAAATGTTTTTTGATACACTGCCACATCAAGGGTGGCCATACCCACACATAAAAACTCACCTTGTATCTTGCTAAAATCCTGAACCCATTCTGGTAATCTCCTTCCAACAAGGCTTCGACTTGGGATTCTCTTCGAAATCCCATTCCTACTCCCACACGGCCAAACTCTCGCCATCTTCTGTCACAAGCAAAAATGATGATTTCCATGAAAGAATCTTGGTATTATGTGGCATAAGTAGTGGCTTCCGAAGGAGCATGTGGGCATACAATTTCCAATTTGCAATCTTCTCTCATGGCGAAACCCATTATGGCAATTGAAAAAAAAGGTGGAATACCAAAAACAAGAAGAAATCCCTGAAAAAGACTACGCACTATAGTAGGGGTGGCCATACACTTTCTACAATTTGAATATCTTGTTCTTATCTTCATGATGGCTGCATGTACCTACCTCCAATGGAAATTCCATATCCATTCCCAGACATGTGAATGATCCAAAACATTCGTGCATCGTCGACCAATGTATCATGATCGTTGATTGCTATGTCACTTGTCAGAAGGAGTCGGGATTTCTAACCTAGAACACATCTTTCAATGTAACTATATCTATAGGAAGCGCTCTATCTATAATCTTAATGAAATCATTGACTACTATATATAATTATAGTTTGACCTAGTTACATAAGAGACTAGCCAAACTATATAATATAAATATAGTATAGTAAGTCAGCATATATATATCTATATATTTACGATTTCCCATCATCCTTGAGTAGAAAGAAATATATAAAGTCTCATCAGTGGCCTCTTGATTGCCCCCTTACTCTCTATTCATATATCTTTGTAGCCTATATATTTCTATTGAAAATGTTTTGCATCTCGACACCCATATAAATGTATCTCTATCTATGTGTTTGTGTATCTTAAAGATATGGAGTGACTCATAGCTTTGTATACTATTCCATCCACACACACACCTTTATGTTTTTGTATGTTTGTATAATCTACCTCATACACATACATACATACATACATACATACATACATACATACATATATATATATATATATATATATATATATATATGGGGAAACATGGGATGTCTCTAGAGTATATATATCTACATCCTCATGTATCAAATTTTCCCCCATACATTTGTTGAGTTTTGGATCCCCTGTAAATTCAAGTGGAGGAATGGTGTCACAATATCTATATATAGGGGTGGAGTATCTCCGCATCCTATATATACAATCAAGTTCACCTACCCATTATATAATATTACATAGCGATACTATAGAGAGTTTTCACCCAACCTAGTAAATACCCATTTCCCATGGACCCCATCTCGACCTCTATTGATAGAATTAAATTATAAATAGAAATCTCTATATATAATTCAAGTATAGGGTTGTGACTCTACATAGTTATATTATCCTTTGATCTCTCAAGTGTTCATGCAAGATAGTTGTCCTTGGTCTATTTTATCATTTGGAGATTGTAGTTACCTCAAATTTCACTTACTTTTTTGAATATTATATCTACAATACATTCATGTTTAAGATAGTTATGTGGATAATATCATGCAACTTAGATTAAATTTCTATGAGTTGTTATATATTATTTTTTGTAAAATATATTTTCGAGGATGACATATGGGGTTTGTGAAGATGAATTACTATTAGAACCATAATGGTCTGAGAGGGGGTGAATCGGTTGTATAAAATATTGATTTAATTTTACATCACATACATTCAACATCCATATCCAATTATGAACTTATTACGTGTGCAACATTCATTCCAAAGAACATAATAAATTTATGGTATACATGAACACTAAATTTAAGTGGGAAACCCTCACGAGGAAGAAAAAGATGAAAATTTTCCTTATATTACTCAAATAGAATAATTTTAGTGAAGCACCAAATTCAAAGAAGAACCTACCCCTATTTTAGTAGTGCACTAAAACTATAAGGAGCAACAAAATGTGGTTCAGTGAGGCACCAATCCCACATGAAGGCTACAACCCCTAAGATTATTATGTAACAACTCATTCATTTAAAAATTCTTGATCACTGAAAATATGTTTTTAGAACAACTACTGGTGATCAAAAATTAAAACACTATCTCTCAAAACATTTCTAGAGAACACCTTCTCCTTCCTTGATCAAATCCATCTTCTCAACTTGATTTCTTATTTTCCATAGCTCTCCATTTTCTTCTTCCTATTTATCATATAATCCCATACTCATCACTCTCTCATGATGGTCATTCAAACCTTTTCAAAATCTGAACCAACCTCCTCGGCCTCTTAAGCTCTCTCTCAAGAAATTAGTTCAAATGAGTGTTTTAAACTTTCCTGTATATTGTTTCTTCCCTCCAAAACATGTAGGTATACCTTAATAATGAAAATATCAAGAGAAAATAATCAAAACATAAAAAAATAGACCATTTGGGTCCACCATATCATAAATAACTCAAAAAAACTCATTTAGCATATATGAATCCTCAATGCACTAAAACAAGCCATCTCTCCAAATATAAATGAAGAAGACCAAAAAAAAAAAATAAAAATGATATATAAGATCTCATATAAACTCACTAGAAAGCATGAAAACCCTATCAACAATCAGCAAATATGATCAATACAACACAATATAACTCTCACAAGTTTCACATTAGAGAGTGGATATGTTTCTTTGACAAGGTTCGGGTTATTAAAGACATTAATTGAAACCTGATTGTCTTTGCATACTTTGGAAATGGAATTTTTTCATTTGTGGATACACAAGTACAAATAAGGGTAGTTCATTTAGAATTCATCGTTTGAGAAGTTTTAGGTGGGAATTTAAGCGAGATAAAGTTTATTATACCAAATCTTTGAGAGACTTTACAAATATTGGAAAACCATTGATAGATTGCTTCACAATAGCCAAAATATTCCTTTAACTAGAAGATTTGAATCAATGGAAGCCCAGAGATTTACATTTTAACACATTCTTCAAGAATGAAAGGCTCATGTTAAAGACTCAATTAAATGTTATAAATCCCGGTTCATCACGCCTAATATACACACATAGAATTACAAACAATATTTATCAACGTAAAGAGAGTAAATTGATTTTAAATTGTTTATTTGCATCACAAGATGAAAGCTCTTCTCTTGATGAAATTGCAAATTCCATAATACTAACACACAGATGAGATCTTGTGTGACTGAGAGATATTTTAACATAATATTGCATAGAACAAAAAAATTATTTGAAAACATTTTGAAAGAAGAGAAAACACAATTATTCTCATGATCAACACAAATTCATTTTAAGGTTCATGAGATTCATCAGCAGGGGAGAGTTTTTCTAGCAATCTCAGAGCTTGTCAATTGTTGTACACTTGCAACCATCTCGACGTGATTAAGTCCAAAACATAGGAAAATAAAAAGGTTTCTCATACGGTCTCTCGGGAAAATGTTTTTTCTCAAACTTTCTCGGAAAAATCAACCTCCCTTGTGTAAGAGTATTCTCATTGCATTTATACAATTTCACTCACTCACTCATCCCAAATTTTCCCCCCAAAATTCTAAATCTTCAAGAGAATATTCCTCTTTATTTTTTCCTGGTGGAAACATTGTGAGCCTTTCACATTTCCTACTTACATCAAATATGATTGGGGCACCATGCCATAACTTTTGACATTCTTTTTAATCATTCTTTTATTTTTCATGCAAGAAATCCCCTATTTAATAATTCTCAGGTGGCTCCATATGGCTTGATCTGATAAGAAATCATTTTCAACTTTGAGAATACACCCTAAGGAATAGATACCTACATTTGTGCCTCTCAGAAATGAGTGTCCTCACATGGATTATACCACATATCTTGCTACGAGTGTGAGTCGACCAAGTGCAAAGAGGAGCCTAGCAAAACCTCCTCGTGTCTCCTTCATGAAACTTGCAAATGTGAAGTCCAAAGTTATGTTCCTCAAATGAGCGTGACCCTCCATGTGTTCAAAACCTGAGAGAGTTGCACTGTCTTTGGTGAAAATCGAGCATGGGAAATTCCAACAAAAGATTCCATGTGTTTGTTTAGTGTAACATCAAAGATGAATTCTAGATGCGGGAATGCAAATGAATGAAGGCTCTCCACAATCCTTAGGCCCATGAAATTTGCATCGGATGCTTGGAAAGTCTAAGTATGGGAAGATCCAAAGAAACCTCCACATGTCTCTTGGTGCTCTTCCAAAAGTAAAATTCAAGGGTGGGTCCCAAATAGGCATAGGACCTCCATGTGTCCTGGGCCTAAGAAAGTTTCCTCGGCCATTGAAAAGTCCGGTGTAAAGAGGAGCTATTAGAATCCTCCACATGTCTCTTTAGCACACTTTTGATATGGTGCCCAAAAGTGGAGATCCCGAAAAGGTGTGGGCCCTCCACGTGCAAAAGATTTGAGTTGAAGCGGGCCTAGGGGTGCTTTTCACATTTTGTATCATACTATAAAAAAATCACACATGGAGATATTATTAGGAATCCTATATAACATATAATCATCAATTATGATAAAATAATCAATTTGGGGTCATGAAAACCTTCAACCAACTCATTAATACTCATACTATGACCATATACACTAAACCATGCTCCATAACACTCTTCAACACCATGTTACTTCACACAAGCACCATTCATCGGTGTAATACAACATCTTTGGCTTTGAATAACTTCTCATGTGGGACCATATGGTATATAATAACCCTTTTTATCAATTAATTTGATATCAATGACAACTAGACACAACAACCAACAATATATGCCTTTTCACTAATGGAAACGACCTTAAGAAAATTTGTGGCAACCATAAGATGAAACACACATGTATTACCTCTTTTTCATGTTTCACATAAAATTATCCCCTTTAAAATCTACAAAAAGGATACTATGATGACACAACATGAAAAATGACAACTCCCAATGAAAACAATGTACAAAAATAACTTACTTCACTTGACTCCCCCTTAGATTGTATTTGCACTTGTTGACTTAAAATAACAATAATAAATGATTCATGATTGTAATATGATTATCATACGAGATCCACATTAAGCTAATATCCATTAATGTTTTCTTTGATCTGTTAGACTCCTTCTTCTAGAATAAAACCCAAGTTCTTCTTTCAATACGTAATATAATCTTTAGGACCAATGTCCCTAAAACATATCTTTAGTCCATTTTAGTAAAATTTCACCATTTCATATAAGTAACCCAAGCATATAAAATTTTTTTGAAGTCTTTTCCTATCACCATTTTATCATATTATAACTAATTATGCAATAACTCAAACATATAATGTGATTAGACTCCATGGAAATGGATTAACATGACTCTTATTCCTCAAGTGATTACTCAGTATACTCAGCCTACTTTTCTTACTATAACATCAAATTGAGCCAATAATTTTCTCCCCCTTGAATTATACATATAATCATAACTAACTCACCCACACAATATTTCTTGAAATATTATTTACTTTATTCAAATTCAATATAACCCCCTTCATTAAGAAAATATTTACTAAATAGAATACCTAATACTAATTATGTAACAACACTAAATATATACAACGAAGTAAATAAAATTACCTAATAAAGATAAATAATTTTAATTTATAACCCTTGTTATAAAAGAAAATATAGAAATACTTAGTTGATTCATAATTAATTATGGATTGTGATCAAGTGATGAAGTCATGAATAGAGAAAGGAAATTGTCTCTTCAAAACCCAAAAAATTGCAGGAGTGTCAAAAATGTGAGGATCGGGAGCATATGGAGGGTCAAGGCCACCGGCACAAGAGACTTGTTCTTGGCCCCTATGACTACTCAAAATCATAGAAAACTAGTTTTTAATGGTTGAGAGATGTTCACTACCATTTACTTCCTCTCGCTAGTATTTCACACCAATTTCAAACATTTCATATGTTGTAGAGAAAAATAAAACACTTTGGATAATTTTATAGTCATGATTACACACTACTTTGCATATGATTCCTATGTAAAAAGTGATAATTAACCCATATCTTTGGCCACCTTTATTTGTCACATTTTTCTCCTTTCAATCTCGCACATTTACTTTCTCAATTTTCCTTATTATACTTCGTCTTTTATCATCTTGGACACCAACACCTAGCAAATTTAATTTAAAAGTAGACCACCACGGAGAAGTCATCTTCCCTTTGGGTGCATGAGCCCTCGAATTTTTTTGTTCTTTATTCACATGTTTTAGGTCCTCTCTAACCGTTTGAGGATCTTATCGTTTTAGTATTAACCTTTTCAGGGTTAATTATAAAATTCAAGAAATGGAATCTTATAGATATAAATTTATGTGATCATAATAAAGGACCAAACACAAATATTAGCTATCACCACATAAGGTTAGATCCATGAATTATCTAAGAGCTTCATTATATCCATATAAGACCATCACAAAGGAAAACATGGTTGGTTATTCTATAAACACTTCATATGAGAGAAGGTAATTGTATTCCATGCATACATCTATTACATTTCTTTACATTTAGATTATTTTTCATTATCATGTGTGACTCGAAAAGAACCACCTAGGGAATGATTCCATGACACACACACATAAAAATATATTGGGTCTAGGATATAGTCAAATCCTTAGTCATAAGTTCACCATTATGATAGCTGAATACAATCCGACCCCTCATTTTACATATTTCCTTTTTATGATTTGATGTATATTTTAGGTTCTTTTAAGATCATATTTCGTTTCATGTTTACAATGACCTTGGGGATCTTGGTGCAACCTCAGATAACCAAAGGCCACTCAAGGAAAAAACTATATGACACCTCATAAGAGGTTTTTTTATCTTTTCCATAGACCTAGGTTTTTCATAAATAGGCCTAGGGTGCACCTATCCCTCTCCAGGCACCCTATTCCATCCAATCTCTCTAGATCTATTTTTTTCTGGGTCTCTGTGTGATGAGAACTCTTCAACATAGATATTAGTTTGCCAAATCAAGCTAAACAATGAGATCTCCCTATGAATTCACCCTTACCTTTAATGATAAGTTGATCAATGATTTCTACGAATGAGTTAGCTTGGTATAAATGGACGATCATCATTGTTGTCGTAGGCCACATGGTATCTTAAGCTTGGACCACAACGTTGTGTAATAATTGATGTGGAAGAAAAGGCACCCTCTATGTAAAAGAATTTTCTTGAATGTTTTCAAGGGCCCCTTGTTAGTAAAAATCAATTTCCACCAATCTGAATACGAGTGTGAAAGAGTGGTGTCAAAAACAAAATTCCTCCTCTTATGTACTCTACTTCTATGACTTGTCATTTCCATATTTGTCAGTTAACTCTACCAAGCCTGAATTGTGACAAATATTTGACCAACCATAACTTGATCATACGAGCTCCATTTCAAGTGTTCCAAGTACCGTTGGAAAGATCTTATAATTATCTAACCACAATGGATTTTTTTACGGAGATGTAGGGAACCCTTAAAATCCAAACATGTCCTCTAGATCAGATTATAGACACCATCACCTAGCCTAGATGCCAGTGCCTAGGTTCCCTCATCCCCTCTAGGTTCCCTTGACCTCCTCGTATCTTTCTTGCATATTTTGGGTCCATTCTATCCGTTGGATGTCTTATTTTCTTGTTTTTCAAGATTTTAGTGGTTAATTACAAAAATTGAAATAAGGGATTCATATAAATATAAATCTATGTGACATTTTTTATTTTATTTGATAGGGTAAAAATAGGGATCGGCTCCCAGAGGCCAGGACATGAAAGATGACATTTTGAAATCTCATAGATAGAAAAAAAAGAGGAACAAGACCAAAAAGGGTTAAATAAGCTTAATCCCAAAACAACAAGGTCGAAAAACCCAACCAATGAGAGAAACACATACAACATAAGCTAAACTAATAAATAGGGATAGTTCGCTAAAAAACCTTGTAATGATAAGGAGTAGCACCATTAACTCTTATTTTGATTCTTAGAAGGTTTGGCCTCCATGGTCTAGTATCCTTTTTTTTCTTTAATTGTATCTTCTTCTGAGGTGGCTTCTCCTCTTATTCTCCCAAAGCATCCTCATATGTGTCTTCCTCTTCATCATCAGAGATGGTGACCCTGGAATATTTTATTTTCCTTGTGCTCCTTTTCAACCGCTTCAAAACAAACCCTCATATCCACAATTTTTTTATCTAGACAATTGATTTCCCTCCTAATATTGTTTTGGGACATGCAAATTTGTTTGGTGGCTTCAATTTTGTCAATCATACAATTTGTAATCATAGAATTCACCTCCTCAATGACTTCTAAACCATAGTCTCAAACTAGTGCACTTTTTTTTTGCAAGTCCTCGTGGATTTTCTTTTCTTCGAGATTAGTTTTCCTTTACCTTTTGAGGACTCAACTTCATGACTCTCGATCATTCCACATTCTTCCCCTCCTCACTTTTGTTTTCACCAATTTTCCCTTGTGCATCTTAGTAAGACATTCAACGTGAGTGATATCCTTCTCCTCCTACTTAGTTTTGAGCATGGGTTTATTTGGCACAAGATTACCATTTTGAAACAAATGAGAATGAGAACCTCATGAATAGGGTATCCACCATACACCTGAAAAATATTTAACAAAGCTAGTTAAAGACACGTTTCCAAGTGTTCCAAATCTTAGTTGGAAAAAAAAAAAGAAAGGGATACTTAACATTTTCTTTGTGCCTAAACATATTTAGGAGAAAAATTCATGAGTGTAAATATTACAATAAATTTCCTTCCAAAGTTAAATACTTCATAAGTGTGAAAGAAAATTCCCTCCACACACCAAGGATGTAGTACCGAGAAATTCATTGATCAATTAAGTAATGCACCATTTCCTTACCAACAAAAAAGGTGTTAATTTCATGATCACATATATTCTTGTCCTTAAAAGTTTTTACGCCATCTATGTTCATACAAGTAATCCGAGAAATGGGTTCCTCTCGAGGTCTCAAAGCTATGTGACCATAAAAAGGACTAATCTCTAATTATTTACTATTACCACATAAGGTTACATTTAAAGGTATTCTAAGAGCATAAATGTATACATATAGCTATAATTCAACGGAAAATGGAATACATAATTTTTCATACACTTCATAGCAAAAGAAAGATGAAGCACATTTTTCCATGCACACGTCTACTAACATTTACTACATCTAAATTTTGTTTTCTATTTAGTGCATCTTATACAAGAGCCAACTAGGGCATGGTTTTACAAACACACAAGGGTAGAAATATGTGCATTGTGAAATGTAGTGTAGTGCTTAGATCGTAAGTTCACATAATAAGATAACAACCGGAGTCAAGTATGACTCCCCATTTGTAAATTTAATTTTAGGATTTGATGTGTTTTTGGGTTTTTCAATTAAATATATTGTTGTAGGTTACATGTGTTATTTAAATGCTAATACCAACATAGAGGTGATTAGCAATGAATAATTGCAACACCTTTGTGACCCAAAAAAATTAAGAACCCGAGGACCTACCATGAAAATAGTGGTTAGATCAAGTTACTAGAGCCTTGTTGGAGTAGGCATTTACCTTAGCTCATGTTCACCTAGGTACTATATTTTCCCCATTTATTTTATCCTCACCCACTTATGTGTGTCTATATTTATTTTTTATTATTTAGAAATTAGGGAGATATTATCTAGTTATTATGACTAGTTCTTACCTAAATCTATGGTCTTGACTAGTTATCTCTTTTATTTATGGCTTGATATACAAACTTTACTAGTTCTTTGATTGATCTTCCTTGCCTACATAAACAAGGTCCATTCTCATTGTATTTTATTGAGTTTCATAGTTATATATGATATTTTTGTTCATTTTTTTGCAAAGGTTTTATTAAATTTATTCTGAAAAATTATATTCATCTTATTGAATGTGGTGTTTAATTATCATATGAGTTATTTGTATTAGAGCTCAATATTGTTGTTTACATCCATCTATAAATTTTATTTTGTAAACAAGGTTTTTCTAGATTCATATATTTGGTATTTGTTTGTATTTTTTTGGGTGCCTTTTTATGTGAAAAATATCCTTCCATTGCATTCAAAAGGTGTCAAAACCCTTAGAAACGACTATAAAATTGGATACTTCTAGAGGAATTAATTTTTCTGATATTTTTGTTCTTGTAGATCCATTTTAGAATTCGTGTTAGTGTAGAACAAGACCTAAAAAAATGGTTTCTAGGTTTTTCTTATTTTTTCAAGATAAAAATTGGGTTTTTTTCTTTTGTTCATCACTATTTTTGATTGGTGTGGAGGAGACATTTTTAGTAGGGACATTTTTCCATTTTTTGTAGGTTGCACAAGATACTTTGTAGTGTTTTCAATTTCGGGAAAATACAAACACATTCTAACCCATTGAAATCCTCATCCCCTGGTCATATGGTACATTCTTAATAGTAGGTTCTTTACTCCATCCGACTTTGATTTTATGTATGATGAAGGAAAGAGCATTTTTTTCTTTTTAAGTGGCAACTAAGCTTGTATCTTCTAATCTGTAACTCAGATTTGAGTTCCATTTTTTGTAAACATGATTTTTTTTTTCATTCTTGTTACATTAGAATGATTTATTTTAAGAAACAAACTATAATTATAAAGTCTATTATTGTAAATGTACTCGAGTTATAAAGTGATAAATGGGTGGGGTCTTGTTGCATTGCTTGGTTGTTAAATTTTTTGATTTTTTAGAATGGCGTCTTTATCTAATTATGCATTAGATCATGTTGAGCCATTAACAACACATAATTACCATACATGGAAATACAAAATGGAAACAATCATCAACCAAAAGGATTATGGGCTTTATCCTCTTCATAACAATTGGATTTCACAGGAGAATATGATAAATTTTAATACATGTGCAAATTTGATGAGTGTATGGGTTTGATAGGAATTTATGTAAGTGATAGGATTTTGTTTCATTTTGAAAAATGTGACTCTCCTTTCAAAATATGAGAGGAATTGGGGGTTTATTTGTTAAGGTTGATCACATGAGAGCCATGCAACTTGAAATTGATATCACCTCTCTTAATCCTTAAAATTTTCCATCAATTATAGACTATCGTACAAAGTTCAAGAATTTGTTGACACAATTTAAGCGGAGTGGAAGAGATAAGAAATATGAAGGGTTTTTTTACATAATTTTATCCAAATTTAGAGGAACATTCCAAATATTTTCCTCTACATTTTCTCTAATCTACGGATGCCTTAGGTGACACATTCAAAATTCCTAACTTAGAAACATTTTTGAAAGACTTGCTAGGTTAGAATCCAAATTGTCTAACCTTGTGTCTTTGCCTCTCAAAAGGCATTAGTTTCATCTAATGCTAATGGAAAGGAAAACTAAAAATAAAACCTAGATATATCCCTTCTCCATCTCAAAGTTATCCTAAACCAAAAGAAAACAACTCTAAACCCAAGGAGTCTTACAAATCTAAGAATATGTCTAGCCTTTGATGTTGTTTTTGTGGGGTATTAGTCATGAAGAACATAGGTTTTATAAGTGAATGTAAGCCTTAGAGGAAACAATAAAAAAACACAAAATTTCTATCTCCACCCCACCTTGATCTAATTAGTATGGAAAAACACTTAATTTTTTGGTAGATCTTAGTCACCACTTGGATATAGTTGGCCTACAGATTTTGGTGCTTCTCATCACATGACTTCTTCCAAAGATTTTTTTGTTGAGGGTCAAGATTCTTCCTTTCTTACTATTAAAGGAAAATGTTACATACACCTTGTGAGTGGAAGTATTCATGATGCACTATATGATCCTAACATCACTACAAATTTGATCTATATATATCAAATTTTTCATTCTAGTCAAGGAAAAACGCATTGCAGTTTACACCACATGGGGTAGAAGTATGAAATTTATTGGAGAATCATTCACTTTTTCTCGAGGTATTTTTTATCACGGCTATAACTATATTAGTTTCATGGTTTTGATGACACTTCCTCTATAAGGACAAGATTGGTTTCTCATGAAAATTTATAGAGTAAGATTTGGCATGAAAGATTTTTTCATCTCAATTAAATATATTTGAAGGATTTGAGAACTCATTATATGGTTTATGGTATTCCTAAAATTTCTTTTCTTGAGGTATTTTTCCCTTGAAGCGCATTAGGAAATAACATCGATATCCATTTCCTAATAATTTTTCCGGAGATCTTCTTCACTACTTGAGCTTGTGGATAATGACTCGATGGTTTTTCTACCCCTCTTTACATGGACCAAATTATGTACTTACCTTCATTGATAATTTCTTGAGGTTTACTTGGGTTTATTTTTTTAACTAAAAAAGTGATGCTATTTCACACTTTAAATACTTAAGGGCTTTAATTGAGAAATAATCTTCTAGTTGCATAAATAACCATCACACCGATAATGGGGGAGTACTTAACAAATGATTTTCCTAAAATTTTGGATACCCATGTCATTATTCACCAACATTATTCTACTCATACTCAACAACAAGATGGATTATCAGAATGGAAGAATCAAACTTTGAAGTAAATGGTTAACTGCATGATGGATTCAGAGAGATTTACCTCCTTTATACTATGTAGAAGTATTTAATTGTTCTAACTACATTAAGAATTATACACCACATAGAGAATTTGATCATTTGAATCTAGAGGAATATTGGTCAAAAACTAATCCCGATGTCTCATTATTTCGAGTCTTTGGGAGCCATGCTTGGGCCTTTATGTGAAAGAAGAAAAATAAAGCCTTGGATAAGAAGAGAAAACCATTGATCTTTGTAGGGTGTTATGATGACATGAGATCTTATTAGATTAAGGATCTTGATACTTATGAGGTTATTTTCTGAACACATGTACAATTTGATGAGTGCTTCCCACCTCTTGATTCTTCATCTTCTTGCATGCCTAATTTTTCTTCTTTATGTCATCTTGAGGATCTTATATTTGACGAGGTTGATGAGGAGGTTATAGATGTCATCGAGGATCCTATTATGACTGATGTTGTCACTATGTCTAAGTGGGATCATACTACAAAATTCTGAGGCATCACATTTCATACAAGATCTTCCACCCATTAGGCATCATCACACATATTTTAGGTTCATGAATTTTGAGTCAAGAATTTTATGAGGATCCACAATATTTTTCATAGGATCATGGGATATAGGAGTGGGATAATGCGATGATAGGTAATTATTCTTCTATGATGAAGTATGATACTTGGGATTTTTGATATCTTCCTAAAAAAGAAAATATGGTTAGGTGTAAGTGGGTATACAAAAATGAAATATGCAAGCGATGGTTCCATTGACAATTATAAGGCTTGTCTTATTGCAAATGGTTTTTCACCAGTTGAAGGTATTGATCACTCTAACAATTTTTAACCCATTACTAAGATTTATTCTATATGCCTTGTACTTTTTATTGCTACAACACATGGGTGGCCCATATACCAGATGGACATGAAGATTTCCTTCTTACATGGGAATTTACAAGAGGAAATATAAATGCAGCAACCTGCTAGATTTTTTTAGGATTCTTCTCTTGTTTGTGGACTTCAAAGTCTCTCTATGGTCTCAAACAGGTCTCTCAGGCTTGGTATGGGAAGATCGATTCTTTTCTTCTATCTATTAGTTTGTTCGTTAACACTTTAATCATATAATATATATCTAGCATGTTGGTGATTATATTATGATACTTGTATTGTATGTTGATGATTTTTACTTCTTTGGAAACTCTTCTTCCCACATTTAGAGTATTGAGTGGGATCTTTCTACATAGTTTGACATGACATATATCATGTTATTACATTATTTCCTTTGATTGCATATTTCTCATAATGATATAGGGATTAATTTGTGTTAGAAAAATTATATCCATGACCTTCTTCGATGATTTGATATGGGTGATTACAAGCCGATTCCATCTACTTTTCATTCTAAGGTTACTCTTACTTCCACTTGTACCACTCCACATTGTGATCTGACATTTTATAGGAAGTTATTTGGAAGTATCATGTACTTGACCCATATACGCCTTGATATTTCATTTACAGTAAGGCTCGTATCTCGGTTTGAACATTATCCTCATAGTAATCACTAGCGTAGGATGCAAAAAGCATTTTCCGCTATTTGTAGGGATATTCCCACTTTGGACTACACTACACTAGGGTTTCTACTTAGTTGGTTGGATATAAATATTTATATTGGATAGGGTATATTGATGAGAGGTGTTCCACTTATTTCTTTATTTTTTTTCTTTATTTTTATCCAATTACTTGGGTGTGATAAAAGTAATGGTCTATTGTACTTTCATCTTCAGAGGTAGAGTATAGGATAATAGTTACAAGTGAGTTAGAAGATTATTTAGATTCAATAGTTATTAATAGATTTTGTATTACCACATGATTCATCGATTGTACTTTTTTGTGACAACCAAAGTGTAATTCACATTTCTCACAACCCTATTAAGAACCCCTGGACCAAGCATATAAAGATACACACACACTTCATTCGTTAGCACATTAAGGATAGATTTATTTTAGTATAGTACATTCTAACTTAGTATAAGCTCGTAGAAATATTTATGAAGCCTTTTAAATTACCTCGCTACCTTTAGTTGTGTGGTATGATTGGTTATTTGAAAGACATTTTTGGAGGGTGTTCATAAGAACATCATCCTTCTTCTTCTTTGTCTTTCCTTCTACCAGGGATTCTTTCCTACACTTTGTTCAATATTTCTTCATATATATATTTTCATGAGTAGCATATTAAGCCCCGGTTGTCAGACACATACTATGGATATGCCTTTGTTATTATGGCTCCGTAGCTTCACTTGAGGGTGGGTGTTAGAGTAGGTATCTACATTAGCTCATGTTTACCTAGGTACTTTATTTACCTCATGTATTTATCCTCACCCACTTATATGTGTGGATATTTCTTTTTTATTATTTAGATAATGGGAGAGATATTATCTAGTTGTTATGACTAGTTTTTGCCTAAATATATGTTCTTGACAAGTTCTTTGATAACTAGTTATTTCATTGATTTATGGCGTGATCTACGATCTTGATTGGTTCGAGATTGATCTTCCTTGCCTATATAAACAATGTCCATTATCATTGTATTTCATTGAGTTCCATAATAATATATGATATTTTTGGTCATTTGTTTACAAAGGTTTAATTACGATTATTATGATGAATTAGTTTTATCTTATGAGCGTGGTTTTAATTAGCATATGAGTTATTTGTGGCTTGGTATGATCTCGGGTATCATTCCTTTTAAGCTTATACACTATGACCTTCCATAGGCACTTGTGTCCAAGCCTCATTCGAAATTCCCATAATTTTTTTGGTGTGGTCTCCACATTCTACACTCTTCTTTCATCATTTTTCTATCTCTGTACACTCTAGAATTTATTATGAATCATCTAATTCATTTTTCCACCCTATAGAACTTAGGGTTTTACCATTATCTTAGTTATTACTTTGGTCTCTTTCTATACTTTACTATATTATCTATTCCATGTGGCTCTCAAATATCCTTATAGGTTTTACAAATTTAAATATTTGTTAAATTAGGTGATTATTTTCTCACCTATGTGAATGTCATATAGAAATATTACAAAACATAAGGATGTATTTTCTGTAGATATACTGATATGCCTCACATTGATCCTAAAATATTCTCTCATAATATCATCACTTATACTAATGCCACACATGTTGGGAAAAGGATAACAAACATCCCTCCGAAAATAAATTATTTATTTCACAAAGAAGTCATCAATCTCTTAGATGTGAAATTAATTCGTACGTTAGAATATTCCAAATGGGTGTCAATGTCATCCCATTTGAAAGAAGTATATCTTTTCCATTTATGATTGCATTTACTTTAGAAACCTCAACCTTATTTTTCATAAATATAACTTCTTATTACCATCCATAAATGCCATTGTGATGCCACAAAAGCGTACAAAATGTTACCTCTTTTGGATTGAGTTCACATGGTATAATCAAATCTAGATTTCTTTAAAAGAATTTTAGTGCAACATATTAGTGCACCATGAGCCAAATATTTCTTGATATCATACATAAAAACATTAAAATATATGTTGATGATCTACCAATCATATCTTGATGCACTAATTATCACACTCTTGAGTTATACATTTCCATAGGACGTCAACAAAAATACAAGGTACACCTTAATCCTAGAAAATGCAATTTTTGGGTGACACGAGGAAATATACTAGGATTCCTAGTATCTAAGTGTGGTATTGATGACACAAAAAAATTACAACTATTTTGTACATGCCACAACCATCCTTCATAGAATACATATGTACTTTCCTTGGAAAACTTTGGGCAATCCAATGATTTTTTCCCAAGTTTACCTATCGCACTAACACCATAAACAACTTAATTTTAAAATATTAAAAATAAAATAAATCAAGTACTATTAAAAATATATTGAAAACATGAATCATTATTTATCCTCGATATTACCTTTATAACCTCCTTCACCATGATTGATGTTTTCAACTATGTACTTCATCCACTCGGTGTCTGTTGGTACATGAAGATGAAAAATACAAGGGGATTTAATTTACTACATTAGTAGAGCTTTACTAAACTATTTTTATCACTCCAAAGTGCACCATGGGCTAAAAGTGCAATTAACTCATCACTTCGGTTGATACAATGAGAACTCTTTTAAGATATGGGTGAATCATTTTGAGCTCAAGTTGAGGAGAACCTATAGACTGGGATGGTTCCCTAGATCAATCACCTAAACTAGTTATCCGGTAGGGTTGAGGAGAGAAAAAAAAAAAAAATTTGAAATCATGTAAAATAGGTGATACACTAACATTTTGGAGACATATGGCTAGACGAGAACACACTTATTATTTGACACTTTAAAACCTATAATGCTCACTTCGATTGTTGTTTGATTTTATTTGACACTTCACAAAATGCATGCACAATTTTGGAGTCTAGCATGAGAGGGAAGATATGAGTCTTTTCGACACCCAAGATGATTAAAAAACTATATTTTTACTTTAAATGATCTATAAAAGCTTCACAATAACTCAATGGAAGTATGTCAAGAGTTCATTAGAATCGAGGACAAGAATAACTTCACAAACACATACCATAAATCTCTTGTAATAGACTTTGTAAAGAAATAAATGGAGGAAAAAAATCTTTATTTCATCAAGTAGGTGTTGTAGAACAATATTGAAATAGCCTAGGTAGGAAAAACAATAAACCCCCTTTTAGATATTAAAAGTAAGGTACATATAGCCAAAATGTAATAAATTTTAACTAAACTCACTCTAAAAATAACAATCCCTACGTGATTTCAACTCTAGTTTGTTAAAATGAGAAAATCTAATATTATCCAATCATGCAAAATTTGACCTCTTTTGCGAACAACTAAAATTTCTAATAATAATGAGGTAAAAATCAATGTGCATGGATTTACAAAAGCTTAAAAATAGCTTATAGGGTTTCCTCCACTCCTAGTTGACCTATTCAAACTGCTCTATTTACAAAAATTAAGATAATGTGTATGGAAAATTTATAGAAATTAAGGTAAAAAGGGGATCCCTTCCTTTGGTCTATCATGAAAAAGTTATGATTTGGTTTTTTTGTCACATATGCATGCATGATTTTATTATAATTCATTTGTTTGACTATTATGGTTAGACATAGCTTTACCCCCTCCATGAAAAAGTAAGAATTAAAACATTAGAAACTTTAGCCAACCTTGGTATGGCAAGGTAATCACAGTTAACTCATGGTAATAAGTTTTAACCATGGTAAACACACTACAAATATGGTTGAAACCACAAAGTGGGATCATTTTCTCATTGGTTTTTTTTCTTGGTGAAGGCTATGGCTAAGGGAGACTCTGCCATTTTTGACATGGAAACCATTGATTTTCTTTGGAGCTATGTAATTTACTTTTGTGCATCTTTGATCTGCATTTTGTGCCCCATGTCATCATTATTTAGGATTTAAAGATGGTTATTCTTCAATTTTATGGATTCCCTAGAGTTTCCTTGCTATTTTTATGCTTATGGGCTCAACCTTATACCTTTTAACCTGGCTTTTATTAAGTTGGAATTTCATGGAGCTCGGGCTCTAGGTTTTGTTTAAATTGTTTTGTTCTCCATGAATGGATGCCAACCATCTTGAATTTACTAGCCTCAACTTGGCCTTACTATATGTCAACCATTTTGTTTTATTGATTTGTGGTTCATAATTATACTTGAGGGGATCGAGTTATCTTGATTATGTATTGGGCTTGCATGTGTATTCTTGTCTTGCTTCAAGATTATAGGGTTCTACATTGGTTTTCATAGATCAATCCTAGATGATTTTCTCACTATCTCTATTTCATGTTATTCGAATGCTTTTATCCACTACTCGGAAGGATGATTAGACTAGATCCCCACTTATATTCACTTGTTGTTCTACTAGGCTAGTTCTTGTGTGATTTGGGTTTCCTTTGTTTTCTTTAAACTCAGTTTCTTTTGGGTAGTTAAAAGTAAATGGGAAGGGTCAAATGTTTTCCAAATGTCTCTCCATGACCCAATAATCAGCTCAACATTTGTTAAACTCTTTTCTATCTCAAAATTTTATTGCATGACTAAACTGAGTTGTGGGTTTTGTATTCTTCTATATTTGAGTTGTGTGTGTTATCTGTGGGATTTCTAAGCTCACTTTATAAGGCTCAACTCGGTGGTTTGCATTGACTCGGTATCTTGTTGTTTTATAACTCTAGCTCAACTCTATCTTGTTTCTGCTTTTGAATTCTTTTTGAATTCTCAACTTGGTGGTCATTTCAGTGAGCTTACGACCTTTGAATTTTTATTTCAACTCTACCCTACAACCTTAAGCTTTGTTTTTATTCAAAATCACCGCCATAAAACACCCAACTCAATGGTTTTACCTTTTTTTATTTAGTGAGATATTTCTGTGTGCTCTAATCAGCTTGCTGGTTTTATTTTTCTCCCTCGATGATGGTACAAATTATTTCATGTGGCTCAGCCATGTCTATTTTTGAAGTGTATGATCTCATTGTATAGCTCATTCGTTGTGATCTATGCTTTAGCAATCAAGCTAGCTCGGTGTTTTCCCACAATATCATCTTGTAGAAATTAGGCACATAAAATAACAACTAATAAAAATAAAATAAACAATTGCAAATAAAACATATTATTGCAAACTTAGATCAGCACTTCTATGCATGTATTTATTCTTCTAGTTCTAGAGATTGATCTCAATACAACAATCTCTTTGAATTGTTTGATATATAAAAACACTTACAATTGCCTCTAATTAATAGATGGATTAATCTAACAATAAAACACTCAACTCATAAAAATAGAGCTAAAAATCACATGCTTTTGTGAAATACAAAGATTTTGATTTATTCTCTTTATGATATTTTCCTAAAAGTAGAAATCTAAAATCAAACTACTTAAAAATTAAAAGCATGTTACAAATAAACTCCTTTTTGCATTTCTAGGGAAAAATAAAACTTTTCTTTCTAACACTCCCCCTTAATTTTTACCTTCAAAATTTTATTCTTCTGGAGCTAAGTGTGCACTTCCATATCTGACATATTCCTGATCACAAACTCCCAAACAACTTCTCAAATACTTAAAAATTAATTTCCCAAAGGATTTTGTAAAGATATTAGAAAACTAATCTTTGGATCTGCAAAATTCAAGACAAACTTCCTTATTGTTAACCAAATCGATGATGAAGTGATACCTAATGTTTATGTCCCTTATCCTCTTCTAAAAACATGATTTTTGGACAATGCTATTGTTGAATTGTTGTGACAAAAAATCTATGTTATCTTCTTGATTGTGACTCAAATGTTTCAAGACTCTTCTCATCCAAACATTCCAACATGCTTCTCATGTCGCTACTAAATACTCTGCTTTTCTGAAGATAGTGTGACTATGGGTTGCTTATTTAATGCCCATGTAAAATGCATACTTGTTCCAAAGTGAAATGCATAGCCAAATGTGATCTTTCGGTCATCAATACTTCCAACACTTGTCACTTTTTGTGTAACCTATGAGTTTTAACTCATCTGATGTTGAATACAAAATTCCATGGTTCTTAGTTTGAATACATACCTTAAAATCCATTTTCCAGCTTGCCAATGTGAATCGTTTGGATATTTCATGAACATTGAGATGAGGATCACACCATACATAAATTCCGGCCTTTTAGCCATCAAATACATGAGACTTCCAACTAGTCTTTTCAATAATGTTGGATCTACAAATGATCTGTTGTCATCTTTTCTTAACTTCAAACCTATTGCAATAGGTGTTGGTATTGGCTTGTAATTCAACATGTTAAATCTCTTTAAAACATCATTAGCATACCTTGCTTATGAAATAAAAAATTCTAGCTTTTGATTGTTGAACTTCTATGCCCAAAAATAGTGCATAAGGCCTAGATCTGTCATCTCAAATTATTTATTCATAGATAATTTGAATGAATCTATAGATAGATTTCCAGTGATGATTAAATCATCCACATATAAACAAAGAATCAAAATTTTACCTTGCTCATTGATCTTGATGTATAAGGTATGCTTATTTTACTCTTGTTGAAATGATTCTTTATTAAATAAGAATCAATCCTCTGTATGAAGCTCTAGGTGTTTGTTTGAGACTATAGAGATATTTTTTCAACTTGTATACCTTTCCTTTATGACCTTCAATCTCGTAACCTTATACATTTAATTGTAATAAAATTATTCTTTAAGAAAACCATTCAAGAATGTTGATTTTACATCCTTATGATAAATAGGGCATTTGTTATGAACCGCAATTGCTAAAATCATTCTTACCATGTCTAAATGTGTTACATTTGTAAATTTCTTGTTGTCATCTAATCCGTATTGTTGTGAAAAACCTTTTCTAACCAACCTTGCTTTATGTTGTGTAATAAATCCCCTTTTTAATAATTCTCAGGTGGCTCCATATGGCTTGATCGACAAGAAATCATTTTGAAATTTGAGAATACACCCTGAGGAATAGATACCTGCATTCATGCCTCTAAGAAATGAGTTTCCTCGCATGGATTATACTACATATACGTGTTGTGAGTCCGAGTTGACCAAGTGCAAAGAGGAGCCCGGTGAAACCTCCTTGTGTCTCCTTTGTGCAACTACAAAGGTGAAGTCGAAAGGTATGTTCCTCAAATGAGTGTGACCCTCCATGTGTTCAAAACACGAGAGAGTAACACCTTTGATGAAAATCGAGCATGGGAAAGTCCAACAAAAGATTCCACATGTTTTTTCGGTGTAACTTCAAAGATGAAGTCTAGAGGCGGGAATTCAAATGAATGCAGGCTCTCCACATTCCTTGGGCCCATGAAATTTGCATCAGATGCTTGAAAAGTATAAGTATGGGAAGATCAGTAGAAACCTCCACGTGTCTCTTCGGTGCTCTTCCAAAAGTAAAATTTAGGGGTGGGTCCCCAAATAGGCAAGGACCTCCATGTGTCCCTGGCCTAAGAAAGTTTCCTTGGCCATTAAAAAAGTCTCAGTGTAAAGAGGAGCTAGCGAAATCCTCCATGTGTCTCTTCAGTGCACTTTTGATATGGTGCCCAAAAGTAGAGATCCCGAAAAGGTGCGGGCCCTCCACGTGGAAAAGATTTGAGTTGAAGCGGGCCTAGGGTGCTTTTCACATTTTGTATCACTTAAAGAAATTGTGTATTTTTGAATAATTTTCCCGCCCATCCACTTTTTATATAGGCTTTAAATTTGGCTTTCCGGCGCGAGATGGGGCTGCATGTTACTTTATGACTTTAATTCTTTTGCAAAACAAAGTCGATAATCTCAAAATTCCACGGCGACCCACCTCCCCGCTTTCAAATCTCAATGTGGGAATTAGCGAGGCCATGCTTCACTTTTATAATTTATTCCTTTTACTAATAGAGCTCAAAGTTTGAAACACCTTCAAGGTGACCCTCCTTCCCATAACCGCTTGATTTATGACACGTGTACACTTTTCACATAAAATGCAAGAAATTTCTCCACCACTTCATATCGTTGAGTAGCCAATTAGAATTAATCGGAGCCACGAGACCAATTTGGTATTTTTTACAAATGTAAAAAAGTGACAAGTTCAACAAATAGACCCGTCATGCCACATCCAATTAAATAATACCATGTATCCACAGATGTTGCATGACAGGATTTAAAGGGGAGATACAATCATGGAATATGCCGAACAAAAAAAAATCCCAGAGAGAAGATCGTAAATAATACACGATTGCTCAACGTGTTTCATGACCATAGAAATTGATTTGATGACAACAACTTGATAAAACTAAAACTTCAATCATCCACATAGGGAGACAAAAATATTTCAAACCATGCAAACTAAACTTCTTTTAAACAAACAATCCTAGATTGAAACAACCACCAATATCGAATTTGACTCAGGGATGGGTACTCCCAGTGAGTGCCGCAAGAACAACATAACAGACCATGTGCCAAAAATCCATTGGGAAACAGAGTCAAGAACCGACCTCCAAAACAAAGAAACAATAACCAACCTCCCAAGAATGAACCGAGAAACCAACAAAAACTGGTCACTAAGGACCAGGACAAACTGAAATAGAAAAAACACAAAAAAAAACAAAACAAAACCAAAGACTACACACTGTACAATGATGCATACCTCGATTATGAGAAATCAGTCAAGGAAATGTTTCAAGTGCCTTCCATTTTGAGTACGACCAAGCCAAAAAGTCTTGATACTTTTTTAACAACTGGACATATGCTTGTTTTTCTTCTCTATCCAAGTTTCTACCTAGCCATATTTTCGAGGTTTATCTTTTGTGCCTTTACCAGATCTAGAACAAACTCCATCAAACTTGAGTCCAAGGAGAACCAAAATGCTCGAGATACTTTCACTCATCAATTTTATGCTCCTTAAAATCAGCATAACCCACAAAGTTTTCGACATCGACGTCTGCATACAATACTTCATAAGAAGCATTTTTAGGGTCCTCAATGAGATGTAACATTTTATTCTCACCATAAAACTTCACAAGGTTCCCCTCAATTGGTATGGTTACGTATGACATGTCCATTTATATGCTTCCTCCAACACTAGCTACTCACTTTCTTTATAATATCATCCCCACTTGGAAGGACAGTCCACAATAAGTACATTCATGGTTAAGTGTTTTCTTGAAAAAGATGTCAACTACACTACTAATCCCTTGAAATACCAAAATACTGGCACTTCTCTTGAATCCATAACAGTACATTTCCCAAAAGTTGTTGGTACCTTGATATTTAACTCATTCATGACCTCAAGAGGCATTACATTACATGAGGCTCCTGAATCAAACATGCAATTATGTACTAGCCTATCTTTAATAATCAAAGTGGTAGAAAATGGATCCACATTAAGTTGAGATTCAACTAGATAATTTCCCAAATACACCTCAGGTGATTCTCTCGGTTCCTCCAATGCTTGTGGTATTTCTGATTCTGCAATAATAGGAGGAATCTCTACATTATTAACACTTTTTCCCTGAGTAATCTTTTCTTCCTTAAATCCCAAATATTCGAATTCCATTTTCCTATGCTCAGGGATCCTAAGTAACTCAAAAATGGGAATAGTAACCTTGATCTGACTCAAGATTTGGGCTATGTCACAAGGAATATATTTGGGTAGGATAGTATTAGGAGGAAGATTCACAGTTTCATATGATAGTATAGGAGTTTTAGTCTGGACATGCGCAGGAGTACATGTTTTATCTGGGGTGATTAGGCCTTTACTAGATGTATCTTTCTTAGGGGTTTCCTTTGGGACATTGGTAAGAAATGGAAATTTTGGCTTGGTTTGTGGCCCTCCCCCTTTGAAAACCTTACCTCTGGTGTTATATTCTTTCTCCTAAGCAACTACTGCATTCATCAATATTTGCCTCTCCTCTTTGGAAGGGATCCCTCCATCCTTATTTTTAATCATCAAGGCCCTTAAGTATTCAAAATCATGATTAGGCAGATCAATTTCTTGCACCATATCAATTTCAAAAGTATTAATACGAGGACAAGGTAATACTCGGTGAATCCAATCGCAAAATTTTTGAACATTTGTGGCACTTATTAATTCGGTTGAGGTTTCCCCATATCGTTAGTTTGTAGGGAATTCCATCATGTACACATCATCATACATCTCATTATCATCTAATTCCTCAAATTATTGATCAACATCACATTAGGAGTGTGGTAATAAACACCTATCACACCACTCGATAACATTTGCCTCCTCCACAAGGTAGTAACCTTTCTAGTCAAAGGATCAAGAACCAATATATTTTCCTGGGGTTGAGGGTGTCTCATTTCTTGACCCCATGGGCCCTTTCCCTTGGTCATCATTCTATGATCACCTCAGGGTGATTTCCAAATCTCTCCTAACCTTGTGGCTTATGTTGACATTTGGAATTTTGTCGTATCCCATTTTTGTTTTGGCTAGTTTATAGGATATCTCTTAATTTGCTCAATGGCACATAAAAAAATTTTTACAACCTCTTCCGAGATCCACAACCTTCCCGATTGAGGATTTTCGGGATTAATCAATTAACACCTTCCCTCTTAGGAGGATTTCCAACTACCTTAATATTATTCTCAATTTGTAAAGCCATAGTGAAGGCTTGCCTCAATGTTCCTAGGTTATTATCTCTTAAGTAATAAGAAGCATTTTGATCAAAATCATTCCAGAATACTTAATCAAACAGGGATTCATCACTTGGCCTTAGGAATATATGTAACCTATTCAAGGTCTTATTAAACGTAGTATTGAAATCATTGATAGATTCATTTGGATTCTTCTTTATATTTTGAAATTCGGATAAAAGGAACCTAGGGTCATCTTGTCCCCATATTGAAATCTAAAGGAATATTTCATCTCGGTCCATGAATCTATTGAAATCTAAATGTTGTTCACTAGTGATGGCATTATTCCCTTGAAATTTTGGCAACCTATTTCGACATCTTGTGACACCATATTAGGATATCCATATGTACCTCGAAATTTATAGGTCTAAAAGTGTTGATAATAAAAGGAGGTCTAGGTGGAGGTCGGCCATATTGCCTTGAGGAAGTGAATTTACGGGAGAAACATAATGATAGCGAACAAGGGGTATTTGGAGCATAGGAGTATAACTATCGAGTAAATATCCTCTAATGACTTAGTTTTTTGGAAAACCCAACCCTATCAACTTTGGAATAAACATGGGAAAACTGAGAGGCACACTTTTTAGACACAAATGATGGCTCCTCTCTAGTTGGAGAACTCAAATTTATATAAAGATTACTTGGTTCAAAATCACTTGAACACATATGGTAATCTTCAACCACATATTGATCACCTTTTTGGGACTGATATCTCCTTTTTTGATTCTTGATTTCAATGACTTTCCATAATTTTTTTCCTTCAAGTTTCTTTTCCTTGTTCTAGAAATAACTTTTTAGTAGGATCACTAGTGAAGAAATACCTTCTTCCCTCGACTTTGCAAATATTGATGAAAAATATAACTTGACACATGTTAAGACAACTGGTAATCATGAATATTTAAATTCAACATAGAGTCGCCACTAAGGATTTTCACCTTAGTTATGCGGATGCACTATAAGTAACTTGTCAAGTGTCTATCAATGCTTAATTTATACAAAGCTTAATAGATCCAATCTTCCTTTACCCAAATTTATCACTATTGATGCAAATTTATTGCAATAACCACTAGAAAGCTGAAATATTACACAATGACATTATAATCTTACACAAATCTTACAAATCTCAACAAAGGATGGGATTTAAACAACTTATTTTTACTTAAACCATGTAAGAAGCATTACCAGGGTTGGCATGTGTATGCATTTATAAAAATATTCCACACTGACAATGACGCCACTTTGGTGTTTTTGCCACACAAATAGGTCTTGATGTTCAAATAATCCCCGGAAATGGTGCCACTTTGGTGTTGTTTCCACACAAATAGGTCCCCGTGTTCAAATAATCATTTGGAATTCAAATAATCCCTAACAACGATGCCACTTGGGTGTTATTGTCAAATAAATAGGTCTAGGTGTTCAAATAATCCCTAGAAATGGTGCCATTTTGGTTTTTTCCACACAAATAGGTCTAGGTGTTCAAATAATCCACTGACAACGGCACCACTTTTGCTATTGGTATCATATTTTATTTCCGTGCGAGGGATGAACAACATCACGAAACTATCAAGATGCTTAGAGAAAGAAAAAAATTATATTAGTCTTTTTGTAGCGATGAGGGGATACTGGTGACTCTTTTCACTCGGGCATTGGAGAAATGGATAGCACCTTATTGAGGGTTTCATCTAGCCTCACTACTTTAGGTCATTCCTACAACCAAGGTGACAAATCCTTTTACGTAACCCGTGTTGGTGAAGGATATCAAGAGATCCTTCTTTACACAATTTTCGTGGAAACCTTAAGAAAATATGATTAATACAACACAATCTACTCTCACGTGTTGTGCCACTAAAGAGTGGAGATGTTTTCTTGACAAGGTTTGGGTTACATAAAGCCAATAATTGAATCCCGATAGTTTCTACATATTTTGGAAGTGTAAATTGTTAAACCTTTGTGGATACACATTATAAACAGGGGTAGTTCATGTAGGATTTATCATTTGAGAAGTTTTTGGTGGGAAGTTAAGAAAGATAAATTTGATTATACAAAATCTTTGAGATCCTTTACAAATATTGGATAAATCATAGACAGAAAGCTTCAAAATAGCTAAAAGTATCCTTGAACTAGAAGATGTGAATCAATGGAAGCATAGAGATGCACAATTTCACACATTCTTCAATAATTCAACACAAAGGCTCATGTTAAAGACTTAATTAAATGTTAGAAATCCCTGGTTTGTCACGCCTAAGATACACTCATAGTCTTACAAACAATATTTATAAAAATAATGAGAACAAATTGATTTTAAATTGTTTATTTGCATCATAAGATGAAATCTCTTCTCGTGATGAAATTGTAAATGCCACAATACTAACACACAAATGATATCTTGTGCGATTAAGAGAATTTTTAACATAATATTACAACATGAACAAGAAAAACTATATGAAAACATTCTTAAAGCAGATCAGCCACATTTATGCTCATGATCAACACAAATTCATTTCAAGGTTCATTAGATTCATTAGCAAGGGATAGTTTCTTTAAAAATCTTAGAGCTTGTCAATGGTTGTACACTTATAACCATCTTGACGTGATTAAATCTAAAACATAGGAAAATAAACAGGTTTCTCAGACGGTCCCTCGGGAAAATGGTTTTCTCAAACTTTATTAGAAAAATTAACCCCCTTATGCAAGAGTATTCTCATTACATTTATACACTTTCACTCGCTCACTCATCCCAAATTTCCCCCAAAATTCCAAATCTTCAAGAGAATATTCCTCTCTGTTTTAGCCAAGTGGAAACGTTGTGAGCCATTCACTTTTCCTACTTTCATCAGATATGATTGGGGAACCATGCCATAACTTTTGATATTCTTTTTAATCATTCTTTTATTTATTTATTCAAGAAATCAACTTTTAAAATTCTCGGGTGGCTCCATAAAGCTTGATCGACAAGAAATCCTTTTCACCTTTGAGAATACACCTTGAGGAATAGATACCTACATTTGTGTCTCTTATAAATGAGTTTCCTCACATGGATTATACCACATATTTGCATTGTGAGTCCGAGTCGGCCAAGTGTAAAGAGGAGCTAGCAGAAACCACCATGTGTCTCCTTGGCGTAACTACAAAGGTGAAGTCTAGAGGTAGGTTCCTCAAATGAGCATGGCCCTCCACATGTTCAGAACGTGAGAGAGTTACATCGGTTATTGAAAATTCCAAGTATGGGAAAGTCCAATGGAATCTTCCACGTGTTTTTCGGGGGAAAATTCCAAGATGAAGTCTAAATGTGGTACTTTAAACGAGCACGGGATCTCCATGTTCCCTGGTCCAAAAAATGTTGCATCGAGACGCGTGAAAAGTATAAGTATGGGAAGATCTAGCGAAAACCTCCACATGTCTCTTGATGCTCTTTCAAAATTAAAATTCAGGGGCAGGTACCAAAGCAAGCGTGGGCCCTCCATGTGTCTCGAGCCTAAGAAATTTTCCTCGGACGTTGAAAAGTCTCAATTTAAAGAGGAGCCAGTGGAAGCCTCCACTGTCTCTTCGGCACACTTTTGATATGGTGCCCAAAAGAAGAGACCACAAACAATCGTAGGACCTCCACGTGGAAAATATTTGAGTTGAAGAGGGCCTAGGGATGCTTTTCACATTTTGTATGACTTAAAGAAATTGTAAATTTTCTACAATTTGGCACACCCATCTTCTTTTGATATAAGCTTTACACGTGGCTTTTCTAGGCATTGACAGGGTTGCGACTTACTTTATGAATTTCATTCTTTTTCAATGTAAATATGAGAATATCAAAATGCCTTAGCGACCTAGCGTCCCCACTTTTAACTCTTGATGTGGGAATTAGTTGGGCCGCACTTCACTTTGTACTTTATTCCTTTTTCATAATAAAGCTTAAAGTTCCAAACACCTCTGGCAACCCACCTTCCCAAAACCACTTGATTTATGACACATGTACACTTTTTGGGGCCAAAGTAAGAAATTGCTCCACCACTTCATATCATTCAATGTAGCCAATTACATTCCATCGGAGCCACGGGACCAATTTGGCATTTTTTACAAATGTAACAAAAGTGAAAATTTTAGCTAATAGACCCACCGTGATGCATCTAATTAAATATGATCACATATCCACAAATGTTGGGACAAGATTTACAGAGGAGACACAATCATGGAATATGCCCAACAACAAAAAAAGTTTCCCAAAGAGAGAAGACTATAAATAATATAAAGAGCTCAATGCATTTAATGGCCATAGAAAGTGATTTGACGACAACATCCTGATAAAGATAAAACTTCAATGATCCACACAGGGAGACAAAAAATATTTTAGACCACGTAGACGGAATTTTTTTTAATAGACAGGGTGAGATTGAAATGAGCACCAACATACGTAGACTACTCAAAACTACCCCAAAACTAGATACAAAATAGTCCTCATAAACAAGGATTACTTTGCACTTTAAAGGAACAACCATGATCTGAAATCATCATAGACATGAATTAATATTTTCATGCTTCAATAAATTGTAAATTAGATAATAACAAGCATTTTTACGTGGACCCACATACTAAAAAAAAAATCACACATGGAGATATTAATAGGAATCCTATATAACATATAATCATCAATTATGGTAAAACAATCAATTTGGGGTCATGAAAACCTTCAACCAACTCATTAAGACTCATACTATGACCATATACACTAAACCATGCTCCAGAACACTCTTGAACACCATGTTACTTCACACAAGCACCATTAATCGGTGTAATACAACATGTTTTTCTTTTAATAATTTCTCATGTGGAGCCATATGGTATATACTAACCCTTTTTATCAATTAATTTGATATCAATGACAACTAGACACAACAACCAACAATATATGCCTTTTTCACTAATGGAAACCACCTTAAGAAACATTGGTGGCAACCATAAGACAAAACACACATGTATTACCTATTTTCATGTTTCACATAAAATTATCCCCTTTAAAATCTACAAAAAGTATACTATGATAACACAACATGAAAAATGACAACTCCCAATAAAACAATGTAAAAAAATAACTTACTTCACTTGAATCCCCCTTAGACTTTATTTGCACTTGTTGACTTAAAATAACAATAATAAATGATTCATGATTGTAATATGATCACCATACTAGATACACATTAAGCTAATATCCATTAATGTTTTCTTTGATCCTGTTAGAATCCTTTTTCTGACAAAAACCCAATTTCTTCTTTGATACTTGTAATATAATCTTTAGGACCAATGTCCCTAAAGCATATCTTTAGTCCATTTTAGTAAAATTTCACCATTTCATATAAGTAACCCAAGCATATAATTTTTTTAAAGTCTTTTTCCCTATCACCATTTTATTATATTATAACTACTTATGCAATAAATAAAACATATAATGTGATTAGAATCCATGGAAATGGATTAACATGATTTATTATTCCTCAAGTTATTACTCAAGTATACTTTCTGCCTACTTTTCTTACTATAACATCAAATTCAGCCAATAATTTTCTCCCCCTTGAATTATACATATAATCATAACTAATTCACCCACACAAGATTTCTTGAAATATTATTTACTTTATTCAAATTCAATATAAACCCCTTCATTAAGAAAATATTGAATAAATGGAATACCTAATACTAACTATGTAACAACACTAAATATATACAATGAAGTAAATAAAATTACCTAATAAAGATAAATAATTTTAATCTATAACCCTTGTTATAAAAGAAAATATAGAAATACATAGTTGATTCATAATTAATTATGGATTGTGATCAAGTGATGAACTCGTGAATAAAGAAAGGAAATTGTCTCTTCAAAACCTAAAAATTACAGGAATGTCAAAAATGTGAGGATCGGGAGTGTATGGATGGGTCAGGGCCACACCGGCACACGAGACTTGTTCTTGGCCCCTATGACTGCTGAAAATCATAGAAAACTAGTTTTTAATGGTCGAGAGATGTTCACTACCATTCACTTCCTCTCGCTAGTATTTCTCACACAATTTCAAACATTTCATGTGTTGTAGAGACAAAATAAAGACACTTTGGATAATTTTATAGTCATGATTACAAACTACTTTGCATATGATTCCTATGTAAAAAAGTGCTAATTAACCCATATCTTTGGCCACCTTTATTTGTCATATTTTTCTCCTTTCAATCTCGCACATTTACTTTCTCAGTTTTCCTTATTATACTTGGATTTTATCATCCTGACACCAACACCTAGCCGGTAGACCAGCACCGAAGTCATCTTTTCCCTTTGGGCGAGATGAGCCCCTTTGTTATTTATTCACATGTTTTAGGTCCTCTCTAACCATTTGAGGATCTTATCGTTTTAGTAGTCACCTATTTCGGGGTTAATTATAAAATTCAAGAAAGGGAATCTTATACATATAAATTTATGTGATCATAATAAAGTACCAAACAAAAACATTAGCTATCACCACATAAGGTTAGATCCATCAAGTATCTAAGAGCTTCATTGTATCCATATAAGAGCATCACAAAGGAAAACATGGCTGGTTATTCTACAAACACTTCATATGAGAGAAGGTAATTGTATTCCATGCATACATCTATTACATTTCTTTACATCTAGATTATTTTCTCGCTATCAAGTGTGACTCAAAAGACCCACCTAGGGAATGATTCCATAGACACACACACATAAAACTATATTTGGTCTAGGATATAGTCAAATCCTTAGTCATAAGTTCACCATTGTTAAAGTTGAATACAATCGACCCCTCATTCTACATATTTCCTTTTTATGATTTGATGTCTATTTTAGGTTCTTTTAAGATCATATTTTGTTCCATGTTTACAATGACCTTAGGGATCTTAGTGCGACCTCGGATAACCAAAGGCCACTAAAGGAAAAACTATATGACACCTCATAGGAGGTTTTTATCTTTTTCCATAGACCTAGGTTTTCAAAAATAGGCCTAGGGTGCCCCTGTCCCTCTCAGGCACCCTAGTCCATCCAATCTCTCTGGATCTATTATTTTCTTTATCTCTATGTGATGCAAACTCTTCCAACATAGATATTAGTTTGCCAAATCAAGCTAACCAATGAGATCTCCCTATGAATTCACCCTTACCTTCAATGATAAGTTGATCAATGATTTGAGTTATCTTGGTATAAATGGACTATCATCATTTTCGTAGGCCACATGGTAGCTTGACGACCCTGGCATTTTGTAATAATGATGTGGCAGAAAAGGCACCCCTCTCTGAAAAGAGTTTCTGAACAAGTCCAAAGGCCCCTTGCTAGTAAAAATTAGGTTCCACCAATCAATCGAGTGTGAAAGAGTGTGAAATTCCTCCTCTTATGTACTCTACCTTCACCACTTGTCATTTCCATAGTGGTCGATTGACTCTACCGAGCCTGAATTGCGACAAATATTTGACCAACCATAACTTGATCATACGCGCTCCATTTCAAGTGTTCCAGTACCGTTGGAAAGATCTTATAATTATCTACCACAATGGATATTTTTACGAGAGATGTAGGGAACCCCTAAAATCCAAAACTTTCCTCTAGTTCATATTATAGAAACCATCACCTAGCACGGGCCGCGGTGCCAGGTTCCTTCATCCCCTCTAGGTTCCCCTCACCTCCTCGTATCTTTCTTGCACATTTTGGGTC
The DNA here is from genome assembly GCA_018340775.1 of Taxus wallichiana var. yunnanensis. Classification (NCBI taxonomy): domain Eukaryota; kingdom Viridiplantae; phylum Streptophyta; class Pinopsida; order Cupressales; family Taxaceae; genus Taxus; species Taxus wallichiana. The sequence goes on along the minus strand of CM031234.1, from coordinate 663,373,250 downwards.
CTTTCTATCCGTTGGATGTCTTATTTTCTTGTTTGTCAAGATTTTAGTTGTTAATTATGAAATTCAAATAAGGGATTCATGTAAATATAAATCTATGTGACCATTTTTATTTTATTAGATAGGGTAAAAATAGGGCTTGGCTCCCAGAGGCGGGACATGAAAGATGACATTGTGAAATCTCATAGATAGAAAAAAGGAGGAACAAGACAAAAAGGGTTAAATAAGCTTAATCCCAAAACAACAAGGTCCAAAAACGCACCCAATAGAGAGAAACACATACAACATAACTAAACTAACAAATAGGGACAATTCATTTAAAAAACCTTGTAATGATAAGGAGTCACACCATTAATTCTTATTTTGATTCTTAGAAGGTTTGGCCTCCATGGTCTCAGTATCCTTTTTATTCTTGAATTGTATCTTCTTCTGAGGTGGCTTCTCCTCTTATTCTCCCAAAGCATCCTCATGTGTCGTCCTCTTCATCATCGAGAGATGGTGACTCACGGAATATTTTATTTTCCTTGCTCCTTTTCAACTGCTTCAAAACGAACCCTCATATCCCAAAAATTTTTATCTAGACAATTGATTTACCTCGTAATATTCTTTGGGTCATGTATATTTGTTTGGTGGCTTCAATTTTGTCGATCATACAATTTGTAACCATAGAATTCACCTCCTCGATGACTGAACCAAAGTTTCCAAGTAGTGCACTTTTTTTGTAAGTCCTCGTGGAATTTCTTAGCTCTTCGAGATTAGTTTTCCTTTACCTTTTGAGGAAACAACTTCATGACTCTCGATCATTCCACATTCTTCCCCTCCTCACTTTTGTTTTCACCAAATTTTCCCTTGTGCATCTTAGTAAGACATTCAACCCGAGTGATATCCTTCTCCTCCTACTTAGTTTTGAGCATGGGTTTATTTGGCACAAGATTACCATTTTGAAACATAAGGAGAATGAGAACCTCATGAATAGGGTTATCCACCATACCACACTGAAAATATTTAACAAAGCTAGTTAAAGACACGAAAAAAAAAGAAAGGGATACTTAACATTTTCTTGTGCCTGAACATGTTTAGGAGAAAAATTCATGAGTGTAAATATTACAATAATTTCCTTCCAAAGTTAAATACTTCATAATGTGAAGGAAAATGTCCCTCCACACACTAAGGATGCAAGTACGAGAAATTCCATCAAATTAAGTAATGCACCATTTCCTTACCAAAAAAAAGGTGGTAATTTCATGGTCGCATATATTCTTGTCCTTAAAAGTTTGTACGTCATCTATGTTCACACCAGTAATCCGAGAAATGGGTTCCTCTAAGGTCTATAAGCTATGTGACCATAAAAAGGACCAATCTCTAATTATTTACTATCACCACATAAGGTTGCATTTAAAGGCATTCTAAGAGCATAAAAGAATACATATAGCTATAATTCAACGGAAAATGGAATACATAATTTTTCATACACTTCATAGTAGATGAAGCTCATTTTTCCATGCACACGTCTACTAACATTTACTACATCTAGATTTGGTTTTCTATTCAAAGGTGCATGTATACAAGAGCCACCTAGGGCATGGTTTACAAACACACAAGGGTAGAGATATGTGCATTGTGAAATGTAGTGTAGTTCTCGGATCGTAAGTTTACTTAATCGGATAACAACCGGGGTCAGTATGACTCCCCATTTGTAAATCTTATTTTTAGGATTTGATGTGTTTTGGGGTTTTTCAATTGAATATATTGTTGGAGGTTACATGTGTTATTTTAACCCTAATACCAAGATAGAGGTGATTCAAGCAATGAATAATTGCAACACCTTTGTGACCCAAACAAATTAAGAAACCGAGGACCTACCATGAGAAACTAGTGGTTAGATCAAGTTACAGAGCCTTGTTCGAGTAGGAATTTACCTTAGCTCATGTTCACCTATGTACTATATTTTCCCCATTTATTTTATCCTCACCCACTTATGTGTGTCTATATTTATTTTTTATTATTTACAAATTAGGAGATATTATCTAGTTATTATGACTAGTTCTTTCCTAAATCTATGGTCTTGACTAGTTATCTCCTTGATTAATGGCTTGATATATGACCTTTACTAGTTCTTTGATTGATCTTCCTTGCCTACATAAAAAGGTCCATTCTCATTGTATTTTATTGAGTTCCATAGTTATATATGATATTGTTGTTCATTTTTTTGCAAAGGTTTTATTAAATTTATTTTGAAAAATTACTTTCATCTTATTGAATGTGGTGTTTAATTATCATATGAGTTATTTGTATCAAAGCTCAAGATTGTTGTTTACATTCGTCTATAAATTTTATTTTGCAAACAAGGTTTTTGTAGATTCATATATTTGGTATTTGTTTGTATTTTTTTATAGGGTTCCGTTTTATGTGAAAAAGATCCTTCCATTACATTCGAAGGTGTCAAAACCCTTAGAATGACTATAAAATTGGATATTCTTGTCATTGTCACATATATTCTTGTCCTTAAAAGTTTATACGCCATCTATGTTCATACCGAGTGTCGAGAAATGGGTTCTTACGAGGTCTCAAAGCTATGTGACCATAAAAAGGGACTAATCGTTAATTATTTACTATCACCACATAACATTACATTTAAAGGCATTCTAAGAGCATAAATGTATACATATAGCTATAATTCAATGGAATATGGAATACATAATTTTCATACACTTCATAGTGAGATGAAGCTCATTTTTCCATGCACACGTCTACTAACATTTACTACATCTAAATTTTGTTTTCTATTTAGTGCATGTTGAAAAGAGCCACCTAGGGCATGGTTTTACAAACACACAAGGGTAGAAATATGTGCATTGTGAAATGTAGTGTAGTGCTCAGTTGTAAGTTCACGTAATCGAGATAACAAGCCCGGGGGTAAGTATGACTCCCCATTTTTAAATATTATTTATAGGATTTAATGTGTTTTGGGGTTTTTCAATTGAATATATTGTTGTAGGTTACATGTGTTATTTTAACCCTAAGACCAACATAGAGGTGATCAACAATGAATAATTGCAACACCTTTGTGACCCAAATAAATTAACAACCCGAGGACCTACAAATAAACTAGTGGTTAGATCAAGTTAACAGAGCCTTCTTTGGAGTAGGCATTTACCTTAATTGATGTTCACCTATGTACTATATTTTCCCCATTTATTTTATCCTCACCCAATTATGTGTGTCTATATTTATTTTTATTATTTACAAATTAGGAGATATTATCTAGTTATTATGACTAGTTATTTCCTAAATCTATGGTCTTGACTAATTATCTCCTTGATTAATGGCTTGATATACGACCTTTCTTGGTTCTTTGATTGATCTTCTTTGCCTACATAAACAAGGTCCATTCTCATCGTATTTTATTGAGTTCCATAGTTATATATGATATTGTTGTTCATTTTTTTGCAAAGGTTTTATTAAATTTATTCGAAAAATTACATTCATCTTATTGAATGTGGTGTTTAATTATCATATGAGTTATTTGTATCGAGCTCAAGATTGTTGTTTACATCCATCTATAAATTTTATTTTGCAAACAAGGTTTTTGTAGATTCATATATTTGGTATTTGTTTGTATTTTTATTAGGTTCCTTTTATGTGAAAAATATCCTTCCATTGCATTCAAAGGTGTCAAAACCCTTAGAATGACCGTAAAATTGGATACTTTTAGAGGAATTAATTTTTTTGAGATTTTTGTTCTTGTAGATCCATTTTAGAATTCGTGTTAGTGTGGAACAAGACCTAGAAAAATGGTTTTCGGGTTTTTCTTATTTTTCAAGATAAAAATTGGGTTTTTTTGTTTTTTCATCACTATTTTTGGTTGGTGTGAAGGAGACATTTTCAGTAGGGATATTTTTCCATGTTTGGTAGGTTACACAAGATACTTTGCAGGTGTTTTCAATTTCGGGAAAATACGAACACATTCTAACCCATTGAAATCCTCATCCCCTGGTCATATGGTACATTCTTAATAGTAGGTTCTTTACTCCATCCCCCTTTGATTTTACGTATGGTGAAGGAAAGAGAATTTTTTTCTTTTTTAGTTGCAACTAAGCTTATATCTTCTAATCGGTAACTCAGTTTGAGTGCCATTTTTGTAAACATGATTTTTTTCATTCTTGTTACATTGGAATGATTTATTTTAAGAAACACACTATAATTATAAAGTTTATTATTGTAAAATGTACTCGTTATAAAGTGATAAATGTTGGGGGGATCTTGTTGCATTGCTTGGTTGTTACATTTTTGTGATTTTTAGAATGGCATCTTTATCTAATTGCATTATATCATGTTGAACCATTAACAACACATAATTACCATACATGGAAATAAAAATGGAAACAATCATCAACCAAAAGGATTATCAGCTTTAGCTTCTTCATAACAACCGAGTTCACGGGAGAATATGAGAAATTTTAGTACCGATTGCAAATTTGATGAGTGTATGGGTTTGATAGGAATTTATGTAAGTGATAGGATTTTGTTTCATTTCGAAAAATGTGACTCTCCTTTCAGAATATGAGACGGATTGGGTGGTTTATTTGGTAAGGTTGATCACATGAGAGCCATGCAACTTGAAATTGATATCACCTCTCTTAATCCTTAAAATTTTCCATCAATTATAGACTATCTTACAAAGTTCAAGAATTTGTTGACACAATTTAAGGGGAGTGGAAGAGATAAAAAATATGAAGGGTTTTTTTACATAATTATATCCAAGTTTAGAGGAACATTCCAAATATTTTCCTCTACATTTTTCTCTATTACGGATGCCTTAGGTGACACATTCAAAATTCCTAACTTAGAAACATTTTGTGAAAGACTTGCTAGGTTAGAATCCAAATTTTCTAACCTTGTGTCTTTCACCTCTCAAAAGGCATTAGTTTCATCTAATTCTAATGGAAAGGGAAAACTAAAAAGTAAAACCGGATAAACGCCTTCTCTATCTCAAAGTTCTCCTAAACCAAAAGAAAACAACTCTAAACCCAAGGAGTCTTAGAAATCTTAGAATATGTCTAGCCTTTGATGTTGTTTTTGTGGGGGTATTGGTCATGAAGAACATAGGTTTTATAAGTCAATGCAAGCCTTAGAGGAAACAATAAAAAAACACAAAAATTCTATCTCCACCCCACCTTGTTCTAATCAAAGCATGGAAAAACACTTAATGTTTTTGGTAGATCTCGATCACCACTTGGATATAGTTGGCCTATAGATTTTGGTGCTTCTCATCACATAACTTATTCCAAATATTTTTTTGTTGAGGGTCGAGATTATTCCTTTCTTCTTGGTAAAGGAAAAGGTTACGTACACCTTGTGAGTGGAAGTATTCATGATGCACTATATGATCCTAAGATCACTACAAATTTGATCTATATATATATATATCAATTTTTTCATTCTAGTTAAGGAAAAACATTGTAGTTTACACCACATGGGGTAGAAGTATGAAATTTATTAGAGCATCATTCACTTTTTGCTCAAGGTATTTTTTTATCACAGCTATAGACTATATTAGTTTCGAGTGGTTTTGATGACACTTCCTCTATAAGGACAAGATTGGTTTCTCATCAAAATTTATAGAGTTAAATTTGGCATGAAATATTTTGTCATCTCAATTAAATATATTTGAAGGATTTGAGAACTGATGGTATGGTTTATGGTATTCCTAAAATTTATTTTCTTGAGGGATTTTTCCCCTGAAGCACATTAGGGAAATACCATTGATATCCATTTCCTAAGAATTTTTTTAGAGAGCTTCTTCACTACTTGAGCTTGTGGATAGTGACTCGATGGTTTTTTCTACCCCTCTTTACATGGACCTAATTATGTACTTACCTTTATTGATAATTTCTTGAGGTTTACTTATGTTTATTTTATTAACTACAAAAGTGATGTTATTTCACACTTTAAATACTTAAGGGCTTCGGTTGAGAAATAATCTTCTAGTTGCATAAATAACCATCACACCGATAATGGGGGAGTACTTAAGCAATGATTTTCCTAAAATTTTGGATACCCATGTCATTATTCACCAACATTATACTCCTCATAGTCAACAACAAGATGGATTAGTAGAATGGAAGAATCAAACTTTGAAGGAAATGGCTAACTCGCATGATGCATTCAGAGATTTACCTCCTTTATACTATGTAGAAGTATTTAATTGTTCTAACTACATTAAGAATTAGACACCACACAAAGCACTTGATCATTTGAATCTAAAGGAATATTGGTAAAAACTAATCCCGATGTCTCATTATTTCGATTCTTTGGGAACCATGCTTGGGATTTTATGTGAAAGAAGAAAAATAAATCCTTGGATAAGAAGAGGAAACCATTGATCTTTGTAGGGTATTGTGACGACATGAGATCTTATTGGATTAAAGATCTTGATATTTATGAGGTTATTTTCCGAACACATGTTCAATTTGATGAGTTCTTCCCACCTCTTGATTCTTCATCTTCTTGCATGCCTACATTTTCTTCTTTATCTCATCTTGAGGATATTATATTTGAGGAGGTTATAAATTTCATCGAGGATCCTATTACAACTGATGTTTTCACTATGTCTAAGTGGGATCATACTACAAAATTATGAGGCATCACATTTCATACAAGATCTTCCACCCATTAGGCATCATCACACATATTTTACGGGTTCATGAATTTAGAGTCAAGAAGTTTATGAGGATCCACAATATTTTCACGGGATCATGGGATATAGGAGTGGGATAATGCGATGATAGGTAATTATTCTTCTTTGATGAAGTATGATACTTGGGATTGTCTATATCTTCCTAAAGAAGAAAATATGGTTCGGTGTAAGTGGGTATACCAAACGAAATATGCAATCGATGGGTCCATTGACAATTATAAGGCTCGTCTTATTGCAAATGGTTTTTCACCAATTGAAGGTATTGATCACTCTAACAATTTTTCACCCATTGCTAAGATGTATTCTATATGCCTTGTACTTTTATTGCTACAACACATGGGTGGCCCATATACGAGATGGACATGAATATTTCCTTCTTACATGGGGATTTACAAGAGGAAATATAAATGCCACAACTTGCTAGATTTTTTTAGGATTCTTCTCTGTTTGTGAACTTCAAAGTCTCTCTATGATCTCAAACAGGTCTCGGGAACTTGGTATGAGAAGATCAATTTTTTCTTCTATATATTAGTTTGTTCATTAACACTTTGATCATATAGTATATATCTAGCATGTTGGTGAGTATATTATGATACTTGTATTGTATGTTGATGATTTTTTACTTACTGGAAACTCTTCTTCCCACATTTAGAGTATTGAGTGGGATCTTTCTACATAGTTTGACATGACATATATCATGTTATTACATTATTTCCTTTGATTGCATATTTTTTTTTAGTAAGGGAAAATAGTTTTGAAGGGACTATACCTTGTATACAAAAGGGCTCAAAAGCCAGATAGTAAAGATGAGAGAAGCAGCCCAGAGAAGGGCAAAACAATCAACCAAGGAAGGCTCAACAACCAAATATTACAATATATGTGAAAAAAGGATCAAAACGTACAAAGATCCAGAGAAAAGAAGGCAAGATAAAAAAGAAACCAAAAGAGAAGCAACATAAAGAGCTCCGCCAAAAAACAACTCCAGAACCACCGAAGACAGCCACATCGCAGCAAAAACACAACATCACAACAGCCCGTTACTTGATGGCTCTGTCAATTTTGGTCTTGATAGCCTGCAGTGACATGAAGAAGGTAATGACAGTTTCCTGAGAGGAGTCTTGCAGATCTGCTTGGGCAACCGCAATGTCCCTTTTCTCTTTAGGGCCCCATATGTCCTCATTAATCCCACTTAAATTGCAAACACTTTGTGGACATGTTGTTCAATGAAGTTATAAATGCTTTTGAGGGTAGACAATATGCAGTCATTGTGGCTTTTAGCATTCCCCAATCTGCCATCTAAGGACTGAAGTTTCTTGAAGACTTCACCAATAACCCCCTCTTCCTCCTCACTTTGAAGGATCCTTTTACCCTTTGCTCTTTCCATGTTTTTTATAGCCCCTTTGAGCTCTTGTATCTCCTTCTCTAATCTGTCCACCCTATCCAGCAATTCCTCCTCTTTGGGCTCCTCCACCGGCTTGCTAATATGCAGGAGGTTTTCAGCTAGTTCCAAGTCTTTGTGACTCCTTAGGACTCGTTGGGAAGTAGGGATTTTAGCTTTGAGGCTCTTGCTTTTCTTGCTGGAGACAACATCTTCATTCTTTCTTTTTAGCAGGGGGAGTGGGAGCAGTGTGGGCAGGTGGAGGTATGGAGGAGGGAGGTGGGCTAGGATTCATGGGAGGGCAGCTGGAGAAATGGCGGTGAATCAAGAGGATAAGGCCCTGGTGCAAAGGGACAGCCCTAGAGTGGCTTTGAACTTCCCTTATAGATTTCTCCAGAGAGTTAATCAGATAGTGAGGAAAGCTGATAATGTTATTTCTATGAAAATGATTCAGAAAAATCAGATGCTTATGAGGTATAGTCACATATCTTCCTTCAAGGGTAACATACCTTACCACCATTTTGGCTAGTTCATCAAAAGGTTTAGGATCAACTCCACCTTAAGGCCAGCGATCACGAACTCAAGATTCTCCCCTCTTCGGGGATTGCATATTTCTCATAATGATATAGGGATTAATTTGTGTTAGAACAATTACATCCATGACCTTCTTGAGTGAGGCTTTGATATGGGTGATTACAAGCGATTCCATCTAATTTTCAATCTAAGGTTACTCTTACTTCCACTTGTACTTCCAATCCCCTTTGTGATCCGACATTTTATAGGAAGTTATTTGGAAGTATCATGTACTTGACCCATACATGCCTTGATATTTCATTTACAAGTAAGGCTTGTATCTTGGTTTGAACATTATCCTCATAGTAATCATCTTGCACCGAATTTTCAACGGTAAAATCTCGGCGGGATGTAAAAATCATTTTCGCGCTACACTATGCTAGGGTTTCTACTTAGCTAGTTGGATATAAAGATTTATATTGGACAGGGTCTATTGATGAGAGGTGTTCCACTTATTTCTTTATTTTTTTCTTTGTTTTTATCCAATTACTTGGCGTGATAAAAGTAACAATCTATTGTACTTTCATCTTTAGAGGTAGAGTATAGGATAACAATTACAAAGCAAGTTAGAAGATTATTTAGCTTCAATATTTATTAAAAGAGTTTGGATTACCACATGATTTAGCGATTATACTTTTTGTGACAAACAAAGTGTAATTCACATTTCTTTCAACCCTATTAAGAACCCCTGGACTAGGCATATAGAGATACACATACACTTCATTCAAAAGCACATTAAGGATGGATTTATTTATTATAGTACATTCTAACTTAGTATAAGATCGTAGAAATCTTTACAAAGCCTTTTAAATTACCTCGCTACCTTTAGTTGTGTGGTATGCTTGGTATTTTGAAATATATTTTTGGAGGGTGTTCATAAGAACATCATCCTTCTTCTTCTTTGTCTTTCCTTCTACCAGATTCTTTCCTACACTTTTTCAATATTTCTTCATATATATTTTTTCATGAGTACCATATCAGGCCCAGTTGTCTAGACACATACTATGGATATGCCACCTTTTTATTATGGCTCCATAGCTTCACTTGAGGGTGGGTGTTAGAGTAGGTATCTACATTAGCTCATGTTTACCTAGGTACTTTATTTACCCCATGTATTTATCCTCACCCACTTATATGTGTGGATATTTCATTTTTATTATTTAGATAATGGCGAGATATTATCTAGTTGTTATGACTAGTTTTAACCTAAATATATGTTCTTGACAAGTTCTTTGATAACTAGTTCTTTCATTGATTTATGGCTCGGATCTACGACCTTGATTGGTTATGAAATTGATCTTCCTTTCGCTATATAAACAACATCCATTATCATTGTATTTCATTGAGTTCTATAATAATATATGATATTTTTGGTCATTTGTTTGCAAAGGTTTAATTGATTATTATGATGAATTAGTTTTATCTTATGTAGCGTGGTTTTAATTAGCATATGAGTTATTTTGTGGCTTGGTATGATCTGGTTATCATTCCTTCTAAGCTTATACACTTATGCCCTTCCATGAGAATGCACTTGTGTCTATCCTCATTCGAAATTTGCATAATTTTTTAGGTGTGGTCTCCACATTCTACACTCTTCTTTCATCATTTTTTTATCTCTGTACACTCTGTAATTTATTATGAATCATATAATTCATTTTTCCTCCCTATAGAACTTAGGGTTTTACCATTATCTTATTTATTGCTTCGGTCTCTTTCTATACTTTTTGTATTATCTATTCCATGTGAATTTCAAATATCCTTATAGGGTTTTACAAATTGAAATATTTGTTAAATTAGGTGACTATTTTCCTCACCTACGTGAACGTCATATAGAAATATTACAAAACATAAGGATGTATTTTCCTGTAGATATACCGATATGCCTCACATTGATCCTAAAATATTCTCTCATAATATCATCAATTATATGATGCCACACATGTTGGGAAAAGGATAACAAACATCCCTCCGAAAATAAATTATTTATTTCACAAAGAAGTCATCAATCTCTTATATGTGAAATTAATTCGTACGTTAGACTAGTCCAAATGGGTGTCCAATGTCATCCCATTTGAAAGAAGTATATCTTTTCCATTTATAATTGCATTGACTTTAGAAACCTTAACCTTACTTTTCCTAAATATAACTTCTTATTAGTTGGTGTCCATAAATTCCATTGTGATACCACAAAAGCGTACAAAATGTTACCTCTTTTGGATTGGTTCACATGGTATAATCAAATCTAGATTTCTCTACAAGAATTTTAGTGTAACATATTAGTGCACCATGAGGCAAATCTTTCTTGATATCATACATAAAGTCATTAAAATTTATGTTGATGATCTACCAATCATATCTTGATGCACTAATTATCACACTCTTGAGTTATACATTTCCATGGGGACGTCAACAAAAATACAAGGTACACCTTAATCCCCGTAAAATGCAATTTTTGGGTGACACGAGGAAATATACTAGGATTCCTAGTATCTAAGTGTGGTATTGATGACACAACAAAAATTACAACTATTTTGTACATGCCACAACCATCCTTCATAGAATACATATGTACTTTCCTTGGAAAACTTTGGGCAATCCAATGATTTTTCCCAAGTTTACCCGTCGCACTAACACCATAAACAACTTAATTTGAAAATATTAAAAAATAAAATAAATCAAGTACTTTTAAAAATATATTGAAAACATGATTCATTATTTATCCTCGATATGACCTTTATAACCTCCTTCACCGGATCGATGTTTTCAACTATATACTCCATCCACTTTGGTGTCTGTTGGCACATGAAGATGAAAAAGACAAGGGGATTTAATTTACTACATTAGTAGAGCTTTACTAAACTATTTTTATCACTCCAAAGTGCACCATAGGTTAAAAAGTGCAATTAACTCATCACTTCGGTTGATACAATGAAAACTCTTTTGAGATATGGGTGACTCATTTTGAGCTCGGGTTGAGGAGAACCTATAGAGTGGGATGGTTCCCTAGATCAATCACCTAAACTAGTTCTTTGGTGGGGTTGAGGGAGAGAAACAAACACAAACTTAACGGAAATCATGTAAAATAGGTGATACACCAACATTTTGGAGACATATGGCTAGACAGTGAACACACTATTGACACTTTAAAACCTATAATGCTCACTTTGATTGTTGTTTGATTTTATTTGACACTTCACAAAATGCATGCAAAATTTTGCAATCTAGCATGGGAGGGAAGATATGAGTCTTTTCGACACCTAAGCTGATTAAAAACTAAATTTTACTTAAAATTATCTATAAAAGCTTCACCATAACTCAATGGAAGTATTTCAAGAGTTCATTAGAATTCAAGGAAAAATAACTTCACAAACACATACCATAAATTTGTTGTAATAGACTTCATAAAGATATAAACGGAGGAAAAAATCTTTATTTCATCAAGTAGGTGTTGTAGAACAATATTGAAATAGCCTAGGTAGGCATAAAAAAAAAACCCTTTTAGCTATTAAAAGTAAGGTACATATAGCCAAAATGCAATAAGTGTTAACTAAACTCACTCTAAAAATAACAATCCCTATGTGATTTCAACTCTAGTTTGTTAAAATGAGACAAATCCATTATTATCCAATCATGTACAATTCGACCTCTTTTGCAAATAAATACAGTTTTTAATAATAATGAGGCAAAAATCATGTACATGGCTTTACAAAAGCTAAAAATAGCTTACAAGGTTTCCTCCACTCCTAGTCGACCTATTCAAACCGCTCTATTTACAAAAATTAAGATAATATGTATGGATAATTTTTAGAAATTAACAAAAAAGGGATTCCTTACTTTGTTCTAACATGTAAAAGTTATTACTTGGTTTTTTTGTCACATATGCATGCATAATTTTATTATAATTCATTTTTATGACTATTATGGTTAGACATAACATTACCCCTCCATGTAAAACTAATAATTTTAACATTACAAACATTAGCCAACATGGTCATGAGAAGGTAATCAAAGTAAATTCATGGTAAGAAGTTTTAACCATGGTAAACCACTAAAAATAGGGTTGAAACCACAAAGTGGGATCATTTTCTCATTCATTTTTTTTTTTTTTGGTGAAGGCTATGGCTAAGGGAGACTCTACCATTTTGACATGGAAACCATTGATTTTCTTTGGAGCTATGTAACTTACTTTTGTGCATCTTTGATCTACATTTTGTGCCCCATGTCATCATTATTTAGGATTTAAAGCTGGTTATTCTTCAATTTTATGGATTCCCTAGAGTTTCCTTGCTATTTTTATGCTTATGGGCTCAACCTTATACCTTTTAACCTGGATTTTATTAAGTTGGAATTTCATGGAGCTCGGGCTCTAGTTTTTTGTTTAAATTGTTGTGTTCTCCATGAATGGATGCCAACCATCTTGAATTTACTAGCCTCAACTTGGCCTTACTATATGGTCAACCATTTTGTTTTATTGATTTGTGGTTCAAGTAATTTTACTTGAGGGGGATCAAGTTATCTTGATTATGTATTGGGCTTGCATGTGTATTCTTGTCTTTCTTCAAGATTATAGGGCTCTGCATTGGTTTTCATAGATCAATCCTAGATGATTTTCTCACTATCTCTATTTCATGTTATTCGGTAATGCTTTTATCCACTACTTAAAAGGATGATTAGACTAGATCCCCACTTATATTCACTTGTTGTTCTACTAGGCTAGTTTGTGTGATTTGGGTTGCCTTTGTTTTCTTTAAACTCGGTTGTTTTTGGGTAGTTAAAAGTAAATGGGAAGGATCAAACATTTTCCAAATGTCTCTCCATGACCCAATAATCAGCTCAACATTTGTTAAACTCTTTTCTATCTCAAAATTTTATTGCAATGACTAAACTGAGTTATGGGTTTTGTATTCTTCTATATTTGAGTTGTGTGTGTTATCTTGTGGGATTTCTAAGCTCACTTTATAAGGCTCAACTCGGTGGTTTACATTGACTCGGTATCTTGTTGTTTTATAACTCTAGCTCAACTCTATCTCATTTCTACTTTTGAATTATTTTTTGAATTCTCATCTTGGTGGTCTTTTCAGTGAGCTTACGACCTTTGAATTTTTATTTCAACTCTACCCTACAACCTTAAGCTTTGTTTTTATTCAAAATCACCGCCATAAAACACCCACTCAAAACAGTGAGATACTCAATCATTTTACCTTTTTTTTATTTTCTCACTTGATGATGGTTCAAATTATTTCATGTGGCTCAGCCATGTGTATTTTTGAAGTGTATGATCTCATTGTATAGCTCATTCATTGTTATCTATGCTTTAGCAATCAAGCTAGCTCGGTGTTTTCCCACAATATCATCTTGTAGAAATTATGCACATAAAATAACAACTAATAAAAATAAAATAAACAATTGCAAATAAAACATATTATTGCAAACTTAGATCAGCACTTCTATGCATGTATTTATTCTTCTAGTTCCAGAGATTGATCTCAATACAACAATCTCTCCGAATTGTTTGATATATCAAAACACTTACAATTGCCTCTAATTAATAGATGGCTTAATCTAACAATAAAACACTCAATTCATAAAAATAGAGCTAAAAATCACATGCTTTTGTGGAATACAAAGATTTTGATTTATTTTCTTTATTAGATTTTCCTAAAAGTAGGAATCTAAAATCAAACTACTTAAAAAATTAAAAGCATGTTAAAAATAAACTCCTTTTTGCATTTCTGGGAAAAATAAAACTATTTTTTTAACACTTCCCCTTAATTTTTACCTTCAAAATTTTATTCTTCGGAAGCTAAGTGTGAACTTCCAAATCTGACATATTCCTAATCACAAACTCCAAAACAAATTCTCAAATACTCAAAAAATTAATTTCCCAAAGATTTTTTAAAGATATTAGAAAACTGATCTTTGGATCTAGAAAATTCAAGACAAACTTCCTTATTGTTAACCAAATCGATGATGAAGTGATACCTCATGTTTATGTCCTTTATCCTCTTCTAAAAACATGATTTTGGACAATGCTTTTGCTGAATTGTTGTCAAAAAAATCTATGTAGTGTCTTCTTGATTGTGACTCAAATGTTTCAAGACTCTTCTCATCCAAACATTTCGACATGCTTCTCATGTCACTACTAAATACTCTACTTTTGCTGAAGATAGTGTGACTATGGGTTGTTTATTTAATGCCCATGTAAATTGCACTGTTCCAAAGTGAAATACATAGCCAAATGTGATCTTTCAGTCATCAATACTTCCAAAGACTTGTCACTTTTTGTGTAACTCTTTGAGTTTTAACTCATTCGATGTCAAATACAAAATTCCATGGTTCTTAGTTTGAATACATACCTTAAAATCCATTTTCCATCTTTCCAATGTGAATCATTTGGATATTCCATGAACATTGAGATGAGGATCACACCATACATAATATCCGGCCTTGTGGCCATCAAATACATGAGACTTCCAACTAGTCTTTTCAATAATGTTGGATCTACATATGATACGATGTCATATTTTATTAAGTTCAAACCTAGTGCAATAGGTGTTGGTATTGGCTTGCAATTCAACATGTTAAATCTCTTAAAAACATCATTAGCATACCTTGCTTGTGAAATAAAAAATCCAGATTTTGATTGTTTAACTTCTATGCCCAAAAATAGTGCATAAGGCCTAGATTTTTCATCTAAAATTATTTATTCATAGATGATTTGAATGAATCTGTAGATAGATTTCTAGTGATGATTAAATCATTGACATATAAACAAAGAATCAAAATCTTATCTTGTTCATTTATCTTGCTGTATAAGTTATGATTATTTATGCTCCCGCTAAAATGATTCTTTATTAAATAAGAATCAATCCTCCTATATGAAGCTCTAGGTGTTTGTTTGAGACTATAGAGAGAATTTTTCCAACCTATATACCTTTTCATTTATGACCTTCAATCATAACTTTTGGCTAATTGAAATAAAATTATTCTTCAAGAAAACCATTCAAGAATGCTGATTTTACATCCTTATGATAAATAGGCCATTTGTTATGAACTGTAATTGCTAAAATCATTCTACCATGTCCAAATGTGCTACACATGTAAACATCTTGTTGTAATCTAATCCATATTGTTGTGAAACACCTTTTCCAACCAACCTTGCTTTATGTTTTTGTACTTTCCCATCAATAGTATATTTTTCTGATAGACCCACTACACTCCTATCATCTTCTTTCCATTCTAGAAGATCTAATAATTCCCATATCTGATTCTTCTATATGGCATATATCTCATCATCCATGGTTTGAATCCAACATCATTATCTATCACCTCTTTCAAAGTATATTAGATTTGCAGATTGATAAAAGAATGTAAAAACTGAAAATCATTAGTTGTATCAACATTATAAATCTCACTAGGACTCCTTGTTTCTATTGCAAAGGGCTATCTAATGATGGACTATTTTGAACTGAAGGAGTAGCTTCGGTGTTTTTTTAGTGTCTACTTGATAGTTAAAGATGAAAAAATATTTGAGATATCCTACATGTATATGGAGGTGTAGCTTGTGCTACAACTTGTGGTTCATGTCAAGATTCGAAGAAGATACAATACCTTGTTTCTCTATGCTTTCATCTGCCATATCATCATGAGGAATAACTACTGCTACACTGATTGTTTTCTCAATACTTCCATCCCATGCCTCATTTTCAAAAATTGTACATCTCTCGTTGATTATGAACTTTCTAGTAATTGGATTAAAAAACTTGTAAGCTTTTTTATTCTTTGAATATCCAACAAATATGCATTTTTCTCCTTTATTTTCTAAGTTCTTCCTTAGTTCATCAAGAACATGTGTGTATTCCACACAACCAAAAATCTAAAATGAGAAACATTGTGTTTCCTCTTAGTCCAATCTTGTTGAGGAACCATGTTTTGAACAATTTTCATTGGACACCTATTTATGATGTAAACAATAGTTACTCTCGCTTCTTCCCAATACTTATTTGATTTTTTTCCTTAATCATACTTCTCACCATCTCCATGATGATTATATTATTTCTCTCTCCAACACCATTCGTTTTGTGGTATATACACAGTAGTAAATTTCTTGTGTATACCATTATATTTGTAAAAAATTAGAAAGGAATTGGAAATATACTCACCTCCTCTGTCTTTCCTTAGAAACTTTGATGTGTTACCCACTTCTCTTTTCCACTAAACCCTTCAACTACTTAAATATATCAAAATCATATGATTTATCTCTCAAAAAGTACACCCATGTCTTCCTTGTATATTCATCAATGAATTTCATAAAATATGAACAACCTCCAATAGAATTTGTTTGCATTGGTCCACATAAATCTAAGTGAACAATTTCAAGTGGTGCACTTGTTCTTCTTGTTTTTCCAACTAGGAAGGAATCTCTATGTTGCTTTCCCAAAATACAACATTCACAAACTCTATTTGGTTTCTAAATCAAAGGAAAACCTTTCACCATATTTTTTCTATGTAATAAATTCAAACCACCAAAGTTTAAATGACCAAACTTGAGATGGCATAGCCATGATTCATCTTTTTCAACTAACTAAAAAATTGATTCAATCTCTTGACTAATTTTTAGTATGTGATCTGGATGTGGCTAGTATAATCTTCAAAGGAAAAATTTTGTTATTTTTCATCTTCACTTTAGTAATCACCTTGGTACTTAGATATTTATTCACAATTACACATTTGTTTTCTTCAAAGTAAACTATGTATTCCTTTTATACCAATTGACCAACACTCATAAGAATGTGCTTCAAACTTGTAACATAATAAACATCTTCGCATAATATTTAGCTCCATGATTTTAGTTAGAATGTTGATTGTTCCTTTTCCTTTCACAACCATTGTATTATTATTCCTAAGGGTGACTTTTTCTTTACTAACTCATCCAAATTAGAAAAAATCTAAGTTACGACATGTGATCACCGCAACTAAGATCCAAATACCACACATCACTAGGACTCTCTTGGGATATATTACACTCAATAGGAAATGATTTGGAAATATTTTTCATGTTATAAACATAGAGCTTGGAGTAGAACTTCCAACCTAATTTTTATTCTTCTTCTTTTGATCATACTCCTTTTTCATGCATTCAAAAGCATAGTGCCCAAATCTATTGCAATAGTGAAACCGCACATGTGATTTATCCCGTATCTCTAACTTTGAATAATGATTATGATTGTGATCTTGACTATGTACTCTTCCACTTTAGTTTGATGGATTGTTTCTATGCCTCTAGATGAAATTGTTCCTCTTCCTCTAGGGCTGAAATTTCCTCTTCAACGATTTCCTGATACCTGTGATGAAAAATATAGATCTACAACTACATGTGATCTTTTCAACCTATGTTCATCATTTATAAGTGATGCATG
The DNA here is from genome assembly GCA_018340775.1 of Taxus wallichiana var. yunnanensis. Taxonomy (NCBI): domain Eukaryota; kingdom Viridiplantae; phylum Streptophyta; class Pinopsida; order Cupressales; family Taxaceae; genus Taxus; species Taxus wallichiana. Next base: position 663,355,183 of record CM031234.1, on the reverse strand, counting down.
CAACTCATCAATTGAAAAATGACTTAGATCCTTAGTTTCTACAATTTCAACTACCAAATGATCAAATTTTGTAGGAAAACTTCTAAGTAATTTTTCAATAATCCTTATGTCCTCAATAGTTTCACCATGAGATTTGATTTGATTGAAAAACCAACTACAAAAGTAAAGAATGATTCTAAGGAATTTGAATCTTTCATTGACATATTTTCGAAATGTTTACTAAGTAATTAATCTTGGTGGTTTCTACTTTCTCTTTACCTTGATATGCAACTTGGAGAGTTTCCCACACAATTTTTATTTTACTAGATGTTGTCGCTCATGTTCATATGATTTCATGCATGGATTGATGAATGAATAAAAGAGTTCTTCTATCTTTCATTCTTAATTACTTCCAATCGTATTTATATTCTTTTGAGAGTGTATTATATACTCTTGAATTTTTAGGCTATATGTACCCATTCTCTATGATTTCCCACACATCTTGGGATCTAAATAGTTCCTTCATGGTTAATGACCAATACTCGTAATTATTTCCTATAAATTGTGGTCTTGTAGTCTAGATAGAGAAGCCATAACTTGTTATCAATTAGAAACCTACTAAAAAAATCCACTCTTTGATACAATTTATAGAAATTATGGACATAAAATAACAATTAACAAAAATAAAATAAATAATTGCAACTAAAACATATTATGCAAACTCAAATCAGCACTTATGTGTATGTATTTCTTCTTCTAGTTCCAAAGCTTTGGATCAATATAATATCTTTGTATGTGTCTTATTTATCAAAACCTTTACATTTCCTATAATAAATAGATGGGTTCATCTAACAATAAAAAACTCAACTCATAAAAATAGAGCTAAAAATCACATGCATTTATGCAATACAAAGCTTTTGATTTATTTTCTTTATTAGCTTTTACTAAAAGTAGGAATCTAAAAGAAAACTACCTAAGAAATTAAAAGCATGTAAAAAAATTCTTTTTCTTATATTGGGTAAAATTTAAACTATTTTTTCTAACATAGCTCTTCATTGCTCATTAATTATTCAGATGGAGGCCTCCTTGTATAGATCGTTATTCCATTCTAGCTCGTCCTTGTTACTAAAATTGAGCTAGTTGATTTACATAGTGGAATCTGATCAAATCATGATGGGAAAACATCTTACTAAAGGTAAGAATTTATTTTGATTATGATGGGTACTTTGGAGAACTTGGGATTTTTCTAAAAAACTAGATTTTTTATTTGTAGCCGCAACATCATCATCCTTTTACGTGAATAATAAATAGAAAAGGTTAAAAACAATACTAAAGGAATTTGTAGTTATTGGAAATGTGTATTCCAAAGTATTGGATATACTCTTTATTTTTGTAAAATATCATACCTATCCTTTAATTAGTTGTTGAAACACGGTGCTTTAAAAATTTGTGTTATATGTAAAGGTTTGATTGTGATCTTTCCTTGAGTTGGTCAATCTGTGCACTTGGAAAAAGATCAGATTTTCAATTCATAACTATAACCATCTTTCTCATATGTACATCAAAAGAGAGACTATACTCATACCGGAAATTTATATTTCTATAAAATTTTCAAAGCTGGTGGCATCTTGTAGTTGAACATTTTCATATTTTTTCATTATGGTCAGTAACAATATATCACTATTTCTAAACTATTTTCAAAAGAGTAACCTCTTAGAATACATGCATTAATTATTAATTTTTATGAAATATATCTTTCTAAAAATTTGGTCCATTCTCCATAACTAGAAATTTCTTCCTAACTTGTTCATTGCAAAAAGGAAGAACTTTATTTCATTTGAAAATTATTTTGCAAATAATTTCATTTCTATATTTGTATGTTCCCCGAAAGTTTTCACTCTTAAAATATGTTGTCGATGTGTCCTATGGTGTAAAAGCTGAAACAATCTTTTTGCTAAAATATACTTTCATCTTTCCATTACGTGGCTTGAAATACCAATCCTTTATAATCATATATCTCACTCTGTAGTTTTTATTTTACTTTGCACATCTTAAAAATGCATTCCTAGAAGCTATGCACTTTGTAATTATACCTCATTCTTGTAATATGTATGAATATTCCTTATTAGATCTTGTTTTGCACTTAAAAACTTTCATTTCATCTCTTGCTAAAATATACTTTCATCTTTCCATTATGGCTTGAAATACCAATCCTCTATAATCATATATTACTTTGAGTTTTTATTTTACTTTGCACATCTTAAAAATACATTCCTAGAAAAATTTTACTCATTCTTGTAATATGTTGAAGATTCCTTGTTAGATCTTGTTTGGCATGTTAAAATCATATATTACATCATTTCTACAAATATTCTCATAGAATGCATATATGTTCAAAGATGATAATTTAATGAAGTAATGAGACCTTCAGCTCTAAAATCATCTCTTTTTCCCTCTTTCATGTGTACGCAACATAATTTTGATCAAACTTGGAGCCTCAACCTTCAAGGAAGGGGATCTCATCTACTAGGAAATAATTGCTCCCTTTATTCTTTACATTCTCAATTTTTACAATTTATATGCATTATTTTATTTTCGCAATCATATCTTACATCTTGTGTGGGGAACTTGTAAAATTTTCTTATGAAAATACACAATTGTTTTATGCAATAATTTTTATACTTATTTTCATTGATTTATTCACATAATTAAATCAACATATGAAAACTAACACATAAAAAAGTGGATGTAATCACAATGAATTATCAAAATTCTTTTACATTTTATATTTAATTAAAACTTAAATGAATGAGTGATCACCCATTGTAAATGCAGCTTTCCTATTTCCTCTTGAAAACTTCAAACCGTAATATGATTTTTTTTGTTCTATCATGTAATTTATTATGTATGGTTCCTTTCTATCTTCATCAAGGAATTGCAGCATTTTTTCATGGTTGATGCATGGTCTTAGTTAAGATAAAACTATAATGACCTCATATGTGAGGAACGACCATCCTAGAACCACATTCCTTACTAATTATTGGCTACACACTTTTCCAATTAACTACTAAACTTGAGTATCCTCAAATTTTCTTTTGTACCCTTATAACATGATCACAAAACATTTTAACATATTTTTGGATTTTGTTGTATCGATTTTCTTCTAATAAGAAAGAACCCTCGATCGATCTTTTCTACCCATGAAAATTTATTTGAAACCTTCATGAAATCTTGACCATTCATATGCAAGGCCAAGAAAATACGCTCAAGACTGAAAAATCTTCCAAAACAACTTAAAAACAACTATGACATGTGAAAAAATGCACTTAGAGGAAATTTAAAACTCCTAAGAGGATGGAAAATCATATATTCTCTACCGGGAGTCATACAGAGTGTGTTCAAGAATTTATTTTGTAAAAAACAAACCTATACTAACCAATCTTACCAACTCAAAAACAAAGCTTGATATAGGTAGAGAGAAGTATCTTCCCTTTTCTCAGAAAATGTTTCAATGAGATATATTTTATAATCAGATCACATAGTGAACATGAAGACTCTATTTGAACATTAGATTTTCTAAAAACAATAGTCTAGAATAAGATAAACACCTTGATTTTATCTACAATATGCTTTTTGAGGTATTGGGACCGATTTTTGAGAACATGATGTTATTTCTTATGCTTTGAGTTAAGAACAAATGATGACGAATTGATTTCAATTCCAAACAAGACATGTACCTAATTAGAAAAGGTCTTATCATTCTAATTTACCTTCTTTTTTATATACAATTTCAAGAATGGAGTTGATTGACACATTTTTTTACTCTTGTGCATGTTTGGAAGATGATACAAAATATGATCTTCTTATTTAAACTAGTCTATCTCCTCCATCATGACAAGTTCAAAAATGGTGCCATCATTCCTTTCTTCATTTTGATCCACCATGATGCTTGAAAAATCAACCTCATCCTTCTTTAAATCATATTTTTTCTCTCATTCCATAACTTTAAAAATTGATGTTCTTGGTAAATCACAACATCCTTATAGAAGTCCATAAATGTCTAAATAAATAGTAATATGAGGATTTATGCATTTAGATACATCATCTTACTCGGTTCAGAAACCCTTATTGCTTTATCTTATGGATGACCTTAGTGTTTAAAAACACTTCTTTATTATTCATGGCTGAGAAAGGATCCCTTTGAGTTTGATTTTCTTTGTTGGTTTAAATCTTTGTGTGACTATTTGCAAATTTATATCTTCTATTTTTTACTTCATCCTCTTCATTCTTATCAATATCCTCATCTAGCATAAAGCCTACTAAGATTAAATAAACCTTTTATTATCACATAGAAACTCTAAATTAGATAATATTTCCTCAATGATGATCTAAAAATAATCCTTATTCAACTATGAACCGTGATCACTTATGGGAAACTTTTCATGCATGGTTAGAACATTCTTATGCTCAAGATTAGAGTCATTAAAATTAAAAAATATTTCTGAATTATTTTCCTTGTTAGAAGATACTACAACCGAGCAAGATTGATGATCTGAAATTTAATATTCTCCATTTGATTATTCTAAAATTTACTTTGTGTTACATATCAAAAAGAACTAAAAAATATTTATCAAATCTTTACTTGATGATCATGATCTTGTTTTTTTTTTAACCTTCACTCCTTTATTCACTCTTTTTCCAACCGTGGAATCTTATTTGACTCAAATTTTAAAACCTACTCATTAAAAGTTTTCATGAATTAATCTTTATTGGTTTATTTAGTAGGATTCACTCCTTGAATGATTTTCTAATTCTCTCCTTACCAAATTGGTCTTGGGAATGAGAGAGGAGAGTTGGAATGGTTTTCAATGTAATTTTGTAATGATTTTGCAAAAGGAAAGTGTTTAAAATCTGCATGTGGTGGAGAGGGGTGGGTTGGACAACATTGAGAAATCGTAGAATTTTCAAATTGGCCTACAATGGTTGATAAGGAATGGGTATTGGATCGTAATGGGGAAGGTAGTGCAAGAACATCACATTGATAGGATTGCTCAAACTTCTTTTTTGATCCTCTCATACCTAAAATTGTTCAATTCATTCTATAGGATCTTGACAAGTATGTTGTAATCTATGAATTTTGTTATTAAAATCATTGTTAGGAATGTAATTATTCTCATTACCTAAATAATTTTCATATCCTTGTGCATAATCTACATACTTGTGTTCATCAAGAACATAATCATTATAAGGATAACCATATTGATTAGTAATATTTTGATCATGAGAATACTCATTGTGGTAAGGATTACAATACTAATATGGTGGAAGATATTGGTAAAAAGGAGATTGATCTAAATGGTAAAACTACTCTTTGTGAAAATAATCCTTAGATGGTTGGAGATTGGGAATGCATCATAAAAGCCGAAAATGACCGCATGATGTCTACCCTCAAAAGCATTTATAATTTTATCAACAACATGTCCATAGTGTGTTTGCATTTTAAGTGGGATCAATGAGGACTTATGAGTTTATGGGGCCCTAAAGAGAAAAGGGACATTATCACTGCAATTGAAGCAGATTTACAAGACTCTTCTCGTTGCCAATTGCTATTTCCTTCTTCATGAGTTATGGGTGTATCAAGACCAAAATTGATAGAGCCATCAAGTAAAGGGTTCAATTGTGATGTTCTTTTTGGGAGTGATACAACACAAAAATTAACAAAAGCGGTTCTAGAGATATACAAACATTTTGTGGTGGGAAGCTCCTTATGTTGTTTCTCTTTTTGGTTCCTTTTTGTTCTTGCCTTCTTTTTTCTAGATCTTTGTACGTTTTAGATCCTTTTTTCACCTATATTGTAATATTTGGTTATATGAGCCTTAACTCAATGGTTGGTTTTTGCCCTTCTAAAGGAAAGGGCACTACTCTCATCTTTACTATCTAAAAGCTTTTGAGCCCTTTTGTATATAGTACAACATGGTATAGTCCCTTCAAAACTATTTTCCTTAATCAATCTAATATAGTCAAAAAAAAAACTACTCTTTGGGAAAATAATCTCAATGACGAGTTGGAAAACTGATTACATGACATCATAAAAGATAGAAAATGGAGAATAAGGTCTATTACAAATGAAAATGGTCTATTTGGATCAATTAAAATTTTATCAAGCACACATCAACATGGATAAAAAATATGAATGTAGATTAGGATTTTATGGAATACCTAAAAATATATGAGTTTATGTCCCACCAAGCATGTTAAAAACTATTATCACTCTTGAGTGTATGTTGGATGAAGAAGTGTAAGAAAATTTTGACATGGGTTGATGTAATTGAATCTCCTTTGAGTTATGGGTGTCTCGAGTTAAGGAGAATATCCAAAGTATCCTATTTTTAGGTAGCTTGGTTCAATCACCTAAACTAGTTCTCTAGTGGGGTTGAGGGAGTGATACAACACAAAATTAACAAAAATTATGGAAATTAGATGATATACAAACATTTTCAATAGAATATTTATGCACAAGACACATTATTTTAACCTTTAATAACTAAAAGGCTCACTTTGATTATTGTTTGATTAGCTTTAACAGACTAAAATATACTTCTCATTCAAAAGGAAAGAAGCGGCAAAATAATAACCCGGCCTCATGTGTCTACAAAACATACAAAAAGGCATGCACAAGTTTTAAATACATTATGGGAGGGAATATATGAGTCTTTTACAATTCAAGTTGATTAACAAATAGAATACGAACTTAAATGATATGTAAAAGCTTCACATTAACTCAATGGAGGTGTTTGAAAAGGTAATCATCATTTAAAGGAAAGAATAAATTCACTAGCACATACCATAAACCTATGAACAAGCACACTTCTAAAAGTTACAATTGGAGAAAAAAAAATTTATGCATAAAGTAGGTGTTATAGTACAACACTGCTAAATAGCCTGCGGCATCACAAAAATAACCCCTTCTCAAATATTGTTAAAATGTTCATAATTGGTCTACATATAGCCAAATGGCATTAAGAATTTTTAACTCATATCACTCTCAAAATAACACTCTCTACATCAGTAATGATCTGGGTTTACCCTAGTGGTGGGGAATGTGGGATATATGTGGGAGGTCACCATATCACGGTCCATTCCCTAATTTGCTAGCCATGTTATATAGCTCGTCGCTACTTTCACTAACGCAGATTCCGGTGATAAGGTCAATTTCCAATAATATTCAATGGGGTGGTAGAGGTGGTACCCTTCGTGATTAGTGGCATCAAGGTCGGTGGTAATTATTGCATAAAAATCCTATGTTCATGTGACGTAGGCATGTGCGGCATTTTATCTAGAGTAACAAGATTTATCCCAAAACCACTTGGTTAGGCTTTTTTTGCCGATGGGGTGGGAGTGGTGAAAGGTAGTGAAAAGTCACATGGTTGATGTGCTTTCCCATCCCACCTCAAATCCCATGGGCACAATCCTCCTTGAGAGTGTGGTAAATTTCACTCAAACCCTAAGGTGGATTCTGTTCGCTCGTGAAGCTTGAAAATCATTTCTGGTGGTTACTCTCACTGCTAATGACTAGTGGCTCTCCTCTAGTTGTAATGCCGACTATGGTGGTTACTCCTCTCAAAGAAATTTGTGAGTTTGGCTTCTCCTGAAGACTCTATTTGGAGTTTCACACGATGTTGGTGGCTACTCCACTCACATGATGTTGTGATGCTCTATCATGTAAATCATTGTGTGGTTGATGAGTTCTTAAGATATGATTTTAGATTTAAGGTGGCTACTCCTCTCACTGCATTTATGCACCTTCTTTCGATCTTTGGTGGTTGTTCCTTTCGCTCCATTCACCGATAGTTTTCCCCTCTCAAATTTTTGCTACTTTGAAATTTGTCGTTGGTCACTAAATCTTCACTATGGTTTCATGATTGCTCCACTTAGACGGCCCAACCTAAATAGTAAAAAATGGTCGCCTTACTTATAACTAGGTTGTGGTTCCTCTCTTAGAAAATTCCTCAATTGAAATAAATCAAGGATGTGGGTCCTTTCAAACACCCTCAAATCTATCCTGAAATTTATCTAGAAAAAAAACACTCTACCTCTACATCATTATAGTTCAAATCTAGTTCACTAATTTGAGACAAATCCAATATTATCAATCAAAGACAATTCTAAGCTCTTTGTAAAGAAATATAGTTTCTAATAATAATGAGGCAAATACTAATGTTTAGCTTCACCAAATGTAAAAAATAGCCTTATATGGTCTTTGCCTCCACTCCTAATTGAACTAGTCGAAACTACTGTATTTGCAAAACTTAAGATAATGTGTATGGATAATTTACAAAAATTCTAGTAATAAAAGGACCCCTTACTTTGGTCTAGCATGTGAAATTTGTGATTTGGTTTTTTTTGGGCACATATGTTGGTGACAAGCATGAATTAATTATACCACTACCCCCTCCATGAAAAAAATAATAATTAAAACATTGCAAATTTAAATTGTTATCTCTCGAAAGTGCACCCTGTAGAGAGATGGCTATAGTGTTCTAATCTTGCAAAATGGATCTCTGTCTTTTGTAGATATAATGGAAACAAGGAGTGCGTGGGTATACCTATTTTTAGGTGAGTCTCCGGTATCAAGGTCGGTTCCTTCTTGATGTATCCTAAACTAATTTTTCTGGGGTTTGAGGGTAAAAGATGACTATAAATGGATTCAAAACTGGGGTGATACACCAAACTTGTTTGAGGTATTTGACTGAGTACATGCACAATTGATATGAAAAGGGTTCTAGATGCACAAACCAACAGATTTTCAATAGAATATTAAGGCAAACACTTGATGCATTGAGGGAAAATTTCACAACAATACTATTAAGCTACACATGCACACTAATATCATGCAGAAATTACTAAATTTGCAATAGGGTAGGATGATTAATCAAGGAATTTTACATTCACAAGGATTAATAAGACATACACAAGACTACAAATAATTGGAAAGGCAAAATATACTTCTCATTCAAAAGGAAAAATTGGCAAAATATGCTTCAGCACTCTGTGTCCAAAAAAATTGTTCCCCTTGTGCTTTGCGAATGCACACAATATATAGTAAAACATTTATCCCACAATTCCTAAAAATAGACTAAAATTGTACTCTCCCATGCATCCTATTTTTACCCTAAAATAAGCATGCTAATACAAAGAGGCATTAATAGCCTTGATTACCTAAATACAACTCAGTCAAACTACAGTTGACTATTCTATTTTTAATAAAGATGGGTGAATAATTCTACCAATAATAAACCTTGCTTGATGAACAAGTCTTCTCCCATGTGCATACAATCTTTTTCTTCTTACAATTTAAAAAAAAAGCACTCTAATACTTGCTCCTTGGATGCAAAATTAAATCCCTATGTGAGAAAGAAAATAAATCTTTTATTTATAATACCTTGCAAAAGTCATCCAATGTGTGGGGACCATTGTGAGCACATGAATAATTTTACTTTGAATCATTTTCAAATCCTCCCACTATGGGGACCACGTTTAATGTTCATAATTGGTCTTCATTGGATTTTGACCCACATTAGGCCCATCATTGCACATATAATTTATCCTTGTGATTATCTATTGCATAAACAAGGTAATAACACCCAATTTGATAATTCTTTGGAATTTGACCATGGCATATGTGTATATACTAACTCACCTTTTGGTGTCATCTTTGTTTAAAAAGATGTTCTCCTTAGTTATTATTTCCTAGACTATAGTCTTGTCACCATATCACAAGCCTCATTTAATTTGATTGGCATGTTATAATGATTTGTTTGAACATAGACCTTATAAGGTCAATTTCTAATTATATTCAATGGGGTTGGTCCCCTTTTCCATGATGACTCACCCATTCCTTTGTCGGTGGCATCGAGTTTGGTGGTAATTATTGCATAATAAATAGGGCTATGACATGGCTTACTATGTGGCACTGTGCATTGGAATTAATATTTTATCTGGACCATATTACAACACGATGCTACTCCGTTGAATTTACTACACCCTCAGTTAGGATTACATCTTTATGATTTGCATTTAATATGGTAGATGATTTGAACCATGGTTGGAAAGGTAGTTGAAATGTTTAAGATATTGAATGTTGATCCTGGCATGGCTTGATCTCACACCTCCAATACTTTCACCATGGTTGAGTTTTAGTAACTCCTTCTTGAGTTTGTGTGGTAAATTTTACTTGAACCCTAATGATAATTTCATTTTTATTTCTTGTTCGTTGGGTGAAGCCCTGGAAAAATCATTTCTAAGCACCATTATTTTTATCTCTCGAGCTTGAATGAAGGGTTGTTGTAGTTGTAATGTTGTTTCTATGAACATGAGCTTGACTTCTGTAATTCTTTTTGTAAGGAAAGAAATTTTGAGTTTGTTTTTCTATCATTTTTGAAGACTCTATTTGGAGTTTGCCACCATTGTTGAAGCTTTTGAGCCTGGTTCAGCTTTTCATAGATGTTGCAGTGAAACTCTCTTTTTATCATGTAAATCTTTGATGTGTGGCTGCCATTGATGAGTTCTTAAGCTATGGTTTTAGCTTTAAGGTTGTCATGCTCTTATTTCAGAAAATGTAAACTTTTTGCATCATCACATATTTTGCATTTATGCACCTTCTTTCAGTTCTTTCCCTCGATTTATACTGAAACTTCTTTGAAATTTTTGAGATTTTCATACTTCCTACTTCTGTGAAATTATTTGAGAGCAGGAAGGGGTTCTGGGTATTTTTCCTTCCTCTTCACTTGACTCAGCTCAAGGGATTTAAAAGAAACTGGTGAAATCATCAATTCTTCGAAGATAATTACAGGGAAAATAGCCATTAAGGAGAAAAGGAACTCAAAACACTCATGACGGCCCAACTCAGATGCATAGAACAAAATGACAAGTAAAATTTTGACCCGACTTGAGGTAATATTACAAGAAACAATGTCATTTTATTTCAAAACAACGACTTATGCACAGATCAGGACTCGTGTGAGTTGGGTTTTGAAATAAATCAATGTATGGTGAATAAGGCTCTAAACGAAGCTCAAAAACAAAAAGCAATTGAAATTTATCTGGAAAATGGAACAGAACCCTCTACCTTTCCCTAAAACTCATTGTAGTCAAGAAGAATCAGTACATTCTCAGTCATAGGCCATGGCCATCAATAATTTCATCATACTTTAGCAAGAAGATAAAACTACAATGAAAGGAACTCACTTGTTGCTGCAATCTAATTTTCGTGGGTGTTTGAATTTATTTTGACATTCTGAGCAAGTTGTACTTTTGTCCATTAAACTTGGTCATTCCATTTCATGAACTGTAATTATTTATGTATCTCGAGATTAAATTATTCATCAATAGCTTTGATTTTCTTTCTTCTTTTATTGCTCAACCCTGATCTATCTCTGTAAGAAGCCTCTGGTTTGGCTTGTTCAATTATGGGTCTATCTTTTATGTTGATACTACTTGATTATAGCCATTATTTATTGGTATACTTTGTGTAATTCTTCTCAACAGGTAAAGTTTACCGCTGCATATAGTAAGATCTACATCATATTTATTGTAAAAAGAAAAGCTAGTACTGTAAACGTTTCCGTGCTTTTTTGTCCATCTTTTTTTTGTTCTGCATGTACCCTTGGTGACTATGATTTAAATCCATTACATATATTGTAATTCGTTTTCTTGTAAATTTGAAACATGCACCTTCTTTTACTCTGACTACAATTTGAACTTGAATTCAATCGAGATCACAAATTTCTTAAAATATTTGAAAAATTTCTTTGACTTGGTATGTCAATTTGTATTCCTGATTCCTTATTTCATAATTGAAGTTTGTCTCTTCTAAATTATTACATTCTTAGGATTTTTTGAGTCTCTTGTAGAATATGAACATTTGGAAATACAGTTGTATACCTTACTTAGCACCTTTATATATTGGTATGCAATTTGATCATGACTGAAACTATGCTAAATCTAGAAAACTACATCTTCCCTCTTTTAAAAAAACTCTATTTAGCTATATTGTTGTTCTTTGCACTTGTAAATTTGTTTTGTCATAAAAATGTAATTTATTGATATTTTTATTTAGATCCGATTCAATTAAGAAGAAACTAGTCGATTCTGAGTTTTACTATTTTGACTCCCCACCATTTCTAAACTTGTATTAGTGTTTGTTATTGGGGAATTCATAGTTCTGATAAAGGATGTGTTCTAAAGTTCTGAATTTCTTGTACTAGCAGTTGGATCATAAATTTTCATTCACTTCTCTTGGTGTAGCTCTTTGCAAATGTGGTTTCTATTGTGAGAATGTTTTCTTTAATATACTTATATTTTGTGATCACTTGAAAACTGCAATTCCTTCTGCTTATGTTTTGAGAATCTGATGCATACATTTTTTTATTGTGATCACCATATTTAGTTTGGTGCATTCTAAAATTTAGATACCAAAGAGTATTTTCCTTTAGATGGTACCTTTTGTTAAGAACCCTTCCTCCTATTTGTATATGGTACTGTACTAGTTCACTTAAATGCTTCATTATCCTACTGATAATAACACCTTGCTATTTACAAACTTGAGCTCTAGGATTGATTTAATCTATTGAAGTGCCCGAATCATGCCTAAGTTTTTCTTCCTTTTAATTGACACACTGATGACTTTATATCCAAAAAATTGAATCTAATTTTCTTGTCATAGTTGTACCTTGTTGGCAGCCAAATTGATTCTCCGTGAGGCTGAGCAACATCACAAAAATGGCAGGATGCTTAGAGACATACAAATCATGATATGAGTCATTTTTTATCAAAGGAAGTGATTCAGCTGACTCTTTGTCACTCAAGCATTGGAGAAATGGATAGAAGCTTATCAAGGGTTTGATCTACCCTCACTACTTTAGGTTGTTCCTTCAACAAGGTGAAAGGAACTGTTATGTAACCTTTCCTGGTGAAGGATATCAAGAGATCCTTCTTTGCACAATTTTCATGAAAACATTGAGAAAATATAATCAATACAACACAATATGACTCTCATGAGATGTCACACTAGAGAGTGGAGATGTCTCCTGGAAAAGGTTCAGCTTACTAAAGACAATAATTGAAACCTGATTGTCTCTGCGTATTTTGGCAAAGTGAAATGTTTTAAATATTTGAGCATACACAGACAAACAGGGTAGTTCATGTAGGTTTTATAATTTGAGAATTTTTAGTGGGAAGTTAAGCAATATAAAGTTGATTAAACAAAATATTTGAGAGCCTTTACAAATATTGGAACAATCACAAACAAAATGCTTCAAAATAGTAAAAATATTCCTTCAACTAGAAGGTGTGTATTAATGGAGGCCCAGAGATGCACCATTTCATACACTCTTCAAGAATTCAACACAAAGGATCTTGTTAAAGACTCAACTAAACGTTGGAAATGCCTAATTCATCACACCTAAGATACACTCATAGGCTAACAAACAATATTTTTCATCACATTGGAAGTAAAATGATTTTGAATTATTTATTTCATTACAAGATGAAAGCTCTTCACATAATGAAATTAAAAATGCCACAATACTACCACGTGGATAAGATCTTGTGTGATTCAGAGGAATTTCAACATAAGATTGCAATAGGAACATGAAAAACTATTTGAAAACATTATGAAATAAAAGAAATCACAATTATGCTCATGATCAAAACAAATTCATTCAAGGTTCTCTAGATTCATCAAGAGGGGAAAGTTTCTTCAACAATATTATATCTTGTCAATGTCTGTACACTTGCAACCATCTTGACATGACTAAATTTACTACAAAAAGGGAAATGAAAAGGTTTCTAAGACGGTATCTTGGGAAAATGGTTTTTCTTAAACTTTCTCAAAAACATTAAGCCCCCTTATGTGAGAGTATTCTCATTGCATTTATACAATTTCACTCGCTCACTCATCCCAAATTTTCCCCCAAAAAAGTCTAAATCTTAAAGAAAATATTCATCTTTAAAAAATATTGTTTAATCATGTTTATTCCTTGAAAATATCTTACTTTCTGTTGCTAGGTGGATAAATCATGAACTGATCACATTTCTCAGTGCCTCAACTATGACTGGGATGCCATGTCATAACTTTTGATAGTATTTTTAATCATTCTTTCATTTTTTTAGTTAAATCCCCTTTTTAATAATTCTTAGGTTGCTCCATATGGCTTTATATGACAAGCAATCCTTTTCACCTTTGAGAATACACCTTATGGAATAGATACCTGCATTCATGCCTCTCAGAAATGAGTTTCCTCACATGGATTATACTACATATATGTGTTACGAGTCCTAGTCAACCAATTTTAAAGAGTAGCCAATGAAATCCTCCACATGTTTCCTTAGAGAAACTACAAAGGTGAAGTCCAAAGGCAGGTTCCCAAATGAGCGCGGGTCATCCACATGTTCAGAACCTTAGAGAGTTGCACCGGTCACATAAAATTTCGAGCATGGGAAGGTCTAGTGGAAGCTTCCACATGTGTATTCAGCGCAACTTCAAAGATGAAGTCTAGAGGCAAGACCTCAAACAAGCGTAGGCTCCCCATGTGCCCTAGGCCCACGAAAGTTGCCTTGGCTGTTGAGAAGTCTCAATATAAAGAGGATCTAGCTAAAGCCTCCACCTGTCTCTTCGGTGCACTTTTGATATGGTGCCCAAAATGGAGACCCCAAACAAGTGTGGGCTCACCACGTGTCTCAGGCCCGAAAAATTTTTACTTGATTGTTGAAAAATTTTAAGAACCAGGGAAGGTGCCACATGCCTAAGGTCTGAGAAATTTGCATCAGATGCTTAAAAATTCAAGTATGGGAACATCCAGTAGAAACCTCCTCGTGTCTCTTCGTCACTCTTTCAAAATTAAAATTCAGTGGTAGGTCCCCAAATAGGCGCGGGCCCTCCATGTGGAAAATATTTGAGCTGAGGTGGGCCTTGGGGTACTTTTTTACATTTTATATCACTTAAAGAAATTGTGCATTTTTGGACAATTTGGCCCACCCATACACTTTTGACATAGGATTTACATGTGACTTTTCTGGGCATCATGCAGTTTGGGCTTACTTTATGACTTTCATTCTTTTTCAAAACAAAGCCGAGAATCTTAAAATTCCCAGTGACCTGTCTCCCCACTTTTAACTTTCGATGTGGGCATTAGCAGGCTGCACTTCACTTTTATACTTTATTCCTTTTTCATAATAAAGCTAAAAGTTCCAAACACCTCCAGCGACCCACCTTCCTACAACCACTTGATTTATGACACGTGTACACTTTTTGGGGCCAAAGTAAGAAATTTCTCCGCCACTTCATATCATTGAGTAGCCAATTGGAATTCAGCAGAGACATGGGACCAGTTTTGCATTTTTAATAAATGTCACAAAAAGTGACAAGTTTACCAAATAGACCTTCCATGCCATGTCCAATAAAATAAGACCATTTATCCATGGGCATTGGGATAAAATTTGACAGGGAAAACATGACCGTGGAAAAATAAAAGGAAAGGGAAACCCTAGCATTCACACCCAAAGTAAAAAATTGGTCCGTATGGAAAGAGAAACTATAAAAAACATAGAGCACAACGTGTTTCATTACCATAGAAATTGATTTGACAAAAACAACCTCATAAAGATAAAAATTCAATCATTGACATAGGGAGATAAAAAATATTTCAAACCACGAAGACTAAATTTTTTTTTATCAAACTGGGTGAGATTGAAATGAGCACCAATATCGGCCCGACTGTTCGAGAATGGGCACTCCTTAGAAAGTGCTGCAAGAACAACATAGTGGACCATGTGTAAAAATCCATTGGGAAACAGATTCGAGAATTGAAGTCCAAAACAACAAAACAATAAACCAGCTCTAAAGAACAAACCGAGAAACCAACAAAACTAGTCACCAAGGACCCGGGAAAAATTGAAATAGAAAAAACACAAAAAAACGAAATAATACACAGTTTAAAATGATGCATACCTCGATTATGAGAAATTAGTCAAGGAAATGTTTCAAGTGCCTTTCATTCTAAGTATGACCAAGCCAAGAATTCTTGATACTTTTTTACAACTAGACATATGCTTGTTTTTCTTCTCTATCCAAGTTGCTACCTAGCCATATTTTCCAAGGTTTATCTTTTGTGCCTTTACTAGATCTAGAACAAACCCAATCAAACATCAAAATCCAGAGGAGAATGAATCTACTTGGGATACTTGCACTCATCAATTTTATGCTCCTTAAAATCAGCATAACCCACAAAGTTGTCAACATCGACGTCTGTATACAATACTTCATAAGAAGCATTGTTAGGGTCCTCAATGAGATGTAACATTTTCTTCTCACCATAAAAATTCAAAAGGTTCCCCTTAATTGGTATGGTTGCATATGACATGTCCATTTGTATGCTTCCACCCACACTAGCTACCCACTTTATGGATAATAACATCCCCCATTTGGCAGGACAATCCACAATAACCACATTCATGGTTAAGTATTTTCCTAGAAAATATACCAACTACACTACTAATCCCTTGACATACCCAACTACTGGCACTTCTCTTGAATCCATAGCAGTACATTTCCCAAAATTTGTTGTTACCTTGATATTTAACTCATTCATAACCTCAAGAGGCATTACATTACACGAGGATCTAGAATCATACATGTAATTATGTACCACCTATATTTAATAATTAAAGTGGTAAAAATGGATCCACATTAAGATGAGATTTAAATGAGAGAATTTTCCAAATACACCTCAGATGATTCACCCTTGTGGTATTTCTAATAATAATGGGAGCAAACTCTATATTATTAACACTTTTCCCTTGAGTAATCTTTTCTTTCTTAAATCCCCAATATTTGAATTCCTTTTCCTATGCTCGGGGATCTTGAGTAATTCAAAAATAGGAACAATGACCTTGATCGACACAAGATTTAGACTATGTCACAAGGAACATATTTGGGAAGGAAGATTTGGGATGGAGATTCACCACTTCCTCCGATAGTATAGGAGTTTTTAGAGTCTGGGCATGGGTAGGAGCATAGGTTTTATTTGGGGTAATTAGGCCTTTCTAGATGTATCTTCTTAGGGGTTTCCCTTGGATATTGGTAAGAACTGTATATTTTTATTGGTTTTCATCCCTCCCCTTTGAAAACCTTACTTCTAGTGTTATATTATTCTCTCTGAGAAACTACTTCATTCATCAACAATCTTTTGTCCTCTTCAAAAGGGATCCCTCCATAATACGTTTTAATTATCAAGGACCTCAAGTTTTCGAAATCATGGTTAGGAAAATCAAATTCTTCTACCATATCAATTTTAAAAGCATTAATGAGAGGAAGAGGCAATACCCAGTGGACACAATCCCAAAAATCATCAGCATTTCAAGCACTTATCACTTCAATTGAGGTTTCCCCTTTGTGAGTTTACAAGACTCTCGATCATGCACAGATCACCATATGTCTCATTATCATTAGATTCCTCAACTTCCTGATCTTCATCACATGGGAAATGTGGTAAGAAATGCTTATCACACCACTCAATAACATTGGCCTCCTCCACAATAGCAACACTAACAGTCAAAGGATCAAGTTCCAATCTATTCTCCCTAGGTTGATGATTTTTATTTCTTGATCCCATGAGCCCTTTCCCTCTTTCATCTGATCTATGATCACCTCTAGGATGATTTCCAAATCTCTTCGACCTTGTTGCTTTTGTTTACTATAGGAGCTCTATCCAATCCCTTTTTCTCGCTCTAGCCGGTTTATAGGATATCTCTTTAACTGCTCTAGGAAAAGTTTTCACAACCTCTTCTAGATCCATAGATTTTTTTGACTAAGGCCTTTTAGGATTGATCAACTTGAACCCTCTCTATTAGGAGGATTTATAAATGATTTGATGTTATTTTCTATTTGTAAGGCCATGGTGAAATCCTTCCTCAATGTTTCCGGGTTCTTATCTCTCAAGTAATAAGTGACCTTTTCATCAAAAGGGTCGAATATTTTATTAAACATGACTCATAACTTGGCCTTAGGATTATAAGTAGCCTATTCAAGGTATTTTTGAACCGAGTATTGAAATCATGGACATATTCATTTGGATTTTTCTTTAGATTTTCAAATTCAGATAAAAAGAAACATGGGATCCGTCTTGTCCCTAAATTGAAATCTAAAGGAATTTTTCATCTCGGTCCATGAATCTATCGATTTATTTGCTAAATCCTTCAACCAATCACATACAACCTCCTCAAGAGTATGAATAAATAGCTTTATATACATGTCTTCAAACTAAATTTCTAAAAATTCCATGATATTAACAAAGAGTCTTAAATGCTAGTCACCGGTGATTGAATTATTCTCTTGACACTTTGGTAACCTATTTCTAACATCTTATGTCACCATATTAGGATATCCATCCATACCTCTGAAATCTATAGCTCTAAAAGTGTTGACAAAAAAAGGAGGTATAGGAGGAGGTTGGGCCATATTGCCTTGATGAGGTGATCTTGTAGGAGAATCAAAATGATAAGGGATGAGGGGATCTCATGGGAACGTGAGTATAAATGTCAAAGTAAATATCCTGTATTCAGCTAAGTTTGTTGGAAACCATATCAACCTTGGAAATAATAGGGGAAAATGAGAGGCATTCTTTTCAGACACAAATGATGGCCCCTCTCAAGTTCGAGAACTCAAATTTATATAAAGATTACTTGTTCTATAATCACTTGAAGATGTATGGAAATCTTTAACCACAGATTGATCACCTTTCAGAACTGATATCTCCTTTTTTAATTCTTGATTTCCAATAACTTTCCAGATTTATTTTCCTTTTGAATTTGCTTTTCCTAGTTCTAGAAATAACTTGTTAGTACGATCCCTAGTGAAGAAATACCTTCTTCCCTCTATGTTTGAAAATATCATTGAAAAATTCACTTGACACAAGTTCAAAAACTGCAATCATGAAAATTTCAATTCAACATGAAGTCGCCACTAAGGATTTTCACCTTAGTTGTGAAGATGCACTATCAATAACTTTCCAATTGTTTATTAATGCTTAATTTCTACAAAGCTTAATAGATCCAACCTTCCTTTACCCACATTTATCATTATTGATGCAAATTTAGTGCAATAACCACTAGAAACTTGAAATACTACACAATGAACTTGTAATATTGCACAAATCTTACAAACCTCAACAAGGCTGACATTTAAACAAATTATTAGTACTTAAACCATGTAAGAAGTATAACCGGGTTCGGCATGTGTATGCATTTGTAAAAATATTCCTTGGCAATGGTGCCATTTCGGTGTTGTTCCCTGCACAAATAGGTCCTCAAAGCATTCAAAAAAATGCTCTGTAATTCAAATAATCCCCAAAAATGGTACCATTTGGGTGTTGTTTCACACAAATAGGTCGTGATGTTCAAATAATCCTCTAATTCAAATAATCTCTCATAACAACACCATTTAGGTGTTGTTTCAACAAATAGGTCTCAGTGTTCAAATAATCCTGGAAACATCAACACTTTGGTGTTTGAATAATCCCTGAAAATACCACCATTTGGGTGTTGGTATCTAATTTATTCTCTTGCGAGGGGTGAGTAACATCACAAAACCGACGTGATGCTTAGAGATAGACAAATCATGATATGAGTTGTTTTTTAGCCGAGAGGGGATTCTACTGACTCTTTGTCACCGGGCATTAGAGAAATGGATAGCACCTTATCAAGTGTTTGATCTATCGTCACTACTTTAGGTTGTTCCTTTAACTAGTGTGACAGGACCCGTTCTGTAACCCGTGTTGGTGAAGGATATATAGAGATCCTTCTTTGCATAATTTTCATGAAAACATTGAGAAAATATGATCAATACAACACAATCTAACTCTCACGAGTTGTCACACTAGAGAGTGGAGATGTTTCCTAGAAAAGGTTTGGGTTACTAAAGACAATAATTAGAACCTTATTGTCTCTGCATATTTTGGTAGTGAAATATATTAAATATTTGTGCATACACAGTACAAACAAGGGTAGTTCATGTAGGATTTATCATTTGAGAAGTTTTTGGTGGGAATTTAAGTAATATAATGTTGATTACACTAGATATTTGATAGCCTTTACAAATATTGGAACACTCACAAACAAAATGCTTCAAAATAGCCAAAATATTCCATCAACCAAAAGGTGTGTATAAATGGAGGCCTAGATATGCACGATTTCATACAATCTTATAGAATTCAAAACAAAGGCTCATGCTAAAGACTCAATTAAACATTGGAAATCCATGATTCATCATACCTAAGATACACTAATAGGATAACAAACAATATTTTTCAACACAATGGAAGTAAAATGATTTTAAATTGTTTATTTCTTTAAAAGATGAAAGCTCTTCTCATAATGAAATTGCAAATGCCAAAATACTAACACATGGATAATATCTTGTGTGATTCAGAGGGATTTCAAAATAACATTGCAACATGAACAAGAAAAACTATTTGAAAACATTATGAAATAAGAGAAACACAATTGTGCTCATGATCAACATAAATTCATTTCAAGGTTCACTAGATTCATCAGGGAAAGTTTCTTCAACAATCTTAGAGCTTTTCAATGGCTATACACTTGCAACCGTATTGAAATGATTAAATATAAAACACAAGAAAATAAATAGGTTTCTCAAATGGTCTCTCGAGAAAAAATTGTTTTTCTCAAACTTTCTCGTAAAATTTAACCCCCTTATGTAAGAGTATTCTCATTGTATTTATAAAATTTTTATTCCCTCACTCATCTCAAATTTTCCCCAAAATTCTAAATCTTAAAGAGAATATTCCCTTTACAACATACCATTTAATGATTTTTATTCCCTTGAAAATATCTTACTTTTAGTTGCTAGGTGGATAAATCATGAATTGATCACGTTTCTCAATTCCTCAACTATGACTGGGATGCCATGTCATAACTTTTGACAATATTTTTAATCATTATTTAATTTTTTCATTCAAGAAATCACCTTTTAATAATTCTCATGTGGCTCCATATGGTTTGATCTGACAAGCAATCCTTTTCACCTTTGAGAATACACCTTGAGGAATAGATACCTTCATTCATGCCTCTCAAAAATGAGTGTCCTCGCATGGATTATACCACATATTTGTGCTACGAGTCCAAGTCGGCCAAGTGTAAAGAGGAGCTAGTAGAATCCTCCATGTGTCTCCTTTGTGCAACTGCAAAGGTGAAGTCCAGAGGTAGGTTCCCAAATGAGCACAGGCCCTCCACATTTTTAGATCCCAAGAGAGTTGCACCATTCACTCAAAAGTCCGAGCATGAGAAGGTCAAACGGAAGATTCCACGTGTGTGTTTGGAACAACTTCACAAATGAATTCTAGAGGTAGGACCTCAAAAGAGTGAAGGATCTTCACGTGCCTTGGCCCAAGAAAGTTTCCTCATCCATTGAGAAGTCTTAGTATAAAGAGTATCCAACACAAGCTCACCACGTGTCTCGGGCCGAAAAAATTGTACCTACCAATGAAAATTTCTAAGAACTAGTGGAAGGTGCCATGTGCCTAGGGTCCGAGAAATTTTCATTAGACGGTTAAAAATTCTAAGTATGGGAAGATCCAGCGGAAACCTCCACATGTCTCTTTGGCACTCTTTCAAAAGGAAAATTTAGGGGCAGGTCCCCAAACAGGTGTTGGCCATCCATGTGGAACATATTTGAGCTGAGCCAGACCTATGGGTAATTTTCACATTTTCCATCACTTAAAGAAATTGTGCATTTTTAGAGAATTTGGCCCATCCATCCGCTTTTGATATAGGTGTTAAACGTTACTTTCTTGAACATTGACTTTCTTTATGACTTTCATTCCTTTTCAAAACAAAGTAAATAATCTCAAAATGCCCCAGAGACCCGCCTCCCCACTTTTAACTTTCGATGTGGGCATTAGTGGGGCCACTCTTCACTTTTATTATTTATTCCTTTTTTATAATAAAGGTAAAAATTCCAAACACGCTTGACAACCCGCCTTCCCATAACTACTTTATTTATGACATGTGTATAATTTTTGGGGCCAAAATAAGAGATTGCTCTGCCACTTCATATCATTGAGTAGCAAATTAGAATTCATGGGAGCCATGGGACCAATTTGGCATTTTTTACAAATGTGACAAAAAGTGACAAGTTTACTAAATAGACCCACCATGCCGTGTCCAATCAAAGAATACCACGTATCCACGGGCATTGGGATAAAATTTGATAGGGAAAACATGAGCATGGAAAAATAAAAAGAAGGGGAAACCCCAACATTCACACCCAAATAACAAACTGGTCTGCATGGAAAGAGAAACTATAAACAACACAGAGCTCAATGCGTTTCATGACCATAGAAAGTGATTTGATGATAACAACTTGATAAAGCTAAAACTTCAATCATCCACATAGGGAGACAAAAAATATTTCAAACCATGCAGACTGATTTTTTTATCAAACAGGGTGAGATTGAAATGAGCACCAACATACCCCATTGGTACCGTGTAGCATGTATTACCCGCCTCGGTGTAATCTAAAAGTGTGCACTTATAACTTGTCTTGTTGTTCTTGGATTCATACTTATAAGTTCTGAAATTGGCTTATTTAGTGCAATTTCTAAATTGTAATCTTATGATTGCTTACATGAACTCGAAAAGGCCATTCTATGTGAATTGGATTCCTTCTTTCTTAGTTGTATATTTGATTAAGATGTGGGACTACTTTTCCTTGAGTTGGTCACTATATTCCTCATTTATTGAAACATGGCTTCTTGTTGGAAGATGAAATCTGATAACTGTTATCATTGACCATACCATACATTTAACTACTCTTTGCATTACTATTTGAATTATATATAACTTTAAGTCATGTATTAGTTTGACATAGCATCATGAAAAATGTAAATGTCCATTTTACATGGTGAAGCCCTGTCAAAATTTTCTCATATTTAATTTTCCATTTTGTTTCAATTGTAATATTATCTTATTTCAGTTAACTTCAGCCTTTATTTGAACTAAAATAAATATACTTTTCTGATTCAAGTTACAGAATGTATCACTTCTTTCTTCTTACCTATATCTACACATTTAGATAAACTGGTTAGAAAATATTAAGCTTTTTGGCCTCTCTTTTATTCCATAGTTTTCTATTTCTTCTTTTTGAGTGAGTAAGTCACGTATGTTGCTACAAAATGGTGCTTTATCAGTTTTTTCTTTAATCTTGATGTAATTTATACCTCAAGTTGTTTAGAGATCCACCTCCATGAATTTGGACATGATAGGAATATTGATCAACCCTAATCTCAATATTGAGAGTCTTTTCTTTTTGTTTTCATGTATAGTGTCATTCTCTATTGAGAGAGATAATGAAGATAGAGCAAAGCTAGAGCTAGATATGCATCAACTGAAATGAAAGAAACCCAAGGAAATGATGGGTTCTTTCATACTCCTTTACTTTATTTTTCATGCATATGTACCTCTTACTTCAGTAGTTGTAATTTAATCTTTAGTAGTTTTAATTTACTTTTGAGTTACATCCCATGGATTGTGTGGGAACATTTGAAATTCCTTATGAATAAAACATTGAATTTTGAAACCAAGTTGTGTATTTTTTCTTCTTTTCACTTTTTGTACATGGATTGTATAATGAATTAAAAACTCAATAGCATAATTGAATGTATTAATCATGAAGGAAATACTTTTAAAATACCTGTAACTTTTAACAATGAACTATGATTGATTGTTGTTCCAATTTTTTATCACTTCATCTATTATGAAATTTCATGTCTTTATCAAGATAACACATCTATCCTTAGGGATTTGTGTTATTTTTTTGAATATAATCATAAAATTGTAGACTATGTGATATGTTACATTTTGTAACAACACACATAGCTGCAGATTTCATGTAATCATTAATTAATTCAATAGAAACAACATTAAACTGAAAGAATCTCCCTAGCTTAGGTTCACTTCACCAATTCCATCCATCATAACGAAGTTTCGAGTTGCCCATTTTTACACAAGTGCAAAAATGTAAACACTAACCAATGTGAGCATGACAAGATAATTAAACTTAACTCATGGTAATATGTTTTAACCATGGTAAAAAAATAAAACT
The DNA here is from genome assembly GCA_018340775.1 of Taxus wallichiana var. yunnanensis. Classification (NCBI taxonomy): domain Eukaryota; kingdom Viridiplantae; phylum Streptophyta; class Pinopsida; order Cupressales; family Taxaceae; genus Taxus; species Taxus wallichiana. Next base: position 663,331,026 of record CM031234.1, on the reverse strand, counting down.
AGGGTTTCGTAAAATACATAATCTTGTTAAATGTGGAAATTTCTCTAAAATTATAGATTTATAGTATTATTATTTTTATTTTTAATTGTTGAAATTTGATTCCTAAATTTCCATTATTAATTTTTATCTATAACATGTGATATCAGATTCCAAGTCATGCAAAAATTTTATTTATATTTTCTTAATTAGTAGAAAGAGCAAGTTACGAGGAAGAGTATCATATCGGGCAGAAAAATCATGAAATATTTACACTATACCATGGGACAAAAGGACGCGAAGTATGTGGATAATTCTATATCGAGTTTATGAGAATGAAAAGTTGAAAAAATATGCCCATTCACGAGACATCTGAGGTAAAAGGATCATACCGGCCGGATAGCTGAAATGTTCCTAATTATTTTTATGTGTATCTTCTTTATCTGAAATGAGAACTTTTCTATCAGGGACCTTTCTTAAATGAGGAACCAGGCGAATCGGGAAAATTTCGAGACGGTTGGGACAAGGCCGCAGAAAACAACCGGCCGGTTCGGCCGAAATGGGAAATTTTAGCCTTGCGCCAAATGGGACAAAGGGGACGCCAAGGACGGGGATGAATAGCGAAAGCAATGATCACGCCACGTGTCACCAGTGAGAAAAGGGACATAGAAGCCCATTTCGGGCGGTTCGGAAGAATTTGTCCCATGTACCACCGGGACATGTGGGACAAAGGGACGCGTGGGACGCGAAGCAAGTGTGAAGGCAGAGGAGAAAAGTTAACATTTCGAGAAACTTAATGCGGCCATAACTTTTGACTCGAGCTGATTTTTAAAATTGACTTTCTCCTCTACACATGATGGTACATATTTGTTCATTAATTCTTGGAAAACAGTGACCCAAAATAGCGGTAGCCACTCGAGAAGGCCATACTTTTGCATTTCTCAACTCAAAATTGGCACCGTTGGAAATCTCAATGTACAGAAATATATATTTAATGAGAATTTATCTCTTTTAAGAAAATGGCCGGGTTATATTTGGAAGACATTGGGAGTGCAATTAAGAGGCATGGTCATCATTCTTTCTGCTGCAGCACATGGGACAATATGGAGAGCATTTTTTCAAGTAATGTACAATAATTTCACTATTTAATGCCTCTTATAGGTGGTTGCTAAATTCTCATTTTTCTATAAATTGGAGTGTTGGGCTCATTGTAATAGTTTTGCATTGCTTTATGAAGCCGGTGTGTTGTAGGAATTAGGGATCCTAGGCTTACTTGTAATAATTTGGTAAAATCAGAGTTTATAAAGGTTTTTTCATTTTATAAATTTATTAGAAGAATGAGAAAATAAGCAGGGATTTATCTAGAATATTAGGAACATAGATTTAGAGGAAGACCAAATAATGCACTTTGCCTCTGTATTTCACACATTTGGAGACTACTCTCACATCCTCCTTTTAGTGTATCACCGCTTTAGTGTAGGATTTCATTTTATACACTCTCTTTGCTGGTCCTTGGAAATTTAGAATGCAGTTAGCTTATATTAGAGTAGAAAGGCTTATAGTTTAGGGCAAGAAAACTTTCCAAGGTCTATCTCAATTTTGAAATCCCACAACTTGGAGATAAATGTTATCAATCTTGTGAGTTCAAGTATAAAAGGGTCTATCTTGTAATTAGACCATAATTAAGTATTTATTTTATCAAATTATATTAATTTTATGGTGAAAATTATTTCATTAAATATACATTAATAAGATTGATGAGAAGATGCCCATTTCCATAATTATTTTTATGTGTATCTTCTTTATCTCAATCTATGATTCTTATAGAATTATATTATGGAAAAATATTCTATGAGAAGTAATATAATGCATATTATTTCATTTAATTATGTAATAATATAATCTTATTACTAATTATAAAGATTTTATAAATTATATTTTGGAAGACAATAATTGTGCATTGCTAAACACTCTTGTTGAGAGCATTAAATAATATATCTTGCAATCTAAATACTATAGTTTTGCCAAGATGATTTGGGCATATAATTTGGTATCAAGAGTTTATAAAGGTTTTCATTTTATAAATTTATAATATTAGAAAATAAGTTTCTAGACTTAGAAACATAGCTTTAACATTCCTTATTATGTTGTAATTAATCCATAAATTAAGGCTAATTCCTTGAAAAGTCCAAAGCATGATTTAATAGCCGTATAAATCAAATCCAATTCCCTTTATCAAAATATCTATTATGTATCCATAATTAAGTATTTCTTTTATCAAATTATATTTATTTTCATGGTGAAAATTATTCATTAAATATACATTAATAAGATTCAAGAGTTCCATAAGCAACACAATCTTTTATAGAATTATATTATGGAAAAATATTCCAAAGTAATATAATGCACGTTATTTCATTTAATTATTTAATAATAGTACATAAAGTTTTATAGGATCAAGGTTTGGAATAATTGTTTGAAAAAAAACCCACATCCCGGGCCAAGATGATTTCACAAACAAATTTATAATATTCAATAGTTTCTCCAAGTTAACATTCGTTATCATGTTCAAGTAGTTAAGGATATGATCTAATTTCCACGTGTCCTTTATCAAGTACCTTTATGTATCCAATTTTAATTTTTTTCTTCGTGTCAAGGATGATGTTATCCACATTGATATCTTCTTTTGGAGTTGGTCCATGTTTTATTTGGCATTAAAAATCCCCATACAATGTTGTACCTTCTTCTAATGAAGGTTTCCAATATTGAACTCTCCTTTTTATTTACCTCATTACGTAGAAGGAAAATATCCCCATCTTCTCTCTCATATATTTTCATTATCATTCCCTACTAGTATAAGTAACATTTTTCCTAAAAAATACCAAAGATATAATTATTATTTAGATCTTCCAAAACATGCCGAACGTAAATATCTATCCTTATCTATAAGGTGTAGACCATCTAGTTGAGCACTCCCTTTATTAATCATAAAGTAAATTCTTGTTTCATTGAAAAATAATTTTTTTACCGGCCAAACTATTTTTATATTAGGTTATAGTAAGGGTGGGAAATAAGAACACATACTTACCACATTTTCTATCCATACACCAAAATTAAAAGGACCCAACCTCTCTCCATTAATTTTATGATCTTCTAGCACATGAGGTATAAAACCGATGGCCATTTCATAATATTTCCTACAACATTTATGTTTGAGAATGACATTATCTATGACAAAATTTATTCTATCTTTATAACATGTATTGATGGTGTATTCGGTGTCATCACAACAATATTCATCACTCTTAACATTGTAAACCTCTCGAACTAAGAAATAAATTTTCTATACCCAAATTGGGGGAACTAGATCAATATGCATGGTTTGACGCTTAAATATCTTCCCAACCAATGTAGTATCATTTATTTCCAATATATGCAAAGGTTTTGAATTCATCAACTGAGAAAGGTAATTTATTATTCAATCCACTACTATGTTAACACTAAAAACAATGAATCCTTTTCCCACATCTTAGTAATGTACTGTCTTCCTACTTTGATGTACTCCTCCCTTTGTAACTTTTGTTCCTTTTGAAAACAAGTCCATATGATCATCCATTAAAAATGGAAAAGAATCTGCTATTGTAACAACATAAAATAAATTTATTGTGAGAATTTGATGGAAAATATCTTAAACCATTTGCATAAAATAAATTTAAAATTAGCATGTATGTACAACCATAAGTATATGAATACACATAACACATGATTTTTAAAATTCTATAATTCAAGTAACATTTTGTAATCTTCAAAATTATGCATATTATAATTAAAATTGACATGAATATATTTCAAACATGATTCCAAAACTATACTTGGACTTAAATCATTTGAATTTAAATGATCTGAAATAAATAAAGGTTAAATATCCATTTGCTAACTCGCTTCAACCAAATAGAGTTTATATAGATGAGGTTGCATTTAAATGACAAGAAAAAAATAAATAGATTCTAAATATATGTTCATTTGAAACATGATTTCTAATTGCTTCATCCAAATATCTTCATCATATTAACATAGCATATAAATTTTAAAAGAATTCCTCATACGTCCCATATTCTCTCGACTATTAGAATGGGCATCTTTCCATTTTAAACATTCCCATAAAAATATCTAGTTTTCATTCATTCTTTATCTTTTTTGCGTACGAGAATATTTTTTTCTTTCTATATTGAGTTTATGAGAATGGGCATATGCCCATTCTCATCACAATGATAAAGATATTTTATTTTGTATGAGAAATGGCATATGCCCATTCTCATCACAATGATAAAAACTTTGTTTGTAAGAGAATGAGCATATGTCTATTCTAACCATTCTAACTCATTGAAGCAATATTGAACTTAATCATTTTATCATCACTATAAAGGATGTGGGAATGGACAACTGTCCATTCTAAAGAAATTAAATATTACCTCTATTTTTCTTCTATGATTCTTATAAGAGAATGGGCATATACCCATTCAATACAAGATTAAATTTTTTGTTTCTATGAGGATGGACATATGCTCATTATATCTATGTTTATTTTTCTTCTATGATTCTTATATGAGAATGGACATATGCCCATTTAATACAAGATAAAAATGTTTGTTCGTTTTCATTGTTCTTATTGCTTATTTTTCAGCCATTAATTTTTTTTTCTCAAAAGGGATTAAAAACTAATTTCTCTGAATGTTCTTCCAAGGTAATATCTCATTATTTATAACATATAATATTAATATATTATGTGAGTACTATAAGTTATATATATTTTTTATCATTTTCACATCAATATTATAGTATTAGTCATTTTAAAACAAACATGTATGGTAGATGTAATTAGTTTTAAGAACATTCAAGATATTTACAAAGAAACTTGATAAATATTGAAGATGCCTATCAAAGATATATATTAAAATATACAACTCAAGGTAAAATGTGATGGAAAATCAAAATAAGTAAAAAAATTAAATATCATGAAATATGGTACTAGTACCAATTAATATGAGTGTCCTTTGTAATCAATGATTAAAAAATAATATATCTTTTTGATCGATTCATTCCATCCCCTCATTCTATTTAAGTCACCATTCCCATCTAGGGTTCAGGGATTGGTTGAAGTAAGTTAATGATTCAATATTTGAGTGATTTCATGAAATCCACGTGTTATATGTAGTTTCCCTAACTATCCTCTCTCATCTTTCTCATATTTATTATTGAAAACAATGAGACACTAATGAATGAAGAAGGTGAACAACGCAATAAACTTTTTAATATATTCGTAAATCTTATTTCCAATCATAATAGAAAAGTAAATAATAGTATTCATACTATATATAACATGTCATTAATAAACTAATACCATTAAAATTTGAAATTAAATAGTGTATATTACCTCATAAAGTTTACTAATTATCCATGTATGCATCTCTCCCTCTCTCTAGTATAAATTAGTATAAATTAATTTTAAATTCCAAAAAAACCTAAAACATGACTATGATAATAATTAAAATTTATATTTTATTTAAAATGCAAATAAACTAGAACAAGATTATGATATAGTTTAAAATTTTATTTTATTTTATATGCAATAAACCTTAAACATGGCTTTGAATTTTTTTAATATTTAAATTTTATTTTTAGTGAAATTATTAAACCTAAAACATGGTTACAATGTTGTTTAATATTTATATTTGTTTTTTACCATGGAATGACAACCATTTGTTAATTAAAGTATTGGGTTTTCAAAACCATCTTCAATCACCCGTTGGGGAAATTAGAAAAATTAATGGCAATTAATTCACATTGCTCTATGGCATGCTTAGAGAGAATGAAGATGGTTACTTATTTTTATGATGGTATTAGAGGTCTTGGGAATTGCAAGGTTAACCACAGTCAATGAAGCTATATCTTTATTTTTTATCCTTTCCACTTTCTTTTTCATCTGGTTTCTACTTTTATTGTTTTTCCTTCCATTTGGGTTGCCTATATTTCGTTATAGATAGCTTCATCTAATGAAGAAGAAGATTTGTGTTTCGTTAGACCGTTTATCCATGTGCTTAGTAAAATATTTGATAAATATTTTGAGATATTATTTTTTATCTCCACTTAATATTTATTGACCCTTTTCACTTTGGGCTCCTTTGAAGCACAAGATTTTAAAAAAAATCAAGAATGAATTATTCTAACTCTTCTCTATTTTATTGTTAAGAGATTAAGAAAATCATTTTTTTTCTTTCCCTTATATTCTATTCTTGGTTTAATGATATTGCCGTATTTTTGATCTTCGTATTTTTTAATCTAGGTATTAATAATATACCTTCAATGTTTTCTAAGACATGCATAGTTGTTAACCTAATCATAGTTTCTAATACAGGTAGTTATCTGTTATAATTTTACCAAAGTACAAAGTGGTCTTACCACTTAGGTGGAATTTATTATTTTATGAGTTTTGCGGGCTAGTTCCACAAGGTAAGAATGAATCATTATTTGAAGAAGAATTTACTCTTTTATAGTGAAGAAAAAACATTCTTCTTTTTTAAATCAAAGATAAGTTTTAGAGATACTTCTAACTCTTCTCTATTGTATTCTAAGTTTATGAGTATAAAGATAAATTATAATGTCCTATTTTAGATCTTTTTTAGTTTTGATATTGTGCATTTTAAGAATATCACTTCAATATTTTATAATACTTACATAGTTCTTATCCCCCATAGTAATAAATATGATCATTTCATGCATGTTTCAAAGTCTCAACATGATTATATTCCCTTGCAAATAATGTGTATGATTCTAAAAATTCCACTTCTAATCCTTTATACTAAGACAGGAGTTAACTGTTTTGTTATTACCAAAGTACATTGTGGGGTTACCACCTAGGTAGCATTTCTTATTTTCTCGAGCAAGTTGGCCTAACTACATAGGCCTAGATGGGTAGGAGATTTTTATAGGCCAAGATCAACATTGTGATCTGACCAACCGAGCTCAAAGCAAGAAAATTTATATTCCAAGATGGGCGATTAAGCTAATCTATTGAGCTAACGGTTGTGTTGGCTATTGAAATGGTTTGTTGAGTTCACTTATTGAGCTAGCTAGTCGGTTGGTGGTAGAGTTAGTAGGTCTAACTCACCATTCGAGATGGCTACTCGTGATGGGTGGGTGAGCTAACTGCCAAGATGAGTGTTCAAGGTTGACCTACTAATCTTGATGGGAAAGATGACTTCCGAGATGGGTTGGTGGGATAACGATCTTGTGTAACATTCCCATTTTAAGACTTTAGAAATAAGGATTATTTTACATAATCTTCTCTAATCTAAATAAAACGTCATTTAGAAAACACATTCCATGTCAATCAATCTCATAACAGATAACCATATGTAGTTGTAAATGACTCGATGATCCATCGATCTATTCATTTCATAACTCGGTGATCTACCAATCTATTTATGTTAACTTTAAGTGTTGAATACTTATCGAATACTTCATATACTTGGTTTTCCTACCCTAAAATAGGTATTGAGTGATCTATTTAAAGAACATATCTGAATATTTGTTACCAATATTCATCTGACATCATGTTGTTTTAAACTAGGTAATGTAGGACAATACAACCAGCAACTTGTGATACTTTGGCCAAATATTTTCAACATATTGTTCATGTAACTATTCCTAGAAAACATACTCATCATTCGGGAATATTTCCTTAACCTCACTCTTCTATTATCTAGAATGGTCTTTACTAACTACCGTCAGTCCACCTGCCCAAAGTTTGACCCTAGCCTAGTTTAAAAACATAATTTATTATAGGAAGACACTCACAATGACTTAGGGTATATGGGCATACTCGGTTGACCTAATTCAACCGGATGTGCCAAGGTACCTGAGTCATAGAAAGCTACTACCTATCCTAGACATGCTACCAACTTGACCTAGAGAGAAACTATGTTGAAGTTCTCATTTTGTGTGAATATCTAGATGATAAATGTAGAAAGGTGTTGCCACATGTCAACTGCAATGGTGTATCCTCAAGATGACCCATTTCTTAATGAAGGTAACAACACCACGGAGTTGGTGTGTGCCAACATCCTATAGAAATGACATCATCACGATTTATATACTCAAAGGAGGTTATTAGTACATTATTAATTTGGAGTATTATACCGATTATAGTAACCATACTAATCCCTAATCCAACACTCCATAAGTTCTTTTCTAAGTTTTTATTCATTTAGTCATTAAAGAACTTCCTTAACTTATGATTTCTTTTTATATTCATTTTACTAGGATTAATAAATAGATATCTAGAAACAGGATGACAACATCAAAAGTTCCATTATATTGTAATCTTAATTGTTCAAAGAAGGTGTAGCAACCAATAGGTTCAACTATAGTAGACTTTATAGGGAAATGAAGTCTAATGATTTACGATCATATCACCATTCTTTAGATTACATTCCTTGAGTGAGGAAGACTTTTCCTCTACAAGATTAAGTGTTAAGGTTTGTCATACCCTCTTTATCTTTCACAATCTCTATAGTTTTACTACATTTTATTTACACATTCCATTAATACATTAGAATTGTTTAGATAAAAATCGTTATTTTATGCAATTTAACAAGCGTAATCTTATTAAGGGAATTGAACAAATTCCTTTTATCCGACTTATCAAATTTATCCGAATTAATCATATAACGAGATATGAAGAATGTCATTAAGATAGGATTTCCATCTTCTTCATAAATACAAGATAATTTACACAACCCATACCAATAAATCTCCAACATTCAATTCATCATTATAAACTTATTCATTTACAAGACTTATGCATTTCAAGCATACAACAAATAGCCTCTTACCCAAAAGAATACAACTTTTCTTTTTCAATACAAATAAAGAATGAATCGAAACTCTTTACATAAGATACAAAATTAAAAAAGCTAATGCATCATGAAAGTTCATGTCTTATTTTATCACTTACGATGTCCATCTACAAAATTTCTAGCACGGGTCAGTTCAATGAAATGAGTGTAATAAGCAATAAGCATTAAAGTAAAGTGAATTCCACTAATTGTTTCATTAAACAACTCTGATTTAATGAAACAATTAATATACAACATACAAATAATAATAATTAATAACATCCCATGGCCTAAGTTTCCACAAGATTAGTGGATCTTGTCAATGGATTTCATATTCCCTTCATGAAATGACACACACATAAAAATTAGTTACAACAAAATAAAATGCAATCAAAACCCAGGAAGAAGTCGATACATATCTATTTATCAAGAGATTTCTCTAAAGTAAAGAATCGGGTTTAGAACACACATCAAGCCTAACTCAAAGATGAAAAATAAGGAGTCCATAAATAAAGAAAGTTCTGAAAACAAGAATCCCAATCGAATTCAAGAATATTAAAATTAGTCAAAGGAAAGCCTTATCTTCCTCTTCTAGTAGATATAATGTAAAATTAACACAAGTGCTCACAAATCCAAGCTATACTTTTCAATTAAAATTTTCAATCCACTAGAAAATTTCCATCTTAGGAATCATATGGAAGTTGCAATCAATGAACTTAAACAGTCAAAAATAAAAGGATAAAAAAAAATGGAAATCCTTATTTCAATTTATAATAAATGAAATCATAAAACTTAGTAACTCTATAGTTAATTCCCAAAAGATAACTCAAATAGATTAATCAAGGGATGCACATTCTATCATCCATTACAAAAAACTACTTGACTATTTTCATTCACAATTCTCAAATCCAAATTTAATCTCAAAATGAAATTCACAATATATTTTCTAAACAACATACTGTCTCTCAAGAGATCCTATTCACTTCTCTATCAAAAAACCCAGAGATCCATTCAAGAACCCAACACGGGATAGAAAAGAGTCTGAGGATTAGGTTGATGAGATTCACGGTCCCATGGTCTAAGTTTCCCAAGTATTTAGTAGGGGATTACGTATTCCCTTCAAATGACACACACATAAAAATTGGTTTAAAAATAACATCCAATCAAAACCCACGAATCAGATGAATTATTTGAAGAGAGTAAGGAACTAAACAAATAGTTCAAGACAAGTACTATCCCCATCTTCCTCCACTTGACTGAATAGAATCACCACAAGCCTCACGAGTTTCATTTAGAAGCTTAAGACAGGTATGTATTTTTCAACCTCAAGATAAAAGGAAATAAATAATACATTCATAAACCTCTACAATCGATACGACTGTCCCAAAACAGATCACAATTCCAGTCCATTAATTCCTAAGAATTTAATAGCCAAGCTTCCCACATGGCATGGGATTCACTCAGGGTAGAGAGGGAGAGGTTTTTATTTCTCACTCTTGTCGAGTTCAAGGGAGGCTATACAGTCCAAAGGACATAAGCAATAAAACCATTCGCACCCAAGGAGCGACACGAAGGAGATTAAGCTTCCAAAACCAGATAAACCAACAAAACCTAGCTCGTAAAATAGGTAGAGAATTAAATTTTCAAAAATAGAATACTTGTTCAGAGACGAATACGAGCTTCAAACATAAGTTCTAGTTTTCCACAAGATTCTATTACCGGTTTAGGTAAACACAAACAAATCCAATGCAAATCTAGAGTTAATAATTCCATAAAAGAATAAAACCATAGCTCAGAGTAATTGTATAGAGTAAACTCACAACTCAACTACAAGTTCATCATAAGAACCAAATGTAAGTACAATGTTGAATACGAAGGTTAAACCTAAAGTTCAGATCTCACTAAGCTCAATTCAGTCCAAAACGAACACAAGGCCCCAACAAAAGCTCATAATAAAGCACGAAGCTTCACACAAGCTTAGAACATCCATGGAGCTCTATTACAACTCCTTGATACACAAAACTTAAACAAAGATACAAAACCAAACAAACAACAATGCTAGTTCAGAACGCCAAGGAACTCTACTTCAAACTCAATGAACTAATGCTCTCAATGATAGTTCAGAATGAAACATATGGCAATGCGTGCCCGTTCAGACAACACCAGACTTGAATACAAGCTACAAAGCTATCTAAAACAAGTTTATTTGAATACCACCAAGAACTAGTACATATAAGCTCCATTAAACTACCATTTAACAACAAAGGATTCACATTCTAGAACCCACATAAATTTCAAGAGAATAAGAAAGTAAATAACCATATACATCATGCAAAAATATATCTCCAGTGAGCAAAGTTATTTTAATGAATCATTTAGAAGAAAGAAAGAAATCTTAATGGGTAGAACCTATAATGCCTTGATAGTGCTACTTCCGATTCAAAGAAGACTTCTAGCTGAGTTTCCAACACCCCTTCTTCTCCAAGCAAGATCAAACAACAATAATCTTTTTCCACAATGCCTCTTATACATTCCTCAAACAAAAAATAGATCAGAGAATTCAAAAATAGCCACTAAGTGTAGATCAAACTACTAGTTCAAAGAACTAGATAGCTCCATGTAGAGAAAAAATCATGAAGCATGCAAAACAAAACAACCCCAAACAAATCCGCTAGCATGCCTTCCAAGATGGTTTTTTGCCAAAACCGAGGTAAATTAATGACATTAATTTGCATATTCCCACTTCTCTCTCTTTTCCACCACCATCCAAAGTTGGTGAGACCAAATTGAATTTCCACATGCATTTCCAAACTTAGTGATGCTCCCATGTAGGTTCCTCTAAAATTAACTAGCCCCTACAAACCGGCAAAAGTACTTATATGCCTTAAAACCAAATCAAATCAAAATAAAATCTCATTAAAATATTAGGAACCGCCACTTAGCTCCCTCTTGAAAGGAATGATAACCGGATCATATCAAGCCAAGAACACAGATGCTAATCAAATACCATGATCAATAAGATGAAAGCAATTCACGAGAATAACTTTACATAAAACCTTTGCAAAAAAATGAGCAGTAATATCAAATATTATTATGGAACTCAATGCGATAGATTGAGAATGGACTTGCTTAAATAGGAAGGAATAACAATATAAGAACTAGTCAAGGTCGAGATCAAGCCATAAATAAAGGAAATAACTAGTCATCAAAGAACTAGTCAAGACCATAGATATAGGAGAGAACAAGACATCAACGATCTAGTCAATACCATAGATCAAGGAAAGAACTATACCTAACAACTAGATAATATCTCCTAATATCTAAATAAGATAAAATAAATATCCACACACATAAGTGGGTGAGGATAAATACAATAAAGGTAAATAAAGTACCTAGGTGAACATGAGCTAAGGTAAATACCTACTCTAAAACCCCCTCAAGTGAAGCTAGGAGCCAAAATAGAAGTGGCATGTCCCAAGATGAGTCCCGACAACTAGACCGATGAGGTACTCATGTACAATAACTAGGAATAAAGGGACACCACAATGTACCCAAAACCAGTAACAACAAAATAAAGAGAGTAAAGACCCTCTCCAAGGCATTCAAAGAAGCTCGGCTCAAAAAACTCGTACAATTATGAAGAAGTTTGGTGTGCACCGCTTTCTAAATCCAGTGCTCGATCACAAAAATAAAAAAACTCGACCTTTGGGCTCCACTAGAATAGCTCCATACAAGGAGACTGTCAATAGAGTGATGTCAAAAGTGCAAAAAAACACCAAACATAATTCGATCAACTGCTTCAAATAGGTGTGCCTCAATCCAATAACAATAGCCGAAGCAACAAGGCAAGGACTCAAACTCCAAAGTGTCACAATCCAAGAAAAACCAAGGTAACAAGGCAAGAACACAAAACTTAAAGAAGATGTGGGATCAACATCACACCCTCCCATACTACCGAATGGGTGGAGTGATGCTATTAATCTATATGAGTTGTCAAAACAACTACTCAAACACTAAAAACTATCACTAGAATGCACCAGAATAGATCTCCCATAAGAGATACTGTGAACGTGCCAAAAGTGTCAAAAATACATATACAAAATCTCTCAACAAGTAAGAGAGAAACACTACACTTACTAAAAATGCTCAAAACAAGAAGCATCACAATGCATAAGGTATAGAAAGTGGAGTAAGAGGCCTAATGGTGGAGGATCCATGCCTGTAGAGTCCTCTCAACGAATTCCTATGTCACCGCCATGAGTGATCAGATATCCACCCCAAATTAACACGGATGGATGAAGAAGATGCCTGCATATGATTTGGTGCAAAATGCACAATGGGTACATGCAAAAGAACATCAGAATGTGTGTCAGGTTGATCATGTCTGACAGCTGAAATCTCAGGTTTCTCAAGCTTGAGTGAATGTATAAAACTCATGTGTTGCTCATGAACCTTAGAAAAAGTTAAGTGAAGAAAAAAAGGAGCTCTGTCAATGTGTGATCCCAATGAAATATCTACTTGAAAACCAATGTCATAACGAGAATTCCACTTAACATGTGTAATAGAGGAAAAATACCCTGTGAATATTTGCCAATGAATTCACTAGTGAGACCCATAGAACAAAGCATGAGAGAACCTGAATACAAGTGTTATGCTTCTTAAAAAACCATGCGGTGAGGAGGAGGATACACAACATGTGGTAATGTAATAGGTACATATGTGGAAGAGCATGCAGAATAAGCCTCATAGGTTTAAAAGCATCAAAAGTAGGTTCGGAGCTCAAAGGCGGCATATCAATGTCGGTGGGTACAAGAGCAACATCTGCAAGTGGATAGAAGCATGGACATGGTTGTCCACATTATGATGGTGATGTTGTAGGTCAGCAAGTTTGTTTTGTAGGAGTGTATTATTGTATCCCTATCATGAATGAGTGATTATAGAAGAGAATTTCACTTCTTGAGTGATCTATTTTCTTACACAAATTTTACAATATCCTCTTAAAGTCCACATACTTTAGAGAAAATTATATCATTCTTAGAATGCATGATAGGTAAAACCGCAACTCCCAAAAATTTAGGACATTCGGGCTCAGCCAAAATTGTGTCCACAATTGATTACCAAACTCATCCATATTTGGCACTTTATAAATATAGTGAAAGTCTAAAAAAATAACTTGAATGGAAAGAGCATGAAAAAACAAGCACTTTTGCAAAAAACGACACTCAAAACCAAGTTACCAATCAAAAGTTACAAGCTTTTTACTATTTTGCTCTATTATTTATTTTAGTTGCCACTAAAACAAAATAAATTGTTGTTGCCTTCACCACACAAATAAAATTAAAGGGGGCTGATGTTAAGCACCTATCACAAGATTTAAGCCCTCATATGACCTTTATGCCAATGGCTAAGGATTTTTTTCTTGGCTCGAATCCCGAGGCACGCCTCCGTGCACTTCTCTCCAAAAACTAAAAAACCACAAAAAGGAATGCCTACAGAATTGGACGAGTTTACAGTCGATCTAAGGGTTTTCAGACCTTATGGATGTAATGGAAGCCTATATTTTGCATAAAAATGCACACAACAAAAAAATACGACCAAATCCCAAATATATGAATACACATAATTTATTTGCAAAATAAAACTTACTGACGGATGTCAACAACAATCTCTAGCTCTAATACCATGAAAGGAATGATAACCGAGATCATACCGAGCTAATAATATAGATGTTAATCAAACACCATGATCAATAAGATGAAAGCAATTTACCGAAAATAACTTTACATAAAACCTTTGCAAACTAATGAGCAGAAATATCAAATATTATTATGGATCTCAATGCAATACATTGAGAAATAGGAAAGGAATAACAATATAAGAACCAATCAACATCGTAGATCAAGCCATAATCAAGGAAATAACTAGTCATCAAAGAACTAGTCAAGACCATAGATTTAGGAGAGAACTATACATCAAGGATCTAGTCAATACCATAGATCAATAAAAGAACTATACCTAACAACTAGATAATATCTCCTAATATCTAACTAAGATAAAAGAAATATCCACACACATAAGTGGGTGAGGATAAATACAATAAAGGTAAATAAAGCACCTAGGTGAACATGAGCTAAGGTAAATACCTACCTAACACCACTTTCCAATCGACCCATAGGTTCACTTTCATATCCCCTTAGTTTAGGATAGATACAATTTTCTTAGGTTAGATCTTAGGTTAACTTAAAAGTATAACCTTAGGATATAACCCTTAAACAATAAATTGCCACCTTAGGTTAGGACATAGCTTAACCAAATACAATAGGTAATAGGTTAGAAATAACTTATCATCCCTTAGGTTACTTCCCTCCATGATAACTTAGTATTAAAACTTAGGTTAGGATTTCATCCCACGTAGAGTGGTGTAGAAGGAGTTAGGAAAATTTACATGTGCCTCGAATCCCATTAGGAT
This sequence comes from Taxus wallichiana var. yunnanensis, assembly GCA_018340775.1. Taxonomy (NCBI): domain Eukaryota; kingdom Viridiplantae; phylum Streptophyta; class Pinopsida; order Cupressales; family Taxaceae; genus Taxus; species Taxus wallichiana. The sequence goes on along the minus strand of CM031234.1, from coordinate 663,315,684 downwards.
AGACCTTATTAGATAAAGGACACATTATACACTCTCTTTCTCTAGAACCCTAGAGTAGGTTTCCCTTTCCCTTAACGCCATTAAGCACACTTTAAAAGGTCAATCAAGAAGATCGAGCACAATACACAACAAAATACAGGAATGGTCTTTAAGATAATAAAGAATTTGCAACAACCACAAGTTCAGTCCGTTAAGTGTCTTAATCAATGAATGTAAGTTTTTCATTCAGTTTAGATAAGAAGATTTAAAACATACCATAGATCAATGAAATTGATCCAAGGATGAGTCAATTACAAGGGATATGTTTGTGACCATTCTAACTAGATTACAACTTACTCATAGGAAGTTAAATAAATTATTGCAAGAAATAGCATATCAGCCCTACAATCAAAGAGCAGAAATGATTTATCCATGGCAAGCATGATTTTTCAACAACCACGAAACATACATTTGTCCTGAAAATCACATGTCAATGCTTGTAATGCAAAAGAGGAATATAATAGTTTGATAAGGTGTTACATACTTCCCTCCTAAAAATAATCATCGTCCCGATGATTATCTCATTTTAATCATTGCATTCTGGATAATCAATTTATTCGATTTCATAAAATAAGTTTGCAACAATATCCGAATTTAAAGTTTCAGAAATTAGCATTCACATAGTTGTTTATTCAAAAACTAATAGTTATCTATCCATAACTGGAAGACTTATTGTCATATAAAGATAAAATCACTTTTTTTTATTAGTCATTCTAATCAATTCTAATCAAATAAATATGGAAAAGTAGTTTTCATATCTTCTAGGTTTTCCAAGTTGAAATTTCTTCATTAAAATGGTCCCACTGGACCTTACATTGATTTATCTCACAATTTCTTAAATGCAATTGGTGATTTTCTAGTACTCGTATGGGTTTAACCATGATTATTCCTAGATCTTGGACCTCTACGAATTCTAATTTAACACATGTGATAAATATGAAATGTATTTCTTAAGCAAAGAAATATGGAAAACATCATGCATTCATGACAAACTAGAAGGTAATGCTATACGGTAAGCTACATGGTTGATTACTTCAACTATCTTAAAGGGTCCCACATAACGAGGTAAAAACATGACAACCTTACCAAAAGTTATAGAGCTCTTTTTAGATTTAACCGAAGAAATACTTTCTCATCAAGTTCAAATTTTGTGTCAATCCACTTTAGATCAGCATAACTCTTTTGCCTATCTCGCTTCTTATTTCAAGTGCTCATGAATCAATTTAACCTTTTGTTCCATTTTAGTAAGAATTTTATGTCTAATTACCTCTCTATCCTCAATGTTGTCCCAACTAACAGGGGTTCTACATTTCTTCCGTATAATGCCTTAAATAGTGCCATCTTAAGAGAGACATGATATGAGTTATTATATGCAAACTCAACTAGTGGAAGGTATTCTTCCCACTTATATGTTTTGTCCAAACAATACATTCGTAACATATCCTTTAAAACTTGATTAAATCTTTTAGTTTATCCATCCATTTTGGATAATACACATAACTGAAATTCAGCTTAGTTCTTAGAGCTGCATTAAGTGTTTACCAAAATCTTGACGTCATTCAAGGATCTCTTTCCAATATAATTAATTGAGGTATTCCATGTACTATAAAAACTTTTGCACAAATCTTTTAGCTAACACAGAGAATCATCCTTTAGATTACCAAAGAATAAAATGTGCTACATTTTCTAGTTTATCCACAACTCTAAAATCACATCATGTTTATTTCTTGACATAGGTAGCCCTTGTATAAAGTCCATTCTTATCACTTGCCACTTGTACTACGGTATGATATGAGAATATAATAAACGTTTGGTGCATATGTTATGCTTTAACACATTGAAATTCGAGGAAATGTGTCACAAAATCAATAAGATATTTTTCATTCCTTTCCATAAGTATTGTTGTTTTATATCAGAAAGCATCTTTGTAATACTAGGGTGTCCAGAAAAAGGTGAATTGTGAAATTCTGCTAATAATTTCTTTTTAAAATCATTTAGCAAAGGTATTTAAACCCTGTTTTCAAATCTTAAGATTCTTTCATTATCAAAGTGAAAACCTTTATACCTCAGATCGCTAGGATCTTTAGCAAGCACTATCTTTACTTGGTGAAAGTAAGAATCAGATTCCATCACACTTTTTTCTTCATCCTTAAATTGAGTTCTCAATGTTATAAGTGTTGAAATGTGCTTCCTATGACTTAGAGAGTTAGCCACTTTGTTTTCCTTACCCTAGATATAATTGATATAAAAATTATATTGAGACAAAAATCTAACCACCTTCATTGTCTTGCATTAAGATTTGGCTAAGTGAAAATATACTTCATCCCAAGATGATCAATTTTCAATTCAAATGGTTTACCCAAAGGTAATGCCTCCAAACTTACAAAGTGCATGAACAATGAAAACAAGCTCTAAATCATGTGGAGCATAATTCAACTCATGTAACTTTATTTTTTATACTTTCGTAAGGTATGACATGATAATTTTGTAACAAAATACCTCCTATAACTTCTCCCGATGCATCGATTACCAACATAAAATATCCATTAGGATCTAGTACTACTAGAATAGGTGTTGAATTTAACAATTCCTTCAAAGTTTTGAATGCAATTTCACATTTATCATTCCAAAAAAAAATTATCCTTCTTCTATAAGGAAGTTATTGGTGCACCACCTTAGAGAAATATTTTACAATTTTTTATATAGTAGCCAAGCAAGCCCCATGAACCTTCTAACTTCATGTACATTATTTGGTATAGGCCACTCAGTTATAGCTACAATTTTTTAAGGATATACAAAAATTCCATTCTTACTTATTACATTTCCCAAATAGTGTAATTTTGTGTCATAAAAGAACATTTAGACAACTTACCAAATAACCACCTCTTTCTCAAAATTTCAAAACTATCTTCAAATGCTCATGGTGTTACTCAATACTTTTAGAATATATGAGAATGTCATCCAAGAATATGAGCACAAATTTGTCTAAGTATTCTTGAAAGATATTTTTCATTAATTTCATAAATGGTTTAGGTGCATTTGTTAATCCAAAAGGTAGAACCATGAACTCATAATGCCCATACCTTGTTCTGAAATTTGTTTTATGAATGTTCTAATCCTTAATCCAAAATTGATGATATCCAAATTAATATCTATCTTATTATATATTGATGCTCCACACATCCGATCAAATAGATCATCAATCCTAGGGAGTGGGTATATAATCTTGATTGTGGCTTTCTTTCACATCCTGTAATCAATGCACAATCTAATTATCTCATCCTTATTTTTGACAAAAATTATTGGTGCTCCCCAAGGTGAAACACTTGGTGTAATCAAACTTTACACAAAAGTTCATGTAACTAAGCCTTAATCTCACTAATTCTATAGTAGTCATTGATACGATTCCTTAGAAATGGGCTCGGTTCCAGGCTCGATCTAAATCGTGAAACCAAACTCCCTTTTGGGTTGAAGACTTGGAAAGTCTTCCATAAATATGTCACCATGAAGTCTCATAACAATGGATATCATTCCATGACATCACTATTCTCTTCATTGTTTTAGAAATATTCACCGCATATAAGGTAAAACTTTATTTTTGTCCTTTTAAGTTGCATAGCTGATAGTTTTCTAATAGAAATCTCATGTTTCACACCTTAAATCTTTGTTGTTTTCTACATGTCATCTAAACAACTAATGTGTTTTTCAAAAAAGTTCACTTTAGCCTTATGTTCTACTAACCAATTAACACATATGATTACATCATAAGACCCCAAAGGTGTAACATAAAGATCAACTTCGGTGGAAAAGTTAGGTAAATCAAGGAATGCTCCGAAAAAGACACATACTTACAAAGTATGAACTGCATTGTTTCCATACTGTACAATCCATGTTTTATCCATGTTTTTAGATTTTCTCTTTAGTTTTGGTGCTAATTTACTAGAAATAAAACATTCAGTAGCTCCGGTATCAAAAACAATAGTTATAGGTAAACTAAATATTTTACCTAGAACTTTTATTAGCATGGCCTATTTCTTAGCTTGCTTTTGCTCTACTACACAAGCATGTATCTTGTGCTCTTGATTACAATCATCCTTTTTCAAAGGGAATTGGTTTGTGTAATGATATTTTCCATAGTTATAACAGCCCCCTACAGGTCCCTTCCTAGGCTCAGGTTTATTTCCATCCTTAGAGTTATCATTCTGACCTCCATAGGACTTATGTCTGTTATTATTTTTCTTGACAAAGTTGTTCTGTGCATTACTATGAAACTTGTTTATTGCTACTTTCTTATTAGTATCGGATGAAAACTTACTTTTCACTCGAATTTCTTCCATGGTCCTTTATTTGGTGTAAGATATGATGAAGATGAGTTGTGAATTTTCTTCCTTACTTCCTCCTTATGAGTAGAAATTTCCTTCAATTTTTGTTCCTACCTTATGGCCTTTTCTACAACCCCTTCCATCATGGTTGGGTGTGAACATCCACTTGTCTTCCTATAATGAGATTCAATCCATGATGAATTTATGTATCCTAAACTTCTCATCGGTTTAATCTTGAGGTACATAAAATTAAGTTCCATCTATATTGATTCTTTTGATTTATTGAGAGATGATGAATATCATTAGGTTAGTTTCCCTTGGATGGTAGTGAAGCTGGCTATTCTAAAACAATGTAATTTTTATGTCTATTATTCTATGATTCATGTATGAGAAAGGGAATATGACCGTTCACATAAAGGAAGAAATATTAAAGTAAATAATTTTGAGAACTATATAATGGCTACGATAATTGAGAATTGTCCATTCCAAAACATTTTATCTCTATTAATTCTATGATGATGTATGACTTTTTTATGTAAAATATCGACTCGAAATGCTCTTATCTAATGTTGTCATTTTGATCATTATTAGATGCTACTTATTACCTTAATTTCTATCTTATTTATTATGATGATGAATGAATTTTATTTCTATCTTATCGGACTTGTATTTATCTATATGATTATAAAATTAGGTAGTAAAAGTAGTTTTCCAACAAAGATTACATTATTAAATTGTTTATTGATATTATGTACTATGTAGATATAAAGGATAGTTAAGCATTTTGTAATATTCAATTAATAATAATTCAACATGATTACAAGTTCAACATTCATACTAGTTCATCAAATTTTCATGCATGTAGTTTATTATTTTCATATGGTATGTAGGAATTAGAGTAATCATTACGAAGTGATACGTTGTATTTCATACATGTACAAAGGCGGAAATATTGGGTAAGTTCCCATGCTAAGAAAATTAAATGTTATACGTATTATTTTCATTATACTTATTCACATATCTCCATGAACAATAATGGAATTTATCTTATGATTCATATTACAGAGAATAGGAATATGCACATTCTTCATATACTAATGTTATCTCTACAATTATTTTTATGATATTTTCATTTATCTCTAGTATGAACAATAATTGAGATTTTTTTAATGATTCCCTTATGAAAATAGGAAAATACCCATTTTAAATAAATATTAAAGAGAACATGAATATGACCATTCTACATATTCTAATCTTAGCGATATTAGATTTAATCATAGTGATACAAATATAATGGCTTTGAGAATGGGACTATGATTATTCAATATAAGAAAAAAATTCTCAACTTCCCACTCTTTATTATGTATTTAAGAGCTATTATGGGGCATCTTCCCATTTAATACAAGACAAAATAAGCATGTATTTTATGAATCCTATTATCGAGAATATGCGAGAATAAAAAGTGATTCCCATTCAATATAAGAACGAAACTATTTTGGTTTCATGAGAATGGACATATTTGTTTTATTAGAATGAGAATGTGCCCATTCTAAACATTCTCATACAAGAAATATTTATTTTATGAGATTGGGCATGTACACATTCCTCAAGACTTTGTCATTTGAATACCAATTTCAAAGATGTGAGCATATATAATCCATACTCTTCTTTTATGTTTCCTATGTGCGTAGATAACTCTTTTATGATTCCTATATGGGAATAGGTAGATTCATATATGAGAATGTGCATCTTCCCATTTGATACAAGACAATGTAAACATGGTCAATCAATATCATACGTATTTAAAATTTGTGAGCATGTATAATGCATACTCTTATTTTATGATTCTTATCTACCCAAACAAGTAATTCTATGAACAATAATGGACTTACACTTATGGTTATTAAAGAGAAAAGACATATTCCAATTCTTATATTTCTAATATTATCTATATAATTATGTTTATGATATTTTCATTTATCCGTGGTGTGAAAAATATTTGACCTTTTTTAATGCTTCCCTTATTAGAATAGGAAAATGTCCATTCCAAAATAACTATAAAAGAGAATACGCATATTCCCATTTTATATATTCTAATATTAGAGATATTAAACTAATATTTGTGATATCTCTACAATGGCTGTAAGAATGAGAATATGACTATTCAATACAAGACTGAAATTATCAACTACCCACTCTTTAATACATATTTAATGCATGTGAGGGGGAATATTCCCAGATTAATAAAAGACAAAACATATTCATTTGTTTCAAAATGTTCATATGCCCATTTTAAAAAATGATTCCATATACAAGAAAAAACATATTTGTTTGTATTTGAATGGGCATATGCCCATTCGAAAAAATGATACTAGTATCTTTATTCTACTTGTACTATTCCCATCTACCTAAGCAATTATTCTATGATTTCTAAATGAGATGGGGAATCACCCAATGCTCAATGAATTTCATAACTCAAATAGTATCTGTATTCTATTTTTTTGAGAATGTGAATTATAATAGGGCATATGCCCAGTCTAAACATTATAATACAAGAAATATTGTTATTTTGGATAATGAGCATGTGCACAAAGAACGTGAATTGAAACATTTATTTTTGTGAGAATGTGCAGATGCCCATTATAGACATTTTTATACAAGAAATATTGATTTTTATATTGATTTTATGAGAATGTTCATGTTCACATTATTGAATACATAGTCATTTTAATAATTATGTAAAAGTTGTGAGTAATTATTATGAATACTCTGCTTCAAAGATTACTATATGTCCAAATAATTATTTTATGAATCCTATATGAGAATAGGAAGTTTAAAATGTGATGCTCATTCAATACAAGAAGACACAATTTTGTTTGCATGAGAATATGAATTTTCCTATTCTAAACATTTTAATGCAAGCAATACGGATTTTATGATATTGCTTGTATTATTCCTATTTATATCTATTTAAAATTTTGAGATGTTTTAATCCATACTCTTCTTAGTCTTATTCTATTCCCATCTACCCAAGCGATTCATATATGATTACTAAATGAGAACGGGCATTTCCTCATTCACTATAAGACATTGCGAAAATGCTCCATCAGTTTTATAACTCTTTTAAAAAGATGTGAGAATGCTTTCCCAATCTAAAACAAAGTAAATTTGATTATTCCTACCGTAAATTGAATATTCCCATTCTAAAATTTATAATACAAGTAATATTTATATTTATGAGAATTGGTTTTGTGCACATTCGTGATTGTAACATATTTTTTTTATGAGAATGGGCATGTTCCCATTCTTAACATTCTCATACAATAAATATTTATTTTATTAGAGTGGGCATGTGCACATTCGTTAATACTTAGTCATTTGATTACCTATTTAAAAACTATGAACATATTTAATCTATAATCTTATTTTATGATTCCTATCTACCCAAAAACTCTCGCTATGATTCTTATATTAGAATTAGCATCTTCCCATTCAATACAAGACAAATGTAAAAATGGTCAACCAATTTCATACCTATTTAAAAGCAATGAGCATGTATAATCCATAGTCTTCTTTTATGATTCTTATCTACCCAAGAAAGTCTTTTATGATTCCTAAAGGAGAATGGGAATCTACCCATTAAATACAAGACAATATAAAAATGGTCAATCAATATTATAACTTTGTGCAAGCCATGAGAATGGGTTCCCATTGAAATACATTAAATACAAAAATAGTGAACATTACAAGTGTCTAAATAGGTATGAGATTAACTTCTACTATATATTTTTCACTATTCAAATATCAATTTAAAACATTTAAATTGGTCCAATCAATTCAAATGTCTTTTTGAAAAATTTATGATAGACTTAGGATATTAAATCATTTTAGAATTTTAGAATTAAAAGGTGGTGATTTATTATTGTAGGATAATACGTAAATAGTACAATGTATTTTCTCATTATTTTAAAAACATCTTTAAAGTTTCATGATTTCATTATTAAAACATATTTTCGGTAAATGTGGACATTTATAAAACATTACATGTTTCTAAATAGGTATGAATATAAATTCTACTTAATATTTTTCATTATTCACATTTCTATTTAAAATCAATTCAAATATCTAAGCATATTAAAGCATTTACACATTATAGGGTGGTGGTTTTTTAATGTATTATGCATTCAAATTTTGAATGTATGTACAAAATAGTAATGTATAGTTTTCATTATTTTAATACTTATTTAAAAAATTTAAATTTTCTAAACATTGGGATAATAGCATATTAAAGAACTTAAATATGTACACTTTCATACTTAGGTATTAACAATAGACTTGGGATATTAAAGGCATTTATGCATTACAAGGTGGTGATTTATTATGGTCATATAGATTCAAATTTAGAGACTTAGGATATTAGGATATTAAAGGAATCTAATCATTAAAGGGTGGTGATTTATTATGGTAGGATTAATTTAAATTTTGAATTTTAGGCTTTTCTTTTAGAGGAAATTTTCCTTAGGAAAATATTTTATAAAAAAATTAATTTGAATGGCTCGGGTTTCATTTTTTTCTTTTTATGAGTGAGTTTTTTTTTTTTCTCTCTTATGGGTGGGATTATTATTCTTTTAGAGATTTTTTAGGAGAAAGAGAAAGTTATGTGAAAGAATTTGGGATGATTTGATACAGATATTATTGGAAAATAGACTTGTTCAAGGTAATAAAACTTGTTGCAGAGCTTCTAAAAAATACACATAAATATACAAGTGGTACTAGGTCTATTTAATCATTTATTTCACACCATAAATAGGTACACATTTTAGACCTTAAGAAATGAAAAAGAATGAAACAATTTCAATCCGTATATTTGGTAGTTGTTACATTTACGAATGTCAACAAATTGATTTATGTATTTGTTTTTTGTTATGCTTATGCATAGAAAAGAATCGATACATTTTTCAAACATTAAAATAAAATGAGATATATGGAAAAATGGTTCACATAGTTATGATAGTGAATTAAAATGTTATATATATATATATATTATATATATATATTTTTTAGGATTTAGATTTAAACTTGAAAAACTCGATATATAATAACCATGAATAGCCTACTCTACCGTTGTTGTATTCTGTTTGGAAATCATAAACTAATTGATTTATGTATTTGTTTCTTTATTACGTTTATGCATGGAAAAAATTGATACATTTTTCAAACATTAAAATAAACGAGATATATGGAAAAATTGTTCACATTATTGATTGTGAATTAAAATATCTTTGTTAGTATACATTTTTTAGGATTTAGAAGTAAACTTGGAAACAATGAGTTATAAAAACCTTTAATAGCCTACTCTGCCATTATTGTTTTCCATTTGAGAAATATTGAATAGTCCCATTAAAAATCGTTGTATCGAAAGCTATTTCTTCTTCTTTATTATGTAAAATCTCTTTATCTTTGTATCTCCTGCTATCGAAGCTATATCTTCTTCTTTTTTCACCAAAATATTTGTATCTTCATACTTCTACATCTACATCTATGTTCTTCACCTTTCCTTAGCTAAATCTCATAATGAGAAAATATCAATCGCATTACAACAAAAATCAAAACCCACTTCATTCAAAATCATTATTTTTATAATTTACTTACTTGGCCAAGAAAATTGCCTCATTAAAAAAAGACAACCGAAAATTTAAATTTTTAATCAAACCTACCATATAATAAATGACAATTATCAATTACCTCCTAAAAAAATAATATGGGAAAATTTAAAATTTAAATCAATATTGCCGAAAACATGGAAACAAAGCGTCAAAAATTACAAATTTGAATCACACCTACCATAATAAATAACCATTACGAATTGTCCCAATAATAATAACCAAAAAATTGGAATTTGAAACAATCGTGTTGGTATTATTAAAAATTATTTAATCAATAACAACAAGAAATAATCAAAATCAAAGTGTTTCTAATCAAGATATGATATTAGTAATTAATAGTTAATTAATAACATTGATTAATAATAGAAATCACAATGATAGTATAATATTAGTGTTAATTAATAAATTAATAACACTCATTAATAATATTATAATTAATTACAAAAAAATTGTCCTATCAATTAATATTAACTACAAGAATTAATATTACTATAAGCTTCAATTATTATAGTATAAAATAATATCTAATTATATTATCAAACAATTAAAGAATATTTTTAAAATAATTAAATAATAATATAAAAATAGTAATTAAACTTTATAAAATTAATTAACAATATAATCGCCATTATTAATAATGATTAATTAATTATAGTTCATTTTTAAAATAATATTATAAAATTATAAAAATATATTTTTTAAAACATTATTTGAACCCATTTTAATACCTCTATAAAGGATGTTAGAATGTGTTATCTCTATTCTTCTTCTATGATTTCTATTTCGAGAATAGGCATACGAAAATTATAAAAAACATTATTAGAATCACCCTATGAAGGTTGTGAGAGTGAACAACATCCCTTATTCTATCATTCTTATATGATGGTTGCTTTATAAGGATGAAGTAAAATTTATTCGAGAGAAAAAAATTACATTGTATTCTAGATAACATGAAAAATGTTTGTTTGTTTGTATGAGAGAATGTGCAACTACCTATTCTTAAACAAAGACCAAGTAAGTAAATTTTATCTCTCCACTAGAATCTTGTATTGTGGATTTAGATATGATTAATATAGAAGTGCTGAAATGAAAAGAATTTTTTCTATTACTCATATTATTATTGAATTGTATAATTTTCTTTTATTAGATGTATTAAAAAAATACATTCTATTTTTGATAAGTTGAAAAAAATTTGTTTGTTTGTATGAGAGATCGGGCAACTACCCATTCTTAAATAAAGACAAAGTAAGTAAATTTTATCTCTGCACTAGCATCTTGTACTATGGACTACTTATGAGCAATATTGAAGTGCTAAACATTCTAAGTTCAATATTGCATGTATTAGAATGTTTAGAATGAGCATATGACATTTTAGATCAATATTGCTTGTATTAGAATGTTTAGAACATGAGTATTTTCCCATTGACAATGGGCATATGCCCATTCTAAAATAGGAATCATAGATACAGATAAGCATGAGGTAAACTACATATGGGCATCTATCTACTGGAATGGGCTTGACATGAAGATGAAGTGTGTTGTGCCCCATTTTTCTATGGAAGGAAAACTAGATGCTATTCTTCACATTTTGAAGAGTTAGATATATTCCTTTTTTTAATAAATAAATTTCCTTCATATTCATCATGAAAAGAGAGAGATCCCAAAAGAAAAATAATAAACAACAATTAAAGATAAATGCTTGATCCCCCTTTAAGGGTATGCAGTGCAACACTAGGCTCTGCTTAAGGATCTGACAACCAATATGATATAATTATTAACTCTATAAAGGCTCTTAGAATGTTATTACAATATAATTATTATTCTAATATGGTCCTCCTTTCATGCAAAATGGGGAACAATCCAACAATAAATGTTTGTTTGTTTGAGGTTGGACAAATGCTCATATTTCTAAATATTCCAACATAACTGACAAAAAATATGGCAAAAAAAATGTTAGAATGTCTAGAGAATGAGCTAATGCCTATTCTTATTATTACTCATATATGAGAATGGGTGGATAATGGGCATCAACCATTTCTAAAAATAATTAATAGAGCTACATAATACGAGAATGGGCATCTTCCCAAGGGAATGTAGTGTAACACTTGGCGAGAGAAAAGATGCCCTTTCTTAAAAGAATAATAGAACTACATAAGGCTTGATCCCCCTCAAGGTTATGTAGTGCAACACTCGGTTGAGCCAGAAAATATCTTCGTGAGGGTTATTCCAGCCAAAATGATACAATTGTATTCAGAAAAAACTAAAAAAGGTTTGTTTGTTTGTATTAGAGAATGGGAAAATTCTCATTCTTAAACATAGAAAAATTAAATGTTATCTCTCCACTAGCATCATGTATTGTACAATTAGATATTATTACCATAAAAACACTAAAATGACGATAAATTTCTTATATTACTCATATTATAATTGAATGGGCATATTCCCATTCAATTCATATCAATTTATTGTATTTGACGTATTAGAAATTTTACATTGTATTCAAGATAAGTTAAACAAAATGTTTTTTTGTTTGTATGAGAGAATGGGAAACTACCCATTCTTAAATAAATATAGGGTAGGTAAATTTAATCTTTCCACTAGTATCTTACATTTGTGACTAGCTATAAGAAATGTAGAAGTACGAAACATACTAAGTTTAATATTGCAACTATTATAATGTTTAGAATGAGAATACAAAATTTTATTTCAACATTTTTTTATTAGAATGTTTAGGACATGAGCATATTCCCATTTATAAAGGGCATATGTCCATTCTAATATAGGAATCACTAAGAAAAATAGGCATAAGGTGAACTATATATGGTCATATGTCTACTTGAATGAGTTTGAAATGAAGATGAAGTGTTGTTGGCTAGTTGTCAGTGCTCCCCGTGGGATTCGTGACATGGACTAACCACCTCCCATGTATTCATTAACTCTAGTGATTGTATCGGAGACTAACACTCATGGGTTTTGGTCTAACGACAATCGTGATCCCAACAAATGGTATCAGAGTGAGGGGTCACGGGTTCGAATCCCCTCGGGTAATGCTGAGGGGGGGTTTGTTGGCTAGTTTTCAGCACTCCCGTGGGATTTGTGACATGGAATAACTGCCTCCCATGTATTCATTAACTTTGGCGATTGTATCGGAGACTAACACTCATGGGTTTTGGTCTAATGGCAATCGTGATCCCAATAAGTGTGTCATCTCTCCTTTTGGTATGTAAGCAAGACCAAATATTATTTTTCACATTGAGAAGAGTTAAAAATATTAATTTTTTATTCTAATGAAATTTCCTTCATATTATTCATGAAAAGAGAGATATCCCAAAAGTGAAATAATAAACAACAATTATGGATAGATGCTTGATTCCCCTTTAAGGGTATGCGGTGTAAAGACTAGACTCTTGGGGATAATCCAACCAATATGATCCAATTATTAACTCTATAAAGGTTATCACAATGTTTTTACACTATAATTATTCTTCTAATATGGTCTTCCTTCCATTGCAATGGTCCCCCTTCCATTGAAAATGGGGAACAACCCAACAATAATTTTTTGTTTTTTTTAGGATGGAAAAATGCCCATATTTATGAATAGTTTAATACAACTGACCAAACATAAGGAAAAAAAAAAATAGAATGTGTATAGAATGAGCTAATTCATATTCTCATTATTACGAGCAATCCAAGACTTGTTTTAAAACAATTACATTTAATCAATAAATAGAAGGTGGTAAATAATATATGTGAATGATGGTCTCGATATGTCGAGGTCTTAAAAAATAATTGTTAGTTACTCCAATATGAGAATGGGCAAAGAATGGGAATATTCCATTTCTAAACCAATTTGATAAAAATACATAATACATGAATGAGCATCTACCTAAGGGTATGTAGTACAACACTTGGTGGAGCCAAGATGCCTATTCCTAAAATAAAACCTGCCAAGTACCCATTCCTTAAAAAAATAATAGAACTACATAAGGTTGATCCCCTTCGAGGGTATTGTTGACAATTTTTGCACTTGTGCAAAAATAGGCAACTTGAAACTTTGTCATTATGATGAACAGTCTTGGGTGAAGTATACCTAGGCTAAGGAAGTCTCGATGTTATTAGTTATTGCTAAATTAATTAATGATTAAGAGAAATCTGTAGTTATGTGTGATGCATCAAAATGGAATAGATCACATAGTCTGTAATTTCATGTCATCTTCAACAAAAGAACACAAATCCCGAAGGACAACTGTGTTGTCTTGATGAAGACGATGAATTACAAATTAGGTGAAGTGCTAAGTTTTGAAGCAGCAAACAAAAATGTAGATTACAAAAATTAGATTTCATTATGAAATGTTATAAGTTCCTATCAATGTTCTTTCCTTCATGATTAAGACATTCAATTATGTTATTGAGTTGTTTAGTTCATTATACAATCCATACAGAAAATCTAGAATGTACAAGGAAATATACAACTCATTTACAAAATTCAATGTTTTATTCACAAGGAGAGTCAAATGTTTCCCACACAAGCCATGGGATGTAACTGAAAAGTAAAGTACAACTACTAAAAAAATAAGGTACACATGAATTAAAGAGAAAGCAAAGGAGTAAGAGTGAACCCATCATTGCCTTGGGGTTTTGTTCTTCAATTTAAGCATCTTCATCTCCACCTTTCATTCTCCTTCATCTCCATGGTAGAATCCATTGTACCTAAAGAAGAAGAAAAGAATTAAGCTGTCGATTCTACGAGATTAGGGATCAATCGTATTCCTACACTATCCTCCTTCATACATATGAATATTCTCCTAAGAGGAGAAGTATTCTTCTTAAAGAGAAAAATGTCATGCATGCTTTATTCACTGATAGAGAAGAAAGAGAAAAGAAAGAAGAAAACATGGACATAAGAGAGAGGCCAAAAGCTGATTAATTTCTAACTATTTTCCTATGTGTGTGTGTAGGTATAGGCTGTAGCCAAAGAGAAGAATATACAAACTAAGTTCATGCAATAAAAGGAAGAATGTAACTCAAAGTTCCAACAATTATTCTGAAATAGAAGAAGCTACAATATAGAAGAGAGACTAGTAATAGAGGCACATGCAATGAAGGAAAAGTAGAATTTGAAAGCTGATGTTTGGCTAAAAGAGAAGGTCATAGTTGAAAGGAATGAAGACAAGTTTTTGGAAAAAATTTGACAAGGCTTCGCCATAAAAATCAACACTATAAATTTTTAGTTGCTACGGGTAGATAAATTTTTAGTTACTACGGGAAGATAAATTTCAGTTGCTACGGGTAGATAAATTTTCATTCTTTGTGGAAAATTTAAAAATTAAAGCTAGTTGCTACAGGTGAAGCTCAAGTACAACATTGAAACAAAAAAGAAAATGGAACTACATTTTGACAAAACTTGAATTGTCCAAATGTATAGGAGTTGTAAACAGAGTTCCAGAAATAATATGTTATGCATAGTTTCAGAAAATAGTATACATTATTTTTAGAAAGTCAAGAATATTGTTACAGTCAAGCATTCAATAGATGTGATTTTCAGAAAACAATTACATTTCAAACACTCATCTCATGGAGAATTTCAATGTTCAAGTGATCTTAGTTTGAAAAGGATTAAAGCAAGTATTCTCAAAGGGTGCTACAGGATTTCAAAGAATCAAGTTGATCCTGAAACAATGAATTGTAACAAATGGATTCTCCATAAAAAAAATGAAGAAAAGATTTAGAATGGATCCAAGTAATGTACATGAGAACTACATTTGCGGAAAATCACAACCATCTTCTACAATATTCTCAACAATGAAGAGATAATAGTTTCCTAAAGTTAAAGCACAAAGAACTCATACAAAGAAGAGGCTGAAGTATGAATATCTAGAAAGAAGAAAATACTCTATGTCCACCACAGTAAAACAAAGGAAAGTATGAAGTAAATTAGAGTTTCATAACAATAAACACATAATCACATACTCTTTTCAAAGTTCATTTTAGCAAATGGCTGAAAATGATAGATACAAGAAAATCTGGGAAATATAATTATAGCACATGATTAAACCAAGACTTTAGATTTTACATGTATTTTCCACACAAAGTGGAAAAAATTATCAATGTCACATATCTATAGATACCGTAACTCGGAAAATACAGATCTATAATTCATGATGTAGATTGGGCCAAAGAAAAACTCACCATAGGTAATTAAATGGTAAGAACTTTCGAGCAACCGGATGATGAAGCGAAGGGTCCACAGGCATACAAGCATATTCGAACTTGGGATTTAATTAGGATAAATAAATCATATAACCCATAAATATTTCCAAAATTTCAGTGATACATTTGAAGAAGAAAAGAAATAGAATTATACATATGCAAGAGAGATTATCTCACCTATGAATGAATATGGTGGCCAATAGACTGAGGAGATCTCATACAGAGAAGAATCCATCTTCAAAAATCGCCATGAAGGACGTTGTAGGAAACCATTTCTCAGAGCTATCTCAGATTCCAAAAAAAAAAAAGAAATGGCAAGAGATATCAAATTTTCAACTCACAAAGCAAACTCGGATCTTGTAGGCTTCGCCAAAAATACCAAACAGAACAGACCGAGCTCAAAGTAACAGCCATGGTGGAAAGAAAAATGGATTTACAGGAAAAGCTCAAAAATGACCAAAGCACGACCACTGCAAAGAAACCGTGAAACCCGATATGACAGAGAGTCTTTTGTAGAGAAGGAGCTCCAAATACAATGAAAGCCGAGCTCGATAGAATAGAATAATGGCATCGAGAGAAAATTTTGCCAGGGATTCTCCTATACAACCAAAAAATCCAAAATGAATAAACTTTAGGGTCGAGTTTCCTTTACCGCCCGGACCCAAGAAGTGGGTTAACTCAAACTCAACCACAATCAGATATCGATGACATCAAAACACCAAGGAAACAAGAGCAATTTCCTCAAATCATCACAACAACCAATGCTAACCATATGGTTCGAATGCCACCACCCACATTAAATGCCAGCCAAAACCCTAATCATAGGTCATAAATTGACGGTCTGCGATCAGACAGGGTACAAAGATCAACGACAAAGAACAAGGTACAAAATTTCAAAATAAACCACAAGGGTTATAGTTAACCTGACCAGAGTTGATGCCACGACCAAGTCACCAAGGGGTGAGTCACCGTGGAAGGGGACAACCCACGTGTCCATCGAATTAATCATTGTAAATGATTTTCAAAGTCTAAACCCAAGTGCATGCTTCAAATAATTTTAAAGGGGTGACTAAATCATATATCATGATCACCGAAAAGGTGAATATTATAATATGTGAAGGCTGACATAATCAAAGATGGTCGAGCATGGTGGGGTGTTGCCCCTCATGATTTTAAAACATAGTATATGCTAAGTCCACAAAAAGTGACCAAGCCCAATGAAGAAAAAAGTTCAACCATGAGGTGGTACCCACTTCAAAGAGCTAGGGTGATTTGCAGAGTGTCACTCATGTGACCATTTTTCAAAAGGAGATGTCAATATCAGAACATGTGCACATAGCAAGTGGTCCCCATAGGAGGAATTATTTTGTAAATATTGCCAAGTATTGTAATTATTTTGCTCACATACATGGAGTTGTATTTTGCATGCCTTCACAACAAGATAGAATAGAGAAGATGACAGAGTTACATGTTCATGGAAAGATACTTTCCAAAGCAAGTAACCTTTTTTTAGTAAATTATTTATCCTTCTTTTCTTAAAAATAGAACAATCAACTCCAGTTTGACTGTAATGTAAGTAAGGCTAATAATTCCTATTTGTAATTGCATTTTTGTTTTTCCCTTTATCTATTATTAATTAAAGGATAAAACAAGATGCATGGGTGAGTACAAGCCCCTCGCCTATTTTTAGGGAGAGGGTGAGTATGTTTTTGCTATAGATTGTGTGTGCCTTTGCAAAGCAAATGAGGGAACTTTTGGAGGAATTTTGGATATATGAGTACTGAAGCAAATTATTCCAGTTTCACCCTTAAGTGTGAAGTATTTCGTGCCTTTCCAAGTTATTTTGCAGTCTTGTGTATTTTATATTAATCTTGTGAATGTAAATTCCCTGATCAATCACCTTACCCTGCTGCAAATTCAGTCTTTTCTACTTAATTTTAATGTGCATGTTAACTTATTAGTATTGTTGTGATTCTCCCTCAGTATAATCAAGTGTTTTTCCTTAGACATTCTATAGAAAAACTATTGGTTCGTGCATCAATAATCCTTCCCAAATCAGTTGTGCATATACTCATTCAAAGCCCTCATACAAATTTGGTGTATCACCTTAGTTTTAATCATTTTATAGTCATATTTTACTCTCAAACTCCCATAAATCAGTTTAGGATACACCAATAAGGAACCGACCTTGATACTGGAGACTCACCTCAAAATAGGTATACCCATTGCACTCCGAGGTGTTTCCATTATATCAACGAAAGAGAGAGATAATTTACGCAAACTTAGAAAACCTATAGCCATCTCTCTACATGGTGCACTTTCAAGAGATAATAGTTTTTGGCATGCCCGGTGGGAAAGAATTAGATCTACATGTGAATTACAATTTCAAGATCTACAAGAGATTATCAAATTAAAAGTTAGTAGATTACAACAAATTAAAAGTTAGTAGATTACAACAAATTAAAATTTACTTTCCAGAGCAAGTGCATAACATTTATACTAAAGATTTGAGGATCTTTTGGTCACCCGCAGAGCTGATTTCATACCAATATTATAGCATGTTCCATGCCTAAAGTGACTACAAGATTATCATTAAGAGGAATTCCTTCTAAGTTTGTTTCATTACCTTTGAATTATGTTAAAAGGAGAAGAGTTGGTAATACTTTACCTTATAATAGGCCTAGTTTTGGCAACCCTCCTCCTAATATTCCTTCACCACATATCAATTTCTCAATTTATATCCCATTCTTCAAATGGATATCCAACCACCAAGGAATTTTGTGACTTTTACTAATGGCAGTCCATTAGTGATCCTAGTTTACAATGACATTCTTAATGCTTCCATGAAAATTTTGCCATCATTCACGGGTGAAAATTAGGTTACACTAGTGAACATATTAAAGATGTTGTAGCCCTATGTGTAGTCCATAATATCACTCATGAAGACGTAGCTTTAAGACTTTTAGCTGCATATTTTAAAGGGCATGCCTTGCAATGGTATAGAAACCTAGAAATTGGAAGCATAAGAACTTGGGATAAATTAGGTGAAAATTTTCTAAAACAGTTCCAGGATAATTCAGATCATTTGTCTCTCATTAAATAGTTGTCTACCATTAAAAGATCTCCCAATGAATTTATGTCTAGCTTCAATATCCATTTTTCTAGAACTTGGGAGAGAATTCCAGCAAGTGTCAAGCCTCAAGTTGATCATGCTTTCCTTTATTATCTTAGGGCATTAAATAGTGATATCTCAACTATGATTCAGTCAATGGGTGGAGAGACACTTCCGGATGCTTATGATATTTCTATCCGAGATGAAAATAGTCTTATTCAAGATGGAAAATTAGCACCAAGGCCATCAATGCCATTCTTGGCAGATTTAGCACCTATTCCTCAGCCTATTACTATCATAGAGCCTACTATTGTAGCTCCATCAGATGATGTATTTAAATCTTTACAGACTATGGGAAATAAATTGACTTCGATTGAGAACAAAATTACATTACCTAGCAGACCCTATCAGGCTCCTTATCAGCCCTACCAATAGAATCAACAAAACAGGTAGCCCTACCAATAGAATTAAAATTATAGGCAACCTTACCAATAAATGTAGTTTGACACAAAAATCCTAGTTCATCTAACACTTTAGTCCCAGTTAATATGGCTACAGAAGAGTGGTGTTAACCTTGCAATCAACCTCATTCATCCGCAACTTTCCCAAATACTTTTCTGAATCTGAATCTTGTTGCACAACCTCAATGTGAAACATTTTTCATGCCTCAAATGGATGCCAAGAAACATGAAACTCATGTTTAAAAAGTAGCTAAATAAAATTTAGTAAGTTTTAATGAGAATTTCATTGTAGTCACTTCTAGGGCTCAAGGGAAGGTGTTAAAAATCAAAAGCAACAAAAGAGGCCTATCTCGCCTACCGTCATCGATAAGACAACATCTATAGCTCCAAAGTCAACTAACAACCCCGTTGTTTCTCAAAAAATAACAAGCATTCCAGTTCATAGAAGCCATCAAAAATATCTACATCCCGATCCAAGAAGACTATTTATACCTCAGATATCAAAGGCAGCTGAAGAAGAATCATTTTTTGCTAAGGCCTACTCTAAGACAGTTGATTATGTCTCTAAAATAGTTTCTTATTTTAACATTGTTGATGTAATGAAAAATCATAATGTTAATATCTCAATGTGGATGCTCTAATTATTCTGAACAAACGATTTACTTTCTCATGAACTAGCTAAGCTATAGATTTCTTCAAATATAGCGAGTAAAAGGAAGTTCGTAAGAGACATGGTCCTTGGAACGTTTGAGCAAGAGAACATTATATAACTTAAATGGATGGTTCAGAAAGTTCAATGCTCATGACATCAAGAAACCACCACCATTTTATTTATCAATAATTATCGTTAAAATCTAGTTCATAATTGCATGGTGGATAGTGGTGTAAAGTAGCACGTTATGCCAAAAGTGATTGTAGAAAATTGGGTTTGCAGATGAGCCTACATAAAGGAGCATCTTACAATTTGATGGAACTAAAACTAATACTATTGGTGTAATCAAAAATTTAGAAGTGATGTTACATGCTTGCCAAAATGTTTCTATTTTGCAAGATGTTACCGTTGTGGACTTTCCTCCATTCTTTGCCTTATGCTTATCTAGATATTTCACGAGAAAAAATAGGAGGTTATCTCTTTTCAGATTGGTCCTTCTTATTTTTCAATACTCATTATGGTACTAAAGTTACTTTCAATTCAAATCCATTGGCCAGATTTCACATTGAGCCTCACTCTTCAAACACAATGGCTAATTATTCAAACCTTAGATCGATCGATAGTGATGAGGTATCTCATGTTTCAGCATTAGATGGTGTTTCTAATATTTTTATGGATGAAAAGATAGTGGAATAACATGCTCATGATCCTTTTAAGGAAGTTTAAGAACACCTATTTGGTGTGTATTGTATGAATGAAGAGAACACACCACTTCCATTGCTGTCCAAAATAGAAGATTCAATGAAGGGATTTGGAATCTTCATTTTGATGGAGCTAAGAACAAGAAGGGATAGGGATCAGGTTTTATGCTCACTTCCCCAACAAATGAAAGGTATTTCTCATCTTTAAATTCCAATTTTCATGTACTTGTAACATATCGAATACGAAGCTTTAATTTATGGCTTACTTGGGCCCCGATAGAAAGGTATCAACATTCTATAGTTTTTGGTGACTTTGAATTGGTTATCAATCAAGTAAAAATTTCAATGTTTGTAAGAATACATTAATGAAGTCTTACACATACAAATTTTTAGACCTAATGGAATCTTTCAATGCTATTAATATTCAGTCTATTCCTAGAGTTGAAGACAAGCATGCGATGACTTCAGCAGCGCTTAGGGCTAGTTTTGAGGTGCTGGAACAGATTGAAAATATGAAAATATAGCCTCATATAAAGTTAATTGTTAGGCCCTCAGTACCTGATAATGATTCAAATTGGCAAGTTTTTGAAAGTGATGATCAAATCTATAGATTTTTGTAGCAAGAAGCTGAGTTTTCTACATTTAATTAGGATAAATTACAACACTTATATGGTGACCAGATTGTTCAATTGAAGACAAATAAACTACCTCATGGTCTAGTCACATTAGAAGACATCTTCAGCATTGATGATCAGTTAAGAAAGGTCAAGACTAAAATGTCAACTCACGCTAACAATTACGAAGAGATCTTGGTTGATGAAGGAAACAGATATTTCTTGGGAAGGTATGTTCCTTAACTAAAAAGTAGTCATTTATTAATCTTTGCAAAGAGTTTAAGGATGTTTTTTCTTGGAAATACCAAGATCTAAAAGGATTTGATCCTAGTCTAGCACAACATACAATTGAGTTACAGCCAAATTCTAAGACTATTAGTTAGAAACAGAGGCATATGAATCCCAAGATGAGGGAAGAATTATCTAAGTCAATTGAATAAGGTATTATGTTTCCAGTTAAGCATTCAAGTTGGGTAACCAATCTTGTTCCTCTTAGGAAGAAGAATGGTGAAATCAGACTATGTGTAGATTTCAAAGATCTTAATAAGGCTTCATTAAAAGATCATTACCCACTCCCAAATATGGATCAGATTCTAAGAATAGTCTCAGGTTCAGATAGACTATCTCTTCTAGATGGTTATAGTGGATATAATTATATTTTAGTTCAAGAAGAAGATAGATACAAAATAACTTTTACCACCAAGTGGGGTACTTATGCATAAAAAACGATGCCTTTTGGTCTTTTAAATGCCGGTGCAACATTTCAACGTGCAATGGACATGGATTTTCATAGCTTATTAAATAAATTCATCCTCATTTATTTAGACGATGTTACTATATTTTCAAAATATTCTGAAGAACATCTAAAGCACTTAAGGTAGACTTTTCAGTTGTGCAGGAAATTTGGAATATCTTTGAATCCATTGAAGTCTATCTTTTCAGTACATCAAGGCAAGCTACTTGGTCATATTGTTTCTAAGTAGGGTTTAGAAATTGATCCTTTCAAGATCAAACTCATATCACATCTATCATTGCCTCATCACAAGAAGTCATTACATATTTTCCTTGGAAAAATCAACTTTGTTAGGAGATTTGTTCCATATTTTACAGCATTGTTTAAACCACTCACAGCTATGATGAAAAAAGAGAAAACTTTCTCTTCGACCAACGAAGGAAGAGAAGAATTTGAAGAAAACAACGTAGTTATCTCTCAGGATCCTACTCTTGCAAATCTAAATTTCGATAAAGATTTTACAATGTATGCACTTGCAGGAGATGAAACAATCTTAGCTATATTAACTCAAGTCAATGATGAAAGTATTGAGTAGACTATTGCTTTCTTTGGACAAAGTCTACATGATTATGAAATCGGTACACATTTCTTGAAAATCAAGTAATTTTTAGAATCGAGGACTAAATAATTTCAAGTATATGCTTTGAACAATAAAATACATGTTCTTGTTTTTCATCCAAGTGTGAAAGAATTCTTACTACATAAGGAATTGAATGAGAAAATAGCAAACTAGATAACAAAAGTCATGGAGTATGATGTTGATATTCGGGGTCAAACATTGAGGGAAAGGTTTATATGAGCATATAATTACCGATATGGAAAAATAGCAAGCTGTAGAACTAGATGATTCAAAACAACATGTTGAAATTACATATCAACAATCGATATTATGCTTCAAATGAAAATCAACAACCCGAGCTCATTCACGAGATTCAAGAACTAAGATGGATTACCGATTTGGTTAATTATCTGCAGTAAGGGCACCTATCGGAAGGTATGGACAAAAATAAATGAAGGTATTTTAGATTACAAGTTGTACCTTATATCTTCATTAATAATGTGTTACTAATAAATGATATAAATGGAATCTTTCGCGTGTGTGTTGATTATGATAAAGTTAAGCAAATATTGTCCAAATTCCATGAAGGTCCTATAGAGGTCACTTCTCAACACGTACTATAGCCTTAAAAATTATGAAAGCTGGTTACTATTGGCCTACCATATTCAAAGACTATTTTGAATGGATTTAAAAGTTTAAAAATGTGCTTTCTTTGTTGGAAAAGAAAGTTTAGCTTTGCTTTCTCTTGCAACCTATTTCATTTGATCATCTTTTATGTAGTGGGGTCTTGATTTTAGTGGCATGATAAACCTACCATCATCACAAGGACACAAGTGGATCTTAATCGATACATGATTATTTTACATGATGGACTGAAGCAATAGCCTTAAAGGATGCTAATGAAGCTTTGATACTATCCTTTTATGAAGGAATAGTTTGTAGATTAGGTGTTCCAGAAACTATCATATCAGATAATGCTTTAGCTTTCCTTGGTGCAAAGATAATAGATTGGGATGTCAAAAATGGAATATATCCAAGTTCTTCATTTAATTATTACCCATAAGGTAATGGCTTAATGAGAGTACTAACAAGAATCTTTTAAGGATCATCGAAGAGTTCTCAAGGACAATCAAAGAGCTTGGCATAAGATGTTGAATTTAACACTTTTGGCTGATAGAATGACTCCTAAAAGATCTGTTGGCAATTCACCATACAAACTTGTATATGGAAAACAAGCGAGAATTCCTATTTCGGTTGAGTTACCATCATTAGATTTCTCGCATCAAATAGAGTTGCTTGAGAATGAACCATTACAAGTTTGTTATGCAGAGTTAATGGAATTAAAGAGCTAAGAGATAAAGCCCATTTGAATATGGAGAAGAATCGAAACAAATGAAGAATACTTTCGACAAGAAATCCAAATTAAGAGTCTTCAATGAGGGAGATATTGTGTTAAAGTGGGATGTTGATCATGCAAAGCCAGAAGACACACAAAGTTTGATACACTTTGGAGTGGTCCTTATATGATTTCAGCTTACAAAGAACACATAGCTTTTCATCTTTGAAGCTAAATGGTGAGAAACTTCCCATTCCCGTGAATGGTATGTTTCTCAAACACTATTAATGAAAATCTTACAGTGATTGTTAGAGTAGGATTTCCCTTCAATAAGTGTAATTCCCACACATTGCAATGTTTTTCAATTCAAGAAATGCATTCATGCAAGTGATCTATTTACCATATCCTTTTACACTTTCGTTGTTTTGGAAGGGTTGAACTTTTAGAAAAGAAAATTTTGGTTACATGCTTAGACTCCATGCCCAATGGACAAGAGCAAAGAACTAGTCTTTAAGCTAGCAGCAGCTGACTTTCCCGTAGGATGGCCAGTAAATGTTAAAAATTTTGCACAGTGCAAAAATAGGCAACTGAAACTTCATCATTGCGATGAAAAGTCTTTGGTGAAGTATACCTAACCTAAGAAAGTATTCATGTTATTAGTTATTGTTGAATTAATTAATGATTAAGTGAAATATGTAGTTATGTGTGCTACCTCAATATAGAACAAATCACATAGTCTCTGCAATTTCATGTCATCTTCAAAGAAAAGAACGAGTAAATCCCTCAAGGGAAAAATGTGTTTTCTTGATGAAGACAACGAATTACAAATTAGGTGAAGTGCTGAGTTTTGAAGCAACAAACAAAAATGTAGATTACAGAAAATTAGAGTTCATTACTAAATGTTACAAGTTCCTATCAATGTTCTTTCCTTCATGATTAAGACATTCAATTATGTTACTGAGTTGTTTAGTTCATTATACAATCCATATAGAAAATATTGAATGCATAAGGAAATATACAACTCATTTATGAAATTCAATGTTTTATTCACAAGGAGAGTCAAATGTTTCCCACACAAGCCATGGGATGTAACTGAAAAGTAAAGTACAACTACTAAAAAAATAAGGTACACATGAATTAAAGAGAAAGCAAAGGAGTAAGAGTGAACCCATCATTACGCTGGAGTTTCAGCTTCTTCTATTTAAGCATCTTCATATCCACCTTTCGCTCTCCTTCATCTCCATGGTAGAAGTCATTATACCTTAAAAGAAGAAAAGAATTAAGTTTCAGCTTATGAGGTTAGGGATCAATTTGTATTCCTACACTATCCTACTTTGTGTATATGAATCTTCTCCTAATAGGAGATGTATTCTACTTAAAGATAAAACTACATGCATGCTTTATTCACTCGAGAGAAGAAAGAGAAAAGAAAGAATAAAACATGGAAATAAGAGAGGCCAAAAGCCCGATTATTTTCTAACTATTTTTCTAGTGTGTGTGCACAGTACAGTGGTACAAACCAAAGAGAAGAATAGACAAACTAATTTCATGAAATAAAAGGAAGAGAATGTAACTCAAAGTTCCAACAACTATTCTGAAATATAAGAAGTTACAGTGTAGAAGATAGACTAGTTATAGAAGGACATGCAATGAAGGAAAAGCATAATTTGAAAGATGATGTTTGGCTAGAACAAAAGGTCATAGTTGAAAGGAATGAAGACAAGTTTCTGGAAAAATTTGACATGGCTTCGCCGTAAAAATCAACACTATAAATTTTTAGTTTCAATGGGCAGACAAATTTTCAGTTGCTACGGGCAGATAAATTTTCGATGCTATGCAGCAGATAAATTTCCACTTGTTGTGGGAAAGTTAAAAATCAAAGCTATTTGCTATAGGTGAAGCTCAAGTATAACATTGAAGCACAAAATAAAATGGAACTACATTTTGACAAAACTTGAATTGTCCAAATGTATAGGAGTTGTAAACAGAGTTCCAGAAATAATATGTTATGCATAGTTTTAGAAAACAATATACATTATTTTCAAAAAGTCAAGAATATTGTTATAGTCAAGCATTCAATAGATGTGATTTTCATAAAACAATTGCATTTCAAACACTCATCTCATGAAGAATTTCAATGTTCAAGTGATCTCAGTTTGAAAAGGATTAAAGCAAGTATTCTCAAAGGGTGCTACAGATTTCAAAGAATCAAGTTGATCCTGAAACAATGAATTGTAACAAATGGATTCTCTAGAATACAAAATGAGCCAAAGATTTTAGAATGGACCTGAAGTAATGTATAGAACTATATTTGGAAAATCATAACCATCTTCTACAATATTCTCAACAAATGATGAGATAATAATTGTCCTAAAGTTAAAGCACAAAGAACTCATACAGAGAAGAGGCTAAAGTATGAATATCCAGAAAGAAGAAAATACTCTATGTCCACCATAGTAAAACAAAGGAAAGTACAAAGTAAATCAGAGTTTCATAACAAAAACACATAATCACAGACTCTTTTTGAAGTTCATTTTAGCAATGGCCAAACATGACAGATACAAGAAAATTGGGGAAATACAATTATAGTACATGATGAAACCAGTACTTCAAGATTTTACATGTATTTTCCACACAGAGTTGAAAATTCTCAAGGTCACATATCTACATATACCTAGAACTCAGAAAATACATATCTATAATTCATGATGTAGATTGGGCCGAAGAACAAACTCACCGTAGGTAATCAAATGGTCAGAACTTTCGAGCAACTAGATGAGTAAGTGAGGGGTCCACAAGCCAACATGAAGTTTCAAACTTGGGATTCAATCAGGAGAAACAAATCACATAACCCACAAATATTTCAAAAATTTAGTGATACATTTGAAGAAGAAAAGAAACAAAAGTGTACATATCAAATAGAGATTATCTCACCTATAAATGACTATGGTGGCCAATATACTGAGGAGATCTCATACAAAGAAGAATTGAGCTTCAGAAACTCACCATGGAGGCCATTGCAAGAAACCATTTCTCAGAGCTATCTCAGATTCCAGATCAAAAGAAAGAAATGGTAGAGATATCAAATTTTCAACTCACAAAGAAAACTCAGATCTCATAGGATTCACCACAAAATACCAAATAGAATAGACCGAGCTCGAAGTAACAGCCATGGTGGAAAGAAAAACAGATTTATAGGAAAAGCTCAAAATGACCAAAGCACGACCACTGCACAGAAACCGTGAAACCCGATATGACAGAGAGTCTTTTATAGAGAAGGAGCTCCAAAGTATAGTGAAATTCAAGCTTGACATAATAGAATAATGGCATCAGGAGAATATTTTTCCAGGGCTTCACCCATACAACTGAAAAATCCAAAATGAATGTGCTTTAGGTTGAGTTCCCTTTACCATACGGACCCAAGAAGCGGGTTAACTTGAACTCAACCACAGTTAGATATCGATGGCATCAAAACACCAAGGACACAAGATCAACGTCCTCAAATCATCACAACAACCAATGCTAACCATGATCTAAATGCCATTGCCCACATTAAATGCCAGCCAAAACCCTAATGTGGGTCATAAATCAACATCATGATCGACAGGTACAAAGATCAACGACAAAGAACAAGGCATGAAATTTCAAAATAAACCACAAGGGTTATAGTTAACCTAACCAGAGTTGATGCCACCGACCAAGTCACCAAGGGAGAGTCACCATGGAAGGGGACAACCCACGTGTCCACCAAATTAATCATTATAAATGATTTTCAAAGTCTAAACCCAAGTGCATGCTTCAAATAATTTTAAAGGGGCGACTAAATCATATATCATGATCACCAAAAAGGTGAATATTATAATATGCCAAGGCCGACATAATCAAATATGGTCGAGCATGGTGGGGTGTTGCCCTCATGATTTTAAAACATAGTATATGCTAAGTCAAAAAAAGTGACCAAGCCCAATGAAGACAAAAGTTCAACGTCCCCACTTCAAAGAGCTAGGGTGATTTGCAGAGTGTCACTCATGTGACCATTTTTCAAAAGGAGATGTCAATATCAGAACATGTGCACATAGTAGGTGGTCCCCATAGGAGGAATTATTTTTGCAAATATTGCTAAGTATTGTAATTATTTTGCTCACATAAAGGGAGTTGTATTTTGCATGCCTTCACAACAGGACAGAATAGAGAAGATGATAGAGTTGCGTGTTCATGGAAAGAGAATTTCCTATCAAGCAACCTTATTTTTAGCAAATTATTTATCCTTCTTTTCTTAAAAATAGAATAGTCAACTCCAGTTTGACTATAATGTAAGTAAGGCTAATAAATCCTATTTGTAATTGCATGCTCTATTTTTCCCTTTATCTATTATTAAATAAAAGTTAAAACAAGATGCATGGGTGAGTACAAGCCTTAGGCTATTTTTAGGGAGAGGGTGAACTTTATTTTTGCTCTATATTGTTTTCCTTTGTAAAGCATGGGAGGGGAACTTCTGGAGGAATTTTGGATATATGAGTACTAAAGTAAATTGGAAAGCATGTTTTGCCTTCTCCGAGTGTGAATTATTCCATGCCTTTCTAGGTTATTTTGTAGTCTTGTGTATGTTTATATTAATCTTGTGAATGTAAATTCTCGGATCAATCACCTTACCCTACCGTAAATTCAGTATTTTCGCTTAATTTTAATGTGCATGTTAACTTATTAATATTGTTGTGATTCTCTGTCATCGCAATCCAGGTTTTTCCGTTAGACATTTTGTAGAAAAACTATTGGTTCATGCATCAAGAATCCTTCCCAAATCAGTTGTGCATATACTCAGTCAAAGCCCTCATACAAATTTGGTGTATCACCTTATTTTTAATCATTTTACAATCTATCTATTACTCTCGAACTCCTAGAAATCAGTTTAGGATACACCAAGAAGGAACTCGGGCTTGATACGAGACTTGCCTTAAAATAGGTATACCCATAGACCCGAGGAGTTTCCATTATATCTATGAAAGAGAGAGATCATTTACGCAATCTTAGAAAACCTTCAACCATCTCTCTCAGGGTGCACTTTCAGAGAGATGGGTATGTAGTGTAAAGACTTGGCGAAGCTTTAAGTTGGTCTGTAAGGGTTAGTCTAGCCAAAATGATAAATTGTAAACAAGCATCACAATGCTACTAATTTTAGTCATAGACAAAATTCTTGTTTAAAAATATGAAGTTTTACTAAATAAAACATGAGACCCGTATTTTATAAAAAAATTAACCATGCTTTAATGATTTAATTATTTAATATTCTATATATTTTTAGATCCTTTTAAATTTTTTCTCTAAAGGTATTATAATATCTGAAAAATAAATAGTACAATATTGTTATAATGTACTTTAAGAACCATGCTTTAAATGTTTAAGAACCATGATTAGAGAGGTGTTAGAATACTAATAAATAAATAATACAAAAATAAAAATATTAAAAATTGCTTGCATTTGAATGTTTACAATGGGTATATGTCAATTATAATATTAAAAAACAATTATGTCTTGTATTGAAATGGAAGTTACACATGCTCACATCCTTCTCATAGACTTTATAGACGTATGAAAATAATTTTAAATAATTTCTTTCATTTGAATGTTTAGAATGGGCATATGCCAATTCTCATATTAAAAACCTTTTTGTCTTATTTTCTATTGATATATGATTGAATTCAAATAATAAAAAAAATCAACAAACATTCTCTCATGCAAAGCATCGTGATAAATCTTCCTATTCAAAATAAGTCTAATATCGTCAAAAACATTAATTGCCATTAATACTAACTTATGAAAAATTGAAGAAATTATAAATCATCATGTCAAATATTGGTTTGGCTTAAATTAAATGCTTAATGACTTTGTGTTGGTGTATATTAAATGCTTAATGACATTGGCTAATGTATGTATTCTTTAGGTAAATTAATTTCTTCCTCGCTCATGTAGATTGAATTTAAGTACCCTTCCTTTCGTCATTCAGATTTAGAATCCTCTTCCTATTTTTTTATGTCATCATGGATGTTCCCTCTCTTCTTGCCAAAATTATGTGAAGTGAAAAAAATAAATGGCCTTCTTGAATTCCATTTCTCGCTAACGCCTCAAGTGGGTTTTCAAGAGTGCTCATCCGTTTGACTGTGAAGCCATTGAACATGTTCTGGGTGACGCCTATCTCTATGATTTCAAAATATCTTGGGTCAACTCAAAAATTATCTCAAAGTGTTTGTTTTGAATTTACCTACTTAGTATTAAAAAATTGGACGTTACTATGATTTCCTGTTGTTTTATATTTCCTCTCATAGGGTTAGTTTTGATAAATAACTCTTGTATTGTAATCTCAACACTCTATTCATGTTCATCGGTCATGATTTATCTTGTTAGATAGGTCATTATTTGGTGGAACCTTTCGCAGAGAGGAATTGAGACCTCACCCACTTCAAAGTTATTTTCAACTTTCGTACATTCCGAAACCCACCTCATCTTCCTCTTCCTAGAATTTTACTTAACCGAGATTCATGTTCCTTTCCTCCCGAGTTTACTGGTGTTTTTGAGTTATGAGAGTTATTGTGTCCCACCTACACATTCCTATTAAATATTTCCACTACTAGTGGTGGTCACCATCATATGGATACATAGGGTGGGTTCTTCATTCTCGTTCACTAATTTCAAAGAAGAGGCAATCAATATTTATGATGGTGACTAATCTAGACTATTAGTTATTCCTGGTATTTTCTCGGTAAATTAAAAATGCATTTTGTATTTTACTCTCTACTTAGCCCTATAATTACTTATCTTAAGTTTCTATTTTTTGTTAAATTAGATAAATTATTGATCTTGTTGTATTCTAATCACATGTATAAATCATCATCATCTCTATTAATGTAAACATGTTTTAGATTATTATCATTTATAAGTAGATGGTGGTAAATGATATATTTTCATAGTGGTGTCACTATCTCATAGTTAAGAAGAAATATAAATTTAAACATTTAACCCATTCTCAAAAAAGTTCTAATAATTATATATATATATATATATATATGCTACATGCAATGGTGTATGTATGGCATGTTAGAAAAAAATAATAAGTTTATATATATTAACACATATATATATATATATATATATATATATATATATATATCTGTGTGTGTGTGTGTGTGTGTGTGTGTGTGTGTGTGTGTGTGTGTGTGTGTGTGTGTTGTGTATGCATGGTGGTCTTGGCATGTTTGAGAAAAATAATAAGTTTAAACATCAACATATTAACACATTCTCAAAACCCATCATAAAAATTATAAAATTATATATATATATATATATATATATATATATATATATACATATATATATATATATATAAAGTAAGATGAGATGTAAATAAAGCTTGAATCCTCTCGAGAGTATGTAATGTAGCACTTTGCTCTACCAGTGGTTAGTCCATCTAGTATAATATATATATTAATAATTTTTTTAAAAATGTTAGTGTCAAAATGCACAACTTCTCATTTTATATATGTTACAATCACAATGAACAAATTCCAAATCTATATTCTTTAATACTTATACGAGAATTTTCATATTCCCATTCAAAATATCTTTTATTCTTATATGTTTTATAAAAGTGAACGAATATATATACATGTATATATTTTACATACATACATACATACATACATACATACATACATACATACATACATACATACATACATACATACATACATACATACATACATACATACATACATACATACATACATACATATATATATATATATATATATATATCTTGTTAGATGATAACTATGAACTACATAAGGCATGATCCCTCACAAGGGTATGTAGTATAGGACTTGGATCTTCCAGGATAGTCCAGCTAGTCTAATACCATTATTAATAATTAAAAATAAAAAAACATGATCTCACATTCCATTTTTAAAGAAGTGGTCGAAGATGTGTTTTAAAACAATTACCTTTAATTAATACATAAACAATGGTAAATAATTTCCTACAATGAGTGGTCGAAGACATTTTAAAAACAATTACCTTTAATTAATAACTAGATGGTGCTAAATATATATAATATGAGAAACAATATATTTTAATGACAAATGAGAATCATATGAGAATGGACATATGCTCATTCTAAAACAAACTAATAGAACTACATAATATGAGGATGGGAAAATTTCATTTAGGTAAGAAAACATCTTACAATGATTCCTATATGATAATGGGTAGAGAATGGTCATCCACCCATTCTAAAAATAAATAATAAAATTGTCAAATATGAGAATGGGCATCTTCGATTCTAAAATAAAATAATAAAGAGCCAAAACAAGATAAATATAAACAAATATATGCAATACTTAGTCCAAGAAAAATGATTGAGTTCAACATTTCCCACCCATTCTAAAAGAAAATAATAGAACTACATAAGGCTTTATCCATCTCGTGAGTATGTACTGCACCACATCAGTAGTGTCATCACTCGGCTCTACCAACGTTAGTTTGGCCCAAATTATACAATTATAAACAAAATGTTAAACTACATTAGGTTTTCTCCTCTCGTGGATATGTAGTGCATCACTTGGCTCAACCAAGGTTAGTCCAAACCAAAATGACACAATTATAAACAAAATAATAGAACTACATTAGGCTTGATCCTCTTGTGGGTATGTAGTGCAACACTTTGTTCTACTAGAATTGGCTCCACTAGGGTTAGTCCATTCCAAATGATACAATTTTGATATAAATAATAGAACTACTTTAGGCTTGATCCCTCTCGCAGTATGTAATGCAAAGACTTGGCTCCACCGAGGTTAGTGTATCCAAAATAATACTATTATAAAAACATAATAGAACTATATAGGATTCATCCCTCTCTCGTGTATGTAGTGTAGCACTTGAAGTTGCTAGAACTTGGCTCCTAAATATTAGTGTTGCCAAAATGATAAAATTATAAACAAAATAATAGAACTACATTAGGCTTGATCCCTCTCATGTGTATGCAACAAAATGCTTGGTGGTGTAAGTACTTGGCTCGCCAATGTTAGTCCAGCCAAAACGATACAATTATAAGGAAAATAATAGAAATACATAGGGCTTGATACCTCTTGTGGTTATGTAGTGCAACACTTAGCTTTGTCATGGATAGTCAACTAGTATAATACAATTACAAATTACTTCAAAAGTATTAATAATGTTTTTTTGTATAATGGGCTCGTGCCCATTATAAACATGCACAACTTCTATAAAGGATGTCATAATGCAAAGATTTTCATTACTTATAATGTTAAAATAAAGTAAATATGATAGGTAGAACTTAAACTTGTCTCTATTCTTCTTATATGAGAGATATAGAGATTTTTATTAGTTATACATGAAAATTAGAAAAATACATCTATACTTAATCTATTACTTATGTATGAGAATGGTCCACTTCATTTTAAAGTAGAAAGGATGAACAAATAATGTAGAGAGAGTAAAACTAGCATAAACATTTTCATCAAATCTAGTTGAAATGGTCACGATGCACATCTTCCAATTGTATTATATAATTCTTATATGAGAATTGGCATATGCCCGTTGAAAATATTTATTCTTCTTCTATGTTTCATAAATGTGAATGGATATATATCTATTTATATCAGAAGATGAAAACTACATAAGGCTTGATCCCTTTTGAGGGTAAGTAGGGCATAATTTTCCCATTCTAAACATTTAATATTCTTGAATCTATTATGCAACCAAAATTATATAATTATAAACAAAAACTTAAGATATGTATTGAATGATTTACAATTTTTGCAAATTTTAGGATGGGGTATAGGAAAACATGAGCGTCTAATGACTTCTTCAACAAGGAATATTGGCTCGGCAATCAGAATTTAAAGTTTATCATTTAATCTTTAATATGTGATTCATGCTAATATTTGGTAATGTAATTGTTGGTGCAGAATCACAACACCATCTAAATGTCCTAATTTTTATTGGGGCATCTAGTGTAACCTGCATAACATGGGACCATCTCTAAAGTTGTGGGACTTGCGAACTTGATATGGTCCTCTAGAGAAGGATGGCTTCCTCTACCTAATCCTAGGGCTAAACTACTTCTAAGGAAAGAAATGTGACTATCTAATCCTAATCTAATAATGCCAAGGAGACATAGAGAGATAGAGCATGAAAATAAAGAAATCCTACGCTATAGAGGTGCTAACACCAAGAAAATGGGATTGTTGATCAAAATCTCAGCTACCTGAAGTGGAGAGGGGTGAGAAATGGAGAGGGTGGAAAAGAGGCACCACATACCAGAGATAAATTTCACACAAAACACCAATTCAAACCCATTAAACACAGCTCCCAAAACCTATAATAGACATAAGAGAAATGCACAAAGTGTACCCCGTAATGGTGAGAGGCAACCACTGAGACAATAAAATAAGCAAATGATGGACAAAATGCATCACAAAACAAATTTTATTGCTCCATGAATTCACACACTACATCATTAGTGGGAAAGAGGAAATAAAATTCCATTACAAAGAAAAGAGAGGAGGCTTAAGCTCCACATTCAACCCTAGTAGGGAAGAAAGAGAGAGGGGGAAGGAGAGAAAAATGAGCCAAACTTAAAAAAATGCCCCTCCTTACAATATATAGAAAGAATGAAAGAGAAGGAGGGAAGGGAATTTTGAAATCATCCCTCAACTACCCAAGAAACAAATTGAATTCACCTACAACAATGATGGGTTCTACTACAAAATTTTTACCTCCATGTGTTGTTTCTTGTTAGCAAGAAATGAATCCCACACTTCATTATGGTGGTAGGTTAGAATCGATAGCCTTAAAATATCTAGTCATAGTTGAGTAGAGACATCGAGAGCTTTCCAAAACTTATGATCATATTAAAACTACTTTGGGTTTGGATTCTATTCATGCAAGATCCACATGGAAGCCCCGCACATTCTTAAGATTTTTTGTGCTTTTACGGTCCTGGGAATGCGATGTGATCGAAACTTGGCACCATCTACGAACATGTTGCTTTGTACCCTTGTGTGAGTAAAGGGGCCCACTATATATAATGTCAAAACCACTTCGGGTGGAACCATTGTAGTTAGCTCCACATGGAGACCCCGTGGGATTCCCATAATTATCCCCTCCTTCAATCTTGAGGTCGCGGCGACAGTTGGACCATGGTATCATCTACGAGCCCGCTTTTCTCTCTTTGTGTTCTTCCTTTTCCACCTACTTAGGAGTAACTATGTTGGTCCCTAAACACATGGAGGTCCAACACACATTTGGGGACCTACCTTGGATTTTACATTTAAAGATGCACTGAGTTGACATGTGGAAGCTTCCACTAG
This sequence comes from Taxus wallichiana var. yunnanensis, assembly GCA_018340775.1. Taxonomy (NCBI): domain Eukaryota; kingdom Viridiplantae; phylum Streptophyta; class Pinopsida; order Cupressales; family Taxaceae; genus Taxus; species Taxus wallichiana. The sequence goes on along the minus strand of CM031234.1, from coordinate 663,279,835 downwards.
CTCTTCCCATGCTTAGAATTTTCAACGGTATGTGCACCTTTGACAAGATCTCGACCATGTGGAGATCTTGCACTCATTTGGGGACCTATCTTTGGATTTTACCTTGAGTTGCACTGATGAGGCATGTGGAGGATTCCTCTAGCTCTCTTCCCATGGTTAGACTTTTCAACGAGATGGTTCTCGCCTTTCTCAGCTCTCACCACGTGGAGAGCCTACACTGTTTGGGGACATGTCTTTAGATTTTACATTTGGAGTTGTGTCGATGAGACACGTGGAGGCTTCCACTCACTCTTCCCATGATTAGACTTTAAAACATCGGGTGCAAATTTCTCGAGACTCTAACCATGTGGACGGTCCGTGCTTGTTTGTGGACCCCGCTTCTGTCGCACCTTTTAAAGGTGCGCTGAGCTAACACATGGCATCTTTCACAATTATGCTACTTTTCTTTAAATAGACTGGCCTTTGGGCTTGATTTTGAACCCTTTATTTTGAATTTCAGGAGTTGGGTGCGAGGCAAGAAGGGGAATAGAGGGAAGGTGCACATGAGGAGAGAACTGGAACAATAGGGTGTACATTGGAATGTAAGAGGAAGAGAAGGGATGACCAATTTTAAGGCATGTCTACGTAAGATCACGTGAGGGAAGGTCGAGAGGTGTGCATGTAAGAGGGAATTACGAAAGGGTAAAATGGAAGGAGAGAAAAAGGGGAAAGAAGAGACAAGAAGGCATGAGAGGGTGCGTGGACAAATTATAGTGAGGAAGCGAGACACATGGTAAGATGCAAGTGAGTGAGTGGAAGTAGAGGGGATATGTACATGTAGGTGCACGTGCCATAGAAAATAACACATACTTGTGAAAATTATGTATGGAAGTAGGGCACGAATATCCAAATGAGGAAGGGCACGTGATGGCATAAAGAAAATAGGGCATGTGATATGAAGACCTGGAACTTATCTAATTTGGAAGGCGTCCGTAAAAGGGAGCAAAAATAATTGCAAGGCACAAGGAGCGTGTGGAAGGAATACAACCTATGCAAAGTAACATATGAGAAAGCCTATGGATGCACAACCTAAAATGTTAAGCGTCAGAGCCGAGTGAGAGTAAAATTCATCCAAATAGCTGGGAGAGTTATTTGGATAACAATTTAATAACTTTTGGGGACATCTTCCTGCTAGATGAAGAGATCAGTGGCCTTAGGAGTGTCCATTGGGCATGGAGTTAGTCCTAAAACCATAATTCTGATCTAAATCTCGAAATCACGTCCCTAAGCCACCTGAAACATTGCTAGTATTGGAGTTGATCTCACCAAACACCACCTCCAATGGACTATGTATGATAAATAAAATACCACAACACACACTATGTAATAAACTAAATATCATACACACCCCAAGTGGGATATGCAGAGTGTGCACAAGCACTTCTTCTACTAGAAAAAAACCTAGGTACTCTATGCTAACTAAAAGAAAATGGGCACTCAAACAAATCCTGCAACTAGCAAGGAGAAGTAGCTTCCCTTTCTCAAAATAGGCAGCCATGTATATGATTTGGCACTGAACATGGATTTTATTATGAGTGAAAAATTGACAAGAGGCTGATCCTCCACCCAAATAACCAAAGTATCAACATCAATCAAAAATACCTCCTCAAGATAATTGACATTGGACTCTTGGAGGTGTTGATGGTGACCCTTGGTGCTTTGTATATCATCCTCATGCCCTGAAATGGACATGACCAGTTTTGCTTCTCCCTTAGCTCCAATGAATCCAAGTACCTAATTGGGAATAGTCTAACGATGGATGCACCCATTGTTCTGAAATTTGGATCCAAAAATGGAGTCGTCATGCGCATCTTCCCGAAAAAAAGAGGTTACTTGCATGCTGATTTTTTCTTTGCAGTGATTCTGCAAGAAGCTGATCCTCTACCTTGATGACTGGTATGTAATGTGTGTCATCTTTTTCCTTCCTCCTTTTATGGATAACATGGAAGATTCAGATCTTCCAACCTTGGTTCTATAGGCCGTTGTGAAATGCAGGTTGATGAAATTGAATGACCTCCTTCATGAAAACAAGATCATGTGTTTAGAAGGTGTATGATGGAGGATAAAATGATGTGATCTCCTCCGGATCCTCTCCATCAAAGCAATCCTCTAAGTCAAACAGATAATATGCCTCCTCGTTGTCTTGTTTTTGTGTTCGACCTCCTCGATGGTGTCCTCCTGATCTGAAAATTTCTCACCATAGTTCCCTCGATCTTCAAAAATGAAGTTTGAAATATCAAACTCTTCATCAACATTAGATTTTAAAGGGGATGAAGGGGGAGGAAGAACTGAAGCTTCTTCTTTGGCCTACTCTGTACTTTAAACCTCTAGAACTTTATGGTTCTCCTCCATAACCAGAATTCACTCCTCCTCTTTTGGATTTGGAGTACCTACTTCTCCCCTCACTTATGATGTAATTGAAGCCTCCACCACTTGTGGCTCGATCTCAGCCTCCTCCAGGGGTTTGACCATCAAGGGAAAATTTTCAATTCTGAATTTAAGAGCCAATCTCACCAAACTTCTAATCATTTCTTATTTTCTTGGCTCTTCTTCTTGCTTCTCTCCTTGATGGTTTTTTGAATTTCTTCCTGGCATGGAATTTGGAAGGTAAGAGGAGGTGTGGATGGTGTCTCCACTAGTTGTTTGTTTATATGTGGTGAAGGGGAAGGTATTGATTTTGGCTCTTATGGAGGGGAATTGTCTTTCGAAGGGAAAAGGAAGAGAAATTAAGATGGGATGTGAGATGAGAAGATGGAGAAGGGAATTCAACACTATGGGAAGAAAGTGAGAAACTAGACTCATGACACAGATGCGATGATACCGATTGAGAAAGATGAAAAGAAAAGCTATGAGATTATGGACTTAACCATTAACAAGGTTTCTCAAGCACCAAGCTCATAAGCCTCTATTTCCTCGGTCCATTGTGCAAGTTGAGGCAAAGATCTCAACCATGAAGTCAATCTTCTCCGTAGGCTATAGTGTCTTGGAAAAGGGCCTTCCCATGAAAAATGTGCCCTACAACCAATTTTGAAATGTTTTATTTGTGTTGTAGCCCTTGACTAAACCATGGTAGCCTCCATTCTTTCAATCTTTCCAATAGATCAACATACTCTATATAACTATTACCATCATATGCGTAGCCTTTCTCTTGATAAGCTCCATAGCCAAAATGGTTTTGAAAATTTTCATATGGGTAGCCATGATGGTTATGAATATGATCATAATGCTGATTTGGGGAGATGAGAAATACATTAGAGGTGTACTATATCGCTCTTCTACTAAGTTTGAATTCCAGAAGATGAGAATGAAGTAATGATTGCATGACTTCATGGAATGGAATAAGATGGAAGATGTGGAGAGAAAGATGAATGAAGATGGGTGGAAATGGATGAGAAAAGGTCAGTAACTTCAGAGATTAGGTTGTTTAGGCTAGATGGAATCACCGGATGTGTGTTTCATGTGCCTCCAAAGGTGAATCTCACCAAGAAAACATCAAGTTGATGAAATTAAGTGGTAAGGTGATTCAAACCTGTCCCACTAGTAGTGTAAAAATTGTTGGTACAAAATCACATCACCCGCCGAATGGCCCGATTTTGAGTCGGGCATCCAGTGTAACCTACATAACATGGGACCATATCTAAAGCTATGGGAATTTAAAACTTGATATGGTCCTCCAGGAGAAGGTTGAATTCCTCTACCTAATCCTAGTGCTAAACTACTTATAAGGAAGTAAATGTGAATATCTACTCCCAATCTAACAATGCCAAGGAGACAAGGAGAGAGAGACAGCATGAAAATAAAGAAATCCTACACTTTAGAGGTGATAGCACCAAGAAAATGAGGTTGTTGATCAAAATCTTAGTTTTCTAAAGTGGAGAGGGGTGAGAAATGAAGAGGGTGGATAAGATGCACCACAAACCAAAGATAAAGGTCACACATAACAACCCTTTAAACCCATTAAACACATATCCCAAAACTTGCAATAGACATTAGAGATATGCACAATATACCCTACAATGGTGAGAGGAAAGAAGAGACAATAAAATAAGCAAAGGATGGACAAAATGCATCACAAAAAGATTTTATTGCTCCATGAATTCACATAGTACATCATTAGTGGGAAAGAGGTAAGAAAATGCCATTACAAAGAAAACAAAGTAGGATAAAGCTCCACATTCAACCCTATTAGGGAAGAAAGAGAGAGGGGTCATGAGAGAAAAATGACCCACAGTAAAAAAAAATTCCCCTCCATACAATATATAGGAATATTGAAAGATAAGGGGGAAGAGAATTTTTAAATCCTCCTCAACCACCCAAGAAACACATTGAATTCACCTACAACAATGATGGGTTCTACTACAAAAATGTTTCCTCCATGCTATTCCTTGTTGGGAAAGAAAGGAATACCATAATTCATCATGGTGGTAGGTAAGAATCCTTACATCCTTAAAATATCTAGTCATAGTTGACTAACAAACATCGAGAGATTTTCAAAAGTCCTCTCTTTCTCAAATCTGAGCTTCCAGTCCAAAATTATGATCATCTCCAAACTGCTTTGGGTTTGGAGTCTATCCATGCAAGATCCACATTCAATCCCCACGCATTCTTAAGATTTTTTCTACATTTTAGGGTCCTAGGAATGCGATGTACTGAAACATGGCACCGCTCTACAAATGTGCTTCTTCATTCCCTTAGGTGAGTAAAGGGCCGCACTATATATAATGTCAAAACCCCTTTTGGGTGGCACCATTCTAGTTAGCTCCATGTGGAGACCCTGTGGGCTTCCAAGACATATCCACTCCTTTCACTCTTGAATTTGTGATGGTTGGACACTTAGCATCATCCGCGAGCCTTCTCTCGCTCTCTTTATGTTCTACCTTTTCTGCCTATTTAGGAGTGACTATGTTAGACCCTAGACACGTGGAGGACTAACACATGTTTGAGGACCTACCTCTAATTTTATCTTTCAAGATGTGCTGAGATGACATGTGGAGGCTTCCGCTAGATTTTCCCATACATATAATTTTCAATGGCCTATGTAACTTTCTCGAGATCTAACCACATGGAGAGTCTATGCTCGATTAGGACCCGCCTTTTATTTTATCTTTGGAGTTGCGCCATCGACGCATGTGGAGGGTTCAGTGGATCTTCCCATGCTTAGACTTTTCAACAATCGGTTCTGCCTTTCTTGGGCTCTAACCATGTGGAGAGCCTAGGCTTATTTGGGGACCTTCATTTGGATTTTACCTTTGGATTTGTGCCGATGAGGCACGTGAAGGCTTCTACTGGCTCTTCCCATGCTTAGAATTTTCAACAACCAAAGTGTAACTTTCTTTGGCTCGACCATGTGGAGGGCATATGCTCATTTGGGATGCCTCTTCTAATGCACCTTTTCAATGTGCACTGAGATGAAACGTGGCACCTTCCGTAGTTATGTTGCTTTACTTTGAGATGACTCACTTTGGGCTCAATTTTGAACCCTCAATTTAAAAGTTCAGGATTTGGGCGCGAGGTGCGGAAGGGAAATAGAGGGAAGGCATGCACGAGGAGGGCGCGTGCCACAATAGGGTATACACGAGTGCACAAGAGGAAGAGAAGGGACAACTGATTTTAAGTTGTGTATATAGAAGAGCACATGAAGAGGGTGTCGGTGGAAGGCATGGGAGGAGTGCGCACTAGAGGGAAGAATGAAATTAGAAAATGGAAGGAGAGAAGAATGTGAAAGAAGAGACAAGAATACGTTTGAGGGCATATAGAAAGTTGAACTTGCGTGAGAGGAAATCGAGAGGATATGCATGCATAGGTGCGTGTGTTGTAGAAAATAATGCATACTTTTGAAATACAAGTATCGAATCGGGGTGTGGATATATAATCGAGGAAGGGCATGTGACGACAAAGAATAAAAGAGGGTGCGTGATAGGAAGACCCAAAACTTAGTTTATTTCAAGGCATCGTAAGAAGGGTGCATAGAAGAATTGTAAGGTAGGGGAGCACATGGAAGGAATACAACCTATAAAAAGTGCTAGATGAGAAATCCTATAGCCACAGAACCTGAAATGTGAAGCATCAAAGCCAGAGTGAGAGTAAAACTCATCCAAATAGCTAGGAGAGTTCTTTGGAAAATAGTAATACCATTACTTTGATCACATCTTCAGGATGAAATGCTTCACTTCTATTAATATCCTATAACTTCACTTCATCCTAAGAATGAAATACTTAACTTTTATTATTACCTTTAAAAACACCGATCTTCAATATGATGAGAACTATAGAAGGCATGATCCCTCTGAGGGTATGTAGTGCAACACTTGGCTTGTCTAGGTATATTCCAACTAATATAATAGAATTATAAGCAATTAAATATAACAGAGATAAAATAATTTGAATCATAAAAGAAGAATAAACATATAAATAATTTGAATCAAAAAAGAAGAATACAAATAAAAAATTTCTATGATCATATTAATCGGATAAAAATATAGATAATTATGTGTTTGTTTGTGTGTGTGTAGAGATTATTCACGTGAATTGAATGATTTCTCATTTTTCTATGTAGTTAACCATTCTAGAGGGGTGCAAGGAAGCTAAGATTTTATAAGGGGATGCTAGTATAATACAATTATTAATTATTACAAAGTAAACCATGTGTGTTTGTATGATAATAGGTTTGTACCCATTATAAACTTGCACAATTTTCCATTCTAGAATAAAGTACCTTCCCATGTTAAAATAAAGTAAATAGAATATGTTGAGCTTAAATTTTTCTCTATTATTTTCCTATTAACTTAGATATATATGATATTTCTATTAGTTATATATGAGAATGATAATTTTATCTCTATTCATTTTCTATTATTTAAATGCCGAATGGACATTTGCTCTTTTTAAAGAAGGAAGGATGGAAAAATAAAGTAGAGAGAGTAAGAGGCGCATAAACATTTTCTTTAAATCTTGTTGAATCTCACACAATTCAGATATCCCAATTCTATTCTATAATTCTTATATGAGAATGGGAATATGCCCATTGAAAATGTCTATTATTCTTCTATGTTTCCTAAATTTCAATCGATATATATCTATATATATCAGAAGATGAGAACTACATAAGGCTTGATCCTCTCAAGCGTATGTAGAGAACAATATGCCCATTCTAAACATATAATATTCTTGAATCTATTACTCCAGCCAAAACAATATAAGTATAAACAAGAACTTGAGCTAAGCATTGAGATATATAGTGAATGACTTATCTTTTTGTGCAAGTTTTAGGATGGGGTGTAGGAAAACATGATCATCTAATCATTTCTTCAACAAGGAATATTGAACTAGTGGTCACAACAGAAGATTATTATTTAATCTTGAATATATGGTTCATGTTAATGTTTATAATGGAAGACCAATATATACATGAATGATATCTTTAGAAATAAATAGTTCACTTCTATTACTACCTTGAGGCTTCAATTTTTCATAGGAATTAAATGTTGCACTTCTATTACTACCTTGATAAACATCAATCTTCATTATGTTTTGAACTACATAAGGCTTGATAACTCTAGATATATAGTACAACACTTGGCTCGGCCAAGGATAGTCCAACCAATATGATATAATTATTAAAAAAAAATAGAGTAGAGATAAAATAATTTGAATCAAAGAAGAAGAATATAAATAGAAATAATTTAAATCACATAAGAATAATATAGATAAAATTTTGTATGACCATATTGACTATATAAAAATAAATATACAATATATATATATATATATATATATATATATATATATATATATATATATATATGGCTATGATTCACTTGGATTGAGTGATTTCCTACTTTGTCTTTTTAGTTAACATTCATGAGGGTGCAGGAAACTAAGATTTTCGGATGTGGTGCTAGTATAATACAATTATTGATTAGTACAATACAAACAATATTTGTTTGTATGAGAATGGGCTTGTGCCTATTATAAATGTGCACAACTTTTATAATTGTTTTCACAAGGCAATGCTTCCCATTCTAAAATAAAATCCTTTCCCATGTTAAAAGAAAGCAAATATAATGTGATGATCTTAAATTTATCTCTATTCTTCTTATATTAAATTAGATATATATATGAGATTTTTATTAGTTATACGTGAGAATGTGTTTATTTATCTCTATTCTTTTTCTATTAGTTATATGTCGGAATGGGCATTTTCCCTTATAAAGATGTAGTGCCCACTCCTCTTCGTCACCTATTTCTATGTTGTTGATGTTCTTTAGCTGCTTAGAGACATGGATATTGATATAGTATGTTGGTTAGCATGTGATTAGACTATATATATATATATATATATATATATATATATATATTTGACTATTATTATGATCGACTCTAATCATGAGCTGCATAAATTCCTAGCTGATTATGGTGGATATTACATCACATTTAATTTAGCATTACCTCACTATATACTTTGGAAACTTGGATTCATAGTAGGTGCGATTATGTTTTGATGCATCGTCTAACCATGTGTACCTTGATATTATGGTTTATTGATTTCATGATGATGTTAGGTGATCAGTATGTAAATTGTGATTATGGACTATTGTAAATGTTTGATTTAGAATAGAATTGCATACTATGATGTATGATGATTATGTGATGAATGATTTATATGTGTTTTTATTTCCTTGACATATTGATGAGGCCTTGAGGCTGAAGGTGGTATTATTTTGTGATTGTAGGAAATGAAATTTAACAAATAAGGAAGAATTAGGAAGGCCAACAATGAAGGAATGTCACATTTTTACAACACGTTCCACTTGGTAGTTGTCATGTCTATGCTTGTGTTGTGTCATCTTCTTGTTTTCGTATTTAGAGGTCTCCATGGGGAAGAACCTTACATGTGACCATGGGTAGGTAGGTTTTTGTATTTTCTATGTTAGTTGTCTTGTGAATTAAGTTATTTTGTGGATGTTGTGATTTTGATTAACTTATAATGTACCTTGTACCCCTATGTTCTATATGTTTAGGGCACCCCTTGTTAATTATGCGAATTTTAGTAGGAGCTAATGTTTCCTCTTACGTCTCTTATGTTTAAAGTGTTCTTTGGCTTAATTGTGTTAACTATAAGGGTTAATGGTTAATGTGATGATGTCTCTTTTTGAGGGTAGATATTCTTGGGAATATACTTTATTCCTCTCACATTTTTATTAGAATTTGTTATTGGGCATTGGTTTGTGTGCCACTCCTAAAACCAATCTCGGATTTGGGATTTGAGCCCAATTTGGAAGGCTTATGGGACACATTTTACTTGTCCCACACTCTTTTATCTCTTCCCCAACCTTACCTATGAATTTGGGGGTCATATTTATCTTGTAATAATGAAAATTGTGAGAAAATAGGTAATTATTGTTCTCATATAATGAATCTCTAAATTGAACTTTGAAGTGTGTAAAAATGATCTTGTGTGTAAATTTAGTTGTGCCATATCCTCAACCACCTAATTATGAGATTTTGAAATGTGTTGTGAAAGGGTTGATGTGGATTTAAGGAAGATGAATTCACATCCTACATGGATCCACATCACCTATCCCTCCTTTTCTATTTATATGATTTCCTGTTTACATTGTTGGGGTTACTTACTTTTGGGAATTTGGGCTTAGAATTTGGAAGGAGCTGGTTTTGAGTGCTTTCTTGTGGAGAGAAATTGAAGGAAATTTATTGGAAAAGGAAGGTGTCATCCATGGAAAGGTAGGGTCTTTATCTTATTTTTTTCTTGTTTTCGGTTTTATTGTGTTATGAATTGCTATGAATTGTCATCCATGGAAAGGAATGTTTGTGTTGGGTTTCAATAGTTTTTGTAAGGTGTAGGGATAAATAGAATGGGGGCCAAGGAGGAGGACCAAGGGATTATTTGAGGTTATGGAGGGAATTTTCAGAGGGTTTCCACCCTTGTGAAGTCATAAGGAATTTTCTTGATGTTTTGTTGCACATTTTCATGAGGGAGTGATAAGAGAATTTGAGGTAATGATAAGAGTGTGAGGGAGGGATAAGAGATTGTGTGTGATAGTTTCTATGGAGGTTTAAGGTGGACCCCTAACCCACTTGGGAGTTATAATATGGTTCCCCATGTTTCTTGTCTCCTATGGCTTTATAAAAGAGTCTTTTTTTTGATAAATATTTCACTTTTGTATCTTGAATGGTGTGAGTTGCAGTTCTAGTTTATGTGCATGTTTATAATGTGGGAGCCATGTTTGTAAACTACCAATGGTTGTGAATATATTTTATTATTTCATGTTTGGATCTTGGGGAAAATGAGGTGGTTTGATTCACCCTTTCGTTGGAATTTTGTTAGGAGGAGAGTGTTTCCTAGCTCTCTCTCTTATTTGTGTTAGTTGGAGATGAAGAAAGAAGAGTTTCAGGAATTCAATGGACTTGTAGAGTTTATATTTTTGAAAACAATTCCTTGTTTTCTCCACCATTTTGGTGGAGGGATTGTATTTTCTTGAATTTTTAATTATTCTAAATTTTGTATGTACATTGAAGTTAAAATTGAAAGGATTGTATAATTGTAAATATTGTGAAATCTACCATATGGGGCAAGTTTGAATTCATTTTGAAACTCAGTAAAATATTGTAAATTACTCGTATGTATGCAGTTAAAAAAATTATAAAATAAAATTGAAGGAATAATATCTCTATTTGATCTACTTTGTTTCATGGATTCCTTTCTCTATTTGTCATTTTTGATTCAAGAAATTGTTTTTCTACTTATTGAATTATTCTCCTGGAAGTAAATCACGTCAAATGTATGTTTGTACCTTAAATGAAATCTAGAATAACTATGGAAAAAATAATTTGAATTTGATAATGTTATTTCATTTTAAAACATGTACGTTCCCTGCACATTTACTTACAACATTTAGACTTAGACTTATTGTTTGAAAAAATTTTACTTAATGATTTTTGTTAGTCTATGAAATGACACCTATAAGTTTACACTGTAGGTATATTTATAAATATATATATATTGAGTATATATATATATATATATATATATATATATATATATATATATATATATATATATGTATGTATGTATGTATGTATGTATGTATGTATTTATGTATGTATAGACCCTTACATTTAAAATTTTTAGTTTTCACCGACACCGACATCGGTCCATGCTACGGTGTTGGTACACCTAACCGAATCGCACCGGTCATATCACTAGCATCAATCACCTATGTATTGAAATAATTTTTAATAAAGGGTCGATTCAATCCTCGTAACCTCTATTTCAAGATTTTAAACTCATAAACTTAAAAAATAGAGTAAATCTGTCAGTCAAGGAGTATATATATGGATATATATAGGGATATCTTTGTGTGTGCTTGTATATATATACCTCTATAAATAGTGTTATCAATAAAATGAATAAAATAAAAATGTGTGATGTACAGATATCTCATTACCATTCGGAACATATATATATATATATATATATATATATATATATATATATATATAGACATGACTATGTATATATGTTTATAAATATATCCGAGAACATATTTATCAATGATATGAGCATAAGAAAAATGGATATTTCTCAAATCTAAACCTTTTGGATCTTAAATTATTAAATATTTCAAATGAATATGGATTCCTTTATATAACTAAAGAAAAATACATAAGGGTGATCAAAAACCGAATGCAAGAGATACTAGTAAAAGAACTAGTAATGAAACTTGCAAATAAAACTAATCAAACCCTAGGGAAAGAATTAAATTGAAATAATGAGAGAAAAGGAAGATAAATACTCACATTCCTATCCCTCTAATATCCTCATCAACATATTTTCAACCCATATCCCCTTGCCTCCATTCTTTCCCTTTCCGTAGCTTAACTCCGTGCAAATGGGGGCATAGTTAGGGTTAGGAAGGAATAAATAGAAGCCATAAAGATTTTAGGGAAAACTAAGGGAACCCTAATTTATGAGGATTAAGTGAATCCTACCGCCGTGATATAATCCTAATCCCTTTATGAGATGGTTGAATAAAAATTTAATAAAGTTGCAAATATTAAAATTATGTAGCTTAGGGAATGTTGTTGGGTGTGTGGAAGATTAAATAGTTAGGAAAATCGTAGTAAGAGCCTTTTAATTAAAATATGTGTGTGGGATGTTTTTTTTTTAATGGAAAATAAAATGTTAGACTGTAAATGTAGAGGGGTAGTTTAAATAAAGGGGTTGGTATGGTTATATGTATGTTTGTGAATTATTTTAAGGGTGTCTTAGGAAATGTTGTAAGTTACTTGAAATGAACCTTGTGGGTGAAATGTAATTAGTTAAAGTTTGAGAATAATATATATAAGATTTATTTAAAATTATTATTCACTTAAGTGGGTGTTCAAATGAAATTCATTAAGGATCAACTCATTTATTAAACAAAATTAATTTAGGATTAATTAGTGGAATGGGCCAATTAACAAAATAATAATGACATGATTAAATAAATTGAATTATTTAAAAATGAAAGGCTTCGGTTCATTAAATAAGATTTTTATAATAAAAAATAATGTAACTAAAATTTAATTAACATACCTTAATGTGATAAAAAAAATATTAGTCATAATGTTTTTCTAGACGAATGTTGTTGTTTTACCATGGTTTGATGTGGCATTTTTTTCAAGCATCACACCTTAGTATCGAGCCGTGGGTTTAACACTTGGACATTGGGTAAATATGGGAACACAAATGAAAACATAGTCCAACCTAAAAATAGGTCAATTCAATTTTTGGAAAATTCAAAATGTAGAAAAATTAGTAAAATAAGACATACCTTAAATAATGGACACACTCTCGTTTTGGTCGTGAAGGAGGCACAAACAAGAGGAGGGATTATTACACATAGATTTAGATGGACCACCACCGAAGTAGGTAATCGTCAATATATTTCCATAGATTTTATAGACCTTACATGAGGTCAATATCGCTATATAAGGAGGATCATTAGGGGTATGGCCTTGTCGCAAGATAGGAGCCATCACATAAGGGTCATGGTTTTCCAAAACACTTGTAAGTATCATAGAGTAGATTATTGTTATGTGGATCCAACTAGACTGGATTCACCACACAAAGACCATGGATATAAGGCTGAAAGTCACAAGGAGAGATCCAGGAGCCCTAGACCAAAGAGAGGGCCATGAGGAGAGACCTAGGTGCATACATTCATCAATGTCTTATCATATTACAAAAATCATGAAGCTTCATCTGCCCCAATTTGTTGGTGATATAGGAGGATGTCAAGTGAATGCATGGTTTGTTAGCTTGAGTGGATACTTCAATCTATGTATGTGCTCTAGCAACACGAAGGCTCGTGTTGTTATCCATTTGCTAATAGATGGGGCAAGTGTTTGGTGGAGGAAAGAGGAGAAGAAGATCCACCTTGATTCAGATTTTGTGAAATGGGATATCTTTTAGGGTCATTTCTAGAGTAGGTACCTTTCCATATGATTCATCTAGTAGCAGAACAAAGAGTTTCATTATTTGTGATAGGTGAGTGATTTATTAGTGGCAAATTACGAGAGCATATTCTTGTATTTTGTTCAATACATGGATTACATGTAGGATGATTAGGTTATGATTCACATGTTCATACAACGCCTAAACTTATATTTGTTAGGGAAAGTGTGCATGAATTTTCCATAAAATTTAACAAAGGTGGTTGGGAAGGCCTATATTTTAGAGAAGAATAGGGGAAGACACAACAAGCACGAAAAAGGGTTAGGAGTCGCATACAAAAGTTTCTAAAAAATCGGTCGAAGGGGGAGACCCATCCCCTTATGGTAGGAATGGATCCACATAGTATTCCTTCATACCATATCCACAATATAAGTAGTAGAAGACTCACCCACCATTCAAGCTTCCATAATGATATGATTCTAAGAGAGGGCGTAGTATGGGACCTCCTACAATGGGAACCATCGTAACACAAGGACCACCGATAGATCATTCAATCGAAGCTCACCCACAATGGCCACAACAATCTATAGCCATATCTTTAGGATCTACAACACATACCACCAGAGCACCAAGAGGAGTCACTTCTCATTAGAGATCACTAGACAATTATTTTTGATGCAAAGTGTACTCGGGCATCACTTGAGAGATTGTCTCACAGATCCTAATGACAAGGGTAAGAGTCCCATTTCACAGCCAACATTTGGTGACATAGATTATAGCCATATGATTTATGCAGCGGTCAAAAACCACCGGGGCATAGTGATTGAGACTATAGGTAGCATTTGTGGTATTTCAGCCTCTATCTTGTTTGATTCAGGATCTTCAGATTCTTTTATTTCTCCATCCTTAGTAGAGTAATGTAGGATTGTCACTATTATTATTACATAGGGATATAGTTGGGACATTGATATTTCTTCTATAGCCAAGCTCTCGGTGGACTCCTTGGTCAAGGAGTGTGTAGTTAACCCAGGACCTTTCACTATGACCCTGGATATTTGCATCCTTCCTTTGGGATCTTATGGAGTCATTTTGGGTATGGAATGACTTTTTGCACATAGAGCTTGATTTGAGTTTTATAGGAATATGATATCTTATGTAGATGATTTGGGTGTTGAATCAGTGATAGTTGGGGTTTGGAGGCTTCTTTCTATTTGCACCCTATCCGCTATGTAGCTTAAGCAGTATGCACATTAGGGATGTCTCTTGTATGCTATTATAGTTAGTGACAGATCAAAGGATGATTTTAGTAAATCTTCACTATATGATCATTACATCTTGAGAGATTTTTCTAATGTCTTCCTGGAGATTTTCCCATCCTACCTCCCCCATGTTAGATAGATTTCCATATAGATTTGGTTCTTGAAGTAGATCTTATCTCATGCACGTCGTATAGGATGACTACCCCTGATATTTGTGAGATCAAGATTTAACTGGAGGGCCTTCTTGAGAAGGGCCTCATCCATCCTAGTGTATCCCCTTAGGGTGCACAAGTGATTTTTGTGAAGAAGAAGGATGGATCCCTACAATTGTGTATTGATTATAGAGAGCTCAAAAACATAATGAGAAATAATTGATACCCCCTTCTACACATTGATGGTTTGTTTGATAAGAGTAAGGGGGATACTATGTTTTCCAAGATAGATCTCAAGTTGGGGTATCATCAGTTGAGGATTACAGAGGTAGATATTCATAGAAAATTATTTCGCACCATATATGGCCATTACGAGTTAAACGGTTAAGTTATTAGGTTTGATGAATTCCCTCACAATATTCATGATTTTGATGAATGGTGTGTTCAAGAATTTTTAGACCACTTCGTGCTTATATTTCTAGTTGACATTTTTATTTGATCATGCACACATGATGAGCATGAGGAGTACATTCACTGTGTTGCAGTTCCTTCGAGAGGACCAACTTTATGGGAACCACGGAGAAGTGTGCATTTTTCCAAATCGAGAGGTTTAGTACTTGGGTCACATTATTTCTAGGGAATGTATCATTTTCTATCCTTCCAATATTAGAGCTATCATTGATTGTCTAGTGCAAACCAATCTAATCGACATGTAGGCGGTTTCATGGGATTATGAGGGTACTACATGATTTTTGTGTATAATTTCTCATGCATTGCTCATCCCATCAATTCCCTATAGTGGAAAGGGAAGAAGTTTGTTTGGTCAGATAATTATGAGTAGGCCTTCAAGACTATGAAGGAATGCCTTACTATAACACCTATCCTAGTAGTTCCAAATCTGCAGAGGGATTTATTTGTATGTAAATATGCTTCATTGGCATGGATAGGAGGAGTATTGATGTAGGAAGACCGAGTTGTTTCCTTTTAGTCTCGCAAACTCATGGATTATGAGCTTAATTACCTAACTCATGACCGTAAGCTTGCAGAAGTGGTCCATGCTTTAGTTCGATGGTGAAATTTTTTATTGGACAAGAGGTTAACACTAGGGATAGATCACATGAGCCTACGACACCTCTTCACATTTCCCAATATCAACACCCCTCAATGATGTTGGATGGAACTTCTAAGGGAGTATGACATGGAGATTGAGCATGTGAAGGGGAAGGAGAATGTGGTTATAGATGCATTGAGTCGAAAGATGCACCCTGTCATGGATACAAGTATAGGTAATTTTTTTAAGGCTAATATCTTACAATAGCTTTGTCGGGATTGGTTCTACCTTTCATCTAGAGATAATTTTGATTTGTGTAGACCTCTTATGGGGAATTTTGAGGGGTTATCTTTAGATTCAGATGGACTTATTCAACACATAGGTTGTATTTATGTACCTATATACAGAGATGTGTGACATGATATGTTAGTAGAATCTCATCATTCACTTTGTTTAGCCCATCCAGATGTAGTGCCCACTTCCCTTCGACACCATTTTGATTTGTTATTTTCATTACTTTGGTTACTTCACTTGTGGATTTATTATAGCTTCTTTGATTTAGAATGCTAGTAGATATCATGATAATGAACCGTATTGATTTGATCCTTATATGATGCATATGGTCTACTAGAGACATTTGATGATGATATTGGTATACTTTTGACATGGTTATTTATCTTTAATTTTGACATGTGATATATTTAGTCATATTGGGTAGATCTTGATAATTAGATTAATGTGATGATCATTTTTACATAAATGAAATGTGTAATAGAAATGTGCTAGAAATTGTAAGTGATATCATATTTGCATAGATGATAGTAATTCATGAATAGTTGATTTTAGATTATATTGTATATTTGGCATGAATTTTTTAATGTGGCCACGACGCCAAAGGAGGTATTCTCTATTCTACAAGTATATTATATTCACAACAATATCAGGGGAGTGTAGACCAACCACTTCGGAATTCTAGAAGAATCTAACTAGGGTCACCGTGGCAACATGTAATTGTGTGTGTGTTAGAATTGTTTGGTTAGGGGAAAATTGTGACCTAGGGGTCATGTTTTTTTTTTTTAATTTTCCATTTCTATTATGTTAGTATGTGTTTCCTCTTAGTAAGTGAAATTTTACTTGTTTTATTATTTATATTTTTGGTTGGGTGTTTACCCCTTTTTAGTCATGGGTTGTAGTGTCTTAATTAATTTAATTTGAATTTTTTTAAACTAATTAAAAGATGTGACCAAAAAGGAGTTCATTTATTAGGCTTGATTTAGTCTTGGATTTTGTGTTGAGTGAAGTGTGTTTGAATTTTTAGTGTAGTACACTCTACCCTTCATGGTAAACTGAATTTTGGCTTAGAGGCCAAATTTGGAAGCTTCATGGGACAAGTCAAACTTGTCCCACACCTCTTAAAAGCCCATACCAACCCTACCTATGGGTTGGGAGGTCAAATTTAGGCCCTTTTAGGTGTGTTGGGGGGATAAAAAGGTAAAATGTTAATTGCACTTCCTTTCAAATATTTAATTTTGTCCTTTGAGGGGAGTGGGCTTAGATGGAGTGTGTAAGGTGCTTGTCATTCCTCCAACTACTCATTAATTTTGCATTGGAATATGACGTTGACCAAGTAATGTGGAGTAGAGAGGAAATTAGGTGGAATACTACTTGGATCCACATCACCCCTCCCTCTCCTTTCTCTATTTATTGAATTCTTGTTGCTTGTTTTGGGGTTGGATGATCATTTTTAGTCTCTTGAATTTTTGGAGAGTGGGAGGATTTTTGAGGGAGTTTGTGGATTTTCTTTGGAGCTTGTGGATACTTGTTGATTTTTGGAGCTTGTGGATGCTTGCTTGATCTTTGGAGGAGTTTGGAACTTCATACTTGGAACAAGCTCTACCATGGAAAGGTAGGAGCTTCACCTTTGTTTATATTATGTTATTGTTACATGTATGTGTGTATATGTTTGTTGAATGTTGTTTTTTTTTTTGAAATGCTTGTTGGGTATGGGTAGAATGCCTAAGTTTGAAGTAGGAGGAGACTATGCAGAGTTTATTTGAGGGAGGCATAAGAGATCACATTCTTGAGGAGGGATTTTGGGTTGGGTGCCCCCTAGGATGAGAAATTCTTACAATTTCTTCTTGTTCTTACTTTGAGGAAGTCATAAGAGTTGAGGGAGGCATAAGAGTGGATGGAGGGATAAGGGGTACTTGAGGGAGGCATAAGAGTTGTTAGGGGTTTTGTGTTTTGCATTGGAGGCCTTTTAGGTGGCACCCATTCCCATTGGGAGGAATAAGTGGCCTCCCCATAGGTCTTACTCTTTTGCCTTTCTTGATAAGCCTTGTGACTTTGTTGTTTTGATTGTTTTCCTCTTATTGAGTTGTTGATTGTGTTTTGAATGAATATGGAATGAATGTGAAATTTTATGTTAAGTTGTGTGGAAGCTAGTAGTTGCCATGAGTTGAGTTTTCTCCCATTGTAATGTGGTTGGGGCTCGGGGGCCAATGGAGAGGATGGCTTCTCTTCTCCATTGGGTATCTTGGTTGGGAGGAGAGCGTTGCCTCTCCCTTATTTTGTTGTGAATCAAGCAAACTATTGGAGGAGCTATTTTGTTGGTGCTTGGAGCTTGGAGTCTTGTTGGTGACCATGTGAAAACTACCTTTTTATTTTACCCACTTAGAGTGGAAGGAATTGTAATAATATGGTTCTTTCCTTGTGTACATTTTGGTATGTTTACCCCACTTCAAGTGGAGGAAATTTGTAATGGCATTGTCAAAGAAAGTTGCTATCCTATTGTTGTTATTGATATTGCATTGCATGGGAAAAGAAAGAAGAAATAATGTATTGTAAAGATAGTTTGCAAGTAGTAAAAGAAAGTAAATTCACATTGTTGAAGTCTTGGATGTATTGAAAGTTTGATCTATTTTACAATAGAAAAGAAAGTATATTTGCATTAAGTAGTTATTGTTCATAAATATGGGAAGAAGAAAATGTAGAAATTGTTATAAGTTGTTTTGTTGCAAAATATCTTTTATAGAAAATAATTTAATATGGTTATTTTGATTGAATGAACATTGTAGTAAAATGAAAGAGAAAATAAGATAGATTCTATTGCACTAGGGAAGTTGATTTTATATCAAAACTAGATTTATATTCCTTTTGCCTTGTAATGAAAAGAAAGACTTAGTTAAACAATGGAAATTATTCTTGTAAGTAGATGAAGTTTAATAGAAAAGAAAACACTTTTAAATGAATAGATTTAACTAAGAAATGAATAAATGAGCAATAAATATCAAATATGGAACTTGGAATAAATAAAAACAAAGCGAGGATGCATTTTTACACCCTTCAAAGAACTTTAAGTTTTTGTCAAAATATCGGCTTTAAGGTTTTGTTCTTCACAAACAAGACCACCACCCGTGTTGGGTGGCGGTCCCGTGTTTTTCACTCATCAAGGGTGGCAATCATGTGTTTGTCATCCGGCCAAGGGCGGTCTTCTATTTGTCACCCAGCCATGGTGGCGGTCCAGTTGTTTATCGCCTAGCAAGGGAAGTGGTCCTATGTTTATCACCCAGCCAGGGTGGCGGTCCTGTGTTTGTCACCCTCCACGGTGGTGGTGGTCCATCACTTATGATGGAATTTTGTGGATCCGCACTCTACGTAAAATGTAACCATTTTCTCTAATTCCTAAGTGTAAAAAAATTAAATATAATGCTTCCAAAGAATAAATAAATATGAATACATAGGGGTGTGACATCAAAACTCTCTAATGGTGAATCTAAAAGTATTTCTTCATTTATATCAAAGGGGGTAGGGTTTTGCCCCAAATTTAAAACCCAATACACTAAATATTGAAATAAAAAAACTAGATTGGAGGAGGAAACTCCTCCAATCCTTAAAATAAATAAAATTACATAAAAAAAGGCTAACTAAGCTAAATCGAAACTAAATCTTCTTGAAGAATCCTCCATGGTTTCTTCTCTTTTTTTCTCTCATGGTTTCTTTCTCTCCAACCTGTAAATTTAACAAAATAAATTGATGCAAATGAGAAGGATAGAATAAGAAAAGGTTTTAATAGACTTTCATAAGGATTTTAGGGCTAAGTTGGGAACCCTAGGATCCAAAGTGGCTAAGATGGTTTTGATCTAAGGGTGGAGAATTGACCCTATCTTTTAAAGAATAATGTAATTTTAAATATTTATTTTCATACCTTAAGGGTATGTGTAGATGGGTGAGTGGGGTCATTTAATCCCTTAGTGGTGTGGTGTCTTTAAGACCTTAGTTATGTAGGATTATATTAAAAAAGGGGGTCCTTTATACTATTAAAGAAATGAATTTAATAGTAAGTATAAGGTTAACATTATTAGAATTAAGCTTAATGGAAATAGTAGAAGACACTTATTTAAATTAATTAAACCATGTTACCTTTCTTAGATGTTGATTTATGTACCCCACCAAGTTTTGTGATATTATGTACCTATTAACTAGATTTGGTTTCCCAATCTTCAACCTAAGTTAAGTAATGTAATTAATTTAATGAGTCGTAAAGGTAGAGCACCCTTGCATCATTCTTGTACCGTAACTTCCCTCTTTAAACAAAAAAAAATAGTCACATTTTCGAGTTAAGCATTTGTTTGAAGCGAGTTCTTGGAACATCATTTTTACGGGTGTTACACTTGGTATCAGAGCCGTGGGTTCAAATCTTGGACCCTTGGGCACACTTAGAAAACATGAAACATGAACTTTTAACCTAGTGCAAAATTGATTCTTTTAAATCTATAAAACCACAATGTTTGATAATTGTATGAAATAGCAGACTTAGAAAACTAAAACAAGACCTAGAACAATGAACTAACTCTCACCTTGATTTGTGCAAGAGGCAGATTAGGTGAGGGGTGTTTTCATATAGACCTAGATATACCACCACCAGAGTAGACTATAACGACCATTCTACCTCAAATTTTACAAATGCTTCAGCATGTCAATGCCGCTATACACGGAGAGCCCTTGGGAGGAAGATTTGTTAGACATGGTATAGAGCCATTAGTAGATGCCCATGTATTCCCTTGACACAACAAGAAGCATAGGGAGAGAACTTCCACATGAAGTCGGCTAGGGTAGAGTCACCACAAAGAGGACATGGGGACAGGATCTCAGGACATAGGGATAGGTCTCTGAGCCCTAGATAGATGTAGGAGCATACAGATAGACCTAGGGATCGTCAAACGTTAATAGTAGATCATATTATGGAGATCTTGAAGCTACGACCATCTAACTATTCGGGTGATACAGGTGGTTTTTAAGTGGAGGCCTGGTTTGTGAGCTTGAGTGGATGCCTCAATATCTATCCTTGTACTAGCAACATGAAATATTGTGTTGTGATCCATCTTCTGAGGGATGGAGTAGGAGTTTGGTGGAGGACCGAGGAGTAGAAGCTCCATGTTGATTCGGAGATAGTCACCTGGGAGCTATTTAAGGAGCATTTCAGGAGTAGGTATTTTCAAGGAGGTTTATACATCGGCGGATACACAAGTTTCACAACCTCCGTCAGGCATTGATGACTGTAGCTGAGTATGAGAGTCAATTTCTAGATTTACTCCAAAGACATACATTGACTATATGCAGATGAGCAGTGTACATATTCACAAGTTCATCAAGGGCCTAAACTTGAATTTGGGTGGCGTGGTGTGCATTCACTACCCATAGACATTAACAAAGGCCTTGGAGAAGGCCTATATTGCAGAGGAGACATGGAGAAAGATACAACAGGCTACAAACAAAGTTTGGAGCCGTATCCAACAGATGTAGGATGGTAGGTCGAAGGGGTTGTTCCCACTCTACGGGGTGGATAGAGTTCAAGACAGGCTTCTTTTAGGCCACCACAAAGCAGCATAGAAACAGCCAACAAATCCACCTTACTGCACCCTCTCAAAGATTTGATGCGCAGAGAGGGTGGAGTATAGGGCCTCCTCTTAGGGGTCCTGCCAGACACATAGGTACACCAAGAGCTCAGTCAACAGGAGCCCATCAAAGAGAGACCTCAACATTCCATAGCTAGATCATCAAGATCCACAACTCATACATCTAGAGTACCGGTTGGAGCTGCATCCCACTGGAGGGGACCAGGTAGCTATTATGGTTGTGGTGTTGTTGGACATCATTATAGAGATTACCCACAAAACCCTAACAAGGGAAAAACACGAGCTCAAATCCTACGGTTTGAGATATGGCATAAAGTCATCGGATCTATGCAGCAATCGAGAATCACTGTGCTAAGCACGTGAGTACCATGATTGAGATGGCAGGTAGTATTGGTGGTATTTTTGCCTCTATGTTATTTGATTTCAATTCTTCCGATTTATTTATTGCAGCATCCTTAGTAGAGAGTTCAGTAGGCTAGTGACGGTTAGGCAGGGCCATAGTTGGGACATTGAGATGGCTTTGAGATCCAAAATTTCGTAGAACTCCCTAGTTAAGGATTGTGTAGTGGATTTGGGACCCTTCACCAGTACTTCGGATCTTCGAATCCTTCCATTAGGATCTTATGGTGTCATTTTGGGCATGGACTGGTTGTCTACTCATAGAGCTAGAGTGGACTGCTACCATAATACTATTGCTTGCATAGATGATCTTGGAGTGGAGTCAGTGATATCAGTACTTAGGAGGGTCGTTTCCATTCACACCATCTCCACTATGTAGATTAAGCGGTGTGCGTAATGGGGTTGTCAGTTGTTTCTATTATGGTTAGTGATAGATCAAAGGATGATTCAAGTTGACCATCCCTTGATGACCATCCCATCTTGACAGAGTTTTCTGATGTGTTTCCAGGGGAGCTATCGGGGTTACCTACCCCACGTGAGATAGATTTCCATATAGATCTAGTTCTGGGCGCTGAGCCTATCTCACAAGAACCCTATCGGATGACCTGCTCCCGAGTTATGTGAGATCAATTTGCAGCTTGAGGGCCTTTTGGTGAAAGGCCTAATCTATCCTAGTGTATCCCCTTTGGGTGCACTAGAGATCTTTGTGAAGAAGAAGGATGGATCTCTTGTTTGTGTATTGACTACCATCGGTTGAATAAAGTAACGATCAAGAATCGTTATACCCATCCAAAATTTATGATTTATTTGATCAGATGAAGGGGGTTAAATTTTTCTCCAAGATAGATCTTAAGTCAAGGTACCATCAGCTTAGGATTACAGAGGCAGATATTCATAAGACTACGTTCCGTATGAGATATGGCCACTATGAGTTCACAGTGGTACCTTTTGGGTTGATGAATGCCCCGCAAATGTATTTATGAGTTTGATGAATGGAGTATTCAAGAATTTTCTAGATCACTTCATGCTCATATTCCTTGATGAAATTCTGGTTTACTCATGCACGTGTGAGGAGCACGAGGAGCACCTTCGCCAGGTTCTTCAGTGTCTTCATGAGTAGCACCTTTACGGGAACTTGGAGAAGTGTGTGTTCTTTCAGACTGAGGTGCAGTATTTGGGCCACATAATTTCTAGGGAAGGTATCACAATTGATCCTTCCAATAGTTGAGCCATCATGGATTTTCCAAAGCACCCACTAGTGTGACCGAGGTGTGCAACTTCATGGGTCTAGCAGAGTTACTACAGGAGGTTTGTTCAGGACTTTTCTCAGATTGCACACCCCATCACTTCCCTTCAACGGAAAGGGAAGAAGTTTTTTTGGTCAGATAGATGTGAGCAGACCTTTAGTACATTGAAGGAATGCCTCACGAAAACACCTATTCTTGCAAAGGTGCGAGATCCTCAGGTGTGTTCCACTTTTGCAAACAAGCTTCTTTTGCAGGCCTTGGAGGAGTGTTGATGTAGGAGGGCAAAGTAGTGGCTTTTGAGTCTCGTACAAACTCAAGGATTATGAGCTTAATTATCTGACTCATGATCTTGAGCTTGTGGTAGTTGTGCATGCCTTGGTCCGATGGAGGAATTTTCTTCTTGGTCGAAGATTCACACTCAAGGAAAGATCACTTGAGCCTTCACCACCTCTTCACGCAGCCCAATCTAAACGCTCGTCAGTGGCATTGGATGGAGCTGCTTTGTGAGTATGACATGGAGATAGAGCATGTGAAGGGGAAGGAAAATGTGGTTGCAGACACCTTGAGTAGACGGAGACATATGAGTATGGCCACTTCAGTAGGCACAAATTTGTGGAGCAGGATCCTTCAATAGCTTCCTCTTGATAGTTTCTACATGGCAGCGAGAGTAGATATCGAGTCCCAGAGGCCCCTTGAAGGGAATTTTGATGGTTTATCACTAGAGGAAGATGGTCTTCTTAGGCACAAAGGTCAGATTTATGTTCCCAGAGATGGAGACTTGAGATAGAACATCTTGACAGAGGCACATCATGCACCCTATTCAACCCATCCTAGGGTGAAGAAGATGAACACTATTTTGAGACAGTTGTATTTATGGAGAGGACTTTGGAGAGACGTGGCTTTGTTTGTATCACACTTTTTAGAGTGCCAGAGGGTGAAGTCTGGGCATCAACATCTAGGTGGCCTTCTCTATCCTCACGCCATACTGAGTGGAAATGGGACACCATTTCCATGGACTTTATTGTTGGGTTACCTACGTCGAGATACCACCATGATGCCATCATGGTCACGGTGGATAAATTGATGAAAGTAGCTCATTTTTCTCGATGAAAACCACCTATACATCTAATGTAGTGGCATGTGTATATCTTGATGAGATTGTCAGATTGTATGGGATTCCGTGGAAGATCATTTGTGACTACGATCCTCTTTACACTTCCCATTTCTGGACTACCATGCAGTATGCCCTCGGGACGAGGATTAATTTTAGCATAGCTTATCACCCTAAGACAGATGGACAGACAGAGAGGGTGAATCATATTTTAGAGGATATGCTCAGGATGTACATGATGGATCATCAGGCGAGATGGGAGGAGTACCTGTACTTGGTGGAGTTTGCCTACAATAATAGTTTCCAGAGTTCTATAGGCATGGCTCCTTTTTAGGAATTATATGGAAGAGAGTACATGACACCTCTTAGTTGGGACAGGATTGAGGACAGGG
Organism: Taxus wallichiana var. yunnanensis; assembly: GCA_018340775.1. Lineage (NCBI taxonomy): Eukaryota > Viridiplantae > Streptophyta > Pinopsida > Cupressales > Taxaceae > Taxus > Taxus wallichiana. The sequence continues at coordinate 663,254,811 of CM031234.1, read as the reverse complement.
TTTCCCTTGGGCCAAGCATTATTGCAGCATATGGAGTAGTAGGTTACCTTGATCAAATAGAGATTGCAGGAGGTGCAAGATAGACAGAAGAAGTATGCAGACCACCATAGGACAAATCATAGTTTTGAGGTGGGCAAAAAGGTGTTTCTTCATGTCAGATCGCATAAGATCCATATCCATTACGGAAAAGGTTATAAGCTTGCTCCTAGGTTTGTGGGTCCCTTCGAGATCTTGGAGCACCTCGGTCCCTTGGCCTATTGTCTAGCATTGCCACCTAGCTTGTCTCACGTCCATGATGTGTTTCATGTTTCATGCTTAAGAGATATATTTCTGATCCTTCTCACATGCTAGATTAGACCGCATTGCAGTGGAGGATCGGGCGAGGTGATGGTGGAGCCCATATGAATTATAGAGCGCAGACCACGGGCCTTCGTGTCGAGAGATTGATCAGGTTCGGGTCAAGTGGGACACATATGATGAGACTGTGGCTACTTGGGAGGATGCTACTTGCTATGAGGATAGTTTCACACCTTTTCCAGTGACTTCCAGGAGGAAGTCAAGTCTAAGGGGAGGGGGATGTAGTGCCCACTTCCCTTCGACACCATTTTGATTTGTTGTTTTCATTACTGGTTACTTCACTTATGGATTTATTATAGCTTCTTTGATTTAGCATGCTAGTAGATATCATAGACACTGAACTGTTATTGATTTGATCCTTATATGATGCATATGGTCTACTAGAGACATTTGATGATGATATTGGTATACTTTTGACATGGTTATTTATCTTTAATTCTGACATGTGATATATTTAGTCATATTGGGTAGATCTTGATAATTGGATTAATGTGATGATCATTTTGACATAAATGAAATGTGGAATAGAAATGTGCTAGAAATTGTAAGTGATATCATATTTGCATAGATGATAGTAATTCATGTATAGTTGATTTTAGATTATATTGTATATTTGGCATGAATGTTTTAATGTGGCCATGAGGCCGAAGGAGGTATTCTTTGTTCTGCAGGTATATTATATTCACAACAATATTGGGGGAGTGGAGACCAACCACATGGAATTCGAGAAGAATCCAACTAGGGTCACCGTGGCAACATGTAATTGTGTGTGTGTTAGAATTGTTTGGTTAGGGAAAATTGTGACCTAGGGGTCATGTGTTGTTTTGTTTTAATTTTCCCTTTCTATTATGTTAGTATGTGTTTCCTCTTAGTAAGTGAAATTTTACTTGTTTTATTATTTATATTTTTGGATTGGTGTTTACCCCTTTATTAGTCATGGGTTGTAGTGTCTTAATTAAGTTAATTTGAATTTGTTTTAAACTAATTAAAAGATGTGACCAAAAAGGAGTTCATTTATTAGGCTTGATTTAGTCTTGAATTTTGTGTTGAGTGAAGTGTGTTTGAAATTTGAGTGTAGTACACTCTACCCTTCATGGGAAACTCGAATTTGGCCTTAGAGGCCAAATTTGGAAGCTTGTGGGACAAGTCAAACTTGTCCCACACCTCTTAAAAGCCCATGCCAACCCTACCTATGGGTTGGGAGGTCAAATTTAGGCTCTTTTAGGTGTGTTGGGGGGATAAAAAGGTAAAATGTTAATTACACTTCCTTTCAAATATTTAATTTTTTCCTTTGAGGGGAGTGGGCTTAGATGGAGTGTGTAAGGTGCTTGTCATTCCTCCAACCACTCATTAATTGTGCATTGGAATATGAGGTTGACCAAGTGATGTGGAGTGGAGAGGAAATGAGGTGGCATCCTACTTGGAGCCACATCACCCCTCCCTCTCCTTTCTCTATTTATTGAATTCTTGTTGCTTGTTTTGGGGTTGGATGATCATTTTTAGTCTCTTGAATTTTTGGAGAGTGGGAGGATTTTTGAGGGAGTTTGTGGATTTTATTTAGAGCTTGTGGATACTTGTTGATTTTTGGAGCTTTTGGATGGTTGCTTGATATTTGGAGGAGTTTGGAACTTCATACTTGGAACAAGATCTACCATGGAAAGGTAGGAGCTTCACCTTTGTTTATATTATGTTATTGTTACATGTATGTGTGTATATGTTTGTTGAATGTTTTTTTTTTTTTTTGAAATGCTTGTTGGGTATGGGTAGAATGCCTAAGTTGGAAGTGGGAGGAGACTATGGGGAGTTTATTTGAGGGAGGCATAAGAGATCATGTTCTTGAGGATGGAGTTTGGGTTGGGTGCCCACCTAGTATATCAAATTCTTGCAATTTCTTCTTGTTCTTACTTTGAGGGAGGCATAAGATTCGATGGAGGGATAAGGGGTATTTGAGGGAGGAATAAGAGTTTTTAGGGGTTTTGTGTTTTACATTGGAGGCCTTTTAGGTGGCACCCATTCCCATTGGGAGGCATAAGTGGCCTCCCATAGGTCTTACTCTTTTTCCTTTCTTGATAAGCCTTGTGACTTTGTTGATTTGATTTTTTTCTCTTGTTGAGTTGTTGATTGTGTTTTGAATGAATATGGAATAAATGTGAAATTTTTCTTAAGTTGTGTGGAAGCTAGTAGTTGCCATGAATTGAGTTTTCTCCCATTGTAATGTGGTTAGGGCTCTGGGGCCAATGGAGAGGATGGCTTCTCTTCTCCATTGGGTATCTTGGTTGGGAGGAGAGCATTACCTCTCCCCTTATTTTTTGTGAATCAAGAAAACTATTGGAGGAGTTATTTTGTTAGTTGTTGGAGCTTAGAGTCTTGTTGGTGACCATGTGAAAACTACCTTTTTATTTTACCCACTTAGAGTGGAAGGAATTGTGATAATATGGTTCTTTCCTTGTGTACATTTTGGTGTGTTTACCCCACTTCAAGTGGAAGAAATTTGTAATGGCATTGTCAAAGAAATTTTCTATCCTATTGTTGTTATTGATATTTATGGTGTATATATCTCCTCCCAGGTAAATATGGACAAACAGAAGAATATGGAAATCAAAGAAACTCAAAACTCGACATTTATTTATGCCACCACCGCACAGGTTGAAAAATGTCGACATGAAAAAGGTTGTGCCTTGGCGTAGTTTGAAAAATGTCAACATGAAAAAGGTTGCACCCTGGCGAAGGTTGGAAGGCGTAGGTTGAAAAATGTTGACATGAAAAAGGTTATGCCCTAGTGCAAGTTGGAAGGCGCAGGTTGAAAAATGTCAACATGAAAAAGGTTGCGCCCGGCACAAAGTTATAAGGCTTAGGTTGAAAAATGTCACAATGGAAAAGGTTACGTTTGGGCGCAAGTTGAAAAATGTCGACATGAAAAAGGTTGTGCTCTCGCAAGTGCGAGGTTGGAAGGTGCAAGTTGAAAAATGTCAACATGAAAAAGGTTACACCCTGGAGCAGGTTGGAAGGCGTAAAGGTTGAAAAATGTCAACATGAAAAGGCAATCTCTACGGCGTAGGTTGGAAGGCACAGGTTGAAAAATGTCGACATGAAAAAGGTTGCGCCTTAGCGTAGTTGAAAGGCATTATCAAATTTTCAACGCCTATTGTGCACTTAAGAGTATGTTGAAATAATGATGGATGTGGCAAAGTGAATCTTCAAGAGGCGTAACATTTTGAGCATTAACACCCCAAACCGGACAAAAATCAAACCCTAACCCAGATACTCAAATGGCCATAAGGAGGATTCATGGGAGCTCGGATTCACACAAGGTTAGACTTTTTGGAAATCTTGCAAGGTCCTGCCCAACTATGACTAGATATCTTTAATTGGGTGAGAACAAGTTCTTCAAAAATGCAAAATACAATTTTCCATTTTTTAGGTTTCTTAGGTTCTCACCTCGCCATAATGAGATGAATTAAATACAACTTGGAGGTGGTTGGGGTAGATATTGAATTCCTCTCTCTTCCCTCTCTCATTCTTCCTATAAATTGTAAGGAGGGGCTTCTTTCTAAAGGTTGGACATTCTTTTTATCCCCTCCCTTTTTTCTCTTTGGCGGGTGAATTTTAGGAGTTCAAACCTCCCATCTAAAATCGTAATGCAACTTTGCCTTTTGGCATTTTGAAAGTGTATTGTATCAATATTTGGAGAAAATAATGCATGTCTGTGGATGATTGCCAACCCTCTTTGTGTTCATTTGCATCCTCCTAATCTTCCACTACAAATTTGGTTATCTGTGCATGATCTTGCATTGCATTTTAATGGTTTGTGTTTATTGGCAAGACAGTGCTCTTTTCCTTGGTGCATCACCTTGTTAGTTTAGGTCTATTTTTATGCATCTTCTTACCCTATCTCCTTGGAAAGTTAGATTAGGTTTTTCAGTAAACCCTACGCATTTTTATGCATGCATCTAAACAGAGGAATAGGAACCGGCCTTCATTTTGGAGAGCTTTCCGATTCACAAGGTCCCACACTTGGGAAAAGCTCCATGTTATGAAATTACGCTAAGAGTTTCAACCCATCGAGTTGAAAACATTCATGGGTGTTTTGTGATTCACCATCAACGGTTGTATTACATGGGAAAAGAAAGAAGAAATAATGTATTGTAAAGATAATTTGCAAGTAGTAAAAGAAAGTAAATTCACATTGTTGAAGTCTTGGATGTATTGAAAGGTTGATCTATTTTACAATGGAAAAGAAAGTATATTTGCATTAAGTAGTTATTGTTTGTAAATATGAAAAAGAAGAAAATGTAGAGATTGTTATAAGTTGTTTTGTTGCAAAATATCTTTTATAGAAAATAAGTTAATATGGTTATTTTGAATGAATGAACATTGTAGTAAAATGAAAGAGAAAATAAGCTAGATTCTATTGCACTAGGAAAGTTGATTTTATATCAAAAATAGATTTATATTCCTTTTTTCCTTGTAATGAAAAGAAAGACTTAGTTAAACAATGGAAATTATTCTTGTAAGTAGATGAAGTTTAATAGAAAAGAAAACACTTTAAAATGAATAGATTTAGCTAAGAAATGAATAAATGAGCAATAAATATCAAATCTGGAACTTGAAATAAATAAAAACAAATCAAGGATGCATTTTTACACCCTTTAGCAACTTTAAGTTTTTGTAAAAATCTCGGCTTTAAAGTTCTATTTTTGAAACAGGACCACCAACCTTAGGGTGGTGGTCACGTGTTTTTTTCACCCAGCCAAGGTGGTGGTCCTATGTTTGTCACCCAGCTAAGGTGGCGGTCCTATGTTTGTCACCCTACGCAAGGCGGTGGTCCTGTCACTTATGACATAATTCTACGGATCCGCACTGTGCGTAAAATGTAACCATTTTCTCTAATTCCTAAGTGTAAAAAAATTAAATATAATGCTTCCAGCAAGTAAATAAAGATGAATACATAGGGGTGTGACATCAAAACTCTCTAATGGTGAATCTAAAAGCATTTCTTCATTTATATCAAAGGGGGTAGGGTTTTGCCCCAAATTTAAAACCCAATACACTAAAATCTTGAAATAAAAACTAGATTGGAGGAAACACCTCCCAATCCTTGAAAGAAATAAATTACATAAATAAAAGACTAACTAAGCTAAATCTAAACTAAATCTTCTTGAAGAATCCTCCATGGTTTCTTCCTTTTTTTCTCTCATGGCTTCTTTCTCTCCAACCTACAAATTTAACAAAATAAATTGAAGCAAATGAGAAGGATAGAATAAGAAAAGGTTTTAATAGACTTTCATAAGGATTTTAGGGCTAAGTTGGGAACCCTAGGATCTAGTGGCTAAGATGGTTTTGATCTAAGGGTGGAGAATTGACCCTATCTTTTTAAAGAATAATGTAATTTTAAATATTTATTTTCAAACCTTAAGGGTATGTGTAGATGGGTGAGTGGGGTCATTTAATTCCCTAGTGGTGTGGTGTCCTTAAGACCTTAGTTGTGTAGGATTGTATTAAAAAAAGGGGGTCCTTTATATTATTAAAGAAATGAATTTAATAGTTGAGTATAAGGTTAACCTTATTAGAATTGAGCTTAATGGAAATAGTAGAAGACACTTATTTAAATGAATTAAACCATGTTACCTTCCTTAGGACTATTGATTTATGTACCCCACCAAGTTTTGTGATATTATGTACCTATTAACTAGACTTGGTTTCCCAATCTTCAATCTAAGTTAAGTAATGTAAGTAATTTAACAAACCATAAAGGTAGAGCACCCTTGCATCATTCTTGTACCATAACTTCCCTCTTTAAAAAAAAAAATAGTCACATTTTCACGTTAAGCATTTTTTAAGTGAGTTCTTGGAACGTCGTTTTTGCAAGTGTTACACCAAAGGTGAAGAAGATGCACACTTCACTGAGGAAATTTTTCTATTGAAGTGGTCTTTACCTTAATATAGCCTAGTTTGTATCGCAGTGTTTGGTGTGTCAAAGGATGAATGCCAAGCATCAACATCTAGCTGGCCTTCTCTATCCTCATGTTATATCTTTAGGAGTTGAAATGGACACCATTTCCATGGTTTTCATAGTGGGGCTACCTACGTCAAGATATCACCATGACCTGATCATGGTCACGGTGGATAAATTGACAAAATTGGTTCATGTTTCACTGGTGAAGACCACTTATACATCCAATGAATTTTCTTGAGTCTATTTGGATGATATAGTCAGACTTCATGGGATTCCACGAAAGATCATTTGTGACCATGACCCTTTATAAACATCACATTTGGGACCACCATATATTTTGTTCTCTATAAAAATATTAACTTGAGTATAGCTTATCACTCGGAGACGGATGGTCAAACGAAGTGGTGAACTAGATACTTGAGGATATTCTTCATATGTATATCATGGATCAAAAATCATCTTCGGAGGAGTATCTTTACCTGGTAGAGTTTGCTTGCAACAACAAGTTTCAGAGTTCTATTGGCATGGAACCATTTCAAGAATTTTGTCAAAGAGTTTTGGACTCCAATGAGTTGGAATAGGATAGAGGATAGGCTATCTCTTGGGCCAACTATTTTACAAGATATGGAGGAGTAGGTCACCTTGATCATATAGAGATTGCAAGAGGCTCGTGATAGGCCAAATAAGTATGCAGATCAAAGGATAGTTGACCATAGTTTTGAGGTGGTATTGAGTATATTCCTGAGATTCATACATCATAAGAGCTCTATCTGTTATGGAAAAGGCTCTAAGCTATCTCTAAGATTCATGGGTCTATTTGAGATCTTAGACTGGATCGGTCTCATACTCTAGCATCTAGCCTTACCACCTAGCTTGTCACATGTTCATGATGTTTTCCATGTTTTTTTTCTTTGGAGATATATTCTAGATCCTTCTCATGATTTGGATTAGACCACATTGTAGGTGTTGGAGTAGAGACAGGTGATTGTGGATCCCATGTGCATCATATAGTTCATGACCTTATTCCTTCAAACGACATGAGATTTATCAGGTACGTGTCTAGTGGGATCATTATAACAAGACATTAGCTAATTGGGGGGATGCCAATTTTCTATGATCTCAGTTTCCATAATTGTTCTAGTGACTTCAGGAGGAAGTCAAGTCTAAGGGTAGGGGGATGTAGTTCCCACTCATCTTTGACACCTATTTATTATTTTTAATTCTCTTTAGCTACCTAGAGACATGGATATTGATATAATATGTTTGATAGCATGTGATTAGAATAAATGGACATTTGACTATTATAGTGATCTAACTCTTATCATGGGTTGTATGGATGCCTAGCTGATTAAGGTGGATATTGGAGCACATGTGATTTAATATTAGCTTACTATACACTAACATATTCGATTCATAGCAAATACGATTATTTTTAATGCATCGTCTAACAATGTATACCTTGATATTATGGTTTATTCATTTCATGATAATCTTAGGTGATCAGTATGTAAATTATGGTTATGGACTATTATAAATGTTTGATTTACAAAATAAGTGTATATTTTGATGTATGATGATGATGTGATGAATAATTTATATGAGTTTCGATCCCCTTGACGTATTTATGAGGCCTTGAGGTCAAAGGTGGTATTATTTTGGGATTGTAGGAAATGAAATTTCACAAACAAAGAGCAACTAGGAAGTCCAACTACGAAGGAATTTTGCATGTTCACAACATGCTCACCTTGGTAGTTTTATGTCTATGTTTGTGTTGTGTCATCTTTTTCTTGCCATATTTTGGAGGTCTCTAATAGGGAGCACCTTACATGTGACCATCGATAGGTAGGTGTTTGTATTTTCTATGTTAGTTGTCTTGTGGATTATGTTATTTTGTGGATGTTGTGAGTTTTATTAAGTTCTAATGTACCTTGTACCCCTATGTTCTATGTGGTTAGGGTACTTGTTGTTAATTATGTAAATTTTAATAGGAGATACTGTTTCCTTTTATGTCACTTACATTTAAATTGCTCTTTGGCTTAATTGTGTTCATTAGAAGGGTTAATGGTTAATGTGATGATGTTGATTTTGGAGGGTAGATATTCCTTAGAATATACTTTATTCCTCTCACCTTTTTTATTGGATTTTTTTGTTGGGCATTTGATTGTATGCCGCTCCTAAACCCAATGTCATATTTGAGATTTTAGCCCAATTTTGAAGGCTTGTTGGACACATTTTACTTATCCCACACTCTTTTTTCTCTTGCCCCAACCTTACGTATGACTTGGTGGGTCATATTTATCTTGTAATGATGAAAAATTGTGAGGAAAGAGGCAATTATTTCTCTCATGTTTTGAATCTCTAAATTGAACTTCTAAATGTGTAAAAATGATCTTGTGTGAAAATTTGGTTGTGTCATATCCTCAACCACCTAATTATGAGACTTTAAAATTTGTGTTGAAAGGGTGATGTGGATTTGAGGGAGATGAAGTGGCATCCTACATGGAGCCACATCACCTCTCCCTCCTTGCCAATTTATATGATTTCCTTTTATGTTTTTAGGGTTACTTAATTTTTGATTTTGGGCTTTGAATTAAAAGGAGATGGTTTTGAGTACTTTCTTATGGAGAGAAATTGAATAGAATTTATTGGGAAAGGAATTTTCCATCAATGACAACATAGGGTCTTTATCTATTTTGTTTTCTTGTTTTATTGTGTGTGAAATTGTTGAATTTGAATGCATGTTGTATGTTTGTGTTGGGGTTGGGTAGTTTTCCTTAAGTAAGGTGTGGGGAGAAAGAAATGGGGGACAAGGAAGTGGAATAAGGGAGTTTTGTGAGGTTATGGAGTGAATGTGGGTAGGGGGTCCACCCTTGTCACATTGTAAGGTAATGTTCTAGATGTTTTCTTACATATTTTCATGAGGGAGTGAGAATATTTTGAGGGATAGATAAGAAATTTTGTGTGATAGTTGTTATGGAGGTTTATGGTGGACCCTAACCCACTTGGGAGTTATAATATTGTTCCCCATGTTTTTGTCTCCTATGGCTCTAGAAATGAGTCTTTTTGTTGATTAAATGTTGTAGTTTTGTATCTTGAATGGTTGTGAGTTCCAATTCCTATTTGTGTGCATGTTTATACTATGGAAGCCTTGTTTGTAAGCTGTCAATGGTTGGGAATATGTTTTATTGTTTCATGGTTGGAGCTTGGGGGCCAATGAAGGGTTTGAATTCACCCATTCATTGGAATTTGGTAGGAAAGAGTGTTTCCTATCTCTATATCTTGTTTGTGTGAGTGGAGATGACGAAAGAAGAGTTGCAGGAATTCAATGGAGTTATAGAGTTTATATTTTCCAAAACTTGGCCTTATTGTCTCCACCATTTTTGTGGAGGGCTTGTCTTTGCTTGTATTTAAATTATTGTAAATTTTTAATATATTGAAGTAAAAATTGAAAAATAATGTATCATTGTAATTATTGTGAAGTCTGTCATATTGGGAAAGTTTAAATTCATTTTGAAACACTGTAAAATGTTAGAAATTACTATTTTTAATCAGTTAAGAATATTTTGAAATTAATTTAAAGGAATAACATCTTTTTTGATCTGATTTGTTTCATGGATTCCTTTATATGTTTATGTCTTAGTTTCAAAAAAATTATTCTTTTAATTACTATTTTCTTGTCCTTAAGTAAATCATTTCAAATGTTTTTTTGTAGCTTGAATGCAATCTTGAATCAATGTGGAAAATATAGATCTTAAAGTCATAGTGTTCTTTCATTTTGAAACATGTTCTTTCCCTGCACATTTTCTTATAGTAGTTAGACTTAGACTTATTGTTTGCAAGCATTTGAAATAATGGTTTGTGTTAGTATGTGTATATATAATATATATATACTTAGTAATATATATATTTATGTATATACCCTTAATTTTCAATTTTTGGGTTTTCACAGACACCAACATCGGTCCATGCTACCGACTTTGTACACCTATCCGAACTTACACGGTCACTTGTGTTGATTTAATTTTTAATAAAAGGGTAAGATTTGACACTTTAACCTCTATTTCGATATTTTAAACTCATAAAATTAAAAAAATAAAATAATGTCATCCAGGGATTATATATATGGATATATAAACACATGTGTGTGTGTGTGTATGTGTGTATATATACCTTTGTAAATAGTGTTATCAATAAAATTAATAAAGAAAAATGTGTGGTGTTCAGATCTTTCATTACAGTTGGAACATATATATATATATATATATATATATATATATATATATATATATATATATATATATGATATGTATATATATATATATATATATATATATATATATATATATATATATATATATGCTATATATGTATATATATATATATATATATATATATATATGAATCTATTTGAGAATGGATTTATCAATGCTATGAGCACAAGAAGAAAAAGTAGGATATTTTTCATATCTAAACCTTTTGCAGATCTTAATTGAATAAATACTCCAAATGAATATGGATTCATCTCTGTGACTAAAGAAAAATAGATAAGGGTGATAAAACACCCACTACCAAAGATACTGGTAAAAGAACCAATAATGAAACTTGGAAATAAAACTAATCAAACCCTAGGGAAATCATTAAAATGAAATAATGATAGAAAAGGGAAAGAAATCCTTTGATTTCTATCCCTGCAACATCCTCATCAACATAGTTTCAACCCAAATCCCCTTGCCTCAATTCTTTCCATTTCCTTTAGCTTGACTTGTGTAAACGGGGGCACAGTTAAGGTTAAAAAGGAAGAAATAAAAGCCATAAGGATTTTAGGTCAAACTAAGGAACCTAATATATAATGGAGAGGATTAAATGAATCCTACAATTGGGATATGATCCTCATCCCTTTATGAGATGGTTCAAAATAAACTTTAGTAAAGTTGTGAAGATTAAAATTAATGTCATCTAGGGGAATGTTGTCAGGAGTTGAGTAGACAAAGAATGACACTTAGTAGAAGGTACATAGAAGGTTCACACTTGGGAACAGGGCACGTTCAAAGGTGCGGAAGGATAGAGAATGAAACCACGTAAAGACAAGGACAAATTCGGGACACCATTTGCGGGATTACGAGTTATTTTTAGAGATAGCGTGCAGAGAACACAAACTAAATAAAGACTTGAACAGAAATGTGTAGGGTATTTTTGAAGAGCGTCTACTAATAAATTTTCATGGGTTTGAGTTGATAGTAGGATTACTACTACCTGTTAGTTAGAAGATATATATTCTTAGCGCACTTGCATGTGTGTCTATTATTGTAAAGGCACATGGCTATTTTCAAAATGTGACCTATTTTGGAAATTATGTAAGTGGTAAATGGAAATTCCCCACCCTTATAAATATTTAGTGATCTATGTAGAATAAAAGGAGTGGGTAGTGAGCTATTATGGACTTATGATGCTGAATGATGCACGTATAAGTTTATGATACTTAATATTGTAAGAATCCTTTGTGTATTTACTGTGTTTAATATAATGGAGTGTATTGAATTATTCAAGGTGTTAAACATGATCATAACTAGTTATTGCATGGTTGAATTCATTATGGCTATTGTTTAAATCCATTACTCCTTAGATCTAGATCTAGAATATGCTCTGTATAATGTTTATACTATTTATGGATCTAAATGCATTAACCCTTCATCACGTTTGCATCGTGCACAAGAAACTCTAGGGAGGGGCCTATTACCTTTGTGCGCTTTGGGTGAGCGCTCAGTCTAGGCTAGGTGATGTGCCATCGCACCGTGTTATTTCTAGTAAATTCTAGGTTGCATCATCATGTCATTGGAAAATTAAATAGTTAGGAATATGGTGTTCATTTAATATATATAATATTGATTTTAAATTATTATTAACATAAGTGGGTGTTTAAAAGAAATTAATTAAGGATTAACTCATTTATTAAATAAATTTAATTTGGGATTAATTAATGGAATGGGTCAATTAATTAAATAATATTGTCGGATTAAATAAATTGAATTATGTTAAAAGGAAAGGTTTTGGTTAAATAAATAATATTTTTATAATCATGATTAATGTAACTAAGATTTAATTTGTGTACCTTAATGTGATCAAATGAAAAAAATATTAGTTGTAATTTTCTTTCTAGGCGAATGGTGTTGTTTTAGCGTGGTTTGACGTGGCATTTTTTTAGGCGTAAGAAAAGTGGAAAGGATGAAAAAATAAAGTGGAGAGAGTAAAATCAAGCATAAAATTTTTCTTCAAATCATGTTGAATGTGTCATAATGGACATCTTCCAACTTTGTTCTATAATTGTTATATGTGAATGGACACATGCCCATTCAAAATATTTATACTTCTTCTATGTTTTCTATATTTGAATGCATATATATCTATATATATTTTAAGATGATAAATACATAAGTCTTGATCCCTCTCCAGATATATATATATATATATATATATATATATATATATATATATATCCAAACATCTAATATTATTTAATCTATTACTCCAACCAAAAATATATGATTATAAAAATGACTTGAGTTATGCATTGAATGATTTCCGATTTTTGTAAGTTTCAAGATGGGGTGTACGAAAACATGAGAAGATAATAATTTCTTCAACAAGGAATATTCAACTAGCAGTCACAATAGAATTTTATCATTTAATCCTGTATATTTGATTGATGTTGATGTTTAGTAATGCAAGACCATTATGTTCTTGAATCAAATCTTCAAGATGAAATGCTTCACTTTTATTACTATCTCTACACCTCACTTCATCTTTAAAACAAATTGCTAAACTTTTATTACTACCTTGATAAAAATTGGTCTTCAATATGATGAGAACTACATAAGAATTAATCCTATAGAGGGTATGTAGTGCAACACTTAGCTCAACCATGGATAGTCCAACCAATATGATAGAATTAGAAATAATTAATTAGTGTAGAGATAAAATAATTTAAATCACAGAAGAATAATATACATACAAATAAGTTGAATCACATAAGAAAAATGTAGATTAAATTTTCTATAATCATACTAACCATATAAAAATAGAGATAATTATACACACAAAAACAAAGAGAGAGAGATGTGTGTGTGTGTGTGTGTGTGTGTGTGTGTGTGTGTGTGTGTGTGTGTGTGTGTGTGTGTGTGTGTGTGTGTGTGTTGAGATGATTCACCTACATTGAATTATTTCCCATTTTTTCTGTTTAGTTAACCATCCAAGAGGGGGTGCAGGGAAATTAAGATTTTAGCAAGGGGTGCTAGTATAGTAAAAAAATTAATTATTAGGAAATAAAAATGTTTTTTTGTATGAGAATGGGCTTGTGCCCATATTATACATGCATAAATTCTATAAAGGTTGTCACAATCAAAAAAATCCCATTCTAAAACAAAGTACCTTCCCATGTTAAAATAAATTAAATATAATATGTTAACCTTTATGGTATTTCTATTCTTCTTCTATTAAATTAGATATATATGTGATTTCTATTAGTTATACATGTGAATGTGCTCAGTTATCTCTATTATTTTTCTATTAGTTATATGTGATAATGTGCATCTACCCTTTTAAAGTGGAAAGGATGAACAATTAAAGTGGATAGAGTAAAACCAACATAAAACTTGTCTTCAAATCTTCTTTGAAACTTTGAAACATGTAAATTAGATAGAGTAAATTTAACATAAACAACCATCTTTCCCTCTTTTCTTAAGTCTTAAATGAGAATGGGCATCAACCCATTCAAAACATCTATTCTTATTCTATGTTTCCTAAATGTGAATGGATATATATCTATATATATTGTAAGATGATAACTACTTAAGGATTAATCTATCTCGAGGCTATGCAGAGCATAATATACCCATTCTAAACATATTTTATTCTTTAATTTATTACTCTAGCCAAAATGATATAATTACAAATAAGAACTTGAGTTATGCATTGAATGATTTCCCATTTTGTGTAAGTTTTAGGATGGGCTGCAGGAAAACATGAGTATGTAATCATTTCTTCAACAAGGAATATCTAACCAACAGTTACAACATAAGTTTATCTTTTAATCCTTAATATGTGTGTCATGTTAATGTTTGGTAATGAAAAATATTTTTGCATGAATCACATCATCAGGGGAAAATGCCTCACTTCTATTACTACTTTGATTCTTCTCTTCATCTTCACAACAAAATGCGTCACTTCTATTACTACATTGGTAAAATTTGGTCTTCAATATGATGAGAACTACATAAAGCTTGATCCCTCAAGAGGGTATGTAGTGCAGAACTTGGCTCGGTCAGGGATAGTTCAACTAATATGATACAATTATTAACAATTAAATAGATTAGAGATAAAATAATTTGAATCACAAAAGAACAATATAAATACAAATAATTTGTTTCACCTAAGAAGAATTTAGATAAAATTTTGTATGACCATATTAACTGTATAAAAATATTGATAATTATATATATATATCTATATATATGGAGATGATTCACCTTCATTAAATGATTTCCCATTTTCTCTATGTAGTTAACCATTCAGGAGGGGTGGTAGTTTAATACAATTATTAATTATTACACAACAAACAATGTTTGTTTGTATGAGAATGGGATTTTTACCATTGTAAATGTGCACAACTTCTATAAAGCATGTCACAATGCACAACTTCCAATTAAAAATAAAGTACCTTCCCATTTTAAAATAAATTAAATAGAATATGTTGAACTTAAATTTATCTTTATTTTTCTTCTATTAAATTAGATATATATGACATTTCAATTAGTTATACATGAGAATGAGTTGAGTTATCTCTATTATTTTTCTATTATTTATATATTACAATGGGCATATTACCTTTTAAAGTGGAAATGATTAACAAATAAAATAGAGAGATTAAAAGTAGCATGAAAGTTTTCTTCAAATCTGGTTGAAACTATTAAACTTTCAAATTATACAGAGTAAAACTAGCATAATAGACCATCTTTCCTTCTATTCTTAAGTCTTATATAAGAATGGGCATCTATCCATTCAGTACAAACAAAAAATTATATCACATGAGAATGGGCATCTGCCCATTCAATACAAAAAAACAAATATATCATGGCTAGATGTAATCATAGTAAAAGAATAAAATAGGAAGTTGCAAGTTATCACAACTTTTTACTCATATAAAAATGTTGAGTATTTGAATAGTTTCATATACATTACACTAACAAAATTTGTAATAGAAAAAGTGGATCTTATTACCACTACCTCATACATGGAAATTCTATTTTTTGATGGTCCAAACGACTAGAAAAGAAAGCATGAAGAATGGTTCCTTAAATTTCACACCCTTAATAATTATTAAAATGATTTTTGGTTGTTTCATTCCTTGGGAGACCAACACACATCAATTGGCATTCTTCTGAGCATAAAGTGTATAATAGATATAATTGTATCTATTAAAGTGGAAAAAGTGGACAACACATCGAGAACATGCTCAGTACATAAAATGGAATTAAAGGATTTTCTTTGCAACAACTATGGCATGGAAAGGTAAGAATTTTTTTACAAATATTCATGTTATAGTTATGGTTGGAAAATTGAGTCATACAATGAAGGGGACAAGAGTGGTGTGCATAATAGTGAAGCTATTTATGTAGGAATTATCACCATATTCAAACTTTTTATATTTTATGCATTCACTTGCATTTGCTTCCCATTTCTTGAACATGGATAAGGAATTGCACCAATGAAAATTACATTAAAAATTGTTTACCATGCTGAGAAGACAAAAATTATCTAAGATAGAAAAATACATTTTAGAATCACATTTTCAAGAGGTCAAGCGATCTACCAAAGAGAAATCATTATTAAAATTAGTTGAAAATGAATTTAAAAAAGTGAATCTACATTATCTCAAGAGATTCATCTTTTTTTGTTTGATGAAAATTCATTCAAAATTGATATTGATTGTTGTCATCTAGCTCCTACAAAATACCAATACAGATCACTTGATTTAGCAAATGTCAATCTCATTGTCCACTCCATGTTATGTAACTGAGTACCTATTAAATGGGATGTAATTTTTCTACCTTTCAAAATAATTACTGGTGTTATTTTTAACATGGAGTTTGAGAATGAAATTAAAGACAATTAAACTCATTTCGTATTATTGATGGGCAACATACAATGGAATCCCAAAAACAAATCCTTGTAATTCCTGATTTTTCATTTGGTTATGATAGAATTAAATGATGGTCTTCTTGTATTCTATCTTCCAAAGAAAAAAAGAAAAAATAATCAATATTTGTCAGCAGTAGAATATGGCAAACAAACATGAGTTAAAATAATAATTATTGACTCACTGTACAAAGTCAGGCCAAGGTAGAGCTTAGAGAAGAGACCACAACATCCGGTTTTTGTCACGATAAGTCGGAAGCTGGAAGGTATTTATAAATTGTACTAAGTTATTTTGCACATTGAAATTAATCTAAATTATTTATTATAAAAGGCTAGACTAATAAAATTTATTTTAATATGTAGTCATTTGAAAGGAAAACTTTTCTTATTTTTAAGAAGGAAAATTTTGAAATTTTGAAGGATAAAATTTAATTTCTTATACTCCCAGATGAAATTTAGGATAAGTGGGTTTTTGTATTTGATTTGTATACCAAAGGTGGGTTTCCTTTTTCCCAAAAAATATACAAACCTGGATTTCAAGCCAAATTCATTAGATATTCTTACAACAACACTATTCAGAGGCACAAAAGGTATGACAGATGAAGACTTCGATGTCATTTCTAATAAATGCATTAGTGGAGAATTTTTTTCATAGTAGCACGGGGTTAATGCAATATTTGTATAATATTACTATAAAATAGTATAATAGTGTAAAGTGACAAGAGCCAAAGTTATGTTTTATATGCTAGCAAAAGTTCCAGAATATGTTGATCGTATAGGATGCAATGAATTAAATGTGATTAAAAAAATTTACATGCATGAGTCTCATTTTTCTCAACTATGTCAAGATATTAGATAAGAAAATAAAAAATTGAAAAGGAAGGCTACACCACCAGGGGAAGGGAGACAAGGAAATTTGCCAAATTATTCAAAACATGCTATTGAACTACTTAAATTGTATGTGTCTTCGGTTAATAAAAATTCTGAATGAAGGATGCAAGATACATATGAATTCACTTGTCAATGTTCTTATCCTTTTTTTCTTAGTAGAACATTGAGATGTTTGGAATTCCATTTTTAGCCACTTAGTGTAGAATTTGTAATTGCTGATTTTTGTAATGTTATGAGTACTATCTCACATAAAGATATTATTGAAATTCTAACATTCATTGGGTGTATTACAATGATTTTTTTCTACATATTTATAATTCATGCAATACAAGTTTACTTATTTTATATTGTTGTAAAAATGTACATGAAAAAGTAAAAAATCAGCAATAATTTCATAAGGATGTTACAAAATTTTGAATCCACAACATACATTTCAAGGGATTTCTATGATGTTTCCCATATATGGTGTTCATAATTAAACTTGTATGGAGGTGGAAGATGTGAGAGTGGATCTGGATTGAAAACATTCATATCCCTTGGATATTATAAAACTAAATTAAAATTAATTTGGAGTTTAATTTTTCATCAACACTAATGCATCCCCTGTATTAATAATATATGGTGGGAAAAATGCATTAAAGGTAACACATAACACAAAGATCTCCTCACTTATCTTTATGGTGGAGAATCACAAGCAGGAGATCATGATCTAACAATACTATAAATGTCTAATTACGCCTCCACGTGTATAGAATCTATGATTTTTTGTGTTTTTTTATTATATTCATTATGTATACATTAATTTTTAAAAACCACTCGATTTAATATTAAGATGTACATCCCTCATATAGTTTTCTCCTATGTTATTTTCATATTACAGAGTATATGTAAACAAAACTTAGAAGTTTAAATAGAAGAATAGAGTTAAAATTTCTCCATTGTCACATCTTTTATAGATTTCTTTTCATATTATAGAATATATGTAAACAAAATTTAGAATTTTAATTAGAGGAATAGAGTTAAAATTTCTCCATTCTCACAAATTTGATAGATTTCTTAAAATTATTAAGTTCAATATTACTTGGGTATATGCCCATTGACATATAGATATCGTAGAAGACGAATGACAAAAAAATTAAATATATTTAAGAATATTTAGAGGTATTAAAATGATTAATTTAAGTATTCCTTGTACTTGAATTTTTGCAATGGGAAAATGCTAATTCTCGGACAAACAAACATTTTGGACTTTTTATTGAATTGGAAGTACATAAAATATGTATCACATATGAATAGATATAAAGTTTACTTTGTTTAAGAATGGGAAATAGAGAGTTCCACACCTTTGTACTTGTACTCAATGGGTAGATGACCATCTTGAAAAAGAAAATTAAATATGTTTCAGAATGGGAATTAGAGAAAGAATATATTATTCATGTTATGTAGTTTTCCTTTTATAGTTTAATACCTTTGTACATTGGCAACCATTGCACAAATTCCATAACGTGAATTATATATTCTTTCATTACTTCCCATTCTAACAACCTATTCTAAAAAAGTATAAAATTTTATAATTATATATATATATATATATATATATATATATATATATATATATGATAAGAACTACATAAAACATGATCTCTCTCATGGGTATGTAGTGCACCACTAGGCTCTACCAGTGATAGTCCACCTAGTATAATATAATTATAAATAATTACAAGGAAAAAAAAAGCTTGTTTGTACTAATGGGATATGTAGTGCAACACTTGGTTCTACCAGGGATAGTCTAAAAAGTATAATGCAATTATACATAACTACAAGAAAAAAACTATTTGTTTGTATGATATTGGGATTCTGCGTATTAAAAACATTCTAAGCTATGGAGCCATTATAAAAAAGTGATATTTATTTGTTTGAGAATGGTCTTGTGCCCATTACAAACAAGATAAGGCTATGAGAATGTACAACTTCTTATTGTAAGACAAAATGCACAAATTTTCATTTCGAGACAAAGTAAATTTAATCTCTATTATTTAATTGAGAATGGGCTTGACATGAAGATTCAAAAGTATACTTTTTTTTGTCATGGGAAATTATCCATCCTTAAAGGGAAAGGAAACTAGATGATATTTTGCATCATGGGTAGAGTTAGAAACAATCATTCAAATTAACGTATCGGTGTTTATAATTGAACAAATAGATCGATTGAAATAACATCATGGTGAAGCTTACCATCTCTAAGAACTCCACTACCTTTGAAAATATTAATTATCAATAAAATTTCCTTTGTTGCATTAATAAGCTTGATGTACTAAATTTGTTTTAACCACTTGTTTTTAATAGACGTTTTCAAATGATTTAGCTCAATATTACATGTATTGAATGGGCATATGTCCATCCTCATATATCAATCATATATTCTTCCCCAATGATTCCTATAAAAATTAGGCATCCGTACATTCAATACAATATTGAACTTAATCATTTAAATACGTCTATAAATTATATTAGAAATTAAAGAGAATTACTAGTCTAATTGATATAAGACAAAAATTGCAAGTTTTGAAGAGTGGAGAGCTAGAGAAAATTATTTATTGGCCAAGTAAAAGGTAGTCCTTGATGTCTCGGATCATTCTAACCTTGGTGATAGATTGCAAGTGATTTAGGCTCTACATCGACTACCAGATTACGTAACATTTATCTCATACAAATAAACAAATTTATGCAACATTTTATTCTTCTTTTTATGATTCCTAAATTAAAATAGGTATCTTCCCATTGAATACAAGATTGAATTGGTATTCACTTAGTGAACACAATATCGAACATGTATTATAGTGATTAAGTGAGAATGGACAATTGTCCATCGATTATAATTTTTACTTTATATTCTAAGTATTTTTTTCCATTAGCAGAAACTGTTAAGCCCTTACAAATTGTTATGAGAGGATAAAAAAGTACAATCCATGAGGAACATCCTTTAAATGAAGATATTATTCCTAACAATAACACAATGTCAGCCAGTCAACAAAAGTTACACAACAAAACACAAAAAATGCAACTGATGGTGATTAATACTAAAGCTAGATCAAACTATTTGCCATCAATTATGACATTTGGTTCATGAACATGTATCAAGTATTATTTAAAATTTAATAATCTTTTTTACTTTTCAATATTAGTTGGAATCAATTTGATAAATATATCCTAAACAAAAATTTATGTGCAGATACAGTTGGAGAAAATCCAACAAATATATTTAAAGAAATAGGTAAAAATATTAATCTTTTTATTTTTCAATATTATTTGGAATCAATTTGATAAATATATCTTAATTTCAATTTATATGTGAAGATAAAATTTGAGAAAATGTAGAAAATCTACAACCAACAAATATATGTAAAGAAGAAGGTAAAAATATTTAGTGAAATATTATTATTTTATTTGAAATAAATAAAATTTAATAATGAAATTTATTAACAAAACATTGTATTGTCTCAAACATAAATTTTCGTGTTCTTGAATTAGAAGGATTTTTATTTCAAAAGCATGCTTCTAAAAAGGAAAATACATTTCAATTTAACAACGAGCATCTCCTACCACAAATGTCTATTTCCCAACTTCTAACTTCTATGTGTAAAGAGTTTCATCGAATAACATTCTAGTCTACATTAGATACAAATGCCAATGTAGAAAAAATAGCAACAAAATTGTTACTTAGTTAAAGTGGACGTGCAACCTTTGTTTTGTTGATGTATGGAGCATTGCAAAAAAGAGGAAGATAGATTTATTATAAATTTGGAAACAATTTAGAAAAATGAGAATTTCCATACAAATGTGAAACTACGGTTGTAGTTAATGTAGTCAACAAAGGAATTCCTGAAGAAAACTTTTTGGTGTCTCCAAAGGTTTCTGAAAAAGTATTTTCAAATAATAAGTGGCTTATGTCATCATTGTTTATAGATCTAGTCCTGCTAGGGGTTGTAGATGATGTAAGACACATCTTAAAGGGATGTTCTCTATTTCAAATGATAGTGGAACAAATCAATATATAAAATTATGTTTATTATAATTTTGTGGTTATTACAATTTTTGTAGTTCTTTTGTGTTTATTACGTTTTTGTAGTTCTTTTTCCATTTTCCATTTGAAGTGATTATTATATAGTCTTTAATAAGATGTTATTGATGGAAATTAGTATGTGATACTCAACATGTGTTTATTACAATTTTTAGTTCTAATTTACATTTCATCCAAATGATTTGATTACGAAATAGTTATAATTTAGCATGTTATTGATAATTTACTATTTAATGCTCAAAATTAGCTTTGATAGGTTTATACAAAATGAATTTAATTATAAATAAAATAAGATAATATCATCTTTGATTTAATTTATTGAAATATAATTTTTTTATTGGTTGGTTTTTCAGGTCTCATTTTCCATGGAAAGAAGTTATTGGTTTTGGGGGTAGAAGAATTTCTCTTTGGAGTTCTAGGGCTTATTGAATTTAGATAATTGACCATATAACTAGAATTTACATATGCATGTTACCGATATTTCATTCATACATTCAGCCCTGAATTGTTAAGGATAGCATGACAAGATTTTTATATTGGATTGTGGTTTACATACCTACATTCAAGAGAATGACATGCCTTCATTCAAAAATTTGATTGGCTAAGAAATATTGAATTCATTTTTTGGGGCATAACTGAGTGTGAAATTAGAAACAAGTTTTTAAGATTGAAAAAGGGGAATATTGTGCTAGTTTACAAAACAAATTTCAAAAGGTTGTCGATAGGTACACCAGATATATGAAGCGAGAAAAACATATAGTTCATAGGTCAAACAAAATGTTCTTTTAATGACGGAATCAGGCACTTTTATTTGGATTTGCTTCTAGTTGGATTATTTATGGTACAATGCATTGTTATAGAAACTTTTCACACATTTATGTATATATTTAAATCATGAGGTTCCACACCCAAATTTATGTTGGTATTTGGAAACATTTAAAAAATAATTACTGAGCTTTATTGAGTTTACTTGATACTATTATTTTGATTAATATATAGAGATAAATTTAGTTTATTTTAGTCTTTCTTATAATTTTTTTAATATTAGTGTTTTTAGTCTATTTTAGAATAATGGAATTATTGCCATCATTCTATGATAAAGGAATTGTGACTTGTACTTATCTCATAACATGGTTGAGTTTACTTGTTACTATTATTATTATGATGTTAAATATTTATTTTGATTAATAAATTATAAAATATATTAATATTGGTTTATTTTCATAGACTATCTCTTAAGAATTCATTAATTACCATCATTTTATGGTGTATTTATCTCATAACAACACTCTTCCTACTTTCATTCTATGCAAATAAATCAATGTTATAATTAAACATTTGTTAATTTTTATTGATTTAATAAATTAGAAGCAATATTAAACACAAATATATATGATCAAAATATGTAAAATATACAACATGCAAATGCACACGACCCCATAGTTAAAATAAATCACAACCAAATTTTTCTTTCTTTCTATAATGTGTTTATGAGAATGGGCATATGTTCATTCTTATCACAATAATACAAATCTTTGTTCGTATGAGAAATGACATATTCTCATTCTCATCACAATAATAAAATTCTTTGTTTGTATGAGAAATGGCATACGACTATTCTAACCATTCTAACTCACTGAAGTAATATTGAACTTAATCATTTTAATATCACTATAAAGGATATACCACTACAACAAACTAGACCTTTTGCCACAATTTTTCAACAAATTTTTGTGGTTATATGATATTCCAAAAATTAAAATTGTGGCATTGGAATTATAGCTAATCCACATTTTGATATATTATGTAGTTTTCCACAATTCAGTATACCATGGATAGTCCACAATTTATTAAATTAATAGATACTATCCATTTTTTAATTGTACATCGTCCACGTTTCTTAATGTTTGTAACATTTCTACAATTTCTCATTTTTTTAGTATTCCACAATCTTCGCAAAAGTTGTAGTTTTTCTATATATTCCACATTTGAAGAAATTCCATAATTTACATTTTTGTAACTCTCATCAATGTTATATTGTGGCACTTTCAACAATTTTTTCTACAATTGTTGTTACCACATAAAAATTGTAGGTGGAAGCTACAATTTGATTGCCACAATAATTAATTGTAGAATTATCTTATTTTTAAATGTAGAAATGTTACATTAAGAACCAATTTCACATTCATTTAGATAATTTATTATGTGGATTGTCTACATTTAGAATACACTTGCATATATGTTATTATTTTTAAAAAAATATTTTTGGTGAAAATTTATTTTTCGCTACTCTATATTGAAAAATATCTTATAAAAAAATGTTTAAGTAACGTTTTAACTATTGATAGAAAAATTTTATGTTTCTTTTTCATAAATATTTATAATTCAAATAAAAATATTTATTACTTAAAATAAAATTTTTAAAATAACATTATTAAATTTCTCATCGAAAAATAAAAATTATTATTATAAATTAATTAAAAAAATTAAAATACATGTAAAAACTATTATAAATATAGAAATTTAGTTTTAAGAAAATAAAAATTTATATAACTCTAAAATAAAAATAATAATTTATAAATAAATATTTTAAAACTTACAAACCATCATTAAATTTTTAAATTAATACGGAAAAAAAGTTACTAATTTCCAATGCAAATTGTAGTTTGTGGGAAACAATTTTTATTCATTTTTGAAAATTGGTTTGCTTAAAATTTATAATTAATTGAATTTTCGTTTGTGAAATAGTTTATATATTCTAATTTTATTAAATTCCTTTCTTCATTTATCAAGAAAACAAAATATATTTTAATATATTATTTGGAAAATAGCATGCTGCATTTTTATATATTGTTATAAGAAAGATGAATGGAAGTTAATATAAATTTGATAACCGTATTTTTAATAATACATTTTAACCTTTAATCGTATTAAATTAAATTAGAATAATTCAAAAATTAGAAGCTTGGCATATTTAATTTATGCTGTGATTGGACATTGCTATTAATAGACAAAGAAAGAATTAAGAATAGAATAAAGATGCAAATAGATTGATTTATTTATATATGTCACGATATAATATTGCAGGAGGTAATATAATTTAAATACAGTCTCAATGATGGATCATAGGGGCTACAAAATTTGACCATCTAGCTGAACTAGGCGGGGCATCCATAACAGCTACAAAAAAATTCGGTGAGGAGGTCCGGGACAGTAAAGAAATAGTAGACGCCTCAGTCCTGTCTCAGCCGTAACATGATGCTCTTCAAATTTATCCACATAAATTTTATGGGCACGAACGACAAAAGAAGCGTCAGGATTGTCTGATGGAGGGAAAGCCCTATCAAAGAAAAATTCTTGGAACCGTAGGCCTGCCCACAGACAGGGTCCCGAGGCCTACCAAAAGAAAGTGATGTTTGTGAACCCGATGGCCAATGCACCACCAGCCAATTCCAGGCTTCCCAGTCTTCCCATGTAAAGAACAGACACCATGGCACACAAAGTTCATCACTGTCACTCGCATCCCTATGCTCAACAACTCCTTTAGCTCCTCCATCACCTGTACATACCCTAACCCTCTTAATCTACCCATAAAATAGTAATATCCCCCAAGTCACAGAATATACCAGCAAAGATATGTAAATACAAAACAATAGAAAACCAATAAACACTACCTCTAAGAGAGTGGAGAATTTATGAATGAGTACATCCTCGATTCCCCGATCCTCTGATGGCTCCATCATGCTTCGAGGACAAGAATTTCAAAAAAATCGTGTGTGGCCGATGATCTAGAAATCCAGGGTGAAAGTAAGCAAGGCACAGTGCCGATGGCTATTCGATATACATAGGTACTATTTATTTCATAAAATAAAACCTGCATGTGTTTTGTTATTATTTTGTGATTAAAATAAGGTGTAGTAGGAGATCCGTTAATGGTGTCAAGGTCTGTAGTTGCTCACCGTTCGATTGAGTTTTGATATGCGGATAATATTTGTTTTACTTTGATCTGTGAACTATGGATTCCACCAATGCATGGTGATGAATATCCCGTGTTTTGCTCAACATGGATTTATACAAAGACCATGTTCAACATTGGCATTGCAACTTATATCCCACATGGCCTATTACAATGACATGTGAATTGGGACAACTATGATGGTAAAGTTTTTTTTTTTTTAAATTGCATTTGATGATGAAATTCTATAATAAATAATAGTATCCAATGAAAAAATTAAAATTGAGCATAAGTCATTTATACCTTTTAAGCATGTCTATATTAAAATAACTAAGAGTATTAATAGTTATGGTTTAATGGTTTTACAGTTATTTAAATTTATAATTACTATTAATATATTTGATCATAATTATTAATAAGGTTGTGGATATTTTGAAATGTCTCTTTAAGTTTTTATTAGTTAAGATGTATAATGTTTTTATAGTCTAAGTGCATTTATATATTAATAGGTCCTTATCACATTTAAATTATGATTTTATTGGCATGTATGTAAAATATTTTATCAAAAAATTTATCATTCAAATCTATTTGGAATCACAATGATTTTATTATGATCTTGCAATGATAGTGATTTGGACTTATGATGTTTTACACGACATTAGAGTTAACTTTTAAATAATATATAGAAATATTTTCTAGAAGAAAATGGTTTCATATAAAGGTTTCTTCGATTTATTGCGTCATTAAATAACGTAGAACTATTTAGAACTACCAATAATCTTGCACAATGTAATTTAAATGTGAACAAAATATAAAGAAGTTTAATAAAGTCTTAAAATAATATTTAAAAATAAAGTGGGAGTGTTCCTAAAAAATACAATCATCTTATGAAATTTTGTATGTATGGTATTTCTTCCTAGGATTAGGAATTTATTGATCTCCTTCGGATCCCATTGAAAAAAGAACATACATTTGAACTTGAAAAACTTGTAAATGAATATTAATTGAATTTTTGCAGTATTAATGCACATTAGTTACGTAAATACTATAAATTGTGTTCTCATGTGGGTGTTTTTTAGAATGTCTTATTTGGTTATTATAAATAGTTAATAAATATTTGGTCTAATTCAATGAGTAACTTTTTCGAGAAAAGAGATGCTTTCTTATAACATTACAAGAAAAGTCTCTCTACTCTATATATGTCTAACATATTAGGAGTTTTTCCTAATTGAGTCTTTTAAGTAGAAAAACATATTTGTGTAATAACCAAATATGTAACTAACAAGTATATGTTAAATTGATGTATCTAAAACAATAACATATATCTATCATAAAATATATATTTTGTATTTTTAATATAGCATTATGTAATGCCCACTTCCCTACGACACTTAGTTGATTACCTTTTTGAGTTATGCAGACTTTGGATATGGACATGATTTATACTTATGTTGATTAGCATGATGTTTTGTGACTAGATGCATTTGGATTATGATTGGATTTTGTTTTCAGTATGATCTACACTTACTCATGGATGTACTATTAGATTCGATATTATTTTATATGGATATATTGCATGTGTTCTAACATTGGATTTCTTCGCCATGATGAGTAGAATGTAGTTGTTGAATTTACATTACTATAATTTTGGATAATGATGAAATGCATAATTAAGTTGTGATTTAGACCTAGAAATAATGATTGCTTGAATTACGTATAGATGTTAATAAATTTCATGCATATGGTTATTTTGGATATTTTGACATGGCCGCAAGGCCGAAGAGGGTATTTTGCATTTTGCAGGAAACACAGCATGATCACAACCATGAGGGGGATTGGGAACCAAACACAACAGAATGTCGGGTGGTTACAACAATTGGTCGTCAAGGCAACTAGTGAATTGTATTGTGTTACCTTTGTTCTTTTATGTGTTGAGAAAAATTTCCATGAGGGGGAAATTTTCCTATGTGACCAAGGGGGTAAGAATTTTATTTACTTGTTTTAACTTGCTTTAGTAGGTGATTTTATTTG
This sequence comes from Taxus wallichiana var. yunnanensis, assembly GCA_018340775.1. NCBI lineage: Eukaryota > Viridiplantae > Streptophyta > Pinopsida > Cupressales > Taxaceae > Taxus > Taxus wallichiana. The sequence continues at coordinate 663,227,349 of CM031234.1, read as the reverse complement.
TGATGTTTCTTTTTTAAAAAGTACTTTGCTAAGTGTGTTTAGATTAATGTAATATCTTGTTTTAATTTTTAAGTTTTGGAGGGAAGTCAAGTGGGTGTAATAAATTTTGATGGTTGGCTCCTTGAGCCTTGTGTTTCCTCATGTATTGAATGTTTGGTTTTGAGTGTTGACCACTCCAAATCCTTTGAATCTCGAATTTGAGATTGAGGGCAATTTTGGGGGACTTGTGGGACAAGTTAAACTTGTCCCACACTTCCCAAAACCCCTTACCAACCATATCTATGGGTTGGGAATCCAAAAAGGGGATTATTTATTGTTTTGGGAAGGGAAATATGACTTTGGAGTGCACTTTCCTCATTTTGCATTTAATTGTGCCTTAAGGCACATGGGAAAGGGTTGGATGTGGAAGAGAGTTGTCATTCAACCCAACCACCCATTTATGGTGTTTTGGGATTTGAGTTGACCTTGGGAGGTGGTTTGAGGATGTGTGATGTGGCATCCTACATGGAGCCACATCACCCTCACCCTTTCCTTTGGTCTATTTATTGAAACTTCCTCTCTTGTTGAGGGGGTTGGAGTTTTGTTTTTGTTTTGTTGAAGAGTTCTCTTTGGTTATTTTGGGAGAGAAAAGAATTGGGAGAAAGAAAAAGAGAGTGCTTGGACTTGCATGCTTGGATTGATTTGGGAAGGAGCTTGGACAAGTTTCTTGGTTTAGGCTTCTCCAATGGAGAGGTAGGAAACCCTCTCCTTTGTTTTTCTTTCATATTATTGTTGCTTTCATGCTAAAAGCTGTGAAAATGCATGTTTACTTTGGTGTATTATGAAAAATGGATAGAATGCTTATTGTGTAGTATAGGAGAGGTCTATGGGAATACTCATGAGGGAGGCAAAAGAGTAGATTAGGATATTGTGGAGGGAGTTTGAGAGGGATGCCCATCTTGGGTAAGAATGTTTACATTCTACCTTGTCTTTGAGGGAGCCATAAGAGGAGGGAGGCATAAGAGTATGGGAGGAAAAAGGGGTACTTGAGGGAGGCATAAGAGTCATAGGGGCTTGTGTTTTATTGTGGAGGGTTTTGGATGGGCATCTCATCTCAATTGGGAGGCATAAGGAAAACATTCCCATAGTTCCTTCTCTTGTTGGCTTGGATGAAAGCCTTGTTGTGCAAAGTATTGTGTTATTTGTGTTTCCTTGTTGTTTCCTCTTTTTACTTTGAATGTTGTGAAGAAAATTGTATTGTGGAAGCAAGTATTGTTGCCTTGAGTTGGAGACCATCCTTCATTGTGTTGTGTTTGGGGCTCGGGGGTCAATGGAGGAGATTGCTTCTCTTCTCCATTGAGTTTTGGTTGGGAGGAGAGTGTTGCCTCTCCCCCTATCTTGGTTGTGATTGGAAATGCTTGGAACTTGGAGCATGGATGAAGAACACCTTGGAGCACAAGAACCTTGTTGTTGACAATGTAAAAACATCATGCATCTACCCACCTTGAGTGGAGGAAAAATGTAATATTGTTTGCTTTCTTTAGCTTCCATTATTGCAAATATGTTTTCCACATGAAGTAGGACATGTTGTAAAAGATTTGAAGGAAAAGTTGCATTGAAATGATAGTATTTCTTACTCTAAAAATTTATTGTAAATGTTGTTGAACTCTTGTGGAATGTTGGAAAGAAATTACAAAAGAAAATATATTAAAATTTTGTTTGAAGTACTTGGAAGTGATATGTTGGAAAGGATAAAAGAATAGTGCATTATTCCTTCTTTTATACTTGATGGAAGGACTCAAGTTTTCAAATAGTTTTTAGTATGACAATGAAACTTTGTAAGATCTAGTTCTTTTATGCTTTCTTCATTTATGAATCTAATACAAGAATCCATTACAAATTAATAAAGGGAAATGAAATCGATTCTTTGAAACCCCATGTTATGTTATTGATTTGTGAAGAAAGAAATCAGGTAAAGTTTCTAGCTTAATAAGTCACCACCACATTTCAATTAAAAGGAAACTAATATATTAATTATTAAACATGTCTAAGAGAATTAAGTTTGTCCCTTATTAGAAACTGTACCATTAGTGGAGCAGTTATGAAACATGTATGCATCGACTGCCATGTATAGAGCAGGTCGCTTTGACAGTTTTTGAGTGTTTCAAGGAAAATGCGTGTTTGTTTCTTACACGCTGTGTAAATTCTCGTTTCTATCTGTGCGCCAGCAGGTGAAGCACTGTGAAGAGCAAGCGAGTTTCCATGGCAAGCCGATTTAAGCTCTCTGTTCTCATGTTTTTCGCCTGCTGTTTATCTTTTAGTTTGAGTGCTTATTGGCAAATAGAATTACAACAATGCAAATCTGTGGCAATGCCATAATCTATTGCCAGAACTATTATCATAAGCTCCTTAAAGATACTATTTTCTGACAGAGATTAGGACAACCGATTTCAAACGTTTTTGTTTACAGATTAGGACACTGCGAGTGGTCTTAGCTTCACAAATATCAAGCTGCATGGCAGGCCTCGCATCTGCCCAAACAAATGTATAGTTAGTCCCAAAATCAAGACCAGTCAATCACCCTTAAGTCGTGTCTAAGAGAATAACTACTAATATGCAAAAAAAAAAATAAAAAATGATGATACGTTTCAGTAGATATGCCTGATAGACATCTTGATACACAAAGCGCTGACTGTCACTGCGAATATTTAAATTGTTGCAATGCTTACCAAGATTTTGAACGTTTTTTTTTTTAGACTAGGACACTGCGAGTGGTCTTAGCTTCACAAATATCCAGCTGCATGGCAGGCCTCGCCACTGCCCAAACAAATGTGAAGTTAGTCTCAAAAATCAAGACCAGTTAATCACCCTTAAATCATGTCTAAGAGAATAGCTGTTAATATAAAAAAAAAAGATACGTTTCAGTAAAAATGCCTGACAGACAACTTGATACACAAAGCACTGACTGTCACAACGAATATTTAAATCGCTGCAATGCTTGCAAAGGTGAGTTCTGTGGTCGCCTATTTAACAGTGCTGCAATAGACAAGCAATAGTGTTGGTTTATGAGGTCCATAGTTGACAGATGGCGTTTCCAGCCTCCCTTCTCACCACTGTGCAAGCAACTGCGTCCCTTGACCATTCTGATATGAAACAGACTTACCTCTATGAGTTTTTCCACCTCCTCACGCGGCCAAGGGCAGTTGAAACTGGTAACACGCCTCCCTCATGCCCTGTAGCTTCAACTGCGACCACCCTTTGGTCTGCACGCACGCGGCCAGACGGTGGAGTGATGACAGAGGCGGTGAGACAGAGGCTCAAGATTTGCAAAATCTTGGTAAATGAATGCTTGATGCGGCGGGAGGAAGGTTTTAATGGTTGACAGGGTTGGGTGGCCGCCCCAACCATAAAATTTAAACTTTGTTTGAAAAGTTAGACGTGACAAAGACTTTGGTCTTTCTTTTTTTTATGTATATGTTTATTCTACTTAAGAAACACGTGTAGCTGTATAGGCTAGTTTAAGTGTTAACCACTATAAAAAAATATTAGTGACACATAATACAACCTTCATATAATAAGCAAACTGGACATAAATAAGGTGCTATGTACAACTAAACACATAAAGACATACAATGTAGTAATATAATGTCGAAGTATATATCTTATTGTATGATTTCCTTGGTATATATTTATAACGTAATGTATTAAATTCATGAGATAACGTAATGTAAATGGATAATAAAACAAAATTAAAATTTGAGTAGATAGTATATTCATTTCATAACAAATTATACCTTACTCTGAGATTAACATTGAAAACTCTGCTATTGCAATATCACCAATCATTAGACAAAGCAACTCGAAGGACGACCCTTCTCTTCCTTGTGAAACGTCGATTGAAATAAAATCAAACTTCTTTGTTCACGAAGCTTTATCGTGACTATTGTAGTTCAAGCTGTATGCGCTCTCAACTGCGCAAAAGAAAAAAAAAAGTTTGTCGCCTTTCGGGACGTTTGTTTTTGCGGCGCCATCGTCGCCGTCGTTGTCGTGAGTGTGGCGTCGCCTTTTAGCGGCGTTACACATTATTTCATATACCTTGTTTGTGATATTAAATATCGTAGTCAATCTACAAGAAGATCACTATTTACTTGTGGATTATTTTTATAATATTTTATTATAACGTATTTATGATAAAAAAATTATTCAAGGTTAAATCAAATTCCAAACATGGTAGCGAATGTAACCAATTTCTTAATAGATTTTCACTTCATTACCCATAGTTTGGACGATACATAATTAACGTATTTGGAGGTAATTTTACAAGGAATGCATATTACATGGTAAGTTATATAAGAAATAAACTACTAAAAAGACAATGTAATTTTACAAGGCATGCATATTACATGGTAAATTATATATTACTTATATATCCTTTTAATGTTTTTATATTGTTACTAATTTCACACTTGTCATATTAAAAAGAACTAAATATCGAGTTATGTTTCACATTAAGAAATATAATAAACAATCTCAAATTTAAAAATAAGAAATAATCTTACACAAATAATCCAAATTGTTCCATATATATTTGTATTAAAAAAATAGTAGAAAATAATAAAATATTAAATTTTATTTGATATATCTCTTTATACCATAAAAATAGTTGTCACTAAATATTAACATTGAAAAATTATTATGTTCTAGGTTTGTGTCATTTTCATGACATTTTTATTAACTTTGTAATTTTAGGCAAGTGTCTATTCAATAATAAATACATCTAATCTTTTTATGTTGTAATTAATAAAAATATTTAATTCATATAATTTTTTAATTAGTTTTTTTTTTAATTAAAAATATGTAAAAAAATTATACATTATTGTAATTTTAGATACTAATATTTTTAAATTATTTGAAAATAAACTTGCAACTTTTTTTTTTTTCAAAGTATTCTTAACAAACAAAAATTATATTATATGCAAGAAGGTTAATATTTATATTAATATTTACAAAGTATGCATACAAATAAAAACACAATCAAAATTTAAAATTAGTTCAACTTAAATATGTTATAAATGCTAATTTAATAAATAATATTTACAACAAATTAAACACCATTACTATCTTGTGGTATTTCCGCATAAAATTTCTATTAGTATTTTCAAAATAAATTATTAATAATATGTCATTTGGTAATGTTGCGTATGTCAACACTATCCTAATTTTAATTTTCTTAAAATATCTAAAAAAATTAAAATATCTAGCTACGATTTTAAATTAAAAACTTTAATATTAGTCAAAAATTAAAATATATAATCATCACATGTATGTTGTGTAATATTTTTAAAAAAAAATTTTTTTTTTTAATATAAAGTATAATTTCCATAATATTTATTTTATCTTATTATAATTTTATATTAATATTGTTAAAGTATGTTATAATATTATGTAATGTGATATTTACATATTATGTATTTTTTTTCTTATATATTTTTTTAAAATTAAATTTTTTAATGTGGCATTTACATAATATTATAATTTAATATTAATCTTCATAAAATATGTCATAAGTATAGGTTTGGTGGGTAATATTCATAATAAGTTCAAGAGAAACCTTGTCCTCTAACTTGTCCCAGCTAAGAGGTGTCCTACACTCTCTTCCATACAAAGCTTGAAAAGGTGCCATGCCTATAGAACTCTAAAAACTATTATTGTAGGTAAAATCCACCAAGTACAGGTACTTCTCCCATCTCGAATGATGATCCATAGCATACATCCTAAGCATGTCTTATAAAATTTGATTCACCCGCTCCATCTGTCTCTGGGGTGATATGTTGTGCTGAAATTGATCTTTGTCACGAGGGTATGCTACTGAGGTAGTCCAAAAATGAAAATTATACAAGGATCACGATCACAAATGATATTTCACATAATCTCATCATGCAACCTAATGATCTCATCAAGATAAACCTGTGTCACTACGCTATCTGTATAAGTGGTATTCACTAGAGAAAAGTGTGCCACTTTTGTCAACTTATCCACCATGACCATGATGGCGTCGTGGTGATATTTCGACATCGGTAGCCCAACAATTAAGTCCTTGGAAATGGTGTCCCACTTTCACTCGGGTATAGCATGAAGAAAGAGAAGGCCAGCTGGATGATGATGCTCATCATTCACCTTCTAGCACTCTAAACAATGTGACATAAAGCCGAGCCACGTCTCTCAAAGTCCTCTCCGGTGATACAACTTTCTCAAAGTAGCATGCATCTTCTTCACCCCAGGATGGGATGAATAGGGTGCACGATGTGCCTCTATCATAATATCCTACCTCAAGCCTCCATCGTTGTGAACAAAAATCTGATCTCTTTGCCTAAGAATTCCATTTACCTTAAACGAGAAACCATCAAACTTCCCCTCAAGGAGTCCTTGTGACTCGACCTCCACTCTCGTTGTAATGTAGAAGCTGTCAAGAGGAAGCTGATGTAAAATCCTGCTCCACAAATCTATGCCCACTCAAGTGGCCATAACCACATGTCTCTATCTACTGAGAGTGTCTACAAACACATTATCCTTTCCCTTCACATGCTCTATCTCAATATTGTACTCACGAAAGCAACTCCATCCAACTTTGCTGACACACGTTGAGATTGGGCTACATGAAGAGGTGGTGAAGACTAAAGTGATATGTCCTGAGTGTGAATCTCAACCAAGAAGAAAGTGTCTCCATCGAACCAAGGTGTGAACAACTACCGCAAGCTCAAGATCATGAGTCAGATAATTGAGATCATAATACTTGAGTTTGCAAGACTCAAAAGCCACTACTCTACCCTCCTACATCAACACCCCTCCAGGTCCTACCATAGAAGCATCCATGCATTCGAAAAACTCACACTGTGGATCTAGCACAACAAGAATGGGTGTTGTCGTGAGGCACTCCTTGATTTCTGAAGGCCTTCTTGCATCTATCGACCAAACAAACTTCTTCCCTCTCTCTTGAGGAGAAGTGATCGGGTGCGCAATCCGAGAGAAGTCCTAAACAAATCTCTTGTAATAACTCGCTAATCCCATGAAGCTATGCACCTCTGTCACGGAGTGGGTGTTGGCCAATCCATAATATATCTAATATTGGAAGGATGACTATGATACCTTCCCAGAGATGATGTGACCCAAATATTGTACTCTATACGAAAGAATGCACACTTCTCCAAGTTCCCAGTAAAGGTGCTACTCACGAAGAAACCGAAGAACTGGTGAAGATGCCCCTTTTGCTCCTCAAACATACGTGAGTAAATCAAAATTTCATCAAGGAAGATGAGCACGAAGAGATCTAAGAAATTTCTAAATACCGCATTCATCAAACTCATTAACATCTATGGGGGCATTTTCAAACCTAAAGGCACCACTATGAGCTCATAGTGCCCATATCTTGTATGAAAAGTAGTCTTATGGATATCCACCTCCGTAATCCTCAATTGATGATAACCTAACTTAAGATCAATCTTAGAGAAAATTGTGGCTCCCTTCATCTGATTAAACAAATCATCTATGTGTAGAAGGGGATAACGATTCTTGATCGTTACCTTGTTTGGTGTGATAATCAATACACAACTGCTGATGATCCATCCTTCTTCACAAAAATCACCGATGCACCCCAAGAGGATACACTAGGATGGACTACTCCTTTCTCCAAAAGGAACTCAAGCTACAAATTGAGCTCACGAGCTCTGGTGTGGTCATCGATAAGATGCTCATGAGATAGGCTCTCTGCTCCCAAAACTAGGTGTATATGAAAATAAATCTCATGTGGGGGTGGTAACCCAGTGGCTCCACTGGAAAGACATCTGAAACCTCTCTCAAAATGGGATGGTCATCTAGTGATGGTCCACTAGACCCATCCTCGAATCATCACTAAGCGTGACAAAGACATACATTTGACAATGACCGTCACACACACTACTTAAGCTACATAGTGGAGATGGTGTGAATGGAAACCGTTATCTTGACCCCTAAGATCATTGACTCAACTCCTATATCATCTGCAAAATATATTAGCTTGTGGTAACAATCCACTCAGCTCGTGTCTAGCTAACCATCCCATGCCAAAGATGACTCCATCTGATCCCGGTGGAAGAATACAAATATTTGAGGTAGTGGTGAAAGGTCCCAAATCCACTACACACTCCTTAACTCAGGAGTTCACTGAGATCTTAGCTCCCAAATCCATCTCAACATCCCAAATAAGACCCTTCCTAATAGTTACCACTGCGCATCGCTCTACTAAAGATGGGGCGATAAAAGAATTCTAATAACGAGAATCAAACAAAATAGAGGTAGGAATACAACCAATGCTACTGTGGTCTCAATAAGCGTACTCGATGCTCGGCTGGTGGTTCTCAACTACTACATAGACCCGATGACTCCATCCCATGTCATCAGCGGTGAGCTCGAGATCTGTTTCATATCCTTGTTAAGAGGGTTTTGAGGGAAATCTCTCCAAAAATGTCCATCAACACTATAACGAAAACAACCACCTGATCCTCTCCCATGTGTAGCAAGTCCGGTCGGTACTCTAGAGGTATGTGGTGTGGATCACGATCATCCGGCTATAAAATGTTGAGGTCTCTCTTAGCGAGCTCCTCTTCGACCGAGCCCTCTGGGCACCATATTTCTGATGGGACCCCTAGGAGGAGGCCCCATACTTTGACCTCTATGTGCATCAAATCTCTGTGGATGTCTATAAGGTGGTGGGGCTGCTACGGCATTTGTTGTGGTCGAAAAGATGATTGTGTTGAACCCCTTCTCCACCATAAGGAGGAGGTATTGACCCTCTCAATCTTCTATCCCTGCATCTGTTGTATATGACTTTGGACTTAGTCTCTTTCCTGCTAGGTCTTCCTATGTTTCCTCTTTTATATAGGCCTTCTCAATAGCCTCGGCTAATGTTTGTGGACAATGGATCCATGCACCTTTGCATCTCCAATGTCTAGATCGAGGCCTCGGCTAAACTTGTGGATCCCTACCTACTCATCCTGCATGTAATCAACATAATGGAGTAGATCCATAAATCTTCCCTCATACTCAACCACTATAAGAGACTCTGTTTGGAGTTCATGAAACTCATCTATCCTTTGTTGTATGAACCTTCATGATAAATATCTGCTCCTAAAATGCTCCTCAAAGAGCTCCCGAGATAACTATCTCGAATTGACATGGAGCTTCTCCTCCTCTATCCACCACCAGAAACCTACTCCATCTCTTAGTAGATGGATCACAACATGAGATTTTGCATGTTGCTATAACAAGGGTAGAGCTTGAAGCATCTGCTGAAGCTCACAAACCAAGCCTCTGCCTGAAATCCACCTATGTCACCAGAATAATGTGATGGTCATAGCTTTAGGATCTCCCTAATGTGGTGAAGTGGTAGTTTGATGACCCCTAGGCATCCCTCCTGCAAGCTCATCTCTAAGCATGGGGCTCCGAGACCTATCTCTGTGTCCTGAAACCCGGCCTCCATGTCCCCTTTATGGTGACTCTGTTCTGACTGACTTAACATGGGATGTCTCTCCTCTATGCTCCTCACTATGCCAAGGAGATGCACAAACCTCAATGGATGTCACCTATCGTGTTTGGACTGGACATGCTCCTATGGTTCCTCCACCTAGAGCTACATTAACATCCTGAAGTGTCTCTAAAATGTGTGGTAGGATAGTTCTACAACATGATACGGAGGAGGTGTTATCACCGAATCACAGCACCCTTATGTTTATACAAGTGCATATACTTGAGCTCACGGTGTGATTTAATAACATGGGTACTATCTCCAAGTTGTGGGACTTGCTACTTGAGATAGACCTCCGGAGAAAGATGGTTCTTGCTCCTAAACTACTGCCATGATCTACTCTAATGTAGGGGAAACTAACTATTCTAATCTAAACTTCCAAGGACCACGGAGAGAGAATGCATGAAATTAAAGCCTACACTAAAGCGGTGATACACCAGAAAAGGAGGGTGTGAGAGTAGTCTCCAAATGCGTGAAATACATAAGCAAAGTGCACACTAGAAGAGGTGATGAAAGTTCTCCATAATCTAGCAAAATGCATTCACAACGATATTCCAAGCATACACAATGATAATGGATCCCTGAAAGAACATAATAATAGACACAATATTATTGTAGAAATATTAAAGGGGAAAGAAGAATGCAAGAAAACACAGCAGGGGAAGATATATCCACAAACTAATATTTTATTGCTTCATGATATGCACAGTTCAATATATTACAAGATAAGGGCACGGATCACCATGCAAGGAGTCCACTACAAGGGCTGTAGCACATTGGCTTCACAAAGTAATTTTGATAGAGCTTTGCTATCTGAAAACTCCCCTCTACAATGAGCCCAACACTCCAATTTATAGAAAAAATGAGAAGAGAAAGAGAGGGGAAAAATGAAAATCCCAAAATCTGTCCTTCAAACACTTGTAAGAGGCATTAAATGGATTAAAATGATTATATATTACTTAAAAGGCTCCCCATCTTGTCCCGGTGCTGCGTGAGAGAAAGAATGATGACCATGCCTCTTAATTGCACTCCGACCACCAAATGAAACACTTTGTTATGAACTCGGCCACGTTTTATAAAAAACTCCATGATATCTCACCAAATCTAGAATTTTTGATTGCTGTGCATCGGACTTGGAGCCATAATTCCAGGTACCAATTTTGTGTGATTTCATTGAGAAATGCAAAATTTATGGCCTTCGAGTGCGGGCGGCTATTTTGGAGTTTGGCAGCAGGTGTTTTCTATCATTTGATGGGAATGAACATTAAGCGACTGGAGCCGAATATGTTTCTTTTATTTAAATATATCTAACCCTATTAAAAATGGAGCTCGGAGTCAAAATTTATGGCCGTTTGAAGTTTCACGGGTCAAACGTTGACTTTTCTTCTTTGTTGTCAGCCATTTCGGCTTTTCGCGTCCCGCGCGTACCTTGGGCCCGGATGTCCCAAATGAAAATCTCCTGCTTCGGCCGATTCAGGCTTCCTTGTCCCTCTCTCTTTTTCACCTTTTCACCTTTTTGTCTGGGTTTCGCATCCGCGCGTACCTTTGTCCCAAGCTATTCCAGGAATTTGCGCTGGGACAAATACCTCAAACCGCCCGAAATGGACTATCTTTCGGCTTTTGGCGGTTCGCATCCCCACGCGTACCTACGGCCCAAATGTCCCAAACTGTGTGATAACAAAACTTGGTGATTTTTTCCACTTTCAGCGGTTTGGCTTTTCACATCCCGCGCGTACTTTTGTCCATCTGCTCGCCTCAATGCTGTGCGGATTGCCTGGTAGATTTTCGGCCGGTTCGGGCCCCGACATCCCAACTATCCCAACTGCTGCGCGGACTAGGACTTAGCCGATTTTCTTCATTTTTTCGGCCCCAAGCTTGGTTTTTTGCAAATTTTTCACCTTTTCTAACTCGTTGGGTTTTCTTCTTTGGGAGGTTAGAAGGACGCCAGGGGGCCCAAAACACGATTTTGGGCCTTCTATGGATGGGACTAAAGAATTTGATGCATGTTATCAAAATTACCTTGAGGGTGAATTTTGGATAATGGGAGGTATATCTAGATCTATGTGAAAATACCCCTTGTCTTGTCTACGCCTCCTATATAGACCAACGTGAGAGTTAGCTCATTATTCTAGGTTTTTATTCAGTTTTCCATGTTTACTAAAATATGCAATTTCAAACAAATTTGTTCTCTAGATTTGAAAGTTTGCTAGGTTTAAAGTTCATATCTCAAGTTTTCTAGTGTCCCCAAGGGTCCAATATTTTGAACCCATGGCTCTGACACCAAGTGTAACGCCCATCAAAAACAACCGCTTGAGACCAAGAACAACCTATGTTTAGTTAGGAAAAGTTAAGAAATAATTAAAAAAAAAGTAAAGTGTTCCCAACAAAATTCTAGAGTCCGATACAACATATATCGAATAATCCTACAAAACACTAAGAGAGAGAAACTCATCCTTACTATAGATAGATTATCTTATTGCGGGCGCATAGAAGAAATTTCCCCGAGTGCGAAAGAGAGGCGTGGGACACTCTTTTTCCCCGGGTGCGTAAAACAACACAAAAGAGACTTCATTTTCTCCTGGGCACGCAAGACGGATGTGGAAGAGACTCATTTTCTCATGGGCATGCAAGACATGCGCTCAAGAAGCTCATTTTCCCATTGGCATGCAAGAAGGCAGGCAAGCAAGAGCAAGAGGCTTTGGGCATACAAGACACGTGTGCAAGATGTGCGCGTGTATGAAGCTTTTCCTTCTTTGTGAACTTCAGAATTCCATAATGTTTGTGAGGGAACTATGTTTTTAATAAACGATGATTTTTCAGAAAGATCTCGATGTCTTATTTGCATAGCAACCTTAAGAATTTAATTTGGATAAAGTTTTAAGGGTCAATTTTGAGAAAATGAGTTGTAGGCTTATAAAATGAAAACTGGTAACATTCGAATTGTAATTTTTTTTTCAAATTGAATTTCTTTCTTTCTAAACATGCAAAACATACATGGAGGGTTGTAGTTGGGTAAATTTATGATGGATTTCAAGGGTTATATTGTTTGATTGATGATCAATTCCAAATATCTCAATTTAATGGCAAAATGACTGTGGGGATTTGTGCGCCTGATTTTGAAAGGTTCTTTAAAAATTTCTTAAGTGGTCATTTTGGTCATAGTAAGTTCAACTCAATGTTTCATTTTGTCTTTTTAATGTTACAGGGTCATTCTGTACATTTGAGTAAACTAATTTCTAGTTTGAAAATTTTCTGACAGTGATCCAAAACAAATATATTTGGTTACATATACTAACTTCAATAATAATTCATTCCAAAACACTCTAACCTATTAAATAGATTCAAACAAGGTATTCAAATGCAAATTTACAACTTCATATTTTCCAAACATTCATTTCTGCAGAATCAGAGCATTATACATTTCTTTATATGTATTTCAAGACTTTCAAATGGAGATCTCATAATGCATTTCAACAATCAGATTTCAAATACAAAAATTCCATTTGAGGAGTATAATACAATCTTATATTAATTTAGAAATGATATCCTTACAACTTTCTCTTTCATTCCTTGAAATACAACATACAGAATTCATGTCTTTCACATTCTTTCAAAAGTAGAAAACAAAGTATATCTCTTTTACATTTTGAATTACAAATTTCATAGCCAATACAAAACATCATTCCATCACCAATAATATACAATTTCATCCACTTCAAAGTGGGAAAGGGTTACAATAAATAATAATCTCAACAAGGAATATCAAAACTATTTTTTTCTCTTCTACAGAACAATAACATGAAGATTCTCCATTTATTTCAATTTGATCACAACAAGGGCAGGGGAAAGGAAATACTCTCCACCCAACCAAGACATCCAATGAAAGGAGAATCCATCCTTCTTCATTGGCCCCGAGCCCCAACGACAATGCAATAAGAAATGTGTATCAACTCATGGAAACAACGAGCTTACACACACACACATGTAAATATTTCACATTAAAAACACAACCCAAAACAAAATGTAGTTTACAACCACATTAGTACATAACAAACAAAACTCAAGCTTCATTGTGCAAGCCAATGGAGCAAAAAATATGGGAGATGCTACATATGCCTCTTAAAGGGGAAATGAGTATCACCACCCGAGAATAAATTGCCAAAATACATATCATTTCAAATCCCTGGCATACTCTTGTGCCTCCCAAGTACCCTTATTCCTCACATTTTCTTATGCCTCCCAACCTCTTATGGAACCCCATAACGAGTATAGAAATGCAATCTATTTCTTTTACAAGGTGGAACCCAAATCCCAACTCCCTCCACACTTATACCTCCCCAAAACACTTATGCCTCCCTCAAGAGTACCCCATAGTCTTCTCCTACACCATCCCTAAGCCATCTACCCAACAGCCCACAAACAATAACAAACATACAAGCATTTACATATTCATAAAAGGGAAAGAAGAGCATTTCCAAGAGCCAAGATCTTACCTCTCCATGATGGAGTTTGTTCCAAGTTCAAAACAGAAAGTTCTTCCAATGCAAGCAATCCAAATATCAACCCAACACAAATATTCAACAATCTTCCAAACTTCTCCAAAAGTAAGACATCTCAAAACCAAAAGAAGTCTCCAAAAATTAAGTGATAAAAGTGAAGCAACCCAAAAAAGGATAAGGAATTCCAATAAATAGAAGAGGGAAGAGAAGAGGATGAGGTGGATCTATGTAGGATGCCACATCACACATTCTCAACCCCAACACAATAGTCAAATTCATTCTCCAATGCATAATCAAAAGGTGGGTGAATAATATGATAGGTCTACTTATACACTCAAATCAATCCCACACCCCATAAGGACTGAAATTTAAAACATGTAATAAGAGTGCAATAAAAACATTCAACTTGACTTACAAAATGCATAATGAAGGGATAATTTTAAATCTCCAACCATAGGTAAGGTTGGTATGTAAATTTAAGAGGCATGGGACAAGTTTAACTTGTCCCACAAGTCTCCAAAATCAGCCTCCAAGGACAAATTCAAATTTTCAAAGAAGGTGGAGTGTTTCTTACTCCAAAATCAACCTACATATCTCTTACACATTACTTACACATTTCTTACAAAATTTTAATTCAAGGCCAACAACTCTATTTATTACTTTCATATGACATATTTTAATTAGTTAACATAACAATATGATTACTCACAATATTACACACCATTTAATAAATAATGAAAAGGGGTCAATGCACCACAAAATAAACACATGCAAACATTAACAAAGGGACCAAATAAAATAAAATACATAAAATCCCTTGATCACATTTAAAGGTGATTCCCCATGGGAATCCCTAACACAAACAAATACAATTGCCATGGTGACCTTGTTGAATTCATCTAGAATTCCAAAGTGGTTGGTCTCCAATCCCCCGATGTTTGTTGTGATATTTTAAACCTACAAAATACAAATACCTCCTTTAGCCTC
Organism: Taxus wallichiana var. yunnanensis; assembly: GCA_018340775.1. Taxonomy (NCBI): domain Eukaryota; kingdom Viridiplantae; phylum Streptophyta; class Pinopsida; order Cupressales; family Taxaceae; genus Taxus; species Taxus wallichiana. The sequence goes on along the minus strand of CM031234.1, from coordinate 663,212,325 downwards.
GTGGCCATATCAGAACATCCAAATGAATATAAATATAATTTCAAGATCATCAATATATATGTGAATCACAAAAATCATCAAGACAATCAACAATATCACTTACAATTTCATCAACAACTATATCATCATCAATTTTAATCCAATTTTCATTTTCTAGGTCTACTCAAAATATCCAATTATCACAAGTCGAACAACATCTATAATATAACCATGTCAAATAGTATATCAACATCAATATATAAAAATGTCTCTAATAATCATCATGCATCATATAAGAATCAAAGTCAACAATAATCCATGATCAAACATCTAACATCATACTAAATAAAAACTATAATAATGTCCTTGATAAAGTGAACATTGTCATGATCAGTATCAAAAGGTGTCAAAGGGAAGTGGGTACTACAAAAATAATGAATGAGTGATTACCCCTTGCAACGACAACTTTCCTCTTTCCTCTAGATAAATTCAAATTGGTAACCTAATTACTTATTGTTATAACATGCAATTTTTGATGTATAATGTCTTTCTTGTCTCCATCAAGGCCCTGTAACATTCTTTCATGGCTGATGCATGGTCTTGGTGAATATGAAAATTGGAATGGCCTCATATGTGAGGAATGAGCATCTTGGAACCACATTCATCGTTGTTGATTCCCTGTGCATTTGCCAATTATATACTGAGCTTGATTACCCTATTTTTTTTTCTACCCCTATACCATGATGAAAAACATGGTCAACAATTATGAAACACAATATATACATCCATTGAATGGGATTCTTTAACAATATATTATGCCACTAAAAAGTTGCATCATTATATTCTATACCAAACCACATACCTCATCATCAATACAAGATCTATGGGACACATTTCTCACAAGTCATCCTCCCCATGTATCGCATTGGGAATTAGATTGTTCTCCTTATGGAATTTGATCTTTGTATCATCATATAATAGGTGGTAAAAGGTCAAGTCATATCATATAAATTCAAAATTTCCCCCATCTCTACTCCTAAACCTATCCATGATACATTACTCGATGAGTAATTCCTCCTCATTGAGGGCATGAACAATTTTATCTCTATTAAATAGTATTACTATAGCTTCATGGTTAGTAAAGAGGCATTGTCCTGCACCAATTTTGAAGCACCTTCCTTACTAAACTTTAAAGTAAACGATCATGGCCTTTTTTTCAAGATCGCTCAAAAGCACGAGAAATGAACATATAATGTAAGTGATCGGAAAAATGTTAATAATGAAAATATGTCAAGCATATATCAAGACAACATTTAGACCTGTAAATGAAGCTAGAGTAAAGTATAGTTATTAATTGATCTATTTATAATAAAATGATTGGTTAGCACAAAATTTTAATTCAATTATTAAATGTTTGTTTGACTTAGGATTTCTGGAGTTCAAGTGTTAGAAGTTGGTTTGCGTAGTAAAAATTTCAAACATTGTTGTCCTACATGAAAGAGATTAGTAGTTATCATTAATATATAATGTGAGAATAAAATAGATACGATGGTGACCTCTTTTTATTTTCAAGATCGCTCGAGCAACGAGCATACATGATTGGTGATTGGAAGAATGCTAACAGTGCAAAGTATCATGATGACAGTTAGATAAGAACATGGAGCTAGGTGAATTAAAATATGCTTGCTGAATTAACTAGGTTATTATGAATTAAATTATTAGTCACCACAAGACAATTTAAAAAATATATTGCAAATGTTTGGTCACGAGTGTTCGATCTAGAAAAAAATTGATGGAAGGTAAAAAAATTTGGTCGGTGGGGCACGATCGCCTTTAAGGCTCAAAAAGTCTAAGAACTGGAAAAATGAAAAAGAAACTCTTTGGGTGGTCAATCATTTATAGTTCATAGAAATATGGTCCTACAAGATCACGGTTAAAAGTTTTCATGTATTTTTTTTTAATTTTTAGATTTGGAAAATGGTTTGTTTTGATGGAGCAAAAAAACCAAAGCGATGCAAATAAGAGATAATATATAACGGTGATGGAGGAAAGACAACACATCTACTTGTGAATGAAAGGTACAAACAAAGAAAAGACATAAGTGATAATAAGAACTAGGCTAAAAGACATAAAAATGAAGCCAAATTAAAAAAATTACCTTGCTGACAACAAAGATCGATGTCGGTGGCCCCTAAGAACAACTCCACATCACTTGCATAGATCGACCATATTTTTGGGATGCATCATAGTCTACTCACCCCATCTGTCACAAGGTTTGTCGACCCTATCAATATATCACCATCCGGTCTGCAAGGTTAACCTCTAGCTTACCCTCCCTGACATCCAGTCCAAGGTTAACCTCTAGCTTACCCACAGCATCCATCGACCGTTGACTCGACCCCATTTCAACAACACCTTCCATTAGTCCTCCCTCATGATATTACCAACCACATTAAAATAGGGTTCAAATGAATTCAAAAGGGCTTGTGTGCCTAATTTTTCTTCTCAGAATGTCATTATTTGTACTACCACCAACAACGTCTATCACCACTGCCACCATGCAAACACCATTCGAATTATCCACAATCGGTATTCAACTTTTTTAATCAAAATAGGACACGAGATATACAAACCGCATTAAGGTCAAAATTTGAATTTAAAATCATACCACTCGAGGCAATCAACATTGGAAATGACCACGTCACTAGAAGTTCCACCTGTTGGTACTCAATTTAATTTCTCCTTATTTGTTTAAAATGTTTTAATCCACATGGTTTGAAGTTTTCTCTATCTCCCTGCGCATTGATACATGAAAGATATTTCCTTCATTTGGTTGCCATGGTTAGTCCTTTCCTTTGGTCGAGGATCACATTGAGTCCAGATATTATTTTTGTTTCTCTATCCATGAGAAAGAATTTGTAATTTGGGCATGAATTTGGGGTTTCCCCTTCCTTCTATTTTTCCACAATCATGTTTTCCTGTCAAATTTTGTGCCAACATCATGGAAACATGGTCCTTTCTTATTGGATACGGCTTTGATGGGTCTTTTTGGTCAAACTTGACACTTTTTGACATTTGTAAAAATACCAAATTTTCCCCATGGCACCGATAGAATCTAATTTGTTATTAAAAAAACATGAAGTGGCGAGGAAACATTATTACTTTTACCCCTAAAGATGGACACGTGGTAATTTTTGAGTTAAAATCTTGGAGGTGGGTCAGGAACATTTTTCATATTTTAACCTTTTTGTGCGAAGGATAAAAGTTATGAAATGATCAGTAAACTCTTTTAGGGCTCGAGATCAAAATTTAGAAGTAGAGAGGTGGGTCACTTAGGATGATTTTGAATATTTTTCCCTTTTGTGAAAAAGGATCAAAGTTATAAATTGATCCGCAACCCCATAGGGGATAAAGTGATGTCACATGTTTGAGTCAGCATTTGAAAAGTTAAAATGGGGAAGCGGGTTGTCGGAGTACTTTTGATTTCTTAACCCTATTTTCATATAATGTAGAGGTATAAAAGTGAGTTGCAAATCTGATCTGGCACACATCAAAAGTTAGAAGTGGAGAAGTGGGTCGCAGAGCATTTTGAAGTTTTTTGGCCCGTTTCAACTCAAATATTTTCCACTTGGAGGCCCTGCACTCATTTGATGATCTTCCTCTGGGTCCTATAGTTGTATTTGCACCATGATGCACGTGGAGGTTTCCACTAACCCTACCCATACTTAGAATTTTCTTCAAGCATTCGGTGTGACTTTGTCAAACCATGGACATGTGGAGGGCCTGTTATCATTTGAAGATCCACCTTTGGGACACGTGGAGGCTTTCGCTTGCTACTCTCTACACTTAAACTTATGAAGAAACTTTCTAAGGCACTGGGACATGTGGAGGTCCCATGCTTGTTTGGGGACCTACCCCTAAACTTTACTTTCTAAAGAGCACGGAATGAACATGGGGAAGTTTCTGCTGGATCTTCCCATACTTGGACTTTTCAATGGCCATGAAGGCTTTCTCAGACCCTAGGCATGTGTCACCTTTCGCTGGTCCTTATACTCTTTCAACAACTTTACCGGCATAAGACATGTGGTGAGCCCGCTCTTGTTTGAGGTCTCTTCTTTTGGAACCATGTCAAAAGTGTGTCAAAGATACACGTGGAGGCTTCCATTGGCTCCTTTTTATATTGAGACTTTTTAAAGGCCAAGGTAACTTTCTTGGGCCCATGGCACATGGAGAGCATGTGCTCATTTAAGATCCACCTCTAAATTTATTCTTTGAAGTTACACTGAACAAACACATGGAAGCCTCCATTGGGCCTTCCCATACTCTGAATTTTCAGCAACCAATGTAATTATCTATTTTCCTAAACATGTGGAAGGCCCATGCTCATTCGGTAACTTTGCCTCTAGATTTAAAATGTGTAGTTGTGCGCCAAGGAAACACATGGAGGGCCTACGCTCATTTAAGAATCTACCTCTAGGACGTATAGTCGCAATTACACCAAGGATATATGTGGAGGTTTCCTTTGGCCTTGCCCATAGTTAGGATTTTCTTCAAGTGGCCAGTGCAACTTTTTCATACCATGGACACGTGGAGGGCTTGTGCTCATTTTTGGATCCACCTCTAGGTCGTACCTTATAAGTTACATCGAGGAGACATGTGGAGGCTTCTTGTAGCACCTCTCTATACTTAAAATTCTCAAGAAAATTTCTAAGGCCTGAGACACGTGGACGGCCCGTACTTGTTTAGGGATATGCCCCTGAGCTTTACTTTGGAAAGAGCGCTGAAGGGACACGTGGAATTTTCTACTGGATCTTCCAATACTTAGACTTTTCAATGGCCAAGAAGGATTTCTCGGACCCTAAGCATGTGGAACCTTCTGCTGGTCCTTGGAATCTTTCAACAACTTGTCGGGCCGAGACATGTGGTGAGCTTGCACTTGTTTTAGGTCTCCGCTTTTCGGCACCATGTCAAAAGTGTGCCAAAAAGACACGTGGAGGATTTTTCTCTCTCCTTTTTATATTGAGACTTTTTTGAAGGCCAAGGTAACTTTCTTGGGACAAGGAAAAGTTGAGAGCCTACACTCATTTGAGGTCCCACCTCTAAATTTCATCTTTTAAGTTACTGTTGAACAAACACATGGAAGCTTCCATTGGGCCTTTGATACTCTAAATTTTCAGCAACCAATGCAATTCTCTAGGGTCCTAAACATGTGGAAGTCCCACGCTCATTTGGGAACATGCCTCTAGACTTCACCTTTACAGTTGCACCATGGAAACAGGTGGAGGTTTCTTTGACTCCTCTTTGCATTTGGCTAACTCGGACTTGTAGTGGAAGAATGCAGGTATCCATGTGAGGGAACTCATTTCTCAAGGTGTATTCTTGAGGGTGAAAAGGATTGCTTGTTAGATCCAGCTATATAGAGCCACCTAAAAATGATTAAAAAGGGGATTTCTCACATGACAGAATAATAGAATGATAACAAGGACTATCAAAACATTATGGCATGGCATCCCAGTCATGGTTGAGGGTCTGAGAAACATGATCAATTCATGATTTATCCACTTGGCATCTTTTAAGTATAAATTTGTTAAACATCACTTTCTGAGAAAAACTTTTAACAAGTAAAGGATTCCTTGAATATTATTCTTTTTGGGGGGAAAATTTGGGATGAGTGAGTGAATTGTATAAATGAAATGAGGATACTCTTGCAAATGGTCAGGGGGTAAATTTTTACAAAAAAATTGAGAACTCGATCTTCTTGAGAGACCATCTGAGAAACCTATTAATGTCTTGTGTTTTAGATTTGATCACGTCAAGATGCTTGCAAGTGTACAACCATTGACAAGATCTGAGATTGTTCAAGAAACTTTCCCCTGCTGATAAATCTAATAGATCTTGAATTAATCTGTGTTGATCTTGGGGAAAATTATGTCTTCTTTTATTTCAAAATGTCTTTGAAATATTTTTTCTTGTTCCTGTTACAATCTTATATTAAAATCTCTCTAAATCACACAAGATCTCGTCCATCTGTTAGTATTTTGGCATTTTAATTTCATTATGTGAAGAGCTTTCATCCAGTAACAAAATAAACAATTTAAAAATAATTTTACTTCCACTATGTTGATAAAGATTGTTTGAAATCCTATGAGTGTATCTTAGGCGTGATGAACCAGGGGTTGTTAATGTTTAATTGAGTCTTTATCTCAAGCATTCATGTTGAATTCTTAAAGATTGTGTGAAACCGTGTAGATTTGGGCCTCCATTGATGCACACATTCTAGTTGAAGGAATATTTTGGCTATTCTGAAGCATTCTATCTATTAGTTTTCCAATTTTTGTAAAGGTTCTTAAAGATCTGGTGAAATCAACTTCATCTTACTTAATTCCCTACCAAAAATTTCAAATAACCATGAATCCTACCTGAAGTACCCTTGTTTGTGTTGTGTATCCACAAATGAACAAATTCTACTACCAAAATATACATAAGCAAGCAGGTTTTAAGTGTCTTTAGTAACCTAAACCTTGTTCAGAAAATATCTCCATTCTTTAGAAGTGATAACTCGTGAGAGTTAAATTATGGTGTATTGATCATATTTTCTCAAGGTTCCCTTGAAAATTGTGCAAAGAAGGATCTCTTCATGTCCTTCACAATCGGAGGTTACTATTGATGCGAGCACCCTGGATGTTGATGATTTCTAGGTTGATCCTCTAGCATCAATGTGATTGCACAACATTGAAACCCTCTCTACAAGTGTGGGAATTGTAAAATGAGAGAGGAATCAAAGGCTGGTTCTGCTCTAAACTACCTACCAAGTTAGCTATTCTAGTGCAAAGAAGCTAATCTAATCCTAATCTAGGCATGCAAGGAGACAGAGAGAGAGAGAGAGAGAGAAAAGGGAAAAACAGCAAAATCCTACACTAAAACGGTGATACACCAGAGAAGGAGAATGTTGAACATCTATCAAAGCTGCCATGGAACAAGGAGAGGTGAGCAATGGGAAGGATGGACAGACGCATCACAAACCCAAGGATAGATTTCACACGAGAAAATGTCCCAAAACTCCATGAACACGGCTCCGGACCTATAATGAACAATAGAATTATACAAATATGCATTTTTGAAGAGAGGCAAGAAGAAAACAAGCAAAAAAATGAGCAAGGATGGACGGATGCATAAACACATTTTTTTGCTCAGTTACACGAACATCATTTCAATAGTAAAGGCAAAAACGCCATTACAGGAGCGGGGAGGAGGCTCGAACTCCATTTTTCAACCTGGAGAAGAAAAGAAGGGAGGGAGAGCTGAAAAGATGAACCACTACGGAAAGAAGCCCCTCCTTACAATTTATAGGAAGAATGAGAGAGGAAGAAGAGAGGAAATCGAAATCTACCCCAACCACCTCCAGACTGCATTTAATTATCTCATTATGGTGGTAGGTGAGAACACCACAAATGAACCCAAAAGTGGCGAACTATATTTTGCATTTTAAAGAATTTTTCTCACCCAATTAAAGATATCCAGTCGTAGTTGGACAAAGAAACTCATAAGCTTTCCAAAAAGTCCAACCTTGCATGAATCGAGCAGGTCAAAAGTTATGGCCAATGAATATTGCGCAGTGGCTCTTACTGTCGGGCTCAAAATGTTATGCCTTGAAGGTGCGCCTTGGCGCATCCATGTGTGTCGACATCCATTTACGTGTGCCAAGGGTGCACTTTGTTTGCTCTGTCAACATCTATTGTTGTGTGCCCATACGTGCCCAAGGGCGTCTTGTTTTCCTGTCGATGTCCATTGTCGTGTGCCACTTGTGTGGGCGCACCATTTTCCCCTGTCGACATCCATTGTCATGCGCCATGTGTGCCTTGGGTGTAGCTTCTTATGTGTTGAAACTCCGTGTCATGTGCCATTTCGTGTGCCAAGGTGATAAATGTCGGGAAAGCTTCTTTGGCTATATTCTTACGCTTTGTCACATGTCTACCCGAGGAGGGAAAAATATACAACAATTTGGCGACTCAACCGGATCACTGCTGCTAGGTAGAAGATCGGTGGCCTTCTAGCAATCCATTTGGCATGGAGTCATAAGTGATAACTGAAACCAACTTGATCCCCAGCACAGTATCTCAAATCCTTCTTCGAGAGCACGTGTAGCCTATTGAACTTAGAGTTGTTCTCACCAAAAAGCCCTTTGAAATGGCTGTGGAAGAGCAAAACCAGCAACACAAAAACTATGTACAAAACTGAAAATCATAAATTCTCCAAATAGAACATGCGAGTGTGCACAAGCACTTCTTTTTTACCGAAAGAAAACCTACCTACTCTAGTCTAGAGGTGAGCTAAACAAACCTACGATTGGTTGTGAGAAATAGCTTCCCTTTCTCAAAATTGGCAATCACGCAACTGATTTGAGTTGAACATGGCTGATTGGATGAGTGGAAAATCAACAAGAAGCTGGTCTTCTACCCAAATCATCAAGGTATCGGTGAAGGCAAATTCAAAACCTCTTTTAGTTGTTCAAAGATCTGGATTGGAGAGGTATGACAGCTGATCCTTGGTTCTTTGTAGCTCATCCTCATACTTAGAAGCAAGCATGACTGGTTGTGACTTCTCCTCTGGTTATTAGATACGATTGGGCAAGGTATGATCCATTTGATATGCCCATAGCTGATTTTCAACTCCAAGAATGGAGTCTTCTTGTAGACCTTCTTGGGTGGGTGATGTGGAAGCAATGGTAAAGGAAGGTCAGATCTACTAAGCTTTCTAAGAATTAAGTGTTGATAGATATTTGACAAGTCATTTATAGTGCATTTGCACAACTAGGGTGAAAATCCTTAGTGGCGACTCTCTGTTGATTTAAATTTTTCTAAATACCAGTTCCTTAACTTTGTATTAAGTGAATTTTTTCAATAATATTTGTAAATATGGAAGGAAGAAGATCTTTCTTCAAGTAAATACCCTACTAGAAAGTTGTTTCTAGAACTGGGAAAGACAAATTCAGAAGGAAAAGAGTACGGAAAGTAGTTGGAGATCAGGAATCAAGAAAAGAGTTATCCATTGTGAAAATTTATCAACCTATAGTTAAGGACTACCATTCTTCTTCAAGTGATTCTGAATTAGGTAATATTTATATACATTTGAATTCTCCAACTAGAGAGGGGCCTTAATTTGTGTCTGATAAGTGTGCTTCTTAGTCTATCCTTGTATTTTCCAAAGTTAATAGGGTTTCCACGAAACAGAGTCTTTAGAGGACATTCATTTTGAAAATTATACTCATGTGTTCCAAATACCCCTTGTCCCTCATCATTTTGTATCTCTTGTAAGATCACCTCCTCAAAAAAATATGGCCCAGCCCCCACCTAGACCTCCTTTTGTTGTGAATACTTTTGGTCCTATAAATTTTAGAGGTATGGCTGGATATCCAAATGTAGTGCCACAAGATGTTAGAAATAGACTGCCTAAATTTCAGGGAATAATGCTATCACTTGTGATCAGCACTTAAAAATATTTGTCAATATGATGGAAGACTTTGAAATTGAGTTTGAAGATGTGTATATAAAATTGTTTATTCATACTCTTGAGGAGGATGCACATGACTGGTATAAGTATTTAGCAGACAACTCAATAGACTCATGGACAAAGATGAATAATGCCTTTAGATTGTAATATGGGGATAAGAAATATTCCAAGTTTCTTTTGTTTGAATTTGAAAATATAAAGAAGACTCCTAATGAATTTTTTCATGATTTCAATACAAGGTTCAATAAGACCTTGAGTACGCTACTTGTAATCTTGAGGCCAAGCGATGTTTCCTGTTTGATAAAATATTCTGATGCTTTTGATAAGAAGGCTACTTATTACTTGAGAGATAAGAACCTAGGAACATTGAGGTAGGATTTCACCATGGCCTTACAAATATAGAATAACATCAAGGTAGTTGGTAAGCCTCCTAAAAGGGAGGGTATCAAACTGATCAATCTAGAAAATCCTTATTCAAGAAAAGTTGTTGATCTAGAAGAGGTTGTAAAAACATTGGCTGGATATGTTAAGAAAATATCCTATAAATTGGCGAGAGTAGAAGGGGATTTGACAAGGTTACCAAGGTCAGCACAAGCCACAAGGTCAAGAAAGATTTGAAATTCATCTCAGAGGTGATCATAGATTATATGATAGTGGTAAAGGGCCCATGTGATCAGGAAATAGATACCCCTAACCCCGGGAAAACAGATTGGTGCTTGATCCTTTAGGTGCCAGAGTTGATACTATGGAAGAGGTCCATGATATGGAGTGGTGTGATAGATGTTTCTTTCCCCATTCCCCATTTAATGAAGACAAAGAAGTTGAGGAAGCTGATGATTATGAGAAAAATGATGATGCATGCATGATGGAGTGCTCTACAAACTCATAGGAAGGGAAACCTGAACTGAATTGATAAGTGCGAGAACTATTGAAAGATTCTAGGATTGCATCCACTAGGTATTACCTCTTCCTCCCACTAATAATTTTGAAATTGATATGGTACAAGCTTTTTGATTTCCAAATAATGATTTTGAATACTTGAGGGCATTGATGATTAAAAATTATGATGGAGGAATTCCTTCAGAAGAGGACATACAACTATTAATGAATGTAGTAGTTTCCAAGAAAAATAATATAATACTAGGAGTAAGGTTTCTAAAGGGGTAGGGTTGCAGGCCAAACCAAAAATTCTAGTTCTTACTAGTATCCCTAAGGAAACCCCTAAAAAAATGCATCTGGAAAAGGCTTTGTCACCCCAAATAAAACTTGTGTTCCTTCCTATGCTTAGTGTGAAAAATCCCATGCCATCAGATGAATTTTTAAACCTTCCTCCTAATAATGCCTTACCCAAATATGTTCCTTGTGACATAGCCCAAATCTTGAGTGAGATCAAGATTATTATTCCTATTGTTGAATTGCTTAGAATCCCTGAGCATAAGAAGAGGGTGTTTGAGTATTTAGGGCTTAAGGAAGAAAATGTCACCCAGGGTAAAAATGTAAACAATTTAGAGGTTCCTCCTGCCATTGTAGAGTTAGAAAAACCACAAGCATTGGAGGAATTGGGTGAACCACCTAAGGTTTATTTGAGAACTTATTTGGTTGAGTCTCAGCTGAATGTGGATCCATTTTTACTACTTTGATTATTAAGGATAGGTTGTTACATAGCTACATGTTTGATTCATGAGCCTCATGTAATGTAATGCCTCTTGAGGTCATGAATGAGTTAAATATCAAAGTAACAACAACTTATGGGAAATTTACTACCATGGATTCAAGAGAGGTTCCAGTAGTTGGATGTGTCAAGGGTTTAGTAGTGTAATTGGCAGTGTATCTAGGAAAGTACTCAACCTTGAATGTGGTCATTGTGGATTATCTTGCTAAATGGGGGATGTTATTATCCAGAAAGTGGGCAGCTAGTGTGGGTGGAAGTGTGCAAATGGACATGTCTTATGAAACCATACCCATTGATGGAAGCCTTGTGAAGTTATATGGTGAAAATAAAATGTTATATCTCATTGAAGACCCCAACAATGCTTCTTATGAAGTATTTCACACAGACATTGATGTTGATAACTCTATGAGCTATGTTGTTTTCAAGGAGTATGAAATTGATCAATGTAGATATCCTGAGCAGGTTGATTTTCCTAGTACTTTGATGTTTGATGTAACCTCGAGAGATGTTGAAAAAATTAGCCTAGGCACAAAGGATAAGCCCAAAAAAATGTGGTCAGATAGCAAATCAGATGGAAAAGAGAAACAATCATATTACCAGGTGTTAAATGCGTATCAAATTTCATAGCATGTTCATATCCAGAATCGAAGGCACTTGAAATTTTTCCTTGATTGTTTCCTCATAATCAGGGCATGCATCATTGTATAGTGTATAGTCTTTTGTTTTTGCTCTATTTTCATGTTTTCATGTTTGATTTTTCTGGTCCCAGTGACCGATTTTGTTAGTTTCTCGGTTTGTCTTGGGGAATTTGGTTATTATCTTTCTGTTCTTTAGGCTTGTTTTTACTCCATCTCCCAATGGATTTTTGGCACATGGTCTGGTCTGTTGTTCTTGCGGAACTCGTAGGGAGATCCCATCCCGAAGTCGAGCCGATGTTGGTTCTCAATCTACTTTCACCCTGTTTGTTCAAAACATCTCAGTCTGCATGGTTTGAATTTTTTCTGTCTCCCTGTATTGATGCATGAAATATTTTTCCTTCATTTGGTTTCCATGGTCAGTCCTTTCCTTTAGTCGAGGATCACATTGAGTCTAGATATTATTTTTTGTTTCTCTGTCCATGAGAAAGAATTTGTAATTTGGGCATGAATTCAGGGTTTCCCCTTCCTTCTATTTTTCCACAATCATGTTTTCCCTATCAATTTTTATCCCAACATCTGTGGAAACATGGTCCTTTCTGATTGGATGTGTTCTGATAGGTATTTTTGGTGAAACTTGTCACTTTTGTCACATTTGTAAAAAATACCAATTTGGACTGCGGCCCCGATAATATCTAATTGGTTATTCAAAAAACATGAAGTGGAAAGGAAAAATTCTTACTTTGACCCCAAAGATGGACACGTGGTTGTTTTTCAAGTTAAAATAGGGAGGCGGGTCGAGACATTTTGTAGATTTTTTCCTTTTTGTGTGAAGGAGAAAAGTTATGAAATGATCTACAAACCAATGGGGCCCACATCAAAATTTATATGTGGAGAGGTGGGTCGCCAAATAATTTCGAATATTTTCACCCTTTTGTGAAAAAGGAGCAAAGTTATAAATTGATCACAACCCCACAAGGGATAGAGTGATGTCACATGTTTGAGTCAATATTTTAAAAGTCAAAGCGGGAAGTGGATCGACGGAGAACTTTGGATTTTTTAAGCCCTATTTTCAAATGATGTAAAGGTATAAAAGTGAGTTGCGACTCTAATGGGGTCCACATTAAAAGTTAGAAGTGGAGAGGTGGGTCGCGGAGCATTTTGAAGTTTTTGGCCCATTTTTACTCAAATATTTTCCACGTGGAGGGCCTGCACTCATTTGAGGATCCACCTCTAGGTCCTACAGTCATAGTTTCACCAAGGATAAACATGGAAATTTCTGCTTACCCTTCCCATACTTATACTTTTCTTCAAGAATCTGGTGTAGCTTTGTCAAACCATGGACACGAGGAGGGCCTACGCTCATTTGAGGATCCGCCTCTAGGTCATACCTTCGCTATTTTGCCAAGGAGACATGTGGAGGATTATGTTGGCTCCTCTCTATCTTTAAACTTCTTAAGAAACTTTCTAGGGCATAGGAAACATGGAGGTCTTGTACCTATTTGGGGACCTGCCCTTGTACTTTACTTTCTAAAGAGCGTGGAAGGGACACGTGGAAGTTTGACCTTTGTATCTTCCGATACTAAGAATTTTCAATGGCCGCGAAGGATTTCTCAAACCCTAGGCACATGACACCTTATGATCATCCTTAGACTCTTTCAAATAATTTATCGGGATGAGACATGTGGTGAGCCTGCTCTTGTTTGAGGTCTCTTCTTTTGGGAACCATGTCAAAAGTGTTCCAAAGATACACGTGGAGGCTTCCACTAGCTCCTTTTATACTGAGACTTTTTCAAAGGCCAAGGTAAATTTCTTGGGCCTAGGGCACATGGAGAGCCTACACTCATTTGAGATCCTACCTCTAAATTTCATCTTTGAAGTTGTCGAACAAACACATGGAAGCCTCCACTAGGCCTTCCCATACTCTGACTTTTCAACAACCAATGCAATTCTCTAGTGTCCTAAACATGTGGAAGGTCTGCGCTCATTTAGGAACCTACCTCTAGACTTCAACTTTGTAGTTGCACCAAGGAAACACATGGAGGTTTCCAACTCACTCCTCTTTGCACATGGCCAACTCAAACTCGAAGCTCACGAATGTAGGTATCCATATGAGGGAACTCATTTCTCAAGGTGTATTCTTGAGGGTGAAAAGGATTGCTTGTCAGATCAATTATATGGAGCCACCTAAAAATGATTAAAAAGGGGATTTCTCACATGAAAGAATAAAATAATGATTATAAGGACTATCAAAAAGTTATGTCATGGTATCCCAGTCATGGTTGAGGGTCTGAGAAACGTGATCAGTTCATGATTCATCCACCTGGCAGCTTTTGGGTGTAAATTTGTTAAACATCACTTTCTGAGACAAATTTGTAATAAGTAAAGGATTCCTCAAATATTCTTAATTTTGGGGGAAAATTTGGGATGAGTGAGCGAGTGAATTATATAAATGAAATGAGGATACTCTTGCAAATGGTTGGGGGTTTAATATTTACCGAGAAAATTTGAGAAATCCCATCTTCATGAGAGACCATATGAGAAACTGTTAATGTCTTGTGATTTATATTTGATCACATCAAGATGGTTGCAAGTGGAAAACCATTGATAAGCTATGATATTGTTCAACAAATATTCCATCTTTGATAAATCTAATAGATCTCAAATTAATCTATGTTGATCTTGGGGAAAATTGTGTCTTCTTTTATTTCAGAATGTCTTTGAAATAGTTTTTCTTGTTCTTGTTGCAATCTTATATTAAAATATCTCTGAATCACAAAAGATTATGTCCATGTGTTAGTATTTTGGCATTTACAAGTTCATTATGAGAAGAGATTTCATCTAGTAATGAAATAAACAATTTAAAATAATTTTACTTCCACTATGTTGATAAAGATTGTTTGTAAGCCTATGAGTGTATATTAGGCGTGATGAACCAAGGGTTGTTAATGTTTAATTGAGTCTTTAGCTCGAGCCTTCGTGTTGAATTATTAAAGATTGTGTGAAACCATGCAGATCTGGGCCTCTATTGATGCACACCTTCTAGTGGAAGGAATATTTTGGCTATTTTAAAGCATTATGTCTGTTAGTTTTCCAATTTTTGTAAAGGTTCTCAAAGATCTAGTGAAATCAACTTCATCTTTCTTAATTCCCCACCAAAATTTCAAATAACCATGAATCCTACTGAAGTACCCATGTTTGTGTTGTGTATCCATAAATGAACAAATTCTATTGCCAAAATATACAGAAGCAAGCAGGTTTTAAGTGTCTTTAGTAACCTAAACCTTGTTCAAAAAATATCTCCATTCTTTAGAAGTGAAAACTCATGAGAGTTAAATTGTGGTATATTGATCATATTTTCTCAAGGTTCCACTGAAAATTGTACAAAGAAGGATCTCCTCATGTCCTTCACCAACAAAGGTTACAAACCGGGTCCTCTCACCCTGGTCAAAAGGCAGGACCTAAAGTAGTGAGGATAGATCAAATCCTTAATGAAGGTGATATCCATTTCTCTAACTCCTAAGTGAAAAAGAGTCAATTTGAATCCCTCCTGGCTATAAAATGACTTATACCATGATGTGGTTGTCTTTAAGTATCTTTTTAAATATTTGATGTTGATCAGCTTCTAAGGGAGAATCAATTTGGATACCAACACCATCATTGCAAACCCCTCCTCCAAAGCATCTTGGATCCCAAACATACCTTGCAAGCTTCATCACCGATATTCTACTTGATATTTTCCATCGATTTGGATCACCCAACTAGAAATCCACTATCTCACCATTGTCCTCCAATTCATCTTCTCAAACCCATTATTCCTCTTCCTTTGATTCTTCTTCAACCTTTGAGATAGGTTTCCCATAGTTTCCATTGGTTGCATTCTCCATATGATTCATAAAATCATAATGACGATAAATCTTCACTTAATAAGCAACCTTTTGGAACTTGTCACCAATAATCTATGACTTCTCAAAGTCAATAACTTGTTCACATTATTCGTCAAAAGTTTTCAAGAATATTTTTGTAGAAACTTTTTTTCCTACAAGGATGTTGATGCACAACCTAGCACATACCAGCGTCAATCGTGCCTTAGTGGAAACATTTTCATGTTTTCATGTATTGATTAAAAAACAACTTTTTTTGTAACAATAAACTTCCGAGAGAAACAATGTGTCATTAAATTAAATCTATAAAAAACACTAATTTTCACATGAAATCCATGAAAATAAAATAACAATTGTTAAATGATACTAGATTTAATTATACGGTGTCAATTAGTTTGATTAAATTAATTGGATTGATAAAATTTTAATGAAGACCTAATGGATGATAAAAAATTTAATTAATTGCAAGTTTAGTTAATTATTTGATGAAAACAAAATATATAATAAAATAAAAAGGAAAAACCCTAAGGTAAAAATTTTAATTAATTAGTTAAGCAAAAATAACATACACCAAATATAATTATTTAAAATTACCATATAACATATAAAAATAATATAGAAAATACCATACAATAAAGTAACATATAGAAAATTATCTATTTTTATGAGATAACTTTCTAAATTATATTTTAAAATGACAAAAATACCTAAAAATGTGAATGTTTTTGCTTGAGGGAAGGAGAGACATGGGTTAAGGTTCAAGCTTCAATCATTGAGTTGAGCTATAGAGATGGAAAGGGGTGTAGGAGTATTGAATGATGGAAATGATAAGTGAGCCATTGATTAACCCGGTGACAAGATTTGGATGGAAGTGAGCTCGTGGGGCTCTGCAACGGCATGAGAGATTCAATTGAAGAAGAGAGGAAATGGTTTGAGTTCCTCTAAGATGAGAGATATGGAAGGAATTCGGAGAGTTTGTAAATGTTGTAGATGGATTGTGTGAGAACAATGAGGGGTTTCTCAATGTGGGGATTGAATCAACTCAATGATAGGCTTAATAGATGAGTTAAGAGGATTGTACCAAATAACAGGATTCATGACTAGTGGAGCGATAGAGGGATCTAGGGATGAAGGGAGAGTTGGGTGTCACTTTCTCACTAAAATAGGTAGACAATGACACGAAGGAGGTTGCAAGTGTTTGAAGAGAAGATACCTAGGTTGATTGGAGTTGGATGGAATGGTGGGGTTTTAGCTCCATGTTTGATTTGGGTGAAGGATCTCAGCTCCAGGGGATCTTGACTGAGGTGATGATGGTGGTGCAAATTAACTTACAACAATTAGTATGTTGTTCACTAATCCATAGTCATTTATTTATCAAAACCTAAGGAAGTAGACGTTCAACACTTCTAGTGTTGTATACAAAGTTACAAGTGTTCAAGAGATATAACCAATGGATTTTTGTTACAATAATTGGATAATATAATGTTGAAACTAAAATAAATGCAGATAAAAATAGATACTACGACTAATGAATAAAACAATAAAAAATGAATCATAAGTAAATAAATTATTTGTTGCAACTATAATCTACTCATGTATAGAATTTAAAATAGAAAATACAAAGTAAATGGTTTTAGCGAACCACAAGTGGGCCCTACCTTCGGAGCTATCCCTTCCTAAGGCTTCTATCTACATAAAGATGATAGAAGATAGATTTTTATTCACTAGCATGAATATTAAAGAATAAAACTTACATAAATTTCCTTACTATGGATCGATATCTAATAAAGTCATATCATTCTCTTTATATTCAGTAGAGTCATGAAGAGACTCCTTCAGCTTATAGTTACATTTTTATTAAGTACCAAATAACTCCCAAGAAATCTATAGATTCTTATGCATGCTCTAGAACTATATACACTTTCAACATTGTCAATGTTGTATACATAGATGCAAGTGTTCAATAGCTATAACTTAAGGTTTTTGTCACAATAACTTGAAATTATAATGTTGGAACTAAACTAGGTTGTGGATAAAAATAGACAATATAGATAATGAATAAAACATTTGAAAAGGACTCATAAGTAAAGAAATGATTTGTTGCAACTGTAATCTACTCATGTACAAAACTTAAAACAACAAAGAAAAAGGAAAGGGGTTTAGTGAACCATAAGTGGGCTCTCCCTTAGGTTCTATCCTTTCCTAAGGCTTGTGTCTATATAAGCAAGATGATAGAACCCATATTCTTATTCATTGACATGAAGATTATAAAATATAACTTACAACAATTTCCTTACTATGGATCGATATCGAATACATTGTTATGATTATCTTTATATTCAAAGCATAGAAGTGAAGAGACTTCTTCAACTATTAGTTACATTTTAATTAAGTACCAGATCAATCCCAATAAATACGTAAATTATTATGAATGCAATCGGAACTAAAGAAAAGTTTTCTATTACATCAACATAACTAATTGTTCATTCAAAAACCAGTTGTAAAATTAATCATCTAGTTCGAATTTATAGTTACAGAGAATAATTATGCATTTTTGTGAGATCCACTCTTTTTGTCATAATTACTTATTTACAAGCAGGTGCGAACTTAGAGGAAGCATCCTTGTTGATCAAGTTTCCCATAATAATGGTTTTGTATATGTGTTTTCTTCTTTGGTTACACGTTTTTTTTCGTGGACGAGTCCTATTTATTGCATGTCAGTTGTTGTAGATGATTCCCCTTGTATTGTGATAGAGGTTCTTTGGCTACATGTTAGATATAACATATAACAACTTCTTGCAAACAAGTATGACATTAAGATAAAGAACTAATAATAATTCATTGCATCAAAGATATTAACATGCACATTCAAAATAAATGAAATAAAGTAACTTAGTAATAGTTATAATAATTATATATAAGTGTCGTAAGCCTAAGTTAATGTGAGAATGCATGATAGGATAACATAGATAACAACTACGAGAATATAAAAATTACAACAGATGAGACAATTAAAATGGTAATTATAAGGTCTCATCAAAACCCCAGACTTAACCTCTTGAATTTCTTCATTCAAGTGTTTTCTATTTATCCTTTTCTTTCTTGGGGTTTACCTGGATGATGCTGCATAGTTTCCTAAAACTAGTTTTCATGGATGTTCCCTCAAGTTCAGTAAAGAAATATCCTTCATTCCTCTTGTAGAATTTCATTATCATTTCTTTCACTTCCTCATTGATTTCTCTATCCTTAGACCAATGAGGTATTAAATAGTGGAAAATATGTAAATAGTATCCAATAGGGAACCAAGGTTTTCCACATCCCTTTGTTATCTCAATATATGGATTGATCCATTAGAGAGTGTGGATAATGTTTTGATAGGAATACATTTCTTTCCTTTTTAGCTCTAGCTACATCTCCTCCCATCTCCTTTTGCATGCATGTATTATCTCTACTCCATTGTAATTAATGTAATTTTTGGCCTCATCATGGGTCTCCTCTCTCATTTTGTACACCCTCTCCTTCTTCTTTTTTCTTTCATGAAATTTTCATACTCTAACCATTAATGATTGATATTTATGAAATTGTCTATATTCAACCATATGTTTTTCTCTATAGAGCTCATTAATGAAATAAGAACACATTGCTTGAACTTTCACATCCCCAATGTAAAGAATAGGGATCTTGTCTCTATTATATTCCAAAGCATAATTGAACATATATAATTCACAAAGAAGTAACTCTATTTAGTGAGGCATTTTTAGATATATTCTAAAAAATGACCTAGCTCCACCAATATCAAAGGGTATATCACTGTTGATATAAGTATATTTTAATTGCAACATTTTTTCCTTCAGAAATATAGAATAAATGTTTGATGGTGTTCTACACTTGAAAATTTCATTTGTTACCTATACTCTATCTCGCTTTTTTTTTCAAAGTGTGCAATCTCATTTTATTTTCCCCTTAGCTTCCTATCCTTTTCTTCTAAATATTGTTTGCTTTGGACCAATTCTTCCTTTTCTCTTTCTTAGCTTCTCTATAGTTTATTACAATAGTTCTCAAACTTTTTCACCCAATATTTTGAACTAGTTTTTGTTTCCATATTATTACAGGATGGCCTAGGAGGCTCTCTAAAGACTTCTTGTATGATAATTTATGGCTTTAGGTTGGAGGGTTGAGACACAGGTTCAAAGGATATAGGAGACATTGGGGGTTTATTTATGTGCATTGGTGCACTTGATTCTAGGAAAATCTATGGCTCGAGGTTTTGGAAAATGTTTTCAATTATATCCTCTATATCAAGTGGTAACTAGCTTCAATATCAATGGCACTAGATTGATTTGCAAGTATTGTTTCTGATTACACTTTTCATGTTGTTCTTTATCATCTACATGTTGTGCATGGATAGTTTTTATTTCCTCATGGCTTTTATGATCATTGGTTAAAATTTAAATTTCTTCATCTATCACCTCTTATTCATGTTGTGTATGGTTTGTCCCAACATGAATGGCCTCTGTTTGAACCTCAATTGGTTCAGTAGGGAACTCATTATTAGGTTGGTCACCCAATTCTTCCACCTTTTTATTTTTAACTTCACCGGTATGTTCCTCAATGATTATGTCTACATCTGTGACTATGGGAACTTCCTGCTCAACTTCCATTAGGAAAAATTTCTTAGTCTTATTTATCCCATCTTCATCATTCTCTAGGGTGATTTGAATATTTCCCCTAGACTTTGGAGTTTTTGGATTTTTAATGTTGAGTCTATGCGATCTCCTTGGTGGCTCAACATTTTTGTGGGAATACTTCCTATTTCCTTTCGAGGAGGAAGATTTTGGGGTTGATATATTTAACAATGCCTCAACAACCAAGACCTGTATGGAGATATAGGTCTAGGGCCTTGCTGTGGAAATGGTGTTTCTTCATTGACATGTGTTTCAAAAGGTAGGGAAGCATCAATGGGATCAACTCGGGGTTTTTGTAGGAATAATTTTTCTCGAAACTAAGGGTTCAGGTGGAGGCATAGAGAAACTAGCAGATATTTTTCTCTTGTTCTTACCCTTCCCAATAGATAATTAATATGATTTTCTCTTTTGAAATCTCCCCAATTCGGTGTAGTATGATTAGTCGGCAATGCATGTTTTAAAACTAGAGTGACAAGATAGTTTTGAGACAGGTAGATCTTCCCCTTTGTGACTCTCTATTCATCTTCTTTAACCACTCATGCAATAAATTTTGTACATTCACATATCTACCTTTCTTCAAATGATTCAATAGTTTAAAATGGACAATGTTCAATCGGGAATATCTACCCTCACAGGTGAAATATTTTATGTTATTTAATTAGAAACATCTACCCAGAAAGGTTTTAGAGAAGTATGTAGTGTACCTTCTCTATCTGCCACAAAGTTTTCATCTTCATCTTCAAATTCTTCTCAATATTTTTCAGGATTGGCTTACGCAGGATATATTTTACCTTCGTTGGAAGACCAATGACCTGAGTCATTATTTCATCAACAAACTTAACTTGCAAACCTCTAATCATTGTCTTTCCATCATTTAAGTTGTTGGAAAAATATATGACAATTGACTCATTGAACACTTGGAACTTATTGATATAATCCATCCAGCCATTATCATGAAAATACTGATGAATTTGTGGCTGATTCCGCAACTGTGAATGAACTTTTGGCTCATTTCTTATCAAATCTCCACCCATTATTCATTTCTGAGAGACAACAGGTATTTCTCTTCGAGTAGATTATGAAAAATTGGAATGAATAAAAGAAATTTAATTTTTGTCTTTTCAAAAAAATTGACCAACCTTTACACGCAACTTAAAAGGTAGCTTTAATTTAAATTGAAGGATATCCATGTGAAGTGATAGTTATGGAATGAAATGGGAGATATGTCACATAGAAAAATTTAGTGAAACATTATAGGCAATAAATTTTATTTGACAACTTGGCACATATATTAATTATATATAATTATTCTAGCGATACTCAATTAAGTTCACTTAACTTGAGAAATACATTGTGACATGTGCCATTATTGGAGTTCACACCCTTGGATGCATGCATGAGGTTGTATGGTGAGGTATCATGTGGCTACAAGTAGTATTGTTGTATTTTGTGTTGTTCCGTGTGGTGTTGCTACATATGATGTTGTATAGAATGAGATCCATAATTAATCCAATTAATTCTTAGAGAGGGAAGATTGAATTATTCTGGTGCTAATTATCTTCAAATATTTAGTGTTCATAAAACTATATTCTTATATCTTCATATAGTCATCTTCTATAAAAAACAAATCAAAATAGGGCTTTGGCTACATACTACTGCAAGTGGATGTTCTAGTCTTTGCACCACCTCCTTTCATAAGAGATTATGCACTCCTTGCTACAAATACTCCAAATCATGTAAAACATAAATTCTAATAAAATAAAACATACATGTTAGCGAGTGATCTTGATCACCATGAAGATTGATAACATCACTTTATTCCTCCCCGATCCAACATGCTGGAAAAAGTAAGGCCATTGAAGATCTCATTCTTCAAATGTTTTAGAATATGAACTAACAGGTTAAACTTTTGTCATCAATTTTGATGTTTTCATTTCCATTCTTATTTGGCCTCCTCTAAACTGTTGGATGAAGGTGTTCCTATCAGTTGGATTTTTATACAACCTCAATCTATGACCATTTACCAATATTTTGAATCTCACATGATCAATGGTGGTGAGTTTCACAGCTCCATTAGAAAATATCTTCTCAATTTCATATGGACCTAACCACCTTTTCTTGAGTTTTCCCATGTGGTCCTTGTATTTGGAGTCAAAGAGAAGTGCCCAATCACCTTCTTGAATTTCCTTGTTTTGATGAACCTATCATGCCACTTGATCCTTTGTTTTTTACCACCTCTTTATTATAATAATCTTTCCTCCTCATTTCATCCAACTCATTGAGTTGAAGAACCCTTTTCCTCTATATTTAAAAAAAAATATGCCCAATCCTTTCTTTCCAGTGCAATATTTGTTATCACCGAATCACAACACCCTCCAATTTTCACAAGTGTATGTGCTCGAGCTTACAGTGTGACATGATAACATGGGTATTATATCCAAGTGTGGGACTTACTAATTGAGATAGAACTCTAGAGAAAGTTAGTTCTTGATCGTAAACTACCTACCACTATCTACTCCTAACGCAGACAAAACTATCTAATCCTAATATAAGTTTCCAAGGGAGTAGGGAGAGAGATTGCATGACATTAAAACCTACACTAACAGGATGATACACCAGAAAACTAGGGAATGAGATAAGCTTTCCAATTTGTGAAAACTGAAAGCAAAATACATACTAGAGAGGGTGATAACAATTCTCCATAGTTTAGCAATTGTGTTTAGAACAATATTTCATACACACACAATGATAATGAATCCCTGCAAGAGCATAAAATAGACACAATATATTTGCAATAATATTGAAGAGGAAAGAAGAATGCAAACAAACACAATGGAAGATATATCCAAAAACTTGCATCTATTGATTCATTGATATGCATAGTTCAATCTATTACAAATTAAAGCCCTAGATCACCATGAAAGGATTCCACTACAAGGGACTACAACATATTATCTTCACAAAACCAAAATGACAGAGATTTTCTACTCAAACTATCTCCCTTACAAATGAGCCCAACATTCCAATTTATAGATTTCTTCGAAAGAGAGAGAGAGAAGGGATGTAAATCCTGAAATCCACTTTCCAACCACTTGAAAGATATCATAAATGTGCCCAAATGATGAAATACAACCCTCAGAAGGCACCTCATACTGTCCTGTGACTTGCAGTAGTGAAAAATGTCTGCCCATGCTTCATTAAATGCATCTCCAACCACTAATAAAATCTTTGTTCAAAACCTGGAACATTTTATCTAAATCACCATTAATACATCATCAATTTCAATACTTCTTTATTGATTTGCTCCCAACTTGAAGTAATTATTTTAAAGAGAATTTTTTTGAAAATCTTCGGAATTGCAAAAGTTATGGCCTTCTGAGTGTGAGCAACTATTTTGGGTTTGTCTTGCATTTCTTGCACTTTACTAGACTAAGCACTTAAATTTTTAGATCTGGATATTTTTCATTCTTTTCACACACCTATAATTAATTTTATTTTGTAAATTACGTTGATCCCTTTCCAAAAAGTCCAATTTTGTGAAAATCTTAGTTCTGAGTCAAAAGTTATGACTGTTTGAATTTTAGAGTCAGGTTGTTCCACGTGGGCTCTGATAATCCACATTTAACCACTTTTCCTTTGGATTGTGGGTATTGTGGGTTTTTGGGGAACTCATGTCCCCACATTATTTGGACCGTTTGGGCCCCTTTTTCCGTGTCACTCAATTCGGGATCTTCTATCCTTACGCGTATGTCGTTCACTCCTGACATATCCACATTGCTTTGAGTGAAGAGATTTTAGGTTTTTCACATTTTGTATGCACCAACAGCCCAAGTGAAACTTGAACCTTCCAACCCCACATTTTCCAGAGAAGTATTTCCATGTGGACATTTTGGTTTTTTCTACGCTCACGTTCCGAGCTCCCCTGGGCCATTGAGCCCCACTCCATTTGCACACACTCCCCATGCTTTGTTGTTGACTTGGCCAGTCAATCCATTGACTCGACTTATCAACACAAATCACCCACATGTATTTGGTAATTTCAGGTTCATGTTACACCCATTTCCCATGAGCCCCTCTGGCCTTTTTCATCCTCATCACTCGTAACTTATGATTATGACCTCCATTTGAGTGGCTGTAAGGGCCATTGACTCCTGACTTATTCGCAAAGTTATATGACTTTCTCGATGGCTCAACTTATAGCTCATAGATTCAATGGCCATTCGAGCTCACTTGCAATTTTAATGCCTGCATCCATTAAACTTGACCTAACCTTTTATATTCTAAGCGAGCCATCTCTTTCTCAAAGCTCATTTTTCCATGTACTTGAGTTCTTGGGTGAAGTTCCAACTTGATATATTTGTGCATAATGCAAGCTGATATCATACCTCTCACATGTCATTAGAATGACTTAATGCATAGTGGAAACAACTCAATGGTAGGAGGTACCTCATTTGTGAGCTCGTTGAGTTTCATCCATGGCCAGAGACTATTCCCTTGAAGTATACACACTCACTTGAACATTTTGTGCTATTTCTTGGATTATTCGGTTGTGCAAGGTGAGTGGGATATATGAAGGTGTTTGGGGTTGTGCATTTGATTTTCCATTTCTTACCAAGTTTCACTTCTTACGGATTGTGAGAAGGCAAACCCACCCGTTGTCCATTTTTTCCTAGGTAGAGAATTGGATAACAATAGTCTTTGTCAAGATGGCCTCAATTTCCCTTTTTGTTACTTTATCTTGGCCATTGGATTGTGAGTGATAAGGTGTGGAATTCCTATGCCTGATTTTATATTCTGTAGCTAAATCAACAATAACTTCAGTAGTGAAGTGGGTACCTTGATCTATGAGAATCTCTCTTGGCACAACATATCTTGTAAATATATGGTCATATATGAATTTGAAACTCTTTCACTCTTTTGATTTGTTAATGGATTTACTTCTATCGATTTCATGAGGTAGTCTATGCATACCATGATGTATTCTTTTTGTTGAGACTTAGGTTCAATGGAACCAATAAATTCCAATCCCCATTTATAAAATGCTTGTAGTACTATCTGAGGTGACAATGACATTTCATCTAATTTGGTAGGCCTTCCCATTCTTTGGCACTTATCACATATTATTGCATACAATGTTGGATTCTTGTGTAATGTAGGTCAATAATACCCTGTTGTTAATACCCTTTGTGTTGTTATATTTGCAGCGAAGTGTCCTCTACATGGTTCACTATGGCAGGCTTTGAGGACATCATAAATTTCCTCATCATCAATACTTCTCATGACATTATCCAAGAGAAATTCAAAATTTTCTCTATAATATATTTCTTTTAGAATATACATAGTGTGGAGGTGTCTTACCTAAAACCAAATATATGGCTACATCGACATACCAGGGTGTCTTGGTGGAAATAGAAAATAAGTGTTCATCTGGGAAATAATCATCCACTACTTCTTCCTCATTATTGTTTTCCATTCTTGAGAGAAAGTATACTACAACATTTTCTTTCCCAGACTTATTAACAATTGTTACATCAAACTCCTATAAGAGAAATGACCATCTGATTATCCTACTAATTACAACTAGTTTATTAATCAAATATTTAATTACAACATGATCTGTATGGATAAAAACTAGATATCTGTGATATAGTGCCTAAAATTGTTGATGGCATATACAAAAGACTAAGAATTCCTTCTTAGTGACCATGTAGTAAAGCTCAAAGCATGTTGCAAGTTCTTACTCTCAAAATAGATGGAATAATTTAGTATCCCATGTTTCGGCCTAGAACAGCTCCAATTGCATGATTTGAAGCATCTGTATGTATATGAAATGGAAAAATCCATTCTCGGCCTCTCAAAACCGGTGGAGAGGTTAGCATTTTTTTCAATTCCTGGAATGCAACTTCACATTTTTCTGTCCATATAAATGCAGCATCCTTCCCTAATAAACCAAACAAGGGTGCTACAATTTTGCTAAAATCTTAAATGAATCTTCGGTAATACCCAACATGGCCCAAGAAGATTCTTACATCCTTCTACTTTTTGGGTGTTGTAAAATTTATAATAATTGATATTTTTTTGGATCTATCTAGATCCTAGGAGATGACATATAATGACCTAACACTATCCCTTAAGACATCATCATATAAAAATTTCATTTCTTAAGCATAGATTATGCTCCTTGCATCTTTTGAGAAATTTTTCTAAGTTCTTCATTACTTCATCATAATTGTTTCCATGGATTGTGAAGTCATCCATGTATACTTCCATGCAATCATTGGTGAGATCTGAGAAAATACTCAAAAATTCCCTTTGAAATGTTGTAGGTGTGTTTCACAATCCGAATGGAAGAAAAAAGTAAGCAAGTGTTCCCTATGGACATGTGAACATGGTTTTGTCCAAATCTTCTAGAGAAATATGTATTTGATTGTAGCCACTATAGCCATACAGGAAAGAAAAATACTTCTTTCCAACAAGAGTGTCAAGTACTTGATCAATAAAAGGAAGTGGTAAATGATCCTTTTTCATTGCTGCGTTCACCTCCCTATAATCCACATAAATCCTCCATTTTCCATTATTTTTGGTACAATAATGAGGGGTGACACCCATTGACTATTTGAAATTGGATATATGAATCTCACGTCCAATATTTTCCTTAATTCATTATCCCTTACTATTGGGTTCATTCTCCTTTGTGGCTTCCTTATTGGCTTGTAGATTTCCTTGATGTATAGCTTATGAGTACATAGTTTAGAATGGATTCCGTGCATGTCTCCATAATCCTATGCAAATTTTGTCCTTCACTTTTTGAGAAGTGCAACTAACTACTTCTCTTGCTGCATGCCTAATGTTTTTTCACATTGAGTGGCTTTCCAAGTGTAACATCTACTTTATTTGAATGATCAGTCATGGAGCATATGCTACAAATTAAATATTTTAAGATACAATCATGTGGAAAACACTGGTATAGGATATAATTCTTACCCAGAACATTCTAGGTATTTTGCTAAGGAAATATTTTATTTTCAGGGAATCTTATGCATTGTAACTTTAAATTTTCTTCTTCACTCTTTCCATAGTTATTAGGTAGAACATTTGAAAGAACAACACCCTCCTCCTCTCCTTCTATTATCCATGAATTCTCAATGTAATGAGCTATTGAACTAAACTTTGGTCTTCTTCCAGTTCCTCCACCCAAACTTTTGGTATTCTTCATTAAATGGTTGTGCAGGGGGTAGAGGATAAGATTTTTAGTACCGATTCCATTGGAGATTATCATATTATAAGATCGGAATCCAATGAATGCATTAGTAGATGATAACCACAGTATTACGAGGATAATAGGATATCCTCCTAATCTTGCTTTTGGTTGCAGAATAATGACGCCAATACAATAATCATATAATACCAATACTACCACATCCTCCAAAACAACTTCAAGATTTACTGTGGATATGTCTATAAGCTGCAAGACTGTGGTTGTTGATCTTAATGCTTCCAATTTCAAATCCTCCATGATTATTTTTTTCATTCTATTTATTTTCATCCTCACATCAATCAATGTGTTTTTATCACTATGTCATTGATTATGACATTCACTAGAGGGTTTCCTGGATTAATATACTTGAGCAGAATTGACTTCCCAAGAATACTATCAGCTAATTTCCCAATGACCTGTACAATATATTGGTATTTTCTTTTCCTTCCCGTATTTTGAATGTGTAGGTCATTTTCTATCTTATTGTAGATAGGAATATCCTTGAGATCTGTATTAATGGTATCTTGACACAATAAGTTGACTAAAAAAGTTAGAATCAGATTTTGATCTGAGGTAAGTCTTCATTTCTTGTAATATTTCAGGAAATGGTGGCTCATTATCATATGTTTTATGCTTACTGTGGATTATCCTGCAACATCTTCTATCCTTGTTGTAGGTCATCATGGAGCAACAGTGGTTCCTCTATAATTTTAGTAATGGTTGGTCCAGCTAGTTAAGGAAGTGCACCTCCAAACAGAATATGCATATTGTTGATATCAATATAATAAGTATGGTATTAAGCTAGTTCAGTGGAATAGGATGGCTAAACATCTTTATTGTTAGGATTAGGTGTTGGTTGAGTAGGTAGTTGTGTAGATTTTGGTTAATATCTTGATTGGGGATTAGGCATCATATCTTGTTGTTGCTTCTGATAAGGAGGTTGTTGATAATTTTTTTGGTAATTAGGAGGTGTGTTATTCCAATACTATCCCCTCAATGGTTGGTTCAATGATTGGGAAGGTTTTTTCCATTATTGTTGTGGTTGGCCTTGGTATGGAGGTTTTCATTGTTATTGGTACTGGTTAGGATATGGGGCCCATCCTTGAGGGTTATCCCAAGATGGGGGCTGCATATATGAATTATTAGACAAATTTTGAAATGAATGCATAGGTTCTTGTGTCATACTTCCTTTCCTTGGTGGCCATGGTTTCATTTTTGAAACATAAAAAACTTTCCCACATTCTGTCTCCAACATTTAGAAATTAGGTGAAGCCTCTCTTTCTTGAGAAATGTTGGCTATTTCTCTGCATCTATAGTCTTATTTCTTCCTTCTGCATCCATGGGAGTACTATGTGAGTGTTTCTTCTACATCTTCTTTCTTATTTTTGATATGTAGAGCATCTAATTGATTATCCATGTTATTGACAATCTCTTGCTTCATATTTTTGAACATGCTAACAATCTTAGAATTAGAGATGTCCCCCATTGTTTTGGTAGATACTCCACCTCTTGATCTTACATTCCTTACTCTTTGTTATCTCTAAATAACAACACCCTATGACTTGTACGAGTGTGTGCACTTGAGCTCACAGTGTGACTAGATAACATGGGTACTATCTCCAAGTTGTGGGACTTGCTACTTGAGATACACCTCCACAGAAAGTTGGTTCTTTCTCCTAAACTACCTGCCAAAATCTAATCTAATGCAGGAAAAACTATCTAATCCTAATCTAACTTTCCAAGGGACTAGGGAGAGAGAGTTCATGATAAAAAAATCCTACACTAAAGTGGTGATACACCAGAAAAGGAGGGTGTGAGCATAGTATCCAATGTGTGAAAAATAAAAGCAAAGTGCATACTAGAAGAGGTGATAATAGTTCTCTAAATTCTAAAAAATGCATTTGTAGAAATATTCCATACATGCACAATGATAACGAATCCATGCAAGAGTATAAATAGACACAATATACATGCAATGATATTGAAGGGGCAAGGAGAATGCAAATAAACACAACAGGGGAAAGATACATCAAAAACTCATTTTTATTCCTTCATTTATATGCACATTCAATCTATTACAAAATAAGGGCCTGGATCACCATGCAAGGAGTCCACTACAAGGGCCTACAGCACATTGGTTTCACAAAACAAATTTTGACAGAGTTTTGCTACTCAAAACTATCTTCCCTTTACAATAAGCTCAACACTCCAATTTATAGAATTCTAGGAGAGAGAGAGAGGAAAAATGAAAATCCTAAAATATGACTTCCCACCACTTGGAAGATATCATAAATTGAATGAAATGATGGTATGTTGCTTGAAAAAATCCCAGAGATACTGGCACATAACTTGCAGTAGTGAGAAATATATGCCCATGCTTCATTGAATGCATCCCAACTACCAAATAAAACATTATTCTAAACTTGGCCACATTTTTTGAAAAATCACAATCTATTCCTCATAAAATTATAGGTTTCTTGATTGCTATGCATCGGGCTCAGAACTATGACTACAATGGTACCAATTTTTTGTGTTTTTGTTGAGAAATGCAAAAGATATGGCATTCTGAGTGTAGGAAGTTGTTTTGGGTCTGCAATGCATTTCTATCATTTAATGGGACTAGGTATTTAATTTATCAGAGATGGAGATGTTTCCTTTATTTTCATATACCTACCCTTTATTTTTGTGCCCATTCTGAAAAGTTAGATTTTGTGAAAAATAGAGCTCTGGGTCAAAAGTTATGGTTGTTTGAATTTTGGAGGTCGAGCATTGACTTTCCCTTTGTATTGTAGCTAATGCGGGTTTTTGAAGAACTCATTTCCTAGGCGTACTTGGATGGTCTAGGCCTCCTTTCTCAGATAGCCCGATTTGGGATTTCCTATCCCAAATGTCTTTTTTTTTAATGGATCTTTGGGGCCATTGACTTACTTCACCCGCATTGCTTTGTGATCCGCTATTTCACCTTTTCATGTCCCACACATACTCGTGTCCTAGCTGTCCCATGGACCATTTGGGGAAATTTTGTCTAATTTTTCTTCTTTAAATAGGCTATGGCTATTTCAGGTTTTTGGTTCCCAAAATTTCCCCATGTCCCATGGACCGCCTAGGATAGAAACTTCCACAAAACTGAAAATACACTAAAACAAGCCATTTTTTCATATTTTTTAAATTTTTGTAACTCCTTGAATTTTTTTCTTGGATGGGGAAGTTAGAGAAGATCCAAAGGGACCACCAAAACCCAAATTTTTTTCCTTTCACCATTTATTTTTCTCCAAACCCGTAGAATTTATCCAGGTTATCAAAATTACCTTAAGGGGTGAATTTTGGATAACAATTTTGGTGACTCAGTGGGGTTATCTACCTATCAGATGAAGTATGGCCAACTTTCGTAGCAATCCATTGGGCATGGAGTCTACTTGGTGATCTCAAATCTGATATCAAGCTTGAAAACCTACATTTTTAGTCATTGAATCACAAATTTTTGAACCTTGAATTTCTCTCCACTGCCTGCACTCTCAATTGATAAGAGAATATTGAAAATAAGATTTGTGAGAGTAGAAAATTGCTTGAAAACCAGATCCCATCCATTTTTGCAACTGTGATCCATGGGGTTGAATGATGAGTTGTCTATGAACATTGTCTCAACATCTTATTTTAGCTGCTATGCATTTGTTTGAATATGAACTCTACAACTATTGCAGGCAACTATGAGCTCTCTACTGCAACAGCACCTCTTCTCGAAGCATGATGAAATGTATACAAGCATACACTAGAATCAATAGAGCATGTGCACCAGCACTTAGGAAATGAAACCTATTATAACAACAACAACAATGTGCACAAGAACTTGGAGGAATTGAAAATCCTAGACTAATATGTACAAGGGTGAGAAATTCTCCTTTTAGTAGCAATGTTTGAGATAGATTCCATTGAATGGAATCTATAATTCTTAGCCATCCATCTTAGCCAACCCGAAGGAATTGCTACCTTTGCATTCAGTGATCATGTATGGACCACTCCATATGTCATCGAACTTGGAATGCTTTCCTATCTTTGCATGATTAGCATCCCACTTCAGTACCAAGTCTTCTTGCTTGGAATTTCCTAGCCTTAACTTTCTTGTCAAATCTCTCTTGATCAATGCTTGATCCTTCTCCATGGTCTTCATTGCATTTTCTCTTTCTTCTTCTAATTCCATCAACTCTACATACCTGATTTCCAGTGGTCCAAACTCATCTAGTTCCAACTATTTCATGAGTTCCAATGCTCGCAACTTAGGTGATATAGGTAAAAATACTTCTTTTTCATATACAAACTTGTATAGAGAGCTTCCGTAGACCTATTGGGTGTGATTATAACATCCCATAGAGCTGATTTGAGCTTTGTGTGCCAAGTTTTCTTATTCTCATCAAGAGTTCTTGATGATTCTTAGTAGTTTCTTGTTTGTAGATTCTGCTTGGCCATTACCCTGAGGGTAATAGTTTGATGAAGTGTTGAGGTATACACCATTCCTGACATCCCATTTAGTGATTCTTGTGCTAAGAAATTCCAATGCATTATTGATATGATAGTAGCAGGGATTTGAACCTTGTGACTATCCCTTTATAGAAATCAAAGATGTTGGATTCATTTTCCTCCTTAAGTGCCACTACTTCAGTCCACTTGGTGAAATAGTAAGTTTCTATAAGTATCCACTTGTGGCCTTGACTTGAATTTTGGTTGATCACTCCAATGAAATCAAATCCCCATTGCATGAATGGCTGATCCACTAAAATTGGATGAAGAGGCAAGGCTGCTAACCTTTCCTTCCCTGTGAAGAATGCACATTTTTTGCATTTTTGATCCATGAGTAGTAATCATTAAACACCGTAGGCCAATAGTAACAAGCCTTCATGATTTTGAGAGCTGTTACTCATGGAGAAAAGTGGCCTCCTACTTCCCCATCATGGAACTCATGTAATATCTTCTCAACCTGACTTTTTGAACACATCTCAATAACACCTTGTTCACATCCTTCTTGAATAAGATTTCATCATCGAGAACATATGAGATGGCTTGTAATGTAAAGAGTCTCCTCTTTTCTTTTCTCATTTCTAGAGGGCACAAACCTATTTAGAGATAGTGCATCAAGTCTTGAGTCCAACATGGAATTGATGCACCGCTAGTTGGATACTCTTGTTCATTCTGCAG
Source organism: Taxus wallichiana var. yunnanensis (assembly GCA_018340775.1). Lineage (NCBI taxonomy): Eukaryota > Viridiplantae > Streptophyta > Pinopsida > Cupressales > Taxaceae > Taxus > Taxus wallichiana. The sequence continues at coordinate 663,179,512 of CM031234.1, read as the reverse complement.
TAACAGGACAACGTATTCTTCATCTGTTGACTCAGCTTGTTGTTTGGAAGAGAGATTCTCACACAAAACTTTCCCACAAACTAGATTAGTCACTTTGATTTCAATTTCATATTCCATTACCCGAGTGATCCAACTTTCTCTCTTCTCATTCAAATCCTTGTTTAGGAGAAAATACTTGACACCAACATGAGACACTAGCAGTTGAATCTTGTTATTTGAGACCAAGTGTTTGAACTTCTTTAAGCTCCTAATGATAGCAAGAACATGCTTCTCAGTGAAATAATACTTTACTTCATAATCTTCCAGGATTTGACTAAAGAATGCTATGGGTTGTTTTCATCCTTCACTATTCAGTTGTACCAAGATAGCAGAGATTGTGTCTGATCCTTCAAAAGCATACAACATGAAGTCCTTTGAAAAGTCTATGTTGATAAGATTTGGAACTTGTGATGTTGCATGTTTGATAGCCTCAAAAATATTTTTTCCTTTTGTTTTCCATTTGAATGAAATGCTCTTCCTCAACATCATTATTAAAGGATTCACAAGAGTGGAAAAATCAGGTACAAATCTATGGACAAATTTTATCCTTCCCAAGAAGCTTTGGGGATATTTCTTGGGGTATGGCAATGGAAGTGTTCGAGATGGCCTCAACTCTTTCAGGATCAATTACTAACCCTTCTCTTGAGACAATGTGGCCCAACAATTTTCCCTCGTGTGACAAGAATACACACTTTTTTGGATTCAATGAAACTTAGAACCTTCTACACCTATAAAATACTTGTCTAAGGTGAAAGAGGTGGTCTACTATATTTTTTGAGAAGATGGTGATATCCTCTAGATATACTAGCACTATCTTGTTGATTAAGCCTCTGAATGCCATATCCATAGCTCGCTGAAATTTTCCTCTAGAATTTCACACTCCAAATGGCATCTTCTTATAAGCATATGTGCCCCATTTTGTGGTGAAGGCTATCTTGAACTAATCTTCTTCTTTCACCATTATCTGATTATAGCCCGAGTATCCATCTAGCAATGAAAACCTTTTGGAACCAACTACAACCTGCAAGATTTGTTCCATTGATGGAAGTGGATAATGATCCTTGACTGATGCTCTATTTAGATCACAGAAGTCAATGCACAATCTGATTTATTCATTTCTCTTTCTCACCAGCACCAAGGTTGTGACACAACTTGAATGTTTCATAGGAAAGATGATGCTAGCTTCAATCAACTTGTTCTACTCTTTCCTCATGAGTGGTTCAATATGAGGATTCACCAACCTTTACTTTTGTCTGATAGGCTTGGATTCCAGATCTAGCTCAATAGTATGTTGTGCCAATTTTCATTTGAAACCTCTTAAATCCTTATAAGTCCAAGAAAATACATCTAATAATTCTCGATAAAGTTGAACAAAATCATATTTCTCTTATTGCATACTTACTTTGCCAATTTGTAATATTTTTCCGTCATCTTATAAAATGGGCTCCTAATCTTCACCCTTTACCAAAATGTTTTCCTTCTCCTTCCGGAATTGATAATTTGGGTTAAATATTGACTCCAAGGTTACAAGACCCTTTGGTAATTTATTAGTTCTCAGCTACACCACTTGGTCACCATACTGTTATTCCAATTTGTCTTGGTTTATGGCAAAGAACTTAGCTTCTTCTTGTGAAAATTTGACAATTCTCTAATCATTCTCGAAGACTTTCCAACTTGTGTTGCTATCTAGAACAACCGGTCTTACAATAACTTTTATATGAGGTTCAGATTGTTCACTTTTGATATTCTCTACAACATCAAATGCTTTCCCAATTGCTCCTAGTCTATCTATTACTTCCTTCTTCTTTCTTGGGATGGAATTGATGCTAAAAGCTTCAAAATATTCAATGAGATCCCATACTTGATTCTTGTAGTTCTTCAATAGATCATTCTTGGCAGCATTTTGTCCTCTGACTTGGTTCAAAATCAACTCATTATCACCAAATACTTGAAATTTATTAATACATCTCTTTCTTGCTCATTGCAATCCATGGATTAAAGATTCATACCCAGTTGTGTTGTTTGAGCAAGTAAAATGGAAATAGAAAGCTGAGTAATATTTTGTACCTTGTGGTGAAAATAGCATAGCTCCTCCTCCTGCACCTTGTCTACTCCTTGAACCATCAAATAATAGTTATCACACTTCATTATCATCTTTGTGATCTGTCTTGGTAATGCTAGGAAGAGGTGGGTTCTCTTCATGCAAGCAATAGACTCCTAATTCAGCTTCTTCCATTTCATTGTAAGGATCAAAAGCATATCTTTTGTTTTCCCACTCATCAAGATTGAATTCTAGAATGCATCCAACCTTAGTATCTACCTCATGGGTTCTTGGAAGATCCTCTTGATCAAATGATTTACATTAATTTTCTTCATCTTCTCAATGATGTTGAATGGATACAAGCTATCCCTCCACTTCCCCTTGCCTTACACATTATTCTCTTACACATGGGATGTTACAACCGACACTTGAGCTTGTCTAGAAGGTGGCTTGGGTTGGCCCTACACATTGGGAGATGCACTTTGATTACCCATACCTTGATGAGTGATAGAGGGTTGTAGAACACTTGAATTTGATGATTTTCCTTCTCCAATATTCCTTTTCTTGGACCATGTATTGGCAGTTATACTTTGAGAAGGTAATTAATTCATACCACATAAATCTTCAACCTATCAATTAACAAGTGTGGTATTTTTAGTGGTGCCTCTTGAGTGACTTCGTGTTGCTAATTTCCTTCTTGGCCTATCTCTTAATCTACACCTTTCGTTGCCACCATAAGGGCTTGATTCAAAGCATCATTGAACCACATTGACCGGTTATGAGGTTGATTACATGGGAAACACTAGTCATATTCTTGATCCATGTTATTTTACACTGGAACCAAGGCTTTAGATGTGGATGCAACATTAGGATTGTAAGGATGAAATGGCCTATTAGCAGAAGGTTTGACTTGATTCTGATTTGTAGTTTGAATGGGTGGCCTATTAGGATGATATAGAGGTCTATTGGGTTGATTTTGATGTTGATATGATCTAAAATTTTGAGCTTGTCGTCTCTTAAGTGTCACCAACTCATTATAAAAGTTTTGTAATTGATTCATGACTTCTTAGAGATCGCTTGAGGTACTAAAAGATAAATTAGAAGCTTCAGTCGAATTCAGATTTCTTGGAGCAAGAATGGGAGCTAATGTAGGTGTTTGACTAGTGCTTGGAACTCCTAGTTCTTGATATAAAGGCATAGGTGGCATAGGTGCAAGTTTACCATCTTGAATTATGTAATCTTTGGCTCTAATAGCAATTTTATAGGTTGTGGGTAAATTTATACATCCCATGGATTGAATCATCATGGCAATATCAAAATTTAAAGCTCTAAGGAAGTATAGAAAAGCACCTTCAACTATTGGTCACACGTCCAATGGGATCCTATGGCATGTCCTCTAGAACCTGAAGTTGAAGTCGGTCAACTGTTCATTATGATCCCTCTTGATTGTTGTCAATTTCTCCATTAATGATAAATTATCTCCTTTTCCCCAAATTGATTATGGAGGGATGTGCATAAATTGTCCCAATTTTGGATAGACCCTATTGTTAGACTTCTGAACCATTGCAAAGCTCTACCCTTAAAGAAGGATGCTAACAACTTGACAAAAATGTCCATTTCATGAATTTCATGAATTACACAAACATTTGCAATGTCTTGGATGTGGTCAATCAGAGTTGGTTGGTTTATCTCCAGTGAATTATGGAATGTTCTTCAATGTACAAATGGAACTGGATTTTTTACATTGAGAGCAAGCGGGCTTTTGCCAATGAAGTTGACATAGGGATTGGGTTGTGCCATCCTGATTGGTCAAAGAATTCTAGTTGATTAAATGAAAGGCCTTCCGGTGGAGGTGTTGATAAGGTTCTATTCGGTGGAGATGGAGACCTTTGATCTCTTCTTCCCCTTCTTGCTCTATCTAAGGATAAGTGTAGGTAGATAAATAGTCCTCATTTTCTAGTTCTTGACCTTTCCGAATTCTTCTGATAAATATGTCAAGCTTGGACTACTAAAACTAGTGGATTCTACATCTTAGGAGTCTCTAGATGTGTAATTAAAAGCTTATCATATGTTTAAAACTTATAACAAGTGCACATCAATCTTGTTGTAATTAAAATGAAAAATTTGGTCCCACCCAAAGGTGCGTAACTATTATCTCGAATCACATCACCCTATGGTTTTTATAAGTGTTTGCACTTAAGCTCACGATGTGACTAGATAACATAGGTACTATCTCAAAATGGTGGGAATCACTACTTGAGATATACCTCCAGAGAAAGATGGTTCTTTCTCCTAAACTACCTAACATAATCTACTCTAATGTAGGAAAAACTATCTAATCCTAATCTAACATTCCAAGGGACTAGGGAGAGAGAGTGCATGAAAACAAATCCTACACTAAAGTGGTGATAGACAAGAAAATGATGGTGTGAGCATAGTATCATATGTTTGAAAAATAGAAGCAAAGTGCATACTAGAAGGGGTGATAACAATTCTCCATAGGCATTGCAAATGCATTCGCAACAATATTCCATACATGGACAATGATAACGAATCCCGCAAGAGTATAAATAGACATAATATACATGAAATGAAATTGAAGGGGAAAGGATAATGAAAAAAATAGTAGATAAACATACATCCATAAACTCCTATTTATTGCTTCATTGATATGCATAGTTCAAATATCACAAATATCTCCAAAACTAACCTTTGAGATGTCTCTTACTCCTATCAGGTCAAGAGAATCCATGTCTTCATCACTAAGACCCTTTAAAAAGATAATTTTTGGGAGTCGGGTGGTATATCAGTGGTATATTTTGACTTCTAAACACATAACAGAACCCTTCTCGAATAATCCTCTAGCAATTCATCCTATTTTCATTGCATTCTCTACATTTTATCTCCTTCTTTGTTGCTTGGTCTATAATAGTCTTGATACTTATTGAGGAATTTCTCCTTCATCTGTTCCCATTTAGTAATATCATTCCTTCCCAATCCCATGAACCACCTTAAAGAAACATCTTTGAGTGTTGCAGGAAATAATTTCAACTTATGTGCATCAGTGGTATAATCATAACTTATACACAAAACATCAAACTCAAAGAGAAAGGTGTTTGGATATTTTGACATAGCTCCATGGAAATTTGACAATGATGATGGAGACATATTATTCATCAAAGCAGTTGCATTGTTTTCAATGATAGGGAACTTCAAATTGGTTTCCCCATTTCGAGCATTCTGATTTACTTCTTCTTCCATTCCTAGTTGTTTAGGAGCAGCTACAAAACTGCCACTTAGAGGATTGTCTTAAAAAAGTAAACCGAGTTTATATGTTTATTCTTCAAAATATTCAAAGGTAAATGAAGATATTTATGCTACCAAGTAGATTATGTAAAAATATACCATGGGCATCCCTTGGACGGTGCATGCATCAACTACTCAACTCATTCAACAATAATTAGTTAGGGGGTTTTTAAACTACTAGTAAATTCCTAAAACCTAGACTTATTCTAAATAATTAAAGATACTCTTCAACAATTATAACTTTGAAGGTTCCCTAACAACGACACAAAAAATGGTGTTGCAAATTAACTTGCAACAATTAGTATGTTGTTCACTAATCCATAGTCATTAATTCATCAAACCTAGGGACGTAGACTTTCAACATTATCAGTGTTGTATACATAGTTACAAGTGCTCAAGAGATATAACTAAAGGATTTTTGTCACAATAACTAGAAAATATAATGCTAGAACTAAACTAGGTTGTAGATAAAAATCAATATTATTACAGCTAATGAATAAACTGATAAAAAGTACTCATAAGTAAAAAGGATTTTTTTTAACTCTAATCCACTCGTGCACATAACTTAAAATAAAAAAGAAAAAGGAAAGGGGTTTAGTGAACCACAAGTGGGTCCTACCTTGGGTGTTATCCCTTCCTAAGGATTCTATCTACAGAAAGATGATAGAACCCATATTTTTATTCAATAGCATAAAGATTATATAATGAACTTACAGTAATTTCCTTACTATGGATCGATATCTAATACAGTCTTATCATTCTCTTTATATTCAGTAGAGACGTGAAGATATTCCTTCAACTAGTAGTTACATTTTGATTAACTACCAGATCATTCCCAAGAAATTTGTAGATTCTTATGCATGAAATCAAAACTAAAGAAAATTATTTTAATACATCAACATAAGTAATTTTTCATTCAAACAACTAGTTGTAAAATTAAATCAACTAGTTCCAATTTTTAGGTGCAATGAATAATTAGGCATTAGCATGATATTTTCTCTTGTTATCATAACTACTTCTTCATTAGCAGGTGTGAACTTAGGTGAAGCATCCTTGTTGATGTACTTTCCCATAATCATGGTTTTGTATATTTATGTTCTGCTTTGATTGCAGGTGCCTTACTGTGGATGAGTCTTAGTTGTTGCATGTCAGTTGTTGTAGATGAGTCCCCTTGTATTGTGATAGAGTTTCTTTGGCTACATGTTAGAGATAACATATAACATCTTCTTGCAAACAAGTACGAAATTCAGATAAAGCACTAATAATCATTCATTACATCAAAGAGTTTAACATGCACATTCAAAATCCATGAAATAAAGTAACTTATTAATAGTTATAATAATTAATATATAACTTCCATAAACTTAAGTTTAGGTGAGAATGTCTGATAGGATAACAGAGATAACAAGTATGAGGGTATACAAAATACACCAGATTAGACAGTTAAATTGGTAATTAGAGGGTCTCATCAATGAGTGGTCAGTGCTTAGCATGGAGATCAGTTCATTGACCTATGAGTGGAGTTAGGGACTGTAGATAAGGATTGGTAGATATTTAGGAAATAAGGGTGAGTTACATAGTTAGTGGTTAGGAACTCGGTAAGGAGGAAGGGAGGCATTTAGTAGGGTTTAATTTTGTAGAAAAGTAAGAACCTACTAAATTTAGGAGAGTGAAAAAATTGGCTACAACCAAAACCTCCTCTATATTTATATGAAAAACATATAACTAGTGAATACTATGTTTTTTATTGTTTAAATCTGACTCTTGGATTTCAGACCAGCTACAAACACCTACAAAATAATTGTAAGAGAAGAAATCAAGAGAAATATGTTATTGTTTGTTTTGATTTTTTAAAACTCTAAATTTTGATTTTCCCAGGATCCTACAAACACAACAACACACCAAAATAGACACAAATTTAACTAAATAGCATAAAACACAAGTGTTAGTAAAATACAAATCTGCACTAACACACCTTAAAGCTTTAAAAAATGGTAACAACATAAATAATTTATTTTATTTTGGTATTATTTTCTAGATTAATTTCAACTATCCGATTATCCATGCTCATGTAAACAAATGAACAAAACAAACACCAAAATGCACTAAAACACCAATTCCAATAGAAGAAAACTAGATACAAATATATTAGCAAAGATAAGAAATACTTATTAAGAGGTAATAAAATATGAATAAGGATTAACAAAAGTTTTCAGAATGTGGAATGAGTTTGCTGTAATTTGGAGTGAGTTATAATCTAAGTAAATAATTTGGTAAGGTTGTGATGTAGTGAAATAAAGCAGGATTTGGGAGTATCAATAAGTTTAGAGAAAAAGGAATGGGATTTCTAAAGATACTAAGGAAAATCACTTCCTAATTTATCTAGGAATAGTCAAATACATGGATGAAACTTAACAAAACTATTTCACCAACACTGGTGAAGCAATAGAATTAGTAAAACACCAAGCTTCGGGGAGTTAAGGAAATCACGACCACCAAAGATCAAGAGAAAGTTATTGCTACTACGACCTGTATAGGTATCATAGAACACCAAAAAGAGAGAAATTCCCACAACGTAAATATTGGCCAAATAATGTTATATTTTTACATAAACAAAGATAATAATTAAGGATAATAGTGAACACATCATTGATAAGATTAATAAGTGTGAAACTAAGGGTAATAGAGTGTTGGTAATTCCCACTGGATGTTCCAGAATGAAAGCAACGAAAACTACACTATAACACAAAAGAGAAACAAATCACATGTATACCTTCACCACCATGTTTCCTTTGCAAATATTAGATTGGGAGAATATTTGGATGCACGATCGAGAAGATCATATCATAGGTGATTTTACACGCAAGGTATTTTCATTGCAAGAATGATCGACAATGTTAGTTTTCACCAATCAATGAAGGATAATGGATTTTGTATTTGATGATTTTGAGGAATTGTATGGAATTAGGATGCGATGAAATGCGGAAGATCTATGCAAATATAATGCAAGATATAAGATTGCATTTACCACTTCTTGTGTTTTTTGAAAGGGAAAGGGGTGTATTTATATCCTTTTGGTGTAGGATTAAATGGAGACCTAATTCATCATGTTCTAGAAAATTAACATCCCTTTCATGAGTGGGGGAAATGGATAATGTATGAGTATCAATATTGAATATTATATACGGAAGTGGGGAACATGGTGGCTAATGTCATGGTGACATGTGATGTGGATGGTGAAGTAGAAATTTTAATTATGTAATGAGAAGGCTTCATTAATCAACTAATTTTAATTAAATTGATATGGAATATTTTTGAATAATATGGGGAAATTAATTTATTTAAGAGGGTGGTAATATTGATCTGTTGACAATGGGTACATTTTCTATTCTATAATTAGGACATTATCTTTCTGTTAAGAGAGACTAGGGCACATAGGGTTTCTCTAAGATCTTCATCAGAATTTCACAAGCACCAAGGAGAACTACAAGGGGTGACTATGGTGTTCATAATTTAAGAAAATTTTAATTTAATACAAAATTAATATACTGGACTAAATATTTTATCTATAGAATGTGTGTTATAACGTGTATAAGTTGCATAATGGTGAATTTCATTAAAAGAACATTTGGATTTGAATTATCTTGAATTTTTGAGACAAGAGTCATTGGCCTACTCAAAGAAATAAATATGTTTTTGTAATAACAAATGATAATAAATTTCATTGCACCTCAATTTAGAAAAAAATTATCATCTTTTATTTTCATATGAATACCACTAGTACACCATATTTTTGACACTCCTATTTCAATTATTATAGATTTATTAATATTATTATTACTATTTTAATGTTTTCATAAAATGAATGTTTAATTATGGCTCTAAATCAAAAATTTAATATTTAGTGAATTCATTATGAAAATATTAAATGAACATTTAATTATTGGACTAATTATGACACTTGTATATTTAGAGAATTCATTATGTAACTTGTCATTTTGTTCATCTATATATGGAAGGGAAAGAAAAATATACCTAGTTCTATACCCATGAAATATATAATAATCAATATTCAATTATTTTTGAATTCTTTTTGAGGAACATAATCCGAACATTCCAATTTTATTATTTTGAAGGTATATTTACTATTAAATTCAATATCCATAACAATAAAAGAAAAACATATAGGTAAAAAAATAAATTATATTCTCTTGTAAATCACAATATGGTTTTTCTTAATATATGATGATGATTTTGAATTGGTTGTTGTACAAAAATCCTCATTTTACGTGGTTGAATGCAGATAATAGAAGCCACCAGCAACTTCAAATTTTGGAGGGTTAGGACCCCAAATGCGGATATGGATCTACAAGCGCAAAGAAGATAGATATGTGATAAAAGAAGATAGATCTACAAAACTGAAACAAATGTGATTAGATAACAATATGCAGGGATTTACCATATAATGTTGGTTCCAAGAGGATGTCAACCCCGTGTCTAGAAAGATAGCAATAAACGATGAACAATAGATATCATGCAGAAATAATGAAATACAAAATGACAAGTAACTGAAATGATGAGGGGACTTAGCTTGTGCTCTGATATGGAGATGAAATGGGCATCAGGATGGCAAGATGAAAGAAAATGGAAAATATTTCTCCCACACTCCTCACCTCTAACTTCTAACAATGAAAACATTTTCCTTGACCTAAAACTTGCAAAACTATTAAGCTCTTTCTTCTCCTCTCCTAAAAACTTTGGTAAGTAGATATTTCATACATTATTCTTCCTATTTTCTTATTCTGGTCTAGGTCCAGGTCTTTAGGTGCTTGTTCAAGGTCTCTCTGGTTACCCCTTGAAATAGGGGTGGAAAACCCATATTTATAACTCGGAGGTGAGGTTAGATGGAGGTTGATGAATAGCCGGGTTTGAGTAAAGTAACTTGGGTTAAGAGACATGATGTGATCATGCGGGGCCCATGGTTTGACATTTTAGATGGAGTGGGGAGCATGATTGACATGGTAGGTTAGATAATAGATTCCAATTTTTTAAAATTAAGAAAGGGGTGTCGGATGGGTATATTAATACCCATGAATTGAATAAAATTGATATGGGAGATAATGCAAAATTTTAATTTTCAAATGGGTCCACATGGAGCCCATTTGATAATTAATTAATTAAGGATGAGTAAATAGATGGGATTTACTCAAATTTAAGAAAAAGAAAAGTGAGGGGGAAAGTGGAATGAAGGAGAATGAATGTGGGATGAACGAGAGGGGTTACACCAAAAATGGTGTCTACATTTATCCCTTTTTGTTGAGTGGTTTGCGATAACAAGCCACAAGAAAAAAAAAAGGTTTAGGTGAAATATTTTTGTGTAAAAGAGATGAGGATAAAAAAACACATGACTGAAGGGAAGATGCCCCAAGAAAAAATGGATTGTAATGACAATGAAAAATATGACAGTGACTCTAATATCAAATTGGTAGAGGAAAATTTTGGTCTCAAAGGAGACATGCGACAATGCTCTATAGACCAGTGAGTGGGTGAAGACAACTGCAGTATGGATGTAAATCATGATGACCAATGGGTCATAGGAAAAATCAAAATATGTGCAACTGAATGCAAAGAGTATGCGAAATCCTTCGTACATGAGGAATTGAGTGAAAAATCATGCATCCCCAAAAGTTACAAATATGAAATTCATGATGCCCCAAAAGGGAATGAGACAGACAAAAAGTGAGTTATATGCATCGACAGGTACAAGGATGAAAAGGTGCCCCAACATAGGACATGAAAATTATATAATGGGAGATGGATGTTGAAATAAAATATTCTAGGGGGAACGAGTATGGCCAAGAATGTGGATATGAAGAATATATTGGATAAAATTCCCCAAGAGGATGTTAAATAGGATGTTGAAAACATGTTTCTTAAAAATGGTTTGCAGTTGAAGGAAGATGAATAATGGGGTGAAGAAAAATGAAAGCAATTATGCTTCTTTTAAAAACATCCATGAGAAGAGAACAATATCCGATAGGTGATGGCCGTTATGGTATCCTCCAAGACTAAAATGTCAAAGGAATATGGGATGATATTCCTATAAATGGATATGATGATGACCATGTGAGAGTAATGACAAAGATAAAAGGTGTGATAGGGTTCTCAAAACATAGAAGAGGTCAATGATGTAGAGAGAAAAATGAGACGGGATGTAATGGATCGATAACGGTACATAAATGTAGAAAAATTGACATTGACCATGAATGCCAGTGTGAGGGATGTTTTGAATGATGTAATGAGAAAGATAAAAGGGAATGTAAAGGAGGATTGGTTGATTATGATAAGAGCAAGAAAGGTCAAAAGTGAAGGTGACAAGGGTATGTAATAGAGGGGGACAGAGATGGAGGAGGAGAAAATAAGGAATTAAAGGGGAGGAAGAAGATAAAAAAAAGGGATTATAGAGGAAGGGGGAAATAATGAAGGAAAAGCAAGGAGAAGAAAAGAAAAGGATAGAGAAGAGGGTGAAATAATGAAAAAGGTAGACATTTATTTAAAATGAAAGGCATGAATGAGGGTGATGCAGAGGAAGGTAGAGAAGTAATGGAAAACGAAAAGATGATAGAGCAAAGAAAATCGAAGGACCCAGATCATAGTTAAGAAATCCAAGGAAAATAATATGGAACTGACCGCATGGAAATACATGTGGATGGTGGGATGATAAAAAATATGGGACAAAGCTAAAGAGTCGGGTTATCGGCGGGAAGTAAGAAGGAAGATTGAGGTAAAACAAGTAGGAAGACGATATCGAGGAAGTGAAATAAGACGAGGATCGAAAGGAGTGGATGACAACGGAGAAAATTATGTAGAAGGGAACCAAGAGTGGAGATATTCAATAAAGAGTGAGAAGTATAAGGAATGTAAAGTGAAGCTTGAGGGTTGGAATGGCACATATTGGAAAAGATGTAGATATGCATGAGATGAGGATAAGTTGATGATGAGAAAATAGAGAGAAGGTGCATGATGAAGATAGTGAAGAAATTCACAATGAAGAATGAAAGATGGAGAGGTGGCGAAGAAAAATAGAGGAAGGGACGTGAGAGGTAATGCCATTGAATGGATGTTAGGAGAAATCCACCGATAATGAGGAGTAAGAAAGGATGGGAAAAAAGGTTAGATGAGGCAGAAAGTAAACGAGGAATAGAAATGGGAATGCCAATGAAGGGACATTAGGAGAAGTTCCCGATAATGATCGGATGGCACGAGAGGAGGAAGGAATGAAGATAGAATGGGAAAGATGAAAGAGAAGGATCCAGGATGTGCTAGAATGGGGATGAGTGATTTTTAGAAGAACTCCAATAATTATTTACACGTAAAGAGAATATGATGATGAAATAATGTTAGGGTGTAATTAATAATAATGAATACCGAACATGGAGGTAGATATGTGGGATAAATCTAGAAGATGGAGTGGAAAGAGTAAAGAAAGGAAGAATAGCGATGTGTTCGAAATGAAGGAAAGAAGAGGACATAGTTGATGAGAATGAATGAGAGAAAGATGAAGAAACAAGACATGAAATGAATGGGGAAGCAAATATTAAGTAAGATTACCAAGAAAGGTATGACAAACATGAAAAAGGGAAAATAGGAAGTTGTGTTTACGAGAATGGTGTTAGCATACATTGCATAGTTCATATTTTAGGAGTGTTTGTTCTATTTTATCCCTTTATTATCTCTTCCTTGGTGTATTCCATTATTCTCTCTCCTTCATCCAAATCTTCCTCCTTCAATTTAGGGGAATGTAGTTGATTATTTCTCCTATATAATGTATGTGCTTCTTCATAATAAAATCAATGTGTGTAGAGTACTTCACTCCACATTCTTCTCTCCTATCTGCCTCCTACATTTTGGTATCAGAGCCCCTACATGATCTCTCGACGTGCATGTGTTTGAAGAAGAAAACAACTCTGACCTATGCGTTTGATGGTGTAGACCATCCTGCTGCGTGGAGTGACCTGTGTGGAGAGACTAGGAGCTTGGGGACTATCAAGACTATTTTTCTTTTGTTGTTGCTATCATCTGCTGCAAGATTGGAGACATTCAACAACCAAAAACATGGTGCAAAGAATATGCTTCTACGTGGGAGGAATAGGAGTGGCTTGAAGTTGTTGGAATGTGCGTGGAAGTATAAAATTGGTCCTTCTACTACCGCATGGAAGAAGTTTTGCTTCTCCATGAAATAAAACAAAAAAATGGAAGAATCCACTTGTTTTTTATGTCTTTTGTCTTATTTGCTGCAGCAAATACAAAACAAGATCTATGTGAAAAGACAAGTAGAGACATTCACCTGCATATGTGGAAGAATTTGTATTCTTTCTGCGTGGAAAGGCTAATCTCCTACGTTTTGTCTTTTACTGCTATTTTTTAAATATAAAATTGCTACATGAAAATTTTTGCGTGGAAATTCAAAGTTAATACAAAGTGCATGAAAATCTAGGTGGAGATTAAAACTCTACGTGGAAAGTCAAGTTCAATACAAAGCTGCGTGGAAATCTAGAATTTAAATACAAAAGCTCATCATGGAAAGGTTGTGTTGCTGTGTGGAGAGGAGAGAGGATGCGTGCTGCTGTGTAGAAGATTCTCAGCCTACGTGGAAGTTGAAAGCTACATGTAATGTGCTAGAATCCCACGTGAAGAGTGAGAGTGGCTCGAGAAGAGAACAATTTGGCATTGTGAAGCCCTGAAGTTCATAAAAAAAAATTTAAAAATAGGGCCATTAGTGTTTGAAACAAACCTCTCCACCGAGACAACGAAGGACAAGAAGCAGATCCAACAACACTTTGTTGAATGTTGAGTGTAGGCAATTCGATTGAGAATGTCAATAACATGGTCACCACAGCTGAAAGTTGGAACATCAACTTGCTAGTCAAAGAAAATTGTGAAGAATCTCCTGAGAGCTCCGGGTTCTACTTTTCTTTGCTGAATGAGCTTCAGAATATCGACAATCTAGCATTCAACAAGATATTTCGAGGACTTCTTGAATGATTTCTTTTTACTTCAGCTACCAAGAAAAGTGAGTACGGGAAGAATTAGAAGCTGGGTACGATGCCGACTATGATGATGAAGAAGAACTCCTACAAAGTGTCACCATCTCACAACATGTGAATATCGTGAGCATCTACGAGCCAAGTAATTCTCATCAATGAGTCAAAGTTGTAATAACTCTTGAAATAAATAAATAAATATATTTTTTATTATGATGTCTACTCCGAAGTTACTTCTGTCCGATGCTCAATTGCTAAAAGGGTCCAATTTTGTGGCCTAGAAGACAAAAATGAAGACAATCCTTCAGTTTGAAGGATTATGGGGAATTTTCATAGGGTCTGTGCCCACTCCCACACTCCCGATGAACTAATAAAATATGAGATGGCTAGTGCTAAAGCCTTGATGCTGATAATGCTCAATATCAGTGATGATGTGCAACCGCATGTTTGGAATGTGGACAAACCAAAGGAGGCCTAGGACAAGTTGGCAACAATTTATGAAGCCAAAAATCAGACAAAGATTCTTCATCTTCAGTCAAAGCTGCACACCCTCTCTATGGGGTCAGATGAGAAAGTGGAGGAGTTCTTACGTCGCATGGCTAAGCTGAGATCGGAGTTATTAGTGCTCGATGAAATGGTGGATGATAAAATTCTCGTCACAATCACCTTGAGAGCACTCCCTTCTCAATTCCAAGTGTTCATTACGACACTGAATGTGTCTAAACAAATAGTGACATTCGAAGAGCTTGTGAATTTGCTGCAGCAGGAAGAGGCCATCACTTCATCCCAAGAGGAGTCTCAGGATAAAGCCCTATTCTCAAAGCCTTACCATGGCCAGAAGAATCGGAAGGGTCCCCCAGAGAAGCCAAATCAAGTGCAACCAAAACAACAACAGAAATATCAAAATTCAAAGAGATGGTGTCACATTTACGGTAACTAATACTCACGACACTTTCGATCATCTTGCTAGGATAATAGCTTGAAACAAGGGTCTTCAAGTCATACAAGCACATCACGGTGTGAAGATTTTCAAAATTCCAAATGACGTCCCCATTGGAGAAAGCAGAAGGGACATCTCGCAGCCCAAGAAGATGATGAATCTGATGAGGAGACATCAGAAGGAGCCCATTATGGTAAGAACCTTGTACTCATCTCTCAAACTTCTCATTACGAAGAAATTTGGTTTGCTAGACTCAGTGCAAGCAAGCATATGTCGTGTGATAAAAACTATTTGATTCACTACACGAAGAACCAACTAGAGATCAAGTTTAGATAATAGATGAGAAATAGTACATTGTGGAAGGAATAGGGAATGTCACCATTCCTTTGGGACCATGAACATGTATAATTACAAAGGTACTATATGTTCCTGGCTTGACTAGCAATCTCATGTTTGTTACTCAGTTCTTGAATCATCACCTTAAGGTAGAATTTCTTGTTCAAAATGGCATTAAATCATGCTTAATCTCCAAAAAGGTATGGTTCTTACTAAAGCATTTGTAAAAGATAAGTTATTTGCTTTAGATATTGTTTCATCTTCTACAGTAGCTTTATTTGCTTCAACAATAGAATCAACTGCCCTATGGAATTTTAGATATGGACACTTGTCGGTTAGTTCATTGCACTAGATGAGTTCAAAAGCAATGGTCCATGGACTACAAAAATTGTCTAGTTCCTTGCCTATTTTCCCTGCCTATCTTGCAGGAAAATAGCATAGAGATCCATTTAGGAAAGCACCTTCCATTCCAAAGCATCTCGAGGTAGTTCATACCGATCTGAATGGCCTATTTCTGCTTCATTTTTAGGATATAAGTACTTCCAACTATTCTGGATGACCACTCGCAAGATGTGGGTATATTTCCTAAAGAAGAAAAGTGAGGCTCTTCAACATTTCCAGAACTTCTATCATCATGTTGTGAAAGAGACCTGGACAACCACTTCTTCTACTTCTCTCAGATCAAGGGGGAATTTACATCAAAGAAGTTCTTGGCCTTCCTAAACCAACATGGCGTTAAGCAACATCTGACTGCTCCCTACATGCCCCAACAAAATGGCATTGTTGAGCATCGCAATCACACAGTGATGGAGATGGCTCGTTGCATGCTAACAACTGCAAAGCTAGAAGAATGCTATTGGGCTGAAGTAGTACAAATAGTTGTATATCTTCTCAATAGGGAATCGACAAATATTCTATAGAACAAAATGCCAGAAGAGGTATGAAGTGGTATAAAAATGTCAATTTCTCATTTGTGATTATTTGGTTGCACTCCATACATGCATGTTCCAGCTCAGAAGAGAAAGAAGGTAGAGCTAAAAACACTCTCGTGTATCCTTCCTAGCTACATCACTACCTCGAAGGCATATTGTCTCATGGATCCTGAGACAGAAAATATACGAGAGTTATGATGTGGTTTGTGACGAGTCATCCTTTGACTCAATATAATCAATGAAGATCCACTTCCAACCACATCTCACCGATTAGTCTCGAATCGATGATGAGCCGAGGAGACTACTTAGAGAAAATAAATGCTACCAGGAGAGATATTTGTTGACCTTGGAGAACTAGAGAATGTGACTCCACATCAATCCACATGGCAATGACACAGTTCTTCTCAAAAGCAACCAAGTTCTCGTCTGAAGTGGGTACAAAGCACTATCAAGGACTCACATTTGCAACAACTCCCAGATACATCATCTGGAGTCAAAACAAGAAGTCAAACAAGAAATGAGGTAAAATTTACACTCATGAGTTCATTGATTAATAGCTCCAAGCTAGATAATGTTCGTGAAGCACTCAAGTAAACCTCAGTGGAAGGAAGCCATGGATACAGAATATGACTCACTCATGAAAAATCAGACATGGGAACTTATCGATCTTCCTACAGGAAAGAAACCCATAGGCTGCAAATGGGTTTTCAAGACAAAATGTAAGGTAGATGGATCCATTGACAAACATAAAGCACGACTTGTAGTAAAAGTATATGCTCAAAAAGAGGGCATCGACTATGAAGAAACCTTTTCACCCACTGCGAAGATGAATACCATCAGAGTAGTTTACGCACTTACAACACAGAATGGATGGAGACTTTAGAAGATGGACATCAAGAGTTATTTCCTAAATGGTGATCTAAAAGAAGAAGTATACATGACCCAACCTGAAGGATTTGTTGATGAAGAGTAGCCTAAGAAGGTATGTCGTCTCATCAAATCACTTTATGGACTGAAACAAGCTCCAAGGGCATGGTATATCAAGATCAATGATCACCTTTTGTAGCATGGGTTCACTCGTAGCCCCTCAAATTCCAATTTGTATATAAATAAGGTAGGAAAAGAAATTTTCATTCTTGTTGTGTATGTAGATGATCTTGTGATCACTGGAAGTTTAGAAGATCAAGTTGATATTGTAAAGAATGATCTCAAAAGAACCTTTGACATGAAAAATTTGGGGCTACTACATTACTATCTTAGCTTGGAGATATGGCAAAAGGAGCATCACATTTTTGTCTCCTAGACAAAGTACGCCAAGAAACTCTTGGAAAAGTATAGAATGTTTGATTGTAAACCTATATCCACTCCCATGGAAAAAGGCTTACAACTTTCAAGATTCCAAGACTCACCTCAAGTAAATGCTACTCTCTATAGGCAATTTGTTGGAGGACTCATCTATTTGACATATACCAGACTAGATCTCTTCTATGTTGTCAGCTATCTTTCCAGTTCATGCAGAATCCAAAGAAATGTCACTAGAATGCGTAAAGCATGTTTTGAGATATGTATAAGGAACAAATGATTATGGTCTGGAATATAAGAAGAATGATCAATTCTTCTTACAGGGATACATCGACTCGGACCATGCCGGATCTGTTGATGACAGGATGTCAACTACAGGATACATATTTCATCTCGAATCTGGACCTATCTCATGGATAAAAAGAATCAAAAAAAAATTCTATCTCATCTAGAGAGGTAGAATATCACACCGCACGAGGATCTGTGTGTGAAGTCATATGGTTACATCACATTTTGGATGATCTAGGAATTCCTAAAAAATAGTCACCTATTCTCTATTGTGATAATCAAAGTGTGTTGAAGCTCGTGTAGAATCTAGTCTTTCATGAATGAACAAAGCATATTGAAATTGACTACCATTTCATTCAAGAGCACGTCTTGAACCATCAAATTCAGCTCCAGTATTGTCTTGGAAAAGTGAAATTTGAATTTTTAGGGGTCACATTTGCAAGAATAATGTAATAAGGGGGGAATGTTAGCATATGTTGCATAGTTCATATTTTAGGAGTGTTTGTTCTGTTTTATCCCTTTATTATCTCTTCCTTGGTGTATTCCATTATTCTCTCACCTTCATCCAAATCTTCCTCCTTTAGTTTAGGGGAATATAGTTGATTATTTCTCCTATATAATGTACGTGCTTCTTCATAATAAAATAAATGTGTAGAGATTATTTCACTCCAGATTCTTCTCTCCTATCTCGCCTCCTACAAATGGAAGAGGATGTGAGAGGATGTGATGATAGAGAATGACGAGAAAATGTATATGGTGAGAATGTGGAGTGGTGAGCAAGTGCATGATGAAAAATCATGCTTAAGAGGGACTCTTAAGCAATATTTCCAAGCCACAAGAGGAGTTAAGTAAGATCACCAAACCAACAGTGATGATATGGAAGGAGAAATACAACATTGTATTAGGTACAGGTGTGGAATGGTTGCTTGGAGTAGACAAGTACAATGAGAGGCGAGAGACATAAGATGAGGAAGATATGATAGGAGGTGGAAGGGTCAGATGGTAAAAAATTCTTAAGAGGGAATCTTAATTAATATTTTCATGTGATGGGGATGGTTAAGTAGGATCACCAAGCTGAAGAAGAAGGAGAATGATGAAAAGATTGAGGATTTTATACGAAAAGGGAACAAGATATGAAAGGATGATATATCAAGGTGATAACAAGGAAACAAAGGAGTGTGACATGAGTGGATGGAGGAACATATGTAGTGTAGATGGAGAGTGTAAGGGAAATCCTTAATTGGGATGCCCATGTTGTGGGAGTGATGATGTAAGAGTGTCAAGCAAAAAAGGAGGATTAGAAAGATGTTTGTGGTGGTGATTGTCATTCGCCGAAAGAGGAAATGGTGGAGAATATTTTCCAGTGGGAGGATCCAAGGAAGAAGATATACCTTAACTAAGATTCTTTATTTGTATGGATGGTTAAGTAGGATTATTAAACTGAAAGTGGAAGAGTAAAAGGGAAACTAAAGAGGAAATATAAGTAGGATATATGGCATGGTGCAAGGGGATAGAAAGGTGAGAAGGATGATGTGGAGAAAAATGGTGAAGATTTGAAATGTGGAGTGAAGAGGAATGGATCAAAGACATTGTTGAACATGTTTGGGGATTCAAATTTGTAGGATAATGAAATTTCCTTGAAAAGATCCTCAAGTAGGATTTGCAAAGCTAATGGTGATCAAGTAGAATTTGTAAACAGAAAATTGTATTTGTGAACACATTCATGGAGATTATGGATAGATATATAATTCATAGTGTGAAATTTGATGTGATTTTGATAAAAATTACCTTTATGACATGAATGGAACATAGTTGTAGCAAGGGCGTACATGGAAACTATGTTTCGAAATGTATTGGAGATAAACAAGAAAGGCTACCACTCAAGGCATTGCACTTGCAACCAATATAAGGTGTTAAAACATAACCAACGATAGTTGGTTATACCAAAAGATCATGAGGGAAATATGGATGAAAGATTCTCCTAAACCTAATGTTGACATGAAAAAGGATTTGAGATGTGACTTCTACGCAGGAAGAATTTTCTCCATAGATGATTGGTCCTAGAAATATGCCCCAGCTCTGGGAAAGAGGAAGAATAATAATAGAAGAAAATTGATTTATGCAGGAAGCTTTGTAAGAATGTTGATAAAAGGAAGGTTGATCAATGCGGGAAACCTTCCAAATTCCATAATAACAGAGTATCCATCCTTCGAGGGTATGGTGTACTATATACATAATATTGATGTCAAGATTAATATATATGATATTTTTCCTTCAAGGATCACTCTATTTTTGATAAATTTTAGTTTTCCTTTTACATACATGAATTTTAGCTTCACATGGGGGAGAGTTGGGAATAGCTAAGTATACCACTTAGGAGGTGATAATGAATGTAAAAGAGACACCCCTAGACCATTTACATGGCTGCAATAGGAGAATGAGAAGGTGATGGATGTAATGGTTATGGGGCCATATAAAATTACTAAAGGCAGGCCACATAATTCATATCATTACAATGACAAATGGAAGGGGTTAAGGATGGTGGAATAATATAAGAATATAACTTAGTGCTCATTGGTAGATATGTTACAGTAGAGTGGTCACAAGTGTAGTGCATTAAGAGGTTATGTCTCTGGTTAACCACCAAGAGAGGGAATACACTAAGCTGCAACAAGATGGGATGATAGACAAGAAGGAAATAAAACTATGTCCTTAAGGAGGGAAAAATATGACCACAATGGTGGATTTGGATAAAATTAAATTATGCCCCAAAAGAGACATAAATATGGCAAGACAAAAATGGCCACAAATGTGGACTTGATGAAATATATGGTTCCCCAAAGTTAGCATATGGATTTGCACGCATGCAAATGACATGCAACAGTGTGGGAACGAAGTCCCTCCTCAATGAAGGTGAGGCTGCCTTTATTGAAAACCAAAACTGTATTTACATCTGTACATTCAAAATTGTATGTGGGGGGTGTTTTGGAACATCAATGGAAGAAAAGTGAATGAAGGAAATGGAATGAAATGAAAGAAAGGAGTGGAATGGAATGGACTGAAAGAACATGCAAGAGTTAGGTAAAAACAGAGCCTAATATTGCATGAAGAGAAAAGATGAATAACCAACACAAATAAAACGGAGTTTGAGTTAGCCAAACAAGAACATGCAAAAGGGAACACACATGAGCAAGTAGATAGTCAGAGCTTGATCACTGTGAACTAGAACAACTGATTACTAATGTTGACAATAAGATCAAAGATAATATTTGCATGCAAGATTTAAACACCTAACATCTAATGAACATAAGAACACCAAATGTTACCAGAGACAATGAATGAGACACAAAGTTCTTATTCCATTAACTCCAAAATGTTTTTCACAAAGAACACAAAGTTTCTTCTGAAAACAAAGCTTGCACAAAAGTATCTTCTTCTCCTCTCTCAAAGTCACCCTTACAAATGAGCCCCTCACTTCCTTTTATAACCCAAAAGTTGGTTACAAAGTAGTTAGGGTTTAATATGATCATTAAATAAGGCACTTAAGTGACCTTTGACTTTTTCTAACCAACTTTTAAAAAGTGACTAAAAATAGAAACCACTTAAGTTAAAAGGTCATTTAAGGAAAAATACATAAATAAAAGAAATGGGTACATGTGGACCCCACTTAAATGACTTGTATGCACACGTAGACATCCTAGTCAGCAATGTGCCACCTAGATCAAGACACCTAAGATCAGTGCCTTATCCATTGGGCCAAGAGTCCGCCTATCCCGATCGTACGGGAATGAACTCATTGACTGTGCTCTGCAATCCTCCAAATGACAAGAGTGCTGAGTTTGAAACTTGAGCAATTCATCCACCCCTCTATCTGAGCAATATCCTGGTGTGAGAAGATTTGTCTTCATTCGTATTCATATTCACAATTCTCCACATGCTCAGAGTACCTTTCCATGGTGAATTATTCATTTGTCACGAGACCGTAGTCGTTACGCCACCTTAGTTTATCAGAATCCAGCACGGTCTTTCGCCATTAGGAAGATCTTGATAGCCAAAAGTTTGCGATTCTTGCTGGAGTTATGTCCTTTTCTTTGTCACCATCCCAAAGTGTTGATCTCCGAGCAGAATTTGTGAGACTTCAGAGTCTTGGAAATCCATCTCCTTTTCCCCATTGTGAGCGAGTGGTGTTGAAAAATCATCGAAGTGATTTATGAATTCGTTGACACACACCTTAGCGTAGTATTTGGTCTTTTTTGGAATGATGGATTCTAACATTTACGCAATCGCTTCCAAGTTTATCACTATTGGCTTGATGACCCTCTTTGATTCATCGAGGATATCATGTAGCGGTGGGAACCTCTCCAAGTACCTCATTGTACATGGTTCTCGTGTTCGTTGGGAATTGATCTTCATCACATTTGAAGGGGATCACCTTTGGGTGTTGCTGAAATTGGATCTTCTTGTTGTGAGAAAGATGTTGTCGCCATTTTCTCCATTTGTGATGATTCTTCAAATGCAGGCGGTGAAAGAACCGGATCATCAACTTTTGGTTGAGAAGTTGTGACTACTTCCACAAGTTGGGCTGGTATATTTTGAGGTACTTCATCAACGAGTTCCACCTCTAGAAATTGTGTGATATAGATTACAGGTGCTTGCGCATGAACCAATGCTTTGAATTATAGTGTTGTGTTGTTGATTAGGCCTGAAGAATTAGGGCAATCATGCAAAGACGAATGATGAGTGGAATGAGAAATTCTCGAGATGTGCTCCTTCTTCACTTAGGTGTTTAGACGACTCAACTCACGAATGAGCCTTCAATCATATCGCTCCTAGCTTGATTACGAGCTCATGCATTTTCAACTTGAATTCGAACTCCCATGGCGATCCATGCCCTTCGTGTCGTCTTACCTTCTTTCCAGAACCGAACTCCCTGAGTTCTTCTCTGGCTCAACTCACTTGAATACCGAGCTTAAACCGACATTTTTTGAAAAGAATGGTTTTACCACAATGCTCACGGTTCTTCCTTATTATATAACACTTGTAGTAAGAATGTTTTGGCTTTGCCATAATAAGCACATTTGTACCTCCCAAACGATGAGAAAATGCTATTACCAATAAAGACCTAATGCTGCCATGATGATGACCCAGGTTCAAGCCCTCAGCATGTCGATAGACACCCTTAAGACTGATTCTTGGCCAAAGAGCTCCTCGGTATTTTGGCAGTGGATTCTACAATCCCGGCTCCAATCAACAAGTTTTTCTGAACCTGGTAAAAGAATACTTTTTTTTATTGTCTGATTGGATGTACATAATGGAAGGGTATAAATATTGCCTATTGCCATTATAGTTTCTCAAAGAGACCATTTACAGGTAACAAGGATGTAGTACATGAAACGGCCAACAGGTATTTTCAGAGTCGGCCTTCACATTCAATTCATTTCCAGGGGGAAAAATAAAAATAAAATGCTGAGCAATATGAATCGTTTCATTCTGCACCGTAATAACCTTCATCTCCTGATTCGGGGAATTTTTTATGAAGCCTTGAATAGCATGACTCCAATCCATCGCAATATTACGCATTCTTTCTGAAGGCCGATGAAAATGCAGAATATAACAAGTCGCAAAAACAATTCATTTTTTCAAACATACTTGCCCACGGTTCAGTTGGGTCGCGTTTTTTATTTTATTTGAAAAACTACAGGCAAACCAAAATAATGCAAAATAGAAAACGATGATTGTTGGATCAATCGATGATATTCTTGAGTATGGATCACGCCGCCCCGTCGTTTCGTTTCAACTCGCGCGCGCACTTTATTCACGTTTTGCTCTTCAAACTTGCGTCTCGCACCACACTGTTTGCATTATTGTAGGATTGCCTGTAGCTTTCAGGAGCAAGTTTCTTAAGCAGCGCGCACTGTTATTGAACAAGATGAATAACATTCAACATTCCCCAGACTGTGTGCGTCATTGACTCTGGCGCGTGGGTTTTATTGCTGGGCGCGTGGGTTTTTCTTGCTGGGCGCGCACTGTTCACGCACAAGATGAATAACATTCAACATTCCCCAGACTGTGCGCGTCCTGTCCCTGGGCGCGTGGGTTTTATGGCTGGCGCGCCCATTCACGTTTGCTCTTAAAACTTTGTCTTTGCTGTCTCTTCTGCGCCTTTGTGCACGTTTGGCTCTTCCTGCCCTTGCTGTCTCTTTCACGCACTGTTCACGTTTTCTCTTAAAACTTTGTCTTTAAAACAATGCGCATATATTTGCCTGGATTCTTCTTTCTTTTGCTGTGACTAATTTCTTTTGCTCTGATGGCGTGAGTTTCTCTTACATAATGTCAAACAAAATATTTTCTCTTTCGAAGAAAAAAGAAGCTTCCACGACTTTTCCACGGGTTTGATGGAGGAAGTTATGAGGATTAATTCAACTTCCTCTCATCCGGGTAGTGGCTTAAGTGCCGGGAAATGGGAAAAGTAGACGGGCAATTGCCAGCGGGAATGGCAAAATGGGTTAGCGATCCCGTCCAATTTCCCCATGTGGGAAATTGGGGAATTTTATGCCCGTTTGCCAATCCATGATTTGGCAATTGGCAAAGGAAAACCAGCGTCGGGGAATTTGAAGAAATTGCGGGAAAGTGGAAATCGGGTTTGGGATGCCAACCCGTGATTGAAACAAAAGCTAACTTCCCGGCACCAAAACTTGTCGGATGAATCTTAATTTATATTTATTTAATTAAATACTCCTTAAGTGATTAATTTAATCAAACAAGGAGCAATTAATTAATTAAATATTAATTAATTATTTTAATGTATTTTAATGCGTTTTATAGCACTGGCGGGAAGAGTTCTTGCCGAAAATCACAAAAGCGAAGACCGAAAGCGATCACAAAAATAAGGCGATCGCAAGAGTCAATGAACCATGCAAAGTAATACTTTTCAAAATTTTCTCATTTTTAATTATTTAATTGTCTTTTTGACAATTTTGCGCGATCAAAATTGGCGATAATATGTTAGCTACGATTGGGGACAAGGACTTTATGGACGCAGCAACGGACCCAGACCAAAATAGTCATGAACATGATCACAGAAAGATGGGGCACAAAAATGGGGCGACACGAGAGAGGAGACCGAAAAACAGGAACAAACAAACCAAAATCCTAAATACCTATGTACATACAGGGAACAACCTGTTTTCAATTACAGTAATATTTGAGATCGCCTTTGTAGGGCAAAGGCAAATGAGTTCCATCAGGATACGCCAAGTAGTAAGTACTATCTCCACAAAAGTGTCTTATTTTGAACGGTCCCAACCACAGTGAGTCAAACTTCCCATGCTTTCCCTTCGGCTCACGTCTTTTATCCCAGAGAAGAACTAAATCATTGATTTGAAACTGTCTCTCTTTAGTTTTCCTGTCAAACAACTTCTTTACCTTGGATTGATGTTCCTTGATCCTGTTGGCCACTTGACTTCTTTGTTCCCAAGCTTGGTTAGAAACATGACTCTTTTATCTAATGCATTGGTGAAGCATTCATCATGTTGCTTGAGCTAATTTTACTTATTTGGTAACTCAATGTGACGGGAATTTGAGCATCGAGTTCCATACTGAAGTTGAAATGGAGACATCCCGATTGCCCTTTTGGGAGTTATGCGGTCAGCCCTGATGCATCGTATAACTTTTTGTGCCAAGATCTTTGATTTTCTTGACTAACTTGCGCCTGATGGTAATGAGGTTTTTGTTCTTTGGATTGACTTGACCGTTTCCTGCGGGTAGTGTCGATGAATGAGACAAAGATATCCCATATCCATAACAAAAACCTATCATCTCTCTGCGAAGAAAAATTTGAGGCATTGTCAGTCACAATCTTGTGAGGAATTCCATAACGAACCAATATGTTTTCTTTGATGAAATCACAAATTACTGCAGTAGATGTTTGTTTCACCGGTATAGCTTCTACCCATTTTGTAAAGTAATCAGTGGCAGTGAGTACGTGGGTATGACCAGCGCTGGAATTAGGGTTCAAGACCCCGATGAAATCTAAACCCCATTGTTGAAAGGGTTCTTCAATGACAACTGGCTTCAAAAAGCGGTGCCGCCGGACTCGGTCTTCCGACAAATTGTTGACAGGCTTCACATTTGGTCACCCATTTCTGAGCATCAGAAAACATAGTGGGCCAGTAATAATGTGCTCTCAGAATTTTATGGGCCGTTACTGGGCTAGAAAAATGACCGCCGCAAGCATGATTGTGGAAGGCTTCCAGCAACCTAGGCTGTTGTTCTTTATCAACACATCTGAGGAACATGCCATCAATTCCTTTCTTGAACAACGTGTTATCCCAAATGACGTATCTGGCAGCTCTTAGTTTGATTGCTCGTTTCTCTTTAGCTGTCAGATTTTCTGGACACTCACCGTATGTGAGGAAATAGGCAATATCAGAATACCATTCATCCGTGGTACTGACAAAAACTACCAATGGTAAATTTCCTTCAACTAGTTCTTCTTCAGAGTTAACTCGTGGTTCATTCTCTGCAATGAGTTGGCAGAGTCCTCTCCCTCGAACCAACTTGGTAGGCTTGATGTCCAGATCATATTCTTGTATCTTGGAGACCCAATTACCTCTTTTAGATCCCGGTTCCTGTTGTGTCAACATTGATTTCACCGCGGTATCCGGAACTAAGACTTTGGTGTGAGAATTCAACACGTAATACCTGAAGTGTTTTAGGGCTCTTACCACCGCGTACGCATGTCTCTCAAGAGGAGTGTAATTAAGTTCATGTTTCTTGAATCCCGAACTCATGAATGCGATAGGAGATTCAATCCCCTCTTGATTGTGCTGAGTCAAAATGGCAGAGATTGTGTGTGGCGAAGCATAACAATAAATTATAAAATCCTTCTTAAAATCGGGACACACCAATGTAGGAGCTTTTGCAATAGCACCCTTGATTTGCTCAAACGCCTCTCTACCTTCCTTTGACCATTTGAAAGATTCTTTTCCTTTCATCATATCAGCGATTTCTTTAGTCAACTCGGCGAAATCTGGCACGAACCTTCTCAAAAAATTCACCTTTCCAAAGAAAGAGTGGACTCCAGGTTTACTTGTAGGCAAGGAAAGATTCTTTATAGCTTGAACGCGTTCAGGATCGATCTTAGTTCCTTCCTTAGAAACAATATGACCTAGGAGTTTACCTTCCGTAACTCCAAACACAGATTTTTTTGGATTCAGAGAAATCTTATGAAGTTTACACCTTTGCAAAATTTTCTCTAAATCTCTTAAGTGATCTTCTCGCTTCTTTGAAAACACTGTCAAGTCATCTAGGTATATCACAATGATCTTGTCCTTATAATCTGCAAACGCCATATCCATGGCCCTTTGAAACGTTGCACCAGCATTGATCAAACCGAAGGGCATTCTTCTATATGCGAACGTACCCCAGGGGGTAGTGAATGCAGTTTTATGTTGATCTTCTCTAGCCACCTCAATCTGATTATAGCCAGAGAAACCATCTAGCATAGATAGCATTTCCGATCCGATTCTTGCTGCGAATATGGTCCATATTTGGCGGTGGGTAGTTATCCTTGAGGGCCTTTGATTAAGATTGCGGAAATCCACGCAAATCCTAATTTCTCCATTTTTCTTGCGAACCGGTACAATATTAGCTATCCAGGTCGAATGTCGAATAGGAAAAACTATTCGTGCATCTAGCATCTTTTGAACTTCATGAAATATTGTCCCTGCAATCTTGGGATTATATTGTCTTTGCTTTTGCCTGAATGGAGGCTGCGCTTAAGCTTGAGGGTATGGCATGCTCCATTTCCCTGGGTTGGAAAGACTTCAAATCTTCGTATGAATATGCCAAGACGTCAGAATATTTGGTAAGGAGATTTATGAATTTCCTGCGCTCCTCAGGCGAGCAACATTTACCAATATTGATCAGGCGAGGTTTATCCTTGGTGCCGATATTAATTTGCTCATAGTCAGCAGAATTTGCAGGTCCTGCCTGCTCTTTCTCTTTAATAAACCTGTCATGTTTGTCAAAAAGTTCTTCGAGTGAAACCAACCCTTTGGGAATTTTATTTCCTCTGAGTTGAATGATGCCATCACCAGGATCTTCGTTCTCAACTCCTTCCTGAATGGGTGAGGTAGTTGATTCGCGAAATGCCGAATCACTTCCTTCAAAGTACAACTGTTCAAAATTTTCTCTCTTTTCCAAGAAGGCAATAATTTGTTGATCATCATTAAATACTTGCCAATTTTCTGCATTGTCAGGAACACTTGGCCTAAAGACCATTTCAATGGTGTATTTGTCTTGATCAAAATCTGAATGAGGAATCATTAATGACGCTGAGACTGCTAGAGAATCCGCTTTGTCATTCTTTTCACGAGGGACAGATTTAATGGAAAAAGCGTCGAAAAATTCTATGGCATCCCAAACTTTATTTCTGTAGTGTCTCAGACGATCGTTCTTTACCTGGAACTGATTTCTTACTTGTTTCACGATCAATTCCGCATCTCCAAAGACTTCCAGATTTTTTATCCCTTTCTCTTCTGCAACTTGGAGGCCAAGGACTAATGCCTCATACTCTGCAGTATTATTAGTATTTGAAAATTCAAGTTTATAGGAAAAAGGAAAGATTTTACCATTTGGAGATATGAGCACCACTCTGCCTTTTGAGCCGTTGAGCAACAACTTCCATCGAACTCAAGAGTCCGGATCTCATTGGAGTCTTGGCAAGTGATCTCGGGGTATGAACTTCCGTAGTCATCATATAATTACCCATACTTGAGCCTTGGGAAAGGATGCATGCGCGAGATCTTGATTTTAATTCTTTGTGAACTTTGCACGAGCTTAGGCATAAGTTTCTTCATTTCTCCTTTGATAGGAATCATGGCATGAGACCAGTCCATTTGAATCTCACCACCCAAATCCCTACAAAATTTTCTGCTCAACAACATTCCATACGAGGCAGGGATATCAGCAACTAAAATAGTTACCTTAACTCGCTTTTGAGGAATTGGGCTAAAACCATTTGGGCGTCCTTAATCTGCCCGATCAGAGGAACTTGCTTGGTTTCCATAGAGTAACACGATCCGAATGTTCTCGTACAAGTCAAACCAAGAGCATGTGCTACTTTTGCCGGCATCACATTATCCGAGGCTCCAGAGTCTATAATGCAATTACTTAACTTGCATCCGTTGATAAGAAAAGACACAAAGAAAGGTTCGATCTTTTCATTGGAAGGTGTAGTGGCCGCCACAATATTTTGAGTTTTCCCATCTTTGGGAGTTTTATAATTCCTTTAGAGGAATGAGCAGTGAGTCGCCTTTGATAAACTGGACCAACTTCTCGAGCTGATCCTTGTTGGACTTCAAGTACTCTGCCTGTGACATGGAAATTTTTGTTTTATTGATATGATCAATGATATCAAATTTAGGCAAAGTAATTGCACTTGAAGTCTCAGATATGAGTTCTTTCGAACTTGATGATGGCACACTTTGGACCTTGGTCTCGGGCTTGGTTGATACGGATGTGGAAGAAGAAGTTTTCTTCGTAATTGGTTTACTAACTGATTGATCTAACAAAGGCTCTCCTTTCTTTAAGATAGTCTTGACCTTTGAAACCTCAGTATCTCTGGACTCTTTAGGAGCCTCCTTTATCTTGGATCCTTTGAGAGTTTCCTTGGAAACCTCTCTATCTCCCGCCTTGGTGGTATCTTGGTCCTTTTTCTGAGAGCGTGTGAAGACAGCGAAGGATTGACTATTCATATCTTCTATAATTTCTTCATATTCATCTTCTTCATCAGAACGGTACTCAAAGAAATGATTATTGCTTTCTTCCTCTGGATCTTCAACTGTAGGTTCAGATGCCTCAGAATCGGGCTCTTCCTCATCAACCTCGACGACCTCAATCTCATCATCGCTTTCTTCGATGACATCACATTTGGAATTAGTTGCGGGAGAGCTGCTTCGATAGCAAGCCTCGTTGGAGCACCTGCAATCCTGGCTTTGTTGGGAACGTATCCTTTTCGTGGGATATCTTTGTAAGGAGCAGGTTTACTACTTTGAGCAACTTGCTTCTTCAAAGCGAGCATATCATTAGCCAACTTAGTGAGTATGGTTTCTGAAACGTTGGGAGTTTCTTGACTCTTTCCTTTGAGGGAATTTTTCTTGAATTTTCCTGCCATGATTAAGTCATCTTCGATTTCTATGGCCAAAGATTGAGCAAGTTCCAAAGTAGCCACCCTGGCTCTTCTTAGCTGATAGCACACTTCTGGTTGTTGTGCGTTAATAAAGAAACATTTTTGTCCATCAGGGTTGGGACGAATCCCGGTAGGAACTTTGTTTACCATCTTGTTGAATTTGGCCACGAAATTCCTCATGGGTTCTGTAGGCTCTTTCTTTGCCTGAGATAGTTGGGCAAGAAGAGCATGTTCATCTTCCGCTGTTTTGAATCGATTTTCAAACTTGGTTTTCATATCATCCCAACTTGTAATACATCCATTGGGTAGATGATGAAACCAATCTGCAGCAATATCATGCAATGTCTCGATGAAGAGACGAATAGCAACATCTTCGTATTCTACTGACAAAACAGCACATGCAGCGAAGAAGGCAGAAATATGATCCTCTGGTGACGTCTTCCCATCTCCGTCGAACTTGGGAAGAATCTTTCTTGATCCTCGTGGGAGTTCATGTCGAGCAGGTAAGGCCAATGGGCCTATGGCATTTCCCCATGGTACATTGGCTGCCATTGGAGGAAAGGTGGTATGCGTAGGTAAAACAATGTGAGCAAGGACAAGTGCTTGACTGGTAGTGATTCCTTCCTTGCTTGCTCTTTCAGGACTTGATGCAAGGCTCGCAGATCTACGAGGTGTGTTCTTCTTAGGAGGAGATAACTTGAAACCAAATTTTCCTTGAAAATCAAAGGTAGGGTCAGATTTACCTTTAGCTTTTTCTCCTCGCGTAAACCTCTTTCCTTCCAGCTTGGAATATTTATGGTGGAGAGATCACTGGCGTGTTCCGACCAGCTCTAGCCTTTTCTCTTTGCTCTCTTTCTTGAGCTATTTGCGCCTGAATAACTCTAACAACTCTCGCAGCTTTCTCTTCTTCGTTATCTAGTACTGATGCGGCGAGATGAAAATGATGGTTACTTGTGCGCTTTTCCCAAATAGCTTGCCTCAAATCTGATGATATATCTTTTTGAGTATCTATTACAGGTGGGTTACCTGTAATGGGAAGGTGGGACCGCGTCGGTGAACAACTATCAACACGTGCCCAAGAGGTCTACGGCCACGAGTGCGGGTGCTCTTCTTCTAAGGTCTTCGATGTAGATTTCTCTGTCAGTATGGCTCTATCAATGACCACAAATTGCTGCAAGCTTTCGCGGTTTTCCCAAGCTACTATTCGAAGGTTGGCAGCAATATCTCCTTGGAAATCTTCGTCGGGCACAAGGTTCGGTTGAAGAACTGGAGCTTGTGCAGAGGGGATAGTCATAAAGATTTAACCAAGCACCTTTGGTTACGATTTACGAATCCCAGTAGTCGCCAAAAGCTGTTAGCATATGGATTTGCACGCATGCAAATGACATGCAGCAGTGTGGGAGCGAAGTCCCTCCTCAATGAAGGTGAGGTTGCCTTTATTGAAAACCAAAACTGTATTTACATCTGTACATTCAAAATTGTATGTGGGGGGGGTTTTGGAACATCAATGGAAGAAAAGTGAATGAAGGAAATGGAATGAAATGAAAGAAAGGAGTGGAATGGAATGGTGAAAGAACATGCAAGAGTTAGGTAAAAGCAGAGCCTAATATTGCATGAAGAGAAAAGATGAATAACCAACACAAATAAAACGGAGTTTGAGTTAGCCAAACAAGAACATGCAAAGGGAACACACATGAGCAAGTAGATAGTCAGAGCTTGATCATTGTGAACTAGAACAACTGATTACTAATGTTGACAATAAGATCAAAGATAATATTTGCATGCAAGATTTAAACACCTAACATCTAATGAACATAAGAACACCAAATGTTACCAGAGACAATGAATGAGACACAAAGTTCTTATTCCATTAACTCCAAAATGTTTTTCACAAAGAACACAAAGTTTCTTCTGAAAACAAAGCTTGCACAAAAGTATCTTCTTCTCCTCTCTCAAAGTCACCCTTACAAATGAGCCCCTCACTTCCTTTTATAACCCAAAAGTTGGTTACAAAGTAGTTAGGGTTTAATATGATCATTAAATAAGGCACTTAAGTGACCTTTGACTTTTTCTAACCAACTTTTAAAAAGTGACTAAAAATAGAAACCACTTAAGTTAAAAGGTCATTTAAGGAAAAATACATAAATAAAAGAAATGGGTACATGTGGACCCCACTTAAATGACTTGTATGCACACGTAGACATCCTAGTCAGCAATGTGCCACCTAGATCAAGACACCTAAGATCAGTGCCTTATCCATTGGGCCAAGAGTCCGCCTATCCCGATCGTACGGGAATGAACTCATTGATTTGTGCTCTGCTGATCCTCCGAATGAAAAGAGTCTTTGAGTTTGAAACTTGAGCAATTCATCCACCCCTCTATCGAGCAATATCACTGGTGTGAGAAGATTTGTCTTCATTCGTATTCATATTCACAATTCTCCACATGCTCAAAGTACCTTTCCATGGTGAATTATTCATTTGTCACGAGACCGTAGTCGTTCGCCACCTTAGTTTATCGGAATCCAAACACGGTCTTTCGCCATTGGGAAGATCTTGATAGCCAAGTTTGCGATTCTTTGCTGAAGTTATGTCCTTTTTCTTTGTCACCATCCCAAAGTGTTGATCTCCCGAGCAGAATTCGTGAGACTTCAGAGTCTT
The DNA here is from genome assembly GCA_018340775.1 of Taxus wallichiana var. yunnanensis. NCBI lineage: Eukaryota > Viridiplantae > Streptophyta > Pinopsida > Cupressales > Taxaceae > Taxus > Taxus wallichiana. Next base: position 663,146,431 of record CM031234.1, on the reverse strand, counting down.
GGAAATCCATCTCCTTTTCCCCATTGTGAACGAGTGGTGTTGAAAAATCATCGAAGTGATTTATGAATTCGTTGACACACACCTTAGCATAGTATTTGGTCTTTTTTGGAATGATGGATTCTAACATTTACGCAATCGCTTCCAAGTTTATCACTATTGGCTTGATGACCCTCTTTCAATTCATCAGGATATCATGTAGCCAGGTGGGAACCTCTCCAAGTACCTCATTGTACATGGTTCTCGTGTTCGTTGGGAATTGATCTTCATCACGCTGAAGAGGATCACCTTTGGGTGTTGCTGAAATTGGATCTTCTTGTTGTGAGAAAGATGTTGTCGCCATTTTCTCCATTTGTGATGATTCTTCAAATGCAGGCAGTGAAAGAACCGGATCATCAACTTTTGGTTGAGAAGTTGTGACTACTTCCACAAGTTGGGCTGGTATATTTTGAGGTACTTCATCAACGAGTTCCACTTCTAGAAATTGTGTGATATGGATTACAGGTGCTTGCGCATGAACCAATGCTTTGAATTATAGTGTTGTGTTGTTGATTAGGCCTGAAGAATTAGGGCAATCATGCAAAGACGAATGATGAGTGGAATGAGAAATTCTCGAGATGTGCTCCTTCTTCACTTAGGTGTTTAGACGACTCAACTCACGAATGAGCCTTCAATCATATCGCTCCTAGCTTGATTACGAGCTCATGCATTTTCAACTTGAATTCGAACTCCCATGGCGATCCATGCCCTTCGTGTCATCTTACCTTCTTTCCAGAACCGAACTCCCTGAGTTCTTCTCTGGCTCAACTCACTTGAATACCGAGCTTAAACCGACATTTTTTGAAAAGAATGGTTTTACCACAATGCTCACGGTTCTTCCTTATTATATAACACTTGTAGTAAGAATGTTTTGGCTTTGCCATAATAAGCACATTTGTACCTCCCAAGCGATGAGAAAATGCTATTACCAATAAAGACCTAATGCTGCCATGATGATGACCTAGGTTCAAGCCCTCGGCATGTCGATAGACACCCTTAAGGCCCGATTCTTGGCCAAAGAGCTCCTCGGTATTTTGGCGGTGGATTCTACAATCCGGCTCAATCAACAAGTTTTTACGAACTGGTAAAAGAATACTTTTTTATTATGCGATTGGATGTACATAATGGAAGGGTATAAATATTGCCTATTGCCATTATAGTTTCTCAAAGAGACCATTTACAGTAAGGATGTAGTACACGAAACGGCCAACAGGTATTTTCAGAGTCGGCCTTCACATTCAATTCATTTCCAGGGGGAAAAATAAAAATAAAATGCTGAGCAATATGAATCGTTTCATTCTGCACTGTAATAACCTTCATCTCCTGATTCGGGGAATTTTTTATGAAGCCTTGAATAGCATGACTCCAATCCATCGCAATATTACGCATTCTTTCTGAAGGCCGATGAAAATGCAGAATATAACAAGTCGCAAAAACAATTCATTTTTTCAAACATACTTGCCCACGGTTCAGTTGGGTCGCGTTTTTTTATTTTATTTGAAAAACTACAGGCAAACCAAAATAATGCAAACAGTAAAGACAGTATTGGCGCAGGATCAATCGATGATATTCTTCAGAGTATGGATCACGCACTGTCCCGTACGTTTCTCGTTTCTGTCGCCGCGCACTGTTCACGTTTTTGCTCTTCAAACTTGCGTCTCGCACCACACTGTTTGCATTATTGTAGGATTGCCTGTAGCTTTCAGGAGCAAGTTTCTTAAGTGTAGCGTGTAGCGCCTTTATTGAACAAGATGAATAACATTCAACATTCCCAGGATGTGCGTCATTGACTACGCGCGTGGGTTTTATTCTTTGGGCGCGTGGTTTTTCTTCTTTGGCGCGCACTTTGTTCACGCACAAGATGAATAACATTCAACATTCCCAGGACTGTGCGCGTCTGTCCACAGGCGCGTGGGTTTTATGTTTGGCGCGCGCCTTTCATTCACGTTGCTCTTAAAACTTTGTCTTTCTTTGTCTCTTCGCGCAGCCTTTGTGCACGTTTGGCTCTTCTGCCCTTCTTTGTCTCTTTCACTTGCTTTTCACGTTTTCTCTTAAAACTTTGTCTTTAAAACAATGCGCATATATTTGCCTGGATTCTTCTTTCTTTTCTTTGTGACTAATTTCTTTTTCTCACAATGGCGTGAGTTTCTCTTACATAATGTCAAACAAAATATTTTCTCTTTCGAAGAAAAGAAGCTTCACGACTTTTTCCACGGGTTTGATGGAGGAAGTTATGAGGATTAATTCAACTTCCTCTCATCCGGGTAGTGGGCTTAACTTGGGGGAAATGGGAAAAGTAGCAGGAAATTGCCAAGCGGGAATGGCAAAATGGGTTGGCAATCCCCGTCCAATTTCCCCATGTGGGAAATTGGGGAATTTTATGCCCGTTTGCCAATCCATGATTTGGCAATTGGCAAAGGAAAACCCGCGTCCGGGGAATTTGAAGGAAATTGCCAGGAAAGTGGAAATCCGGGTTTGGGATACCTGCCCGGCGATTGAAACAAAAGCTAACTTCCCCGGCACCAAAACTTGTCGGATGAATCTTAATTTATATTTATTTAATTAAATACTCCTTAAGTGATTAATTTAATCAAACAAGGAGCAATTAATTAATTAAATATTAATTAATTATTTTAATGTATTTTAATCGTTTTATAGCTTTGGGGGAAGAGTTCTTGCCGAAAATCACGAAAGCGAAGACCCGAAAGCGATCACAAAAATAAGGCGATCGCAAGGAGTCAATGAACCATGCAAAGTAATACTTTTCAAAATTTTCTCATTTTAATTATTTAATTGTCTTTTTTGACAATTTTGCGCGATCAAAATTGGCGATAACAAGACCACAAGTGTGCTTGGAAAGATAAGCGGTATTGATGAAAGTTGGAGGACCTTCCTTACGAGGAATGTCATGTGCTAGAAGGATGTTAAGGGATGATGTGAATGAAGGAATCATGGGAGACCTCGAGATGGGATACGAATTGAATTTAATATAAATGGAGAAGGGTAGTTCCCCTAAATGAGGAAATCACCTTTCTCAAAAGGTTGTGGACAATTTTCCAAAATTCCTTACAATGTTCGATGTCATGGCCCGGGGTATGATGATAAGAGAAAATGTAATTAGGATTGAACCATGATAGCTTTGGACCATAGGGATTAAAGGATTTCATGGGAGAGAGTGTGATGGAAGATATTCGAGTTAAATTTCGAAGGATATCTACATAAGACCCCATTGAAGTGTCATGGGGATGGTAACTCTTGTGGGTTTTGATAGGATATCTCAGCTTGGAGTTAGGAGAAAAAGTAGATGTAGATTGGATGCTTAAATTATAACTCTTAGATGACAAATCAAATTGGATTCGAGGATTTAATTGTTTGGCTAAAAGTTTTGTAGCGAATGATCCTAAAATAGATGTTGTAGCATTGGATTGTTGAGAAGAGGGAAATTATGAAGGCTTACGAGGATGTGCAAGGAACCTGTCGGGAATTTTTTGAAGATCCTTAGACTTAACTTGAGAATATTTACTCCTAGCAGGGATGATAATAATCTCAACTGGAGGATCTGAAAGTGGTGGTGTGGTTATTAATGGAGAAAATTTCCTAAAGCAAGACAAAGATGTTAATGGAGAAATATGTTTTTATATGATGTGATTAATGAGACTGATGTGAGATATCGATTGTTTAGGTTTTTGCATGAAAGAGTTGATTATGTAGAGGGAGAATGTAAACCATATTTATTTGATTTAGGTGGAGATGTTTGTTCAATAGATGTTTCAAAGGGTATGTTTGATAGGGTTGCAGATCGAGAAGATTTGTTTGTCTTGATAGACAAATAAGGTAAAGATTATTGGGGTAGACTGGGTGATGTGGCCATGGGGGAGGATATAGGTACAACTATCAAGGTAGGGATATCTGGATGTTTTGATAGGATAGATATAGCAGTAGTTGGGATAGATATGGATGCGGTAACCGATCAACTATACATTATAGGTAAAGTAGCAAATGCAAGAGTAATTTCGGGTGTAGAAGTAGGTGGGAATGGTTGTTTCATAAATGTTTCAAGGGGTAAGAATGATATGTTTCTAATGGGTTTGATGTCGAAGGTGGGGCTGTAAAGGTACATGTAGTAGAATAGAGTTTAGTTGGGATGGGTGTGAGTAATGTTGGTGTAGTAATAGGTGTGAGAGATGTAGGATGAGTGTGGATAACAAAGTGGGGCTACAATAGGTGTTAAGGATGGATCTAATGTGGTAGATTGAGGTATGATAAAAGTGGATGAAGTGTATGGTATAGTCATAATTGATGTCGATGTGATAAGGATAGGAGAAGGTGTAGGTTTAAGACAAAGAGTAAAAGTTGACATAGGTGTGATAGTTGTGGGAGCACAACTTCGCATAAGAAGTGGGCATAATGTCTAAGATAGGAAAATACGATTCGGTGATAAGATGAGATATTTATTGGCATTGTTAATCATATACACATTTGATAGTTGAGATTTAAAGGGTGTGGCTTGATTTGTTGGTGGTTGATTAATTTGATAAGTTGAGGTATCGATTTGGATATCCCCTTGATTTATGAGTTTTAGGACATGATATTTGAAGGAATGACATCTCTCAATGTCATGAACTTTGACTCAATGATAATTACAATAGTGGGATTCATGATAGAAAATAGGCTTGGGTTACGATTTATCCACGGGTTGTATGGGAGGAAGTTGGATGGATTTTCAGCCAAAACTTATTAAATACAGAGTTGTATGATTCTTCCAAGGGGGTATAGTTGACTATTAGTTAAAGGGCTCATTTTTTAGGCCATGTGCCGATATTGATATGGATGAGGGTTTAGTAGATTCAATTTTATGTTTAATTAAACTTAGTTTAAGATGACCCTACTCAATGGCATAGGTTTGAGTTTGTGACCCATTGTGAAAGATTCACAAAGGTTCAGAATGATTGGATTTGGAAAGTAGATGATATATTTTTAACACACAAATGTGAGAATAGTTTGATGAGTTCGGTTTGTAAAAGAGAGAATGATAGTTGGTTTATAACACCACACTATCGTGTGATGAATTCGGCAATGGGATTGTATTTAAACTGTCGAATGGTGTATAATTAAGTGATATTAGTTTTGCATGCAATGTTAATTGAAAAGTGTTCTAAGAATAGTTACACAAGCTAGGTGAAAGAGAATATGGAATATTGATGATACTATTGTACCATTCCAATGTGGGACAAGACAAAGACATGGAGAAAGTGTGAAGAAGTAGATCACGATCATGCGCAATAAGAAAACATGTGTGTTTAAATGTGAGGAGATGTTGTTTGGGATATTCCTTTTTGTTGAAATTAATAAACTCTGGAAGTTTCCAATGAGGAGGGTAGGGTTTGATTGGAACCGATGGATGAATAAGTTCGCTATAGATTTGTTCATAGGATAAAGTATCCTTAGGTGCCAAGGTAGCAGCCTCTAAACTAGCCAACTAATTCATTAAGGCATGAATTGGATCACTCAATGTATTGTTAGGGTGATATTGGATCGGTTACGTGTGCTCGAAAATTAGTTTGATAAGGTGAATGATACGTTTGTGGATGTGTGGGTGTTTGGGGAATTGTTTGATAAGGTGGTTGATAAAATTGTGAGTGTGCAGTGTGTGGGGAACTACTTGGTAAATAGTAACATGTGTCATGGGTTGACATTGTTACATAGGATGAATTTGAATAATAGTGACATGATGTGTTCATTGAATTTGTGTAGGTTATTGTGGTAAATGATAAGTGGGGATATGGCTGCTAAGAGGTTGAGATGATTTGAGCATACAATGGGTATGAATATAAATGTGAAGAGGTTGAGATAGCAGACAGACATATGAGTAGTGGATGAAATAGAATTTTCCAAATGGGATGTGCATGGAACGCAACTGACCCCCAATTTAGGAGATTGGGAGGATTGATAGATGTAGGGGATTTTGAAATATGAAATCATATATGTGGTTAGGAGGAGGCCCGAGTGTCTCTAGAGGAGCGGGAGATGGTGATGTGAACGATTTAGGAAGATTGGCTTGGTGAGGGATATGAGGATTAATTTTAAGATAGGGATAATCTTAAATGACATGGTTCTCAAGAAGCGAGGCCATGGAGATAGGGGGTTGGGTGACTGATGATGTGGTTTTGAGTTTAGAATCTCATTGGGAGAGATTGTTAGGGGAAGTAACTTTATTGGATGGAGGACATTTTTGTTTTGTTTCAATTTGAGAGAGAGTGAAAATAGGCGTGAAATAGAGAAACATTTTTATGTATTTTGTTGTTAAACAAATCAAGTAGCATATGTTTTATCATCATGATTAATTATAAGATGTAAAAAAATGTAAAATGGATAATGAAGGTGCCTAAATAACGGAATTATAAGGTTCGTTTCAAGTAGTGTTGGCTAGGGAAATGTCTGAGATTGTTTCCTATTGGGTGTTCAAGTCCCAATCAGTTAACTAGGTATAAGGAATGTTTTGATGTGTTGATTTAGTTTGTGAAGTTTTAGGTTGTGTGTGATAATATGGGATGCAAAAGGTTAAACCCTTTTTAGGCTATGTGAGCAAGCAGGATGTACGAGGTTCATTTTAGACCAAATTTGAAATGTGAATTTCGATGCAGATAATCACTCAGAAAAGGGAAATTACAATGCAGAAAAGAGAAAATAGAGAAAAACAAGTAAATCCTAGAGAAAGCTTTTCCCTGTTATTTAATTACTCTTGATAATGAAATATTTTGAAAGTGCCAATCAGTGGCCAAGAACGTTCGGGTACCTAAAATGTCATCGATTTTTACTACAGGAGCGTCTTATGAAAGAGAGTCTAGGTGTGTTTTTATTTCAATAATTTGGTTTTGACAATGTAATGAGCTAGGTACAACTGCAGAGTTTTCACTTGTGAAAGAAAAGAGAATAATCAAATAATACAATTATAAAAATTACATTAGATACAATTAAAAGATCCAATATTTACTAAAGAGAAACTATATTGTACTTAAATGTTCAAATGGAATGATATGAAATAAGATATGATAGCCAATTCTTGATAAGAAATTAAAAGAAAACAAAATGCGTTAAGGGAATGTAAAACTATATATACTAGAGACCAATGGTGTGTGATATATATATATAAAAGGAGATGAAAGTCTGCGAGATTTATAAAGACAACCCGAATAACGGACAATAATAAAATGAGTATGTAGATTAATATAAACTTAATGAAAAGCTAGACCGAATTATGAAATAAATGCAAGATTTTCTCAATAAGAGACTATGGACTTATATAAGTACTATAAATGACATAGACTATTATTGACTTTCTAAAGAGGAGACTATGATGGAAAAAATAACCGATATGGACTATTCGAGATAAATGGCTTATTATAGATGAAATAGATGATATGGAAATTGAAACTTATAAATAATGTATTTAGAACGTAATGTTAAAAGTCAATCAATTTGGTGGGTGAATTAATCACTTGACTTTGGACTATAAAGTGATCGATTGGTTGGTTGGTTTGTAGTAGAAATGGGGGGTGCTTGGTCAATGTGAAATGAAAGGGGTCGGTGGGTCGATGTGATGGCAAAGTATGAGGTGGATATCCAAACTTCCACTAACTAGATTTCTATGGTGTTGCACGTTATTTATAAATGTGTTCAAAAGAATTGGAATCCAATTTCCATAAAGAGAGTGCACAATAACTATCAAAGAAGATTGTGTGGAGTTGAGACTGAACCAGAGACAGTGGGAATGGTATACCAATTGATATAGAGAGACTTAGCAATTAATACACACATCGCTTGCGTGAATTTGAAACTGGTTAGAAACAATTGGAAGGATCATGGATCAGGAGCTTGGGACATTGTACATATGGCCTGGGCCTTCAAAATGGATCATACTCCTTAAAGATTCACAGTTTCAAGTCAAAATGACAAAAATAAGGTAAATGTTATATGTCTATATTATGGGAGATAAATCATTGAAAGACCTTGATATAATGGAGGCCGCAGGAGATATTAGCGCTTCTTTGGTTAAGTGATGTTCAAGAGATGATTTCCTAGTGTCTTATCTACTTCTGAGTTTAATAGGGATGTCATGTATAATGAATCGAATGGGTGGATTCATGCTTTAATTTATATTTGAGTTTGTATTTATTATGGCATATGTCATTGTATCAATCATGGTCCATATTTTAGATTGCAATTTTTTTGGGCTGGGTGTTTTGTTGTGATGATGAAGTTGTTAAGAGATAAGTTGGGGGAAACAGGAGATTGACGTGGATATCTATGAGAAATGTGAGTTGAGGATGGCTTGGTTGGAGTGGAACTTGGGCAGGGTATTGGTGTGTATGGTGGATGTGGAAGTAATTTGATGGGTAGGAGTTGGCAGTCTGGTTTGGCTGTTTTAAATCTGGTTTGTGTGGAGTGAGGTGAGAGAAGTGGATTGTTGGGTTTGGCGAGAGAGTGGAGATGGCTTTAGTCAAGTTCGGGATTGTGGTAATCAAGCATAGGAGGTGTGGTGGTGGATTTGTGGGGTGGAGCGGTTGATTAGAAGGGACATGGGTGGAATGGATTCACCGAGTAGATGAGTAGGTAGCTCATGTAGGTTGGATTTGGGTACGGTGTAAAGGAGGTGAGTTGGTAGGAATCAGGATATGAGGTGGACAAGCGGAGAGGGAATTCAAGTTAGAAATGGGAGTTGAGTAGCATGAAAAAGTGAAAAACGTTGTGTAGTGGCTCGACATTAGATGGGGAGTAAGCGGTGAAGCAGAGTTCGAGATGGGAATGATATAAATGGTCATGTGGCCAAGGGGAAGGAGAAAGCATCTGTGTTATAGATGGGAAGGCATGTGGGTGAATGTCAAATGGGAGCTCGATGCGTGGGTGTAGTCAAGAGTTTGATGGGAAGAGGTGTGGGAGATTGTTAGGATAAACGTTGTTTATTATTTTATTATTTTATTATTTATTATTTTTGTAATTTATTTGAATTGGATTTAATAATAATTACACATTTTTTTAATGAATGGTATTATTATAAAAATAATATAATATTAATTAATTGATTAATCCATCAATATTAACTAATATACAAGCTTCTCACCCTATTAGTAAGTTTCAAAAACTAATCTTAATGGTGATTAATCATGATACTTAAGACATTTATAAAAATAAATAAAACAAGTAATAACAACAAGATATATATTTATGGCAAGACCAAGTTCAAAAATGAAAGTCAAGCCATAAGTTCAATTTCTGGATTTGTTCCCATGCCGGTAAAACTTAAAAGCAAATTGTGCTTTTGTGTTCTGTTTTAATAATAATAACAACAAAAACTTATACCCATTATAAATAACTGGATAACAAACTGGTTGAAAACAATAAAATCACATACCTCACAGAGGATATAAACTAAGAAATGGAATCTTCGCCAACAAAAAAGTTTGTCAAAAATGGAATCTTCACAAATGATATCTAATGGTGAGAACTATGAAACTAGATAACTGTCATACTTACTACACCTGTAGAAGATGGGTAAAGTAAAAAAAAAACCAGATCTTTGATTTGTCCCACTGGGCATGCCAAAATATTGTACATGAATCCTCATTCTAGCATGGATGAATGTCGATACTGGTAGCCACCAACAACTTCAAATGATGGAGGTCGTAGGACCTCATATGTGGATATGGATCTACGAGCAGAGAAGATAGATATGTGATAAAAGAAGATATATCTGTAAAAATGAAACATATGTGAATAGATAATAATATGTGGGGATTTTCTAGATAATGTCGGTTCCAAGATGATGTTAACTCCCTTGAAGGATGTCAAACCTCATGTCTAGAAAGATAGAAATAAACAATGGATAGTAGATATCATGCAGAAATAATGAAATACAAAATGACAAGTAACTGAAATGACAAGGGAACCTAGCTTGTGCTTTGATATGGAGATGAAATGGGCATCAGGATGGCAAGATGATAGAAAATGGAAAATATTTCTCCTGCAGCAAATTCCTCACCTCTAACTTATAACAATGGCAAAAAAATTCCTTGACTTGAAACTTGTAAAATTATTAAGATCTTTCTTCTCCTCTCCTAAAAACTTCAGTAAGCTGAGATTTCATACATTATTCTTCCTCCTTTCTGATTTTGGTCTAGCTCTAGGTCTTGTGTCCTCGTTCTAGTCTCTCTAATCCCCCATTGAAACAGGGGGGAGGGAAAACCCATATTTATAACTTTGATGTGAGGTTAACAAATAACCAGTGTTGGGTAAAGTAACCTAGGTTAAGAGACATGATGTGATCATGCGGGGCCCATAGTTAGACTTATTAGATGGAGTGCGGAGCATGATTGAAATAGTAGGTGAAATAATAGATTTAATTTTTTTTAAATTAAGAAAGGGGTGTCAGATGGGTATATTAATACACATGAATTGAATAAAATTGATATGGGAGAAAATGCCAAAATTTTAATTATCAAATGGGTCCACATGGAGCCCATTTGATAATTAATTAATTAAGGATGAGTAAATAGATGGGATTTACTCAAATTTAAGTAAAATAAAAGCAAGGGGGAAAGTGGAATGAAGGAGAAAGAATGTGGGATGAAGGAGAGGGGTTACACCAAAAATGGTGTCTACATTGGTCTCGGGGAAAAAAGGTTTTTCTCATTAAAAAAGAGTAATTTTTTTTGTTTTAATTTTTAAAAAATGTAATCTAGTTTATAATCTTGCAAGTGTGGATATATTAAATCATCAACACATTCCTTAGTTATCACTAAAAACATGCCAATATAAGTCCCTTCTTTTGGATACCTCAGTTATTTAAATTACCCCAATGGCAAAGAGTTAGCGCTATACAAGTTTTGTTCCTGAAGAGATAATTTTTTTGTTCTATGAAAAATAAAGAAAATATATGATAAGAGAAAAAATGTTAAGGAATAAAGAGAAAGAAAATTGTAGTTGTTTTGAAAAAATAGGTGAAAACATATATGAACATGTAGTTGAGATGAAGGAAATTAATTGATAAGTGCGAGCTATGGAATTACACTGCTAACAAGAAAGTAAAGTAACTAACTATATAGCTTCTCCTTTTTTATTCCTTCACAAACCTCAGAATGGAAAATAAAATGTGGATGTTCTGGACTACTTGATATGTAGGTGCTTCCTTCTAATTGTAGCAAGACCTTCACTGCAACAATATCGACTCAAAATTTTCACCCAGGATATGAAACAAATGGATTTTTGGATGGACAAAGGGGTATTATGCAGACATTAGGTTGAGTGTGAGGGTATGCTCTATGTTGAAAGAGTGTAAGAGCTATTACATGATTTCTATTGGTTTTGGGTGTCTTTGAGAGAGGGGTTAAAGCTCTATTTATAGCCTAAGAATTCGATTACCTTAGAATATTTTAAGTAATGGAAGTTTTAAAATTTGAGCATGATTAGGTGGGTGGGGGCTACAAAGAGTGGGTGAGGATTAAACATGTATTTTTAATTCACAAGTGGATAAATATGGAGAATAATGACATGTGAGGAGGATTAGGTTAGTTTAAGGATTGAAATGGATAATTAATCAACTAAAATTGATTAATTCTATGTGGATTTTTATGGGAAATGGAATGGAGAAATTAATGGATTTAGGAGGGTGTGAAATTTGGGTGTCTAAATTTAGCCCTCTTTGGAAGGGTACTATGAAAGTAGTTTCCTTTCAAAGAAAGTATATGAAATGGATGAAGATACCGCAAGCAGTGGGATTTAAATTTTTTGAAGAGATTCTTCTTAAAGAAGGTGTTACTTTGATAAGAAGTTATTAGATGAAGAAAATAGAAAGTATTCTCTAAGAAAAAAGTAGAACGAATTTTTACTTGTGAGAATGGGGGAAGAACTCAATCTACTGTTGCTAAGAAAAAAGTAGAGAAGATGTTGGTTAGGGATAATATAAGGTGGTAGGTGACAAATTTTATGGTATTCTCTAAGATGAAAAATGCCATGGGAGGATGTCATTAGGTATAAATGTGATGATACCCCCTCAAGAGGGTTGGCGAGAATGGAATAGATGACAAACCTCTCAAAAGAGGAGAGGTAAACTCTGTGGACAGGAGGATGAGACAAGGGTGTAAGAGAATCGAGAAGTTGTGGTCTAAAATGGGGAAATATAGAATTAATCCTTTAATTATAGGTGTTAATATGTGTATAAGGACATAATGATTGAGAGTGGAAAGAGAAAAAAAGAAATCAACATGAGTAGTGGTTGATTATGGGTAGGGGAGAATGGGAAAAAAATGTTATAGGTGAAGGACATAAGGGTATGGAATATAGCGGATGGAGATGGAGGGGGTATAAAAAGGAATGAAAGAGGTTGAAGAGGATAAGAGATAAGGATGATAGGGGAAGAAGGGATTAAGGAAGGACAAACAAGAAGGAGAAGATGGGATGAGAGAAGAGGATAGAGGAGAGGGAGAAATAATATGGAAAAAAGGAAAGAAAGATAAAAATTGAAGATAATGGAATATGTATGAAATGAAGGGAGAGAAAGTGATGGAAATTTTAAGGAGATGAGGAAAATGAATAATTTAGAGAAGACGAAAGAGACGATATAATAGAGAAAACAAAGAAACAAGGAAGGATTAGGAAGATGTGGAGAAGTTTAGAGAAACGAAGAGAAATGGGTATGGAATGAATGAAAATGATAGGGGTTCTAGAAAAGGAAGGGGAAAGGAGGAGGAAGGTGAAAATAATGGGGAATAAGAGATGAAAGAGTGGATATTGGGAGAATACTGAAGAAACAAAGTTGTCGTGGGGAAGAACAAGGCAGATAATATGGAATGTAACGCATGGAAATGTATGTGGATGATGAAGGGGTAAAAGATATTGGAAAATGAGAAAGAGACAGGTAACCATGGAAAAGTAAGGAGAAATGAAAATGGAAAAGGGTGAAGAAGAGATAAAGAGAAAGGGAGAAAAGAACAAAGAGTGGAAAGGATGAGAGGAAAATAGATAAAATGTTGTAGAAAGAAGAGAATAAAGAATGGGGATATGCTTTGGAGAGTGGGTAGCATCAGGAATGTAATGAGATGAAACAGTGGAGGAATGACACAGAGTGGAAAATATGTAGAAAGGTGTGAGATGAACATAAGAGGATTATGAGAACATAGACAAAGGTTGCATGGTGATGAAAATAAATATATTGAAAAGAGTGAAGGGAAGATGGAAATGTGACAAAGAAGCAAAAAGAATGGGTGGGTATGAGGAAAGGAAGGGGAGGAAAGGGATAATGGTTGCTTAAGGAGGCTATGCCAGTGAAATAATGTTATGGGGAGTCCAACAATAATTCTTGTTTGTGAAGGATGAGAGGAAAATTGAAGAAATTTAAAAAGGGAATGGGCAATCGAAGAGGAAATTCTAGTGAAGGGATGTTAGGGTAAGTCCAACAATAATTATTGTTGGGAAAGGAAGAAGGAAGGAATGAAGAAAAAAATGGAGGTCAAAAGGAGTGAACAAGGCCATGCAGTATGAGGATGGGTTAATTTTAGGGGTAGCCCAACAATAATTATTAGTGTGGAAATGGAAGATGATGATGAAATAATGATAGGGGGAGATGAACAATAATGATGAGTAGACATGGGGGTGGATATTTGGGAGAACTCGAGAATATGGAGTGGAAATATTAAGTAAAGAATGAGTGATGAGTTGTGACAATATGAAGGTAAGGAGAGGATGCAGGGGATGAGGATGAATGAGGTGAGGATGAAGAAACAAGACAACAAAATAATGGTAGTAAATGGTATGAAGGATGATGGATCAAGAAGGGGAAAATGGGGGAAAGGAACATTATTACATATAGAATATGGTAGACACAATCTCGATATGATAATTTGAGAAAGGATAATTGTAGGAGTAAAATGTGGTTGGTAGGAAATACCATAATAAAGAAAGGATAAAAGGAGGGAATGAAGAATGAGGTGAGGGAGAAGTCCAAAACAACAAGTTTAACTTAACGAGAACCCTTAAGTAAGAGTTTCATGTAGCGGAAGTGATTATGTAAGATTTCCAAGAAGAGGACAGGTGGGATGAAGAGTGGGGAATCAAGAGGTGATGTTTGTGAGAATAAAAAAGGGGGTGAGAGGATGTGATGATGGGTAATGCCAAGAAAAAGTAAAATGTGAAAGTGGGTAGTGATGGGGGAGTGCAAGATGACAAATAATCCTTAAGAGGAACTCTTAAGTAAGATAGCCATGCCACACGAGTGGTTAAGTAAGCTTTCCGGACCAATAGTGATGATGAATGGAGTGTACAAATGAGTATAATGGTTAGTTGGAGAAGATGATGACGGTGGAGCGGTGGGAAAAATAGGATGGAGGACATGTGTTTAGATGGAGAAGTGCAAGATGGAAGATCATCTTTAAGAGGGAATCTTTCATTAATATTTCCATGTTGCGTGAATGGTTAAGTAAAATCGCCAAGCTAGAGATGAAGAATGATGGAAAGAAGTAAGTGATTGATGAAGATTGTGGGAAGATTGTATGAACAAGATAGAATGAAGGGGAAACCTCAAGTATATTTTCCATACTATGAGGATGTGTAAGTAATATTACCAAGAAGAAGATGGATATTAGGAAGAATGAGAAAAGATGAAATGGTGTATATGAGAATGGAACAAGGGGTGAGAGGTGGTGATAACAAGGAGGGAAGGAATTAAAATATTATAAGATGAATGCATGGTGGATGATATGTAGTCTAGAATGCATATTGCAAGGGGAATCCTTAATTAGGATGCCCATGTTGTGGGAGTGATGAGGCAAAAATGTCATATGGAAGAAACGGATCAAAAAGATGTTTGTTGTGATTGTTGTCATTTAATGAAAGAGGATATGGTGGAGAAGTTTGTATAGTTGGAGGGTTTGAGGAAGAGGGTATACCTCAACTAAGAGTCCCAGATGGAAGGGTGATTAAATAAGATTTTCAAGATGAAATCAGAAGAGTGAAAGAGAAGAACATGGTAAAAAAGGGAAGGTACATACACAACATGGTGAAAGAGAAGGAATGGTGAGAAGGATGATATGAGGATAAGTTGGGGATGAGTAGAAATGAGGATAGAGGACCAATGGATCAAAGATATGTTGACCATGGTGGGGGATGATGCATTGTAGGATAGAAAACTCTACATGAGTAATATCCTCAATTAGGATTCACAAACTGATACGGTGATCATGTAAGATTCCCAAACTAGACAATTTATTAGTGTGGGTGAATGGATGGGGTAAAAGGTAAGTTTTTTTATCATGCATGAAGATACACACTTGATGAAAGAATCTTAATTTTAATATAGCACATAACATGCTGCATCGTGATATAGAATATAAGGATGACTAGATGCTAATATGCATGAGGGAATAAACAGAGTCGATAAAAAGATATGATTCCCTTGTACGATATGCAAGAGTAAGAGAGCATAGGCAGGGGGCCATAAAAAAGTGATGATGCCCATGTACGATATGCAATCATATAAAATAAGTAATAATATACTACAAAAGAATATTATAAGGAACACCAAGATAAATAAAATAAAAATGCCCCTATAATTTATCAAGACACAAGATAACAAATAATAAACTTATAACTAATAATGCAACACGAAAACTTTTAAACATGTCCATTATGTGTTGCACAGTGATGATTGATTGGATGTTCCCCCAATAAGGGACACAATCATTTGTAATGGATTGGGTAATTTTCCTCAAACAACATACAATGAGTGTCAAAATTTCCCCAAGTGAGGATACATGCAAGGAGAAATTATTTGAAATTGATAGTCGTAAGGTGGTTGGAACATTTGTTAGGGATATGATAATAAAGTGCAAATTGTGTTGATTGTTTAGTTTTTTATTTCTTTGATGTTTTGTAAATTTTTAGGATTTTTTAATTTTTGGGTAATTTTTAGGATATGAGAAATGGAACAAGGGGTGAGAGGTGGTGATAACAAGGAGGGAAGGAATTAAAAGATTATAAGATGAAGGCATGGTGGACGATATGCAGTCTAGAATGCATATGCAAGGGAATCCTTAATTAGGATGCCCATGTTGTGGGAGTGATGAGGCAAAAATGTCATATGGAAGAAACAAATCAAAAAGATGTTTGTTGTGATTGTTGTCATTTAATGAAAGAGGATATGGTGGAGAATTTTTTTATAGTTGGAGGATTTGAGGAAGAGGGTATACCTCAACTAAGAGTCCCATATGGAAGGGGTGATTAAATAAGATTTTCAAGATGAAATCAGAAGAGTGAAAGAGAAGAACATGGTAAAAAAGGAAGGTACATACACAACATGGTGAAAGGGACAACAATGGTGAGAAGGATGATATGAGGATAATTTGGGGATGAGTAGAAATGAGGACAAGAGGACCAATGGATTAAAGATATGTTGACCATGGTAGGGGATGATGCGTTGCAAGATAGAAAACTCTACATGAGTAATATCCTCAATTAGGATTCACAAATTGATACGGTGATCATGTAAGATTCCCAAACTGGACAATTTATAAGTGTGGGTGAATGGATGGGGTAAAAGGTAAGTTTTTTTTATCATGCGTGAAGATACACACTTGATGAAAGAATTTAATTTTAATATAGCACATAACATGTTGCATCGTGATATAGAATATAAGGATGACTAGATGCTATTATGCATGAGGGAATAAACAGAGTCAATAAAAAGATATGATTCCCTTCACTTTATATGCAAGAGTAAGAGAGCATAGACGGGGGCCATAAAAAAGTGATGAGGCCCCTATACGATATGCAATCATATAAAATAATTAATAATATATTACAAAAGAATATTATAAGGAACACGGGATAGCTAAAATAAAAATGCCCCCTATAATTTATCAAGACACAAGAGAAAAAAATAATAAACTTATAACTAATAATGCAACACGACAACTTTTAAACATGTCCATTATGTGTTCCACAGTGATGATTGATTGGATGTTCCCCCAATAGGGACACAATCATTCGTAATGGATTGGGTAATTTTCCTCAAACAACGTACAATGAGTGTTGGAATTTCCCCAAGTGAGGATACATGCAAGGGGAAATTATTTGAAATTGATAGTCGTAAGGTGGTTGGAACATTTGTTAGGGATATGATTTTAAAGTGCAAATTGTGTTGATTATTTAGTTTTTAATTTCTTTGATGTTTTGTAAATTTTTAGGATTTTTTAATTTTTTAATTTTTGGGAATTTTGAAGATTTTTGGATGTTTTTGGGATTGTGAAGAGTTTTCAAATCTTTTTGGAGTTCTGAGATTATTCAATGTTTTTGGATTTTTGATATTCTTCAAATGTTTTGGGATTTTTAGGATTTTTCGAATGTTTTTGGATTTTTAGGATTTTTGAATGTTTTTGGACATTTAAATTTTTTCTAATGTTTTTGGATTTTTAATAAATTTCCAACATTTTTGGGATTTTGTAGATTTTACAATGGTTTTGCGATTTTGAGATTTTATAATGTTTTCGAGGATATTTGTAGGATTTTTCTTATCTTTATTGATTTTTGGATATTTTCAACGTTTTGTTTGTATTTTTTACATTTGTTAATTTTTTTCAATTTTTTGATTTTATATTATTTTTTGGGATTTTTGCGATTTTATACTATTCTTGGGGATTTTGAAGATTATTTTAATGTTTTGGGATTTTTAAGATTTTTCAATATTTTTGGAGATTTTGGGATTTTATGCTATTTTTGAGTATTTTAGGTTTTTCAATGTTTTTGTAGATTTTTGTGAATTTTTAATGTTTTTGGAGACTTTTGGGATTTTATACTGTTTTTGGGGATTTTGGAGATTTAATACTATTTTTGGAGATTTTGGGGATTTTATAATGTTTTTGGCCTGTTTTGGGATTTGTAAACCAGAATGTAAACTTATTATGAGAGTTGATAAACCAAAGTATCATCCATATGTACGTTGTTCCTCGTGGTAACTCATGTTTCAAATAATATTAAATTTTAATCTCCATTGGCAGAATATTTTGGTTATGATAAGATGAAAATAATTCCAGCTCTGTTGACTACATGTAACTAGTAAGATGGAAGGGCTCATTACAGAGAATCAAGAAGGGCATAGGATGTAGATAATGAATACATAGACAAGTTCTAACAATGATCGATTTGGGAAATTATGACTCAATTCCTCTTAAGGTTGCTGAAACAGTTTCGAAATGATTTTCACTTTGTACGTCACGTACTAAACTTAGACTATAAATTGGACTATTGAATGGTAAGATGTAGGTGAAGGGATATCTCTCTTTACTTAAGCATCGAAATTACTTCTCTGGGTATTTTATAATTGTAAGAATATTTAGATTTATAAGATTTTTATTTTTAAAACAATGCCCTAGGATTTTCCCCATGCTACAAGTAAGAAGCAAGGGCTCATCACCGAAGGAAAAATAGAGGAAAATAATTTATTTATTTTTATTTTGTTTTGTTTTTATTTTTCTATTACATTTCAGCATTGTGATTTATGAATAATCGCTACTCTTTCCCCATACCACTAGTAAGAGGCAAGGTTTTATCACCGAAGACAAGAGATAGAGGAGTAAGGGCACCTCCCTCCATTCCAAGTCTCACACTACTAGTAAGAAGTGTGGGCTCAACAATAAATATTGTGAAGGATGAAAGGTGTAAAATTTCATTATTTATAAGTTATTTGATTTATTGACTTGTATGATAATGCTTTTTATTCAGTAATGAATGTCTTCCCCAATCTCAGCCCTTCGCGTGACTAGTAGGACGGGAGGGTTCAACATGGAAGACCGAGATGGGCGATCAAATGAACTGGGTAAAGAAGTTTAGAGCTTTCTTGTGAAATAGATAACTTATTTAGAGGGAATAGGTTACCATCAGTAAGCTTCTAGGTATGACCATAGGTGAAATTAGTCGAAAAATAGGAGATATTGTAAGCATGAGATGCACAAAACTTAATAAGATCTATATTAAAACTTGTTTCATTATGATGAATATGAACATGTGTTAATTTATAATGAGGATATCTAGTAATGGAATGAATAGGGTAAGTGCGGGGAAGTTGATGGACAAATATAGGGTAATCTATGGACGTCATATTGCAAAAACACAGTGAAATCTCAACTTGTAGGGATTATTAGCTATACACGCACTCTAAATTAGAAAAATTATATAAATATGAATCGTAGCATCTCGAATCTAGTTTCTAAAATACTATTTTTTTTTAAAATGGACAAGTTTAGCTATATTAAACACTTAAAATTATATGACTTAGTTTTTATTTGAAAAAACTTATAAGATTGTAGTCCGTTTGCCCGCATTTTGGATGACCAAATCTTGTTATTTTTTTCCTTTGGTGAAACGTTAGATGTAGTTGTCTATCTTAGGATGGATTTTATTTTGTATTTTTTTAGCAATATTTTTTTTATGATTTTTTCTATGAAAGTGGTCTGAAAATATTTAGAAAATGGAGCGCTTTCCGTTTGCCCACCATAACTATATCAAAAAATATCGAAATCAAATATATATATATATTTTAACATGTATAGAATTTGTCCACGCTTGGGATGGTATAAGTTTTATCATATTTTGATAAGCGAAACAAAAGTTACAGTCTTAAACGTAGACATGAACATTCACGGAAAAAATGTCTTAAAGACCTATTGTTAGTAAAAATTATAAAATGATATTTATCTTATTCTATTCACTTTAAAAACAATATTTATATGAAGCTAAGAGTCTCCCCTATGCGATGGCACCATTTTTGTGAAATGGTTTCAATTTTTTAGCATGGTTCAAGTCTTTGGAAGAGCAGATTTGATGTTTTTTTACCTTTTACACTTCATAATGACCTTCCATAGCTTTGGTTGGGGAAAAACAAAGATTTTTCGAGGCTTAGGTTCGGCAGATAGATCTGCGATCGCGGTTTATAAAGCGTGATCGTGGTTTTTTAACATAAACCATGAGCGCGCTTTATAAACCACAATCGTGGTTTATAAAGTGCGCTCACGGTTCATAAATCATATTTACACACATCCCAATGTCTGAATTACCATGTGATTTTTACTCTCTGACCTTACCGTACGAATTATTATGAAATTTTTTTCTTTTTCTACATGTTTTTCTTATCACCGGAAGCAAAACATCATGGGAGACAAAAACGAAGTCATAAAAGGAAGTCATTAAGTAAAAAACACCAAACGAATTAGAGGCCAGAAAAATTCAAAATGCTGAGCAAATGCGGAAACTTCATGAATCTAGAAGAGGTTCATCTTCAATCCCAACTATTGTAAGCAATGAAGAACTAGGTAATGTTTCTACTATCAATGTTGAAGTTGAATTAAATACTCGTGATGAAGAAATTTTTATTGTCAATGTTGAAGAAGAATTAAATACTCATGATGTAGAAAATGTTGAAATTGAAGGAGACAATGAAAATATGAATAAGGAAATTCATGTTGAAACTGTAGACAAGAAAAATTTGACAAAAACACCTCCTAGGATTTTACGTAAGAAACCTAATTTTTTATTGAAATTGATGAAAACATTTTGAAACCAATGTCTGACAAACTTTCTGAATGACAAATCAGAAGAAAAGCCACTGAAATTTGGGATAATCATTTTGAAATTTTAAATGATTCCCAAAGATGTCAATTGTTGGTTAGTTTGATGAAATTGATTAAAATGAGACCTACATTAAACACCTTAGGATTGACAACATCTAATATACGTGGTCAAACCTCTATAATTATTGAAAACCTTCATGATGCATATCACATTGTTGGTGTCAAGAGACGCACTAGGGATAGTAATATTGTGCGTTGTGTACTTGCTACTAGTGTTGTAAGTGAATCAATAAAAAAACATTTGATTACGCAAACAAGTCAAATGTTGCAAGTTAATTGAAAAACTCTAATGAAAGCAATTGAAAGACATAATATCCTTCAATCACTCAATAATGCGATTTTTGGGCATTTTCTACTAGAGCACCGCGTAAGGACAAAAATAATTCTGATGTTATAAGAGAAGTTATTAAATTTTGGCATGATAACACTAGATTTTCACCTAATACAAGAGATGTTATAAAACAGAGAGTTGGTTCTACTAATCGTGAACCACATCCAAAGCATTTCTTAGATATGACTCAAACTCAATTTTTTCGTAAGTTTGAACAAGAGAATATGGAAATTAAAATTAGTCAACATTTTTTGAAATGTTGAAACCATTCTATGTGAAAATCAACCATGCTCGCACCACTTGTTGTTGTAGGCAACATGTTGAATTTGCAATGCATTATGCTAAATTTTTACGTATTCATTCTAATTTTCATTCTAAAACTATGTTATCTAAATGTGGTGTTCAAGTTCCACCAATATCTTCCAGGGATTTAATTCCTACTATATTTTGTGAAAAAGAAGTTGGACAATTTTTTTATAGTCAGGATTGTTTAGATGGAAGTTGTAGTACATGTGACGGATTACCTAAATTGGAAAGTTGCATCCATGAGAAAATTAAAGGTACAATAGGACATAATTTAGTTGAGTTTGATAAATATAAATCAGTTGCATACCAGTTGAAAGATGGAAAAGAGTCGAAACGATGTGAGCTAGTTATTCGTAACAAATGCCCATTTTCCAATTTATGAGAAAATTTAAGGATGAAATTGTTTATAAGTATGCGAGGCATACACATAGAGCTCGATAGTTGGATGAACAATTAAAGCTATGCAAAGACACATTTCATATTGGTACTATTGTTTCAGTGGTCGATTTTGCAGAGAATTACACATTGCAACCACAAATGGAGGTTCAATCGCAATATTACAACTCAGTACAAGTTGCCATTTTTGTGCATATAGCATTTCTACATTCTCCTGACAGTACAGAGAATGATCAAAAAATTTTAAGAGAGTACCACTTTTATATCAGTGATGATCATACTCATTCTACTGAATTTGTGCAAGGGTGTTTCCAATTATTTTATGGAAACTTGTCTGATAGGGACATCCACTTCAAACAACATTATATATGGTCAGATAATTGCACATCTCAGTTTAAGAATGCACGAATGTTTTATTGGATGAGTAGAATGCATGTCAAGATGGGTGTGCAACATATTTGGAGTTTCACTAAGGCTAGACATGGAAAAGGAGAGCATGACGGTGCATGTGCATGTGTGAAAAGAGCTCTTGCAAACAATAGGACACCGAAAGAACCAAAATGAGAAGGAAAAAACTAAGAGAGGTTATTGTAGAGGGTCCCTATGTTGAGGTATCAGATCAGATGAGGCCTCTCTAGGTGCCACGGAGTCCGAGTAGTCACCCGTCAAAGTTGAATGATATTTTGGTCTCAGGGTTCTTAAGGGACTACACCCAAACGAAGTAGCCCGGAAGCAACAACCCTTTCATGCACCAAAACACCACCTCCTCTAGCATTCACCTAGCCACCTAAACATGCCGACACATTTGGTTTGGTGCCACGACCCACCTGTTTGCAAAATATAGCGTTTGAAAACCTTACACTAGCTCCAACTGCACTATTTCACGCGTTTGTAAACAATAGGACAGCGAGAGCACCAAAATGAGAAGGAAAAAACCGAGAGATGCTATTGTAGAGGGTCTTTACACCAAGGTTTCGGATTAGATGAGGCCTCTCTAGGTGCCACGGAGTCCGAGTAGTCACCCGTCGAAGTTGAACGATATTTTGGTCTTAGGGCTCTTAAGGGACTACACCCGAACGAAGTAGCCTAAAAGCAACAACCCTTTCGTGCACCAAAACACCACCTCCTCTAGTGTTCACCTGGCCAACCAGATGTTCCGGCGTAGTTGGTTTGGTGCCATGACCCACCGTTTATAACTTGTACAATTTAGTTAAAATGCATGTGAAATCTTACCGCAATGTCATGATCCCTATCAATTTGTTATTGACACGTCGCATGGACAACAATAGACTCACGAGAGTTAAGCTACATATAAATAATTAATTTTCAAATTAAATATTTTACATATACATACTAAATTTGATATTGTAGATTTAAGTTTAATAAGAAATAATGAACCTCCAAAATTTAACAAATTTAAAAATTGTACCTCAGCTAGTGGATCTACAGATGTTATGGCAGTATCTACAGCAGCCTCCATAGTCTGCATATATGGAGGAGTCTCTCTAGCAGTCATAAGCTATACAAAAAACATGTACAAATGAATATTGAAATCTACATGACAGAGGTCCAAAGAATGTAATCCACGTGAACTTCTAGTAATTAAAAACAAATAGTAAAGAGATTTACTAACCTGCATAAAACTCATGTGAGACGTGCCAAGTAGCCTCGGTTCCTAAGCAGATGATGACCACAGGATCCTCGTGTATAAAAGAAAAAAATATTAATACATGTACAACATACACGTGAAACATTATAATAATAATCTAGTGCAATCAAATGAAATTAAAAATGTAAGTTTGTACAACTTGAAACTTACATTTGAAACACACCCAGCCATAGTAGATAGCATGTCGATGCTGAATGTTTCCTTCACCGGCTCTTGCTATTTAAAATAAAATAAAAAATTAGTTTTTTACATGTATGTACATGATGTACAATCAAATATATATATATATATATATATATATATATATATATCTCAAACATATATATATATATTAATATCTCAAACATGTGAATTAAACTATAGTATATATATATATATATATATATATATATATATATATATATAATTTAAATTTATTTGAAATTTACTTGTGAAAGACCAATATCACTGCACTGGGCCCAAAATCATTACCCAACATCTCATCTATAGAAAAGAAATCATGTGAACCAAAGAAATGATGTCTACTTTGAAGTGCATACAAAGCACCACATGATCCATAGTGGTGTGGTGCACTAGAACCGGCACCTCCACCAACATCACCAGATGTAATCTGGTCACTATGTTGGGTGAGAGTGTTAGTGAGCTCCCTCAATGCATGCAATGTATCAATCTCCACAACCTCCTTCACTGTAGGAGGGATAACTGAAGGCAGTGGGGGTTTTGGGCATGGGGGATCCTAGGCTAACCTACATGCACCAGTGTCTGCACTCGTGCAGAGCCACCTCCTCGACTAAAAAAATCAGAAAAGTCAAAATAATTTGGGACCTCATTGAGCACGAACTCACAATATAATTTCTTCAAAAAATAAATAGGAACCTCATTGTTGTTGCATGGTGGATAATCAAAAACCATCCACCATTGGTCCCAAAATTTGTTTTTGATTCTGTCATCATGGCACCAATGGATTGGGAACCATTTGCAAGTAATCGCATGGGGGCATTGGTTCTAGTGGTCGCTAAATAATGCATAAATGAGGTCTTTTCCAATTTTTTTGTCTTTGACGGCCGCATGGGATAGTTTATCCACATACCACCACCTACAGTCACTTCTAAAGGTGTTTTGTCTATGTATTTGGTTGGTTGTAGACTCGACTTCACCAATCAATGTTTGCAATGTATTTCCTAAAGTCATGCATGATGGATTTATAGCATGATTTTGTCTTATAGTTTGAATTAGGTTCTCAATGAAAATTTTATTTTCTCGGATTCTTCCAATGATATTATCTTGCGTTCCTGCTGGCTCAGTGGGGACAGAAGGAGCCACAGGAGGCGGATCTATGTTTGGAGGAGGGTTTTGAGGAATGTTCGGAGGGTTTTGAGGAATGTTCAGTGGGTTTTGAGGAATGTTTTGATGGTTTGCATGATTTTGAGCTTGCCGACCAACTGATAAAACAAGAAAATTGTATACATAAACAAACATTTCAAAAAACCCATGAAAATGCAAAAAAACCTAAAATGCAAAAAAATGATTACAATCGGGGACTTACCTCCTCGTCTTGGTGGCATGGTTGAATCTATCACTATCTAGAAGTCCGATGAGAAATTTTGAGGTGGTATTCAAAGCATGAGTGAAAAATGTTTAGGAAAAATCATGGTTTGAAATGAAAAATGAGGAAAATAAGAAGTCACAGGACTGCTAAATTTTGTCTCAGAGTTCCACAATCACGGTTTATAACCGCTTGTAGTTCTAAACTACGATTGCGGTTTTAGGTTCGGTAATTACAGAACCTAGAATTTAGGAACCGCGATCGTGATATGTAAACCGCGATCGCGGTTCCTTTATTTTGGGTTTTTATGTCCACGGAATTGTCCACCAACTTCATGCACTTACCCAATAATTTTATATTAGTTGGAGATGAGTAAGATAGGAGGAATGTATAAGGGGTTTCTTCCATAATAGAGAACACCTCAGGAATAAAATTTCTTTAGATGGATTGTGTTCATCATTTTTTCAAGGACTTGGCCTATCTCAATCTAGAGACAAATTTATCTATAATTACATAGGTTCATAACTAGTTGGGTTCAAATTTTCCTTGATTTTCTCATTCTTTGGTTGTGTTCTTTCAATTTTCTTTGACAATGAGATCACCAACCTTAAATTTTCTAGGTTTGAATTTTTTATGATACTTATGTCCTAGGAAAATTCAAAATACCTAAAAATGAACTATGGAATTAATGATTTTTTTGTTAAGAAGTTTGAGTTCATGAATTTCTGAGTGCGGTATTCGTCTTAATTGATTATGTATTTAAGGGATATTCTTAAGGATGGAAGTTCAACCGCTACATGTAAAATGGATTCACAACCATAAACAAAGGAGAATGGGGTAGCTCTTTAAGGTGTTCAATAAGATATGTGATAATCCCAAAGAGAAGGGTAAATTTGGGTGTGCTAATTTCACCCATGTCTGTTGATGAGTTTTTCCATTATAGTTTTTAATTTTTTATTGGCTTCTTACTTGGCCGTTAATTAATTTATTTGAGGATAAATTCACAATTAAAGTTGGAAATGGTTTCGTAAGGATATTCCTGGGTATACGTACCTCATAGAATGTATGTATGTAGAAGTCTTGATAGGTGGGAATCATCGGTGATTATATGCATCCAAGATCAATCGTTGGAAGCATAATGGACATGGAAGGTTGCATTATCGCAAGTTTCCAAAGTTGTAGTTGTGTTTCAACAAGAAGGCTAGAGATCTTAGGCATATGAGCTAGTAGTGGAATAATAGAATCAAGATCAATGGTGTTCGATGATGGACCCTCATATGTGGTATCTACACTTATATCAAGGGTTGAAAAAGAGTCTTGCAGTGAGGTCAAGCTCTCATTAGATTTTGGAAGAAATTGGTTTTCCATAACAGGTTCAATGTCTGTTTGAACTCATGGATCTTGAAAAATTGAAGAAGTGATGGATTGGTTTGTACTTAGAGAGTCTTGACTTTTGTTGTCATGATCTTCTGGAATTTCAGCATGTACAAGAGTTTTGATAGTAGTCAACTCTTCATGAAATTTGTGTTAGTTGATGTGTCTTTAGTTGCAAGAGCTTTTTCATCAAGATCTAAAGAGATGGAGTTTATCGTCAATTAATTCGTGGACGTAATTCTTAAATCACACACATCTATCTTTGTGGTGACCATCAATGTAATGAAATTCAATGCGTGTGTTAGGTTTGTACAAATATGCTTAGGTTCCCCTTAGACAAAAGGTTTTTTGATTGGATATCCTATCCTTTTAGCCACTTTTAGTTGATGAAAAACACTAGAGACAATTTCTCTAAGGGGTGTAAATAGACGTTTCACATTCCACAGAGTGATGTCCTCATTAGGTTGTATTGTTGGCTTTTCGGGTTATTATTCGCTAAGTTGAGTAGCCATATGAGAGAATTGTGTTGTCATCTTAGTAAGTTATTCTAATAACTCATTGCATGATGTTTTGCATGAATCCATCATGTTTGAAAGAGAGGGGGAATGAAGAAAGACATGATGAAGAATTTAACCTAGTGATTTTGATCCTTTTTTTTGCTTAAGTAAGCATTAACAAGTGAGGCTATAAGGAGCAAGATCAAGAAAGACACTCGAGACAAATATGATGTATCTCAAATAGGATATAATGAATATGGTTTGGATATTTCTTAAACAATCTTAGGGAGTCACAATGTAATGAGTACACTCAAACAAGGTACTCAATACAAGTGGGGTATAACTCAAACAAGTTATGCTGAATATTTTGATTGCTTTGGCTTAAATAAGCTTAGCGGGTGACAATGTAAGGAGTACACTCAAATAAGGTACTTGATACAAGTGGGGTACAAATCAAACAAGCCATGATGAATTTGTTGATTGGTTTAGCTTAAACAATCTTAGTGGGTGATAATGTAGGGATTACACTCAAAAAATGTACTCGATACTAGGTATGATATAGCTCAAAATGAGATATGAGGAATTCTTGTTAGATGAAGTTTAAACAAGATTGACAATTGATGATATAAAGAGTGAACTCAAACAAGTCACTCGATATTCGTTTAATATAACTCGAAATAAACTATGAAGGATTCATTGTTGGATGAAACTTAAACAAAGTTTACAATTGATTATATAATTAGTGAATTCAAACAATTCACTCAATATCATTTTGATATATCTTGAAACAAGCTATGAAGGATTCATTATTGGCTTGAGCAAGCTAATGAAATCAATATAACATTTAGATATTTGTTTGTTGATTGATTCAATCTTTTTTCGATACTGATGTGGTTGAGAAATGTTTTATGGAACACACTAAGACTTGAAAATTACAACAAACACATTTGTTCATCAAAATTTTATGATATATAAACTGATAAACAAACTTGTTTTTAATCAGCAAGTATTCGTATTCATTTGATTGGTTTGGCTCAAGAATTAGATCCATCTAGATTAATCATCTTTTTATGCAACATGTAGTATGTTGTGAAAAGGGAAGATGCAAGCTCTTATCACTCCAAAAAGATGCATCCTCCGATATACCCTAGTCTTGCTATACCTAATTCTGGACAGGGAGATAATTGGTATCGGGAGCCCTTAGAGTACTAGAGGAGACTCACCAATTCTTACATACCTACTTCGGAGTGAATCACCACATCCAAGGCAAGCTTTATGAAAAGGTGGAAGGTGATGGGGGATGGAAGTGTATATGGTGTCCTTATTTCTCCCCAAAGATTGATAGGGACGATGCCCAGAATCCCTTGTTAAAACTATTTTAGGTGTTACTCTTAGTAGTCTCAATCATGATAACATTACCTGTCAGAAAGGACCAGAGGCAATGTAGATAACAAATGTTGTTTGAGACTAGTTATCAACTGTAATGAAAATGAAAATTTGGTGGTGCATGGTAATGAATTCCACGTCACCAATGTGTTAGGGAATAAGAGATAAAATATGCGGAATAATTCCTTATAGAATTGCAATAGTAGAAACTAATATGCAAAAATATTACAGATCTCAAATAAAAAGTAGAATAAATAACACAACACAGTAAAAGAGACAAGATTTAATGTGGTTCACCCAATTTGGGCTATGTCCACCAAGAATCACTTGCTCATTTTATTACAAGCCTCCACTCTCTCAATACAATACCAGATCTATTTGGAGCTATGCTCAACAAAATCTGAGAATTCACACCCGAATTCAAAACACAGCTACAATACATTTGCTTGTATATATATCATATGCATAAGACCATATAAATAGACAATTGATTAAGGAGTTTGATACAAAACCATGGGTATCAAAACCATGGGCAAAACATGTGTAGGTAACAATGGGAAAAAACCATGGGTATCAAAACAATGGGTACCGAAAAACCATGGGCCCAAAATAGCCCATAATGGTTACCCATTACCCATGGGTTAATAAACCACCCATGAAAATACCCGAGTGTAACACATGAAGGTGTACCACACTCTAACATGAAAACAGCTCCACAAACATAACAATCTCCCACTGGAGAGTGATTTCCACCGAGAAAGCTTCTCAACCCTTCACTATCATCCGTGAAGGCCAACCAAATCTAAACATAGCTTTAGTTTATCCCTTGTGACCACCTTGGTCATCATGTCTCGGCAGGATTCTCGATGGTATGAATCTTCTCCAACTTCAACTTATCTTCTTTCAAAGCTCTCCCGATGAAGTGATATCTCAACTATATATGCTTCATCCTAGAGTGGAAAATAGAGTTCTTAGCTAGGTGTATAGAACTCGACTATCACTATGTAGCTTACATTCCTTCTTCTTATGCCCCAACTATTCAAGAAATTTTTGTAAGAAAATCATCTCTTTGCTTGCCTCTATGGCAGCAGCATACATACTCACCTCCATGGTTAGTAAAGCCACCAGCTTTTGTAGTCGTGAAATCCATCTCTTTGTTGTTCCACCTATAGTGTAAATATAAGATGTCGTGCTCCTCCCGTTGTCAACATCTCCTGCCATGTCTCGAATCTACATAACCACGTAAAGTGGTGTCGATCTAATGTATCACAAAGCTGTCCCCATGGTCCTCTCAAATACTAAAGGATCCACTTTTACCTTGCCAATGCTCTTTACCTGGATCACTCATAAATCTACTCACAGCTCCCACTGCATGGGCAATATCAGGCCTAGTGCACACCATAGCATACATCAAACTGCCAACCGCTGATGAGTAAGGTACCTTGGACATCTGGTTTCTTTCCTGCTCTGTCTTAG
This sequence comes from Taxus wallichiana var. yunnanensis, assembly GCA_018340775.1. Classification (NCBI taxonomy): domain Eukaryota; kingdom Viridiplantae; phylum Streptophyta; class Pinopsida; order Cupressales; family Taxaceae; genus Taxus; species Taxus wallichiana. The sequence goes on along the minus strand of CM031234.1, from coordinate 663,116,742 downwards.
GACACTACTCCTTTGATAACTTAAAATGGCCTGCCAAAGGAGTCCCAACCGGTTTAGCATCCTACATGTTAAACCTATCCAATACCTTCTTAATGTACTCTTCCTAAGATAAATTCAGCTTTTGTTCCTTCCTATCCCGAGTTATCCTCATACCAAGGATTTTTTGGGTACCCCCAAATCCTTCATATCAAAGGATTCACTTAGCTATTTCTTGAGTAATTTTATTTCTTGCATGTTTTTACATTCGTAAGCAACATGTCATCAACATACAAACACAAGATAATATAACTTCCATCCTCAAATTTCTTTGTATACACGCAATGGTCAGAATGACATCTAATATAACCTTGCTCCATCATGAAGCTATCAAACTTCTTATACCATTGATGTGGAGCTTGTTTCAAGCCATACAAGCTCTTCTTCGCCTTGCACACCATCTCCTCTTTACCTTTGACTTCATATCCTTCTGGCTGCTGCATATATAGCTCCTCCTCCAAATCACCATGGAGAAATGTAGTCTTTACATCTAACTATTCTAAGTGCAAGTCTTCTGCTACCACTATTCCAAGAACAGTTCTGATAGAAGTCATTTTTACTACAGGAGAAAAAATATCATCAAAATCTATACCTTGTTTTTTGCAAACCCTTGACCACCAACCGGCCTTATATCTTTTATTTCCTCCTTCTTCATCTTTAACTTGTACACCCACTTGTTCTCAGTAATGCTCTTTTTCCTTCCGGAAGCTTCACCAAATCCCAAGTCCGGTTCTCCATGAGAGAATTATGCTCCTCATCCATGGCTTGCTCCCACTTCTTACCGGCATCTACCTACGTTGCTTCATCAAAGCTCTTGGCTCTCCACTATCACTGAGTAATAAATAATAAAGAGAAGGAGAAAAATGTTCAGGTTTTTTTCTTCCCTTTAAGACCTCCTCACCGTAGGAGTTTGGGGTTCTGGAATAGGTTCCTAAACTGATTCATGGGTCACTTTCCCATCTGGAAGATCCTCTACCACTATATATTCTTTCTTAGATTCTTCCCTATTTTCCTGCAACTGTTTCTTATACATGACTTTCTCATTAAAGACCACATCCCTAGACCGAATGATTTTCTTGTCTTTAATACTCCAACATTTAAATCCAAAGTCATCACCACCATAACCAATAAAAGTGCATTTTTCTGATTTAGCCTCTAGCTTGGTCCTATCATCCTTGTCAATATGAACAAACACCTCACATCCAAAGACTCTAAGAAATGAGTAATCGACTTTCTTACCGTACCAAGCCTCCTCAGGTATGCCTCCATCCAAGGCACTTGAGGGTCCTCTATTTATCAAGTACACAGCTATGCTCACCGCTTCTACCCAAAAATAAAGAGGCAATCCTGCATGTATCCTCATGCTCCTAGCACATTCCATTATTGTTTTGTTCATCCTTTTTGACACCCCATTCTACTGCGGGGTTCCTGGAACCGTATTTTTGCCTGTGGATTCCATTCTTAGAACAATAATCATCAAATTCATTACTGCAATACTCCCCTCCATTATCTGACCTGAGACATTTTAACTTAAGGTCCTGTTTCATTCTCTACCAAGGCTTTTCATTTAACAAAAGTATTAAATACATCAGATTTGTTTCTAATACAATAAACCCAAACTTTCCTTGTTGCATCATCAATAAAAGTAACATAATAACTTGAACCCCCAAGAGATGATACCTGAGCTAGCCCCCACACATCAAAATGTACCAGCTCTAACTTACTCTCTTTCTTCGTAGGTCCAACCTTGAGAAACCTTACTCACTTTTGTTTCCCATATATGCAGTTCTCACATAAATCCAAACATGTTTCTGTATATCCAGAAAATTCTTCTTTATGATGTCCATGCCCTTATGGCTCATATGAATGAGCCTATAGTGCCATAATGTTATATCTACATCTGAAGCCACAAGATTACAATCATTAGTACTATCAGTGGTTAAATACAAGGTTCCAACCTTCTTACCTCTTGCCACCACAAGAGCACCCTTGGTGACCTTCCAAGAGTCAGTTGTAAATATCACAGTACAACCATCACTTCCCAATTGCCCCACCAATATCAAATTTCTCCTTAATGTAGGCACATGTCTGACATCCTTCAATAGCCATGTATTCTCATTCTACATCTTAACCTGAACATAACCTTTTCCAACTATACTACAAGGCTCATCATCACCAAGAAAAACATGCCCAAAATCCCCTTGAACATAATTAACAAAATAATGCCTATGTGGAGTAGCATGAAAAGAAGCCCCTGAATCTAAAACCCAAGATTCATTAATATTATGCAAAGAAAGAATCAAAGCATCCTGGCATACATTACCCGATGCCACATTTGCCTCTTTGTTTTCTTCCTGTTGTTTCTTCTTATCCCGAAGCTCCCAACAGTCCTTCTTTCGCATGCCTAGATTTTCCACAAGCTGCAAAGATATTATCTTGCTTTTGGATTTTGACCTTGCCCGATCCTTTGATTTTCCATGGTTTCCACTATTCTTCTGTCTCCCTCTAGTTTCCACTGTCAAAGCATTCCCTGAAGTAGAAGATTCACCAAAGATTTTTCTTCGCATTTCCTCACTTAGAATCACCCCTACAACATCCTCAAACTTCAACTTTGAGTTAGCTGGAACCGAGTTGCTTACCACCATTACTATGCTATTCCAACTCTCAGGTAAAGAGCACATAATTAATAAAGCCCTAACTTCTTCATCAAATTCTATCAGAATCAAAGCTAACATATTCACAACCGTATTGAAATCATTTAAATGACCTGCATTGAACCATTCTTAGACATCTTCATATTAAACAACTTTTCATTAATAAATCTTATTAGAGGCAGAGGGTTTTTCATAAAACTTCCCTAATGCATCATCAATTCTTTTGTAGTCTTTTCCTTTGAAGCATTAAATAATACCAAAGATGCAAGACATAGCCAGATCGTTCCAAGTGCCTTCCGATCCAACAAATCCCATTCCGCATCTGTCATACTTGAAGGTTTGTTCACCTTCTCAGACAGTGGAGTATAAATATCCTTCTGATAAAGGTAATCTTCCATATGCATCTTCCAAAGACTGAAATTCTACCCGTTGAATTTATCAACCCTAGATCTTCCATCATCTACCATAGCTCCCACTCAAGCTAAAAACTTTCCCTGCGATTCAACACTTCAACAAGCCAAACCAGGCTCTGATACCAATTGTTAGGGAATAAGAGATAAAATATGCAGAATAATCCCTTAAAAATCCCAAATAGTAGAAACTAATATGCAAAAATATTACAGATCTCAAATAAAAGTGCGAATAAATAACACAACACGAGAGACAAGATTTAACGTGGTTCACCCAATTTGGGCTACATCCACCAAGAATCACTTGCTTAGATTTTATTACAAGCCTTCACTCTCTCAATACAATACCCAGATCCGTTTGGAGCTATGCTCAACAAACTCTACAGAATTCACACCCGAATTCAAAGCACATCTGTAATACATTTGCTTGTATATATATAATATACATAAGACCATATAAATAGACAATTGCTTAAGCAATTTGATACAAAACCGTGGGTATCAAAACCATGGGCAAAAACCATGGGTATCAAAACAATGGGCAAAAATTGTGGGTATCAAAACAATGGGTACCAAAAAACCATGGGCCCAAAAATAGCCCATAACGGTTACCCATTACCCATGGGTTAATAAACCACCCATGAAAATACCCGAGTGTAACACATAGAAGGTGTACCACACTCTAACATGAAAATAGGCTCCACAAACATAACACAATGTAGCGTAGGTGGTGATGAAATCCACCTCTGCTATGTGCTAATATAAATCGTGAAGTGATTAATCGGCAAATTTATTTCCAACTTGAAATAAAATCACTAGCGAGTAAATCGATAATGTACCTTAAGCATGCAATTTTTTAATTTTTGTTCTTTTAGCATTTTTCAGATCGTTCTCTGACCAAGGTAATCTTGCAAAAAGTGTTATAAGTTTTTTTTTTTAATAATTTTCTCAACAAGACGGTCCTGAGAGTGTCCAAGAAACCTGCATAAGATTTTGCAAACTGTGAATCGAAATCACTGATACGGAAAATTTAAACGTAATGTAATTATTTTTTGTTTGGTGTGGCCTGGGTAGTACTCTCCAAAGTGTTCAAAAGATGGCTTAGAATGTGAAATAAGTGGCTAACTGGACCGTGTTTGCAAAATGTTGTTGAAAAGGTCCTGCAAGAGCACGATTATAAGTTTTTCTGCACAAAAATTCACAAAATAAAGTTGGAAAAATTAATTTTTAAAAACGGTGGATCATGACGCACAAAATATCCACAAAAGGGGACAATGTGAGACGACCCTATAAATGATGTATATATAGTTTATTGTGATTAAATTGATCGAATTGATGAATTTTATTGAATTGTTAAGAGGTCTAAAAGGCGTAATTAGATAAGAAGTTAATTGAAAACAAATGAATTTAAAAAATTAAACAAGATACTAACCTAAAAATTGGATTGATTATTAAATCACAATGAAATAATCAAATATCTAATAGAAACTAATCAAGATGAACTAGTCCTTTGACCTAATCAAGATTACCACAACTAACTAATAAAGGATATGACATAAATGTATAACCTAAATCGATGATAGGGTAATCCTAATACCTTGATGACTTAATGGGAATGAGAATTCAATTATAACTAGGTTACTTGTATATAGGAAGCTAATTAAAGGCGTAAAGGAAACAAACAAATCAATAGAAATAAGCAATCGTGAATGTACAAAAAGATGGAGTGACGAAGTAAGAAATACCTTAAAATATTATATCAAAGATCGGAGCAATACCGACTATAGGGTATGAAAATGGTAAGGTACCGGCAGAAGGTGGATGGTAGGGTCAAACAGCGCAGCTGGATAGACGGAGATGGTGGGGCGAGTGACAAGGGTGTGTGGTGTCACAAATATCCGCAATGGAAGGGCGACTATCAAACTGAATGCGATATGCTAATGTGATACATAGGGAGATCACGTGGTGGTGGCGTTGAGTCAAATTTAACTGTGTTTAAATAAATGGAAGTGCAAATAGCAAAGCAATTCAAGAAGCTCCGGAAGATGATGGAAAGAGGTGTATCGATATATCGGCAGCTGAGTTCGGCGTTGCAAACTACTTGGTGCGGGGTTATTACGAAGGAAAGAGAGCTACAGAAAAACATTACTATGGATATTAACATATGGACGTAGGATGTTTAGGCCTGGATTCATCGACGGTCAGGGTGGATGCTTCAAAATTCCATAGGACAAATAAAATGAATGATCTTCATCTAGCTATAAGACAGATGTTTGTAACAATAATAATGGTATGTCGAAACGACCGGGAAGATGGCGGATCGGGTTTGTGGGCTTAAACGTTGGAGCGGGGGGACGTGATAATCCGCAGGGAGCTGGAATGGGAACTCGATGAGATGGGAGCTAAGGAAGCAGTCTGAGCGGAGGAATTGGGAAGCTCGTGTAGGAGATCGCGTAATGGGTTGGCTTGACAGATAGAGAGGATACAGGGATGGGAACTGCGGGGAGGGTTGTGTTGCAGGGAATTGGAGAGCAGTCTACGTGAGAATGGAAGAATAGTCTACGTGGAAGGGGGATAGTGGTCGACGTGAAAGAGGGAATGGGAGGGATTGGGATACGGGGTGAGTTAGGTAGATGGGTCTGTGTGGAATTTGGGGAGGGATGGGTGAGGGAGATCTCAGGAATGGGTTGACAAATCGGGCTCGGGGGGGATAGGATGAGAGTTGCTAAGGGGATGGGTTGATACGAAGAGGAATGGTAGAGCTCGGCCGAGGAGCTGGGCATGGTAGGAGCGTGGGAGTTTTGACGCGGATGGGATGAGTTCGATAGCTTGCTGATGAGCTCGGGTTGGGTGGTAGGAAGTGAAATATGGATATTTTTAATTTAGATATTATTTAGTTCGGTAATCATAAAAATAATTACTAAAACGACTCTATGATTCACACTAGATTTATTGAGAGATAGTTAGATCAAGATGAAATACAACTGATACAAAGAAAATGATAGATATATAGATATATTTTTGTTTCGCTAACATACAATTATGATTTTTGTGAAGATATAATTCACTTCAACGGGCTAGTTCTGTAAGCACACACAAAACAACGAAAATATTGAACACAAAATGTTAATCCTAATGAAGTAGATCAGATTTTTTTGTGATATGAGAAACTCCTACAAACAAGCTTGAGACTGTGAATCGCAATGATAAAATGACAAGGTAGATTAATAAACACTAAAAATCTATAAAAGCATATGTTAGTTAAATGAAACCAGATATATTAATAAAGCATGGAATCTGGGACTTCTGACTCGATCTACGATTATCTTGAATATGGTAATGGATTTTCTACAAATCACCAATGACCGAAAAATGTCAAGCTCGAGGAGGTCAGAAATGTAATGAACGTCATAGATTCATTGTGACTATAATCTGCACACACACACACCATAAGACACCGCATAAAAAAATAACTTCCTATAGTGCTAAGGTTAACCAAATGACGCCATAAGGCACAAAAAAAGAGATTATCAAAACAAATAATTGTAAAGAAAATATGGATAAAACCGCTAATTCTTAAATCAAAGCTAAGAGTGCGTGGGTAGGTCCCACCGAGCGCACGGAATGTGAGCTATGGAAAGGAGGATTGTGGAAGGGGTAGGCGTGTGGCAGGAGGCAAACACAACACATGGGATTTATTAACGGCCAATCACACCCATCATTTCCTTGCATATGATACAAACACTTTATTTTGAGATCCATAGACTTTTACCATGGTGAAACCCAAGGAAACATTGTAAATTCAGCAATAGGTGGATAGTTGGAGCAAGAGTAGAAATGATGGGGGAATGTGTTTAATGGAGATCTCACCTATACATGTATTCTTACGTGCTCTTTAAGCACCAAAAACGTACTCACACAATCACCACAGGTTTACTTGGCATGTTGATGATAAGTTAGAGTTTTGTCAAGATAGGTAATGGCTAAGAATGTCAAACATGCTGACATAATGATCAATTCTAAGCATAATTATATTAGAGGAACTCATGCCATTGAAATATTTATATAGCTGTCCTCTAATGGGACTACATCATTGCGTGCTTTATTACAAAAAAAAAAGAAACTTATGTAGTCAATTTACTATTATTACACACTCCCGGCTTGTGTGAAAATTTTCAGTATTGGAACAAGGTATGGACGTCCAATGAATCAGAAATATAGTATTTTTTCATGTGTTGTAGTTGCAAATTCTCTATAGACATGTATGCATACGTGGGGGAATTAAAAAGGAGGGAGCTATTTGACAGAATGTCTAAAAAAAAAAAACGTGGTTGTGTGGATAGCATGAATTGCAGGATATGCACAAAGTGGGTTTGTTGAAAAGTTTTAAAACTTTCAAGCAAATGCTAATTGCAGGTGTAGGTCCAAATCCCACAACGTTTTCCAGCGTCCTCCATAGCCTATGCCAATTAAAAGCTCTGAAACTTGTTCATCGATCATAGCATAGAAGAAAATTTTCAGATAATGTGGTTGCAGATGCACTGGTAGGCATGCATGGAAAATGTGAAGCTCCTGAAGTTTCCTTTATCAAAACAATGGCTGACAACTCTGTGGGTACCGAGGAACTGAAATGGGTAGTGGAAAAACACAACATAATAATGAGAAGCTAAAATAAGTGAGTGATTCAGTTGGAAGTGTGGCCTTCGCAACCTATTTTAGTCTATAGATACAATAGATTATGTGATCATGGTGTTAGGGACGGTGGAAGCATTTATGGACGGGGAAATGGTTCTGGTCTATTCATATATGTTGGGAATCTTTTTTGATACATTGGTGTAGACCCCAATGGCTCCACTACAATGGCTTCTTAGGTTATAAGCATGCTCTTTCTTTTTTTACTTGGGACTTGTCATCATGACGTTAGGATGGCTTGAGGTATCATGTTGGATGCAAAGAAGGGAAATGATAATCAACTTGCATGAAAATATGTTATTTAAAATCCACTTTGAGCGAAGATGTTAGTTATTTTGGTACATATGGCAATAATGGAGAAATTAATAGTTTTGGTTCTAATGCCATAGTGGTTGTACAAGATGCAATAAGTGAGAAGGATTTAAAGGTTTCCGATAGCTACAAAACTTGAAAAAACACCACATGAGATGGTCGATTTTATGGGAAGTTTGTTGGTGTTATGGATCTCTTCATGCTTTGAGGGTTAGCATAGACATGGCCCAAGATGTATCTTGAATGGTCCAACATAGAGGAGTTTTTGATGCACGTGAATTTCTGCGAGATTTCCAAAGGAGAGTTAGAGCCTTGTAGAATGCGGGTAAACCCATCTGGAGCACCACTTGCACTACGAGCACGGGTATTGCCAAGCATGGTCTCCTTACCTTTATCTCTTATAATTTTCATATAATTTGGTTATTCATTTGCAATAAAGTAAAATTATTAAACTAATAGATACTCAAACAACTAGACATTTTAACCAGATGACTAGTGCAATCAATAAAACAACACCTCGTGATTTTGTTACCGACTTATTTTTGACCCTCAACCATTTCATGATGACAACCTTATGCATTGCTAAACCCAGGGTGTCAAAAAAATTGATACTCGTGTCCATCGGTTTTGGCGAGAACCAAATGAGTTAATCAAAACAACCATTTTTGTCTACCTTACAAAGTTAGAAAGATGCTTTTCCTAGAGACTATAAAACAACACTATGAGCCCCGTAAAGGGATGTCAAATGTTGTATGTGTTCCTTGTTATGTAGAGAGTCACATCAAGCATTAACTCAACCTCTTTTGACCATTGGCACTCTATTCGTTTCCCCCCTTTGAGCCATGTTACTTTGTTTCACACTTTTAGGAAGTTGATAAAACTGAAAAAAAATTGTCTTTCATTTTGAACCACCGTTTGAACCCTGAGAAACAAAATCCCTACCCACCTTCGCAAACCTCTAGTATTTTTACTAGACTATTGCATGTAACCTTCATTTTGGGGAAAAACACTCTTCCAGATAGTTTGGCGAAGGAATTTTTAGGCCTCGAGACATTGTTTGACTAGGTCAAACACGCAATTACAATCGGTGTCTCCGGAAAACCATTCACCAATTGCAAACCATTTGCCAATTTTCAATAATGCCAGTAAATTTTAATTCTCAATGTATGTGAGTACACATAGAAATTTACCCATGGTGTGTTTTCTCATCAAAAGACAACGATTGAAAGTGGTTTCTTAGCCTCCAAGCCTAAATTGAACATTTTTGCATCTAGTAGGAAAACGTAAAAAGAAAGTTGAAGGACCCCATCGGGTCACCCAACCACCGTGGAAACTTGTTGACACTTGTAAATAACTATTTGGAACTCTATCTTGTGGGTTGTTATGTAAAATTTGACTTTTGGAAAAATAGTGTTTCTCTCTCTCCCTATCTCTCTCTTTCTCCTAGGTTAAGAAATGAAGTGAACTGAAATGAAATAAACATGTGTCTCTAACCCTCTCCTTTAGAATGCAAATTATTATTATTATAATGTAAATGGGAAACTAAAAAATGTTAATTATGCTAGATCTAGGTGGATGCCATGCCAATGATTTATCATTGATTTCATGCTCACATGTTTTGCAGGATGGAAGTAAGATGGTAAAAAGGCATGGTGAAATTCATTATTTATTATTGTAATTTTATATATTTTATTGGAAAATGTATATATGTTTAATGTAATTGCAAAGTAACAGAAAAATTTATATTTGAAATTTGGTAGTATGTATGAGATGTTAGTTTTAGGAATGCCTCAGAAATGTGCAATTAATCATAGGTTGAATTTGATTCATAGTTACGTGTGGTAAAAAGGTTTTATATATATATATGTGTGTGTGTGTGTGTGTGTGTGTGTGTGGTAAATGAATTTTATGTTAATATCTTGTAGTGCATATTCAATGTTGAATGAAGGATTAATTGATTAGTGTGTTGTATTCTTACCTTGTAAATGTAATAAAGATATTTAATCAAAACACTCAACCCTAGTATAAGATTCATGCATAACATTTATTCATGTGCGATCCTTCTTACCATAGAAGAAATTGAAACCATAGAATTAAATTAAACTTTGCATTGGATGGAACCTCCTAGTTTAAGTCAATAAAATCCCTAGTTTGAGTTTATCGTCATAGTCGGTATGTTTAGCGACTTTTTCGTGAACCCATCTTTTAGGAATGACATGGTCAAACTTTATCGGAGTATGTGGTTCCCTTTTAGGTTTGGTAACCATGCATGGAGTAAGGGGAATGTCTTCTCTTCAGGTCTGACACCATTTTGAGTGGTGAAGACTCGCTCTAGAAGTCACCTTAAGAGTCCTTGTTCAAAGCAATGACTATGCAGTGTAACCTTACCATATATGGAGTAAGTAGAGCTATTACTCCCTTAGTATCCTAGTGGACTCCCAAGTCTTATGAAGTTAGATCTAGATTTTTTTCTTTTCATCGAATGAATTCCTTTTTGGATCCAAATGACACAAATGGAGCTAGGGAAATAGTTGTGCTTTGACTTAAACTCTTGTTAATGATCTCCTTAGTTCTTCGTAGATAAATGTGTTACTGGGGTTACTAACAACATAACACCTTAGTCTTTCATGAAGGTTGTTTAGCATAAATATGTACTCTCACCTTAAACTCATATATAGTTAGGGTGTAGATCCTTAGGTGTAATTGGAATTAAGCCAAACCTTGGCTAATTAAGGGGTTAACTCGTGGGTAGAAAATGGTAAGTAACTCCTTGCAAATGAAATTGATTTGAAATATGTTGACTTTAGAGAACCCAAGAAACCGGAAACTTTGTCCCATAATCCCTTGTTATGCCTTTTATGACATTAAGAATAAAAGAAATTTCACATGTGGAATCATGAAATGTAGAATCATGGGACCTTACCTTGAACACAAATCACTTGTGGTTCATGTGTAGTTTATAATACTTCCAATCATGTACTTATTCAAGATGTTAGACAAGTACCTTCGTAATTATTTTGTTATAAATTGATGGTATTAATGAGACCATAGTGCGATGTTAGAGTAAAGCATATAAGAGTAAAACAATATTTGAGGTTAGGTATAATGTCACTCTTGGAGTCCTTGTAACTCAATTAGACATTTACTTGTATTAAAAAAATATGATTTTCCTGGGTGTGATCAAACTCCGAGAAAATAAAAGATATATATAAATCTAAATAGAATTTCTTAATGTGGAAATGTCAAATGGATTCAACAAGTTTTTGAACTATTTTGAACTATGATGGAAAATAAATATACCGTGATCGAAGAATGTTTATGGGAAAAAGGTATCTTAAATCTAAATCTTCCTTAAATCCTAAGATTTCTTTCTTGGTATCACATCGATTCACTTGTGTAGCAAGGGTAAAATTTAAACTTGAATAAACCTTTGGGAAGCATAATCTTAACATAAGAACACGAGAATCAGGTACTTTGTATGCAATTTGAAATATGGAAAATAATTATGTAAGTTATGGATATTTTCATAAGGGATAAGGAGCGAACTTAAATGGTCAAACTATAAGTTGAATGTGAAATGAATTTAAAAACTTGTAGGTGGAAAAAGGATAAAATTATCCTTGCATAATAATGTTCTTGGAATGTTAATTGTAACTAAGATGTAATCATGGTAATGATGTGTTGTGGGTTTTCAATCCTTGGGTCTCCTTCTTATGGTTGGTTCATTGTTAGTATCCGTTCATTGGGTAAAGTGTGGAATCAACATGTATATGGTATTGTCATGTATCTATGTGAGTCGATGACTTATGTAAGTGTCTTATGCATTGTTGAGTTTCTCTACTTGGAGCCCTTGTGGTGTTGTGTAGTGAGCAATGTTAGTAAAAAAAAAAAAAGTATCCTGGTATTTCTACTATTGTATTTGTGTGTGTAAAATGTGGGCATCACACTTGGTATTAGACTGAGGTTCATGCTCTCGAACCTCTGGGACATATTGAGTAGTGATGATTTTTCATGGTGGTGGTTTATTGGAAGAGTAATGTGATATATGTTGTAATGTGAACAATGTTGTAATTGTGATATTATGAATGCATGTGTTGTGCATATATCTTAGTGCGTATTTTTATCATGTTTATGTGCTTGTGTTGAGAGTATTCACTATCCTTTTTATGGATTCTATGAATAGTCACGTGTGATGTACCGCCTTGTTGTGTTTCAATTTTTTTATTATGGATTGCAGATTGTTGAAACATTTTGGCATTATGGGATATAAAGATGTATTGATGTATTGCATGAAAAAATTGGCTTAAAGTGAATTATATTGTATCATGATATCATTATAATGTTGTGATTAATCGTGCATGTCACTATGTTGTAATTGCAATTGACTATATGTTGTATTATTAAACATTGTGTTCCTCATACATATTATTCTGGTATTATGTGATGGTTCATGTCGTGGTTTAGGGGCTTATGGTGATCATATGATCCCTATTTTACAGTGATTTCACTTTGTGTGCACTATGTGGTAATGTGATTTATCATAACCCGTGAAAGTAATGATTGTGTTATACCCTGTATACATACCATGTGTAAGACACTATGGTTAGTGTGTGTGAATCACCATTATGTTAGTGATGTAGTTATGTGTTATGTTGTGGACCCTACACTAACTACACCTAAGGTAAATCAATAAATGGTGTATGTTTGTAGTGAGAAAATGTGTACCATTGACCAGTCACTCAAGCCAAGTACGAGATAGGAAGTGGAGTCTTACATAGGCTAAAAACCCACTTTTGTTCATTTGGTATGCATGGCACTTGCTCAATGGGTGTCATGCATATTGTGTTTCTCGAAACCTTAGGCTCAGTAGATGGTGAATTTTACTCCTTTCTCTTTCCCTATATGGTTATCATATAGATTCAACCTAAGTGTAGTTATGAATCTATTGAGCCATGTGAGTGGTGGTAAAAGATGATTTAGGACATAAATGATCACAATTGTATTATTTGATATGTTATTTTAGGAGCGAGGATCAATGTCGAGTGCTAGCATCTCATTGAGTACGCATTTGGTGGCTATATAAGGCCACATAGTTATTGTAATGTGTTATTTCTCTATACATATTTTATCCGTAAATTGAACATTTTCTCCTTTTTTTGCAAGAACCAACGTTTTCTTGATTGACATGTTCTTATATTTTGGGAATTTATTAGGTTGTTGCTCTAGAAAAATGTAGATGTTTTCACTAACTATGGCTATTTGGCCATTTTTTTCTTAGATTTATCTATTCTTGTTAAGTTTAAAATTTTTATAGCCTAGACCAAGGCTTGGGAATTTTGCCAATTGGCATTTGAAATGGATTGTTATGTTGGTTCTAATATCGTAATGTGTTGGAATAGGCTCATGGGATTCACCATGGAGTGGTGGAACCTATGGATCCGCTTTTTATATAGGGGTATGGCCCAAGGAGTTATATATAACTAACGTGTTGTTGAACGAGGAGTTATTATGTCACTTGGGTGAGAGGTGTTTGGACTCTATGTGCCAGGGCCATATGGTGACCGACCTCTTTTGGGAAGTGAAAAGGAAAATTTATATTTATTTTATTTTCTTGAGGAAGGCATAAGAGAGAATTGAGGAGACATAAGATATTTTTGTGTGTGTGATTGATGCTTGTGAAGTATATGCATTTGTTTTGTGATGCTTTGGGAGGTATATGGAGTTGTTTTGTGATGTTCTGGGAGGTGTATGGTATTGGTATTATGGTTTATGTGTACACTTGTGAGTTTGGGCTATGTCTTGTGAGGTTGCTTCAATCTTGACACTATGTAGCTATAAAAATGGTCTGGAGTTTTGTGAAACCTTCGTATGTGTATGTGTTAGGAATTCCATGTTGTTGTAGTCTACTTATGTTACGAGTACTATTGTGTCGGGAGCATGTGTGATAAGTACTATGTTTTGAGGGATATGTATGTTCTTTCCATGGTTCGGTTGAGTTCTTATGATGTGATATAGTTGTAGAAGTATGTAGAGATATATGTATTGTGGACCGTTGGTGTTGTGTTTGGTTCTTGTGTCGCATCATGATGTCAGTATCATATGGGCACCGCAACAATAAAACAAAATAAATAAATAAATAAACTGAAATCTTAAAATAATGAAATATTAAGAGATTGAGATTAATAAATATTGTTAAGGAAAATGATTAACTAAGTAATAATGTAAACTGGAACCACCAATCTTCGTAGAACATTAATAAATTGTCAAACCTTTCTTCTTTCTTGTGGTCACACTTTGGAAACATGTATTCTCTCATTGGTGGCATGAGTCATTAATTATTTCCTCCTTGCTCATGTGAGAACCTCTTATAATCTTGGTCTTGTCTCATTACTAACATGCTTACTTACCATTCCTTCACACTTCAACGTTGTATCGCATCGAGGACGATGCTCTTATAAGTGGAGGGAAATGTAGTTATTGGCTTGAGTGAGCTAATGAAATAAATATAACATTTAGATCTTTGTTTATTGATTGATTCAATCTTTTTTTGATATTGATGTGGTTGAGAAATGTTTTATGGAACACACTTAGACTTGAAAATTACAAATGACACATTGTATCTTCCAAATTTTATGATATATAAACTAATAAACAAACTATTTTTAAATCAACAAGTACTCATGTTCATTTGATTGGTTTGGATCAAGAGGTAGATCCATCTGGAATAATCATTATTTTATGCAACATACGAGAATGTTGTGAAAAGGGAAGATGCAAGGTCTTATCACTCCAAAAATATGCGTCTTCCAATATACACTATTCCCGCTAAACCTAATTTTGTACATGGAGATAATTGTTATCGTGAGCCCTTAGAGTACTGGAGGAGACTTACCAATTCTTACATATCTACTTTGGAGTGAATCACCACATCCAAGGAAAGGTTGGTGAAAAGGTGGAAAGTGATGGGGGGATGAAAGTGTGTATGGTGTCCTTATCTCTCCCCAAATATTGATAGGGATGATGCCCAAACTTCGTTGTTACTACTATTTTATGTGTTACTCGGAGTAGTCTCAATCACGACAACATTACATGTAAGAAAGGGCCAAAGGAGAGGTAGATAGTGAAAGTATTTGAGACTAGTTCTCAATTACAATGCAAATTCAAATGTTGGTGGTGTGTGGTAATGAAGTCCATGTCACCGGTGTAGCATAGGTGGTGATGAAATCCACTTTTGCTATGTGCTAATACAAATCATGAAGTGATTAATCAACAAAGTTATTTCCAACTTGAAATAAAATCACTAGCAGAAAATGATAACATACCTTAAGCATGCTAATTTTTTTTTTTTTTCTTTTAGCATTTTTCGATCAATCTCTTACCAAGGTAATCCAAAGTAAAAACGTGTTATAAGTGTTTTTTTATATAATTTTCTCATCAAGGTGGTCTTGCACAAAAAAAGTTAGTAGTTTTCCTTTATAGGGTAAGTGCAGCAAGTTGGTGGACAAAAATGGGTCATAAGTGGACATCATATTGTAAAAAACAACGAAATCTCAACTTGTAGGGATTATTAGCAATACATGCACTTAAAATTAGAAAAAAATTATATAAATATGAATCATAGCATCCTGGAATCTAGTTTCTAAACCAATAAGTTTTTAAAGAACGAGAAAAGTTGAGCTATATTAAACACTTAACTTATATGACTTGGTTTTTTTTTTTTTTAAAGCTTATAAGATTGTAGTCCATTTTCCTACGATTTGGATGACAAAATCTTGTTATTTTTTTCATTTATTGAAAAGTTAGATGTAGTTGTCTATCTTAGAATGGGTTTTATTTTGTATTTTTTTGAGAAATATTGTTTTTATGATTTTTCCATGAAAGTGGTATGAAAATAGTTAGAAATGGAAGCGCTTTTCGCTTTCCCACCATAATTATATAAAAAAATATCGAAATCAAATATTTTTTTAATGTGTATAGAATCTCTCCACGCTTGGGATGGTATAAGTTTATCACAATTTGATAAGAGAAAATAATGATTGTAATCTTAAATGTAGACATGAACATTCACCTGGAAAAAACATCTTAAAGACCTATTGTTAGTAAAAAAGTACCAAATGATATTTATCTTATTCTATTTAGTTTAAAATCAATATTTCTACAAAGATAACTTGATTTCCCCTACGCGATGGCACCATTTTTGTGAAATATTTTCATTTTTAAGGATGGTTAAAGTCTGTGGAAGAGAAATTTTGAATTTTTGACCTTCTAAACTTCATAATGACCTTCCAAAGCTTTGGTTGGGGAAAAACAAAGATTTCTCGAGACTTAGGGTCAGATTTGATGATACAGAAAGAACCGCGATCGCGCTTTACAAACCACGATCGCAGGTTTTATAACAAGATACGCGATCACACTTTATAAACCATGAGTGCGGTTTGTAAAGCGTGGACTGTAGTTCTTAAATCATATTTACACACACCCCAATATTCTAATTACCATGTTATTTTTACTATTTTACTTTATCATACGAATTACTACGAAATTATGTCATTTTCTTTACATTTTTTCTTATCACTGGAAGCAAAACATCATGGGAGACAAGAAACGAAGTCAATAAAGGAAGTCATTAAGTAAAAAACACCAAATGCATTATAGGAAAATAGATTTCAAAATGCTAAGAGAATGCGGAATTTGCGAGAATCAAGAAGAGATTAATTTTCAACCCCTACTATTGTAAGCAATGAGGAACCTAGGTAATGTTTCTACTATCAATGTTGAAGTTGAATTAAATACTCATGATGAAGATGTTTTTACTATCAATGTTGAAGAAGAATTAAATACTCGTGATGTAGAAAATGTTGAAATTGAAGGAGACAATGAAAATGTGAATAAGGAAATTTAGGTTGAAACTGTAGACAAGCAAAATTTGACAAAAACACCTCCTAGGATTTTCCGTAAGAAACCTAATTATTTTATTGAAATTGATGAAAAAATTTGAAACCAATGTGTGACAAACTTTCTGAACAGCAAATCAAAAGAAAAGCCACTGAAATTTGGGATAATCATTTTGAAATTTTAAATGATTCCCAAAGATGTCAGTTGTTGGTTAGTTTGATGAAATTGATTAAAATGAGACCTACATTAAACACCTTAGGATTGACAACATCTAATATACATGGTCAAACCTCTACAATTGTTGAAAACCTTCATGATGCATATCACACTGTTGGTGTCAAGAGACACACTAGGGATAATAATATTGTCCATCATGTACTTGCTACTAGTGTTGTAAGTGAATCAATAAAAAAATAACGCTTTATTGTACAAACAAGTTGAATGTAGCAAGTTAATTGAAAAACTCTAATGAAAGAAATTGAAATATGTAATGTCCTTCAATCACTCAATAACACAAATTTTTGGGCATTTTCTATTAGAGTGCCGCGTAAGGACAAAAATAATTTGATGCTATAAGAGAAGTTATTATTCAATTTTGGCATGATAACACTAGAGTTTCACCTAATACAAGAGATGTTGTAAAAAGCAGAGTGTTGGTTCTATTGATAGTGAACCACATCCAAAGCATTTCTTAGATATGACTCAAACTTAATTTTTTCATAAGTTTGAACAAGAGCATCTAGAAAATAAAATTGGTCAACATTTTTTGAAATTTTGAAACCATTCTATGTGAAGATCAACTACGCTCGCACCACTTGTTATTGTAGGCAACATGTTGAATTTGCGATGCATTATGCTAGATTTTTATGTATTCATTCTAATTTTAATTCTGAAACTATGTTATCAGAATGTGGTGTTCAAGTTCCACCAATATCTTCCAGGGATTTCATTCCTACGATATTTTGTGAAAAAGAAGTTGGACAATTTTTTATAGTCAGGATTGTTTAGATGGAAGTTGTGGTACATGTGGTGGATTACCTAAATTAAAAAGTTGCATCCATGAGAAAATTGAAGGTGCAATAGGACATAATTTAGTTGAGTTTGATAAATATAAATCAGTTACATACTAGTTGAAAGATGGAAAGGAGTCTAAACGATGTGAGCTAGTTACAAAACATATGCCTATTTTTCAATTTATGAGAAAATTTAAGGATGAAGTTGTTTATGAGTATGTTAGGCATACACACAGAGCTCAAGAGTTGGATGAACAGTTCAAGATATGCAAGGACACATTTCCTATTGGTACTATTATTTCAGTGGTCGATTTTATAGAGAATTACACATTGCAACCACAAATGGAGGTTTAATCAAAGTATTAAAACTCGGTACAAGTATCCATTTTTGTGCATATAGCATTTATAAATTCTCCCAAAGTACAGAGAATGATCATATTTTTTAAGAGAGTACCACTTTTATATTTGTGATGATCATACTCATTCTACCTGAATTTGTGCAAGGGTGTTTGTAGTTATTTTAAGGAAACTTGTCCGATAGGAACATCCACTTCAAACAACATTATATATGGTCATATAATTGCACGTCTCAATTTTAGAATGCATGAATGTTTTATTGGATGAGAAGGATTCATGTCAAGATGGGTGTGTAACATATTTGGAGTTTCACTGAGGTTGGACATGTAAAAGGAGAGCATGACGGTGTAGGGGCATGTGTGAAAAGAGCTTTTGCAAGAGAAGAGTTTAATTACAAATATGGTGCTAAATTAAAAGATGAAAAGAGCATAGTGGAATGGTGTATTGACAACATGGCCCGAGGTTCTCAAGAAAATTCCACGGTTGGTAGATATTTGTGGTTGATAGAGGAACAAAAAATTGCTAACTATGATGATTGTATGAGACTCACTGGGTCCAGTGATATGCACTCATTTTGTAGCTCAGATGCTACTTCGTGGGCCACATGGACAAGAAATTTGACATGTTTTTGTGCATCTTGTATCAAATTTGTCACTGTTGAGTGTGATTCACAAGAATGGGTGGATGGATGGATTTGTAGGCCTCTAACTCCGCTTCCTAGTTATCAACCTCCAAAAGCATTACAACTTGTTTCTACAGATGAAGTTGCAACATCCAAGGACTTTGACGAAATTTTGATTTTGGTGTGACAAGGTATTTATGGTTATTTATAATTTTTGTATTGAGTTATGTCCATTGAAATTTTAATATGTAAAATTTAAATTTGAGTTGAAACCTTTAATTTTTGTATAACATGTGTTTGTAGTTATTGCGATAGAAGATAATGAAGAAGGAACAGACTATTTCTTATGTCATTGCAT
This sequence comes from Taxus wallichiana var. yunnanensis, assembly GCA_018340775.1. Classification (NCBI taxonomy): domain Eukaryota; kingdom Viridiplantae; phylum Streptophyta; class Pinopsida; order Cupressales; family Taxaceae; genus Taxus; species Taxus wallichiana. The sequence continues at coordinate 663,097,393 of CM031234.1, read as the reverse complement.
CGAGGAAAGAAAGAAGTTGACTTCTCCTATTATAGATGGCGAAGATATTGAGTACCCTACAGGGTCAGTGGTAGTTACTGGAACTTGGCTTCGATGATATCCATTAAAAAATCCTTTATTTGGGTGTTTGAAGAATTTGAGACAAAAATAAAAATACTCTTATATCCGCATCTAGTTCTACCAAAAATATTCGATGTATAGATATCGAGGAAAGCCTAATAACAAGATTATTTGGATGGTTCGATAATCGATCATGAAGAAATCATGTCTACTATTCAGAGTAGATCCGATCCCGATGGTTTATTGGAATGAATTTACAATGCTCATGTCTACTATATATAATTTCCTTAATATAATTTTTTTGGTATATATAAATTTGATAAATTTAAGTTCATATATTTTATTAAATTTGTGTATTTTGTATATATCTAGTATGTTTTTATTTGAAACTTAAATTTCTTTGACTAAAAATTTTATGTCCGAGTTAGTGGTGCGGAAAATCTTTCACCTTCATGTGGTTAGTAATGTTAGTAGATAATTTTAAATTCTCGAAGATAAGAGAAGCTTTTCTTGTTTTACAAGAAAACAAAAGTAATTAATAATGATTTATGTACCTGTGGAGGGGGTTATTGGCTCTGGAGAAGGTAGCCCAAAATCACCTGGACCTTAGAGAACTGAAACGATGCCTCCCTAAGTGTTTACAAGACCATCCCTATGTGTGTGCATAGTCGGCTTAGTGCCACGACCCACCATTTGCAAAATATATGTTTGACAACCTTATATCGGCTCTAACCTGCACTATTTCGCATGTTTATAAACAATAGGGCAATGAGAGCATCGATTGGAGAAGGAAACACACGAGTTATGCTATTGTATAGGGTCCCTAAGCTGAGGTGTAGGATAAGATGAGATGTCTCTAGGTGCCATGGAGTGTGCGTAGTCACCCATCGAAGTTGAATGATGTTTTGGTCTCAGGGCTCTTAAGGGACTACGCCCGAACAAGGTAGCTTGGAAGAAAAAAATTGTCACACACTAAAAATATGCCTCATCTAGCATTAATTTTCCCACCCCTGATGTGTTAGCGTAGTTGGTTTGGTGCCACGACCCACCATTTGTAAAATATATTGTTTGATAGCCTTACATTGTCTCAAACTACACTATTCGGCTTGTTTGCAAATAATAGGGCAGCAAAAGAGCACCGATTGGATAAGGGAAAACATAAGATAGAATATTTTAGAGGGTCCCTATCTTTGAGGTGTAAAATCGAGACAAGACATCTCTAGGTGCCACAAAGTGTGCATAGTCACTTGTCGAAGTTAAACGATGTTTTGGTCTCACGACTCTTAAGGGACTACGCCCAAACGAGGTAACCCGGAAAGCAACGGCATTGTTGAGCACCGAAATGTAACCTCCTCTAGACTTCACCTAGCCACCTAGATGTTTCCATGTAGTCAGTTTGGTTCCACGACCCACCGTTTGCAAAATATAGCATTTAATAGCCTTACATTGTCTCAAACTACACTATTTCACACGTTTGCAAATAATAAGGTAGCGAGAGCACCGATTGGAGAAGGAAAAAATGATGATATCATATTTAATAGGGTCCCTATGCTGAGGTGTAGGATCAGATGAGACATCTCTAGGTGCCACGGAGGGCACGTAGTCACCCATCGAAGTTGAATAATGTTTTGGTCTCAAGGCTCTTAAGGGACTATGCCCAAACAAGGTATCCTGGAAGCAACAACGTTATCACGCACCAAACGATGCCTCCTCTATTGTTCACCTAGCTACTAGGATGTGTCTTCATAGTTGGTTGGTGCCACATCCCACCGTTTGTAAATTATATCGTTTGATAGCCTTACACTGTCTCAAACTGCACTATTTGGCACATTTACAAATAACATCGCAGCGAGAGTATCGATAGGAGAAGGAAAAAAATGAGACGAGGATATTATAGAGGGTCACTATGCCGAGGTATAGGATAGAAAAGACATCTCTAGGTGCCCTAGAGTGCATGTAGTCACCTGTTAAAGTTGAACAATGTTTTGGTCTCAGGGCTCTTAAGGGACTACGCCGAAGAAGGTAGCCTGAAGCAATGACGTTGTCACGTACCAAAATGATACCTTCTCTAGTTTTCACCTAGCCAATCAGACATTTCAGTGAATTCATTTCAAATGCCATGACCCTCCATTTTGAAAATATCTGTTTGTGACCTTTCACTAGCTCAAGCCGCACTATTTCATACATTTGTAAACAATAAGGCAATAAGAGCACCAATTGGAGAAGGGAAAAATTGAGATAGGATAATGTAGAGGGTCCCTACATTGAGGTGTAGGATGGGAGGAGATGTCTCTAGGTTCCACGGAGTGTGCGTAGTCACTCGTCAAAGTTGAACAATTTTTGGTCTCAAGGCTCTTAAGGGACTACGCCTGAACAAGGTATTCAAGAAACAATACGTTATTACACACCAAAACGATGCCTCTCTAGTGTTCAACTTGCCACCTTGATGTTTCATCATCATTGATTTGGTGCCATGATCCACCGTTTGTAAAATATACCATTTAATAGCCTTACACTGTCTCAAACTGCACTATTTGGCACATTTGCAAACAATAGGGCAGCGAGAGCACCGATAGGGGAAGGAAAACACCGAGACACTATATTGTAGAGGGTCCCTACACCAAGTTGTTAGGATCATATAAGATGTCTCTAGGTATGACAAAGGTCGCGTAGTCCCTATCAAAGTTGAACGATGTTTTGGTCTAAGGGTTCTTACGGGACTACCCCCGAACAAGGTAGCCTGAAGCAACAAAATTATCACACACCAAAATGATTCCTCCTCTAATGTTCACCTAGCCACTCAGATATGTCAATGTATTTTGTTTAGTGCCACAACCCACCGTTTGGAAAATATATTGTTTGACAACCTTTCACTAGATCAAAGCGCACTATTTCACACATTTGCAAACAATAAGGCAACAAGAGCACCGATTGGAGAAGGAAGAAACTAAGACAACGTAATGTAGAGGGTCTCTACACCGAGGTGTAGGCTGGGAGGAGACTTCTCTAGGTTCCACGGAGTGTGTGTAGTCACCCATCAAAGTTGAACGATGTTTTGGTCTCAGGGCTCTTAAGGAACTACGCCCGAACGAGGTAGCCTAGAAAACGGCGGCGATGTTGTGCCCCAAAACAACACCTCCTCTAGCATTCACCTAGCCAATTTAATGTGTCGACATAGTCGGTTTGGTGTCATGACCCACCGTTTGTAAAATATACCATTTGACAACCTTACATTGTCTCAAACTGCACTATTTGGTGCATTTACAAACAATAGGAAATGATGGCAAACCGATTGGAGAAGGAAAAAACTGAGATATGTTATTATAGAGGGTCCCTACACCAAGGTGTTGGATCAGATGAGACATGTCTAGGTGCCACGGAGTGCGTGTGTAGTCACCATCGAAGTTGAACTATGTTTCTTCTCGGGGCTCTTAAGGGACTATGCCCAAACAAGGTAGCCCAAAAGCAACGACGTTGTCACACACCAAAACGACAAATTCTCTAGTCTTAACCTAGCCAACCAGATGTGTCAATGTATTTGGTTTGGTGCCATGACCCATTGTTTTCAAAATATACCATTTGTGACCTTTACATTGGCTTAAACTACACTATTTTACGCATTTTCTTACAAATAGGCAGCGAGAGCACTCATTGGGGAAGGAAAAACTAAGATAGGCTATTGTATAGGGTCCCTATGCCAACGTGTAGGATTAGACAATATGTCTCTAGGTACTAGGGAGTGTATGTAGTCACCCATTTAAATTGAATGATTTTTGGTCTCGGGCCTCTTGAGGGACTACGCCCAAACGAGTTAGCCTGCATAACGATGTTGTTGCACACCGAAAAAATTCCTCCTCTACCATTCACATGGCCACTCAGACATTTTAGTGCTGTTGGTTTGGTGGGAATGACCCACCGTTTGGAAAATATATTGCTTGACAGCTTACACTATCTCAAACTACACTATTTGGCACGTTTTGCAAACAATAGGGCAACGCGAGAGCACCAATTGGAGAAGGAAAAAATTGAGATAGGATATTATAGAGGGTCCATATGCCCATGTGTAGGATTAGACAAGACATCTCTAGGTGCCACAAAGTGCGTGTAGTCATATGTCGAAGTTGAACGATGTTTTCATCTTAGGGCTCTTAAGGGACTACCCCGAACGAGGTAGCCGGACACAATGAAATTTTCACGCATTGAAACAACACCTCCTCTAGCATTCACTGGGCACCTAGATGTGTTAGCATAATTGGTTTGGTGCCATGGCCCACCATTTATAGAATGTACCATTTTGACCTTCACGCCATTTGAAGCCGTTATTGTATTTCGAGTGTTTGCAATTAATAGGGCATCAAAGCACCGATTGGAGAAGGAAAAAACCAAGACATCCAACTGTAGAGGGTCCCTACGTAGAGATGTAGGATCACATGAGATGTCTCTAGGTGCCACAGAGTGCACCATAATCACCCGTCTAAGTTGAATGATGTTTTGGTCTCAGGACTCTTAAGGGACTATGCCCGAACGAGGTAGCCCAGAAGAAACGACGTTGTCGTGCACAAAACAATGCCTCCTCTAGCATTCTCTTTGCCACCTAGACATGTCAAGATTGTTGGTTTGGTGCCATGACCCACCATTTGGAAAATATATTGTTTGAAACCCTTTCACTACCTTAAACTACACAATTTCACACATTTGCAAACAATAAGGAAACGAGAGCACCGATTGGAGAAGGAAAAAACTAAGAAAGGCTAATGTAGAGGGTCCCTACTCCGAGGGGTAGGATGGGAAGAGACATCTCTAGGTTCCAAAGAGAGTGCATACTCACTCCTCGAAGTTGAACAATGTTTTTTTATTAGGGCTCTTAAGGGACTATGCCCGAACAAGGTATCTCGGAAAATGATAGCGTTATCATGCACCAAAATTATGCCTCCTCTAGTGTTCAAACGGCAACATGGATGTGTTGCAATAGTTGGTTTTGTTATCTTGTAAAATTGACAAGGGAAATTTTATAGATAACCATACCAAAATTTTGTTTCAGCCCCTAGGGAAGTTTGACAACATCCGAAATCAGCCTCAAAGCCCCTTCCGAAAAGTCAAGTTGTTTCCAAACTTGGCAGAAAAACCCTTCTCCCTCGGCACAGAAAATTTTGTGTCAACACTAAGAAAATGGTGCCACTTTTGCCTTTGGTGCAATCTCTGAGATGTCAACACTCCAAATGTTGTGCCACCTAAAAGTGCACATCCATGCAAACATGTTGACACTTCCTTAAGTGTGCCCTAGGCGCTGTAAAAGTGGTGTCGACACCTTCAAACTCGTGCCAAGGCACAATCTCCTCCGTGTCGACATCCCACCAACCGCGCCAAAGGTGGTTGGTGGCACAATAAATGTCTTTTTCTATATATAGGCGCACTCAACCTGTCATTTTCACGAATTAAAAATCAAGAAAAGTCTTTCCTCTGCACCTGTCAGCTTTCCTGTCAGGCCCGCGTGTCACCTTTCGTGTTTGTGGATCCCACATCTGTCCTTCGTCATTATATATACCCTGGTAAGTGGCTTCTCCATCCTTGTTATTGTTTTGTGGTTTTTGTGTTAGGTGATTAGGTGTTATGTGTTAAAAAGAATTAAATCTAAAAAAGATAACACATTCCCAAACCTAACTGCAAACCATTTTAACCCTCCTTCCAGATCTGTGAATCTAGAAGGCTCTGCCTCAGAAAGAGCTCCAACCCATTTTTCCTCTACTCCCTACCTTGCTAGGATTTCCCTCCTTGCCATCAAAATCCAAGCCAAAAGAGAAAAATCAAGAAATCCTTGAAATCGGCCAAAAAGTCCTATTTTCCTTGGTGCACTGTTTCTTCATACTACACTAAACATAGTCACGCCATAGCGCATCTTCAAGCCCATGTTGCATGAACCCTTCCGCGTAGTGGAAATGCACATAGCGAATTCTCAAAAGGCGCAGGCGCTGGCGCCAATGCAAGATATAATAACATTATATGTTGTGTAAACCAAACCCGCGCCGTGTAAGCCAAACCCTTGGTGCGCCTAACCTCTATGCAACATCTCCTACCAGCATGCATAGGTGCACCAAAAGAGCATGCAACAACTTCCACATCTACGCCTTGGTGCACCCTAAATGCATGCGACATCAAGCAAATCTACGCCCCGCCAAACCACTTTTCCTAAGGCACTGGCATAACTTCCTTGACATCAACATCTGCATGTTGTATGTTGTAAATCTATGCCCCGTGCCCTTTTGGCACTGCCTTCTCCCATGCAACACTTCTTAAAAGTGTGCCTTGCTAATTCAAGCCTCTGCAGCCTACAGTGAAGTTGCGCCTTGCACCCAAAGGCTTATAAATTGATCATTTTTCATTTTACAAGTTTTAAACTATGAATAACATGACGGTTGACATGGCTCTTATGTGTTGGACCTCTTTGATTCTCCATGTAGAACAAAAATAGCCATCCTCGAGCTCACACATGTCTTCGTCGAGCAAGAAGCCAACTAAGTCTAAAGGAAAAGCTAAGTTGACAGAGCAAGAAATGAAATACAAATATCAGAGAGTCAGGATGCCTGACTCACTTGCAGAGTGCAGTCTCGACATCAGAGACTCCGAGCTGGGACACATAGATATGGATGACTTCTGGGAGAGAACCACAAAGGTTACCGGTGGCCCATGGATGGAAAAATTGTAGGTAGCGGGCTACACTTTGTAGCAGGACTCCCAGTAAGTGCAATAAACAATGAGTTCATCATGTTGGTGGCCCATTACAATAAAGACACAAGATGTGTTGAGGATAAGGAGGGCAAGGTGATCATTAACCTCACAGCCCGACACTTCGAAATCATGTTGGGCATTCCTCACCATAGCCAGTATGTGGCAGTAAGCATTGAAGAATGCTTAAAGACTTGGACCAAAAATGAGGACAAGTGCATGCAGATGATGAACAAGGTTTACCTGAAGAACAAAAGGTGGTGAGCAGATGGCCGTAGACCATCCACCATAGTGACTTCTCAAAGGAGCTAAGTGATACCATCACTTTCCTCAGTAGAGTATTTGGGCTTCCTGATGCCCACTACTTTCACAAATGGATGCTCAGGTACTTAGAGACCATGAGCAAGAATGTGCCTGAGCAACGTTTTGGCTGGGGAGAGATTATCAGTGATACTATCTCGCAACAACTCCAACAAGTTTTAATGACTGGGAGGTTCTATATGAACTCCTATGTCGTATATGTCGCTACCTCAGAGAGAGAGTACCCAGGACTGATTCAAAGTGGGGTATGGCCTCAGGTCAAGATATATGAATACTACCCAGAGCTAAGGCTCAAGAACAGTATCGCCCAGTTTAACAAAATCAATGACGCCTTCTTCTATGGCATCATCTGCCTATTGAGGCCAAACATGACACATGGTCGGACCAGCACGAGCATGATCGCTGCAATGAAGAAGTGGGGGCTTTGTTTACACAATTCCCCACCTTCACATATCTCAGAGCTACCAACTTCTTGGGTGAGCCAACAAAGCTTCCAAGGTATGCAGGGCCCAAGCTGATCCTTCTAGAGCTATCAAGGCAGCTGATTACATATCATGAGAAATGTATGAAAAGGAAGAAGGGTGGAACTCCATTCCCCCTCATGGTTGGCAGATACACCTGCGCCTCATTGGGTAAAGCCGAGAAATGTATGTGGAGCTGGAATTTCTCAACTTAAAGCATGATTTCCTAGCAAGGCCAACCTTTGACTTCCAGAGTTTCCTCTCAAGGAAAAGATCAATCCCATCCATGTCCCAGAGATTGAGGAAACATGGATATACATAAATCGTGAAGTTGAAATTAGGTGAAAGGATCACTCTCGACTAGCACTGGAAGAGATCATCCACTATGGAGTTTCCATCATCCCAAAAGATTTCCAAGAAATTGATCAGGAAATTGATCAAGTTTACCTTGACACGGATGGGGATGATTGGCCATTTACAAGTATCGATAGGACCAAGGCACCCAAGACCATAGAAGAAAGGGTCCAGCCCACGTTGCAACGCACCGAGCATTGGTGCAAACGAAATGGTCTCATCTACCTTGGAGTGGATTTCACTACTTCTCCTTAGGAAGTGCACCTCCAAGGCCAGATCACTTGCCAAAGGGCAAAGGAAAGGATGAAGTTGGAGAGTCAAGCAAGCAGGAGAAAGCTCCTGATAGCCCTCCTTCTGCCTCAAAGCAAATAGTGGACTTAGTGTCCCCAGGAAAAGAAGAAGCGGTAGATATTCCAATGAGACACATCCACTCAGGATGTTGTCACAGCTACAACTGTGGAGGTGCCCACCATTCCCTCTTCTACTCCCCCTCCTCCTCCTGTCACTCAAGTAACCACTCCTTTGGTTGTGTCTTCTCCTCTATCTTCCTCCCTTCCATCTCCCACCTCTTCCATCTTCTCCTCTCTCGTGGATCTATCCTCCAGCGTTTCCTCCATCTTGTCTCGATCCCTTCCATCTCCATGTCCTTCTCTTCCCTTGTAGTGACTCCGAGCCCTGTGAGCACTAGTGCATTGGACTCTCTATCCATGCCACCACCAAGTGTTTCCACTTTCTTCCCCGAGTCCACTACAGTTGCTCCCCCTTTCACCCCCTGTTTCCTCTTCTTCTTCCGATCCCGATCCCATAAGTCCTGGTTGGATCTCTGACCACCTGAGTCAACACAAGAGGAAGGTCCCCATTGCAGCTATGGACTTCTCCGTCATTCCGGCAAAGGGACCCAAGAAGCAAAAATTAATAACTCACTTCTCAAAAAGTGCCTCAGGAGAAAGGGTCATGGAGATAGCCTATCCGGATCCCATAAAGAAGAAAGAAGATTTGTCTCCTACAGACTTCATAGTGACTCAAGTCACAATGGGAACATCATCCGAAATCCTGCAAGGAGAATCCTTGTCACTGTGTAGATGCCCTCTGCAAGAAGCTACAAGAGGCCAAAGAGGAGAAGAGAGTGCTCAAAGAATAGAACAAACATCTCCTCCAAGCTTTGTAGAAAATGGGAAAAGCTCCTTCAGTAACTACTGCAGAACCTGTTGAGACTCCTAGCTAAGAGAAAATAAATGAGTACATAAAGATTGTTGAACAGGGTACGAGCTGTGTCATCCTGGATTGAGAAGATCCTCCAGGATGGTCAGGTGATAATTGGTAGGTTCACGTTGCTGCACCAAGATATAACTTGAGAAAATAAAGAGCTACAAGCAGTAGCAGGCTCCCTTTCTAAGGAATTGGATAATGCTAAGTTGTAGCAAGGAACATTCCAAACAATGGTCAACTGTTTGGTTGATGACCTGTTAAAGGTCGGTGTTATCGATCACCTATAGGCACATTATAAAGCTCTCACTGCTTTAGATTACTGGGTCGATCAAATGGAATTCATCCTGGAAAGAATCGACAAATTCAAGGAAGAAGCCTTGGATGCACTACACAACATGGAGAAAGTAGTTTTGAAGATGTCTCCTAGACTACTCAGTGCATCTTATGAATTAAGAGAAGTAGATGATACATTCCAACGCTTCAAGGATATTATCTCTCAAGGTCTAGTGCAAGAGGTCACTTTCGATCGAGAGTCCATCAACAACCTCTTAGCCTGTTGTGACTTTATCGGCTCTTTGATCGATGCAAATGAAGAGTTCGTTGATTTTCCGACAAGCTCAAAAATGAGAAAGAGACTTACAAAGTAATTCACGACCATTTCAAAGGTCTTGATCAGTATCAACTTCAAAAAATAATCAGCAAGTTTACAGAGTATCGAGCACAGTGTCATATCGACTCCCCTGAGCCACCGCAAGATACTAAGTTTGAGCCGAGAGATGATGACGAATAGCTTCTTCCTCCTAGATGAATTCCCTTTTTGTAAAATATTTAAAAGGCATGGCACACATGATGACATCATCCATGTTGCACCATGGGATGTTGTCATCCTAAACTTGCCCCAAAGTCAAAGGTTGACTTTTTGTACTTTGTAAATATCTTGTAAGATATTTTGTAAATAAGTGGTTGGTTACTTTTTGTCTTCTTTCTCCTTCTTCTTCTATAAGTATTGGAATACTTGTATTTCGGGTGGACCATTTTATATGAAAAAGAAGTGAGGAGAGAAAGACTTTGTGCTTTCTTGTAACATAAGAGATATTAATACATATATTATGACTTTGTGCTTCATATATGTGTTATTTGCATTTGATCTTTCTTACGTTAGATCTGTGTTTCTATTTTGTTTGATTCATTCCTATTATCATCAGATGTTCATCAGTATTGCTTTGTTTTTTATGTGATTAAGTTTGGCTCTATTTACTACCAGCCCAAAGCATAAACCCTCTGACCTTTCCATCTTTGGAATTCATTTATTTTCTTCCTTCAGATCTATCCTTCCTCCATTCCTTCCCTCTTACATTTCTATTCACATTTGGAACTACCCCTACTGGGATGAGATCCCAAACCCCTTAAGTTAGAATATTGTAGATTTGCACAGATTCCTACTTGATAGAATAGCAATAAAGCATTTTTGCTTTGTTGTCTCAAAGAGGGGCTATGCCCTGAACACTGTTGGCCTGTTTCCCCATGATCTTCCTAGCCGATAGATTTTCAAACCAACGGTTTGGTGCCACGACCCACTGTTTGCAAAATATACTATTTGATAGCCTTACACTGTCTCAAATTTCACTATTTTGCATGTTTGGAAATAATAGGGCAGCGAGAGCACCGATAGGAGAAGGAAAAAATTGAGATAATATATTGTAGAGGGTCCCTACACCTAAGGTGTAGGATCAGATGAGATGTCTCTAGGTTCCACGAAGTGCGTGTAGTCCCCTGTTGAAGTTGAGCGATGTTTTGGTCTCAAGGCTCTTAAGGGACTACCCTCGAATGAGATATCCCGAAAGAAAAAAATTTATAGTGCACCAAAATGATGCCTCCTCTAGCGTTCACCTATCCATATAGACATTTTTCCGTAGTCAATTTGGTGCCACAACCCACCGTTTGGAAAATATACCATTTGTGACCTTTCACTAGCTCAAACTACACTATTTTACACATTTGCAAACAATAAGGCAACACGAACACCGATTAGAGAAGGAATAAAATGAGATAGGCTAGTGTAGAGGGTCCCTATGCTGAGGTGTAGGCTAGGAGGAGATGTCTCTAGGTTCCATGGAGTGTGTGTAGTCACCTGTTGAAGTTGAATGATGTTTTGGTTTCAGGGCTATTAAGGAACTATGCCTGAATGAGGTAGCCTGGAAGCAATGACAATGTTGCACACCAAGATGACACCTCCTTTAATGTTCACCTAGCCACCCACATGTGTCAGCATAGTCGGTTTGGTGCCATGACCCACCATTTGCAAAATATACCATTTGAGATCCATACACTATCTCAAACTATACTATTTGGTGCATTTGCAAACAATAGGGAGAGCACCGATTGGAGAAGAAAAAACCGATACGGGTTATTATAGAGGGTCCCTTCACCAAGGTTTTGAATGCAATGAGACATCTCTACGTGACACGAAGTGTGTGTAGTCACCCGTAAAATTTGAACTATGTTTTGATCTCAGGGCTCTTAACGGACTACACTCAAACAAGGTAGCTCGTAAATAAGAACGTTGTCACACACAAAAATGACACTCCTCTAGTATTCACCTAGCCAACTAAACATGTTAGTGTATTTGGTTTGGTGTCATGAACCACCATTTGTAAAATATATCGTTTGAGAGCCTTACACTAGCTCAAACTACACTATTTCGCGCATTTGGAAACAATAGGGCAGCGAGAGCACTGATTGGGAAGGAAAAAACTGAAATAATTTATTGTTTGAGGGTCCCTATGCCAACTTTTAGGATTATACTAGATTTTTTAGGTGCTACAAAGTGCTTGTAGTCACCGGTTGAAGTTGAACGATGTTTTTGTCTCGGGCCTCTTAAGGGACTACGCCGAACGAGGTTGCCGGAAGAAACAACATTGTCACACACCAAAATGATTCCTCCTCTAGCATTCACCTAGCCACCTAGATATGTTGGTGCAGTCGGTTTGGTGCCATGACCCACTATTTTCAAAATGTACCGTTTGATATCCTTACACCTGTCTAAACTACACTATTTTGTGCATTTGTAAACAATAGGGAGGAGAGCACAAATTGGAGAAGGAAAAAATTGAGATAGGATATTGTATAGGGTCCCTATGTCGAGGTGTAGGATCAGATGAGACGTCTCTAGGTGCCACAAAGTGCGTGTAGTCACCCGTCAAAGTTGAACGATGTTTTGGTCTCAGGGCTCTTAAGGGACTACTCCCAAACGAGGTAGCCTGAAGCAATAACATTTTCACGCATCAAAACAAGACCTACTCTAGAATTCACCTGTGAACCCAAATGTGTCGGCATAATTGGTTTGGTGCCATGACCCACCAATTCAAAAATGTACCATTTTGACAGCCTTACACTGGCTCAAACTATTCTATTTTGAGCATTTTCAATTAATAGGGAAATGAGAGCATCGATTGAAGAAGGAAAAACCAAGACAAAATATTATAGAGGGTCCCTAAGTTGAGGAGGGTCCCTAAATAGAGGTGTAGGATAGACAAGATGTCTCTAGGTGCCATGGAGTGCGCGTAGTCACCCGTCAAAGTTGAACAATGTTTTGGTCTCAGGGATCTTAAGGGACTACGCCGAACAAGGTAACTGAAAGCAACAACATTGTCATGAACTAAAAAATGCCTCCTCTAGCATTCACCTAGCCACCCAAACGTTTCGGTGAATTTGGTTGATACCACGACCCACTTTGTTTGCTAAATATATCATTTGTGACCTTACAACTTTGTCTCAAACTACACTATTTGCGCATTTTTAAACAATACGAAACAAGAGAACTGATTAGAGAAGGAAAAACTAAGACATTATATTGTAGAGAGTCCCTATGCCAAGGTGTATTATTGTATGAGACATCTCTAGGTGCCACAGAGTGCACATAGTCACCCATCGAAGTTGAACGATGTTTTGGTCCGAGGGCTCTTAAGGGACTATGCGAGCGAGGTAGCCGGAAGCCATGACATTGTTGTGCACCTGAAAAAACACCTCATCTAGCCCTCACCTAGCCACTTGGATGTCTTAGTGTAATCGGTTGGTGCCATGACCCACCGTTTGCAACATATACCATTTAATGACCTTATATTGGCTCAAATTGCACTATTTCGGATGTTTGCAAAACAATAGAGCAAAGTGAGAGCACCGATTAGAAATGGAATAAACCAAGATATACTATTGTAAAAGTTCCATATGCCAAGGTGTAGGATTCGGGACGAGACATCTCTAGGTGCATGGAGTGTGTGTAGTCACCCGTCGAAGTTGAACTATGTTTTGGTCTGAGGGCTCTTAAGGGACTACACCCAAACAAGGTAGCCCGGAAGCAACGACATTGTTACACACCAAAATGATGCCTCCTCTAGTGTTCACCTAGCCACCCAGACATTTTAATGCAATCGGTTCAAGACCATGACCCACCATTTGCAAATATACCATTTGGCAGAGCTTACTTTGTCTCAAAGCTGTACTATTTGGCACATTTGCAAGCAATAGATCGGTGAGAGCACCGATAAGAGAATGATAAAACAAGGAAAGATATTATAGAGGTCCTCTACATTGAGGTTAAGGATTAGACATGACGTCTCTAGGTTTCAAAGAGTGTGCGTAGTCACCCGTAGAAGTTTAACGATGTTTTGGTCTAAGGGCTCTTAAGGGACTATGCCCAAACGAGGTATCCCGGAAGCAACAACATTGTCACGCACCAAAACTATGCCTCCTCTAGCATTCACCTAGCTAGCAAGCCATTTTGGCATAGTCGGTTTGGTGGCATGACCCACCGTTTACAAAATGTACCGTTTGTGACCTTTTACTAGCTCAAACTGCACTATTTCGCGTGTTTGCTAACAATAGGGCAGCAAGAGCACCAATTAGAGAAGGAAAAATCTTAGACATACTATTTTAGAGAGTCCCTACACTGAGGTGTAGGATCAAATGAGACATCTCTAGGTACCATGGAGTGTGCGTAGTCACCCGTCGAAGTTGAACGATTTTTTGGTCTCACGGCTCTTAAGGGACTATGCCCGACGAGGTAGCCCGAAGCAACAACATTGTTGTGCACCAAAACGATGCCTCCTCTAGCATTCACTTGGCCACTTGGACATTTGGGAGTAGTCGGCTTTGTGCCACGATCCACCGTTTGTAAAATATACCATTTGACATCATTACATTGTCTCAAACTACAATATTTATCACGTTTGCCAACAATAGGGCAGCGAGAGCACCAATTGGAGAAGGAAAAAAATGAGACAGGCTATTGTATAAAGTCCTCATGCCAAGGTGTAGGATTGGATGAGATGACTCTAGGTGCCACGAAGTGCACGTAGGTCACCCATTGAAGTTGAACAATGTTTTAGTCTTAGGGCTCTTAAGGGATTATGCCCAAACGAGGTAGTCCGGAAGAAATGACATTGTTGAGCACCAAAATAAAGCCTCCTCTATTGTTCACCTAGCCACCCATACATTTCCACACAATCAGTTTAGTGCCATGACCCACCGTTTGCAAAATATACCATTTGACAAGCTTACACTCTCTCAAACTACATTATTTAGCACGGTGGGAAACAATAGGGCAGCGAGAGCACCGATTGGATAAGGGAAAACCGATACATAATATTTTAGAGGGTCCCTATTCCTAGGTGTTAGATCAGTGAGACATCTCAAGGTGCCATAGAGTGCGTGTAGTCACCGTCAAAGTTGAAAAAAAAATGGTCTCACGGCTCTTAAGGGACTACACTCGAAGCGAAGTATCCCGAAAGAAATGACGTTGTCATGCATCAAACGATGCCTCCTCTAGCATTCACCTAGCCACTCAAATGTTTCAGTGTAGTCAGTTTGGTGTCATGACCCACCGTTTGCAAAATATACCATTTGTGACCTTATCTGTCTCAAAATGCACTATTTCACTTGTTTGTAAACAATAGGGAAACGAGAGCACCAATTGGAGAAGGAAAAAACCAAGACAGGCTATTGTAGAGGGTCCCTACGCCAAGGTGTAGGATCGACAATAAATCCTTAGGTGCCATGGACTTTACGTAGTCACCCTTCGAAGTTGAATGATTTTTTAGTCTCAGGGCTCTTAAGGGACTATGCTAGAAAAAAGTATCCCAGAAGCAATGACATTGTCGCACACCGAAACAATGCCTCTATAGCATTCACCTCACCACTCAAACGTGTTGGCATATTCATTTTCAGCCAAGACATCTCGAGGCATGACTTCTCACTACTCACTTCCATTCATTTCCTAGGACTTCTTGGAAAAGGAAGTTTGTAAACATTTATGCCACGAAGGCTCAACGAATCGCAGGAAGGCTCCGGATTAGGTGGTCTGACACCAACTGGGCCTCCTAAATCCCGCCATGATTTGAATTGTTTAACAATATACATTACATGTGTGTGTGTGTGTGTGTGTGTGTGTGTGTGTGTGTGTGTGTGTGTGTGTGTGTGTTCTTATCTAGATTGATATTTCGTAACATATGTACAAACATCTTAAATAAATATGTAAAGAATGTTCACAAATTCCAAGTGATATATCATTTTAAAATTCATTAAAGAACCTTGAATTTTTTTCAAATACCTTGGAATGGTAAGGATGTGAATTATTTGACAAACCCCTCACAAAAATGTGTATTTTGGACTAGAAGGATTGTAGGGTATACAAAAATGGGGTTTTTAAAGTGTGTGCTTAAATACAAAAACATATAGGAATTAATAGGGAAGTGAATCTACTTACGATAATCAAATCATGTGTAACTTCTTAGTTGATTGGCATAACACCAAATTATAAAGAGATATTATGGTGTATCTATTTATCGATGGGATAAGCCATATTAATGGGATAATCTCTAAAACAATACATAAATGCTTCCCTTAATTTCTTAACAATTGTACCATGCAATGTTGCACCATAGTAACGTTATATTCATATAGTTCAAGATGAACTCTACCTTGCTTATTTCTAACAATGTTCGTATTAGTTGATATGTAATAGATGAGTGTTAGCTTTAAAAGAAAAAATGTTAGTTATAGAAATTCCCTCACAACCGTTCTTTCAAAGATGTGCACATTTTTAGGAGGTGGGAAAATAATTAGAGTTGCACATAAACCCTACGTAATTACTGTGAAAAAATTAATTATGTATTGCCCTTTTATAGTTCACTAGCATGGCTATCATATATTTTTCCTAATGGAATAGGTTTTCTTAACAATTGCACCATGTAGTGCTCTGGGACATGGCTTTTTAATTTTAAATCAAACTTACATATAGAACTAATATATATAGAGCATACATACATAGAAGGATATCATGTGTAATGAAATCGAATCAAACATAGAAGTAATATCATTATGAAAACCAACACATGGATATATAATGTATCAAACTAAGTGTGTTGGATGCACGTCTATGAAAATATAAGTTCATAACATGTGTACATCTCAAACTAAGTGTGTTGGACGCACATCTCTAAAAATATAAGTTCATAACATGTGTACATCTCAAACTAAGTGTGTCATACATATAGGACCACATGTGGTCGCATAAGGCTATATATACAATGGACTATATGAAGAATCATGAACTAGGACCAGATGGCCCATATGTGTGTGTGTGTGTGTGTGTGTGTGTGTGTGTACATCCAGGTCCTATGAATCTAATCATGAAACATCTTCCCTCTCTTCGCCCTACTAGAAGTAGAATGTCCATGACCTGGGGATGTAGTGGAGGAGATGCCACTACATATTTCATTTGTAAGGTGCTAGGCATCTCTAAGTTGACTTCTGCAACCTAACCCGCACATTCATAAACAACAAGTTTTTAACACCCAAATTTTTAAAATACATTCAAAATTTAGAAACTTAGAATTTAATTAAAATGCATGTGAAATCTTACCGCAATGTCATGATCCCTATCAATTTGTCATTGATGCATCGTAGGGACAACAATAGACTCACGAGGGGTAAGCTACATACAAATAATTAAATTTCAAATTAAATATTTCATGTACAAAATTTGATATTGTAGATTTAAGTAATAAGAAATAATTCCTCCAAAATTTAACAAATTTGAAAAACTTCACCTCGGTTAGTGGATTTGCAGAATCTTATGGCAAAGATCTCTGCAGTAGCCTCCATAGTCTGCATATATGGAGGAGTCTCTCTCTGGATCATAAGCTATACAAAAACATGTACAAATCAATATTAATCTACATGACTGTGACATAACAGACCCAAAGCACAATCCACGTGAACTTTCACAATTAAAAACAAAGTGTAAAGAGAAACTAACCTACATAAAATTCACATGAGATGTGCCAATAGCCTTAGTTCCCATAGTAGATGATGACTCGCCAAGCTCCTGCGTATAAGATACAAACATATATTAATATGTACATGTACAGTGAAACATTATAATAATAAAAGTACATAATCAAATGAAATTTAAAATTTAAGTACAACTTGAAACTTACGTTTGTATCGCCAAACTACAAAGATGCTAGCATGTCAACACCGAATGTTTCCTTCACTTTGACTCTTGCTATTTGAAATAAAATAAAAGTTAGTTTTTATATGAATGTAAATGATGTACAATCAAATACATATATATTAAAATCTCAAACATGAATTAAACTATATATATATATATATTAAATATGTATTTGACATTTACTCGTGAAAGACCTAGATCCCTTGTACCAATTCCAAAACATACGCCATCATCTCATCTAGAGAAAATAAATCATGTGATCGAGCAAATGATTTCTCACCCCTAGTGCATACAAAGCACCACATTATCCACAAAGTGGTGTGGTGTGCTAGAACTCGCACCTCCATCAACATCGCCGGATGTAACTGCATTCACTATGCTTAGGTCGAGTGTCGGTGAGCTCCCTCAATGCATATAGTGTGTCAATCTCTAAAAACTCCTTCACCTTGTAAGAGAGGTAATCGAAGGCTATGGGGGTTTTGGGGCAGGAGGGATCCTTGGTTGACCTACACATGCACCAGGTCTACTTTGTGCAGAGTCACCTCCTCACCCATAAAACTTAGAAAAGTCAAAATAATTTGAGACCTCGTTAAGCACGAACTTGAAATATAATTTCTTTAAAAATATAGAGGAACCTCATTGTTGTTGCATGGTGGATAATCAAAAACCATCCACCATTGGTCCCAAAAATTGTTCTTGATTAGTTCATCATGGCACCAATGGATTAGGAACCATTGTCAAGTAGTTGCGAGGGGAGCATTGGTTCTTGGGTCAGTAAATAATGCACAAATGTGGTATTTTCAAATTTTTGTCTTTTATGACTGCATGGGATAATTTATCTCCGCATACCACCACCCACAATCACCTCTAAAGGTATTCTATCTATCTATTTGGTTGGTTGTGGACTCAACTTCGCCAATCAAAGTTTTAAATGTGTTGTCTAAATTCATGCGGGGCAG
Source organism: Taxus wallichiana var. yunnanensis (assembly GCA_018340775.1). Lineage (NCBI taxonomy): Eukaryota > Viridiplantae > Streptophyta > Pinopsida > Cupressales > Taxaceae > Taxus > Taxus wallichiana. Next base: position 663,078,791 of record CM031234.1, on the reverse strand, counting down.
ATTTGTTGCATGATTTTGTCTTATAGTCTGAATAAGGTTCTCAATGACAATTTTATTTTGTCAAATTCTTCCAACGATATCATCTTGTGTTCCTGCTAGTTTCGTGGGGATAGAAGGAGCCACATGAGGCGGATCTATGTTTGGAGGAGGGTTTTCAAGAATTTTTGGAGGGTTTTGAGGATTATTTGAAGGTTTTGAGGAATATTTCGATGGATTACAGGATTACGAGTTTGCGAGCAACCTGAAAAAACAAAAAAATTGTATACATAAATAAAAAAATTAAAACACCTATGAAAATCACAAAAAATAACCTAAAATGTAAAAAAATGATCAAAATCAAGGGCTTACCTCTTTGTCTTGGTGGCATGGTTGAAACTATCATGATCCAGAAGTCTAAAGAGAAATTTTTAGGGGGTATTCAAAGCGCGAGTGCAAAGGTCTAGGAGAAATCGCAGTTGGAAAGGAAAAATGGGGGAAACTGAGGAGTCGCAGATCTATTTTTTTGTCTCAAAGGACCGTGATCACGGTTTTAGGTTTAGAAATCACCAAACCTATAGAAAAAAAATTTGTGCAAGCGGTTTATAAACCGTGATCATGGTACCTAAATTTCAGTTTTCTATGTCCACTTAATTGTCCACCAACTTGTTGCACTTACCCTATACAAAATGTTAGAAAAGCTAAACAATTGTGGTTGTTTTTTATTTTCTAGATCACTTGAAAGTTCAAGAAAAGAGAATACATAGCCAACAATCAAACAAATATTAAAAATGTGAAGAAATCCAGAATGATCAAGACAACAATTAAAGACAAAAAAAAGATGAGATTAGATAAAGTGACTTGATTTAGCTATTGATAACAAAAGGATTGGTTAACACAAAATGCATACTTCAATTTTATAAATTTTTATTTGATCGAAGATCCTGCAAGAAATTTTAGAGAAAACTAAACAATCGTGGTCATTTTTTATTTTCCAAGTTGCTCAAAAGTGCAGGAAAAGAGCATACACAGATGCGATTGAAATAAGAATTGTTAGAAATTTCAATAAATCTAAAAATTAATCATTTTTGCAATACTAATTAGATTCACAAAAAATAGAAAACACAACGATAAAGGATAAGTGAAAACTGTTACAAAACATTAGTCGGTATCACAAAAATATTTGTTTGAGAGGACCGTGAGCGAAAAAAGGACGGTACTACGTAGTGGATGTTGGAATAACAGTCACAAGAATGATTGAGAGTGTCCAAGAAACCTACATAAGCTTTTACAAACTGTGAATCAAGATCATCAATGCAAAAAAGTTAAAAGTAAGGTAATTCTTTTTGTTTGGCGTGGCCAGAGTAGCCTCGGTGTTTAAAAGATGGCTTAGAATGTGAAATAAGTGGCTAACTGGACCGTTTTGGTGAAATGTTATTGAAAATATCCTGCAAGAGCATGATTATAAGTTTTTCTACACAAAAATTCACAAAATAAAGTTGGAAAAATTAATTTTTAAAAACGGTAACTGCGATGCACAAAATATCCACAAAAGGCAAAAATGTGAGACAACCCTATAAATGATGTATATATAGTTTATTATGATTAAATTGATCGAATTGATGAATTTTATTGAATTTTGAGAGGTCTAAAAGGCATAATTAGATAATAAGTTAATTGAAAACAAATGAATTTAAAAAAATTAAACAAGGTACTAACCTAAAAATTTTGATTAATGGAGGAGCTCCATGAGGAAAATTGCTCTGGAGATCTGGAAAATGAAGATTTGTACACTCAACTGGAGGGCCACGGGAAATTGATGACAGGAAGTAGGTAGAATTGAATACCGTAATGAATGGCGAGGTCTGCAACAGTGATGGGTGGCACTCCCTTACTAACTAGCGGTGGTGTTCACAATGAACGACATAAATGCAGCCCATCTCCAAAAAATACGTTGCCAAAAAATCAATACTACTTACCAATAAACAATGTTTGGTAGTTTTTAATACACTTTGTTATATTTGCAAGTAGTATTTATATTAAATTTAATACCATTAAAAGTGAATAGTATTACCTTTTTTCCATTATTGGATGATGAAACTTCATTGAATAGTGTATGGTTTTTTAACATGTAATTTTAATACCTTGCAAAAATCACTTTAGAAAATGCATGTGGGATGATCAATTTACTACGTAACGAAATTTGCAAGTGGAAAACATGTTAAACTTAAAAAGGGAATTTTTAAAAACGTAAAATTTAAAATATATGTGTGTGAAAATAGAGCCTTAAGTTCGATTCACAATGGTGGCTCCTCTCCCTATGCATCATGAATTTACCATGAGGATTGGACATGTGGGGTCACAAGACTTTCCAAATTTAACTTCCAAATAGAAAAATACACCCACTATAAAATAATTGTATATGATGTAGCCTACTTGAAAAAAATATATAAGTTAGAAAACCTCATCAATCAAAATGATGAAATCCATAAGAATGTAGAACATAACGGGAAGGTATTGACAAGAATGCAATGAAGTGTTTGGACTTCAAGGAGTTGCTCTTGCAATGTAACTTCTCTTGTTTAAAGCCATTTTGTCACTTCATCTTTCTTTCAATGTCATTTTACATATATAGTTTTTTTGCCACCATTAATGGGAAGGTATTGATAAGAATGCAATAACGTGTTTTGACTCGAGGAGATGCTCTTATGATGTAACTTCTCTTGTTTGAAGCTATTTTGTTCATCACTTCAACTTTATTTCGATGTCATTTGTATATATATAGTTTTTTTAACCACCTTTATGGTTTTTAAATCTGCCTTAATACATGAAAACCTTCAAAGACATTTTGTTAAACATGTGCCATGAAATGTCCATAATTGAGTTTTGTATTGTTGGGATTGTTGTAAATGTGGAACACACATTAGAAACATATGAGATGATTTTCTTTCAATTTACACTCAGTAAACCCACATTAATCTCAATTGAAAATGATGCCAATTCATTCATAAAGAAATGCTCATTAGATTGTTTTATCTACTAATCTTGATTTTTTGTTTTCAAAAGCAATAACTTTAGTACAATACAAAACTCAAAAGTGCAAGGTGTTGTTTAAAAACTATAAGACAAATTGATGTAGAAGCATTTGGGTTCATGTGCAATCTTGTATCAACCACAAAGTATGTTGGGTGTCAATAAGTAGTTATGCATAGCCTTTTGGCTTGTGCACAACTTAAAGTGGTCTACTGAATGAAGGCCCAAAACCTTGCTCCATTTCTATTGTGCATGAGTCAATTGCAAAGGTATTTGCATGGTGGAGGTTGGAGCTGCATGCAATATGTTGGGATGTCCTCTGCAACAATACTTGCGGTAGGTAGTTTGTGAAGCTAGGAGTCTTGTGACTTGTGGAACTTATTGATGGGGAACTCGTGTTGCTTTGTGCTTTGGTTGTTGAGGGAAAGAGTATCTACTCTTGTGTGGTGACTCAACGATTCTTGCCACTATTAGTTGTGAGAAAATTTTATCCCGAGGTCATCATGCTACAACACTTGGTGGATTGATATTGTTCTTGATAGTTGGGTAGTGAAATGGAAGGAAGATGAATATATATATATATCGCATATCATATATATATATATATATATACGCATGCATATACATACATGTGTGTGCGCGCATACATGTGAGTGAAATGGAAGGAAGATGAATCAATACACACACACACACACACACACACACACACACACATGTGTGTGTAATGGAAGGAAGATGAATCAATCCAATATATATATATATATATATATATATATATATATATCATGTCATATATATACATATATATAAATACATGCATACATACATATTGCACATGAGTGAAATGGAAGGAATATATCAACAACACACACACATACACACACACACACATGACACACACACATGTGTGTGTGTGTGTGTGAACGAAGATGAATCAATCCAATATATATATATATACATACAAGATACATACATCATACATACATACATATATGTGTGTGTGTGTGTGTGTGTGTGTGTGTGTGTGTGTGTGTGTGTGTGTGTGTGTGTGTGTGTGTGTGTGTGTGTGTGTGTGTGTGTGTGTGTGTGTGTGTGTATGTATGTATGTGTGTGTGTGTGTGTGTGTGTGTGTGTGTGTGTGTGTGTTTCATTGTTTGTGGTTAGCTTGGAGAACACAAAGAAGCAAAGGCGTGAGCTAATACATGGAGAAGAAGCCAAGCCAAGCCAAGCCAATAAACAAGAAGGTTCATGTAGAGATGATGTAGTGATAACATTGGGGTGTAGGATTATGAGATGAGAGTGGGTTATAGGCCATGCCCTTTTTGGGGGTGTGTGTTATTGCATTAGGGAAAGTATGTGAGTAGACTTAAGGTTTGTATGTGTGCATAGATTTCAACTTTCTTTCTTGAAGCTAATAGAATGAAAGTTGGTTTTCTTTATATGTTTCATATTGATTGTGTGAGCAAGTCAATGGGATGCTTGGTCAAAGGTATTCTTATGTTTACATCTGATAATTGTAATTGCATCAATTGGTATTAGAGTTGGTAGTGTCTCGTGGATGAGTAAAGAGACCTTGTTTTCCACATTGATGTGTGGGTAGAAAGAAATGAATGAATATTTTAATCGGTAGAAGATTTGGGTAGAAGTAGTTGTGGTGGGTATAAGACTATTGAAGAGTAGTTCTATTATGTGTTTGAGGGAAGAGTCCCATGCATAGAATGCAATTGAGTGATTGCGGTTGTGGGTTCAAATCAAAATGCCTCCAAGAAAATTGGTGGATAGAGCTAGAGTGGTGATTAATATAGTAGAAAGATTCAATGAGATTACAGAGATGTTGAGAATAACACATACTAGTTTTACTTTTGTGGAGGAGGATAGATGAAGAGGATTCATATCGAGGGATGATGTAAGAAATGTCAAAGTTGAAGAACCAAAAGTGGGAGAAGGAGATACGATACTATCACTCAAGCCATTGACTATATGAGAAAAAATGCTTATTAAAGTTATTTCCAAGATTGGAAGGAGAACAAGGATGTAAGTTCCATGTTTTTTAATGAATTTTGAACCTAAAGGAGTTGATTAATTGGTTCACACAGATGGAGTACTTCAATTTTGACAAAGTGTGGATATGTGCAAGAAGAAGGTAGCACATACCAAATTGAAGGGTCATAGGGTCTTGTGGTGGAAGAAGGTGAAACTTGAGAGAAACAAAAAGGGAAAGGATAAGATTTCTTGGTGGAGAAGAGGACTGGGAAGTTAAAGGACATTTTCTTTCCTAGGGTTTATTAGCTAGATATGTACAAAAAGTTACAAAATTAAGGTAAAAGGAGATGAGTGTGGAGTACACAGAGGAGAACAAATTGTGATGGATCATCCAAGATAAGATCAACATGGTGAATATGCAGATGGTGAATGAAGAATATGAATATGCTTTGATAGCTAAGGAGAAGTTATTGTGCATGCAACTTTGAGTATTGTGAAAGGAAACTCCGTGGTGGTAAAGAGAAATCATTGTGAGAGTAGGAGAGTGAGAAAGGTGCTAGCATTATGTAAGCACAACAAGCCACGAGAGAAGCCACTTTAGCAAGAGGGAAAAGTAGCTTTAGTAGAGGAAGAGTAAGTTTGTTCAATGAAATGTGCTGAAGTGTGGGAAAATGGATCATCCTATGCACGAGTGCCCTCGTGCACATTGTAATAGTGATAAGAGAAGTGATGGAGGTGTGTAAGTCCTACATGCAGTCACAAAATCTATGATGATACCTAAGTGTGTGGAAAAGCTAGAGCAAAGAGAGTTTTCTTGTAGTGAGGAGAGTCTTGAAAGTTACAATAAGTGAGGAGGAAGTATGTAAGAGATGCTACCTTTCCCAAAAAAACTACACGACTAGAAATAAGTATTATAGTGTTGTGGTTGATAGTGGAAGCACAAATAATTTGGTGTCCACAAAAGTTGACTTTGGTGTGTATGTTGCACCCAAATCCTTATATGGTGTCTTGATTAGTGGAAGGCCATGATTGCATTGTGAGGGAGCAAGGGAAGTAGACTGTAGATTGGTAGATACACAAATAGGGTTTTGTGTGACGTGTTGGCTATGGATGTGTATTGTGTTTTGTTGGGAGACCATGGTAGTTAGATCAAGAGATGTATGATGGCAAGGCCAATACATTGTGTGAAGAAGGGTGGACAAAGATATCTAAATCCATTGAAGGGGAAGGAGGATGAGGTTGCACATAGGATTCTTTTGGCCATGCGTAGAGGCTTATAAGTTGCATTAACAAAAAGGAAGCAATGTGTGCATAGATGAGGAAGGAAAAAATGTAGAGGGAAGTGAGTAAGAGGGGGTTGAGGATGTCTTAGTGAGGTTTCCATGTTCATTGTCGTAGATAAGAGGAATAATATATCTTGCACAAATCGAGGTGGTTGACTCGAGCATAATGAGGACATGAGTAAGAATGTGACGAGATGGATTTGGTGAAGGAGGACGATTTGTGAATTTGTTTGCATTTGAGGGTGAGGGGCACCACACAACATAAAGGCACATTAAAACCTTACCAAGAGGTCGAAAGGGTCATTTTACCTCCTAACCAAATTGTGTGAGTACTATGCTAACACAATTTCTCACACAAGGTGTGTATTACAAGAGCATATGGGTTTACGTGTAATCTTACATCAACTAAAATATGTTAGGTGTTCATAAGTAGTTATGTAGCCTTTTGACTTGCGCATAACCAAGAGTGGTACATTTAATGAAGGCCCATCATTTTGCACAAATTTTTTTTATGTATAAGTCATTTGTGAATAACCTTACAAGCCTTGCCTAGAGGAGCAAATTTGAGTTGTGCGCGGTGTGTTGGGAGGTACCACGTGATGAGACTTGTTCTATGCAACATGTGCATGTTGTAATCTCTACGACTTGTGTGGAAATTAGTAGCAATAATTCTTGTGCAAATCTACATAGGTTTCAAGAGAAAGAGAACTACTCTCGTGTGACGATTTGACTATTATTGCCACAAGTTAATTATAAGAAAATGTTACAACTGGTGACACCATGGTTCAATGCACAATGGATTGATAATGTCCTTAACAATGGGCAACGCAACTGAACAAAGTCGATGATGATGGTAGTTATTGGTTAGTTGGAAGATGAAACATTCTAACTTCTAAAACAACTTTTAGATGTCGATATATATTTATAGGATGTAATTGTTTGGGGTTAGATTTGAGAACATATAGAGCAAATATTGCAATCTACTTTAGGTGAACTTAATTGAATGAGAGCTTGTTTTCTTTATATGAGTAAATTTTGGGTTGGATGGTTTGAAGTTCTCCTTTATTTGGACCCTCTAACCGTGATTTCATAAAAAATAATCCGATTGAATTGGAATAAATTGTCTTGTGCTATATTTTTAAGAATATGAGATTGTGCAAAGGATTTTAGATGTTTTTATATATTGATAGGATGTAATTATTTGGGGTTAGATTTGAGAACATAAAGAGTAAAGATTGCAAGTTAGCTTAGGGAGAGGAAACAAAACCAAGAATAATGAAGGTTCACACTAAGATAGTGTTTGGATGCATGAGTTCAAGAAGAGACTCTGTGAGCGGCATGCCACATCCATTTTGAGGTTATGTGTTATTACATTAGGGAAATTCTATTAGAAAACTATACATGTTTGTGTATGCGTGCATAAATTGTAACTTTCCTTGAGCTTAATTGAATGAGAGCTTATTTTCTTTATATGAATAAATTTGAGGTTGGATGGTTTAAAATTCTCCTTCATTTGGACCCTCTAATCGTGACTTCATAAAAAATAAACCGATTGAATTGGAATAAATTGTCTTGTGTTATATTTGTAAGATTTTGAGATTGTGCACAAAGATTCGGTTTGTAGAAAATCAATTTGGAAGCTTGTTTAGTTGACAATGATCTCTAGAAAGTGTGTTAGCCTCATACATACTAGGTTGGTTTTGACCATATTAATAAATTTAATATATTACTTTTCTAGTTCAACCCCCATAATCATCACATAAATTAGGGGTTCACCAGGCACTATGGTTTTTATGGCTGATGAGCTACCCATTTAAGTAATTTCCTTGATCCTAATATATCTCTAAGCTTTACAACTTTTCTTTCACTCAATTATTTGGTGAATATATCTTACAACTTGATCTTGATGTTGTAGTAGATAATTTGAATCACACCATGTTGAGTCAATTTGATGTTGTAGTAATGATGGATCTTCACATGTTTTGTTTATAGCACACGGAGACATGGCTTTTAGCTAGTTGTATTGTCCTTCCGTTGTTGGAATGCAATATTGAAGGTTGATTTTGGAAAATATAATTCAACAAGTATTCTCCTCAACCATACTACTTCACGAGTTACGACACATGTCAATGTATACTTTGGTTTTGTTGATGATGATGCAAATTTTGGTTGCTTTTCGCTACACCATGCAATGCCATATGATCCAATTTTAAACACAACTAACCCAATCAAAGTTTGTAAAACATGTGAAAGACATCATTAAATGCTATATATTCAGCCTCAAATTGTAGAGTTCCTTTAACAAATCTAAAAAATGTTTTAGTTATTTTCCAAGGAAGAGTTTTGGGAGATGGCATAAATCTTGAAACTAGACTAATTGTATAAGAAATTGTTAATTCTAGTTATAGTTAGAGATAAGACTCCCCTTTGTCTAATAAATGCACCATCTATATTTTCAGAATCATCACTTCTAGATAACTTCACTCCTACTTCAATTGGTGTAGTATCAAAATTTGCATTCTTCCATTTTAAATTTTACCAACAAATCATCCACCTATTTGGATTGAGAGAATAATATCATGTCATCTTTTGCCATACTTTCTACCAAGGTATTAATGAAGCAATCCTAAATTGGTCATCTCAAACATATTTGTTAATCCTCTCTTTGTATCATCAAGCAACACACCACACCACAATAACTTATGATTATTATGTCATTCATGTACAAAAACAAAACTATCTTTCCATTTTCACAATTTCTCACATAAAGATGAGGGCCAAAGAAGATTTTTACTATACTTTCATATTTGAAGTTCTCATCAATCTTAGGAAATCATGCACTTGGTGCTTGTCTTAATCCATATAAATATTTCTTTGCACTAGAAACAAGTCGATCTTGATGGTTGTTCCGTCCATATCTTCTCATGCAGCTCACCACTATGCACATCCATTTGATGAGCCTGCAATTTAAAGCTAATAACCAAAGCAATAAGAAGAGTTATTGTATTCATTTTTTCAACATGAGCAAATGCATTGCTAAAATCAATTCCTTCCTTTTGAGAATACTTTTGTACTACAAGTTGCACTTTAATTTTTTCAATGCATCCATTAGATCTAAAATTTATTTTATACATCCATTTAGTGCCAACAAGATCAATATTATCGGAAGTTATGTTAATTCCCTTGTGTTATTTTTCATTAAGGGGCTATATTCTTCTTGCAATGCATCTTCCCAATATTTTGTCTTTTACTTCATAATATTGAGGATCACATACTTTGGCTATTCTTATCATCAACGAATAGTTAACATGATGATTCTTATTTTCAATTTTCTCATTCTTTTGATAAGTTTCTTGAAGGCTTTTATTTTTTTGAAGAGGGCGTTGTTCATTATCACTAGGTTCTTGAACTTATTACAATCAATCACACGTGAAATTTATGATGGAAAGCGTTGAAGAGGATGCATCAAAGCAGTTAATATCTGCATGTCCCGCACCTTTTCAATCGCTCATATTATTACTGCCCAAATAATATCCGAGATATGCACTCTATTTTATATTCTCAATCTAGATTGCACTATTCACGTGAGTGCAATTTGAACTTAAAGAAGGTAAAATAAAAATTGGAGAAAATCAAACATGTTCGAGGATCAAAATCCAACTGCAATACTTACTTTTGTAACACTTTATAGCCCCCCTTTTCAGTTGTAAGCTCAAATAATTTTAGGAAACAATTACTGCACGAACAATAATCGATAATTGAGCCCCTCCAACAATCGGTCATATGAACAACAAGGATATTTTATATACTGACTGAGCTTTGCTATTTTGTAATTTTAATTTTTTGTTTATTAATCTAACATATAATATGTCAAAAGAAAACTTTAACATTCATTTTGGATGGCTGTAGGATTTTGCAATAGTTTGAAATGTGGGTCCAATAACGTAAGAAATTAGACGGAAGGAAATAAAAAATAAATCTTGTTTGGAAAAGGACCATGATGTTGCAGGGAATGTTGACAATTACATGGACATCCTGGGAACCCTCGTTGAAGCCAAAAAAACCAAGAAGTCCGTTAGTATGTTCTTCTTGCTTGCTTGTCACCCAGACACGTGGATGAGACTACACAGTGCTCGGGAATGCTCAGAGCATTGTGAAGAACATAACTCGGGAGTTGTACATGGGTCTTTGTCACAGGCATATTTAAGTTCAACATGGGTCAGTTATCTCATCTATTCTTCTTTTCCTTGCTTCATGGCTGTAAATCCCTCTTAAGTTCAACTCTCCATCTAACCTGGACATTTTGGAAATCTCAGGTAGAAGTTTACAGCAAAAAAATCCACCACAGACTGTCCATGTTGACCTGGAGTCCCTAGCTTGGAAGGAAATGATATTATTATGATCCAATTGAAGCATTTTGTTTTCTCTTTTACCCTTCTCAAAGGTATTCCTATGATGTGCATTCATTAGAATATAAATTGATTTAGGAAGTCCATAAACCAAGTCCAATTTTGTCATGAAACCTAAACCTGACAATTAAGGTACCCAAGATCTTAAATGACACAATACACTAGTACTGTCATGATTTTCCAAAAAAGTTCGAGTATATGTACTTCATAAAATTTGTATACTACTCCACTTAAGGTACTTGACGCAATCAATATCTATTCATCACATTTTTTTATCAAATAATTTCTTTTGTGAAATTCAACTTTCTAACCTTACTTTATGATTTGGCTATAGCTATTAAATTAGAAAGATACTTCTCATTAGTATTTTACCTTATTATTATTAATTTTAGTAGGCACATCACCGTATCCTTGTATGCTCTAAGAAGAATTGTCTCCAAACAAGATCTTTTCATTTTCACACTTCTCATCTTTTCAATAGACTTGAAACTTTCTTTTCTTAAAATCCATATATTATTTTTCTCTTGAATCTATGTACGAAATGTAATTTGAAGTACCTTGTGTGGATGTATTTGTGATGAATAAATTACCTTCATTTTGCCCATAAGTTTCTATATTGTTTGTTTTCTTTCATGGCTAGTTTTGCATCTTTACATTCTTTTTATCACACTTCTATTGAAAACATCCTATCTACCACAAATGTAACACTTAACTTTATTCTTTTGTTTCCTTCTCTTTTCCTTTCCCTAGTTCATTCTTTACTTGGACTTCATAATCATCTTACCTCCATTTTGCATCTTATCACCTTAGAATCTACCTCTTGAAATGTAGGATTTCTTAGTAGAAGCAGATTCTCCAAAATTTCTCTCTATTTGTTGCGCAATAAATAACAACTTAAGTCTTCAAATGTAAAGTCTCTTACAGTCTCAATATTATCTGCCATCTCTATGGATGTCCGCTATACATTCTTTGTACATCAGCAAGGACATGGTTGCGTGGGGTTTACATGGTTTTTATGGTGGTAACACGACACCCCCACATGGAAGCCAATATTTTAGCAGAGATGGAAAACATCCTCAAATAGAGGGAAAATAAACTTTCCATTTGAAATCCTCCTTTTAACTTTAAAGAAATAAAGATGATAGATTACTTGAATACACTATTGTTGGAGTCTATGTGGCTCTACTCACTTTTCCCTATAGAGGTCACATATGCGACACACAATGACCTTCTATCCGATAACATGCCCATGGAGAAGGGTGCACAAGTTTATTATCCGATTCAATCGTCTAACAGGATGAAGAGCATATGGGGGCCAATATTGCATGGAGTTCAAGACAAAAAGATGTCTGAAGAATGAAAGGTTTGTTAGGGAATCAAAATTTGAAGTTTGCAAAGTTCAACGAAGGACCTCAGTGATGTACAAGAAAATAATTTTCATATCGGCGGATGAAGTGGGCCATAACTTCCATAGAAAGGAACAATTCATGAATGGAAATTTTATAGTTAGTGATATTGAGATAAAATTATGTATGGGTGCTAAAAAAATGGTTTAAATGTGTTGGTCTAATTTTGGTGGTGGAATAAGTATCCTACAAAATGAATATGCTAGAATATTAATAAAACAAGTCTTAAGAGTCCTTCAACACTTGTGATCTAACCCTTGCTAAAAATGAGTTAAGTAGTTTAGTACTTGTTCAAGAAATGATATAGGTAATAGAAAATTATTGAGGTAGACTAATTTTTATTACTTTAATCACTTGTAGAAAGAGGTGACACAGAGGCCAATTGCCTCAATCATACCTCATAAGCCCTCAAGTTCCGGGAATAATATGAGATGCCACCACGATGGATGTTGCGAGTTAGGCCTACCTTATTTGTCTATGTATATGTTGGGTAGCGATAATATTGTGAGGGTTTCGATAGTTTTTACAGTTATTAGGTATGTGTGTACTTATATGCTTGAGGTTTATGTAATGTACATATGCTACAATGATCATATATGGTTTAAAGAAATTATAGCATTGTGGTTTTAAAGCACTAAATCTTGTACCATTTGTGTATTGTGAGATCATGCCCATATGTTATTATGTTTCATGACTATTATATTTTTATTGGATAGTTCAAAAATATTTGACCACATTAACTCTAAAATCCATAAATTTTTGCAAAAAAAGTATAGGATAAAAACTACTTATAAGATATAGCAAGTGGACCTTTTGGGGCATGGATTAAAACCATCAAAGACAATGAGGGCACATAATAAGATGAATACAAATCTTATTATATGAACACTTCTATCATGTGTATAAATATTTGATAAATTGACTTCTTCGGCTATCATATAAGCACTACCCTAAAACATTGAGGGTGACCATGAATTATTATTATAAACAATCGGTAGAACAAGAATTATAGTCAAAGAGTTTTTATATCGATATGTTGGCATAGTTTGGACAATGCTAATCAATTTTTTTGGTTGCTTGTTTTTAGGTATTTGTTTCCACTTTTCCTCTTTCAAATGAATGAGGGCTTAATAATGTTGCATTGCTAGAATATTTCGTCTCATGTCGTTACATATATATATATATATATATATATATATATATAATATATATATATATATTTAGAATAATTTAGAAACGATAGGCCTATGATGTTTGGAGTAATTGTTCATGGTGGAATGTTAGTCTTATACAACCTTTTTTGAATGAGCAACATGAAAAGTTACCAATAGAATTAATTTGGAGGCAACAAAATAGACATGGTCGATAAAATGTTTTCTTTGTTTGTATTCAAACATACACAATTTAGTATTAACATAATTTTTTTTTTAAAAATTTAAGCTTCGATTTGAAGGTTGAGACTATGTATTTTCACTTGAAAAACTAAACAAATTTATTCTTACAAGAATTACAAGTCTTGGTTTACTCTTTTTAAATCGAAGTAGATTGGGCCAAATGATATACCTAGATTTTTGCACCAACACAAAAAGGTTTTGGTGGATATTGATGTTACAAATATATTGTTTCCAAATAAGTTAATTATCTAAAAAATATCCTACAAAATTAAATTCCTAGAGTTTAGAATTAACAAAATAGTGTTGAATGATATGTTGAGAATCTAGTCCTTACAAAAAAATGTTTTTAGTGGATGATGAAATTACACATACATTGTTTCCAAATAAGTTGATTATCATCAAAAGGGTCACTAGTCTGATATCACTTGAACCATAACCCATTGAATTTCCGATGTAAATAATATTATTTATGTTTTCATAACCATCTTTCATTCCTCTGAATACTATGTTAGTTTCACTTAATGACATTGTTTTTCTAATTACCTAATTTTCTTCAACATTTCCTTGCTTTTATTGTCACTGCGAGTGTTCTAAGAATCAAAATCCCATTCCAAACAAAGTCTCCCATGCATCCTTACTTCCCCTTATCAACATCTCTATTTCACCTTTGGGGGTGCAAATGCTAGTTCTACTTTGTCCATGCATTTTAAAATCCACCTACCATTTCTCTTACTTTAGTGCCTAGTAAATGAAAAAACACTTTCAGTTACTTTTTCTTCACAATCAAACAATATAACTCTTAGTGCATATGAATACTCATAAAATCATTGAAGCAAAGTGGCTTTCCACTAAAAAAAAGCACGATCCTTTCTAATATCAAATGATAAAACCATTGCTTCACATGCTTCATCTCAAGGAGAGCTTATTAACTTTTAGCCTATCATAGTTTAAGTTTCATGATATGCTTTCAAAATGGAGGTGGAACTAATATTAAATAAGATTTAATTTACCCTATATACCCATGCCTTCAAAAATTAGTTGTCTCTCACCACTTACACATCCAAACACCGAGGAATACTTATCTAACCATTGATAGATGTGAAAATTGACAACAAAAAAGTCAAATTTTTTTGTATAAACATTACATTCCTCTAGAAAACATCTAAAATTTTATGACATGAGTAGATTTCCAAATTAACATGTAGCTACAATGTTTTTAAGAACCAAACATTCACTAGAAAACATGTAATTTTTTGGACTCGTAGTTGGGTCCATGATGCCAAAGAATACGAACTGAATTTATAACGAAACACAACTAAACCAAATTAAAAAAACAAACAAAATATAACATTCATTCAAATTTTATTTAAAATCAATGTTCAGACAACTATTATACAACATATAGACAAGGTATAAGTTCATTAAGTTTGCAATTCCATTCAACTCAAAAAAATAACGCACATGACTAAAATGACGGTACATCAACATTCATTACTTGTGCATGTCAACATACTACACTTGAAATCAAACACACCATCCATTATCAATAGACATTCAAAGAGTAGTCAAAGGTACAATCACATAAATAGTTCCCTATTCTAACAATGATTTAGGTGCAGGAAACAATCGCCCCATTGTATAACACGTACCCCAATAGGTGTCTAGAAAAAGTATGCCACAACCTTAATCCTAGGCCATATATCAGATATGTATAGCTGACATGTGGCTAACATAATCTCTTATCATGTCATATCATATTTATTTATGCTTTCATATGTTTAGTAGGTCGGCCTTGGTGCTTTGCATAACATAGTAGGGTATATATAGGAGTTAGTGAGTAGTATATGATCATCATATTGAGCACTTGAGTCTTATTGTATGGTTTGGAGGTTGCCCCCTTGAAGTGGCCAAGTCATTCTACTTGCATATTGTGATAATTTATCTATATTTTGGTGTTTCTTGGTGTTATATTGCATTTTGATATTCATATCTATCTAAGTAATTTCATTACAAGTGGGGTTTAGAGCTTCAATCTAGGATAAAAGGAGGTTAAAACCTAATTTCCAAACATTAGGCTATATCTCCAAATATGTGGTGATTTTTAATGCAAATTTTTACTTATAATGGTGAAATCAATCAAGTTGTTCCCCAAATTTCAAGATCAGTTGACTTATTTTGCACAGGTTATATCCTTCTTAGGGTTTTTCATATATTCACTCCACAAGCTACCATTTTTGGATTTTTTCTAAGTTTATTATATTTTTGGAAATATTTCCAAAACTATATAGGGATTGTTCATTGGGGTTTTGTCTATTCATCCTAAATGCATTTGTAATCAAGAATCCTAAGTGAACCTAAACCTTGAATCCAAAAAAAAAAGTTGTGAAATGAAAGAGAATGGTAATACCACTCATGTAAAAATAACTAGGATATGGAATTATAAGGAGAACTCATTGAATCCTCAAACCTAGGGTTTTCCTCAACAAATCATAAGGTCATTCTACTTGAGAGCGAGCTACGCAATATAAAATCAATCATAATTACAACATATGATTTTAAAGTCATCTTGCAAACAATGAGAAATGAACTCATGATAGCCATTTCTACTCTATAACCACATGCCGAAAATTCCCAACCAAGCTATTCAGATCCCACCATCAACTATACCTCCCATTCAACACAACCACATCACTCATCCTGTTCTAATGTGGGGAGTAGAAACATTATGCCAAAAGTGGAGATGAGAAAATTTGATGGTACCAATCTAATCACTTGGATCGAACAAATGGGGAATTTTTGATGTGCATCAAAATTTGAGTGCAAAAATAGTGATATTGGAATCCTAGTATTTGGAACCGAGAAGAGTTCATTTGGTATGAGATACATTACAATAATGATGTGGGAGCATCATCCATCATGGTGTAAATAATATGTTTTGTGCCAATCATGGCTTCAAGTTGTTTGTAGTAGCTCATCTAGGAGTCATTTATTTGTGTAGTTTGAAAGTTTTAATTTCCAAGCATAAGTAATAAGGAAATAAGAATTTGTAAAGGAGTCTAAATATGTTCATAGACGAGCTCTAAATACATTATAATAATGATGCGGGAGCATCATTCACCGAGGTGTAAATAGTATGTTTTGTGCCAATCATGGCTTCAAGTTGTTTGTAGTCACTCATCTAGGAGTCCTTTATTTGTGTAGTTTGAAAGTTTGAATTTCCAAGCATAAGTCATAAGGAAATAAGCATTTGTAAAGGAGTCTAAATATGATGAAATGGTCAAAGGTATTATTGTGTTGTAATTGTAATTTCAACTTCATGTAACTATGAATTACCTCAAGAATCTTCTAAACTTACCAACCTGACATAAGAAGAGAAAATATTAAGATTGTTGAAATATTTATGGCAAGATTTAGGGAGTTAAGATTAGAAAGTAATTTTAGACTTAATTTGAACAAATAATCCTTGAAGAATAGTCATAATAAGTTATAAAGAAGGATGTAAATCAAGATGTAGAGGTAGGCTAGAAGAAGTTGACAAGGGTAGTAAGTGTAGAACTAAGAAAGCTCCTGAATATGTATGTAAACAAGCAACAAATATATAATAAATATATTGATTTGGGGAAGTATGGTTTCTTATGAATGATATGTATAAGGATGGATTTTGTGTTTGTCTTGCTTATAATATATAATGTTGAGTTTTTGAGGATGGTGGTGTAATCAATATGATAGAGTAATATTGATTTGTTAAAACTATATGTTATGTGATCCATATTCTCAAATGAAACTTTGTGTTTTGGAGGATTAATATGGTTGTGCAGGTTCATTGAATGGACAAGAAAGAAATTGCAAGCTATAAGTTACTAAGGATTATTTCAGTATGAACATACCAAGGACTATGCAAGCTATAAGTTAAATGTAAGGGGAAATTTAATGCATGCCTTGGTCTAGAGGGAAATTTAATGCATTCCACCATATCTTGAGATTACAGTGAAATATTGCATGTGTTAATGTCATTCTCAATGTATTTTTGAGATAAACCTTATTGTACAAGCTTATGCAAACAATTTTAGACCTAAAGTATAGAAGAGATAAGTTTCATGGTAGTTATAAAAAACTCATATAACTAATCTCGAGCCTTGGAAAGGCAAAATAATAAAGATACACCAAAATATATCCTCTCGGGCCCTTAGGAAACCTTGACTTAGGGTTTTGAGTAAAACTATTATATCTTTGTCATTATGAATAATTGAATGCTGAAACTTGGAAGAAATGATGTATATTAATTGTAATTTAAGATATAAAGGGTTTTAGGGTGTTTCATATCCACAATCGAGAGAGGTTTCTCGACAATTTTGGGAAGAATAGTCTAAATCCAATAAGGCCTAATTGCTGAAAATACAAATATGAAATGGGGAAAAGATATAGAGAGTTGAAAAACAAGAGTAATGGAATTTATTAAAAAATAAAATGGGTTCTTGAAAAATTGAATAGTGTCTTGGAGAACTATAGTATGTGAATTTTAGACACTGAAAGTGTACAAAAACAGACCTAATACAAGAGACAAAGCAAGGCATTAAGCTATGCAGAGAGATCTTGGTAATTTGGATTCCAAATTGTTTTCTAATGAATATGCATGATAATATGACTGTGATCAGGTATATGAAGAAGGGTGTATTGTAAAAATCCAATATTTTTTGGTTTATCCTATAATGGAATAATGACAGGTCTCATTCAGGATAGAATAAAAATTGTAAGCGATCTTGGTGATCTAGCTTAGTTGAATGAAATTTTGAGGTGGTCATCATGATAAAGAGGTTGAAAGGAGATTACAAACCATGTGGAAATTGATAAAACATCATTGGTATGATATTCAAAAATTTTCAAGACATGAAAACTTCCAACATAATATTTATAATTGAGTTTTTAGGACTAATTGTAAATTGTGTAGGTTGGAGAATAAAGAAGAGAATGTATACTAAGGTGAGGTATGAGTTCAAGATAAAATAATACAGTCCCGGGCCAGAGGATAATGAGAAGGTAAACTTAAGAATAGGGAGTGAATTTTGAGAGAAAATAGCAGGGAAGGAACTAAAAGAGTTAAATAAAGGATTTATAAGAGAGTAACTAGACATTCTAAAGATGAAGGTGTGAATGTAAATAGGTGATTGATTTATTACTCATCTAATCAAAAGGAGAATGAATGGATAAAATAAATATTGCATTTAATTGGTTGGAAACATCAACAAAAGTTCTTAAAGACCAAAAACATTGAGTGGATTCTCAAATTGATTGCTTTCAATATACGAGTTATAGAGAGCTTGTTAAGACTTATGATTAAATTGTAATAATTTTGTATTAAAGATCCTCATCTAGGCACATTGGTTCAATCCTAAGATTTTACAAGAAAAAGTGAAATTCAATCAAGTTGTCATCAATTTTGGTATCAGAGCTTACAAAAGATCTTAAATAGAGGATCAAAGATGCAAAGGATCTTCAATATTTTGATTTGGTAAGAGAAATTTGTTATTTTTATCTTGTATTTGTATGGTTCTTTTAAACTAAGTAAAGCAATTCAAGTTGTACACATGTATTCCCATAAAAAAATCCAAGTATATTAGATAAGAAAAAGGTGGGGTGTAGAAATCATGAAGAAAGAATTTGCTCTAAGGTAAGTTCAAAGTAGCTTGAGAAGAAGAAAATCTCATTGAATCTTGTGTGAGAAGAAGATTTCAATGAAACTTAAGAAGAAGGTTTGATCAACCTTCAAAGAATACCAACAAAATATGGTGGAAAATACCTAGATGAGGTATTGAGAATAAGAGAGGATAAGAGTGTTAAAGGAAATAAAATGAAGAGTGAAGACTTAGAGTTTGAGAAGAAGAAAATGGAAGAAAAAGGTTACAGAGATTGGATCTATTAGCACAACAAATAAGGCATGACATGTGCTGTGGATGGAAGATAAAAAGAGTAAAATAGCCAATTGAGCTACTTGTCAAAAGGAGAAAAAATGTTGATTTCTTTGATAAAGAGAGAGAAAAAGGCTTATAAGGTCATGTGGAAGAAAGAGATATGAAGTGAAACATATATGGTGAAAGAATTTCTTCTAGTGGAAGAAAAGAATGATGATGAAGAGGTTGTATAAGCATTTATAGCCTCTCTCAAAGATGGAGTGGAGTTAACAAAAAGAACCAAGAAGGGAAATTTTCACTCAAACTTTTAAATCTAACATCCTTTTGAGTGTGTGAATGCGAGTTTAGAGAATGAACTAGTAAAGGAAGGAAAAGTGACTTCTTTAAATTTGTTGACATAATGCATTTGTAAATGGAAAGCAATGTCTAGATTTAGATTGGGTATGAAAATGCTAACCAATTGTTTTTCTGGAATTGAACAAGGGAAACGAATAACTAAGCGTATGCGCACCCAAAATTACATGTGTTATATTGTCGGGAAAATGGTTACAAAGTCCCAGTGATGATTCAAAATCCTTTCAAGAAGGTGTTTGAGCTCCAAAACCCATTCACAGTATATATTTGTAGCTTAGATAGCCTTACTTATCTTTTCCTTGCATTTTTCTAGCTTCCCCCTTCTTTCTGTGCTTGTTTTGGCCTTCAGTGCCAAGGCTGTCGCCTTGCCAAGCAACGGTTCACAAGCCACCACCTTGCTTGGGGCAGCGGTCTGATCAATTTTTCCAGAATATTCATGCGAGAAATTGCATGCGACGATTCACTTAAGTTTACTTTTTGAGCACATCCATGAGCTGAATTTGCTAAAAATAGCTTCGTTTGCTTGGTTCTCCTTGTTCCTTCTATTTTTAAATAGATTTAATGAGTAGAACTGCCTCTTCATTGCCTTGTGCATGAAGTAACCTTCTATCCTCCATTCCTATATATTCCATGCTTGTATTCAAGCAAAAGGCTTGAGAATTTTGTGTATCTTGCATTGTTGTGCTGCCATAATCTTGCTAGGAATTGCATAGCCAAGCTCAGATCTCTTGTGCTATCCCTCTTCTACTTGCATTACATCCAGATTGCTTCCAAGCTACCATCACTCAAGTGTCATCCTCTTGTTGTTGTTCTTTGCATTCCCAATCCTTTGGACTCACATGAACACTCAGAGAAAGAAAGGAAAGAACTGAGGGGACAAATACTGCTACTATTGGATTTGCCAAGGTTCTTGCTCTTTCAGGTTGGAGTTGTGTATTTGTTTGCTTTTTTTTATCAAATTGTCAATTACAAATTGTTAATTTCAATTCCATATCAAATAGAGTAGAAATCAATTTCTTTTCATTTGCAAGTAGTTAGTTAATTTCCAAGAGGGTTTGAATCTTTCATAGAAACCCCGGTGATGGATCCTCTTCTTCCCATCCTGTGGATCTGAAGGAGAGAATATCTGTAGGAGGTTGTCTACACATCATAGATCATTTGGAAAAGTGTGTGTTTTAAGTTATTTTAGTTTCAATACACTCAACATAGGTGAATAACCACACCGGGTTATCTCACCTATTTATTTTTAGTGTAGAAATAGATTTAATTATTTAGAATAGAAGTGAATTGTTGTTTGTGATTGTAATGTTTCAGTTTTGTGATTTGTTTAGATTAGTTTTCCTTTTAGCAGTAGCATAGATTATTAATTTCATTCAGTTTACATGGACACTTCAAATTAGTTTAGTGCTTAGATCCAAGTTAGGTAAACAAACCATAGGGAATTTATACTACCCATTCATAGCCTCTAAATATCCCCTTTGTCAACTAGGCTACTAGGAGATCACACTACCAGGTCTTAGTCACTAATCCTCCTATAGTTAGCCACACACATTCAACATCGGCTGCTCCGGCACGACCTCGAGGGTCGAGTGTGGTTGAAGATCACGTGTTCATTTTCATCCATAAAAATTGGTGAACCCGACGTGAAGGATTAATTACTTCTTGTTTCCTTTTATTTCATTGCTATTACATCACCTCTCCATTTATTCCCCTATTTTGGTAGGTATTTTATACTTTCTAAAATATGTCTGGAAGAGAGTTTGGTGGGCCATTTGGCTCTGATAGATATTACACCAATGTGTAACCACAACAATCCCCTTCTCTTTCGAGATGGGGTGAGAATTACACAAGCAACGTCCAAACCTCCCTTAGTTACACTTCAAACCCCATTAGATATGTAAGGGTGGAGGAGGTTGATCAACCATTAGACATGCAACACATTCAACCCGATGCAAACCACATTGTTATCACAAATGGAATAGGGTATTACCATAGAATCTTGTGAAGACCTCACATTGCCATGCAATCAACAAAGGATGATCTATTTGCATGAATAGATAATCCTCTTAAATCGAGATAGATGAGTCGTTGGATAGAATGAGGGCTTGACCTCGAGGTTTCGAATACCTATCATAAGATTCTTACTTTTGAGGAAGACAAGAATTAGAACATTGAATAATGCATGACAGGTATCATGAGCTGCTCAATCAAACCCTACGCCACAGGCACCCCAACAAGGGACTCAATCCTCTCCCAACGATCTCATTTCTACTTTAGTGGGGAGAATTAGAGAACTAGAAAGTGCCCAGACTTCACAACCAACACATGCAGTAGGGAAGAACACGGGGTATCCAGTTGACAAAAAGGATACATCCCTTCTAATGAGAAACTAACTCAATATCATGTACAACAAGGTTATCTAGCTCATTCAAATCCAGGTGATCTTCTCACAGGGTTAGACACACTAGGGATGGGTCCTCATCCTTCACAAGCTTATCCTACGCAAGGGCTAGCCGGAAGTGCGTTCTCGAATGCCACCATAATAGGCAATGCAACGTTCCTTGGTTTTACACCCGCTAGTCCATATCCTGGAGCTATCCCACCTTACATGCATATGTATTCAAAAACTCCCAGATGGACCCATATACCATTCCTGCTCCCTACATGCCATATCAAGTGACCCCGCACGTTCTCATTAATGCGTATAGTGAAACTTATCCAACTCCTCCTCCTCCACTTCCCTATTAAGGATCTTTAATGGTGGAATCTTACACAATGGGTACATATACGTTGAGTACTTAAAGGAGCCTCTTGACTTCACCATACGTGGTGTCATGCTTCCACGCCCATTTCTAGATCTTCCAAAATTTAAGGGAGAAGGAGACCCGAATACTCATATCAAGGCCTACGCTACTGCCATCGGGAATTGCTTCCTTGGGATGTTGTAGTGACTAAGATATTTCCAAAGACTCTCGAAGGAATCGCATTGGATTGGTATTATAGGATACCAAAAGCTTCTATACATTCCTTCAAACAACTTGTCTCCGAGTTCATCAAAGCATTTGACATGAACAAGTTGTTGCGTATAGGGATTAGGAGTTCTGCATATTAGACAGGAGCAAAATGAATCTTCCGCCCATTTCATCCAAAGATGGCGCCAAGTTCTCTATTCCTCTGCAAGTGCACCCAACATGGACCAGATGGAAATTTGTGATATTTTCCTTCACTCACTCAATAGAGAGACTAAGGAAGAGGTCCAAAAGTTTCCTTTTTGTAGTTATGAGGAAGTTTTGGAAGGAGCGCTTCGGATTGACCAAGCATCTATAGACAGTGGGCATAAGACCTATGGTCCCAATGGGAAATTGGTATCCCCAAATCAAAATAATGCAAGTTATCAAAAGAATGGTGCTAATAACCAAGGACCTAAGGATGTGAATCGCAATCATGGTGCTACCACAAATGGTGCTACTAATCAAGCCAAGAACGTTGATTTTCCAAACAATGTAAACACTAACAATAATAACAACTTGGGCAATCAAAGAGGCCTTAGAAGCTGTGTCTTTTTCAACACACACTAACGCGTAAATCATTTCTTATAAAAATAAAATCAAACCCAAGATCTAAACCAAGATGTATCAAAACTTGGCCAAGGGGCAACAAATCATGGTTATAAAAATGAATTTCAAAATTACAATCTGAAGTAATAATCAACAACAATAAGATGTTTATCAAAGGCCAAGAGATTACGACCCTAACCTATATTATGTTTTCCATAAGGTTTGAGGTCATGACAATAGTACTTGCCACGATTGCAACAAGATTCTACAAAGACTTCCTGAAAACCAAAGGTAACTCTTTGTAGATATGTTCCTAGCAAATCCTGAAACAAACTCGCAATCTAACTATACAGGACCTATAGCTCCTCAGAACACTAATGTGAGCATATTTTGAGATCCTCCCTACACATCCTAAAAATTTCAAGGTGAATTCAAAAACACAAACAAAGGCATTCCTATAGGAAACAATGACCACGAAGCCTCAACTTCCAATAACTCTCGAGTCGCTCCTAACCTTGGTTCAAACGATAACACAAAAATCTTGGGATTAGTTGAGCTAGAGGTTGAGCGTGAAATTAATGCAATAACTCGGATGAAGGAGTATGCTTCACAACCCCTACCCAACCTTTCTTTCCCACAGGATGATGTTCCTATAATTGCAAAACTAGTAGGAGCCTATGATTTAATATCAGATTTGAACAAGACCTTTTCTCACATTTCATTCCTAGATTTTCTAAAGAATTCACCTACGCATTGTTATGCATTACTCAATGCACTAGGTATTGGTCATCTAATCCATGTTACTCCACCTCCTAGTGCTCAAATAAACCATATTGACTTTGACATACATCCTCCAGGACAAAATGATAGGGATACTAGGTTTGTTTTCGATATAGAAAAGATGCCATCTGACGCTGAAATTGCTCGAAGAGGTGATCTTGCCTTATTTTTACAAGTCTGGGTTTATAACAATTGCATTAAGAGAGCCATGATTGATGAAGAGGCTGCTGTAAATGTGGTTCCTTTCTCTTTCTTGTAGAAGTTGGGATATAGAGAGATAAATTATTCCTCTATAAGAAACATGTTACGGGGGTACGACAATATTAAGGTGACCTCGATTGGAACCATAGTTTTTCCAGTCACACTTGGTTCAAAAACTATCTTGATGGAGTTTTACATTATTAACAAGGAAACAAGTTATAACATGATCCTTGGGAGACCCTAGATTCATCGAATGAAGGCTATTCCTTCTACACTATTCCAGGAGATTAGATTCCTCCATTTAGGGAAGGTCTTCATCACTCAAGGGATCCTAAGCCCTTCGATATACACTTAGAAAATATCAAGAAGAAGAAAGGAGTCCATATGGAGTATGAAATTCCTGTGAATCAATTAAACAAACCACCTCCAACAAAGGAGTTAGTCCCGGTCACCCCAGACATTCCAAAGGTTGAAGTCATTGACCCAAAAACATTTGAGGTGGCAAAAACAGATAAGGGTAAATCAATATCTGTGGAAATAGTGTCCACTAAGACCACAACGGGAATTATGAAACTCTTAGAGAGTGACAATCGATATTCCTCCCATTTGAACCATAGGGGATGGGTAGTCTTCTTGGTTTAGCATCTCTTCCCTCGATGTAAACATGATAGAATTAACAAATGAAGAAGAGAAATTTGAGATTAAAATGATGCCCATAAAAACCATTTTTGAGGGTTGTTCTATTCTAAACCCCAGTTTTGACCCATGTGCGTCTGAGACTAAGCTTTCCAAATCCATGGGGCAAGGCCTCATCATTCAGCAAGAGTCACAATTAAACACAATGCTCTACATAGGAGATGAGGCCAAGAAACATAGTCATGCTCACCCACACACCATGTCTCAAGAACGTGACAAAGAGGTGCACGAACGCCTCTTTTAGACAAATGATTTTAATGAGTGGACATATACACTTCTGAGCAAGGGTTGTAAGTTTAAACCCAGAATGGTAGGCCCTTGTCAAGAGAACGGAAATTTTGAGGATAATGGTTCTTCGTTGTGTACTTTTAGGGGTGAAGAATTTGATATTTGTCAACTTTCTTCACCTTAGGCATCATGACATGTAGTTTCACCTGTATTCTCATATGTACATTATTGCATCTACATTGCATTTTCATCTGTCCATTCATTTTGTAAAAAGTGTGATCAAGGAGCTTATTCTTATAGAAATTCCTAAAAACTTCTTAAAATATTGGTAAAACATTCAAATCATGTCTCTTCAAATCTTCATTGTATCATCAACTATTTATGTATCACTCATCAATCCAAGCAAGACAAGACAAAGTTTTGATAGTAACCATACCAAGGTCTACATACTTGGTTCTACTTTTGGTCTCTTCATAGGATAGGTGTCTTTTGTTCATGGTCTATTCTAGAAGATTCATGGTGTCACATATATCCCACGTATATCTCCTTAGAAATAAGAACATTCTAAACATTTTTCCCAAATAAGTAAGTCAAATGCAAATCAACAAAAAAATTATTTTACACATTTCTTTTCCCTACCAACCTTCGGTGTTGAGCTTGCGTCTCTTACTAGTGACGTAGGGTTGGGAAAGGAAGGAAATTCCCTTACTCACCTATGCCTTGTCCATGGTGATAAGCCCGTGCTTCCTATTGGTAGCACGGGGCAAGGTTTAGGGGGTCTCTTTGACAAATCTGAAAGTCATAAACAATTAAATCAATTACTGTGAAATCCTAAGTCAAAACAAAGTGAATTAGATGTTCAAAATTCCAAGAGAATTCAAAACCCTAAAAACCAGATTTTGTCAACCAAGTGGCCATCTACGGATCCAAGTCTAGATAAACTGCAAATCAATTCACATTCTAAACTAGGAAGAAACATGAGTAGGGTAAGGTTGTAGCGTCCCAATTTGGTTCTATCAAACCTTTGTCCTTCTCTCATCACTGTCATTCAACAAATTTCATGGCTTGTGCCCTTTCTAACTCTCGATGTTGAGCCCTCGCATCTTACTAGTTGTGTGGGGTTAGGAGTGGGGCAAGCATATCTATTTATCGTATCACTATATCGTCATGTTTTGTCAAGAAAAATATGAAGTACCGAAGATTGCAAAAGAAACTAAGTTTAAGATCACATTGTGTTTGCATCATCATATATTAGCATTATGAAATACAAAAAGAAATCATTTTGTTATCATTTCACATCCATTGCATACATTCTGAAAAGCATAGAAAAGTGGAAATTCTAAACATCTAGAGTACACATGAGAGATAAGCCAAAGAGAGTCAACTCGAGATACAATGGAATGCCAAACCAAAAATAGAGTCTGTATATATCATAGTGGATCAAGTTTGTATACAATGTCATCATGCACTAGGCATGGTCAAAAACACTCGCAACAAGCCCGAAACATACCAAAAAAATCGTATAATGTAAAAAAAAAAGGTATCAAAGCAATAAAGGCTCAGTGGCCTGTCAATCCCTATGGGATCCCTTAGATGGCACACGGCCATGCCTAGGGCTCTGCTATAGCTATGACAACACTGAGAATGGAATGAATGGTGTGAGTGCTCATGGTGGCACCCACTACCCGTAGCCTCACTATGAGAATGGCTTCATCTCATCAGGTGCTTGGTGGTCTCGTATCTAGCTACTATGGTACAAAGGGAGGTCACTATCTCTCGTGACCTTCTAGATGGGAGAAAACACGTTGGTATGTCATTGGTGGCTAAGGGATACCTTGAATCAGTAGTTAACGTGGCTCAAGTCTTCCCTAAGGGGATCAATAGGGTGTCCACACATACTTAACGAATGAGCTCGCCACTCATGTGTGGATGCTGCAAAAAGAAAAAAAGAAGAGATAATGAGCTAAGAGAAAACCACATAATGCAAATCAAAAGAGAATGCTAAGCTAAACATGCAAAAATCGATAGAAAAATTTGAGAAAGGAGTATTGAACATACTCGGGTCTCCAAGCATCCATGTGGGATCAATGACTCGCCGCTGCAGCACTAGATATCTCGGTAGTTGTGGAGCCTCCCAAATATGGAGGCATGGTCTTTGTCTAATCACGAACTCATCATCCCCTCCAAGTGTCTCCTCCAAGACCAGAGTCTCTCTCTCCGCACTCACCTCCTCATGCGCTACTCTAAGGATCTCTTGAGTATCATGCCACTCAGGGTCACTGTTAGCCCCCTCCAAAGGTCTTGCCCCCTCATCCTCCTCTTCAACCGACTCCCCCTCCGTATCATCTCCCACATCCTCCTCAAAGTTAGAGTCCAAATCGATTAGCTCATCCTCCTCCCCACTATGAGTAGGAGCCAACCTAATATGAAGTAATGGTGCTTGTAGAGCACCAACTACCCATCGAGCTTGGACTACATGCCTAATTGTAATAGGCATACTAGGAGTAATAACTGTCCAACCAAGATCCCCTCTAGGACCTCTCTGTGCCTCCTGAATAGTCCGTAAACAGATGCCACTAGAGGAAGCATGACAGGGTATGGAAGACCAAATTGTTGGGGTACCCAGTCAAAGGGGTGAATCTCTAGCCTCCCAGATCTGTCAACTAGCTGGATCATGGAAGAACAAGCCACCATCGTCGTAGTCTCCTCACCCCATATCCCTGCCATGTCCTGATAGGGTGTGGTGGTCATGTCTTTGTGTAGTCAAGGAGGCCACTTATTGATTTGGTGTCTCGGCAGTGTCTTGACATGCTTGTCCATCTAGCTACCCAGACAACCTCGGATTTTGATACCTATACCCCCTACCATACAAGATGAAATGCTCATAGAACAACTCATAACCAGATTGGGGCGGCTCAAGGATTTCCCTTACAATCTGACAACTCTATATAAATCATGGTATGTGGTCCCCATAATATCTACTCCCTAGGCATACTTACGGCCATGAGCCTTGATCTATGTAATGATGGGGGCCCAATAGTACAAAAGTGTATCTCCTTCCTTGTCCCCGATCAATCTTGAGGATAGGATACCCATGATGGCTCTCCAAAGGATAGGAATGGGAGCAGTAACAATAGACCAAACCTTCATTCCCTTCTTCGAGCCAAAAGAGACAATAACGTCTCCCATGTATGTATCCTGTTATGTCATCATGAATCTGGACCCCATTGTCGCTAATGTCAATCTCCTACAAAGTACCGGGAGACCAAAAATGTGATAAACATCCTCCAAAGTGATGGTCCACTCCCCTCGACACTGGGAGGCTGGAAAGTGTTCCGATCCACATCAGTAAGAGAATAAGTCACATAGAATGTGACTAGCAAGAGCAACATACGACACTCGTGCTATCTTCCAAATACCCCCACACTGCTAAAGATCTATCTTAGCCTAGGTCAGCTGATCTAAAATCCTAGGGAGCCAATCACACTCTCTCTCTCTACTCCAGTGTATGTACTCAACCTTCTTTTGCATCCACCAAAACATGAGAAAATAGCAAGTTAGTAAAGTACATCACACAATAAGCTCATCAAAAACATGGTAAACTCTCAAAAATCCAAAAAAATTAAGTTTCAAGCATGTTTTGACATTTGTCTAGAACCACCGCCCGGTCAGTAAGGCAAGGTAGCGGTTCCCAGACCACCACCCTACCTTGGGCGGAAATCCTGTGACTACCGTCCTACTTTGGGTGGCGGTCCTGAAATGATTTTCAAAATACTCCCTTAACCCTAGAAAGGACCAAAAATGTTAAAATTAACCATTTTTGACAAAATAAAAGCATGCCCTATGTCGGCCCCCCCTAAAGACCCATTCAAGACAATTATTTTTGAAATTCTCCCCTAGGTGAATTTTTCAACATTTAAAATTTTAGGTACAAAAAGACAAAGAAGGAAATAACTAACATGAGAGTGAGCTGGTCAATCTCCCACTCACGGAGGCATGATCACGATATCGACACGAATGTATTAGTTGTATTCTCATCAAGAATGATCACCGTGAATTCAGAGCTCCAAATCAATCAAACAATTAAAATCAATAATGCACAAATGAATTGAGAAATGAATTTATTTTGATCAATGATTACTACGGCATTGATTGTTGGTGGCTGTGGAGCCTCCCGAATCTGGAGGCATGGTGTTGTCCAATCATGGACTCATCATCCCCTCCAAGTGTCTCCTCCGAGACTAGAGTCTCTCTCTTTGTGCTCACCTCCTCATGCGATGCTATGAGGATCTCCTAAGTATCATGCCACTCGAGGTCACTGTTAGCCCCCTTAAAGGTTCTACCCCCTCATCCTCCTCTATTACTGACTCTTCCTCCGTATCATCTCCCACATCCTCCTCAGAGTCGAGTCTAAATCAATCAGCTCATCCTCCTCCCCACTATGAGTAGGAGCCACCCCAATCTAAAGTAAGGGTGCTTGAGGAGCACCAGCTACCCGCCAAGCCTAGACTATATGCCTAACTGTAATAGGCACACTAGGAGTAACAACTTGTCCAACCAAGATCCCCTCTAGGACCTCTCTGTGCCTCTGAATAGTCTTGTAAACCGGTGCCACTGGAGGAAGCATGACATGGTATGGAAGACATAAGCGCTGGGTACTGATCAAATGGTTGAATCTCTAACCTCCCAGCTTTGTCAACTAGCTAGCTCGTAGAAGAACAAGCCAACATCGTCGTAGTCTCCTCACCCCATATCCTTGCCATGTCTTGATAGGGTGTGGTGGTCATGTCTGCTATAGTCAGGAAGGCCACCGGCGATGATGGTGTCAAACACTGACATGCCTATCCATCTAGCTTCCCGGAAAACCTTTAGATCTGATACCTATACCCCTTGCCATACGGGATGAAACACTCATAAACCCAACTCATAACTAGAGTGGGGTGGCTCAAGGACTGCCCCTGTAATCTCGACAACTCTGTATAAATCATGGTATGTGGTCCCAGAATATCTACTCCCCAGGCATACTTATGGCCATGAGCCTCGATTTGTGCAATGATGGGGGCCCAACAGTATAAAAGTGTATCTCCTCCCTTGTCCCCAATCAATCTCGAGGATAAGATACCCATGATGGCTCTCCAAAGGATAGGAATGGGAGCAGTAGCAATAGACCAAACCTTCATTCCCTTCTTCGAGCTAGAAGAGACAATAACATCTCCCATGTATGTAGCCTACTATGTCATCATGGCTCTGGACCTCACTGTCACTAATGTCTATCTCCTACAAATTACCTAGAGACCAAGAATGTGGTAAACATCCTCCAAAGTGATGGTCCACTCCCCTCTGACACCTAGGAACTAGAAAGTGTTTTAGTCCACATCCCAATAAGAGAATAAGTCACACAAAATGTGACTGGCAGGAGTAACATGGGGCACTCGTGCTATCTCGCTAGATACTTGCCCGTTGTAAAAGATCTATCTCAGCCTAGGTCAGCTAATCTAAAATCCCGAGGTGCCAATTGCACTCTCTCTCTACTCCAGTGTATGTACTCAACCTTCTTTTACATCCACCAAAACATGAGAAAAGAGCAAGTTAGTAAAGTACATCACACAATAAGCTCATCAAAAACATGGTAAACTCTCAAAAATCCAAAAAAATTAAGTTTCAAGCATGTTTTGACACTCTGTCTAGAACCGCCGCCCAGTGCAGGGCGGCGGTTCCTAGACCGCCGCCACCTTGCCTTAGGCGGCGGTCCTGTGACCGCCGCCCTACTTTGGGTGGCGGTCCTGAACTGATTTTCAAAATGCACCCTTAACCCTAGAAAGGACCAAAAACATTAAAATTGACCATTTTTGACAAAATAAAAGCATGCCCTATGGGCGCCCCCCTAAAGACCCATTCAAGACAAGAAATTTTGAAAATCTCTCCCCCTAGGTGAAGTTTTCAACATTTAAACTTTTAGGGTACAAAAAGACAAAGAAGGAAATAACTAACCTAAGAGTGTGCTGGTCAATCTCCCACTCACGGAGGCATGATCACAATCTTGGCATGAACGTATCGGTTGTATTCTCATCAAGAATGGTCACCGTGAATCAGAGCTCCAAATCAATCAAACAATCCAAATCAACAATGCACAAATGAATTGAGAAATGAATTTGTTTTGATATATATATGATATTTCTAACTTCATTTTGAGTGTATGTGTTTATAGGGCTAGAGCGTTGGCGTAGGTATATTTCTACGTCCCCACACAAATGGTAAGTCCTCTTGTCATTTTAATTTAATGTTTATTTTTGATGTTTTGTCTATCTGCACTTGAGTCTTCCTTTTCTTTTGCAGGTAGCGGGAGTTTGGACGGTGAGATTTCGACACATGGGCGTGTCAGGTATAGCTTCTAACTCCCCATTTGGGAATGCCATACTTAGACTCTACATTTTACGCCTCTTTCGTGGCTAAGACGGTTCTCCGAGGGGGTAATATGTATGCACCCAAAATTACACGTGCTATATTATAGGAAAATAGTTACAAAATTCCCTAGTGATGATTTAAAATCCTTTCAAGAAGGTGTTCGAGCTCCAAAAACCCATTCATAGTATATATTTGTAGCTTAGATAGCCTTACTTATCTTTTCCTTGCATTTTTCCATCTTCCCCCTTCTTTTTGTGCTTGTTTTGGCCTTCAGTGCCAGGACCGCCACCCTGCTTGGGCAGCGGTTCACAAACCACCGCCCTACAGGGCAACGGTCCGATTGATTTTTCTAGAATCTTCATGCGAGAAATTACATGGAAGATTCACTTAAGTTTACTTTTGAGCGCATCCATGAGCCGAATTTGCTAAAAATAGCTTCATTTGCTTGGTTCTCCTTGTTCCTTCTATTTTTAAATAGATTTAATGAGTAGAACTACCTCTTCATTTCCTTGTGCATGAAGTAATCTTCTATCCTCCATTCCTATATATTCCATGCTTGTATTCAAGAAAAAGGCTAGAGAATTTTTGTATCTTGCATTGTGGTGCTGCCATAATCTTGCTAGGAATTGCAAAGCCAAGCTCATATCTCTTGTGCTATCCCTCTTCTACTTGCAATACGTCCAGAGTGCTTCCAAGATGCCATCGCTCAAGTGCCATCCTCTTGTTGTTGTTCTTTTCATTCCCAATCCTTTGGAATCACATGAACACTCAGAGAAAGAAAGGAAAGAACTGAGGGGACAAATACTACTATTATTGGATTTACCAAGGTTATTACTTTTCCAGTTGGATTTTTGTATTTGTTTGCTTTGTTTATCAAGTTTTTAATTACGAATTGTTAATTTCAATTCCATATCAAATAGAGTAGAAATCAATGTCTTTTCATTTGCAAGTAGTTAGTTAATTTCCAAGAGGGTTTGAATCTTTCATAGCAATCCCTAGTGATAGATCCTCTTCTTCCCATCCCTGTGGATCTGAAGGAGAGAATATCTATAGGAGGTTGTCTACACATCATAGATCATTTGGAAAAGTGTGTGTTTTAAGTTAGTTTAGTTTCAATACACTCAACATAGGTGAATAACCACACCAGGTTATCTCTCCTATTTAGTTTTAGTGTAGAAATAGATTTAATTATTTAGAATAGAAGCAAATTGTTGTTTGTGATTGTAATGTTTCAGTTTTGAGATTTTTTATATTATTTTTCCTTTCAGCAGTAGCATAGATTGTTAATTTCATTCAGTTTACATGGACACTTCAAATTAGTTTAGTGCTTAGATCCAAGTTAGGTAAACAAACCATAGGGAATTTACGCTACCCGTTCATAGCCTCTAAATCTCCCCTTTGTCAACTAGGCTACTAGGAGATCACATTACAGGTCATAGTCACCGATCCTCCTATAGTTAGCCACACACATTCAACATCGGCTTCTCTAACATGACCTCGGGGTCTAGTGCGATTGAAGACCACGTGGTCATTTTCATCCATATAATAACCCTCTCCATTATTGTAATAAATTAGTAAAGGTATCATTAGGTCTTTGTTTTGTAATACACAAGTCCAACATGGTAACGTCACTTTCTATGTTGAACAAGAAATGGCATACAATTATTTATGCTAATTTAGGCCATATAAAAACAGAGATCCCGTAGGTATGTAAAGAAACCATTCTAAAGCTTGACCCCATATACTACGTGGGAATAAACGTATAAGGTAGTTTTCACTGTAGGATACTTCTTGGCATTCCATGTAGAAGTATTTGACATGATAATGTGGGTATCCTTTACCTTTGTACTTGTCAAATTTTGGGAAGTCAAAGTTTTTAGGGAATGGTGTGCATATCATAGCTCTGTCAAAGGGGTAAGGATGTAACTCTTCGTATTGGTATTTTTTACTATTCCTGACATTGCTTTTCTAAAGGATTTGTAGTATACTTTTCATGGACTACAACTCTTGTGTGAAGAGTTGATCTTTGGTAGGGGAAGCTAGTATGTATACCCAACTATACTTTGATGTTTCACCCTCTTGGTTTTTAGTATGAAGTTCACTATGTTTGGCCTTAGGTTTTTCTTGATGTGTTTCTTTGTTCGTGTCCCCATGCACATGGGAAGCCAAGCTAGCTAATTGTTGACTAAGGACTTGTATTTGTTGTATAGTAACTTCATCATTTTGGGGTTCTTCTTGGTTGTCATGTGGAGGAGGTTGTTCTTTGTGCTCATGTTCCACCCTAACTTTGTGAGGCATTTTAAGAGGTGGTAATTGATAACCACTCATGTGTTTAGGTACCTCATTTTCATTGTTGTTGTTTTGGGGACCCAAAGTAGAATCATGTCCTTGGTTTATGATGTCATCCATATTAATGAGATGATGTTGTGCTTATTCTTCCTTGTGGATGTTATTGGTAGGTGAAATATTTGTTCACA
This sequence comes from Taxus wallichiana var. yunnanensis, assembly GCA_018340775.1. Lineage (NCBI taxonomy): Eukaryota > Viridiplantae > Streptophyta > Pinopsida > Cupressales > Taxaceae > Taxus > Taxus wallichiana. The sequence continues at coordinate 663,044,700 of CM031234.1, read as the reverse complement.
CTTACTAGTTGCTCCATGCATCCTTCTAGTTTAGTGTGTCACGAAGGACTGTTAGAGTATTATCTAACTTATTTACCACCAAACCTGAGGCATATTTTGGTCTGGTTCGTTATCCATGGTACATCCTTCTCTCATCCATTTTATTTTATTCATAAAATTAGAATTTATTAAGCATAAGATATGCAACCTTCAGCTCTGATACCAAATGTAACAACCTAAAATTTGAGACCCAAATTAGTAGGATTTTTTTCTCTAACAACAAATAGACATTCCTCTACATATATAAATAAGATAACTAGCTACAACTAATTAATACAACAAGTAGACATTCCTCTACATAAATAAATCAGTTATCTAGCTAAAGCTAGTTTATGTAACATGTCTTATTAAATTAATCCATCCTATAACATAGTGATAAACCTTGTGTAGCTATAAGGGTTAATTATCCCTGATCTCCATGATCACCCTTAACATTCATTTGAATGTTCATACTTAGCCTCGTTTGGTTTTACGCATCTGCGGTAGTGAGAACATGTGACTGATCCTCTAGTGTCTACCTAGAGTTTCATTTAGTAAAACTCCATCATGTATCCTACACTTCAGGATTTGAGGAATCACGGTGATTAGACAATGTACCCAACAAGCACATTACTTTGGCCAAAGTTTCTTAGTTGTACTATGTACGCTTAGTTTAGATGATTGCACATAACATCTAAACTTGTCTTCCCATCACCTCACAAACATCTCATCACTGTTATCTAGATTCTTTAAACTTAGTCCAATTACTTAGTGAATTATAGTTTATGTGTCTAATTACTTTAGATAGGTGGATAAGATCATGAAGTGGTTATCTCATAGCTGCCCTATCCACACATACTAACACTTTAATAGAAAAAGTGTGTTAAACCCTAAGTCACGATTCTATAAGGTCTTAATAGTATTATTAATCTTACCACAATTTATCTTGATTCTACATCCCTTAATCAAGTTATATCTATACTTTTTTAGGACTGTTTCACACATCTTGATTTAAGCTAGAGATAATCTCAGCTTAAGGTGCACTTCTTGTTGCTTTACAGAGTATGATGAATTCCTTTATATAACCTTAAATCTTACAAGGTAGTAAACTAATTTTACATGATGAGTTTATCATACTTCTTTTAAATTCCTTCAAACTAAGATTGACTAGACTAATATCATTTATGGACTTGTTGCGTAACACTTTTAGATTAATCCAATATGTCACCAAGGGTAGATTTTTATCCTTATAAAGTTAATTTAACATTAAACTAGTCACTTAAATATTTGACTAGATTACTATCCAATATTAACATATTGTTCATTACTGTAGATTGGATCAATATATTACCCATAATCAGATTTTAATCTTCCAAAAGTTGAGACCTTCAACCTAACTTTTTACTCTTCCAAAAATAGTTTTGTAACTCGCTTAACATTTTTTTTCTTTACCCAAATAATCTCTTTACAACAATGGAGAGCCAACTAGATAGGAGGTATATCTTTATTAACATAACCGTACCTATTATAAGCATAATATATTTAAATATGTGAAACCTTAACTTTATCAAATATACCGTTTTGATGCCCCAAACCCATAATGCAACAAATTATTTATATATACATAAATCAACCATCACATTTATATATTACAAGTCTTGTCCATAAATGGACTAGTACAAAGTACAACTTGTCCAAGACAAGTTTATATAACCATAATTACAAGTACAATCATATCAAAGATCCGTAATATAAATCATCAATTCTAACACCTCTCTTCATAATCCGGTGATAAGATGTCCATGCATCATCACATAACCTGTGACACTATTTTGTTTGGGGTGTCAATTCAAAGAATTGAAAAGAAGTTAATCTACTTGCTTAACTATGTTTTTGACAAATAAAGTAGATTAGTCATCATAAAATTAGCTAATCTAACACAGCAATGGTAATACTTTCGCAATAGATAGGGAGCTAGAATCATCTAGCAGTCCCATAGTTGGTGATGGAAGAAACATGGGATATATATGTGAAGCGTTCCCGAAGGAACACTTCGCATACATACCTCATGCTTCTTCATGTTGATCTAATTTTTCGTTCCTTATCAATTAAATTATCTAGTATTAAAGAAACTAGAAAACTCAGCTTATGGAGGGTTTAAGGTACCTCAAAATGTGATGTGATGGATACGAGCACAAAGTGAATGATGGATCTGCTGCAAAGATGATAACTTGTAAATAAGATGAAGCGAAAGGAGACCGATTAGATAGATTTAAACGGGGCTTCCCAAAAAATGTCGGCTCTTAGAAGATTTTGTCTTCTTTAGTGTATGTTAATTTCCATTTTTAGATAAAGTGAAATAAAATCAATAAGATCATGCAGAAAAAAAAGTAGTAATAAATATGAAAAATGATAGAAATTGATCTAAAGCTGATTAGATTGTAATAACTGTGAATAAAGTGTTACTTGGTTTGGGTTGACGATGACCTAGACTAAGCACAAGAAGGTAAACGACGGCTCAGGAGGATGGATATGAACCTGTAGATGAAATATATAGACTTGTAAGGTCTGAGAGCGATATGGAAACTGATGAGGGCCTGTAACTGTTGTAAAATGATCTACAAAAGAGAACCAGAGGCAGAGAAGTAGGATAAAGGATGGAAAAGGAGAATTTAGATAGGTTATTGGATAGAATGGTCCTAGTCGATGACAACCAGGGGGTTCAACGATGACCGTATCAAAAAGGTATAAAGACGAGGATGACAAGATGAAAATGGTAACTTGTAAGAAAAAAGAGTTGTAGGAGAAAAATGTTGAGTGTTTTTGAAGCTGCTCTGTATCTGCAAGATGTTAGAAATAAAACATATATGATAATATGATAAAGATACGAGAAAGAAATGTGATAATGATGAGAAGATATCATGAACAATGATCATGAGTGATGCTAGCATGCTGAAGAGATGTCCAAGAGGTCTGTGGATGTCTCAGAACTGCTCAGGAACAAGGATGCTCAAGTTGGGAAAAATCTTGAGAATTACATACATCGATTTTCGCCCGTAATGGAAATAAATCACTCATTTAAAAGGGGATCAACGACAAATGGGCGGGTCACCACCAATGAGAAATTTTCCCCAATGGGCATGATTTTTTTATTTTGGTCAGGATTTGATGCTTTTAAAGATTAGGTGAGTGCTTTAAAGCATTAGGTGGGAAAGAGATGAGATATGGGTAGTTAGGGCATAAAAATATATAGGATAAAAGCTAGAAAAGAAAGGGGATTTATGTGTAGGATAAAAGCATCCTAATTAGAAGGTTGGTTAGGGCAATGAGAATTTAAATGATTAATTAATTAATTAATGGGGCTTAGGTGGGAATTTTATTAAATAAGTAGGGATAAATTAAATTAAGAATTAAATATGCACATGGCATATGAAGGCATAGATATTGATTTTAGGTGTCTACATTTGCCCCTTTTTTGTTGAGTGGTTTATGCTAGCAAGCCATGAGACAAAAATGATGAGAGTTAGATAAGGATAAAAAGAATTGATGATAAGCTCCCCCTCAAATGAGGGATTGATGAGTTCAAGGGAAATTGATGATGTGTTTGAAAAAAGGTTTTTGATGAAGGCGAGATGGGTGAAGAAAATATGGGTTAAAGTGTAACTAAGGAAAATTACCCTAGGCAAAAAGGATCGCAATATTGATGGAATAATATGGCGGTGAATTTAAAATCATATTGGTAGGGACGATGCGGTCTCAACAGATATGGAAAACAATGTTCTACGAGCCTATGAGTGGGTGAAGATCACTATAGTATGGATGCAAGCCGGGATGACCAATGGGTCATAGGAAATTCATCAAATTATGCACAATTATATGTAAAAAGTATGTGAAATCCTTCATACACGAGAAATCGAGCGAATAGGTATGCATTCACAAGGGATGAAAAATGGACGAGAAAGAAAAATGAAAAAGAAGTTGATAAAATAATATGCCCTAAGGGGAAGTAAGTGTGTCAACAAGGGTGGAATTTGTGTGCATATTGGATAGGATCAAGGTTCATTTTAAGAGACACCTAGGAAATTGAAGGTGGAATGTCCATGGAAAATATCCCCAGAACCACTTTCGTGAAACAGGTGAATTTTTTGGGGTTTGTGTGCAATTTTTTTCCCAACAACAAAGCTTTCATTTTCAAGTCATGCAACAACAAGTTTCCTATCACATAACAACAAATTTTTGTCGCACGACTACAAATCTCCCATCATGTGTTTGCATCCTTCTGTCTTACATCAATAACATAGGATTTTCACTCATCAAGAACCTCTTGTTGTGTGTCAAAAACTTCCTACCATGCGTTAAAAACCTCTGTCGTGTGTCAACAACCTGCCCTATAAGTTCATGGTACTTGATATGTCTATACCTCATTAAGATAGTAGTAAGTTACTAGTATACTACTGATGACAAATTACCTAGGTTTATATAGGAGTAGTTTTCAATGGTAGGTGAAGCCGACCCCTAAAAAAATTATACTAGAAATTTTAGGTGAATAGGACACTGACCTATTCCGAAAAATTCACCATTTCAATATTTCCTAAAATGGAATTTTCACCAAATTATGAATATTCACCACTAAAAAATTTCCTAGATAGGATTAATGTTTAATTAAATGCCAAAAAGGAAATTAGAATATGGTAAAAATGTGGACTTTGAGAGTAGAAATCGATAGGATTAATGTTAAATTAAATGCCTAAAGGGAAAAAGGAATATGGCCACAAATGTGGACTTTGAGATAGTGAGGGGATGATGCAAAATATTGAAACAAAATCCCCAAAAGGGAGAATACAGATGGCCACAAAAGTGTACTTGAGGAAAAATGAAATAATGAAATGGTGCCCTAGAAAAAGAGCAAAAATATGGCCCAAAAGGTGAGATAACAAAATGTGAGATATGGTGCCCCGAGAGGGAACATAAAGATGGCCAAAAAAGTGGACTTAAGATGAAATAAATTAGATAAGATATGATGGAATAGATGGATAAGATCGGATGAGGTGTAGGATAAAATGCAAATTAACAAAGACAACCTATGGGTATGAGCGACACTACGTCATATCAAGGAATGCATGAGGAAAATATGTCTCTAACTATATTAGAGGTAAATAAGAAGGAGATATAGGTAATGCCAGGCACACACGACCAAGATAGGTAAGATAGTAGTAAGTTACTAGTATACTACTTGACGAATTACCTAGGTTTATATAGGAGTAGTTTTCAATGGTAGGTGAAGCCGATCCCTAAAAAAATTATACTAGAAATTTTAGGTGAATAGACACGACTTTAGAAAAATTCACCATTTCAAATTTTCCTAAAATGGAATTTTCACCAAATTATGAATATTCACCACTAAAAAATTCCCTAGATAGGATTAATGTTTAATTAAATGCCAAAAAGGAAATCATAATATGGTAAAAATGTGGAATTTGAGAGTAGAAATCGATACGATTAATGTTGAATTAAATGCCTAAAGGGAAAAAGGAATATGGCCACAAATGTGAACTTTGAGATAGTGAGTGGATGATGTAAAATATTGAAACAAAATCCCCAAAAGTACTGAGATGGCCACAAAAGTGTACTTGAGGAAAAATGAAATAATGAAATGGTGCCCTAGAAAAAGAGCAAAAAGATGGCCCAAAAGGTGAGATAACAAAATTTGAGATATGGTGCCCCAAGAGGGAACATAAAGATGGCCAAAAAAGTGGACTTAAGATGAAATAAATTACATAAGATATGATGGAATAGATGGATAAGATCGGATGAGGTGTATGATAAGATGCAAATTAACAAAGACAACCTATGGGTATGAGCGACACTACGTCATATCAAGGAATGCATGAGGAAAATATGTCTCTAACTATATTAGAGGTAAACAAGAAGGAGATATAGGTAATGCAAGGCACACACGACCAAGATAGGTGTTAGAAAAAACCAACAAAAATTAGTTATACCAAAGATCATGAGGAAGGAGTGGATGAAAATAAATCATAAACCTAATGTCGACATGAAAAAGGGTTTTGAGATGTAAATTATACATAGGAAGAGGGTGTAGACACCCAAAATTGGGTCGCAACCCTTTAAATCCCCTTTGAATAATTAATTGCACACTACACCTAACCATGACCCCTTGCACACAAAATTAAATTAATTATCTACCTCACCCTTCTACTTCACCTAGGCCACCTTACCTCTCCACGTCACCCTAGACCTATTCGAAGCTCATTAATTTCCCTAGACCAAGTCCCCACTTATCCTAACTAACTGGAAATCTTTCCAACCCTAACTATTCATGACGTATTAATCCTCTAACTAAATACATGCTCTAATTTACGACATTCAATACTCTAGACCTGAAATAAGCCAAAGACCACACCAAATTTGGGAGAAAAACCCTATTTTTGGCAAGTCAGACCAATTCTCCTTAACCGACGCGGGTTATTCCTTGGCCGACACCAGTCACCTAACTTCCATTGGTTAGGTTAAATAACAAATCTTAACTCTTTTTCATGTTCGAATTTATTTTTCTAGCTCTTGCAACCTTACATACTACCTCTCAATATTTTCAATGATCTTATGACATACCAAAGACCCTTACGACGTTCAGACACCACACAGTTCATCAAGAGATTGATCTAGAGCTCCAGTGCACTCACAAGGAAGCATCGTGTCCTCCTGCCACTACTGCATTCGTTCGGGATCACATTCTCTTGCAACCATCACCACCACCTACTTTCTACCTGTATTCCACAAGTAAATATTATTTCTTCTTTGTCATTGGTTTCAATAGATTAGCTATTTATTTGTTATCTATTTCATTCTGTCACCTCTCATACTCAGATTTCTTCTACATCATCTCCATCTGACCATTTTCACACATAACCTCCATATCTTTCCCAAATACCATTCTTATGATCTCCGAGTCTTTCTATTAATCCCACAACCTCACCCAAACCTTCCCAACTCTTTATGCAATCACATAGAGCTTCTAAAACCTTGTTTTTAATATTCTTACCAAATTTCCCTTACCGACACCGGTCACCCAACCGGAGTCATATCATTACCAGTAATGACATCGGTCACCTAACCGATATCAGTCTCTGTGACTGGTAAAATACCCAAAACCAGCAAGCTCATAACTTCTCCCAAACAACCCAAAACCTTACCAAAATTCACCCAGACCTCACTTATAACCTCTGTTAGACCTGCAAACCCAAAACGACCAACCACCCCTCTAGATTTAATCATAACTTTTTCTATTAGATTAAATTTACTTATTGTATTAACACGAGACACCTAAATCGTACCATTACAATAGGATTTCCTTATTTCATGTTATTTGTTGCATTAAATTATATTTGAAATTGGATTGATAGCCTTCTAGGAAGCACCTCACTTGTTGGATCTAGCTCTCTAGGCACTCCACCAACATATATTGTTAATGCTATTTTTTATTTTTATAGGTTCTTCCTCTAGCTTAAGGGAAGCTCTCTACAATCAAATTAGACAACATTCTACATGTGTGTAAAGAACTCTTTGAATATCTATAAGTATTCCTCCTCACCCTATCTATTATTTGTTTTATCTCTACTTTGTGGTGAAATAGAGGGTTCTCCAAAAGTAGTGTTCCCAAGACTATGCCTGACTTTGGGAAGGGGAAAGAGCAATGCTAGAATAAAGTTGATCAACATGGGAAGCCTTCAATGCCATAAGAGAGTAGCCATAATTGAGGGTATGGTCTACTTTCTACAAAATATAGATGGAAAGACCAATATATATGATAGTCATCCTTCGAGGATCGAGTCTATTTCTTTTGATTTTAACTTTGATTTTTTATTTGCATTATTTTTTCTTGAACAATTGTCCTTCGAGGGATTAGTCCGGAGAATCCTTTGATTTTTATTTTACATGAGGGAGAGTTAAGACTAGCTAAGTAGACCACTTAGGAGGGGATAATGAATGTACAAGAGACACCCCTGGACCCTTTGGGTGGTTCCAATAGGTGAATGAGAGGGTGATGGATGTAGGGTAAGTGCACGAAGTTAGGGGGCCAAAAAGTGGACAAAAACCTGAAAACAAATGAAACGTGTATGCATTTTGCTAAAATGAGCTTGCATTTTAATTTGTTTGGCTCGGTAATCACCGAACCTATAACGCGTCTGATTTCAAAGAATTGAAATGCATACGTGTTATAATGCTTACGCGTTTTGTGTAGGATGGCCATGCATATGTGTTTTGGTGGTTTATACTTACAAAAATAAATGTTAAAGTATAATATTTATTTTATTTTTATTATTTCTTATACTTTAAATTTATTTTAATAAATGTAAGAAATTAGGGTCACTCTACACCTTATGGAAGTGGTCTCGTAGCTCCAATAGTTATAATCTAGAAGATAGTTTTTCAAAATCTAATCTAGTTAGTACTTACTCATTTTTGGATTTTAGCAAACAACCTAAAACTTTCAGGGCATATATATTGTAGTCGATATTTGTTTTGGGAAAGCATATAGTCATTTTTAAAAGGTTTTTGACCTCCTAAATGGATTTTGGCCCTACCATTACTTGAATTTGTACTAATTTTTAAATTTTGTCCATAATTCACTTTAGTGACCTTGAATTGACTCTATGATGTTTGTCTACTTCTTACTAAAAAGAGATCCTCACTTTGTAGATAAAGGATTGTTTCTGAATGTGATTCTTGTCCTATGGCCAAAATGAGGTGATTGTAATGTGCCTCCTTCTTGAGGTGTGATAACACTACTATGTGTTGAATGAGTTTTTACAAATAGTACCAAGTGAATTGCATCAGGTGAACTCAAATGATTTCTCATTCTTAGAAACATGGTGCTCCATATAAATATCATCCCCTCACCTTTCCTAACTCTAAAAGCATCCTTTCATGGAATCAAATTCATGATTCTCATACATGATTTTGCTCATATGTCTCTTATGGAGACAAACGATGCCTTAATACTTCACAAATAATGGTCCTTGATAACTCGGTGACATGACTAGCTCATTTTAGCTTGTTCTGAAGGGTGTTCAATTAACTATAAAATGGCCAAAAATGATTTTTAGGCCTTCAAAGGAAGTAATCTCTCGTAAAAACTAAATGAGTTGATCGATCACCTTAAACACTATTCCCTACACATTGAAACACACTGAATTATATTTTTAGGACTTTCCTTTGGGTGAGGGTTTATGATTTAGGGTTTAGGGTTTAGGGCTTGGGGTTTAGGGTTTAGGGATAAGGGTTTAGGACTCAAGGTTTAGAGTTTAGGGTTTAAGGTTTAGTGTTTAAGGCTCATAGTTCAAATTTTAGGGTTTAGGGTTTAGGGCTCAGGGCTTAGGGTTCATGGTTTATGGTTTATGGTTTATGGTTTAGAGTTTAGGGTTTATGGTTCAAGGTTAGGGTTTAGGGTTTAGGGTTTAGGGCTCAAGGTTCAAGGTTTATGGTTTAGGGGTCAGGTTGAGGTTTAGGGTTTAGGGTTTAGGGATCAAGGTTGAGGGTTTAGGGTTTAGGGTTGAGAGTTGAGGGTTCAAGGTTTAGTTTTTAGGGTTTAGGGTTGAGGGTTTATGTTTGAGGGTTCAAGGTTTAGGGTTTTGGCTTAGGGCTTATGGCTTAGGGCCTAGGGTTCAGGGCTTAGGGTTTAGGGTTTAGGGATCAAGGTTTAGGGTTTAGGGGTTAGGATTTAGGTTTTAGGTTTTAGGGTTTAGGGTTTAGGATTTAGGGCTTAGAGTTTAGGGTTTAGGGCTTAGGTTTTATGGTATAGGGTTTAGGTTTTAAGGTTTAGGGTTGAGGATTTAAGGTTTACGGTTTAGGGTTTAGGAGTTCGGGTTTGAGGATTTAGGGTTTACGGTTCAGGGTTTAGGAGTTAGGGATTTAAGGTTTAAAGGCCGGGGTTCGGTGGTTTAGGGAAAATGGTTAAGTGTTTAGGGTTTAGGGTTGAGAATTATGGGTTCAAGGTTTAGGGTTCAAGGTTTAGTTTTTATGGTTTAGGGTTGAGGGTTTATGTTTAAGGGTTCAAGGTTTAGGGTTTTGGCTTAGGGATTATGGCTTAGGGCCTAGGGTTTAGGGCTCAAGGTTTAGGGTTTAGGGGTCAGGGTTTAGGTTTTAGGTTTTAGGGTTTAGGGTTTAGGGTTTAGGGTTTAGGATTTAGGGCTTAGAGTTTAGGGTTTAGGGCTTAGGGTTTATGGTATAGGGTTTAGGGTTTAGGGCTTAGGGTTTAAGGTTTAGGGTTGAGGATTTAGGGTTTAGGGTTTAGGGTTTAGGAGTTAGGGTTTAAGGTTTAAAGGTCAGGGTTCAAGGTTTAGGGTTTAGGGTTTAGGTTTTAGGGTTAAGGGTTTAGGTCACAAAGTTCAGGGTTTAGGGTTTAGTGTTTAGGGCTTAGGGTTTAGGGTTTAGGGTTTATGGTTTAGGGCTTAGGGTTTAGGGTTTAGGGTTTAGGATTTAGTGCTTGGGGTTTAGATTTTAGGGTTTAGGGTCAAGGTTTAGGGTTTATGATTTAGTTTTTAGGGTTTAGGGTTTAGGGTTTAGGGACCTTTAGGATTTAACATTTAGGCCTTAAGGTTTAGGGTTTACGGTTTAGGGCTTTGGGCTCGGGTTTAGTGTTTAGGGGTTAGGGTGTATGGTTTAAGTTTACAAATTAGGGTTCGAGGTTCGAGTTATAGGTTTAAGGTTTAGGGGTTTAACATTTATGACAAGGCACAAGGTAGATGTCATATCAATTTAGTTAATTGTACCACCTCTCATAAACAAGGTAGTTCTGTAAGAAGACTCAATGATGGTTCTAGGAATGAGACTAGGAAATATTGACAAAATATGGTTTGGGGTTTAGGATTTAGGGTTCACGGTTTAGGGTTATAGTTTAGGATTTAGGTTTTAGGTTTAGGGTTTAGTGTTTATGGTTAGGTTTATGGATTGAGGTTAAGGATTTAGGGTTTAGGGTTTCATTTAAGGATTTAGTGTATAGGGATAAGGGTTTATGGTTTACGGTTCAGGTTTTAGGGTTTATGGTTTAGGGTTCAGGGTTTAGGGTTTAGGGTTTAGGATTTAATGTTTAGGGTTTATGGTTTAGGGCTCGGGGTTTAGGTTTTAGGGTTTAGGGTTTAGGTTTTAGGGCTTAGGGCTTAGGGTATATGGTCTAGGGTTTATGGTTTAGATTTTAGGGCTCAAGGATAAGGGTGTAGGGTTCAAGGCTTAGGGTTTAGGGTTTAGGATTTGATGTTTAAGGTTTAGGGTTTAGGGGTCAGGGTTTAGGGTTTAGGATTTAGTTTTTACAGTTCAGGGTTTAGGGTTTAGCATTTAGGGCTCATGGTTCATGGTTTAGGGTTTAGGGATTATGGCTTAGGTTTTAGGGCTCACAGGTAAGGGCTGAATGTTTAAGGTTTAGAGTTTAGGGTTTAGGTTTTAGGGTCTAGGGATCATGGTTAAAGTTTTAGGGTTTAGGGCTTAAGGTTTACAGTTTAGTGTTTAGGTTTATGGCCTATGGTTTAGGGTTTCGATTGTAGAAGTTAAACGCTAAAAGATTTAGGCTGAATGCTAAAATCTGAAAAATTACCTATGTACTGACTAGATTATACTTTAAAAACTATCTCCTAAACCATGACTCATGGAGATGTGAGACTAATTCCATAAGGTGCAGAGTGACCCTAATTTCTTATATTTACATAAATAAATTTAAAGTATAAGAAATAATAAAATATAAATAATAATAAATAGAAACATGTCAAAAGAATACATAATGTTTATACTACACAAAACGTGTACGTGTTTTCTCTTTTCCCAAGCCATGCCTCAAGGCTTGGGATCCAGTTTGGATCCCCAAGCCTAAGGCATGGACCTGCACAAACACAACAAACAACATTTTTTTACAAGAAAATGTAAAAATGCCACTTCCTCTATGATAAATCAAAATAAAACAATTGATCCATTTTAAAAAAATTATACCATGACGTAGAGAAGAGTCTCTTCTTTCTAAAAATATAATTTTTCAATTTTTTTGACTAATATAAGGTTTCCATATTATTTATTTTCTAACTATGCCTTTTTATAGCTATTTTTGAAGTGTAAATATGTCTATCTTTCATGGTGTATCTTTTTTTGGGTGATCGAAATTTAAAAAAATTATACTAGCCCAAAATAGGCATAATTCTATACATATTAAAAAAAATCTAATTTTCGATATTTTTGAGGTAGTTGGGGGGGGGGGCACGGTCAGAGCTTTGTTATTTTTTAAAACATAAAATTTTTGTACTAGAAAAATCATAAATAAAAAATATTTGCTAAAAAAATCTAAAAAAATGGATCCCAAACTAGATGCTCCTAGCTATCTTTCTATGAAATGGTTTTCAAAAATACTAAATGGTGTTCAAAAAATGGTGGGGGGCACGAAAGTCACTCTATTATGTTTTTTAACAAAAATAGGAGCATTGTTGGTATTTTAGTTGTTTGACCCACTTAAACTTATCTGTTTTCAATAAAATTTAGTATCTTAGAAACTAGACTCAAAATGCTATGATTCATATTTCTACAACATCTTCCAATTTTGAGTGTAACTATTTCGAAAAAAATTGTACAAGTTGAAGTTTTTTTTTCCAGAAAAATACGTCCACTTAAGACCCCTTTTGGCCCCCAACTTGGTGCACTTACCTTGTAATGATCACGAGTTCTCAAAAAAGGGAGAACCTATCCATAAGGAATATGCTACGAGAAGATCCGTGGTGCTCATATTTAAGGTCACATCTAGGAAGTGACAGTGGAGACCACATAGTTCCAAATCACTACATGAAATATGAGATATGCTAATGATGGAGGGATGATCTAAGGATATGAATAAGAGCTCACTGGTAGTGTGCTAACAATAGAATGGTCGTATTGCAAAGAATTAAGAGGTTCCATTTCCATTTTACCCTTAAGGGAGGGCAAAACTTTTGTGCAATGTTTTGATTTAAGTCATGTTCAAGATAAGATGAAAATTGATAAGATGGGGTATGATGAGACATATGAACGAAGATAAAATTATATGCTACCCTTAAGGAAGAGAAAATATGCGTCCCTAATGAGACAAGTAGATGGCCATAAAAGTGGGCTTGTGATGAAAAATAAGTGGTCCCCTAAGAGAGGGACAAGTATGGAAATATATGGTGCCATAAAAGATGCACAAATATGGCCATAAATGTGGACTTAAGGTGATAATAAATGGTCCCCAAAAGAAGCGACAGTATGGCCACAATGGTGGACTTAAAATGAGATGAATACTCAGAAAAGACTAATTTGGATTTAAGATTTGATGAGAGATTAAAGAAAGTGATGTCAAAAGTAAAGTGCGCCAACATCAAGGGAGTTGTATGGATGGATAAAAGATGAATTGATGTGAAAGAGATGCTCAAGGATGGGGGAAGATGTCATCATAGTGAGAGAGATTATATCACTATGGAAAAATTAGATGTAGATGTTGAAGGTTATTAGATAGGGATTGTTTTGGATTTGGATTAGATAAAAGGTCGGAAACCACAAGGGTGATTGGAAATACCAACAATATCGATGAACAAGGGAGGATCTTCCTAGGAGGAATGTCCTAGCAGAAGACATGGTAAGGGATGGTGGGGATGAAGGGGTCCCTAGGAAAGCTGATGGATGGGATACGAATTGGATTGGTTGTGGATAGAGAAGGATGTTCCCACAAAATGAGGAAATATTATTTCTCAATAAGATCATGGACAATAGTCTGAAAGGCCTTACAATGCTCAATGTTATGACCCAAAGTACGGTAATAGGTGCAAATGAAACTATGATCAAACCATGATGTATTCTTACTAGTAGGATTAAAATCTCTAATGGGAGGAAGTGTGATGGCATATATTTGGATTAAATATTGAAAGTTGTCCGCATAAGACCCAATCGAAGTGTCATGGGGAAGACAAGTCTTGTGGATTTTGATAGGATATCTTGACTTGGATTTAGGGGAAGAGGTGGATGTAGATTGGAAGGGTAAATTAGGTGTCTTAAAAGATGAACCAATTGTGGGAGGATATTTGGATTGTTTGTATTGGGATTTAACATGGAGAGTTGTCTTAGATGAAGGGGATGGCCCTAAAATAGATGTTGTAACATTAGATTACTGAGAAGAGGGAAGACCTAACTTCTTACGAGGATGCACATGAGACTTTTGGGGATGCTTACCATGAGTCCTAGATTTTGATTGAAAATATTTACCATTAGCAGGGATGACAATAATCTCAACTGGAGGATTTGAAGATTGAGGTGTAGATTTGGGATTGGTTGATGTAGAAAAAACTAGTTTTGAAGAGGAGAACAACCCCCTTTTGTTTTTCTTAAGTGAAGTTTCTTGTTTCATAAATTTTGTGTTGGAGCTCAAATGTGCACCCATGCCCAAATCATAGAAAATTTGGGATTTGAGACAACATGGGATTTCTCCAAGTTGTGGGACTCAAACTAAGAAAAACCTTTGGGGAAGGCTGGATTCTCTCTCCGACTCCTAATGCTAAACTACTCCTAGGAATTGAAATGCAACTATCTAACTCTAATCTAACTTTCCAAGGGACCAAGGTGAGAAGGAGATGCATAAAACATAAACCTAAACTAGAGAAGGCGATAGCACCAAAAATAAGGGGATGAATACTTTAACAAGAGAGAAAATGGAGGAAAATGATAATGAAGATGGCCAAAATGAAAGCCATAGATCAAAATTATGTCTATAGCTCCACTTCCAAAATGCAAAATGAACACAAGCTCTAAAACAACACATACACCACACCTGAGAATGAATGAGAGTAAAGAAAGTGAAATAAAACAATAGCTAAGGAAAAAATGAGCCACAAAACCATATAGTTTATTTCTTAAGAAGATGCATAGATAATCACGATACATGAGGAAGATGATTTTTTTTATAGAAACATAGCCCAAGGCATCCAACCCTTAGAATACTTGGGCAACATAAAATGATTCCCTCGCATTCCCAAAGTATCCAACATTAAAACTAGGCATCATTTTACAATATATAGAAAATTGGAAGAAAGGGAAAGAAGAAGAAAAGAGAGGGAAATTTGAATTCCTCTTTTTCCCCCAACCACCTTCATTTAATTTTCTCAAAAGATTAGATTGTCTTAAAAATCTACCTCCTGAGGCCATTTGCCTTGTTGAAGAAAGAACAATGTCCTTACTACATTTAATTCGATCATTCGTTGAGCCATCAAGAGTAAACCCTTTACCTATTAGAGAAGTATTCCTTTACTTCACCCACCTACCACCATTTGATCCATGAGATATAATTTCTTTCACATAGAGGAGGCTAATATTTCTTCAATAATATATGATTTACAAGGATATGATCATTGGATTCAAAATCTTATCCATTTAGGTTTCCATGGAAAACTATTGTTTTCCCTTGATACGTGACTTTCCTATTTTAGTGTTGCGTGACCTCGATCTCCACAACTTTATCCTCTTCATTATGTGGTCTTACCATCCTCTATGCCTTACCCCATGGTTGTTAATGTAGTGCAACTTTATGTCAACATCCATGGACTTCCTTTCCTTGTTCCATGGCTTTTGACTTTAGCTATGTTCCATGGATTTTGACTTCAGCGACATTTTTCCCTTAGGCATGGATTTTACTCCTACAATCCATGGCATGTTAAACTCTTCCATGGTCCTCATCCTGTAACCCCTTGACTATGCAAGTTGTTCATTTTTTCAAGAGTGTAAAAATAGACAACATGTTGCAAGGGGTATGATTGATATACTCACAAATTGAGAGGATGTGACTGGTGCAGAAATGTTTATAGATGGAGATGTAAGAATGGATGTTGGAGAAGGAATGGACATAAAATATTGGGATGGAATGGACGATGTAGTCATATGTAAAGATGTAGGTGCATGCGTTGAGATAGACATTGGGATAGTTTTAAGTGGGGTTGTAGGAGTATGTGTGGTAGTTGGGATTGATGTGGAAATGAGTGATGTAGATGTAGTAATAGGTGTGTTTGAGGGTGAAGGAATAGATGTGAGAGTTGTAGGAATAGGTGTGGATATCAATGGGACCGAAATAGGTGTTAAAGATGAATCTGATGTAATAGATTGGGGCATGATTGAAGTGGATGAAGTAGGGGGTATATTCAAAGTTGATGTGGATGTGGAAAGGGTAGAATTACGTATAGGTATAGAAAAAGTAGTAAAAGTTGATATAGGTATGACAATTGTGAATACGATAGGTTGTGAATAAGGGGTGGGAATAATGTCTAAGGTAGGAGCATGTGGAGTCATTGATGAGATGAGATTTTGATTAATGGTGTTAATGGTGTGAGCATTTGGAAATTGAGATGTAAAAGGGGTGGCTTGATTCGTTGGTGGTTGACTAGGTGAAGTGGTGGAGCTATCTATTTGGATATCCCCTTGATCTATAAGTTGTTGGATATGATATTTGAAGGAACAACACTTCTCAATGTTGTGACCTTTGACTTGATGATATTTACAATAGTGGCCTTCATGATACCACATATGATTAGGTTGCGAGAACATCCATGGGTCATATGGGAGGAAGTTGGATGGAGTGTACCACCATCAACTTGTCAAATACGAAGCTATAGGATTCCCCCAAGGGGGTGTAGTTAGGAGATGGTCTAAAAATATTTGTGAAGACTCCGTGTGAGAGGGATATGTGGATGGGGATTGAATCAAGATGGTATTGATGGTAGTTTTAGACTTGTCACTATGTATAATGGGTTTGATGAACTTGGTCTTAGGATTATTTTATTTAAGTTTGAGTTGGCCTTACTCAAGGGTGCAAGTTTCAAGTTTACGAGCCATGGTGAAGGCTTCTTTGAATGTTTGGAAAGATTGGATTTGTAATGTAGAATAAATATGCTTCACACAAGAGCATGAGAAGAGTTTGATGAGTTCATCTTGTGGATGAGTAAATGACTATTGGCTTATGATGCCACACCATCGAGAGATGAAATTTATGATAGACTCATCATTGAACTATTTAATGGCGTATAAGTCATTGATAGTGATTTTAGGCACAATATTAATCAAAAATTTCTCTAGGAACAATTACGTGAGCTGGGTAAAGGAGAATAAGGAATGTTGAGGAATCATGTTGTACCAATCTAGTGTTGGACTAGCCAAGGACATAGGAAATGTGTGAAGAATAAGTTCCTGATCATGTGCGATAAGGTAACATTTGTGTTTAAAAGCATGGAGATGCTATTGGGGATCTTCCTTGCCATCAAACTTGGTAAACTTGGGAAGATCCCAATGAATAGGGTAAGGTTTAATTAGAACCGATGGATGAATGGGTTCATTATAGATTTTTTCATAAGATAATGCAGCCTTGGGTCCTAAGGTAGGGGCCTCTAAACTAAACAACCTATTAATTAGGACATGCATAGGATTGTTTGTTGTGATGATTCGTTGGGATTGTGGTTGTGTGGCATGGAAATTATTTTGGTAAGGTAGTTGATAAGTTTTTGGATGTGTGGGTGTTTGGGGAATCATTTGATAAGGATTAATATATGTCACAGTTTGAGGTTAGATAAGTTATAGAAATGATTGATGTTGAGGAATAGGGACGTGATGTGATTGTTGGGATTGGGCAAGTTATTGTGGTAAAGGATGAGCGAGGATATGAGTGTTAATAGGTTGAGATGGTGGGAGAATATGATGGGTAGGAATGTAAGTGTTAAGAGGTTGAGATGATTGGATAGGCATACTTGTAGCGGATGGAATAGGGATAGAGTTGACATAAAGTGACGTGGGTGGAATGGGATCCACTAATTGAGTAGATTGATAGGATTGAAATATTGTGGGATATTTATAGAATAAGAAGTCATATATGGGGCTAGAAGGAGGCCCAAGAGTTTCTAAAGGATCTAGAGATGGTGGTGTAGTTGGTCTAGAAAGGTTGGATTGATGAGAGATATGAGGATTGGTTTCAAGATAAGGATGATTTTGGATGACATGGTATTTAGGAAGCGAGACCATGGAGACAAGGGGTTGGGTAACCGAAGGTGTGGTCTCAAATTTAGAATCTTATTGGGAGAGATCATTAGAGGAAGGAATGTTATTGGATGGAGTGGATTTTTGTGTTGTTTTGACTTGAGAAAGAGTGATAATAGGAATGAAATAGATGAACATTTGTTTATGTAATTTGTTAACAAATAAATCAAGCAACAAGTTTCTTATCATCATGATTAATTAAGATATGTGAAAAGAAGAAAGTGGATAACAAAGGTACCTAAGGAGAAGCAACCTAAGGCTGGTTTCAGGTAGTTATGGATGGGGATATTTCAGGTGGCTTCTGTTAGGTGATGAAATCCCAATCATTCAATTGGGTAAGGATATGTTTATATGTGTTGATTGGTGTGTGAGTTTTAGGTTGTGTGTGATAGAGTGTGAGATGCAACAAGTTAACCCCTACTTAAGCTATGTTATTAAGCAAGATGTAGAAAAGAAAGGTTATTTTAAAACCAAATCAAAGTGTGATCTTTCGATGAGGACACACACATGAAAGGGAAATACGATGCAAAAAGGAGAAAATAGGGAAAAATGAGGAATACCTGGATATAGCTTTTCCTTTTTATCTGAACTTTAGGGAAGAGAAATCCAAGCAGCTATACCCGACACTGACGAAAAAAAAAAAGCAAAACCTTGTGCTGTAGTCTTAGTAGAAGACAACAAAAATAGAAAAAACAAAAAAGGATCACCTAAAGGGTGGTCCCACCAGGCGTGCCAAGAATGTTGATCTAAATTTTTGTTGCTTATCAATTAAATGATCTAGTACTAAAGAAACTAGAAAAATCAGATTATGGAGGATTTAAGGTACCTCAATATGCAATGTGATGGATACTGAAGGACGCAAAGTGAATGATGGATCTGCTAGAAATCGATAACCTACAAATAAGATAAAATTAAACAAGATTGATTAGATACATTTATGCGGGGATGCCTAAACAATGCGGCTCCAAGAAGGTTTGAACTTCCTTGGTGGATTTCTACCACCATTTATTTAGATAAAATGAAATAAAAAAGAACAAGACCATGCAAAATTAGTAGTATTGAATCTAAAAAATTATAGAAATTGAATGTTGTAAAGTGTTACCTAGTTAGGGGTCGACGGTGACCTGAGAGGATGGATTTGAACCTATAGATGAAATATGTAGACTTGCAAGGTATGAGAGTGATTTAGAAAGCGATGAGGGCCAGTAACTACTATAAAAGGATCTCTGAAGAGAACCGAGAGGCGGAGAAGTAGGATAAAGGATGGGAAAGGAGAATTCAAATAGTTTATTGGATACGGGGCCTTGGTCAATGACGACCGTGGGGGATCGATGGTAAGCTGGATTAGAAAGGTATAAATATGATGATGAAAAGATGAAAATGGTAACTTGTAAGCAAAAGGATTTATAGGAGAAGGCTACTGAGTGTTTCCAAAGCTACTTTGTATCTGTAAGGCGCTAGAAACAAAACACATACAATAATATGATAAAGATACATAAACGAATTTGATAATGATGAGAAGATCTCACGAATGATGCCAACATGTTGAAGGGATGTCTAAGAGGTCTGTAGATGTCTCAGAACTACTCAGGCATGAGGAAGGATGCTCATGCTGAGAGAAAGCTTGAGAATTGCACACATCGATTTTCTACCCCATAATGGAAAGAAAACACTTGTTTTAAAGGGGGTCAACGATGATTGGGTTTGGTCGCTCTTTGGGAAAGTTTCCCCAATGGGCATGATTTTTTTGATTTTGGTCGGGATTTGATGCTTTTAAATATTAGGCAAGTACTTTAAAGCATTAGGCAGAGCAAGGGATGAGATATGGGTAGTTAGGGCATAAAAATAGATAGGATAAAAGCTAGAAAAGAAAGGGGATTTATGTGTAGGATAAAAGCATCCTAATTAGAAGGTTGGTTAGGACAATGAAAATTTAAATGATTAATTAATTAATGGGGGTTAATTAATTAATGGGACTTAGGTGGGCATTTGATTAAATAAGGAGGGATAAATTAAATTAACAATTAAATATGCACACACAGGTGAATGAAGGCATAGATACCGATTTTAGGTGTCTACACTTCAATAAAAACCATGCGATTGGTGGAGGATTCGGGATCCCCATCGTGTTGGAACAAATATCTTTGCACACACAAGAATCAAACCAAACAAAAGTTTAAGTGAACTAACAATCAAGGAAAAATACATTTTTTTGCATCATACATTATCGCAGAATAATTTTCATGCCATAAAAGTCATCCACACAATTTTTAATCCATAAAAATGACTAAGTATAGAATTCTGGAAATTTTTTGCTAGAGTTTCCCCTTGTATTTTCCACTTTTAAAATTTTCCAGAAAGTAATTTTAACTAATTTAAATCAAATAATGAAATAAATGCAATAAATAAAAGGTATGGATCAAATGATCCAACCCTCCGAGTCATGAGGATCTTGGGTCAAAATTATAATTAACAAGAAATAAACTTATCCAAAGTTGAACCATCAACATTCATTTACCTTTATTTATTAACATTTCCAAAAGTCCCTATAAGGGGTTTCTTGCATCTATAACTTAAGCAAGGACTACAGAATTAATTTCTTCCTTTTCTTTCCACAGGTTAGTACCCATTTCATTTCATATCACAACATGAAAACAATCATTTCAACCATTGTTCATTCCAATCAATATGTACCAACAACTTAATAATTGTTGTAACAATAAATCAACATCAGCCATACTATTTTATTGGAAGAGAACAAGTTTGAAATATGTTATGAGAATCATGGTCAAGATTCCCTCTATTTATTATCAAAACAAACGATTGAACACACAGATGAAGATGCTAGGATCCAACACCAAAGTATAGCTTTAACAACTCTAGGTTTTAAACATTCAATGCTACCATTCACAAAGTTTTGATTTATCAATTTGAAATAGAATATTAGGGAAAGAAGAAAACAGATTCATGTAATTTATTTGAACCGATTCATAGACCCATTCACAAATTTACTCTACATTCTTAACAAACCCACATCACATGTAAATATTTCTCTTCAGATTGATCACAGGAATAGCCATACTATTTCTTGAAGAACCTAAGTTCGAATCCCAAAAATCTAAGCTCAAAACCCACAACTAAAACTATCATAAAAATATTTGGCAAGAATTCAAGTTTATTACCCACAATATCTTAACACTTTATTTTCTTAAAACTAAAAATCCATACATTTTTAGGGAACAATCTCAAATCTGAAAACCCACCAACAATTTCTCAGGTTATTTATCAACCCATACAACCATACAAATCTCAAGCAAGTGTACCGAGTTTGGAAACCCACAAAATTTTCAAGTAAATTTACACAACCCCACAACCATATCGATTTCACAATAAACTATAAAAATCAAAGACATTCGATCTATTTGAAGGAAATAGCAAAACAAGTTTGGGTGAAGCAAAAGAACCCATATATTTCATTTAACCAGAATAACTCAGCAGGTAAAGAAGAAAAAGAAAATCCATACGATTTCATAGCACAAATACCAGTTCAAAATCCCTCCAAACAAATTTGTTCAACTATTTATTCAACCCATATTGCAACAAACACTCTTTACAAGTTAAACAAAAGGTAAGGCCATATATTTTGCCTTAAGAAACTATATTCAATGTGTATTTTTATATAACTCATTCATAAAATGAAACCAGAAAAAAAGAATACAATTCCTTTAAAAATAAAAACCAGAGAAACAAGGAGAGTAACCCCTTTCCTGAAATCGATTTCATCTAAGTGCAAAATTTTCAACTCTCCAAAACAACCAACACCTCCACAATGCACTCCTCATTAATAATAGAGGGTTTTAAATAAAAATTGATTCCACAATCACATACAACAAAATTTTGGTTGAGTGTCTCCATGACTAGAGCTCCAATTGCAAGTCGAAATGCCATGCAAAAACAACTCTTATTCTTTCCCCCCCTTTTCTCCACAAAAACACAAAAACCCTGAATGCATTTAATTCCACCAACCACCTACCAAGTGGGTGGCAATGGAGGCCCATGCCATCATGGGGAGGGGATCTCCCTTAATCAAAATTTAATATTCATTTAATAATTCCAATCTGCCCCTCTACATGGTTGTCCACCTTTGTGGATACATTAATCATTAACCCATTATTCATGCCAATATGGTGTTCAACACCAATTTAAATTGAATTCAAATAAAATCCATCATTATGTTTAACCATGCACCCTATGGTATTATTTACCATTTTGAATTTAATTCAATTCCAATTAACACATAAGATAAACCATTCGATGGGCATGACCATATGCCCCCATCCTTTATTGTTTAAAAATAATATCATAACTTTAATGTTACCATCTCAACTTACCAAGGCTATTTAAGCCTTCTTGTTTTTACCATAAAATGCAATCTCCAAATAAATATGTAATGATAAAACAAATCTTTGCGATTGTGTGAAGACTTTGCTCCAAGCCTAGTTAATATGTGACACAAGTTGACTTAGGAACGACATCACCCTTAGTCCATATGGGTGCCAACCATATTGATTAAGGAAGGTGTCATCTAATCGACTTGACGCCAAACATAAAAATCTGAACATGACATTTATAACTCCACATTAAAATCAAATTGCATTTAATAATAATAAAAGGAGGTATTTAGTTATCTAAGTACTTAATATTTAATTAAGTACTTAGATGAATAATTACCGCCATCCAAAAATAATGCTTAGGTAACTGAAAAAACGTTCATTTTACCATATTCATAATTATTTGAATAATTAAATGTTGAATAAAAAGGATTAATTAGTGGGATGTTACACCGTTTAAGGCCCAAATTTATAGAGCTCTATTTTTAACTTTGAAACCTACAAAAATGAATCATCCGAGGATATTTGTGGCATAAATTAACCCTATGAACTTCTCTATGGGATATTACTTTGTGTATACATCTCCTCTTCATGATCCTAATTGTTTCAATTCTTATCACACAAGTATTATCCCTTCTAGTTGCTCCAACGTCACCCATGAAACTCTATTGTCCCAATCCTTTCGCTCTAACCATCAGAGAAGTGTCACATAATAGAGTGTAATGTGGTTGAGATTAAGAAAATAAATCCTAGATCCATCATCAAAAACCTCAACAACAATGAGTACTTTACCCTTGACAAGGATGGATGTTTTTGAAAGATATCTACCGATGCCATGGAAATGACCATGCCCTGTCCTAACTAGGGAATCCCATATCATGTTGGACTCCTCCCCATAGGAGTGATAAAAATGAGTCTCCCAATACCCCCTCTAATGAACATAACGACCACGAATAAGTACCCACAAACAAAGGTTGTTCTTCTTCTATGGATCCTAATATGGTAATAATTAAGCTCCTAGATCAGATGGCCTTATCCCAAGCTTCCACCACAACTAGCATGATCCAAATGTAAAATCAAATGTTAAAGATAACATATAAAAATGTGGTACCTAATGTACCTTCTTACACTCCCCATCCATTGGTGGATGCACATGAAAAGCCTATTCCTCCTCCACCAATTTGGAGAAAGATATTGCAAGGTACCCAAAACAAACCTTTAGATCCCTATATTGCTGCCATGGAATTAGGAGAGAGGCTGTCCCTACTATCTCTTACGCTGGTTCCAAAATCCAACCCTCTACCTTAAGACTGTAGTAACCTCTACAAATATTGGATTCAAAAATACCTACACAATTGGTAAGCTTCTATAAAATGCATTTGTAGGTGAGGCATTAGAATGGTTTAACCAACTTCCTCCTAGTTCGATAGTTGAATTAGAATGCTTGGTCAAATATCTCAATTCTGAATTTTAGCAACAATACCTTCCCAAAAATTCCTTACTGAAAAGAATCATAAACCTTAAGCAAGGACTCACGAGTCTACTCAAGGCTTTATTAAGAAATGGAAAAAACTTTCCATACCAACTAATCATAATCTTGATAATCAAATCCTATGCCAGAACTTTCTTAAAGCTCTTATGCCTACTCTCCAATATAAATTCAGGTCCTTCTCTCCAAATAATTTGGAGGAAGGCATCAAAAATCTAGAAGACAAGACCATTTTATGCGTGAATTCATATGTACTTCTAATTCATCTCCTAAGATTAAAATCACAACACATGTAATCAAACCTTAAAATTTCCCAAGAGAAAATGAAATGAGAGAATTTCAAGAACCCCCTTGCTCCTTTCCTCATACTTCTTTATCTCATGCAAAAAATTTCCAAATGATTCCCACCCCATGAGTAGTTCCCCCCTCACGAGTAGTTCACCCATCAAAATACGCTTTTCCTAACTTTAGGGATGATCTATTTTGTTGGTGGAATGCCACTATATGAAATTATCATAATGATTGTAAGGATATTAGGAAGGAAACTCTTGATTTCTTCCTTGGTACCTCTTTGATTACTCCACCATTATACAAGAGCATTATGAGAAATATTAGTCTTTGGAAATATTTCACACCAATCATAAAATCGACATCATAAAATCCCCACGAAAAATATTGTGGGTACTATAGAACCCTCTTATGACCAAAGCTTCCTAGATTCCCAATATATACATGTGGATAAGGTTAACTACATGCATAAACCTTCCCATAAGGATCTCGTTATCAAGCCTAAGAAGTCCTCCGATACTCCACCATTTCTTGATACTTCCCAAGACCCACCAATGATGGATTCTGATCCTATAGTTGAGCCTCCACCCATGGTGTCACAAAAAGTACCGAGTAAAGACCCCATCCCACTCCTTTTGACAAGGTAGCTTCTTCCATTGTGCCACCACCAAGATATTGCTATGGAATCTATTCCAAGCCTCATTGCAACTTATTAGATAAGCTAAATTCCCTTACATGAAAAATACCCTTTATGGAACACATATGTAACTCAGATTCACATAAAAGGTTTCTCCTCCAATAGTTACAAAACTTTGAGAATCATTCTTATGTGGCACCTAAATCTCCTACCATAATCAAAACCCATAAATCCATCACATAGAGACTACAAGATCATCCTTACAACACTCATGTCTAGGTTGCTTAGCCTTAGAGTTTGTGGAGGATGACATGATTAATGACGAGGTCCTATTTTGTGTAGATGACCCAAACTTTCTCATTAGATTTATCATCCATGATGCACACATGGGGTCCTTATGGATGATGGATCAAGAATCAACTTAGCTTCTTTCTACCTCATCACAAAGCTTAGATACTATATCAACAACCTCAAGCCTACATGCTTGAATTTTCATGGCTTTGACAAAACTAATCAAAATACCATATGATGCATCTAGTTACCCATCATAGTTGGACCCAAAATGGTCCGTACCAAGCTCATGGTTCTAGATCATCCTCTCTCTTATAACCTCTTACATGGCTAACCATGGGTGTACCACATGCGTGTAGTCACATCATCCAAGTATCGCAGTGTATTAAGTTCATCCATAACAACTGATGCTTTAGGAATGATCTTGATCCCAATTAATTCGTGGGACATTCTGGTACCATTTTCTAATGAACCCTTCTTAATGCAACTACCCCTAAGATCCTAAGAATTCCTTACCCAAATTTCTTTGATCTTAGGTCCAAAATTTAATTTACATTAGCATATTCAGATGATGATGAGCCTAATGATCTTCAACACATAGTTAACAAAAGTAGGCTAAAAATGATATCATGAGATTGATTACCTCTCATCCTCTTACCTCGATATTGATTTCCACCTAAAACTGATGTGGAGGAGCTAACAGTGATGCCTTAACCTCCAACCAATTAGAATGCAACAAACTAGGAATCACACAATTATTTTCTAATTGCCCTTCCCTTTTTCCTAGATCTTTTGTAAAGATCAGTGTCTTAGGTAAGGAGGAGGTGCCCAATCTTAGAGGAAAATATATTTCCTTTGATGAAGATCACATTATTTTGTAAGCCAAGTCTAGACACCTGGGAGTATTACACTACCACCGTGCCTTGGCACAAATACAATCCTCTCAACTTGAAGCTAATACCATTGATACATCCTACAGACCACCTATATATGACACTAGTGATAATGAGGATGAGGAAGAGACACTTCCTTATGTTCCTCTTGCTAATCCACCACTCCTCGATACTCCCTAGGTCATAGAGAAAATATTTGACTATAGTTCACGTCATGCTCCCTGTAACACCTCCACCACCCGCATGCACTAGCCTATAAGCCATGCTCGTACTTGAAACTAGTCCTAGTGATCCTAACATGGCCACTATTAGTTCTACACCCAAAGAGGTCACCTTAGATGTTAGGGTGTTAAACATATGAAAAATATCTCTAAGTATCATAGAGACGGTAGGCAATGTTGATTAGAGAACACTTGACAAAAATCACATAAAGAAGTCCATGCAGGAAAACATGTCATATTCAAATGTGTGAACTGATAGGTAGAACTCAAGTGCAGAGCAGAAGTTTAGCTTTGGGATTTAGCTATTTTCGCTCATGAAGGTCTATTTTTAGAGATGGCGTGCAGAGCACACAAATGAGGTAGAGACGTGCATGTCAAGCATTGGATATTTTTGGAGGATCAAATACAAAGTGTTTTGCATGGACACAAGCTAAAGATAGATTTATCACTGTCAGTTAACTACCAGTAGTCTATTATTAGCGCACTTGCATGTGTGGCTATTTTTGTAATGGCGTGTGGCTAATAATAGCATGCGACCTATTTTGGGATTAGATAAGTGGTGAAGGGAAAGTCCCCACCCTTATATATATGTAGTGAACTACATAGTAGATACATGTATGATGATGAATATATAAAGAGAGATATAGTGAGATTATGCTGCTAAATCTGTCACACACATACTATTGTTATTGTAATGAAGATTCTATATACTTATTTAATATAATGGAGGATATTGGCTAAATCTGAGTGTATTCTTGTGTGTAATTGGATATTACATGTACTTGATTCCATCATGATTATTTTTTAAATTCTGATCTCCCTTAGATATAGATATGACATGCTCTGTAGAATGTTGTGTTAGTAATGAAACTACATGTGCTAAGTCTTCATCATGATAATAACCCTAAATAGGGACTGGTACCTTTATGTGCTTGAGTGAGCTCTCATTCTAGGTGAGTGATATGTCGATGTGTCAGAGTGTTACCGGTAAATTCTAGGATGCATAATTGGATTACATTCTACAGGGACCTCTTTTTGGTTGTTTCAGGATGGTTCGCGATGAAGATGTACCGGCTAACTCTAGTGGGTGTTGAGGATTGGATACATGATCTAGAAGAAGAATATGCATGTCGGTTCAACATTGGATTTGAGTTTAACACATGCGTGTGGGTGGAACAGAATTTGTATGACAGTTTATATGAGATAGTTTTAGCTATCTTTCCAATAGAATTGTATGAGTGGATGATTGCTTATGCATCTAAGCAGAATTGGAGGTATCGCACACTTGTCTAGATGCAGGGAAAATTTCAGGCCCTTTATGATGCTTATCTATTTTGGACTCGACTGGTGGATATGTGGTTCCATGGTGTCTTGAACAACTATATCTTGGAATACTCAATTTCCACTTATTCATGTCCAGAGGTAGTTTAATTCCAATTTTTACGATATCCAAGGGGAACTTACCTATAAGGCATTCCACTGATGATCAAGATCTTAATGATAACTTTGAATTTGGAGAGTAAACTAATGGATAACTAAACCCCACCACATGTGGGGGTAGGAATAGGATTGGTGAAGGATGGCAGACTTAGCGATGGCAAGGCAGAGAGAAGAAAGGTGGCTCAAGTATAATGAGGCATGCAAGAGGGAGATAAAGAAGTAGCGTGATGTTGCAGAGTGGATGGAGTTGAGGAGAGAGATGGCTCATGAAGGATTTGGAGCTCACATAGAAGACGTGGAGCCAGAGCATCAGGAACTCCCCCATATGGGAAAGCATGACAGGGAACCCTCCTCGGCCTCACAAGAAGCACACCAGCAGAGATGACCTGGGACACAGGCACGCATCTAAACCTACCTGATAACCTATCCCTTGCGCTTGGTTTTCTAGTATCTAGTACAATAAGTAATCAACAAGAAATTTTGGAAAGTAAGAGAACAAGTACATCAATGATAGGGTAGATGACTTCATTGTTATTTGGAGGTGTGTTTTCGTGCACATCATCCGCAGAGAACATGAGCGTGTAGAATATTACATTCACCTCTAGAAGTAGAACTACTTCATAGACTGTAGGGGTTTAGTATAGTACTACTATCGGAGCACAAGGGAGTACGTCTATAGGACCTATTCTACTTATAGGTTCAGGATTAGGAGGCATAGGTAGCTCTAGTTCAAGCGGATCTAGAGGTAAGGGAAACCAAGAGGTTCGGATCAGGTGGGAAAGGTCTGTACCAACCCCAAAATATTTACATGGAAATGTCTCTTCATCTTCTAGAGTATAGGGGCATAGAAGATGTTGCTGAACATGTGCATATGTGTGAAATACTATGGTGTGCAAAAGGGATCACAACTTCTGAGCACAAGGCAAGCCAATTTGCTACCACATTACAGGGACATGCCCATAGCTGGTATAGAAAGTTTGACCCTGATCAGACTTGCGTGGATTATGCAGCACTGAAGGATGCATTCTTGAAAGAGTTCTATATTCTAGAATTTGAGCAGAAGAGTATAAGTGTGCTCAAAGATATCAAGCAAGGCACTACTGAGAGTGTGTGTGAGTATGATGCCCATTTTAAAATGCTTATGTCTAATATTTCCTATGATATTCATGCAAGCCAACATGCACAATGGTTCATTGGAGGATTGATTACACCATTTAGAAGGGCACTATCACATAAGACATATATTGATCCATGAGGCATTGGAGGCAGCCCTACGTGCTAAGGCAGTTGGGAGTATTGACACTGACATTAGGCCATTCTTAG
Organism: Taxus wallichiana var. yunnanensis; assembly: GCA_018340775.1. Taxonomy (NCBI): domain Eukaryota; kingdom Viridiplantae; phylum Streptophyta; class Pinopsida; order Cupressales; family Taxaceae; genus Taxus; species Taxus wallichiana. The sequence goes on along the minus strand of CM031234.1, from coordinate 663,015,637 downwards.
AGGTAGATATTGTAGTTATGAAAAAGTAGTTAGAGAAATTATCGATGAATTCAGCCCATGAAACACGCTCAGGGATTTGGTGTATAGATTGTGAAGTGGAGGGACACACCAAGGATAGTTGTCCTCATAGGTCCATACATTCATTATTGTTAGACTATGAGATATGTCATTTGAATCATGATGCTAGCCACTGTCCTTTGCTACAACGCACGATAAGGAAGAATGTATCCTACTATTATAAAATTTTCCGGTCCATGACCCATGATATTGAAGATTGTAGATTGATTGGTCAGATCCATGATGCTATAGACATTGGGGTATGACAGACAAGTGTAACAGATAGTTCTAAAAACAAGAATGAGCACCAAGATCGGGATCACAATCAACCATGCTATGACAGGAATGAAGGGAATTTTGAAGGAGGTCATGGCAGAGGCCGAGGATATCATGGTGGATTTGGAGGACAAGGCCATGGTGGTGGGAGAAGTGAGTTCCCTCACGAAATGTGTTATACATGTAGATATCCTAATCACTATAGAGAGAATGACCCCAAAATATTACATGTTCTTTTTACAAAAAGAACCACAACTATGAGGAGTGCCCTGGACTTATATGAGCATCGATTAAGCAACATAAACAAGAAAATAAAGGCACATGGATGGTTAGGATACAACGCATACCTTTGTGGACAATCAATAGATACCCATGTTGGTAGTAGAGTCCAAAGAGTTACAAGAGAAGGTCATGACTTGTCTTGAGGTGGCATGTGCTAGGGAAGCATTGCAGCAGAAACTGACCATCATTAAATAAGAAGTTCTTCATGCATAGCACCCATATCCTACCTATCAGAAGGAGGTTTATCAGGAAACCATGGAAGTTCTAAGGAATCTTCAGGGTGAGATACTAATACTTAAAGGATAAAAAGAAAGCATCAGAGATGGTCCAAACTAATATAGATGACTTGAGGGAGGTGTGTAAAATACTACGACAGGGAAAACATCATTCCACTGTTAGGGAGTTGGTTAAAAGGAAACACTCCACGTGCAAGTACTGAGATGGGACAGTAGATCCTGCATGCGAATCTTCCCCCTCATAGCCTGGATTATGACAAGGAAATCACTCTAAATGTTGTTGTGGATGGGTGGCTATTGAGTAATATACTAATTGATATAGGCGCATAAGTCAATTTAATTACCTTGGATGCATGGGTACAAATGGGAACCTATTTCAGGTGCCTTTAATGTATTATTCATGGTTAGTCGAACTAAGGCCACTCTCATCAGAGTTTTAAAGGATGCGTCCATTACCATACTGAGGAGCCAAGTTCACTGGAGACTTTGAAGTTTTAGCACTGGTAGAGTCAGATAGCTTCCCAACTCTATTGGGGCATCCTTGGTGCTATGCAAATAATGACGATCTTTAGTTCAACAAGGGCTATATTAGTTTTGAAAACAAAGAGGAAAGAGTTATTATCCCTTTGACAAATGGAAAATATTTGCCCTATGTAGAGCCCTTAAGTGAAGAAGATATGAATAGGATTTATGTATGCGTCATCGAGACCCAGAGATGATTGAACCAACCAAAGAAGGACTAATTCAGTGGGAGGATGCACAATCTATTATCAATACTACAAGTGTTGCTTGTGATAATTGGGCTCACAACACTTATGAGTTGGTAGGGCACGAAGTAAAGAGCATATTTCCTCGAAGCACAAAACTATGTTATGTCAGGAGGATAGGAAAAAAATGGTACCTTGTTACACAAGAGAAGGAGATCCTATGGTATTCTACGCGCCATGGAAGAACAATGGATAGACCCACTGGAAAGAAGAACTATGCTAGCATATACACTACGTGGGACAACAACACACTGGTGGGTGACCCACATGGATAGTCTTTTTGGATGGAATGAAATTGGGATTCTCTTACTACGAGGTTCTTTAGGAGAAATTGGGATCAGTACTTATCATGGTAAAATCCTATTTAGCACCACGTTCGAAGTGTGAGAGACTCTAGATAGAAGGGCATGAAGCTTTACCACCTTCACTATGTGTGCACAAGTTTTATTCCACTTTACAAGGCTGCGTGTGTGCTTGGTATGTGTATGCAAAACTACATAGAGAAACTAGAAGTTGGCAGAATTTAATTACAAGAATGACCCAGACATTTGAATTCTTCTCTACAAAGCCTTGGTGGAAGAAGCATTGAAAGTCCTAAAGTGCTTAACTATGGGAGATAGTGCAAGGCTAAAGAATTCCTTTATGATTTATTAGGTAAAGAAGACTGGGAGTGAATCTTGATGAAGAACTAGAGGCCGATGCAATAGTAATTCAACATGTTTTCTTTGAGAAAGAGAAAGGAAAAATGGCCCATTTAGTGGATGACAAAGAAGTAGATAATCTGGATATAAAATTTTCAACAGGGAGGCATGAGGTATTAGACAGTACGGATAAGACCATGTGTGCCTATCATGAATCTATGAAGATAAAGTGGGTGAATATTTGAATAGATACTGAGCCTAACGAAGCCATAATTGGAGACTATTGGTTAGACTTTGAAGTGGCAAAAATCATAGAGTTACTAAAGGATTACTAAGACTTATTTCTAGGGGTACCATGAACTTAAAGGCATGCATGAATCATTAGGAGAGATGAAAATAAATCTTAAAGAGGGTGCATGCCTAGTAAGAAAGAGACCCTATAGGATGAACCCCAATTTGCGTGAAAAGGTCAAAGAAGAGATTGATAACATGTTGAAGTATGGGATTATTAAGCCCATTGATGAGTTAGAATGGGTTAGTCCAATGGTGATCAATATTAAGAAGGATGGATGGATTAGGATATGCGTGGACTACAGGGAGCTGAATGTTGCATGTGTAGCTGATCCATTTCCCACTCCATTCAGTGAGGAAAAACTAGAAGGTGTCATAGGGCCTGAAATCTATTTGTTTATAGATGGGTTCTATGGGTATCATCGAGTTTGAATTGCCCGGGAGGATAGGAAAAGATGACATATACTATTGAATGGGGTAGGTCACCTATTTTGTCATCAGAAAAATGCGCATCTGTGTATTTTGTGCATAGTTGTCCAAGCATTTAAGGAATTTATTCACAACTTCTTACAAGTATATTTAGATGATTGGACGGTGTATGGATTAGTTAAGGATCATTGTGAAAATATGCGCTTAATGTTTGAAAGGTGTAGACAGTTGAGTATCTCTTTAAACATCAAGAAGTGCATATTTTCTACACCATTTGGGATACTTTTAGGACACATAATCTGCAAGGAGGGTTTGTTGGTTGATCCAGCAAAGGTTGCAGTCATTATAGGCCTAAGGGAGCCTACCAGTCAAAGTGAGGTGCATGGATTTTTGGGTCATATAGGATATTACAGAAAGTTTATCAAAGGATATGCCAAATTTTCCGCACCATTAGAAGAGTTACTGAAAGGGAAAGGTATGTTCTATTGGGGAGAGCAGCAATAGCGTACATTCGAGACATTGAAGGAGAAACTTACTACCGTGTACCTATTTTGTGTTTTCCTTCATGGGAAAAACCATTTCATGTACATGTTGACACCTCTGGCATGGCCATTGGCACGGTGTTGGCTCAACTGGAGAAGGTATTGTAGATCATCCTATCTGTTTTGCTAGTAGAAAGATAAATCCTGCATAATAGAATTACAGAACTATAGAGCACAAAGCTTTGTCAATGATCTATGTGTTTGTATTTGCATAAATTACGCCGGTAATTACTAGCTACACCATTCATATTTTATACAGATCACATGGAATTTAATTATTTGATAAATAAACCTATTTTACAAGGGCGCATATGTCGATGGGTGATCTTATTTCAAGAATTTGATTTCAAAGTTATGCTACAACCAGGAAAAAGTAATTCTAGACTAGACCATCTATCAAGAATACAGTCAGGAGAAGAAGCATAGGCAATTGAGGATACCATGCCAGATGCACAGTTATACATGTTACAACGTGCACCATCAGAACTAGAGGACATTGTTGTCTTTCTACGAACATGGATGACACTAGAAGGAATGAAATCCTTGGAGAAGAAACAACTTGCTATACACGCCACACCTTATATGTTAATCAATGGTGACTTATACAAATTGGGTCGAGATGAGGTATTGTGTCATTGTGTATTGGAACATGAGTACATGGATATTATGGAAGAAGCTCATGGTGGTATTGTAGGTGGCCACTATGCCGGTGATGCCACAACGCGCAAGATTCTACTCGTTAGATTATGGTGGGAGACCCTATATAAATATTGTAAGGAATTTTGTAAGGCATGTGATCATTTTCAATGTCTTGGAAAACCAAGTCAATGAGATGAAATGCCTCTGAGACCTATTACTAGTGCATAACCATTTGAGAAATGGGCTATAGATTTTTGGGTCCTATTTCACCAGCTATGCCTGCAAGCTGGATCATGCTACATCATAACTTGCACAGAATATCTGACGAGGTGGGTAGAAGTAGCACCTACAAAGGACTGTACAATGGCTACAACAACCCGGTTTCTATGGGAAAATATTATTACAAGGTATGGATTTCCTTTGAGTTTGACTAGTGATAGGGGCACACATTTTCTTAATGAGACAATCAAAATTTTATTGGACGAGTTCCTAATTACACACCATAAGACTACACCCTATCATCCTCAGGCAAATGAAACTACGAGGCTTTAACAAAATTTTGAGCCAAACATTGACAAAAATCTATGATGTTGGACGAAAGGATTGGGATGATAAAGTATCTGTAGTACTTTGGGCATATCGGATAATATATAAGAGATTGAACAAAGCCACACCATTTCGATTAGTGTTTGGTGCGAAGCGAGTTCTTTCTATAGAATTTATGTTACCTTCTTTACGTATTGCACATCTTTGGAGGTCTAGCTAATGAGTAAGATTTATAAGAAGAGATTAAAAATATAATTAAGATGGATGAGTGATGAGCCATAAGGCGTTGGAGTCGAAGTAAGAAAAGGCCGGGCATAAAGCATGGCATGACAGTGCACATCGGGGATAAAATCTTAAGATTGGACAAATGGTACTTTTCTACGACTCTAAGTTTTGCACCATCGAGGAAAACTTAAGGTACATTGGTTGGGGCCGTATGTTATCACTTACATCCTTGAAACATGTGCTTGTCCAGTTAGAAGCACTTGATGGAACACGGCTACCCCGATTACTTTAATGGGAGTAGGCTGAAGCCCTATTATAAATAAGTCTTCTTGGTGTTTGTAATAAGGTAGTATTGCCATTTAGATTAGGTTTTTAATTATGTATTTCCTTAATGTGTTTCCTTCTTTGTTCGTTATGCTTTGTCAATTTAGTTATTGTTCTTATGTAATAAGCACGCTTGCACGCATGAAGCTAATTACTATATGAAGCATGAAAATGCGTAAAGGACTGTACATACTTTTAGTGTGGGGTGGTTGTTGATATCTAGGTACAAGATTGTGGGAATTGGAAGGTGAAAGGAATAAGCTACTACGGGTGCTTTTCAAGTCAAAGGATTTCCTCTAAAAAGTGACCAAAGATAGAGATGAATGAAGGGATAGTATAACGTGAGGTAAAAAGAGGCCATAACAACTACAGAAGAAGGTGCAGTGATGAGGTACTTAGGTGCAAGGAAGCGTGCTAAAGAGAAGTCTGTGACCAAAGGGTAGGAAGGCACGCTAGAAGGTTATAGTTGGGGCACGAAGATGTAATGTGCAGAAATAATGGAATTGGTCAATTAATGAGAGGATATTTGGTAGGTGAAGGAGTAATAAATGCATCAAAAAATTTGAAAATCTATATAAGGATGGGATGCGAGTTCATTTTTACCATTGCGATTAAGAGTATTTGAAAAGGAGCTAAGTGTGAAGAGCCGAGTGATCAAATTGAGGTGCAAAAGGTGTGTAGCTAGTTATGACGAAGAGATCTATGTGTAGAAAGAGCTTGCATCCCCGGTGGTGAAGGGTTTGAGCGAAGCAAGGTGATAGAGAGGAGTGAGGGAACGTAATTTCACCTAGGGCACGCTAAATCGAGCTAGGGTTTGATTCACACATTGCAAAATTTAAGAGGTGAGTATTTACAAAGGATTACAAGGTAGAAATGACACCCAAGAAAGTAGTTATAGTAGGAGTGAAGGGAAAGAAGAAGGTGGTCATAGAAGAAGAGGAGATGGCTGCGAAAGTAATTTTTTCGAAAATGCAATATCCGAGAAGGGGTTATCATAGGAGGATAGGAGTGGGATTCTCACATAAGGAGAAGTAAGGTGAGTGAGTACAACAACCGTACCACTAGAGAATAAGAAGGATCTTTATGCCTTGGTGAACACAAAGATGAATAAATGCACGTTGCGGAAGACATGCCGGTGTACGATGATGACGACGAGAAGCTCTTGAAGAAGATTGGATTTTACCAACTATACGAGCTCCCTTACTTTGGGAAATATGAGCCCTTGTACCAGTGGCTCATGAGTAGAGTGCACGAATATTTTTTCTACTTTGTCGGGATATAGAAGAAGAAAGCTGCGGGATAAGAACATTCTTTCATTCATTCAAATTCTTTCTATTCTTTGATTCATTTTTGGATATAACCATTGTCGGGGTGAAAATGCACTTAGTGTGGGGTAATGTTGGTAAGAGAACACTTGACATAAATCACATAAGAAGTCTAAGTGGGAAAACATGTCATATTCAAAGGCGTGAACGGATAGGGAGAACATGCATGCGGAAGCGAAGTTCGATTTTGGGACTTAAATGTTTTCACTCGTGAAGGTCTATTTTAGAGATGGAGTGTAGAGCACAAAAAGCGAGGGAGAGATGTGCACACCATGCATTGGCTATTTTTGGAGGATTCGATATGAAGTGTTTTGCATGGACACAGGCTAGAGATATATTTATCATTGTTAGTTAACTACTAGTAGTCTATTGTTAGCACACTTGCATGTGTGGCTATTTTTGTAATGGCGTGTGGCTAATAATAACATGCGACCTATTTTGGGATTAGATAAGCGGTGAAGGGAAAGTCCCCACCCTTATATATATGTAGTGAACTATGTAGTAGATACATGTATGATGATGAATATACAGAGAGAGATATAGTGAGATTATGTTGCTAAATCTATCACGCACATACTACTATTATTGTAATGAAGCTTCTATATACTTATTTAATATAATGGAGGATATTGGCTGAATCTGAGTGTATTCTTGTGTGTAATTAGATATTGCATGTACTTGATTCCATCATGATTATTGTTTAAAGTCTTCTCTCCCTTAGATATAGATCTGGCATGCTTTGTAGAATGATGTGTTAGTAATGGAACTACATGTGCTAAGTCTTCATCATGCTAACAACTTGCAACAACAACCATAAAGAGGGACCTAGTACCTTTGCGCACTTCAGCCGAGATCTCAGTCTAGGCTGAGTTTATGTGTCATGCGTCCATGGTGTTACTGGTAAATTCTAGGCTGCATCAAGTGATATGTGGGCCTAGAAATAAATGTCAAATATCATGGGCTCTCTCCTAATTTATAAAATGTCGAGGCCATTCTAGAAATCTTGTATGTTCAAGAAGATAAACTCCCTCAACATCATCATAAGTTGGGAAACTTCTCCAAAATACCTATGCACTTTGTGAATATTTTGATACTCTTGATCTTAGCCAAAACAAGAAAGCTAAATTATCGGAGGCTCCATATCATTTCCAAGATGGTAATGCTATGTTAGATGAATCAACCATTAGTGTACAACTTGATGATGATCCCACACATGTAGTCATTCTTAGTGACTAAATCCCCATTTATGTGAACGTCACATAGAGGTCTTATGAAAACATAAAGAAGTATTCACATGGGGATATGTTGATATACACGGAATCGACCCTAAAATTGTTTCTCATGACATCATTACCTATCCCAAAGATGCTATCGTTTGAAAAAGATAAGGAAGTTCCCACCCAAGATCAATGATTTGTGTCATAAATAAATCATCAAAATCTTAGATGCAAAATTCATTCATATGGTAGATTATTGAATGGGTGTCCAATATCATCCCGGTTTGGAAGAAGGCTACCTTGGCCATTCATATTTACATTGACTTCATATATATTACGCTTACTTGTCCTAAGGATAGGTTCCCTTTACCCTTCATCGGCGTCATCGTCGATGCAATGATAGGGTACAAGATGTTATCTCTTATGGATGAGTTCTCGGGATATAACCAAATTCATATTTCTCTTAAATATCAGCACAAGACTACCTTTACTACAGAATGGGGTACTTATTGTTATGTAAAAATATGCTTCAAACTCAAAAATTCCGATGCTGACATACTTTAGACACAAATATTACACATTAGACAATATTTAACCTAGTTTTTACTACTATTTAGAAGGTTCTCAAGTGTGCAAAGTACTAATTAATACCACCTTTTGGCCACCTTTTTCTTATCTTTTATTTCGTCTTTCCCGTGTATTTACCTATACTTATCATCCCATTTCATGACCATTATGACATTCTAGCCTAAAATTAGGGCACCCATTCCTATATTAGGGTGCCTCGGGGCACCCCGGTCCCACTCTAGGCACCCCAATCTATGCACAACCTCTTCCACTTCTTTTTGGGTCACTTCTAGCTATTGGTCATCCTTATCTTCTTCTTAGTTAACCTTTTCGAGATTAATTATGAAATTAAGCTTGAGAGCCCTATAAATATAAAGTTATAAGACCATAATAAGGGTCCTAGGTCATTGCATCTTATCACTACTATCACCTCATCTAGGGATATATCCATTGCATCACTTGTATCCACATAGTGCCATGCACTCAAGCTAGGAGATCTGCATCACACACACTGCATTGGAGGGAGGGATTCCATTCTATTCCATGTACATATGCTACTTCTATTTCTATAACTACTATGTATCGCTACTTCACAAAGTGTGACTGACACGAGAGCTCCTAGGGCACAACACACACACACACCAAAACTACATCAAGGTCCTTAATGTCATGCATCACTCGGTGATAAGTACACTAGTTTGGTAACCGAGGTCGATCTGACCCATTCATAAGCATATTTTATTTTTCTAGGGTTGGATACTTCTCCTTGCATCACAAATTAATATACATTACATTTGATGAATCCAGCACAACAGACAGAGAGTATTCAAAGACACTTAGCGACCATACCAAATTCAAATTCTAAGCATTTATGTTGTTATGAGCACCCGGTTTGTAGACTAAGGAACCCCGAGGTGCCTCAATACACTCCTGGAACTGTGTCATCTCAGAAAGCCTAGATATGCCCTTCACAGGGCTTCTAAGTTTTTGTCTTCACTACCGAGTTCCAGTTCCAGATGTGCGACAACCTATGCCAATCTCCTATTATCAACTGATTCTATTCCTTACTCTTCTCTTACACGTTAGGGTTTAATTTTATCTAGAATAGTTTATTTACATTTATCTCATACTACTTTAGTTCATTTACAATGTTTTAGTCCTCCTATTTAGATTAACACTAAAACCCTAAATACCCCATTTAGGACATATTTTTGTTAATCATTTTGGTGAATTTGATCTCTCTCTTCTTTCCCCTCTTAGGGTTTTGAATCTGCACTTTCCACCATGGGTAAGTGTCATAGAAAGTCCTCTTCTCCTAAGTCTTTAGTTACTTTGTAATTTGATAGCCATGGCCATGCTTTCACCAATACCCCACCTTGCTTCTTATGGTTTTAACCCTTATCCTTCGTTTATTGACCTTCCATCTTCTAGGATGGATCCTTGGCTATTGCGGATGTTGTTACCTCTTACTTATGCACTATTAATCCTACTACCTTAGCCCAACTCGTTTCCAAAGTCCAAGATCTTCCTCCTGATCCTATCGTTCTCTCTCCTACCTTGGGCATAACTAACTCTAACCCTACACCTCCTTCTCTACCCACAATCAAGTCTCCACCTTCACCAACTCCACCTACCTTAGTCCCTATTGTTTACATGGTTGATCTAGTCCCTTCCACTTCTATTGTTACTTTGACACCATCCACTAAACCCACCCCACACTACTCAATTTCTTTTCCTATTCCTCCCATGTCCCCTTTTCTATATGACATGCCATTCACAAAAACTCTTTGCATGCTTAGTACTATTTCTTCCCCACCACCTATCACTACTACTACTATTGTGCCATACCAAGATTTCTCATCACCCCTCGATATCATTTTGTTATCACATCCATCATCCCCACCTCCTTAGTATGCCCATCATTCACTTGCACTCTCTTCATCAACAATTCCTATTGGGAGCACATACCACTTGACACCTCATGTCCTCCCACCATTTGTTCATACGACGTACTTCGTCGACTAGGGTTCCACCTTGATGACCTATATACTCCTTTGAGCAATCCAAATTTGTATCATAGTTTGTTATTCTCAATGTCGCTTTATAGTTTGCATGTTTTTCAATGTGTGGTTCATCTTACATGATATCCTACTACCTATCCACTTACACTAGGCTAGTCTTGGTTAGATTATATTAGGGGTACCCTTGATTCTGATCATATTGATATCACCTTCCCCATGCCATTCAACATTGCTAACATTTTTAGTAGTTATTTTGCTTGATATACACCCAACCTTACTTGCTTGGTATGCTCAGGGATGCCCATTACCTACCTTTATTGATGAGAAGTATGCCATGGTCATGTACATTTTACGCATTCATGGTTATCTAGATGACCTCCCACATACACTTTCCTATCATGTATCTCGAGTGGTCTAGTATGACTTTGACACTTCTATTGATGATCCCTCTGATGCTCTTGCCCCGCCACTAATTTCATGTGATCTAATTCCACTTACACCCTCTTCTATCTCCATCACCAAAATTTATGAATGTCACCCTAATCATCATCCATCTCCCATCCACTCCTGCGACATTATACAATTACTTCAAACACAATGTCAGTCCATGGAGGCAAAAATTGCATCTCTCTATTGAGATCACCTAGCTTAAAGATATCGCTAATCCACATACTCCCACTACTACTACAAATCTTGCACGATCTTCATCCCTTTCCTCCTCCCCTACTACCCTGATATCCATACCATTACCTTCACCCCTTATTCTTCCTTCCATTGCTACACCACAGGACATTCTTAGCCACCTACTTTCTCATAAATTCATTTATCTACCATCTAATCACCACTCTTTTCCACCTCAACCAATCCACTATTGTGACCCATCGTTCTATAGCTACCACCACATTCAAGGATTCATCTTGTCTCTTTCCATACATTGAGCCATATTATTCAAGAACTCTAGTAATTCAAAGTATCCTTTCGTTTGATACACACCCTTTTTATTCGTTACGCTCTGCTCACCCCGGTTTGACCACATCGTAGGGGAAAACTTGCGCTACCCAAATCTCAACTCAACCAAAACATTTCTTATAATCTTCACTTCCCTCATCCTCACTTTCCAATCTAGCTGCTTGTACATCCTCTACTCTTCCCCACATAACTACTACGAGGTTATCTCCATTACCTCCTACGCCTCTTCCACCTTCTTTCCACCTACTCCATCCGTTAGTCCTATGCATCGGCATAGGCCTCCTGCTCGGACCACTACAACATCTCACCACCCACAACCACCTCATTTTATCCCACGTCAATCATCATCCTCTTTACACCTAACATATCCTCGATCTCCCTCACCTACGTATTTTACTACACTCGACGTTCATCTTACATCCACCCCTCGTATGCATATCAAATTCATTCTCCTACACAACACTTATCTCCTATACCACCATTATTAGAGCACCCTTCTACGCCATCCTCTTCCCACATATGGGTCGATGGAAATCTGTTTGTTGAACTTATTAGGTGATTCCTTTTTCCTAACTAGTTAAGGGGGCCTAGCCATTAGACACTCCCCCTCGTGCACTTTTGCATCGATACATCTTGCATCCATACCTTTTAATTTCTTCACATATCAATATATTTATCACATATTATCGCACCCTTGCTACCCAATGACGCACCCTAGTGCTTTGGTTCACACTGGATTGTTGAGGGATTACCATTACACAGAAACCCACATACTACACTACAAGACCTATAAATTTACATTCTACTATCCTACACCTATGCATCATATATCTTCATCACATTCCTCATCCATATACTACACTAGCTATCATTACATCTAAGGCTAGTTTTCTATTCCCTCTCTACATTCTACATTTACGATAGAGTACATTATATACGAGTCTATCTTTATATCTTTCCACTACACATTCCATTTTCTATCTAAGCTTATTACTACATACTACACACTAATACAACCTAAAATTCACTAGATAACACCCTAAATGTGCTTTAGCACATCACTCATCCTAGACTGAGCACTCACGTGAAGAACATAAAGGTACCAGGTCCCTCTTTAGGGTTCTTTATAGCAGAATGTTAACATGATGAAGACTTAAAGCATATAGATCCATAACTAATACATCATTATATAGTACATGAAAGATCTAGATCTAGAAAAGAATAGGTTTAAACAATAATCATGATAGAAATAAGAGCATGCACTACCCAATCACACACAGGAATGACACTTAGGTTCAGTTAATATCTTCCATCTCTTAATTATCACAATAACACAGAAGCTTCTTACAATACTGGAAATCTATGTTGATGCGCGCATGGATCTGATATGGTAATCCAAAAACATGCACACTATGTTATCTATCTTTCTATATCCATCATCTCTCTACCAGGTAATTCACTACATATATATAGGGTGGGGACTTTCCCTTCACGATTATCTATTCCAAAAATAGGCCGCATGATATTAATAGCCACACACCATTTTTATACATATCCACACATACGAGTGTGCTATCTATAGACTACTGATAGTTAACTGAGGCGACAATCCTATTCTTAGATAGTCTTCATGCAAAAGTGCTCTAAATCCGATCCTCCAAAAATAGACAATGCATGGCACACACGTCTCTACATCGTTGGTGTGTTCTATACATTATCTTCTAAAAATAGATCTTCATGCCCAAAAATGGCTAAGTCCTGAATGCTAACTTGTCCTGTGCACACAGGTTCTTCTTGTCCCTTCGCACCCTTGAACCTGTCCTATTTTCCCACGTGGACTTCTTGTGTGAGTTCTGTCAAGTGTTATCTGATCAACATTACCCCACACTAATCTCATTGTCACCCGACAATGGGTATCTCCAAAAAAATGTTGAATAGAAAGAATAAAAAAGAATTTGAATGAATAAAGAATGATTTTATGTGGTAGCCTCATCTATCTCATCTTGAAGGATCAACTCTAGATACTCCTCTTTTATTTCAGCCTCTAAGGCCTGCCACTCGGTGAGAGCCTTCTCTGCTTTCTCTAGAATTTCCACAATGATGGACTCAAGTTCATCCTTCACAATTTCCCCTTTTTCATTCTGTAAGACCAACATAATGTTGTACATTATAGTCATTCTTCCCTCTAGTACATCCATTTTCTATGCGATGAGTTTCCCAAGCTCATTTAATCTTTCCTTGTGTGGATCTTGTGTTGCTGTCAGGGCCTCGTGATTTTTTTTTACAATAGTTAACCTCTCTATGTGGCCCAAGGTATCATTCTTCATACCCTTCTAGACTTCATTATCTTCTTCCAGAGTCTTTACCTTAATCATCACCTCTGGAGTTGTGCATATATTTAAGGCATGATCCAGTTTTTCAATTCCTCTTGCAATGCTTGCAACATTCCCTCATTGTATGCAATCTTCGCATCACGAAAGCCTTTTCTCATCCTGCCTCTTGTGATGTATCCTTTGGCACTAAGCATACATAGAGGTTCATCTTCAAGCACTAGGTCTACTAAGTTACTTACATAGTGTATCACTTGAAGGAAATGTCTTTAGTACCTTTGGTTCTAGGTATGGCCTAGCCTTCATAACAATATCACCAATTTCCTCTGCGAGGCTGATAAATACAACATTTTTCTTCTGCGCCAAGTCTCTTTCTTGTGTTATGTGTGCTATCTTTTCATTCTTTTCTTCAGCTCCTCACGCGAAGGTACTCTTATTGTTGAAAAATTTTCCATGTTTCTTCTTACAACTTTAGTAAAAACCTTCACCAATGCGTTGCTGACCTGCTCATCTGACATAACAGTAGGCTTCTTGTTATGTGCCTGGCTTGAGGTGCCTTCTTTAGCCATCTCGACAAGCATGATTCCTCACATACATCAAATTCAGGCTCATCCATGTGGGTGTGCATTGACCATGATAGCTACTTTCGAGTGTGTATAATCACCATATCCTCATCCATTAGCTCCTAGTCGAATAAATTCTTCTATGCTATCATGCTCTAGAACAACACATCCAATGAGTGGTGCAATGTGTTCTCCACTCATTCTATTTTCCTTGGCCCTTTTAGAACTTGAGCTTCAAGGTTAGGAGTCTGTGTAGTATCTTGGGTAGTCTCATGTGCGGTCTCAGATGTTTTCTTCTCTCCTTCTTCTTTGTCTTTCATCTCTTCATCTTTTGGCTCTTCTTCTTGCTCAAGTGGAGTAGGAGATCTTGACATTCTCTCCTTTGATCCTTTGACCTCTTCATCTAACTTCAAATTCCTTCTCCTTTTTGGCTCAGTGGACTCCTTGTGTAGAGAGAGACGAGGTGATCTCCTTACCATTTGTGGGGTTCCACCTTGATTCCTTGTGCATTTAAATACTTTCTTAAACCTGTTCTCTCCTTGTTTCTACCCCGTATTGTCTTCTTCATCCTACCCCTATGGTGGAGTAGTGGCGTGCTGTGATTCCTTCCTATATGAAGGTTTCCTCCTTCTATGCTCCAAGCCACCACTATCTTCACGCTCTTCTTCTTCATCTTCTACATCAATGGTTTTTGTGGGCTTCGGCACCAGTATGTTCTCCATAGTATGTTGACCCTTCGGTGACCCTGAGAGTGTGAACTCATTCTCCACATACTTAATGTTTTCCATCTTGGGCTTTAACTGAAGGTACACTAATTCTGCCCCAAAATATTTGACAACTAGAATCATGGGATTTATGTTCAATGCTTCTAAAATGAGCCTCTCGATATACGTGCTTTGCCTTGGATGCACATATGTCTTTCTCATGGTGTGGTAGTCACAGTCTACCTTCTCTCGCATTGAAGGCCGGTGGTGTGTGTTTATGAATCGTGACTGATATTTGAAAGTACCTTGCTATGAAGGCATAAGGTAATTTGCACCAAGGGCTCCAGGATCCATCTTTCATTGGGAAGTTCACGATGTAGAAATGTTGATATACAACAAACTAGATTTGTTTCCCTATTACTTAGAAGGTAGGTATTTCAGGATGTGCCACTCTTCTTCAAAAGCCATGTGGAGCTTGTCATACCATTTCTTCACTCTTTGCTTGACATCATCATCATGGACCCTTTCCATAGGTACTTGCTGAACCTTTCAGCTAGTGAATTATTCTCCATGGGGTATTCCCATATCTTCTCCTTTGGTCATTTGGTAATCTAATCTCCATGAATACCATTGACAATAGAATATCTCTAAAGCTGATTTTTCCTCTCGTGCACGCTTCCTCAAATATTTGTTCTATAATGTAGCCTACAATATTGTAGAATACTCTTTTCGACATCCGCTTCACAACATGTAGCCACATGGTGTTCACTGGGACCACCTCCCTTGGTCATTCAAATTTGTAACAAGATGTGTTACTACTTGTACAACCAAAAAATTATTTAGTTTATCAATGTCCATACCGCACGAACCCTTTAAGTATCCCAACTCCTTCCTGGTTTTTAGAATCGTGACCTTATCTATTAGGTCGGTCTTTATATCCTCTCTTGTGGCCTTAAACCCGCACTAAGGAGATCAACACGGATGAGATTCTGACTCTGCATCCTGCAAAGTAGAAAATTTTCTCATATACTCTACTCATGAGCCATTGGTATAAAGGCTCATACTTCCCAAAATATGGAAGCTTATATAATTGGTAGAATCCAATTATTTTTCAGAAGTTTCTCGCCTGCATCATCATAAATCGGCATGTCATATGTCGTGCACTTGTTTGTCTTCGTGTTGAGCAGGGTATCGAGTTCCTTTTTGTTCTCTGTGGTCCTGTGGTTATACTCACTCACTTTTATTTTTCTTATATGTGAATCCCACTCCTGGCCAACTATGACACCCTCTGGATATTGCATTTTTAAAAATTAATTTCAGGTGCTATCTCTTCCTCCTCTACAACTACCTTCTTCTTCCCCTTTGTTCCCACTACAACTACTTTCTTGGGTGCCATTTTTACCTTATAATCCTTCTGTAGACACTTTCCTCTTCAATTCTGCAATACTTGACTCAATCCCTAGCTCGAGTTAGCATGCCCTAGGTGAAATCACGTGCCCTAGCTCCTCTTTGTTGTCCTACTTCACTCAAACCCTTCACCACTAGGGACGTAAGATTCTTCTACACATATATCTACTTATCACGTCTAGTTTCACACCCTTCGCACCTCAAATCGATTACTCGGCTCTTCGTACTTAGATTTTCTCAAATACTCTTAATCACAATAGTAAAAATGAACTCGCATCCTATCCTTATATAGATTTTCAAATTTTGATGCATTTATTACTTCTCCACCTACCAAATATCCTCTCATTTATTGACCAATTTTTTTCTTTCCATGTGGTACATATTCACGCCCTAGCTATAACCTTTTAGCATGCCTTCCTACCCTCTGGTCATAAACTTCTCTTTAGCACATGCCCATGCACCTAAGTACCTTGTCACTGTACCTTATCTTGGTAGTTATCATGGCCTTTGCTTACCTCGCGTTATACTGTTCCTTCATTTATCCCCATCCTTGGTCACTTTTGAGAAGCAATCTTTTTACTTTGACAAACACCCGTAGTAGCTTATTCCTTTCCACCTTTCAGTTCCAGCAGTCCTATACCTTGATATCAATAACCACACCCCACACTAAAAGTATGTGCAGTTCGATGCACATCAACATGCTTCATATTGTAGTTAGCTTCATGCGCGCAAGCACACTTATTACACAAGAACAAAAACTAAAGTGATAAAACATAGTGATAATGAAGGAAATACAAAATGGAAACCTAATCTAATTGGTAATACTACCTTATTATAAATACCAAGAAGACTTATTTATAGTAGGGTATAAGCCTACTCTCGTTAAAGTAACCTTAGAGTAGCCATGTTCCATCTAGTTCTTCTAACTAGCAAGCACTTGTTTCAATGATGTAAGTAATAATATACAGCCCTAACTAGTGTACCTTAAGTTTTCCTAGACGTGCAAGAACTTAGAGTCATAAAGAAGTACCGTTTGTCCAATCTCAAACTTCTTATCCCTTATGTTTATGTCATGCCATGCTTTTTGCTTGGCCTTTTCCTACTTCTGAATCCACCGTGTTATGGCTCGTCACTCATCCAATTGAATCATCTTCTCAATATGCTCTTCTAAAGCCTGCTCATCAGCTAGACCTCCAACACGCACAATGCGTAAATAAGGTAACATAAATTCTATAGGGAGAACGACTCTGTGCCAAACACCAACTGAAATGGTGTGGCTTTGTTCAATCTCTTATAAGTTGTTCTATATGCCCAAAGAACATCGACACTTTATCATCCCAATCCTTTCTTCCAACATCACAATTTTTTGTCAATGTCTGGCTCAAAATCTTGTTGAAAGCCTCAATAGTTCCATTTTCCTGAGGATGATAGGGTGTAGTCTTATGATGTACAACCATAAACTCATCTAATAGGATCCTGATTGTCTCATTCAAAAGTATGTACCCTTATCACTTGTCAAGCTTAAAGAACATCCATATCTTGTAAGAACATTCTCCCATAGAAACCTAGCTATTGTAGCCATTGTACAATCCTTCGTAGGTGCGGATTCTACCTACCTTGTGAGATAATCTGTACAAGTAATGATATAGTGCGACCCAATCCTACGCATAGTTGGCGAAATAGGTCCTACAAAATCGATGGCCCATTTTTCAAATGGTTTGGGACTAGTAATAGGTCTCAAAGGCATCTCATCTCTTTGCCCTAGTTTACCTAGACGCTAACAATGGTCACACGCTTTGCAATACGCTTTACAATATTTATACAGTGTCTCCCACCATAATCCAACAAGTAGGATCTTTTGGGAAGTTACATCACTTACATAGTGGCCTCCTACAATACCACCATGTGCCTCCTCCATTATATCCTTGCGCTCATGCTCTAATACACGACGGCATAATACTTCATCTCTACCTAACTTGTATAGGTCACCACTGATTAACATAAACGTATAACAAGATGTTTCTTTTCTAATGCCTTCATTCCTTCTGGTGCCACACCAGTCCATAGAAAGACAACAATGTCTTCTAATTCTGATGGCACATGATGTAACCTATATAAATGTACATCTGGCATTGTTTTTCAATTGTATGTGCTTCTTCTCCTAAGTGAATTCTAGACAAGTGGTCTGGTCTAGAGTTACTTTTCCTTGGCTTCACCACAACTGTGAAGTCAAACTCTTGAAATAGGAGTACCCATCTGCATATGTGCCCTTGTAAGATGGGTTTGTTCACCAAATACTTCAATGCCATGTGATCTGTATAAAACACAAATGGTGTTGCTAACAAGTACTATCAAAACTTGTGCAATGCATAGATCATTGACAAAGCTTCACGCTCTGTAGTTGTATAATTCTATTCAAAGCAAGAGTCATCTTCCTACTAGCAAAGAAAATTGGATGATCTACAATACCTTCGCTAGGTTGAGCTAACACAACGCCAATGGCCATGCCAGAGGCATCCACATGCACATGAAATGATTTATCCCATGAGGTAAAGAGTAGAATGGGCACAATAGTAAGTTTTGCCTTTAATATCTCAAATGCGCGCTGTTACAGTTCTCCCCAATAAAATGTACCTTTTCACGTAAAACTAGTGAAGGGTTGAGAAGCTTGCTCGAGAATTTTTTTTGGGCCTTAAAACGTGCCCGATATATCGGGAAACGTCATTTTCTCATATGGGCAGGTTTTTTAACCCATAGGTTTATGGGATAGTTTTGGCCCATGGTTTTGTAAATTTGCTTAAGTAGTTGTCTATTTATATGGTTTTATGCATACGGTATATATAATGTAACATTGCAGATGTGTTTTGAATTCACTGTGAATTCTGTAGAGTTTGTTAAGCATAGCTCCAAATGGATCTGGGTATTATATTGAGAGAGCGGTGGCTTGTAATAAAATCTGAGCAAGTGATTCTTCATGGACATAGCCCAAATTGGGTAAACCACGTTAAATATTGTCTCTTTGTGTTGTGTTATTTTATCATGCACTTTTATTTTAGATCTGTAATATTTTCTGCATATTAGTTTCTACTGTTGCGATTTTGTGAGGGATTATTCGCATATTTTATCCCTTATTTCCTAATAATTGGTATCAAAGCCTGGTTTGGTTTGCTAAAGTGTTGAATTGTAGGGAAAGTTTTATCTTGAGTGGGATCTATGGCAGATGATGGAAGATATAGGGTTGATAAATTCAACGGGTAGAATTTCGAGTCTTTGGAAGATGTAGATGGAAGATTACCTTTTTAGAAGGATCTTTATATTCCACTATCTGAGAAGGTGAACAAACGCTCGAGCATGATAGATGTGGAATGTGATTTGCTTGGATAGGAAGGAACTTGGGACAATCTTGATGTGTCTTGGATCTTCAGTATTATTTAATGTTTCAAAGGAAAAGACTACAAAAGAACTGATGGATGCATTAGGGAAGTTGTATGAAAAACCCTCTACCTCTAATAAGATATTTTTGATGAAAAATTTGTTTAGTATGAAGATGTATAAGAATGGTTCAAGAGAGATCATCTAAATGATTTTAATATGGTTGTAAATATGCTAGCTTTGGTTACAATAGAATTTGATGAAGAAGTTAGGGCTTTATTAGTTCTGTATTCTTTACGAGTGTTGGAATAGCTTTCAGTAATGGCGGTAAGCAACTTGGTTCCAACTAACTCAAATTTGAAGTTTGAGGATGTTGTAGGGGTGATTCTAAGTGACGAAGAGCAAAGAAAAAGCTCTGGTGAATCTTCTACTTCAGGGAATGCTTTGACAATGGAAACTAGAGGGAGATAGAAGAATAGAGGAAGCCGTGGAAAATCAAAGGATTGGGCAAGGTCAAAATCTAAAAGAAAGATAGTATGCTGGCACTGTGGAAAGTTTGGGCATGTAAAGAAGGACTGTTGGGAGCTTGGACAAGAAGAAACAATAGGAAGAAACAAAGGAGACAAATGTGGCAATGGTAATGTATGTCATGATGCTTTGATTCTTTTTTTTGCATAATATTACTAAATCTTGGGTTTTAGATTCGGGGCTTCTTTTCCATGCTATTCCACATAGGAATTATTTTGTTGATTATGTTCAAGGAGATTTTGGGAATTCTTTTCTTGGTGATGATGATCCTTGCAAAGCATAGTTGGAAAAGGTTCTATTCAGTTAAGATGCATAATGGGAATACTTGGCTATTAAAGGATGTCGGACATGTGCCTACATTAAGATGAAATTTGATGTCGAAGGGGCGGTTGGGAAGTGATGGTTGATCTTGTGATATTTATAATGGAATCTTGGAAGGTTATCAAGGGTGCTCTTATGGTGGTAAGAGGTAAGAAGGTTGGAACCTTGTATTTAACCACTTATAGCACTAATGTTTGTAATATTGTGGCTTCATAAGTAGATACAACATTGTGGCACTATAGGCTCAGCCATATGAGCCATAAGGACATGGAGATCATAAAGAAATATTTTCTGGATACACATAAACAAGTTTGGAGTTTTGTGAGGACTGTATATATGGGAAACAGAAGCGAGTAAGGTTTCTCAAGGTTAGACCTACAAAGAAAGAGAGTAAGTTAGAGCTAGTGCATTCTAATGTATGAGGGTCACTCAGTATCATCTCTTAGGGGTTCAAGTTATTATGTTAATTTTATTGATGATGCAATAAGGAAAGTTTGGGTTTATTGTATTAGAAACAAATCTGATGTATTTGACACTTTTTTAAATGGAAAGCCTTGGTAGAGAATGAAACAAGTCTTAAGCTAAAATGTCTCAAGTCAGATAATGGAGGGGAGTATTACAATAATGAATTTGATGATTATTGTTCTAAGAATGGAATCCATAGGTAAAAGATGGTTCTAGGAACTCCACAGTAGAATGGGGTGTTAGAAAGGATGAACAAAACAATAATGGAACATGCTAGGAGCATGAGGTTACATGCAGGATTGCCTCTTTATTTTTAGGCAGAAGCGTTGAGTACAACTGTGTACTTTATAAATAGAGGACCCTTAAGTGCCTTGGATGGAGGCATACCTGAGGAGGCTTGGTATGGTAAGAAAGTTGATTATTCATTTCTTAGAGTCTTTAGATGTGAGGTGTTTGTCCATATAGACAAGGATGATAGGACCAAACTAGAGACTAAATCAAAAAAATGTAATTTCATTGGTTATGGTGGTGGTGACTTTGGATATAAATGTTGGAGTATTAAGGAAAAGAAAATCATTCGATCTAGGGATGTGGTGTTTAATGATAAATTCATGTATAAGTAGAAGTTGCAAGAAAACAAGGAAGAATCCAAGAAAGAATATGCAATAGTAGAGGATTTTCTGGATGGGAAAGTGACACAGGAATCAATTCAGGAATCTCCTCAACAGAACCTAAACTCCTATATTGAGGAGGTCTTCTAGGGTAAGAAGATAACCTGAACATTTTTCTCTTTTCTTTATTATTTATTACTCAATGATAGTAGAGAGCCAAAGAGCTTTGATGAAGCAATGCAGGTAGATTCCAGGAAGAAGTGGGAGCAAGCCATGGATGAGGAGCATCAGGCTCTCATGGAGAACTAGACATGGGATTTGTTAAAGCTACCGAAGGAAAAGAGAATTACAAAACAAGTGGGTGTTCAGATTCAAAGAGGAAGAAGAAGGAAAGAAAATATACAAGGCCCGGTTGGTGGTCAAGGGGTTTGCACAGAAAAAAGGTATATATTTTGATGAGATTTTTTCTCCTGTAGTAAAAATGACTTCTATTAGAACTATTCTTGGAATAGTTGTAGTAGAATACTTGCACTTAGAGCAGCTTGATGTAAAGACTACATTTCTCCATGGTGATTTAGAGGAGGAACTATATATGCAGCAACCAGAGGGCTATGAGGTCAAAGGTAAAGAGGAGATGGTGTGAAAACTGAAGAAGAGCTTGTATGGCTTGAAACAAGCTCCACGTCAATGGTATAAGAAATTTTATAGCTTCATGATGGAGCAAGGTTATATTAGATGTCATTCTAACCATTGTGTGTATACAAAGAAATTTGAGGATGGCAATTATATTATCCTTTGTCTGTATGTGGATGACATGTTGGTTGTAGGTAAAAACATGCAGGAAATAAAAGTACTCAAGAAGTAACTAAGTGAATCCTTTGCTATGAAGGATTTAGGGAAGCCAAAAAAACTTGGTATGAGGATATATCGGGATAGGAAGGAACAAAAGATAACTTTATCTCAGGAAGAGTACATTAAGAAGGTCTTGGAGAGGTTTAATATGCAGGATGCTAAACCGGTTGGGACTCCTTTGGTAGGCCATTTCAAGTTATCAAAGGAGCAGTGTCCCAAGACAGATCGGAGAGAAACCAGATGTCCAAGGTACCTTACTCATTAGCGGTTGGCAAGTTTGATGTATGTCATGGTGTACACCAGGCTTGATATTTCCCATGTAAGTGGGAGTGGTGAGTAGATTTATGAGTGATCCAGGTAGAGATCACTGGCAGGTAGTAAAGTGGATCCTTTGGTATTTGAGAGGGACCATGGGGATAGTTTTGTGCTACAGTGGATCAAACACCACTTTGTGTGGTTATGTAGATTCAAATATGGCTGGAGATGTAGACAGTAGGAGGAGCACAATGAGTTATGTTTACATTGTAGGTGGGACAACAGTAAGATGTATTTCATGACTACATAAGTTGGTGGATTTGTCAACCACGGAGGCTGAGTATGTTACTGCCATAAAGGAAAGCAAGGAAATGATTTAGTTACAACAATTACTTGAGGAGTTGGGGCATAAGTAGGAGGAAGGAAAGTTGCATAGTGAAGGAAAGTCTTTATACACCTAGCTAAGAATTCTACTTTCCACTCTAGGATGAAGCATATATAGTTAAGGTACCATTTCACCAGAAAACTTTGGAGGAAGAGAAGTTGAAGCTAGAGAAGATTCATACCAGTTAGAATCCTACATGCAGACATGATGACCAAATTACTCACAAGGGAAAAATTGAAGCTGTGTTCAGCTTTGGTTGGTCTTCACAGAAACTAGTAAAGGGTTGAGAAGCTTTCTCAGAGGAAAACTAGTATCTAAGTGGGAGATTGTTAGGTTGTTGAGCCTATTTTCATGTGAGAAAGTGTTGAAGACTGTTCACTAAGAGTATTGTACGCTTTCCATAGTTACCTTGCTTTGGGTTTGGGGCCAGTAGGGCCCCAAGTGGGGTCTGTGGGTGAATTTTTTTTTGGGCCTTAAAACATGCCCGATATATCGGGAAACATGATTTTATCATATGGGTGGGTTTTTTGACCCATAGGTTTATGGGACGGTTTTGGCCCATGGTTTTGATACCCATGGTTTTGTAAAACTGCTTAACTTGTTGTCTATTTATATGGTTTTTTTCAATATGGTAGATATAATGTAACATTGTAGATGTGTTTTGAATTCGGATGTGAATTATGTAGAGTTTGTTGAGCATAGCTCCAAATAGATCTGGGTATTGTATTGAGAGAGTAGTGTCTTGTAATAAAATCTGAGCAAGTGATTCTTTTTAGACGTAACCCAAATTGGGCGAACCACGTTAAATAATGTCTCTTTATGTTGTGTTATTTTATTTTGCACTTTTATTTAAGATCTGTAATATTTTCTACATATTAGTTTCTACTATTGCGATTTTGTGAGGGATTATTCCACATATTTTATCCCTTATTTCCTAACAGTTTATCCCATAAGGGAAAGCACATAATGGGTACAACAAAAGTAGTAATTTTTTCCTTTAATATCTCAAACGTGCACTGCTACGGTTCTCCCCAATAAAATGTACCTTTTCCTTTTAGTAATTCTTCCAAGGGTGCAACAAATTTGGCATACCCTTTGATGAACTTCCGATAATATCTTGTGTGACCCAAAATCCACGCACCTCACTTTGATTGGTAGGCACTTCTAGGCCTAGAATGACTGCAACCTTAGTTGGATCAACCAACAAACCTTCCTTGTAAATTATATGTCATAAAAGTATTCCAAAAGGTATAGAAAATATGCTATTCTTGATGTTCAAAGAGATACTCAATTGTCTGCATCATTCAAACATTCAACGCAGATTGTCACAATGATATTTCATAAGCCCATACACTGTCCAATCATCTAGATAAACCTATAAGAAGTGAATAAAATATTTGAATGCATGAACAACTATCTGTGAGAATACAACAAGAGCATTTTTCAGTCCAAAAGGCATCATAATATAGGCGAAATGCCCCATCCAGTAGTAAAAGTTTTCTTTTCTTGATCCTCCTGAGAAATCCTAACCTAATGATACTCGGAAAACCCATTTGTGAATGAATATATTTCACACCTTGCCACTCCTTCCAGTATTTCCTTAGTGAATGGTGTAGGAAAGGGGTCTGTGACACATGCAACATTCAACTCCCTATAATCTACATGATTCAAATCCTACCATCCTTCTTGATACTTATCACCATAGGACTAACCCATTCTGACTCATCCAAGGGTCAAATAATCCCAGATTTCAGCATCTTATCAATCTCTTCCTTCACCTTTTCATGTAAATTGGGATTCATTCTATAAGGTCACTTTCTAACTAGGCGTGCACCATCCTTAAGCTTTATCTTCATTTCCCCAAGTGATTCATGCATACCTTTAAGTTCATGATACCCTCAAGGGAATAAGTCCGATAATCCTTGAGTAACTCAATGATCTTTGCCACTTCGATTCTGACCAATAGTCTCCAATTATGACCTCCTTTGGCTCAGCCTCCGAACCTATATTCACCTTCTTTGTCTTCATGGGTTCATGATAGGCATGTGTATCCTTGTCTGCATTGTCTAAGACCTCGTGCACCCCTTGTGAATGTTCAATATCTAGGTTCTCAACTTCCTCATCATCCACTATGTAAACCATCTTTCCTTTCTCTTTCTCAAGGCAAGCACGTTCAAGTAGTATGGAGTCCATTTCTTCTTCCTTTTCAAAACGTGTCTGACTATGTCTCACCAAATATTTCCTAAATAAGCTCTTCTAGATTTGCACTATCTCCTATAGTTAAGTGCTTCACAAAGTTTAATGCTTCTTCTACTGGAGGTTTAGTTGAGATGTAGTCAAAGTTCGGATCATTCATGTAGTCAAATTCTACCCAATTCCCTAGTCTCTTGATATAGTTCGCATATACATACCAAGTGCATGCACATCTTTTTAGAGTATAATACAATCTATGCACCTAGAGTGAAGGTGGTAATGCTTCATGTCCTGCTATCCACGTCTCTCACACTGCTAAATGTGATGATTAACAAGTTGATCACCATTATAATTACTGAGATCACCGTAGGTACATTCCTCATTAAAAACTCCGGTAGATAGGCGGTTCCAATATCCCCCCATTCTATAATATTATCTTTTTGGACTACCCACCAGCACGCACTATCCCGCACAAGGTATACACTAACATATATCTTATCTTAATTTTATCTATCCACTGTGCTTCCATAGATTTCAAAAATACAGGAAGATCTTCTGCCCTAGTATACCAAGGTACTTGTGCCACCTATCTCTGTGAATAGAATGAATTCCATTCCTATCCGTAACCATGTTTTTTACCTCACACCCTACTAGTTCATATGTACCATGAA
Source organism: Taxus wallichiana var. yunnanensis (assembly GCA_018340775.1). Taxonomy (NCBI): domain Eukaryota; kingdom Viridiplantae; phylum Streptophyta; class Pinopsida; order Cupressales; family Taxaceae; genus Taxus; species Taxus wallichiana. The sequence continues at coordinate 662,989,626 of CM031234.1, read as the reverse complement.
CCCAATTATCACAAGAAATACTCGTAGTATCACTAATAGAATGATAATATTCTCATTATAGGATGCCTTCCTTTGATCGCTCAATGAACTTTGGGTCTTGAATAACGCATACATAGATTCTATTTAAGTCCTCCTCATTGTTCTCAAAGTTGATATACCCTTATTTAATCTCAATTCAACATTATTCGCATAACACTAAGGGTGTCCAAGCAAGGCTAGAAAACTGTCTACTTCCACAAGTGCTAATACCTCAAAATCCCAGTGAACTTGGCCCCTTGTATGGTTATAGATGCATCCTTCAAAACTCCTATGGGAGTGTCCTTAGTCCATTTTTCCATAAACAACACATTAAATGATGGCTGCAATGGAGGCCTCCCCATTTGTACCCATGCATCTAATGTAAGCACATTGATTTCCACACTTGTTTAATCAATATGTTTCTCAACAACCATCCATCCACAACAACATTTAGAGTAATTTCCTTGTCATAGTCAATGCTATCAAGGGAAGATTTGCATGTAGGATTTTCCATTCATTCTCAGTGCTTGTGCATGGGGTATTCCCCTTCAACCAATTTCCTAGCAATGGAATAATATTCTCCTGATGTAGCATTTTACAAACCTCTCTAATGTCCTCAATATTAGAGGGACGTTTCCTTCTTCTTTTTCTCGCTCCATCTTCCTTGATTGCTCCTTTAAACATTGTATCTCACCTTGAAGATTCTTGAGGACCTCCATGGTCTCTTGATAGACTTCCTTCTGATGAGTAGGATCTGGGTACCTTGCATGCAAAACATCCTCCTTGGTGATCATAGGCTTCAGTGTGCAATGCCTCGCTTGAGCGCGCTACTTCATATCTTGTAGTAATATTTTCTATTAATGCCTCAGTTTGGGTGTTATCTTGGGCATCCATTGATCTTCTACCACGCACCGGATTCTAACCATCCCGATGCCTTTGTTTTCGGCTTATGTTTCTTACTCGGATGCTCATATAAGTCCGGGAACTCTCTTCATCGCTATGGTTATTTTCATAGAAAGAACATACAATATTATGGGGAAATTCGGGCCTATAGTGGTCGCAGATCCACATGTATAACATGCTCTACAAGGGAACTCACCTCTTCCTCCACCGCAGCCTCATCCTCCATATCCACTGCGATATCCACATCCTCTTCCATGACCTCCTTCAAAACAACGCTCATTCTGTCATAGCACATTTGATTATGATCCCAATCCAAGTGCTCATTCTTACCCTTAAAATTATCTCTGTTATGCTTCTCTGTTGTACCCCAATGTCTATATCATCCTAGATCTGACCAATCAACTGAATATCTTCAGCATCATGGGTCGTGGACTGGAAAATTTTACAGTAACAAGATACATTCTTCCTTATTGTGTGTTGTAATAAAGGATAATGACTAGCATTATGATTCAAATGAAAATCTCACAGTCCAACAATAATGAGCATATAGATCTGCAAGGGAAAATATCCTTGGTGTGACCTTCCACTTCACAATTTGTACACCAAATCCCTGAGCGTGTTTCATGGGATGAATTTGATGATAGCTTCTCTAATTGTTTGGTCATAGCTGCAATTTGTGCCTCTAACAATGGACTAACACTAGTGCCAATGCTCCCAACTACCTTAGCATGCAAAGCTACTTCCAGTGCTTCACATGGATCAGTGTATGTCTTATGTGATAATGCCCTTCTAAATGGTGTAATAAATCCACCAATGAACCATTGTGCATGTTGGCTTGCGTGAATATCATAAGAAAGCTTAGATAGGAGTGTTTTAAAATGGGCATCATACTCATGTACACTCTTAGTAGTTCCTTGTTTGATATCCTTGAGCATGCTTATACTCTTCTACTCAAACTATGGGATATAAAACTCTTTCAAGAAATCATCATTCACCACTGCATAATCCACGCAATTTTGATTAGGATCAAACTTCCTATACCAGTTGTGTGCACGTCCTTGTAATGTAGTAGCAAATTGATTTGACTTGCGCTCGGAAAGTGTGATTCACGCACCAAAATATTTCACACATGTGCAAATGCTTAACAAAAGTATAATCAATTCCTCTATACTCCAGAAGATGAAGAGACATCTCCATATAAATATTCTGGGGTTGGTGCGGACCTTACCCACTTGATCCAGAACCTCCTGTGTTTCCTCTGCTTCTAGAACTACCAGATCCACCAGAACTAGAACCACCTATACCTCCTGATTCTCCACCTATAGCTGGAATAAGACCTATAGATGTACTCCCCTGTGCTTTAACAATAGTACTATACTGAATCCCTATAGTTTGTGTGGTAGTTCTACTTCTAGAGGTGAATCCAACATTTTGTATGCTTACATTCTATGTAGATGATGCACCTGAAAATGTTCCTCCAAATAACATTGAAGTCATTTGTCCTACCATTGATGTACTTTCTCTCTGACTTACTTCGGTTCTCCTATTTCCCAAATTCACTTGTTGATTACTTATCGTACTAGATATTGGAAAACCAAGCGCAAGGGCTAGGTCACCAGGTGGATTAAGATGCACACCCATAGCCTAGGTAGTCTCTGCTAGCGTACTTTTGTGTGAGGCCAAGGGGGATACCTATCATGCTTTCCAAGATGGGGGAGTTCCTGATGCTCTGGCTCCACATCTTCTATGTGAGCTTCAAATCCTTCATGAGCCATCTCTCTCTTCAACTCCATAATTTTTTGCAATGGTACGCTACTTCTCTATCTCCTCTTGCATGCCTCATTATACTTAAGTTGCCTCTCCTCTATCGCCCGCCTTTGCTGCCGCTAGGTCACCATCTTTCACCAAACCCGTATCTATCCTCGTGTGTGGTGAGGTTTAGTTAGCCATCGGTTTACTCTCCAAGTTCAAAGTTACCATCAAGATCTTGATTGATAGTGGAATACTTTGCATATATGTTCCTCTAGGATACCACAAAAATTGGAATTCAGCTACCTTTGGGCAAGAGTACATCAAAATTGAATATTATAGAATATAACTATTTAGAACACCATGAAACCATGTATCCACAATGCAAGTCCGATAAAATAAACATCATAAAGGGCCTGAAATTCTTCTTGTGTCCAAACAAGTGCACGATACCTCCAATTCCACTTAGATGCATAAGCAATCAGCCACTCATATAATTCTACTGGGCGGATGGTGAAAAGATCTCATACAAATTGGAATTATCTTTCGGTTAATTTTCGTATTAAGATATCTTTGGAAAACCAAGTGCAAGGACTAGGTCACTGGGTGGATTAAGATACGTGCACTGCCCGTCTCAGGTAGTCTCTTCGGCGCATTTTGTGTGAGGCCGAGGGGGGATCTCTGTCATGTTTTCCAAGATGGGGGAGTTCTTGATGCTCTGGCTCCACGTCTTCTATGTGAGCTATAAATCCTTCACGATCCATCTCTCTCCTCAACACCATACTTTCTACAACGTAACACTACTTCTCTATCTCCCTCTCACGTGCCTCATTAAACTTAAGCTGCCTTTCCTCTCTCTTCCTCTCTGCCACTAGGTCTTCCATATTTCACAAAACTTGTTCCTTCCTCGTGCATGGTGAAGTTTAGTTAGCCATCGGTTTACTCTCTAGGTTCAAAGTTACCATCAAGATCTTGATCGCCAGTGGGATACCTTGCAAATATACTCCTCTTGACACCGCAAAACTGGAATTGATTACTTATGGGTAAGAGTACGTCGAAATTGAATATTCCAGAATATAAATATTTAAAACACCATGAAACCACGTATCCACAATGCGAGTCTAGATCAGATCAACATCATAAAGATCCTGAAATTATTCCTGTGTCGAGACAAGTGCACGATACCTCCAATTCCACTTAGATGCATAAGAAATCAGCCACTCGTATAATTTTACTAGGAAGATGGCAAAAAATCTCTCATATAAATTGTCATACAAGTTCTGCTCCACCCATACGCATGCGTTAAACTTAGATCCAGTGCTAAACTACTGTGCATATTATTCCTCGAGATCATGTATCCACTCCTCAAAACTTTCTAGAGTTAACCGGCACATCTTTATCACGAACCATCCCGAAAAAAACTAAAAAGAGGTCCCAAACAATAGAACCAACGATGCAACCTAGAATCCCGGATAACATGCCCTAAATGCATTGACACATCACTTAGCCTAGACCGAGCACTCACTCAAAGCACACAAAGGTACCTGGTCTCTCTTTAGGGTTGTTGTAGCGAGAATGTTAACATGATGAAGATTTAAAGCATATAGATCTATAACTAATACATCATTATACAAAGGTGCATGGCATATCTAGATCTAGAAAAGAATAGGTTAAACAATAATCATGATAGAGATAAGAGCATGCACTACCTAATCACACACAAGAATGACACCTAGGTTCGATCAATATCTTCCATCTCTTAATTATCACAATAACACAAGCTTCTTACAATACGGTAATCCATGCCAATGCATGTATGGATCTGATATGGTAATCCAAAAACATGCACATTATGTTATCTATCTTTCTATATCCAGCATCTCCCTATTAGCTAATTCGCTACATATATACAGGTGGGAATTTCCCTTCACCACTTATCTATTCCAAAAATAGGCCGCATGCTATTAATAGCCATGCACCATTTTCATGCATAGCCACACATGCAAGTGTGCTATCTATAGACTACTGATAGTTAACTGAGGTGACAATCTTATTCTTAGATAGTCTCCATGCAAAAGGGATCTGAATCTGATCCTCCAGAAATAGACAATGCGTGGTGCACACGTCTCATGCATCATTGGTGTGTTATGTACACTATCTTCTAAAAATAGATCTTCATGCCCAAAAATAGCTAAGTCTTGAATGTTGAATTGTCCTATGCGTGTGGGTTATTCCTATCCCTTCACGCCCTTGAACCTGGCCTATTTTCCCATGTGGACTTCTTGTGTGAGTTTTGTCAAGTGTTATCGATCAACACACACCTACACTGCGTCCATACACCCCATACATACCTCATCTAATAATCATTTATACATAATCTATATCATACACGCTGCACTAGATTCCATTACACTTGGGTCTAGTTCCATCTATCATCATTCCATCGCCATTTCTATACATTGATATCATTACATTGGGTCTAGTTTTATTTATTATCATTACACATTCTACTTCCATCTACACATTTATTATTACACAATCTACATTACATGACCTACACTACACATTCTAATACCTTGGTCATCTACATCTACGTTTTCTATGTGATGCACTCACCACTCTATGATTCTCTTTAGTTACTCGGTCCATACTCGACTACCAAAGGTTTTATAAAATGGACCTTACTTACATGCAACATACCATCATACCACATTCATCGGACTAGTGACCTAGGCTCTAAGCTATATCGTCACCCATACTCATCCATCACATATCATGGTGGTCTACACCTTAGGTTAAATCACCACTCTCCTCATCCATTATATGTTATCCTCTTACATCCTATCATCACATATTCTATTACCCTATTCTTAGTCATCCTATTACATCCCCTACTCATCCATTAGTGGTATATGTTTTAGGCTAAATCACCACCGCATTCTTATTCATCACATAGTGGTCTACGCTTAGTGCTAAAATCAACACCTTCCGTTATCCACCACCTACTTATCTACACTTCATACACCCTCATCATCCATATCGTCATGACATACGCTATAGGTTATGTTGTCAACTTCTTCTATCATTTTTGATATACGCTTAAGGCTAAATCATCACTCACACCTCCCATATGTCGTAGTATAAAATTTTGCTATAGGGTACACACACACCTTTCTATAGGATGCATTCCCATCCATTCATCTTATAGTGATATACACTTAGGGCTAAATCATCACTCTTCCATTCAAACACATTGTGGTATACGCTTAGGCTATAGGGTCCACACACATCTTTCCATATATCTTATTCTCATACACTCATCCTATAGTGATATACACTTAGGGCTAAATCATCACTCCTATGATCAAAAAATTCATGATATATGCTTCGGCTATAGGGTTCACGAATATCTTCTCCCCATGTCACATTACATTAGCACTCCCCATAGACACTCATCATAGTGTGCTAGATACAACCAACACTACTTGACTACCGAGGGTGAAAAAATGAACCTCACTGCATACACTTCCATACACTCGGGGGCATGTTGCTCCTATCATTCCATCTTACATTCCATTCCATCCATCCACAACATACTACATTGTCTTGGTAGCATTTACTCTTGTTTACTAGTGTTTTTCATGTTCATTCTATTACACATGTTAGCTTTCTTTCTTATATGTCATTATCATACACACATGTGTTCATGCCTTTGTCTAGTGTGATCGCAGATATAAGACATTTACACGTGACATGGATGCTTTCCTTCTACCCTTACTATACTAGTCATTGGGGGCATCCACATTCATCTCATACAGGTGTTATTGTTTCATTTTGTACTTAACATATTTTACTTCGCTTCTTACATGCTTTGACATAATGGTTTTCACTCTAACATGCTAACAAGTGTTTCATGTGCAACACTTGTTTTGCAGGACTACATGTTTGTTTTTACTTGTCTGCGTTATTTTCCATTATTTATGGGATTTTCCCTTTGCTTGTGTGCACACTTGATTGTTGTTTGTGGCCATGATGGCCTTGCATGTCTTGCAACATCGTGAGTGATGTCCCATGTTTGAAACCCACTTTGTGTGGTATCCTTATTTTCTTGTGTGTTTACACTACTGTACTTGGTAGTTTTTCTACATTGTCTACATCTTTTACACTTATTTATGTGCATGTGTTTGGACTAACACTTGTATTGGCTAGTCATCCCCTTTTATGCGTGCCTTAGTATCTACCAAGTTTTCCCTTTCCCCTTTAGGGAAAAGTTCTATAGGTTAGAGTGCGGTTGGTCCTCTTTTGGGGCCGTATTCTCCTTCCAGGGTCATCACATGTGCCCGAAAGAGGGGGCACCATTGAGGGTTTCTACTAACAAAATATATCTACACTGGTTCACACACAATGAGTGAGTTTAGACTAGTCTATGAACTCTATACAAAGCGGCCTTAATAGGACATGGTATCCTTTAACAATTCTGCGGAGCGGTTACAAACTCGGGGTTACAGTGGGTGGTATCTCTACACTTCTCCATCTAGTGGCATAAGATCACCCAAAATCCAATGTATTATAAATATCTCTTAAAAAAATTAGCGAAGTAGTTAGAGTTAGAGGATACAAAGCATTTCCTCCCTACACTTCTTCAATCGGGGTGGCGTGAGATCACCCTAAAAATCGTGACACTACAGGATATCCTTCTACAACATTTTTATCTAAATGGATCAAGTGCACATGTTCCATTTTTCTATTTACACTTTCTATTATAGCGTATTTTACACAACATTTTTACATACATATATATTTGACTACTTGATCATTTTCTCCTTGCAGGTCCGTTGTATGAGAAACAAGTAGTCGAATTGGGGGAAACAAAAATAACAACAATGACAATGACAACACATTGTGATACTTTCCATACTAACCATGCAGGTACACCACACACATGTAGCAGCTACACACATGTTCCACCCTAGGTTCACTCTCATCACTTTTATTCACATTTTTCATCTTTAGAATCCACGCTCCTCCACATTTTTATTTTAGTCATTCCATGCTTGAGTCTAGTCCATCGGCACATCTTCTTCTACACTCTACATGGTTATTAGGTACACATCTCTATCTACTTTATGTTACCGAGCTTTCCGCTCACCAACATAAAGTGGGGGCAAATGTAGACACAAATATTACACATTAGACAATATTTAGCCCGGTCTTATACTACTATTTAGAAGGTTCTCAAGTGTAGAAAGTACTAATTAATCCCACCTTTTGGCCACCTTTTTCTTATCTTTTATTTTTCTTTCCCATGTGTTTCCTTATACTTATCAGCCCATTTCATGACCATTCGACATTCTAGCCTAAAGTCAGGTGCCCATTCCTATCTTGGGCACCCTGGGAACCCTGGTCCCACTTTGGGCACCCCAATCTATGCCCAACCTCTTTCGATTAATTTTTGGGTCACTTTTAGCTGTTGATCATCCTTATCTTCTTCTTAGTCGCCCTTGTCAAGATTAATTATGAAATTAAGCTTGAGATCCCTATAAATATAAAATTATAAGACCATAATAAGGTTCTAGGTCATTGCATCTTATCACTACTATCAACTCATCTAGGGCTAAATCCATTGCATCACACACAAACTACATAGGGGGATGGATTCCATTCTATTCCATGCATACATGCTACTTACATTTCTATAGCTATTATTTCTCGCTACTTCACAAAGTGTGACTAACACGAGAGCACCTAGGGAAAAACATGCACACACACACACACACACACACACACACACACACACACACACACACACACACACACCAAAACTAAATAAGGGTCCGTAATGTACTAAAACACTCAAAGTGATAAGTCCACTAGTTTGGTAGCTGAGGTTAATCGACCCATTCATATGCATATTTTATTTTTCTAGGGTTGGATACTTCTCCTTGCATCACGGGTCATTCTACAATACATCCGATGAATCCAATGTAAGAGAGAGAGTATTCGAGACACTTATTGACCATACCAGATTCATATTTTTAGCATTTATGTTGTTTAAGCACCCATATTGCAGACAAGGGCACCCTGTGGTTCCCAAGTACACTCCCTAGATGCTCGTGTCATCTCGGATAGCCTAGATATGCCCCCTTCGCAAGGCCCCGAGTGTTCATCTACACTACCAAGTTCTAGTTCTAGATCTGTGACAACCTGTGACAGTCTCATGTTATCAACTAAGTTTATTCCTTACTCTTCTCTTGCACATTAGGGTTTTATTTTATCTAGAATAGTTTATTTACATTTATCTCATACTACTTTAGTTCATTTACAAAATTTTAGTCCTCTTATTTAGATTAACACTAAAACCCTAAATACCCCATTTAGTACATATTTTTGTTAATCACATACCAACATGTCATGGCACACATCTTTCATGATCTCATTCACAAAGTGATTGAATTTTATGTTGACGACTTGCTTGTCAATTCTAAATGCATTGATGATCATGCTCATGATTTAGACATTGCCTTAGGATGCCTTTGCAAATATAAGGTTTGCCTTAATCCTGGAAAATGCATATTTGGGGTGACACGAGGAAAAATATTGGGTTTATTGGTATCAAAGAGAGGTATTGATGTTGACCTCGTAAATATTATGGCTATCCTTAACATGCCACATCCAACCTTCATTGTCAATATATGCACTTTCCTTAGAAATCTTGGGAAATCCAATGATTTTTCCGAGTTTACCTATCGTACTCATGCAATCAATAGTCTCTTTGGAAAACATACAAAGTTAGATTGGACAAAACACTTCCAACAAGCCTTCAAAAATATGAAGAAATCCTTATCATCATTACCAACCTTATAACCTCCTTTGTCGGATCATCCTTTAGTGCTATATACCTCTTCCACTTTGGTATCCACGAAGATCATAATGGAAAGGAGCATGCCATCTATTATATTAGCCGAGCTTTACTAGACTAACAAGCATGATATAATTTCTTTAATCGAGCTTGCTTAGCCATATATTATGCCACTACAAAATTATGTCACTACATGCTATATCAAACCATTTATTTCGTCATCCATACATATCCTTTACGAAACTTATTCTTGCATGATTTACTCCCAACATACTTGCATCGGAAATGGATGACCCTCTTTATGGAGTTTGACCTTTGTATCATCACACGGACAGGTAGTAAAAGGCCCAGTCATAACATATTAGTTGGCTATCACCCCCATCTTTGTACCTCATCCCATTCATGATGCATTACCCGATGATGATATCCTCCTCATCGAGGGCAAAAATATTTCCATTTATATAAAATACTACTACAACTTCAAAGCTATTCTTGAGGTGTAGTCCTCTACGCTTGATTCTAAAGTGCCCCCACCTAAAACCAAACCAACGACCAAAATCATAGAGGAGGAGGTCACCATTGATCTCTATGAGGATACATGGATGCTACACTTCAACGGGGAAAAATTCCTCCAAGGATCTGGGGGCAGTTTTTGTTCTCACTAATACCTATGACCATGCCTTCCCTATTTTTTATCGACTCAAATTTGAAATCACTAATAACATGGTAGAATACAAGGCTCGTATCTTAGGCATTCAATATTTCTTAGCCAATAATTTCTCCTATCTTCATGCCATGGGGATTCTCAATTGGTGTGTCAACAAGTTAGTGGTGCATATCAATGTTGTAGCAAAAACCTTAAGGCTTATTATGACTTAGTCAAAGAATTAACTTGGTGCTTCACTTCATTTACCATAAAATCAATCCCTCACAAACATAATGCCTTGGATGATTCTTTGGCCACATTTTTCACCTAGTTCCAATCACATTTTGATTCTCATGATGACACTCCTCTTATACAAATTCTTCAAACCCTAGTCACTTCACCTCCCCAAGCATCCGGGATGTCTATCATATTGAGCAACATGGCCCTACACAAGACCCTTGGTATGCTAACAACCACCAGTTCATACAACACCAAAATTTCCCAGACGATACTCAACCATGAACAAAATTACCAAATTCATACTTAAAGATGACATCTTATATTATAACAACGTCAAAGGTACCTTACTCCAATGTGGTAAAAATATGAGGTTCCCCTTGTCTTGGAAGAAGCACATGGGGGCACTTGTGGTGGCCATTGTAGCGGTCATGCTACTACACACAAGTTCCTATGTATGGGTTACTATTGGCCTACACTAGAATCTAACGCTCACACCTTTTCCAAAAAGTGTTGACATTTCCAATTTCATGATGATTTAATTCATTATCCTTTGGCTGAGATTCAATCTATTGCAGCTTCTGGCCCTTCAACATATGGGGATTGGATTACATCCAAAATTTCCTCGATCTCAAGATGGTCATGTCTTCATCATTACAACCATGAAATACTTTACTAATTGGATTCAAGCCATGCCTCTCATTAATATGTCTAGTCTTACTACATCTAAATTCATCCTTAATCAAATCATTTTCTACTTTGGAATTACCCATAACATCATATCTGACAATGGTAGGGGATTCAAATTCAAATAAGTAAAACATATTTTAGCTAAATTCAAAATCAAACATTTATTCTCAACACCATATCATCCTCAATTCAATGAACAAGCCACGTCTATAAATAAAATACTCAATAAGATTATAGAAAATACGGTCTGCAATAATCATGCACATATTTACATAGGAAGTTATATCCTACATTATTGGCATAATGGAAAAGTGTACATACAACCAATGGAGTAACGCCATTCGTACTCACCTATGGAGCAAAGGAAGTCCTTCCACTCGACCTAGAACTCCCTTCACTCTGCATTTACCTTCATGGTATCATTATAGAAGAGGATCTTCGTGAATCTTGCCTCTATAAACTCAAACTTTTAGAAGAAGGATGTGACAGAGCCTTCACTCATGCAATCGAAGCATAATAAACAAATGGCCAAACAACATAATCAACTTGTTTGTCCGAGCACTTTGATGTGGGTGATCTTATCCTTAAAATTGATTATACACATGACAAAGAAGGTAAATACACTCATAAATGGTGGGGTCCTTACCTCATTAAATATATTATATGTCCTAATACATATCATCTTCAAACCAATGAAGGTCACATCTTCAAAGAACCAAAAATGCTCAATTCCTCAAAAATTTCATGCATGAAGGGCCTCGAGAGGTTTCGATACTTATCTACCATCTCTCATCCTTTCTTCTCAAATTCAATACTTTATCACTCTCTTCTCCTCTTTAAAATATGAATATATTATCAACACCTTGGCTTTGTACACTCTATCCTTTCCCATTGGATCGCCGTGGTATTATGTGCATCATCGCTAAGGCTTATGGCCTTGCCTATATTTATATTTCCATCTGGAAACCTTATCCTTATAACATCTACCTCATGGATTTTTGTGATTTTCAAAATTGCTAGCTTCCTTTGGGCTAATTATCCATCTTCTCTCTTTATCTTCACCTCTAGGTTTCTAAAATTTCCTCTTTGTTGCTTTTACCATACGGTGTTTTCCACTTTTCAATGTGTTATCTCCATTTTGAGTTCACAACAAAATGATCAGATAACCCCTACGAAATTTTTAAAGCTGGTTTTGCAAAATTACTTCTTTAAGAGAAAATCGGGTTTTCGGGTTTCACCGACAGGTCGACATGAGTTTTAAATGTTTTATGTCTTGTGTTTTCCGAAACCCGAAGCCCACTTCAAGTAGAGTTAATTTGGGTTTCGGACCTTCGGCACATCGGAACATGCCTTATCCAAAGCATGTTTTGTGTCGCCTGTCTCCCGATACCCGGAGTCGATTTAGTTCTTCATGTCGGGTTTTCGGAACGTTGAAGCATCTAAACATCTCATGCTCTATGTCTTGTGTTTCCCGAAACCCGAAACCCGAATTGTTCTAAGCGCCTTTGTTTCGGGTTTTGGACCTCTCAAGCATGTTGACATGGCATTAATGTCGAGTTGTCGGGTGAGGTGGCACGTGCCAAGCCGAAGTGTATTAATTATAAATTTTCTTATAAATATGCGGATTTACACGTCATTTTTACCGGACGTATTTTTAACTCGTGGATTTTCGTACATGCTCTTCCAATCTCGAAACCCGAAAGCTCGCCTGTGCCTGATTGAATCGCCTGTTTTCGATCTTTCCTTTCTCTGGTTGAAGGTATTTCTCTTTCCATTCTTTGTTCCTAGTTTTTGTGGATTGATTGCGCGTGGATTCTTCTCATTTTCTTGCTGGGTTTTGAGGGATTTTTATTCTTCTTCTTTCTGGAGTTGTTTTCTAAACGGGGTTTAGGTTTTAGGGTCTATCTCTTCGAAATTTCCACTTGGTGTTATTTCCTCAAATTTTATTATGTGCTTGGTACATGAATGGTTAAAAAGAGATGGCATGTTTGAAATTCAACAAAAAACCCTGTTTTTCTCTTCTCGGGTTTTGAAGGCTGTTGTGCAGTGTCGAAGACCCAAAGTATATTGAAGGTTTGGCTTGCCGGACTTTCCAGAGTTTCCGACATCATCACAAGTGTCGGGCTTTCTTCAGTTTCGACATCCTCAGCAGTGCCGGACTTTCCAGAGTTTCTGACACTCTCAGCGCATCGGGTTTCCTGGATTTCCCGACATCTTCGCCAGTATCGGACTCTTCCGTTCTTCCGACATATCCAGTGGGTGGGTTTCTCACGATGCTCGACATCCCCTGATCTCCGGAACTTTCTTCCTTCGACCTTCTTCATGTCGGACCCTGGTCCATCCCAAGAAAAGACAGAGAAGTTGGGAAGAATGAAATACAAGTTTAAAAAGGTGGAGTCTTCATCATATATTGATTGCAACTACGACATCCGAGATACAGAGCTTGGGAATATAGATATTGAAGATTTCTGGAGCAGAGTAAGGAGTTCCTCCCAAACTCCGTGGATGAAAGCGATAGCCGATAGTGGCTTACCCCTTGCAGCTGGTTTTCCCATGGCCGCTCAGTGCCCTGAGTTCATTTTGGCTGTGCCTCGGTTATGACTCACCTTATCGTTACTGTGGAGAAGTCCGGCGGTGAAGTTGTTTCGCTCGGAATGTTTCAGCTTTACGGGAATAGAGTTGCTTCTATCCTTTCATTACTTTTAGAAAAGCAGATGAGGTTAGGATTAGGAGGAATACCTGTTGATGTCGAGATGGTGTGCGCGTTACCGTAGAGAAAGATCAGGTTGACCTGCGGAGAACTCCTTTTTGTCTTGGAAGGACTACTGCAAATAAGAACACAAGACCACAAGATTTTGATTAAACAATAAATGAGAAAGCGCCTTGGGCCAGGAAATATAAAACTTCCTTTCGAAGCGTGGTCGATTCCCTGCTAATATGAATTAACACAAAAGCGCAAAATATCAATTAGATTACTTGGTTGAAACTAGTAGGAGAAGGCTGGTTTCTGGTTATAGTCAGGGTAACCGATACCGGTTTCTAGTAACTGCCGTCGGTTGGGTCTAGGACCTGTAGGTTGATTGTTTTGGTGGGGTGTTTGTGTTTCTTGGCATTAGTAAGGTTGGTTTATGGATGATATTAGGAAATGAGATGATGAGGGGTAAAAGAATGGACAATTAGATCTGATGGGATCTTGGGTAGTGGGTTCGGAAGCTGGATTTAGGAGAATTTGTGATTTAAAGAGCATAAGAAATGTTATAACAGAGGACATGCAAGATATGACTTACTGGTTTTGGCGAAGATGCAAGTTGATATCCTCTACTGCAAGCACTTCTGGTTTCTTCACTCGTCTCTGCTTGGTTAAGTGAAGATCTGGACTCTGTTTTTCACTCCCAATGATCTCTGTTGTTTCAAAAATCATTCGACCTTTGATTTTGGTTCGGGGAGCCCATTTACAGGGAACCGATGGCGGTTACGTGAATCGCGGCGATCGAGTAGGAACCAAGCATCGGTAAGGAAAAAGTAGGCTATTTTTAGTAAAATAGCCCACCTTCCCCGCTTTTCTCCCAAGAGATCGATTGCGGGCTTGGTCAAGTGGCTAGAAGGTCGGCTTTGGAGTGCGAGTAAGGAGGCATTAGTTATGGATGTGAGTCTAGACCAAGTCATGGGTCTTAATTAGGTTAGTTTAGGGTTAGGGCTAGGTCATGATGAGGTGGCAAAGTGAGGTGGCGGGTAAGGTGATGTGGATTATCAATTATAAGGTAATTAATAAATAATTGTGTAAGGTTTAGGTGATGAGGTTAGATTGCGAGATGAGATACGGGTCACAAGGGGTCGTAAGACACAAATTTGGTGTCTACATTAGCCCCTTATTGTCGTGTAGCTTGTTTTGTAAAGCTACACGGACAATAATATGAAGTGGTTACTCCTGTTAAGGGTATAGGTAATCCCCCTCAAAGCTATCACAGATTGAGTGAGCGAGAAATCGGGGATAGGGTTGATAACTTGGTAAATGGGGTAGAGGATGGTAATATGGTGGGGTAGGTTCAAGGAAGTAGACGCATATTGAAATGCCATAGTACGACTAGGGTACATGATTTGACGAGCAAACCAGCAGTGCAGAGGCAAAGGTCGATAGTTTATCCAAATAAGGGTGATATAATCCTGGTATCAGGCAGGCAGGAAGTAGCCCGGGGTATATAACGGGTAAAGGTACAGAGCGTTTAGGCATGTTCGGTAGTACCAAAAGGTTGGTTTGGTTGAGATAAAGCGTCACGGTCTGGAGCGGGCAAAGTTGGTCGACAGATCAAGTCAAGGACCCTAATCATGCTAAAACACGAACAGGTGAGCTCGATTGAACAAAAAACTACCGGATGGGTGGATAAAAGTGTATGGTGTTGATTTTGGGTAAGGGATGGAAGTGGTGCGGCCGTGGGTCGGGCCAAGTTGTTGGGTTGCGGCCTTGGGTCGGGCCAGAAGGGTAAAGGGAGGCCTTGGGTCGGGCCAAATAGTGAGGGCGAGGCCTTGGGTCGGGCCAATTGGTAGGTTGAGGCCTTGGGTCGGGCCAAATTGGTAGGGCGAGGCCTTGGGTCGGGCCAAATGGGTAGGGCGAGGCCTTGGGTCGGGCCGAATAGGTAGGTTGAGGCCTTAGGTCGGGCCGAATAGGTAGGTTGAGGCCTTAGGTCGGGCCGAAAAGGTAGGTTGAGGCCGTAGGTCGGGCCGAATAGGTAGGTTGAGGCCTTAGGTCGGGCCGAATAGGTAGGTTGAGGCCTTAGGTCGGGCCGATTGGTAGGTTGAGGCCTTGGGTCAGGCCAAATTGGTAGGGCGAGGCCTTGGGTCGGGCCAAATGGGTAGGGCGAGGCCTTGGGTCGGGCCGAATAGGTAGGTTGAGGCCTTAGGTCGGGCCAAATAGGTAAGTTGAGGCCGTAGGTCAGGCCAAATAGGTAAGTTGAGGCCGTAGGTCGGGCCGAATAGGTAGGTTGAGGCCTTAGGTCGGGCCGAATAGGTAGGTTGAGGCCTTAGGTCGGGCTGGACAAGTGAACAAATGGTGTGCAGCAAAGGTGGATAGAGGCGATATTGGTGAAAAAGAGGCAAGGAGTAAATAAGGGCAAAGAATGGGGTGAAAGTTGGGTAGAGAACCGATGCGATTCGATTCTGCGCATGACCGATATCGGTTAAGAAACCGATACGGTTCTTAGGGAAAAATGAAACCGATATCGGTGAAAGGTGAAAAACCTATAAAAAGAAAAATACGGCTTGTCATTGTCACTTTTGTTATTTGCAAACCAAATCGACTTGTCTGACGTGGAGAGTTGAGATTAGAGGCTTGATTGAGTGAGGTGGAGCTATTGTGCTTTGGCACCTGAGGCCGAGATAGTACGCACCACCAGCACAGAGACTTAAAGGCTGATTATAGGAGAGAGATCAGCTCAGGGGTCAGGTGCAGCTCTTACGAGGGGCGGCTAACACGAGCACGAGATAGGTGTCTTACAGGGGCAGCTAGCCTAGGCTCGAGCAGTTGTTTGCACATGCAAAGCACCACCACCAAAGCACCACGGCCACAGTGCGAGTGCAGTAGCGGCACGAGTATGAGTACCACTGCGGCCACAGTGCAGCACCGGCAGCAGCACCAACACAGGCTCAGGGGGCATTGGTTGTAGGTGCCAGGGGACCAGCCCCAGCTCCGTCAGTGGCTCGAGAGCGCTATATGGAGGTTAGAGCAGAGGCCCGATATTATCAGGATATTCTTGATGGTACCGGAGTCGAGTATCAGGCTTATGTAGCACATAGGCGAGACCTCTCGGCCTAGAGATCTCGGGGAGGTGCGGCCCACGGTGGCATGTCCGTGACAGGCGGGAGGCAAGAGGCACCACGAGGACCGGCGGGGAGAGGTGCCGAGGGCGGTGGGGAGAGGCCGAGAGATCCGGACATGGTTGTTGTATTTTAGAGATGGGCACCGGTCCCAAACCGGGTGTATTGATAGAGGCACTGCTCGCTATGTATGTATTAGTCATGTATTCATTCATTCATTTATTGTATACGGCATGCGAGCGAGTAGGGGTTGTATAGTGGATACCGGTCTGCAGTCGAGTCGAGTATATAGCTATTTTTGATACGATGAGGACCGGCATTTGTGAGCCGAGTGAGATTTTTGACAGCGATTATTGGCGTGCTGCGTGCGGCTTTGTTGTATGATGAGATCACAGAGGCCCCGATGTAGGGCACATTGTATTTTTGAAAACTTGTATATATATATATATATAGACGATGTTTTGATCCACATGTAGTGTTCAAAATGTGTTTAAATATTTGGTTAATGGCTGGTAATATATAGAATGTGTGATGAGTTTAATTGACATGTTGATAGATGGATGATGCTGATGTTTTTGTTTTTTTGTACGTATATATGAATGTCAGGTTATGTGATGAATTGGTGGTTTTGTGACATTGTGATATATGTAACTGATGAGTTGGATCCAAATGATGTATAGATTGATAGTTTCTTGATATCCGTAGTTGATGGTTTGTGTATTTGTATAAAATAAATGATGTTAATGAAATTGTAATGCTATGTGTGGTGGATGAACAAATGTGGTAAATTGTGTTGTTTATGCAGGAAAAGAGGCGGGCGCGACAAAAATTTAGGTGAGAAATGAAGAAAAGAACGTTGTTGAGAAAAGATAGGTGTGTAACCGATATCGGTAGCTGATAGACCGATATCGGTTAAGTAACCGATACCGGTTATTTAGGTATGAGCTTTTCTAAAAATAGAAAAGCTAGGGTGGCAACTTAAGTTTTAATTTTAGAGCCATGCAAGAGGTTAAATACGCGAACGCGACGCTTTTTGACGACTGAGACAGGTTTTGCATGAGAGATTTGAGTGATAAGGAGAAAAGAGACAAGGAAAGTGAATGTGATCCGAGATTCAGAAGGCAGAAAGACAAAGTTGAAAAGGGTGGTGATCATGGCAGAACGAGGAGAAGCATCCAAAGCAAGCGAGGGATAAGAGGAAGACAAGGGCCACCTCAAGTGCTGCCGCAACCCAAGAGGTATCAGCTTGTTTGTGATTTAACTACTGCATGTTTTGGGAATGAGCTAGAGGAGAATAGGTAAGTAGATATGAGAAAGACAACATGATAGCCAGGGGTATAGATGAGGTGAGTGTTATGGGGTAGGTAATTCGGGGTTTTGGGTATGTCTGTGTATATAGAAAGGAATAAACGATCAATTTATTGTCGTAGGTGGTTGTTTTAGGCAAGATGTATGTAATTGGAAGTGACCGATACCGGTTAGGTGTAACCGATATCGGTTACTGACCGGTACCGGTTATTTATAACCGATACCGGTTACTGTAGGGATTTCCAGAATGTGAGAAAAAACTCGTGGTGATTTGATTTATTGAACGGGTATTTGTTTTTGTAACGTATGCAGGCAGAGGCGGGGATAAGGATGAATGATAGTGTACCGGCGCTGCTGTCACGAATCCGAGCGGATGTAACACCAGCTGAATGGACATTGATAAATCGTTTGGGGTTAAGTGGAATCCGCTATTATTCACGAATTGCACGGAACCATGCTATGTTGCAGGCATTGATTGAAAGATGGAATCCTGAGAAAAATACCTTCTATCTGCCAACAGGTGAAATGACAGTAACATTGGAAGATGTGTTTCGTATTTTGAGACTCCCCATTACAGGAAAACTAGTATATCAGGCGTTACCTAGCGCGGGGCGGGCAGCGATAACAGAAGTGTTTGGTCCATATGCACGAGACTTAACACAGCGAGGTTTGTCATTCACATATGGGGTAATGTATGCAGCACACCCTGAGGAGACAAGGTTAGCGGTGATATTAATGATAGCGGTAGGGTATTATGCGTTACGAGGGTGGAAGGGGAATATTTCCAAAGGCATTGATGTGTGTTATTTGGGAGATGATAGAAAGGAACGTGACTTTTGCATGGGCACTGCATATTTTGGCGGAGCTATACAGGGGTTTATGGGCTTGTAGGTGAAATCACAGGACGACACTGGATAGTTCATACTTATTACACTGTTGGGCCTATGAGCACATTGTTTGTGTGCGACCAATAGGCCGACCCATCCAGTCGGGAGAAACCGGAGTGCAGAGGTTGGGATTCAGACGATGGGTCCAGACAGAACAAGAGGCCAGATCCCAGGCCGTGACGGGTGATATTGTGTATTACAGGCAGGTATGGGAGAGGGTGACGTTTGCGGACATCATTGAGGCCTTACGGTAACTATATGGTAACAGAGAGCATAGCTGAGGAGTTAAGGGGTGTAGAGCGAATGAGGTGGATCGCGGGGCACAGGCCAGGTGAATATGAGAGGATTCCTATAGATCGCGTGCGGCGACAATTTGGATTTGTGCAGGATATACCCCTGGCTTATAGACCATATATGAGGATCGACGCAGAGGTAGTACTCTCACCTCCCCAGCCAACACCTCCAGAAGGTCCTGAAGAGGTAGCAGCCGATCGCAGGGTAATGGACGCAGGAACGACAGAGGCCTATAGATTATGGTGGGCAGCGGAGCTGCGAGGTATACGTGATTGTCCTGACATAGCTGTGATTACAGCAGAGAGGGATCGTCTGCAGCGTTTAGTTCAGCAGCTCCAAACGCAGGTGAATGAGACAAGAGGATTGTTAGCGGTTGCGGAGTCACGGGCGGGGAGACTAGAGGCTGGAGTCCTCCATGCGAGAGGGCGTATTCATATGTTACAGGAGAGATTGGCAGATCAGTGGGCGGTACCAATAGCCGTGGTACCTTTGAGGACAGAGAGGCCCGGCGAGAGGGGTCGACGATCACGATCATCACCTAGTTCGGGATGAGGCGTGAGGGTCTGAGTAAATGTTAGCAAGGTATAAGAATAAATAAGGATGCCGACCTGCGTGTCGATGATAGAGAAGATGTATTTGTTTAACATCTAAATAAAGCTGAATATGTATGTTGATTTGAGTTACGATAAAAATAAGAATGTTTGTGTTTTGATTTTCGGTGTTTTGAAAAAGGATAAAGAGGAATGTGATTAAATAGAAATACACAGAAATATTTATTATACCACACATGATAGATTATGGTAGGGGATGGTCGAGCTAACCTTGGGAGACCCCATGTCTCCGAAGTGCTGCCTACATAGCCCATTGCACAAAGCAAGGAGGGGCCTCAGACCGATGTAGTTCTCCCTTAGGATCAGGGAGAGGCGAATTCAGGCAATTTGGTACGGTTTAGGCAATTGGTTGGTTGGTAAAAATATTGATATTAATATTGGTAAGGTAAGGTTGATGGTGTTGGTAACGAATTGGAGATGTTGTAGAAGGTACAAGGGAAGCGAGAGTTAGCCTACCCAAGTAGAAGGGAACCATGTCCTGATTAAGGTCAACACACAATCCTAGATGCGAGGCAAAGCAGAAAGAGTGCTCCGTAGGTGAAAAGAGCTAAACAAACCACACAACGTAGAACGAGCTTGGAGCCCTAGGTACCGTGCATAGACGAGAAGTCAATAGGTGAAAAGAGTTGTGTGATCACAATATATCGAGCGTACATTACGTCCCTTGAGTTGAAACAAATGGTGAGGTGAGGTGGATGGTATAGCTGAGGTTCAGAGAACTTATTACAAAGTGAGTGTTCTGACGAAAGAGAACCTACCCTAAATAGACAAGTCCATGACTCAAAAGTCCTTTTGAATGAGGCTTTTATTTTATTGAATGTAGACTGATCGATGCGGGAAGTCTACAAGGGATATTGATTGTATTATTCTTGAGGTCTTCACGAAGCTGATCGATGCGAGAAGCTTCTGCTAGAGGCTGACTGTGTATAGCTGTCCTTCGAGGGAGCAGTCTATTTATAGTAGCAGATATGATTTTAGTGCATAGCTGTCCTTCAGGGGAGCAGTCTATAGAGAATAGCAGCAATAATTTGGCATATAGCTGTCCTTCGAGGGAGCAGTCTATATTTAATTTAGATGACTAGATGTTCTTTTTAGCGTGAAGCATCTAGTTTAGTAGGAAGTTTGACTCAAGAAAATCCCATAAGAATACGGCTTATTTTAATACGTTGAAGTCATGGACTAGACTAAAAAGGGGAAGGCATCGTTAAGGGGAGGTGAGAGGTGAGCTTGATTTTATTTCGAGATGTAGGAAACAAGTGCATGTGGTGGTATGGGAGCTCAAGGGACGAGCAGTAGGCGGATAAGAAGTGATATAACACTAATTTCAACAATAGAATGGTCGAAGATGCAAGGCATTAGGGGTTGAGCTCGGTTTACCATTAGCGAAGCTAAACGATAAGTGCACGATCCATAGGTGTGAGTGATTATATAAGGCCCAATCCAATTGGGAGAAAATTTTCCACGTTTGCTCTTTTCTAGTTTGGTGACATGTTGATTCTCTTTGAGGACAAGATCACCAACCTTAAAGGTACGCTCATGAAGTCGCTTATCATAAGCACGTTTGATGCGTTTTTGATAGATTTGAAGGTGATCAAAGAGTAAGACGATGTTCGTCAAGAAGCTCCATTGGGCTAACCGCTCTTGGCGGAAATCATCATTGGTGAGAATATCCGAAGAGATATTCTAAGGGAGGGTATTTGTATTTCGAGAGGCAAAACAGCCTCGGTACCGTATACCAAAGAAAAAGGTGTGGCATTAGTAGAGGTACGAATGCTAGTACGATAAGCCCAAAGGGCAAAGGGAATGTGATCGTGCCAATTTTTGCCGGAGTCATTGACAACTTTCATGAGGATTTTGGTTAGGGTTTTATTAGAAGATTCAGCCTGACCATTGGCTTGTGGATAGTAAGGTGATGAGAAGCTAAGTTTGATACCAAAGTTTCCGTGAAAAGTCTTGCAACAACTTGTTTTTAAAAGATTTTCCATTATACATTATCGGGCGATGAGGAACACCAAAAGCGACAGATAATGTGGTGGTTAATGAACTCGACAATTTTTTCTTTTTGATTGAAATGAGTGGAATAGCCTCCACCCATTTTTGTAATATTCGATGTTGTGATAATCCATCGGTGACGTTGCGAAGAGGATGGATGAATCTCACCAATAAGGTCTAAACCCCATTGTGAGAAGGGCCAAAGATCTCGAGCGACCTGGAGCGGGTGGCTAGGAGTATGTTGAAGGTTGGCATGTTGTTGACACATAACACAACGCTTAACATATTCGTAGCAGTCGTTATTGAGAGTAGGCCAATAATAACCAAGGCGAAGGATTCGTTTGGCCACGGCAAGGCCGCTAAAATGTCCACCACAAATACCGTCATGGACCTGTTGGATGGTATGGGTGACCTCCGCGCCGGTGAGACATCGAAGGAGGATGCCATCGAAGCCGCGTTTATAAAGGAGTCCTCCCATAACAACATAACGAGAAACGCGTTTAAGAAACGCGCGTTTGCCAGTATTAGTAAGGTCAGGTGGGAGAATAGAAGTTGTAAGATAATCGTGAAATTGGTGATACCAAGTATCCTGCGAACTAGCAGACACATTATTTATCATACAAACAACCGGGGCTGAGTAAGATGGGGCAAAGAGTTGTTGGATCAAGACGAAAACTTCAGAGTCAGTTGATGAAGCCGGAATTTGCGAGGCTAAGCAAGCCATAGTATCCGCAAATTTGTTAGTGGAACGTGGAATGGTTTGGATAGAATAGTGAGTAAATAAGGCTAGAAGTGAATCCACGTAGTGTTTGTATTTTTGAAGTTCCTCATTTTTGCATTGGTAGACGCCCATAACTTGATTGACTACCAATTGAGAGTCGCCAAAAATGTTGATAGATTTGATGCCTAAGTGTAACGCAACTTGGAGACCCAGAACAAGGGCCTCGTATTCCGCTGTATTATTAGTGCAAGGGAAATCAAGCCGGAATGAAAGAGGCATAGGTTCAGCGTCGAGAGGAATGAGAACAACGCCGGCTCCTCCGCCGCGCTGGCATTTAGATCCATCGAAGAAGAGGGTCATTTGATACAACTCTTCCCGGAGTGAAAGAGTGGCGATGAGTTCGTCGGGGAAGGTAAAATTGGTAAATTGTTCCCCAGGTAAAGGGGCCTCCGCAAGTTGGTCTGCAAGAGTTTGTCCTTTGATTGACTTCTGGTGGACAAACTCAAGGTCGAGGTCAGTGAGAAGCATGAGCCATCTGGCAATGCGTTGGTTCAGATGAGGTTTGGCATACATGTAATGGATGGGGTCTGTGTTGGTGATGACGAAAGTCTTGTGATTTAGAAGGTAGTGTCGGAGTTTGGTGGCTACAAATGATAGGGCAAGGCACAATTTTTCTACATGTGTATACCTAGTCTCATAATCCACGAGGGTACGACTTATATAATAAACGGCCTGTTCTCGTCGTGCCGAATCCCGATGTGCGAGCATAGCACCTATAGCATGGTCAGTGGCGGAAAGATAAAGGTAGAAAGGGCGGTCGTCCTGGGGTGGGATAAGCACGGGTGGCTGCAAGAGATAGGATTTGAGAGCTTCGAAGGCTTGGTGACACTCCTCACTCCATTGAAAGGCAATGTCCTTTTTAAGAAGGTGATGAAAAGGTTGACACCGATCCGAGAGTTGGGAGATGAAACGTCGGATAGATTGGAGCTTACCTTGTAAACTACGCAATTGTTTGAGATTTTTGGGTGGGGGCATTTCTAGGATAGCTTTGACTTTAGATGGATCGACCTCAATGCCATGCAAAGAGACGATAAAGCCAAGAAGTTTTCCCGAAAGAACACCAAAGACACATTTCTTTGGTTGAAGGCGGACAGAATATTGTAACAGGTGATCAAAAATAATGGTTAAAACATCAAGATGTTCACTACGATGTTTAGACTTGCCGAGAAGATCGTCGACATAATCTTCAAGGATAGTGTGCATAATGTCATGAAAAATGTAGGTCATAGCCCGCTGATAGGTAGCACCAGCATTCTTAAGGCCAAATGGCATGACACGATAACAGAAGGTTCCCCAAGGAGTTATGAAGGTAGTTTTGTGTTGATCGGCAGGGGCAACCAAAATTTGGTTGTATCCTGAAAAGCCATCCATGAGAGAGAGCATCTCATGACCTGCAGTTAGATCAACAAGTTGGTCAATGCTAGGTAAGGGGAAGTCATCCTTAGGGCAAGCGAGGTTAAGATCCCGGAAATCTGTGCATATCCGAAGTCCCCCTGTCGCTTTAGTGACAGGTACGATGTTAGAAATCCATTGAGGATAGTCAATAGGCAAGATGAAGGAAACAGAAAGGAGTCGTTGGAGCTCCTCTTTGACCAAGAGAGCAATGCGTGGATGCATTTTTCTCAATTTCTGTTTGGTGGTTTGGAATCGGGGTTTAGGGTGATGTTATGGGGCAATGGTAGGATCAATTCTGGCATGTCGGCGTAAGACCATGCGAAAGCTTGGTTGCGAGCACGGAGAAAGGTAGTAAAGGCGGCTTGTTCTGATGTGTTAAGGGATTGTCCAATCTTCACAATGTGAGGATCCTCCTCCGTGTGGATGTTGATTTCTATGGTAGATTCGTTCAGCATGGTTTGGGTTTCAGATGGTAAGGCTCGTTGAATATAAGAATCATCCGCGCCAAGGTAAGTGAGGATGGAGTCATCATCCTGGCATTCAACAACATTAATCAAAGGTGAATCCTCTTCGATCATGTCTAGATACAGAAGGGGAAGAGAAGATGGGTCCTCATTATCACGTTGATAAGTGAGAGGACCTATGAAGATAGCATTTATGAAAAAAAAAAAAGTTAGGAGGGATGGATTCAGGGTCTATAGATTCTGTGGGTGATGATGGCAAAGTGGGTGATGATGGTTTGGTAGGGGCGACATCTTCTTCTTCGGAGATACGGTGACAGGAGGTGTCTCTGTGTAGGTATTCGGGAAAACCGAGACCACTACGATCATTATGTTTACGGGTAGTCACGGGAATGAGTGTATGTCGGCCTTGTTCGTAAAGGCCAAAACCAAAGCCTTTCCACGCATAGCGAGTCAAGAAGGTGAGGGCGAAACGATGATTTGTCAAGTATTGAAAATCGGATTGGAAGGGAACCACACCAAGAGGAGGTTCGGGGGTAATGGAGGATGCGTCAACACCCCATACGTTAGGTTAGTGCGGAAATGGGGTGGTCCGTAAGAGATTACCTCCCCGCGCTACAGTCATAGGTGGGATGTGCATGTAATTGTCCGTACTCTGCGGGGTAGGAAAAGAACTAACGTTATATAGGCGGTACTCCCCCAGCGTAAGGCGCTGAAAAACATCTACTAAGGGGTCGGAGGTTGGAATGTTAGCCATGCGGGAAGGAAGTGGTTTTGCGATGGTGGTTTCATCAGTTGAAGGCGTAGGCGTGGTTGAGGTGGATGGTTGAGGTACATTTGAAGAGGATGGTTGGGTTGAATTTATGGGTGTCTTGATTGGTATAAGCACATCGTTAGGGCGGTATAACATATTGCAGGTTTTAAAGGGGGGAGGGTCAGCTTTTACGGTGTAGGACTTCCCCTCGTACTCAAATTTTATGCATCTATGTAATGTTGAGGGAACGCATCCCATGGCTCGGATCCAAGGACGACCCAGAACAATATATTATATTGGAACTCTCCCTCCAAGACATAGAAGAGTTCGGGTAAAGTACGTGGTCCTACCCGAATGTTGAGGATCACGGTGCTAAGGTAGAAGTAATAGCATCATTAAATGACCGCAACATGATGGGGTTGGCACACATGCAACTAGAAGGGATATTCATTTGTTGGAAGGCTTTTGAAGAGATGATGTTTAGGCTAGCACCCCGTCAATCATAACACGAGCGTACTCCGAATGTCCCGGATGTAAGGCCGAGATGAAAAGAGCGAGAGTCGGGATCTTACGTACCAAAGTCAACAATTTCGTCTTCGGAGAAACCACTGCAGCAGCTTGTTGTATGAAGAGAGCGAAGTGGTTGGGGCGGTGGGTTGTTTGGTGAGAGAAAGCAACGTGATTGGGTGTTAGAATGGAGGCGATGTTAGGAATATCTATGTTGTAGTGTGAACATAGAATATTATGTAAGTGATTATATTATCTAGGATAATATAATATGTGTTGTAATAATTAATTACATTATTGTAAATGTAATTATGAGTGGGTGAGTAAATATTGTTATGAGTTGTTGAGTAAACAAATCATTAACAATATTAGTTTTGTGAGAAAACAAAATCTCACGTATAATAGCATGGAGTTGTTTTAGGAGTTATGTGTGGAGATATTTATGGAGATTATATCTCCTTAAATATAGGAACAACATCTCCTATTTAAATGGATATGTATTGAGCAAGAATAAAGAGTAAGATTTCGAATTTTCTTTATGCAATTATGATATTAACTTTTCATTTGGTATGAGAAAGAGAGGTTTGATGCAAGAAATTTCAGTGCTTTCATGATCAGATCCGTCTCAAAGAATATATTATATTTTTCGTTTCCAGATGTGGGTTTTTCTATAATTTTGTGTGCAGAATCACGTGCTGGTCAAAAAACTACAGAAGAAATTTCAGAAGAACCCAGAACGTAGTTTGGAAGAAATACGGATTTTACTATGCAGCTATCAAATTAAGCACATCAATTCTTCTACTGAAAGTTTTCTCCAATTTTCAATAATGTTGAATTGTTAATACAAGTTCTTGACTTGCTTGGAGGTTAAAAGGTATTCAATATAAAATTTTAAAGTACTTGATTCAATTTTGTATTTTTTTATCAGTATTGTACAAAATAATGGAGAAACTAAATATGATTGAAAAGTTTGAAGGACAAGATTTCCATACATGGCAACTACAGATGCAATTACATTTAATAGAAAAGGATCTATGGGATGTGGTGAAGTCTAATTCAACTCCACCCACTGGAGGAAATGAATTGGCAAAGTGGAATGCAAAAGATCAGAGAGCATTGGGTACCATTAGTGCGGGCTTATCAAAATCCTATCTACATCATGTGGATTTCACAAAATCTGTAAAAGAAATTTGGGAGTCTCTTAACAAATTGTTTGGTTCTGAAGCTGAAATGGCAAAGACTACACTGAAGCAATGCTTATACGGGTTGAAAATGGAAGAGAACTCAAAAATGGCAGATCATATAAGTAAGTTTCGTTCTTTGCTAAATCAACTAGCTGGAATTAAAGAACATGTAAAAGATGATGATGCTAAAGCTATTCTTCTTAATAGCATGCCTAAGAGTTACTCAAATATTGTATTTACTTTGAGTAAAATTACTATTAGTCTAGAAGGAGTGATTTCTACATTGTTAGAACAAAGCAATCATGAAGAACATGAAGAAGTACTATATGTAGGAAACAAACCGAGCTCCTCATCTAAGAAGGAAAAACATAAACCAAAGAAGGTTCCTTCACATGGAAAAATAAAATGCTTTTATTGTAATGAGATTGGGCATGTAATCGAAGGCCGTAAAAGAGAGCTCAGGATCTTCTTGATGACAAGATAGATCGAAAGCCCTTCTAGTCAAGTGAAGTAGAAACTGATTGGGAAGTCTACTCAACTGATGAAGAACTTTCATGTCCTAGTGATGAGGATTTCCTATGGTAGACTCTTTTCTTGTTGGAGGAAGGAGGCAATGGAGGAAGGAGGAAAATCAGCGTCCTCTCGTCATTCACCAACGATGGGGTCGCAGACAGATGTGGTGATATTTTATTTCAGTTATGTGGTGTGTTTATACACAAGGGGGTGAAACTAGTTTCATGTTTTGATTTTAATGTGTTCACATAGACTAACAACAGTTCCTGAGTGTCTATTTGGTGTGGAAGAAGCAAACTGCATGACTCAGCTTACAGGGGAAAATCATCTACGTACGGTCCTCTGACTGTCGTACGGTCCTCTGACTGCCATACTTCGGTGGAAGGTACTTCGGTGGAAGGTGATCAGTCGATGAAGATGTTCATACGACAAGGATGATCATTAGCAGCAAGATCCAGATAGCAAGATCCAGTAGTAATGAATACTCCGACAAGGTTGATGTTTCCAGGAGCTCTTACCCCATGTTCACACTAAGGGGGCGAATGTTAGGAATATCTATGTTGTAGTGTGAACATAGAATATTATGTAAGTGATTATATTATCTAGGATAATATAATATGTGTTGTAATAATTAATTACATTATTGTAAATGTAATTATGAGTGGGTGAGTAAATATTGTTATGAGTTGTTGAGTAAACAAATCATTAACAATATTAGTTTTGTGAGAAAACAAAATCTCACGTATAATAGCATGGAGTTGTTTTAGGAGTTATGTGTGGAGATATTTATGGAGATTATATCTCCTTAAATATAGGAACAACATCTCCTATTTAAATGGATATGTATTGAGCAAGAATAAGGAGTAAGATTTCAAATTTTCTTTATGCAATTATGATATTAACTTTTCAAGGCTGACAGAGCGAGGGTTTCATTAGGTAAAACCTCTATCCCTTGAAGGATCTCAACGAGAGCTTGTCGATGAGATTCAGAAGTCTGAATGAGATCATACAGTGTCATTTTTACGGGTGATTGGTGAAGCTGTTTAATCATATTTCGGTGGGCAATGCCATTAGAGACGGGATAGGCGGGTCCGCGAATGACCACTTTAGGTGGTGGTGCAATCAGGATGTTTGACGGAGAAAGAGATGCCGCAGGTGTGTTTTCTTTTGCTTTCCCATTGTTTTTCTGCCCTCGAGTAGCGACACTAATCATATTAATCTCGTAGACCTGAGATGAGGAAGATGGTTGGGATAACTCATGGTCTTCAAGAGGTGGGGTTGTAATAATGATAGATCTTGGTGAGGCGGGGACAGATGGTATAGGAGAGGGAATGGAAACTAAAGGTCTCTCCCTTCGTAAGTTGTCTTTCTTAATCTTTCTATCCGGGAGAGGTGACTGACGAAGGATGGTTTTTAGAGCTTTGCATCCCTCCACATCATGTCCTGGTGTGCGGTGATAAGCGCAGATTTTAGACTCATCGTAACCCATAGGTCGGGGTTTAGACGGGTCATAAGGTCTAAGTGGAGGTAGGGAAATGGTCGCATTCTCCACCAACATAGCAAGGATTTTGGCGTAAGATCCTTTGAGTGGGTCAAAATCGGAAGAGGATGAGGGTATTGGTTGTGCGGGTTTTGGTAATGTTTGGGCGTGGTTGGTTCGCACGGGTGGTGGTTTAGCCGAGGGGTGTTGATACGTGGTTTTCACTAAATGTGATTTCTTTGGCGTAGAAGCTATGTTGGATGATGAGGCCATTAAATGATGTGGTATCGAGAAAACAACCACGGGAAATAGGAGTGACCGAAAACAAATCTTTTGATGATGGAATTTGTTTAGGGTTGATAGGTGGACGAGATACGCGGAGTGACGGTGTTGCTTATACCCGGAATTTCGTATGGGTGCGGAAGGCGTAGGTTGTTTTGAAGAAAACGAGGAGGTATGATATATTGATGTAAGGTAGAGGATGGGGTCCCAATATGGAAGGTAGGTATGACGATGATGGTTTTGATTGTGATAGGGGCGCGGATTGAGTTTGTCTCTAGGTGGCGGGATGGATTTATTTTAGGATAGATCGAGTCGCTTAGGTGGGTGCGTTAGGACTGGGCATTGGTGAGGTCCCAAGCGTAGGGGAAGATCTGGTTAAGTTGATAGAAGTGGACGGGGCATTTGGTAGAGGTGAGGGGGTGAAGGTGAGAACAGGGCATTTTAAGCACGTAAACACTTGGTATATGGTGGAGACATCAAGATCGGTCATTTGCATTTGAGTAGAAAAAGGGGTACTCAAATGTTTCCATAGAAACTGTCTATCTTCCGTGGAATGAGCGGTCCTCACATGTGAATATGAACTTTTATGTAAGAACGACGGGTTGTGATTCCAGGTCCACGTGGGTGTGACACAAGAGGTAGATGAGGCATCGTATCAATAGATGTTAAGAGGTCAACCGGTCGTTGAAAAGATTTAGGCGATGAGGGACTAATAGGTAGGAGGGCGTGTTTGAGGGGATCTGTCATGTTTAAAGAATGTGGTGATGTCAGTGTAAGAGATTTCTCGTCTAAGGATGTCAAAAGGAGTGGCGAGCCTTCCTCTTGTGCAGCAAGAGCGGTAGAAGGGGACGTTTGGGAAATAGATAAATTAGATAACATCCGCTCACAGTCTTGTAGGGATGTGGTGTAAGAAGACTCATCGATGAGAAGAGAAGTCCAGGCAGTTAACTCTTTTATGGGTAAAGGAATGATTTCACTTTGGCTTGATGGTGGTGAAGGAGGTTCAGACTCCTGTGTTGGTGGAGAGGCTTGATTCAAAATTTTTTCAATAGAGGCTTTTGGCTGAGAATCGAAGACTGCATGGATCTCATGAACACTCTCCTCGGCTAAGATATCTTGGTTTACGTTACTGTTGGATGAGTGATTCGGGAATGGCTTGTTGAAAATTTTCAGATTTCGGTTAGCAGGGGCGTTAGGATTATCGAGGGCTATATCCCCGCATCAACCATTTCCTGCACTATGTTTTTCAACATCTTGCAGTTCTCATGACTGTGTCCCTTCACGCGGTGGAAATTAAAAGTCATTTTCTTTGTACCGGGGAAGGTATGGCGCGAGTGGAATCAAACCCAGAATGAGGTTTAACAGGAGGTAAGGTAATGGCTCCTACTTTGAGCAATTTTTCCAATATCACACCATATGTTTCTCCCAAGGGAGTGTAGTTGATGGGTTCTGCTTTATACTTATAAGTGGTTTTTGGCGGGGTATTAGACGGTGGTTGGGATTTGACCATCACCGCGTGGACAGCTCCTTTTGATTTAGAAGAAGTGGATGTGTGAGGAGTGGCGGTATTTGGTTTATTGATAGAATCAGGAGTTCGGAAATTGGGGTTTTTGTTACGCAACCGCAATTTCTCCTCTTCTAAGGCTCGAATTTCTAATTTTCGGGCCATAGTAAAGGCCTCGTCGAATGTACGGAAAGTTTGAATTTGGAGGGTGGGGGAGATGTGCTTAGCGCAGGCCCACGTAAACAGTTCGATAAGTTCGGTTTGAGGTAAGGCATACGTAAGTTGGTTGATAAGGCCCCGCCATCGTCCAACGAAATCTGTGATAGATTCGTCTTCGAATTGTCGGATGGCATAAAGGTCGGTGATAGATACTTTCTTGGCAATGTTAATGGAGAAATGATCCAAGAAAGATTGGGCTAGTTGGTTAAAAGAGAAGATCGAGTCTTTGGGTTAAAGCACTGTACCACTCAAGGCGGGTCCTCGATAAGGACATGGGGAAGGTGCGGAGTAACAAGGCATC
This sequence comes from Taxus wallichiana var. yunnanensis, assembly GCA_018340775.1. Lineage (NCBI taxonomy): Eukaryota > Viridiplantae > Streptophyta > Pinopsida > Cupressales > Taxaceae > Taxus > Taxus wallichiana. Next base: position 662,958,240 of record CM031234.1, on the reverse strand, counting down.
ATCATGGGCAATCAAATAACAAGCATGTCTAAATGATCGCAAGTGTTGTTGAGGATCCTCTTTACTATTAAAACGAGTAAATTTCGGCAACTCCCATTGCGGAGGATATGAATGAAGGGGAACAGTAGGGTGAATAGGCTCCCGACAAACTTGTTCGTATGTCAAGGTGCTACGACTTCCCGAAACCGAAGCCTCCAGATTTTGCATTTTGTCCATCATTTGTTTGATGAAATCTGTGGTTGGATGAGATGATGGTGCGGTTGTGGTAAACGGAGGCAAGTTGGACCAAGGGCTTCCGCTGGACAATGGTGGGGCTAAGTGTTGATAAGGTATGGAGGATGAGTATGTTGGAGCAACAGAATAGGGATGTCCCATATAAGGTGTTGAGGTTACTGGATACGTGTATGGGAATGAAAAGGTAGGCGGAGCTTGAGAAGGAAAGCTCGTGTGAATAGTGAGAGAGCAAGTCATGAATGGAGTGGTCTGAAGAGAGATGAGGTAGGGGCAGTTGGTAGTAACGATACGTGGGGTCCAAGATTAACCAAAGGAAAGCTAATCGGGTCGTATGAACCTCAAGCCGCCGGATTGGGAGACGGGGCTAGAGATGCAGAAGTAAGCGGTGTTATCGGGAGGAGTGGGAGCTAAATGAGCAGCTATACTAATAGGCATGCCAACAAGGAGCTGACCATCAGGGTGTACGGTCAGGGCATGAGACAAATAGTATTATGCAGTCTTTGGGATTAGCATCCAGAAATTTGGCAAAGTCCTTGTCTCCTACGGGAATTTGGGGATCTCACCGGTGTCCGTAGGGTTCCCTATAGAATGTGAAGGGGGTGATTCTAGGCAAAGACACAGAGCAGGCATGTGAAACCATGGCGGCGGCTTGCTTCCGAGTGATGAAAACCATGGACAAGAACACATAGGAAAGTTTCAATCTATCAAGAACAAAAACAACCTCAGAATGATGAATTTGGCAAGTTCTTTGGTTTGTCGAGGGTAATGATGAAGACAGTAACCGATATCGGTTTAATAACCGGTGTCGGTCAGAGAGCAGACGACGTCGGTCCGTTAACCGATGCCGGTGTCAAAAGTCTAGGATAAGAAGATATAAAAGGCTGCTAATTTGATTTTTAGCAACGTTGAGTATATTTGTCAACTTATTGATCACAGAAGACAAAGTATGACAGAGAAAACAGAATTTGAAAACAAGCAAGATGCACACGCAAATCCAGAGACTAACCCTAGGGTTAATTTTAGTTATCGTGGGCTTATGCCTTTAGACGTAAGATGATGTCAGGATCCTAAACAACAAGACCTAGGGGAAATGTCAAGTTTGTTTTGGCTTATAAGGTTACCTCAATCGGGTGGAGGAATACCGCGGAAAAGGGGGGATGTTTGAGCTGTTGTGTTAATTGTGAAGTGATTCGGTATGTGTTGTGCAGTGAAACTAGGGTTAATTTCCTGTCAATACCGTGGATATCACCCCCACGTGTACGACCTGTTACTTAATCTATGTTCACTAGAATTGAAGAACAACAAGCAGGAATGCAATGCATGTGTTTTAAACCCAAATCAAAAATTATGTTCGATGAAGCAAGAGAGATGACTTTCACTAATGCGAAACTAGGAAAGCAAGACAAATTCTTTACGAAATATATAACAAAAGCAGCAACAGCAAGTATGCTTCCTAAAATGAAAATAAGCAAGAGAAAGAAACCCAAAATGGGTCCCACCGGGCGTGCCAAAATGTTTCGCTCGGAATGACTACTGGGAATAGAGTTGTTTCTATCCTTTCATTCCTTTTAGAAACAGATGAGGTTAGGGTTAGGAGGAATACCTGTTGAATGTCAAGATGGTGTGCGCGTACCATAGAGAAAGATCAGGTTGACTGCGGAGAACTCCTTTTTGTCTTGGAAGGACTACCTGCAAATAAGAACACAAGACCACAAGATTTTGATTAAACAATAAATGAGGAAACTGCCTTGGGCCCAGGAAATATAAAACTTCCTTTCGAAGGTGGTCAGTTCCCCTGCTAATATGAATTAACACAAAAGACTGCAAAATATCAATTAGATTACTTGGTTGAAACTAGTAGGAGAAGGCTGGTTTCTGGTTATAGTCAGGGTAACCGATACCGGTTTCTGGTAACCGCCGTCGGTTGGGTCTAGGACCTGTAGGTTGATTGTTTTGGTGGGGTGTTTGTGTTTCTTGGTGTTGGTAAGGTTGGTTTATGGATGATATTAGGAAATGAGATGATGAGGGGTAAAAGAATGACAGCTAGATGCAATGGGATCTTGGGTAGTGGGTTCAGAACTGGATTTAGGAGGACTGTGATTTAAAGAGCATAAGAAATGTTATAACAGAGGACATGCAAGATATGACTTACTGGTTTTGGCGAAGATGCAAGTTGATATCCTCTACTGCAAGCACTTCTGGTTTCTTCACTCGTCTCTGCTTGGTTAAGTGAAGATCTGGACTCTGTTTTTCGCTCCCAATGATCTCTGTTGTTTCAAAAATCATTCGACCTTTGATTTTGGTTCGGGGAGCCCATTTACAGGGAACCGATGGCGGTTACGTAACCGACGGCGGTCGAGTAGGAACCGGCATCGGTAAGGAAAAAGTAGGCTATTTTTAGTAAAATAGCCCACCTTCCCTACTTTTCTCCCGAGAGATCAGTTGCGGGCTTGGTCAAGTGGCTAGAAGGTCGGCTTTGGGTGCGAGTAAGGAGGCATTAGTTATGGATGTGAGTCTAGACCAAGTCATGGGTCTTAATTAGGTTAGTTTAGGGTTAGGGCTAGGTCATGATGAGGTGGCAAAGTGAGGTGGCGGGTAAGGTGATGTGGATTTATCAATTATAAGGTAATTAATAAATAATTGTGTAAGGTTTAGGTGATGAGGTTAGATTGTGAGATGAGATGCGGGTCACAAGGGGTCGTAAGACACAAATTTGGTGTCTACAGAAGTAGTGATCAAATTGGACGGAGGTTACTTTGATGACCTCCTCAGACTACCCAATTTTGAAGAGTATGGAGAGTTGGACATCAAGTCAGCTCAGAAAGTCCTGGGACAACGATCAGGAAAACTGCATCAAGCATGTAAATAAAAGTTCCTGATCAAGGCCAAGCCGGCTGTCTCCAGATTTCCAAGACTTATCCCCAGGAGTGATTTCATCCAAGAGATCAATGACATCATCACTCTGCTGAGTCGGGTTTTTGGTTTTCTGAATCGAATGTATTCCAAGGGTGGATGTATCAATTCATGATCACCATCAAGAAGAATCAGCAAGGGATTGACTGGGGCACTCTCATTAGCAATGAGATTGATTCCCAAATGACAACGGTCTTGTCAATGGGGAAATTTTATATGTCTTCATATGTCACATATGCAGCGGCTGGGATGAGGAACTATCCCGGATTGGATACTAAGGGAAGCAGGACGGGGAGTCATGTGTATCAATACTTCCCTCAACTGACAAGGAAGGGATCCCAAGATCAATTCAGAAGGGTGAATGACGCCTTCTTCTATGAAAACATCTGCAGGCTAAACCCTGAATTGAGGAAGACAAGAGTCTCAGATGAGGCTTGGGCTGAAGTTTCCAAATGGGGATGTGTCTTCTTATAGTTCAAGAAGTTCACATATCTATGGGTGGTCATGTACTCGGGGATCCTTTTCACCTACCCCGATATCCAGGAGATAAACTGATATTGATGGAATTGGTTAGGCAGTTGTTGGATTTCCATAAATTCCAACAAAGTAAACATAAGGCTGCTATATCCTTCCCAATTTCTATTGGGAGATACACTTGCTCAACAGTGGTGAAGGCTAAAAATGTTATCCATGAGCTTCAGGACAAGTTGAGGAAGCATATGAAACCTCGAGATGGTTTTGACATCCGAGGAGTGCTCAGGGCGTATGGAACCCTGCATCTGCACAGGCCAAACATAGAGGATATTTGGGTTGATCTGCGTAATGAGGTTGTTGTTCACGAGTAAAGGATAATAAGCAGATTGACAATTCTTTGAGATTCAAACACTTGAGCTTGCTGATTTACCCGAAGGTACGGTGCAAATGAAAGTGTTTTGGATCTTTCCTATGATGGGATAAATGAAGATCAATATGTTTTCCCACCTATTGATTGGTCAGTCAGTGAAAAAGCCTCCATTTCAGATAGGTCGGCTCTAATCCTTGCTCGCACCAAAGCATGGCTCTCCTCTTGGGGAATGAATTTTAAAGATGATAAGTTTTCAAAGTTGGCTGCTTCAGAGGCGGGGCCCTCCAAAAAGGAAAAGGACAGAAAATCTTCTAGGGGGCCTATAAAGGTCAAGATTGTCAAAAAGAGGAAAGAAAGAGAAATCTCTTCAATTGTTTCTCCAGTAGAAACGGTGAATGTGCCAGAATCACCAACACCACCAGAAATAGGAGAAATTACTTTGGAAGGAGAAGGAAGTCAGCCTCTGGTTTCACCATTTGCTGATTGCTCAACTGAAGAGACCTTATCTCTTGCATCCAAGGCTTTGGAGTCTGAATCTGTGCCTCTTTCCTCACAACCACTCCTACCTCCTTATTCTCCATCAACTTCTTCAGTAATGGCCAGTATTTTCTCTGGAATTTCACCCCTCTCTGTTGGTACCCAAGTGATCACCAACATGCCCCCTCCGTGCCTCTTTTTATTGGATCTACTACCACGTTGGTGACTATTCCTCCTCCACTAGTAGAATCTTCTCCCCTTGAGAGTATGATACCAGCTTCTGCAACCGTGGCAACTCCCTCTGATACGCCGCAATGGCTACTCAAGCAAACTCTGAGGAAGAGGAAGGTGATTGTGCCCCTACCAGCCTTTGATTTCAGCTCACTCAAGGCTCCTACTGCTAAATCAGGAAAGAAGCCCAAAACAGTTTCAAGGGTTTTGGTGGACGCTTGAGAGATGATTTCAGAGATAGCCACTCCGCAATCGATAAAACTAACGAGGACATAACAGACCTCGATTATCGAGATAACCATGGTGGCTCTAGGAAGAGTGATAGTAGAAGGGGCGCAACAAGATGCGCGAGATGCCACAAACGTGTTGTGCCAGAAGTTGAAAGAAACAAAAGACAGCAGAGATGAGCTTAAAGGAAAAGTGGAGCGATTGTGAGAGGTTTTTCTTAAACTCTCAAAACCCTGAATCCATACCATCTTCTTCATCCACGCCGGATTCGATTTTTCATCGCACTTACCTACAATTGAGAAGATTGCTAAAAAAGGAAGAGTGGTCGATGAATGGATCCAAAGGTTACTCCAACAGGGGAAGGAGGTGATACAAGATGTTGTGAAAGTTCATCAATCTTTGGGGATATTCGTAAGGAGGGAGAGAAGATGGATGATGAATTCTCTCAAGAAATTGGACATCTTGATTTGACTTTTGAAGCTCTCCATGTGTTAAAGAAAATACCAGCACATCTCTTAGTAGAAGAAGGTATTCTCCCACATACGGATAAGCATTTTCAGCTGACCAAGGCCATCAGGTTCAGAGTAAAGATTCTCAATGAAGCCTGCAGCAAGTTGAGAGAATCGAGGGATAAATTGATTGATGGAAAAAGTGATCTAGAAGAAGAATTGCTGAAGATTTGTCCAAAGGTGTCAGTTGGGAACTCAGGTATCTTATCAGCAGATGATCTCTTCAAACAAGTCCAAGAGTCTGTTCAATATGAACCAGTGCACGGATTTGGTCTTGAGATCATTGATCGGTTTGTAAGGATTGAACATTCTTTGGAGGCCTTAAGAAAGCTCAGCAAAGGATTGAAAAAGCTTCCCGGCAATGCCAGCGATACTCATGAAACTTGCGAAATTTGGAATGATCATTCCACTGCGCCTGATGAGAACGAGATGCAAGGCATAATTCGGAAGTTCCAAGAATTTCAGAACAAACAGTCTCAGCTGGAGGAAGAAAAAGATGAAGGAGCAAAGGATGACGATTCAGACTAAGTCCCAATGTTTCATGTCATTTCAATCTTGAAATTGACATGTCTTTTTCATTTCTGTTTCGTCACATAGGAAGCAAATTTTGACTTGGTCTCCTGCGTGAGAGTCAAGCAAAATAGAACTCTATTTTAAAGAACACTATTTTCTAGGATTTATCCTTTTCTCTCGTTTCCTTTTATTATAAATAAGGGATGCTTATGCATTCCAAAGGGTCGAGATTTTTGTAATATTCAGAGCTATTGGAAAGAAGAAAAACTTTGTGTTTTCGTTCTATCATTTCAAAGAATAGGAGTTGATATTATTTCGCAAACTTTGTGTTGTGTGATATATCTTTCTTAAGACATTGTTCTTACGTTCATGATCTTAAGCTATTCTTTGCATAGCATCTTAGTGTTTCTAATCATCTTAGACATTATATTTATGATCTAAAGCTCGTATGATTATTTCGTGCTCTGCGTTTACTCGGAAGAAAATACGTTTCTCTCATTTCTTTTCCATTGTACTTCTTTCATTGTAATAGTTTCTAACCCCGTTCATTTACGAAGGCATACTTTTGAATCGTGTGAATGCGGATTTCGGGATTCTATCCCAACCCCCAATGGTTAGATTAGTGTGAATACTGTATATATTGTTTTCGTTGTGTTTTAGATTAGTAGCAAGCAGGCAGCCTCACCTGTCTTTGAGGAGGGATTTAATCCCATATACTGTGGTTGAACCTCATATTTTGGGTTGACAAAATATCCAACCAACAGTTTTTGGCGACTCCACTGGGGAATACGGATTTATAGTGTAAAGCTTATCCTCTTGGTGTCCTGGTGACTCCGTATTTGCCTTATTTTTAAAGGTCTCTTTCCCTGGGCCTGCTTGGCCAGAAGATGTTCACTGGGTCCCCAAGCCCAAGGTGAAATTGACCCACTCTTTGAGTTGCTACAACAGCACAATTTCAGCCTGTCTCCCAACAGCATTGTTTCTAACTAAACCAGAAGTTCTTCGCCTATTCGGAGACACCGGATCCCCATGGAACAGAAGCGTCTGCAACTTATCGTGCACTACTCTTGTCGATACTCGATCCCTATATGCACTCTTTTCAGAAGGATGGCAGTACAACCTATGCCTTGGGGTGCAGTTATTGGTCCTCTTTCTTTAACTCCACCATTGCATGAGTTACCACATGGATCACGTAAAAACATTCCCAAATTTAATGGGGATGGGAAGCAGCATCCTGATGAACACGTTGCATCTTTCTTTGTAGCGTGCGGCGTTCTTGGAGTAGCTCACGAAGATGTTTCTGTGTGACTTTTTGTTGAGACGTTGCACGGTGCAGCAGCTGAATGGTTTTATCATCTTCCAAATGCATGCATCACAAACTGGACTACCATGCGGACCAAGTTCGAAGCGCGATTCAAACCAGCTGAAGATTCTCATGCCTTGTTAGCTCAACTTACTCATATGAAGAAGGAATCTCATGAACCCATGCGGGACTTCGTGGCAAAGTTTAATAAACTGATTCGGAAGATTCGGAGATAGCTGTTCCAACTGCAGAGAATCAGAAATGCTTCTTCATTAATGCTCAGCCTCCTGATGTGAGCTTTTTATTAAGAAGGTCGGTTATCCCTGATCCGGGCTTAATTCTTAGTCAATACTATCAAATAGAAGATGATCTTATTTTGGCTGGAAGAATCAAGAAGGACATACCCAAACTCAAAAATCAAGGTTCTTCTCAAGGTAATACTGATCCTATGTTTCAGAAAATGGCTAATGATTTAATTGCTTTAAAAAAGCAAATGTCTCAACAGGTGAACAATGTTCCGTATCGGGATATTCCTAGACGGAATTTCAATAACAACAATGGTGCACCTGCCAGAGATAGGCCATGGTTAACTCCTGCTCAGCCGAGGCTAGCAATTGAAGCTCCTCCCATCAATGCAGCAGTAGAAATAGTTGAAGAAGAGGAAGAACCAGAAGAACAAGGTTCTCTGGAGGCTTTTGAAGCTTCAGGATATGCCGATGAGTCTTATGATGAGTCGGCTGGCGACTCCAGCATTGGGTATTTGGAATATGATGAAGATGAATGTGCGCCAGATGGTCAGTCATTTGCTGTCTTCACTCGGTCCCAATCTCAGAATCCCAGAAAACCTCTTGAAAACACTAAGGAGAAGAATAAGGAACCTCCGATAGCCATAGTTAAGAGGGGTACCCCTATTTCAGCACAAACTGAAAGAGAGGTCACCAAAAAGGCAGCTGCTCCTTACTCTCCTTCTCCTAAGATCAGTGCCTCAGCTCAAGCTCATGTAATTAGAACTGAGCCTACCATTACTCCTTCTTATACTGCTTTTGATATTGTTGATCATGCAAAGAGAACCAAAATTCAAATGTCGGAAGCAGAATACCTTCAGTCGAATCCTGAACAGTTTGAAAAGCTGGCCAAGTTCATCAGAAGTAAAGCGGCTGTTCCATCACCTTCAAAAGGTCTCCTTCCAAATCCTACTCAACTCCCACCGCAGAACAATCTGACCTCTGCTTCTTCTTCAGGAAAGATTGAACCATTTTATTTGTCTTTACTTATAAATGGGTTTAAACTCAGCAATTGCATCATCGACTCAGGGGCCTCTGATAATGTTATGCCCGCAAAAGTGGCCCATGCCCTTGGGCTTACTTTGACTAAGTCATATGGATGATGCTATTCCATGGAAACTAAACAAGTTCCTTTGATTGGTCAAATCAAAGATGCACAGTTTGCATTTGTTGCCTTTCCTGAGAAGAGAGTGAAAATGACCATTTTGGTTGCTGACATTCCTGCAGCTTACGGTATCCTCTTGGGTAGAGGTTTTTGTAAGGACGTCGGAGGAGAGATTAATATGGATTGGACCAAAGCTAAGATCCCAGTCAATGGGGTTCATCAGGTTCTTCATCCTGAACCACAGGCGAAGTATTTGGTGACTAAATCAGATGATCCTAAAGCTCAAATTCTTTTCGAAGATGCTAGCTTCGGGAATTATTTCATGACTTCAGAGATACCCATTGTAGATGTCGAAGAAGAAGATCCTAATGCTATTTGGATGCTCGAATTCGATGGTAGCTGCTCAACCACTGGATCAGGCGCTGGTGTTGTCCTTATATCTCCTAGTTCCGAGATTTTCCCATCAGCTTACAAGTTGCAATTTGATAATACTAACAACACGGCTGAATATGAAGCCTTGTTATTAGGATTGGAAATGGCCAGATAGAAGGGAATCTGAAATCTCAAAGTCCAAGGGGATGCGGAGCTGATTGTCAACCAGGTCCGGGGAATCTATCAGGTGAAAAATGATCGCTTGAGACATTATAGGAACAAAGTTTGGGATAGTATAGAATGCTTTGATGCATTTTCTATTAAGGCAGTTTTGAGAGATTATAATGACAAGGCTGATTCTTTAGCCATGTCTGCATCCCTCCTCCTTCCTCATCCTCAGTTCAAGCAAGATACATACTCCATCGAGATTGTGTACCGTCCCAGTATCCCAGATAATGCAACTCACTGGCAAGTGTTCAATGATGATCAACAGGTGTTAGCTTTTCTAGAAAAGGCTGACAATTTCAGTGAGTTATACTTTGAAGGTTCTGAATCAGCCTTCCGTGAAACTATCTCAGATCCATATCAAGAGGTTGATGGTGAATTTATTCAGCTTAAAGGCAACAAGATACCAAAAGGTTTGGTTTCTTTGGAAGGTTTGTTTGATAAGCATGATCGTTTTATTCAAAATAAAAGGCAAGTTGAAGGAGCTTCTTCCTCTGAAGTAGATCAAATCAATCTAGGTTCGTCTGATCAACCTAGGATGGTGAATATTGGGAAATGTTGTTCCCCTGAAGAAAAAGCAAGATTCACTTCACTTCTGAAGAGATACATGGATGTGTTGGCCTGGTCTTATGCAGATTTAAAATCCTTCAAGCCCAAAGACGTACAGCACAGTATTCCTTTGAAACCTGATGTGAAGCCGTATAGGCAAAAGCAAAGACATTATAATCCCAAGATCTCAGGGACTATCCTTATGAAATTCAGAAGATGTTGGATGCCAGGATTATTTTTCCAATCCATCACTCCACTTGGGTTGCTAACATCGTCCCTGTTAGGAAGAAGAACGGCGAAATCCGAATCTGTGTTGACTTCCAGAACCTGAATCAGTCCTCACTGAAGGATAACTATCCCTTGCCTATCATGGATCAGGTATTACAAACTGTTACCGAGATCTGAAATGTTATCCATGCTTGACGGATTTTCAGGATATAATCAAGTTGAGGTAACTATGGAAGATCAACACAAGACGGCCTTCACAACCCCATGGGGTACCTTTGCTTACAGGAGGATGCCTTTCGGCTTGATCAACGCCGGAGCCACTTTTCAGAGAGCTATGGACTTGGCATTCAGAGACCTGATGGGCAAGGTCATAGTTGTGTATTTAGATGACTTGACCATTTCTCTAAAAAATGAAGTGATCATTATGATCATTTGGAGCAGGTTCTTTTGAGATGCAGGCGTCACGGGATTTCATTGAATCCCAAGAAGTCTATGTTCGGGGTGACCGAAGGAAAATTGCTAGGTCATATCGTGACTAGAGAAGGAACAAAAATTGACCCAGAAAGGGTAAAGGCCATTCAGAGTCTTACCCTACCAACAAGTAAAACTGGAGTTCACTCTTTCTTCGGAAAGGTTAATTTCCTAAGAAGGTTTGTACCTGATTTCGCTGACAAAACCAAGGATATCCTTGGGATGATGAAAGGCAAAGTTCCATTTCGATGGAGTACAGAAGGGAAGCTTGCATTCGAAGAAATCAAAAGGGTAGTTGCTTGCGCTCCTATCTTAGTATGTCCAGACTTCAAGAAAGATTTCATCATGTACAGTTACGCCTCTGCTCACACAGTGTCCGCCATCCTGATGCAGGAAAACAGGGAAAGCATTGAAGCTCCCATCGCATTTATGAGCTGCCCATTGAAGGAGCATGAATTGAAGATGTCTCAAATTGAAAAGCATGCTTATGCGGTGGTACGAGTGAAGCATTTCAGGTACTATGTGCTAAATTCCCATACTCTCGTTCTCATTCCCGATCACTGCCGTTAAATCCATTCTGACTCAACAAGAGCTGGGAAGTCAATGAGGTACTTGGATAGCTAAAGTTCAGGATTACGACTTGGACATCAGACCTACCAAGTTGGTACGAGGAAGGGGCCTGTGCCAATTAATTGCAGAAAATCATGCCAAAGCAGAATATGAAGAGACTGAAAACACTTCTTCAGAGCTGCCCTTGGTGCTTTTCGTGAGTACAACTGACGAATGGTACACGGACATTGCTTTCTTTCTAACTTATGGTGAATGCCCCCCACATTTAAATCAAAAGGAGAAGAGGACAGTCAAGCTGAGATCTGTAAAATACCTTTTGTGGAATAACGGAATATACAAGAAAGGTATTGACGGTGTCTTCCTGCGTTGTGTTGATAAATCACAACAGGTAAAGTTGTTAGAATCCTTCCATAGCCTAGCATGCGGAGGACATTTTTCATCTTCTGTAACAGCTTATAAGATCCTATGGGCTAGGTACTATTGGCCTACTCTCTTTCGAGATTCAGCAGAATGGGTGTCAAAGTGTGAAGCTTGTCAACATTTTGTTGGTCGTCCCAAGTTAGCAGCTCTTCCCCTGAAGCCCGTAGTGATTGAGGAACCTTTTCGCCAGTGGGGAATTGATTTCATTGGAACATTGAATCCTACCTCCAGTGTCGAGACACAATTACGTGCTGACTGCTACAGACTATTTTACCAAGTGGGTAGAAGCTGCACCAATCAAGCAAGCAACCTCTGAAGCTGTTTGCAAGTTCCTTAAGGAAAATATAATTGTTAGATTCGGTGTGCCTCATAAGATTGTAGCTGATAATGCCTCTAATTTCTCGTCGCATGAGTTGACAGAATTTTGCTATGGATTTGGTATCACTCTAGCTCACTCATCTGATTATTATCCCCAAGGCAATGGGCAAGCTGAATCCAGCAACAAGAACCTGGTTACCATTATTAGAAAACTAGTAGATGAAAACCAGAGGACATGGCACAAAGCATTGTATGATGCGTTGTGGGCTGATCGAATCACCCCAAAGCGAGCCATAGGGATGTCCCCTTTCCAAGTACTATACGGGATTGATGCTGAGATACCTATCTCAGTGGAGTTGCCAGCCTTACAGTTAGCAAAAGCAGTTGAAGATACGGCCTTTCAAAATTCCATTGAGAAGAGGGTCATGTACTTAGCCAGGCTAGAAGAGGAACGAAGCAAGGTGGTTGATCGCATCACAGATCATCAGAGCAGAGTGAAGAAAATCTTTGACAAGAAATCAAAGCAAAGGTAATTTTCAGATTGGAGACCGGTGTTGCTTTGGGATAAGAGTGTTAGGAAAATAATTATTAATGTTTACATTATAAATATTAGGTTTGAAAGAATATATTGTTTCAACAATATATTATTCATGGAGTTTTGTTGTACCCGTATATTTATAAACGGGTAAGTTGTTCCTATTTTATAGGAAGAGGTTTGTCTATTATATTGGCTATATATTAGCCTAATGTATTGCACAGATTGAATGGACAGAATAATATAATATTATTTTGAGTTATTTCCTGTGTAAATTTGTTGCTGCACTTTCATTTGGTACCAGAGCGTTGCATTCCTTCAATGGAGAAATAATTGTTTACAGGGGCGGCTTTGTTTTGTTGTCCCAAATTATGTGTCTGCCAGTGGGAGGAAGACCGTATTCATCGAGTCAGAGTTGGAAAAGAACTCAGATTCTTTCTTGACATCTCAGACATTCGCAGATCCATTTGTATTATTTCTGGGCAGATATAATACATAGTCGTTCTCTACAAGAGCATATCCCTGGCGGCTTAAGATTCATCTTCTTACGAATTGACCACAATTGCATTTGATCTGCATTTGTCGAAGGTACGCCAGATTTATTTTCTCCAAGCTCGAAGACCCTGCTACGTATTTGGATCATCTACTCAAATTTGTAAACTGTGGTGACTTCATCACCTCCACGAACGATACACAGGCTCCTTTTCAGATCGATAAGACATAACTACAAGGGAGTCCTAGTCGAGAAACTCGGAGGCGTGGCTTTACTTGTGTAATTACTCCAGTTTTCCAATGTCATTGCTAATGGTCTTTAGTTTCTGTAATTTCTTGCGTTGGAAATCACCTGACGAGGCACAGCTGGTACAGAAAACCTAATCAAAGTCTGCGCAGCTGTCATATATATACATATCTTCTGACAGTCGACCAGTCTCCACGTCAAAGTAAAGAATAGTCTTTGTTTGTTTAGTCGGTTTTATTAAATTTAGTCATCAAATTCAAAGGAGTCATTAATAGTTGTTTAAATTTAGTTTTGTTTTGGTCTATGTTCAGTTAATACGTATAGGTTTTTTCAACCGCCTTGTATCTCTCTCTATATTATCAAAATCCTTGGCCGCTGCCATCATTTCTATGTCAAAATTTCATTTCAATTAATTTTATTACCTTTGTTTCATCAAAACATAGGGGTTATTGTAAGTAAAGTCATGTGTCATCAAACATTGATACGTTATTGTTTAGCTTGTCATTTATATTGTTTCATCATTATATGTGTCTAGTTGTTAAGTCAAGATATAATGATATTGTCATTAGCAAGTTTTACACGTTTGTCATTAAAATGTCAATAATTGTGTCATAAAAGTTAATGTTAAATAGGTGATTTTAGGATTATTGTCTTGTCAAGTGTCAAAAGTCGTGTCATTGTAAAAGTCCAAAAATAAAAATAAAAATTTGCCTCACAGACGCATTATCGCTGGAACGCGACGTCTGAAATAAATTAATGAGCCTCAAAAGCAAAATTCGTTGATCTAGCAACTTGTCAAATGGAGGAAGGAGGCATCGGAGGCTGGAGGTCAGACAGCGACCTCTCGTCAGTCACCAACGACGGGGCCGCACAGAATGATTTGGTGGCACAGGTGTGCAGTGTGAGTACTTGTTTTTGAGTTTTGCAGTGTTCCAGTTTCAGCTTGGTGTGATTCTTTTTCAGAGTTCCTGTTTTGTTTGGTATTTGATGGATGTTGGAAAGAAAGTTGTGTTGGAGCGCAGATGACTGTCAGTGATCCTCTGACTGACTTGGTCCTCTGACTGCCGTACTTCGTTGGAAGATGGTCAAGTTTAGAGAATACGTTCACTAAAGAGCATCGTGACCATGTGCAAGAAGACCTAACTAGCAAGATCCATTCAGGAGTATGTTCTTCGATGCAGTTTGCTTCTCAGTATCTATATGTGTGGAATTTCACATTGTGGGGGGGAATACATACCAATGTTCCATTCCCATTCTGCACCCAAAACGACTTAGTCAAGGAAAGCTTCCATAAGTGGGGCAAGTGGCGATTTTCTATGCTATTCGAGATCGAGTGGTAGCGATCAAAGACAGAGACTACAATTAAGAACATTATGATTCTTATAGGAAGTAATGTGAAATTTTTTCAGTATTTCTTCTATTCTGCAGTTTTGTGATATGCAAGTTGTGTTTCCTACATAATTCCCTGATGTATAAGCATAGTGGTGAACAGTAGCACCAGAGTAAGTCAGTTCATGGATCTTGAAAGGGTTTGTGGGAGGATCCAGAAAACCACACGAGGTCGACAGTTGATGAGGTTCCTGTCACTTCAAGGTTTGTGGTAAGCCTGTTTAAAACCATGGAAGGAGCGAGCCTTTCTTTTGGATCAAGGTCATGAGTCACAGAGTTGGACATGCCACAGGGGTGAGCATACTGCAGTTGAGTGTGTGGATGTTTTTCTACCATGTAAACATTAAGGGGGGGAATGTTAGGAAATTAAATTAATGTTTACATTATAAATATTAGGTTTGAAAGAATATATTGTTTCAACAATATATTATTCATGGAGTTTTGTTGTACCCGTATATTTATAAACGGGTAAGTTGTTCCTATTTTATAGGAAGAGGTTTGTCTATTATATTGGCTATATATTAGCCTAATGTATTGCACAGGATTGAATGGACAGAATAATATAATATTATTTTGAGTTATTTCCTGTGTAAATTTGTTGCTGCACTTTCAAAGAGGAGGGAACAAAAAGGAATGCACGGGAAGTTCGATTCTTTGTGGAAAGGGCCTTTCAAGATCAATGAGCTGAATGGTGAAAATAGTTTCCTTCTATCATATTTGGATGGAGGGTTACTCCCTTTACCTTTTAGCGGACAACATCTAAAGTTGTTCCATCACTAATGCAAGATGTTCTCTTGCATTGTACATACTTTACTTTTTGTTGTGTGTTTGCTTTTGGTTTTCTTTCTTTCTTCGTTTTGTTTTGTTTTGGTTTTCTTCTTTTCAGACTCCGTAGCCCAATAGATAAGACCAGAGATTCTGAGTTCTCTTCCTTTGGTATTACAAAGAAAGTCCCCAGCTGGAGCCAGCTGTTATCTCCGTTTTGAGTTCACAACAAAACGATCAGATAACCCCTACGAAATTTTTAAAGTTGGTTTTGCAAAATTGCTTCTTTAAGAGAAAATCAGGTTTTCGGGTTTTACTGACAGGTCGACATGAGTTTTAAATGTTTTATGTCTTGTGTTTTCCGAAACCCGAAGCCCGCTTCAAGTAGAGTCAATTCGGGTTTTCGGACCTTCGGCGCATCGGAACATGCCTTATCCAAAGCATGTTTTGTGTCACCTGTCTCCCGATACCCGGAGTCCGATTTAGTTCTTCATGTCGGGTTTTCGGAACGTTGAAGCATCTAAACATCTCATGCTCTATGTCTTGTGTTTCCCGAAACCCGAAACCCGAATTGTTCTAAGCGCCTTTGTTTCGGGTTTTCGGACCTCTCGAGCATGCTGACATGGCATTAATGCCGAGTTGTCGGGTGAGGTGGCACGTGCCAAGCCGAAGTGTATTAATTACAAATTTTCTTATAAATATGCAGATTTACACGTCATTTTTACCGGACATATTTTTAACTCGTGGATTTTCGTACATGCTCTTCCAATCTCGAAACCCGAAAGCTCACCTGTGCCCGATTGAATCACCTGTTTTCGATCTTTCCTTTCTCTGGTTGAAGGTATTTCTCTTTCCATTCTTTGTTCCTAGTTTTTGTGGATTGATTGCGCGTGGATTCTTCTCATTTTCTTGCTGGGTTTTGAGGGATTTTTATTCTTCTTCTTTCTGGAGTTGTTTTCTAAACGGGGTTTAGGTTTTAGGGTCTATCTCTTCGAAATTTCCACTTGGTGTTATTTCCTCAAATTTTATTATGTGCTTGGTACATGAATGGTTAAAAAGAGATGGCATGTTTGAAATTCAACAAAAAACCCTGTTTTTCTCTTCTCGGGTTTTGAAGGCTGTTGTGCAGTGTCGAAGACCCAAAGTATATTGAAGGTTTGGCTTGCCGGACTTTCCAGAGTTTCCGACATCATCACAAGTGTCAGGATTTCTTCAATTCTCGACATCCTCAGTGAGCTTAGGACTTTCCAGAGTTTCGACACTCTCAGCGCATCGGGTTTCCTGGATTTCCCGACATCTTCGCCAGTATCGGACTCTTCCGTTCTTCCGACATATCCAGTAGATCGGGTTTCTCACAGTGCTCGACATCCCCTGATCTCGGAACTTTCTTCCTTCGACGTTCTTCATGTCGGACCCTGGTCCATCCCAAGAAAAGACAGAGAAGTCAGGAAGAATGAAATACAAGTTTAAAAGGTGGAGTCTTCATCATATATTGATTGCAACTACGACATCCGAGATACAGAGCTCGGGAATATAGATATTGAAGATTTCTGGAGTAGGGTAAGGAGTTCCTCCCAAACTCCATGGATGAAAGCGATAGCCGATAGTGGCTTACCCCTTGCAGCTGGTTTTCCCATGGCCGCTCAGTGCCCTGAGTTCATTTTGGCCTGTGCCTCCAGTTATGACTCGGCTTCTCGTTCTGTGAGAAGTCAGGCAGGTGAAGTAGTGATCAAATTGGATGGAGGTTACTTTGATGACCTCCTCAGACTACCCAATTTTGAAGAGTATGGAGAGTTGGACATCAAGTCAGCTCAGAAAGCCTGGGACAACGATCAGGAAAACTGCATCAAGCATGTAAATAAAAAGTTCCTGATCAAGGCCA
This sequence comes from Taxus wallichiana var. yunnanensis, assembly GCA_018340775.1. NCBI lineage: Eukaryota > Viridiplantae > Streptophyta > Pinopsida > Cupressales > Taxaceae > Taxus > Taxus wallichiana. The sequence goes on along the minus strand of CM031234.1, from coordinate 662,941,136 downwards.
AGCCGGTTGTCTCCAGATTTCCAAGACTTATCCCCAGGAGTGATTTCATCCAAGAGATCAATGACATCATCACTCTGCTGAGTCGGGTTTTTGGTTTTCCCGAATCGAATGTATTCCAAGGGTGGATGTATCAATTCATGATCACCATCAAGAAGAATCAACAAGGGATTGACTGGGGCACTCTCATTAGCAATGAGATAGATTGCCAAATGACAACGGTCTTGTCAACGGAAAATTTTATATGTCTTCATATGTCACATATCGGCGGATGGATGGGATGAGGAACTATCCCGGATTAGATGCTAAGGGAAGTAGGATGGGGAGTCATGTGTATCAATACTTCCCTCAATTGACAAGGAAGGGATCCCAAGATCAATTCAGAAGGGTGAATGATGCCTTCTTCTATGAAAACATCTGCAGGCTAAACCCTAAATTGAGGAAGACAAGAGTCTCAGATGAGGCTTGGGCTGAAGTTTCCAAATGGGGATGTGTCTTCTTACAGTTCAAGAAGTTCACATATCTACGGGTGGTCATGTACTCGGGGGATCCTTTTCACCTGCCCGATATCCAGGAGATAAACTGATATTGATGGAATTGGTTAGGCAGCTGTTGGATTTCCATAAATTCCAACAAAGTAAACATAAGGCTGCCGTATCCTTCCCAATTTCTATTGGGAGATACACTTGCTCAACAGTGGTGAAGGCTAAAAATGTTATCCATGAGCTTCAGGACAAGCTGAGGAAGCATATGAAACCTCGAGACGGTTTTGACATCCGAGGAGTGCTCAGGGCGTATGGAACCCTGCATCTGCACAGGCCAAACATAGAGGATATTTGGGTTGATCTGCGTAATGAGGTTGTTGTTCGCAGAAAGGATAATAGCAGATTGACAATTGCTGAGATTCAAACACTTGAGCTTGCTGATTTACCCGAAGGTACCAGTGACAATGAAAGTGTTTTGGATCTTTCCTATGATGGACTAAATGAAGATCAATATGTTTTCCCACCTATTGATTGGTCAGTCAGTGAAAAAGCCTCCATTTCAGATAGGTCGGCTCTAATCCTTGCTCGCACCAAAGCATGGCTCTCCTCTTGGGGAATGAATTTTAAAGATGATAATTTTTAAAAGTTGGCTACTTCAGAGGTGGGGCCCTCCAAAAAGGAAAAGGACAGAAAATCTTCTAGGGGGCCTATAAAGGTCAAGATTGTCAAAAAGAGGAAAGAAAGAGAAATCTCTTCAATTGTTTCTCCAGTAGAAATGGTGAATGTGCCAGAATCACCAACGCCACCAGAAATAGGAGAAATTACTTTGGAAGGAGAAGGAAGTCAGCCTCTGGTTTCACCATTTTCTGATTGCTCAACTGAAGAGACCTTATCTCTTGCATCCAAGGCTTTGGAGTCTGAATCTGTGCCTCTTTCCTCACAACCACTCCTACCTCCTTATTCTCCATCAACTTCTTCAGTAATGGCCAGTATTTTCTCTGGACTTTCACCCCTCTCTGTTGGTACCCAAGTGATCACCAACACGCCCCCTCCCGTGCCTCTTTTTATTGGATCTACTACCACGTTGGTGACTATTCCTCCTCCACTAGTAGAATCTTCTCCCCTTGAGAGTATGATACCTGACCTTCCGCAAACCGTGGCAACTCTCTCGATACACCACAATGGCTACTCGAGCAAACTCTGAGGAAAAGGAAGGTGATTATGCCCCTACGGCCTTTGATTTCAGCTCACTCAAGGCTCCTACTGCTAAATCAGGAAAGAAGCCCAAAACAGTTTCAAGGGTTTTGGTGGATGCTTCAGGAGATAAGTTCACAGAGATAGCCACTCCCACGATTGACAAAACTAAAGAGGACATAACAGCCTCTGATTATCAGATAACTAGGGTGGCTCTAGGAAGAGTGACAGCAGAAAGGGCGCAACAAGATGCGCGAGATGCCACAAACGTGTTGTGCCAGAAGTTGAAAGAAACAAAAGACAGCAGAGATGAGCTTAAAGGAAAAGTGGAGCAGTTGACAGAGGTTTTCTTAAACTCTCAAAACCCCTTGAATCCATACCATCTTCTTCTGTCCTGTCGGATTCGATTTTTCATCAGTACCTACAATTGAGAAGATTGCTAAAAAAGGAAGAGTGGTCGATGAATGGATCCAAAGGTTACTCCAACAGGGGAAGGAGGTGATACAAGACGTTGTGAAAGTTCATCAGTCTTTAGGGGACATTCAGAAGGAGGGAGAGAAGATGGATGATGAATTCTCTCAAGAAATTGGACATCTTGATTTGACTTTTGAAGCTCTCCAGGTGTTAAAGCAAATACCAGCACATCTCTTGGTAGAAGAAGGTATTCTCCCACATACAGATAAGCATTTCCAGCTGACCAAGGCCATCAGGTTCAGAGTAAAGATTCTCAATGAAGCCTGCGGTAAGTTGAGAGAATCAAGGGATAAATTGATTGATGGGAAAAGTGATCTGGAAGAAGAATTGCTGAAGATTTGTCCAAAGGTGTCAGTTGGGAACTCAGGTATCCTATCAGCAGATGATCTCTTCAAACAAATCCAAGAGTCTGTTCAGCATGAACCAATGCACGGATTTGGTCTTGAGATCATTGATCGGTTTGTAAGGATTGAACATTCTTTGGAGGCCTTAAGAAAGCTCAGCAAAGGATTGAAAAAGCTTCCTTGGTAATGCAGCCGATACTCATGAAACTTGTGAAATTTAGAATGATCATTCCACTGCGCCTGATGAGAATGAGATGCAAGGCATAATTCGGAAGTTCCAAGAATTTCAAAACAAACAGTCTCAGCTGGAGGAAGAAAAAGATGAAGGAGCAAAGGATGATGATTCAGACTAAGTCCCAATGTTTCATGTCATTTCAATCTTGAAATTGACATGTCTTTTTCATTTCTGTTTCGTCACATAGGAAGTAAATTTTGACTTGGTCTCCTGCGTGAGAGTCAAGCAAAATAGAACTCTATTTTAAAGAACACTATTTTCTAGGATTTATCCTATTTTCTCTCGTTTCCTTTTATTATAAATAAGGGATGCTTATGCATTCCAAAGGGTCGAGATTTTTGTAATATTCGAGAGCTATTGGAAAGAAGAAAAACTTTGTGTTTTCGTTCTATCATTTCAAAGAATAGGAGTTGATATTATTTCGCAAACTTTGTGTTGTGTGATATATCTTTCTTAAGACATTGTTCTTACGTTCATGATCTTAAGCTATTCTTTGCATAGCATCTTAGTGTTTCTAATCATCTTAGACATTATATTTATGATC